>BQMF02000032.1:0-1492964 GCA_027922465.2 Turritopsis dohrnii
TTTTATTTCCTTTTTCAAGCGTCTTTATTGATTACAACATGCACCTGTGCGATTACGTCAGTACAATTTTTAATTCTTTAACGTCACGCAAACTGTGAATTGGAAATTTGAATATAATCACGCGAGCTCAATAACCATAACAAAATTAATTCTAAGAACTTTTTCTGAAAGACTAATATTTATGAAAAGTTGAAAAAATACTTTAAGTGTAGAAACTTTCGCGAGCAGAAAGTTTCGCGAGAACCAAAATTTTGTGCATAAACTTTCATGAATGAACCATCTTAGAAAATTTTGCGAACATAAACTTTCGCAAGTTGAGAAAATATGAAATCTTATACACTTTCTGCTCGTGAAAGTTCATACAATTAAAGTTACATGATTTGAGAACATTGCATAGCTTTTACATCGATGTGATTATTACGATGTTGGAAGCCTCCATTTTGTACACTTTTTACATAAGTCTTTATTTTAGTTGAAAACGAGGCGAATTAAAGAGCGAAGCCAAATTGTTTACGTTTATTTTCGGAAAACGCACATGAATCTTCTTTATCTTCGATTACACGTTTTCTTTGTTGGTGGATCTTCCTCTACTACAAAATTGTATAAAACAATATTCTGAAAATTAGTACTCAGGATTAAAAAACTTGTAATTATGTTTAAAGCACTGTTCCCTGAACCAACCAGATTTTGAGTTTTGAGGCCACTGTGTTTCAAACAAAAAGTAATTGCACTGGCAAGTATGTCCAAGGAGGTTTCGCCAGCGCATTTTTGCGCGCTGGCACAAATTTCTTCATGGAGAAGTCTGCAAAACTTCATATTACAGAATCGATATATTATCGATTGCTATGTGTTGTCTGTAAATTTTGTTCTGATAAATTCAATGTCGTAGCCGGTTCAGTGGAAACTTCGTCGATATCGACATTTTTACGAAGCCGAATTTAGAAGTAGCCTCGCATTCCCCATTAAAATCATATAACTTCTGTGCTAAGATACCGTAAAAATGTACAAATGTAGCTCAATGCATAAACGAAAAGTTGTGAAGAGTGATATACTTGGTATATCACTTGATATATATACTACAGGCCTGGGGAGGAAAGGCGTGCGATCGCACTCGCACGCCCCCGCACACGCCATCTCAATTTTAGACGTGTGACTCATCGCACGCCTAGCTGCTTAACAAAAATATATAAAAAAACACGTTATTTTACTTTCACATTACGTATTAATATCCTTTCTGTTTGCATTTTATTCACGGTTTATTTTTCTGTATATGCACACTTGTTTTTAGAATGCAGTCGAAGCCCTAGGAACGAGAGGCTGCGAAATGAGAACTTGTTCCAAGAAATACTTCATGCCGGGCACATAATTTTATGTACCCAGGATTAGAAACGCTATTAAAATGAGGACCAAACAAATTTTTAATTTCCATGCTCATTGCAGTTCCTTGTGAATTTAAAATCTTAAGTTTCTATTTTAAACAGCGGGTACCTGTAAGCATTACTCACCTTAGCGATAATTTCATAAGAAAATACATCAAAAGATAGAAAAATAACAACTCATTTTTTTATTCATAACGAATATATTTTCTTAATTCTAAAGAGACTCATTAGAAATGATAGGCGGAAGTGCGGTTATGTTTTTCATTTTAATAATCAACAGAGCTCATTAAATAACTGACATGATAATTATTAGTGGTACATGCTTCATTAAGAAAAAACAGGAAAGTAGACTTTTCAAAGCCAGTGAAGAAATTTCGGTCGCACGCCAAAATCCAACAGACGTGCGAATCACACCCCAAAGTAACTTCCAGGCGTGTGAAAAACTACGCACGCCATGTGGAAATGAGGCGAGTGGTGGACCGCACGCCAGGCCTATTTTTTCCTCCCCAGGCCTGTACTAAGTATATCATTTGGAATTCTTAGTATATCAAATATATGTGACAATCGGCTTCCTAGGTGACTAGCATAAACGTGGTTTTTAAGTGAGAGCTGAAAGAAAGTCATTCTCAACATTCACACAAAAATAATTCTCTGTAAATAACACCAAGAGCAGTGTCAAACTTTGAAGAGAAATCTTTTCTGTTGAAGATGTGATGCTAAAGCAAGAAAAACAGGAATTGCTTTAAAGTTGAAGCTTTAAGGTAAGTCAGATGATTTTTCTTCTAAATAATTAGTAATGTGGTATTGATATCGTAATATGTATAAAATCAATTTTTTGTTTTTTTTCTGCTTTGTTATTCTTGCTTTATTTATTTGACTTAATTTTCCTTGCTGCTCTTTTTTTATGTATTGTATTCGGCGACCGTAAACTAAGGATTATTCTCCTCACTCAAATCAAAACAAAAACAAACCATGTTAAAATGGTTATTCTAAGTAATGTCAAATTGAACAGTTTGGCTAATTGTATAAATTTTCCTTTATTTTAGATCCCTTGTAAATGGAAATTGCTGTACTGTTGAAATAACTGTTGCTGAATATCTAAGCGCTCTTATCTTTATGGAATAAATTATTTACACTGACTTTTACAGAATTCTGCAGGCGTACTTTGACAGTTAAACTGCTAGATCATTATACACAGAATTTGAGGGAGAAATTTGATATGAGAACAAGATACCATATTATGGCTTTAGTATCCTCCCAATGAACAATTTTGAATTATGGGGTGTTTCCCGGTATGTAATGATTGGGTTTCAAAGTTCAGATTGTTTGTTGACTTTCATCAATGTAATACGCCAAACCCCTTATTTTTGTTGATGATGTATGTGACTCGAGTTGATGATGTGACTCGAGTTTCTCAATTTGAGAACTTGTCAATTTTCGTGGGTTTTAAATCATTACAGTTGCCCTGAGGATTATACTCAACCTACCATGACACAAGATTAAATGGAATTGTTTAATTTGAAGTCCATCAAGAAATTGTTCCTGATATCAATACAGTGACAGTGACAAGCTTGCATAAAATAATCGTTGATTACGATTCATTGAGTGACTATTGTTTATGATTTTTAATGAATTGTTGAGACACTAGAATATGGAATTGTTTGCTGTACATTCACTACATTAGTTGCAGATACATCATTAAAATGGTTATCGTTTTTGTCCATGAAGCACTGAGTAGCTCCTAATTTTTTCTCCAAGCAAGAACTTTGAAGCCAAAATCTTGAAGACTGAAGGACAATTAAAAGCCCTGTTTGATGCTTGTTGTTCTGCAGGAAAAACAGTTCACATAAGATCGGGTTAATAGTACGGGAAATCGGGGAAATCGGAACCTCATACTGACTGTTTGAAAATTGAGCCGTAACCTATAAAAGATGCTGCGCCCGCCCCTGTTACTCATGATATATTATTTATTTGTCAACAACAAATAGAATTACATGTTTGGTGTAAAAAAATTGACTGGAGACCATCCCAATAGACTAAATCTAAACAGTGAAGTAGCGAAGCCCCTGAAAGCTCATCATATTTAAGTCTCGAAAAGCACTAACTTAAGTATAAAATCAATCGTTTTTAGAAACCTCATTGCGAATAGTACGATGGTTTTAAATGCTTTGAAAGTCTCAGCGTGAATATTTCGAAGGTTTTTAGATACCTTGGAAGTCTTGTTCCATACAATATATACTCATATAAAAAACAATAATGGTAGCAATAGGAAAGGAGGTAAAGCTCGGGTTTTGACGCATGTATTCTTTTTTTAAGTTATTCAATGAAGTCTTTAATTTTGTTTTTTCGAATTTGGGCACGCCCAAATTAGTGCACCCAAAATCATTATTATACACCGATGTCGAAAATGTCCTGTATCAACCCCTGCTGTATGAGGCTCCAGGACGGCAATGCTGAACTAAAATATTGACAAGGTCGGCAAAAATTTTCTGGCCTAAGTTCAGAGGACTGGGTATAGCTTAGCAAGATACCCTTGCAATGTGTTTCTTTACATACCATATTTGGTATATAAAAGATTTGATAAAAATTTGCAATTAGCAACATTTTCATTAAATTCTTCTTTATTAAAATTTTTACTTTCATTTTAAAATCTAATCTCCATTGTTTTGTTTTACAGGGTCTAGAAATACCAGATCACGTAGCAATTATGGCAGCATAGAAGAGGAAGCTTTATACTGGATAGAACAGAAAATTGACAAGCCCATACTTCATAAAGTTTACATAAATGACTTTATTGGTATGTTTTATACATTCATTCAGAAAATAAATTATTTCTTACTTCTAATTTTCATGTTAGCATATTTTAATCAAAACATGCAAAAAGGTTTTTATTTATCAAGAACATTTCTTTGATTTTAATGTTCACTAAAAATCAAGAGAAGACGGAAATATTTGCTCATTAAAGTTTGTAACCAATATAATTAAACCAAGACAATTAAGTCCAAATATGATTATATGACATCAATGCCTTATTTGCATCTGTATCTATCCGTGACATTTAATCGAGTTAGCTAGCTATGCACACCACCTCAATTAAAATGTTCATTCATAGTTTTGTCCTCAGTTAGTTTGATACAGTTTCAAGCAACACTGAAGGGAAAATTAACAAAAGCCCAGGACAAGCATGATGGATTTCTGCCAGTCATAAAGTCTTTTCATTTGTTTGTTACCAATTTGCCACATGGAAGCCAAAGTACACCCAATACAGTCAAAAAACATTCACATCAAATACACACAAGTTTCTGTAGAATGTTTGTTTTGAATTCACAGAAAAATCGTATATTACAAGATATACATGTCAGGTGTGTTTCCATTGTTAAAAGCCATATGTTAATGTTTAAAATGATTCTAAACTTTGCGCCAAACCTGTTTTGATTGTGATTGTTTTGATTACATGAGAATAATATTTACATTTTTAAGCCACCAAAGCCTCTTTACATCATGACAACCAATCAGATCTTAGAAGGGAGACAATGATTATAAATTATTCATTCTTTCTGGAAATTATATAATAATTTATATTTGAAAGATGTAAATAATGTATGCAGATGCATTATTTTCTTTCACGGAGATATTTGCATGCGGACGTGACCAGCTAGGTTTGGACAATAAGCTTATGCATAAATCCAATAGCAACATAAATGGTCTTGTTCATTATGTATCTTTAAGTATCACTTCAAATATTAACTGACTTTGTTGAAAATTGACTAAGAAGCTTTCTTTACTCGCACTTTTTGTGAGCATGCATGAGTTTTTTTTAAAATCTCATAAATACAACTCAAACTGAAACATGTACAAAAAGAACAGCAAGTTTTTGACCCACTGATAGCCTTGTGGTAGAGTTCTTGCTTCCTGTTTGGGAGGTTGTGGGTTCAATCCCAGGCAGATTCATGCTAGTGACTATAACATTGTGAATCAATCCACTCAGCTTAGCACTCTGCTTGAGAGCGGGGTCAATGTCTAAGGGACTTGTCTAGTTGAGCGGCTACCATCATTACAGCTTCCGTAGCCCAAATGGGAGCTTTAAATACTCTAGGATCTCTTACACAGGACCCTCGTTGATAGTAGGACCTTCAGGAACTGAAAAGGTTATCCTGCGTAAACAATACTAAATTATAATAAAATAATAATGTTTCAGAGCATCAATGTTTTATGTAAATTTTTGCGAGAAATTATTTTCATGAAAATAAATTTTTGTGAAGTTGATCAAAGTTAGTTTACTTCCTTCATGAAATTAACTTCATTTTAGGTTTTGGTGTGTTTACTGACAAATTAATTAAAAAGCAGACCTTTGTCCTTGAATATGCAGGAGAATGCATCAGTGAAAAAGAAGGGGAATTGAGAGAAAGCTATTATAAGGACCACAATAAAGGTTGCTTTCTGTACTATTTCAAGCATGAAAATAGGGGCTTATGGTAGGTGTTCTTGTTTTTATCTATTTGTTCAGTTTCTTGGCATTTGTACCTTCTGATATAGCTATTGATCCTGATTTGCAAAGGCTCGCCATATGTTATTAGTGTTTAATGCTATGGCACATACAAAATTTAATGTATTTTCATGTAATTTTGGCTGGATAAGCTTGATTATCTGACCTATTTTCCACTAATTTAAGGAAAATGTATTGTCATATGGAGGAAGATGTATGAAAAATATTTTTCACTGAGATTATTATATTTAGCATTAGAGAGAAGCATTTTTATGAATTTGGTTGTGTAATGTTTTTTGCAAGTATCTCAGATAAAACACTATCAGTTGCTCTTTGCTTGTGTCTTATGAACTTGGATGGATGGTTTATGTAGTATTTCATATAAAGTCAACTGGAAAATTGTTATAGTAATATACTTTTTGGACAAAAATGGCTGGAAGAAAGCTCTTCTTTTTAGGTTAATAATTCCAAATTCTAGCTTTTGTGTATCTAAGTCAATAATGCATAATTCCTACTAAAACTAAACTCTGACATGGGCTTTTTTGATAAAAAACGTTTGTCACTTTTCATATAATTATAGCATAGATGCTACATCACAAACAGAAAGACTGGGGCGCTTTGTTAATGATTCACCCAAACCAAATATGAAAATTGCAAAATTAGTAAAAGGGAATGTGGTGTATTTATATATGTATGCTTTGGATGATATTTTACCTGGCACGGAATTGCGATACAACTATAATGCCCCTGATCTTTGGTGGCGGAAAAAGGTAGATTTTAAAATTTTATGAACTCAGTTTGAAAGCATTATTACTATAATTGTTGACCACTTACCTGGAAGTTTGATAGCAATTACAGGCAGATGGTATATTGAATTAAATCTCAAGAATTTATTTGGTCATCAATGGTTAATTTAATAAGAAACAAAGAGTGATACATATTCTTGTAGTTATGGAAGCCAATTTTCCACTTTCTTGATTTCAACAGTAATATTCTAGATTCTATTCAAGTTTATATTAATTTGATCTGAGACTGAAAGATTTTTATTGTATAGGTGTATGACAAAATCTTGTATTCTTATCTGGCTTTTTCAGATAAAAATACAAGGGTGAAATAATGTGGAAAAACTAATTCAATAAGAAAGTATGTATAATGCAAACACACCAAGCTTTTGATTGAAAATTTTTTGTGTGATAGTCTGATGATTTGACACTCACAATTACAGACATTTTCTCAAATATTTCCTTAAACTTTATTCTTATCCTTTAGAGAAATTTGTTTCAAAAAGAACCATACCATTTAAATCTACTATCTTCCAGTAATATCTCTGTAAGTAATTTCTTGGGCTGTACAAATTATAGTAAGAAAGCATAGTTATTCATTGGACGGGTATTTAGGTTTGTCAATCTGTTGATTCCAAAGTAGATGATGGTTTTGATTCCAACCTTGTTGGTGGTTCTAATTCCAAAGTAGATAATGGTTTTGACTCCAAGCTTGTTGATGATTCTAATTCCAAAGTAGATGATGGTTTTGACTCCAAGCTTGTTGATGATTCTAATTCCAAAGTAGATAATGGTTTTGATTCCAACCTTATTGATGATTCTAATTCCAAAGTAGATAATGGTTTTGATTCCAACCTTGCTGATGATTCTAATTCCAAAGTAGATGATAGTTTGGATTCCAAGCTTGTTGATTGTCCTGATTCCAAAGTAGATGATGGTTTTGACTCCAAGCTTGCTGATTGTCCTAATTCCAAAGTAGATGATGGTTTTGACTCCAAGCTTGTTGATGGTCCTAATTCCAAAGTAGATGATGGTTTTGATTCCAAGCTTGTTGATTGTCCTGATTCCAAAGTAGATGATGGTTTTGACTCCAAGCTTGCTGATTGTCCTAATTCCAAAGTAGATGATGGTTTTGACTCCAAGCTTGTTGATGGTCCTAATTCCAAAGTAGATGATGGTTTTGATTCCAAGCTTGCTGTTTGTCCTATTTCCAAAGAAGATGATGGTTTTGATTCCAAGGTTAGTGATGGTTCTAATGCCAAGATTGTTGATGATTTGAATTCAGAGGCAGTTGATGACCTTCCTGCTAGCTGTGATGAAGATGAATTAGCTGAATCACTTCAAATGGTCAGTATTAAATTGGGAAAGTGAATTATAACATATAAAATTAATACAGTTAATATTGAAATTAATGCTGATTTTCAAAACTCAAATTGCCATATTTACTCATCCAAAAGTTTGTGATTATGGTTCAATGAAACATTAATTTTTTCTCAGACAAAATTAAGTTGTTACTTGGAAGTAATAGGACTTGTTTTGTTTTAGGCAGCATCAATAAGTATAAACCCTGGCTTCGATAATGATATTAAGGTACATTTTATTGTTCTATTTGTTGTTTTTATATTTTTTTTCAATAACTCAACTACAATTTCCTAGTGTCCTGAACTTAATTTTTTTCTTTAGTTTGAAGTTGAAGAAAGAATGTTCACTAGCTCTTCTGGGGTACTTCATATAGAGATTGGAGATTATGTAAGTGATTGTTTGTGACTTCATTTTATTTTTTGTAAATAGACTATTAGTATGTGATATTTTTGTTTTTATCTATCTGCTTTTTTTCAAATTTCTTCTCTTTGGAAAACTGTTTCGAATAAAAATAAGTTGGAGTCTTTATCCGTCTTCAGAAACATCATGTGAAAGAAAGATTTTTGTATTTATAAATTTTTGTAAATTTGTTGGTGTTGACTTTTAGGCCATGAGCTGTGTTTCAGAAAGAGCTGTTAAAACAATTTTTAAGAGGAATAGTCTTTTTGTGTCCTCTCTGCATGTACATTACTTAGAATTTTCACCTAATGACAGGTTAGAGTATGGTATTATGATTGTTATTAAAAAGCCACAAGCATAATAAAAACATGAAGCAAAACTACTTATCAATATCATCTTCGTTGTTACTAACATTATCAATTTATGTATTTTCAATCTGCACACAATTGATGAGCTTAAGGATATTATATAGTGCCACAGGGTTTTTTATCCATTTCACTTCTTCATTTTTAACATGCATTGGCTGATTTTGATTGATAGTTGTTCTGTTGTATGAATATTCTCAGACTTCTGAATAATTGTTATAAACAAGAGTGAAAAATTCATTTGGTGGAATGTTTCTGTGAACATTAAAATTTCTGTGTGCATTGACCATAGCTGCACACTGCAATTTCAAGTGTCCATGATGAACAGCCATGCCCAAATCCGTTTAACATGCCTACAGGTTTAGCATATCTGTGTAACATGTTTAGTATTTTTCTTGAACCAAATAGTTTTTTTGAGTGCTGTGACTAATGAGAGTAACTTGTAAGCTTGTTTTTTCCCATTTGATTGCAAATAAATTAAGTCATAATGCCAACAACAAGTCTTTAAGTTTTAATTGCTCCTCTATCTCCAAATAACTATCATCAGATGAAAAAAAATATCAATAAAGCCAAGCAACAGGCAAAGAACATCAAATGAGTTTTATGGAATTCCCTGTTTGTAATTTTCAATTGTAACATTGTTTTATGGTAGATCCAATCCACCAATGCTTTGTGTCTCTTTTAACAAATTTTGAAGTTACTAATGCTAAACAGACTCAGTATAGTTTATTAGTGGAACTCTTTCATATTCTTCTTCTGATTGCAATGACTGTTACAATTATGGTGACACATTATGACCCAATAATACAACTTGGTTAAAGATAATGTCAGAGTGTGTATTCCCATCAAAAACAACCTCACTTGCATTTCTTTGTGGAGGCTGTTAAAAGGTCAGCTGCATAGAAACCTCTTCAAAAGGTTTTGTTTCAGACACTTGGTTTGGTATTTCACCATTTTGAGGAAAGATTTACACAGACTTCAAAGTATAAACTCTATTTTGTTTAATCATTCTGTCCTCTATCAAATTTACTGCAAAATGATTAAATGAAACACTTTATAAATCCGAATATCCATATTCTGCTTCAAGTGATGGGTCTTTTGATAAACAGGCAATATAATTCTTATAACGTAGTTTATGATATAATGAGCCTCTATTGCATCTACATCCCCCCTAGTTTGGAATGAAAGTGATTTGTAATTTTGTAATTCGTACTTCCAAGGGACGCTCCTTCATCCTAAACAACAAAAACAAGAAATTTTCTTATTCTATCAACAGTACCAGTTAATACAAGATCTCTTTCTGACAAATCGTGCATGCTTTTGGAAGGATATAACAACTGTTTGCAGATTTCATTATATTTTCAGATGACAATCGATATGATTTACTAACTGGTAGTTGATTAGGATCTTCAGATTTTCAATTAATATTTTCAATATGCAGCTCATATGATACCATGGTTCAGCTGGGTTCAATATCTCATTATTGTAAGCTAAGATATCTGCAACTGTCACTGCCTTCTTGGACAATTTATGATATACAATAAAATCTCTTTCTCTTTACAAATAGCCAGTCTTGTCAATTTAATTGATGCTGTGTTATTCATGTGGTTACTTCATGGTTGCATAATTGAAAGTAATCATTAATATACCACAAGCTATGGCATTAATGCACATGAAAACTTGCCTGATTGTCTCTTTATTTCACTGTTACTCTTGCATATCATCATGGTTGAAGGCTAGAGTGAATCCTTTCCAATAATTTAAGTTGTGAACTCGCTCTTTTGTGTGCTATTTGGAAATGTTGCTTCAGTGTGCTATCAGCAATCTAATGCTGTAGTTTACTGCTGTTTGTATTTCTCTATTTAGCTATAGTTTCATCATTGTCATTGTTGCTACCATTGTTTTAACCTTTTAAGTTCATCATAAGTTTGTTTTTGGCATGATAATCAGAAATGATTGAGTTTTTCCATTAAGGTGCTCATGATGGATGATTTATCTCCATTGTTGTCAGCATATTGTATGCCATTAAATTTCTGTAAAATGTCTGGGAAATCGTAAAAAAACCCAAAAACAATGAGAGACCAAGAATTGACCCTTGTGATATTCCATTAAAAATAGGTTTGTGGCCTGAAGAACTTTTTTTATAAGAACACGTTGAGACCTTTGCAATAGAAATGGATCTTTTCTTATTAATACAGTATAGTTGATTGTATCACATGCTTTCGTTAAGTTTAAGAAACCTATAAGCTTTTCATTGCCATATACTTTATACTTTATACTTTATAGAAGATACAGGCATGTTTGGTTTTGCTGGGAATAAGCTCTTTTTATAAGTCATTTGTCGGCCTTGGATATGGTTTTCTTTTTAGTTTCCTTTTGAGTTGCAGTGCATGTCGATTAAGAATTGTTCTTACAAACTTAAACTCACCACTCACTATTTCACCACTTATTTACATGTCATTTGTTATTCAATACAATAGCTCCTAATTAACATTAATAATGTCCGCATACATAGATTCAGGATGATAATGTTTAAAGTTTTGATTACCTTTGGGGAATGGTCCGTGTTTTTTTTTTTAATTTACGACTACAAATAACCATGTGATAATCACTCAATTGATGCTGATAAAACTTCGGTTATTTAATTATTTGGAAGTGTTTTATGTGGGATCAGATTATTTCTTCAATTACATTTATTTGTTCATTTTCTCATTGGCATACCTATGAATATAATATTCATCACAATTTCTTTATTGTTCCTGTGACAATATAAGTTTTACCTATGCCCAGGAACATCTAAGTGAGGACTTTTTACTTTGTATTCAGGTATTGAGGATAACTCAATAGCTTTTTGGTGTTTGCTTATATATTTCTTGTTCTGCAACTCTTGTTGGTGTTATTCAATTATCCACTCTGTTGTGATCTTACAAATAAATGTCTCATATTTATTAATTCTGGTGATGCTTATTTTGGATAAAATGTTTTTGGTATCTTGTGACATCAAAGTGAGGACTTTGTATTCATCATAGTATTTTGAGTGGCATCAACGAACACAAAGTGAGGACTCAGTAACTTTCTTGTTGTACAATGACGTGAACACCAAAACTTTGGATGCTTTTGTTGTATATTGTTTCTCTTGGTAAAATGAAAACGATACTTTCCATTTGATAAGATTTTTGTCATTGAACACTTGTTAAGGGTTGATCTAATATAAAGAAAGGACAATTTTAGAAACAATGAATGTTTTCTCTTTGTACTGTATTGATACTATATATCAAGTTTTATGTTATTTTTCGGCTGTTTGACAGGATGGTATCACTAAACAACCAGCAAAGGAGAAAGACTTAAACAACAATAAAGGTCAACCTTCAATCAATTCTCATACAGCTGGAACGTTGAGAATGATACATCTAACGATAATATGTATCTTCAGTCACTTTGTCTGTTTTGTTGATTAAGAATGGATATCGGTTTTGCTATACCTTTTAATTGAAATGTTCCAAACAGTGTTTTGATGAAGACCTTCTATTGACCTGGAAATACTATTGTATTATAAGATATCTCTAACTTTGTGTTAAGAATCCTTACATTGAACTATTGTCACAAAGTAACATCTTTGCAGCTCTGTTGTGGTTCACATAGGTATACCAAGCTTTTGAACCACAATGAGGTACAATGCCAATGCAGCTATTGTTGTTGTTACTTATTCCATTATCCACTCTGTTGTGATCTTATAAATGTCTCATATTTATTAATTCTGGTGATGCTTATTTTGGATGAAATTTCTTTTGTATTTTGTGACATCAAAGTGAGGACTTTGTGTCCATTACCTGATGCTACTCAAAATATTGATGAATGCAAAGTGAGGACTCAGTAACTTTCTTGTTGTACAAATTTGTTTTGGATTTAAATTTGTTTTGGATTTGTGACGTCAAAGTGAGGACTTTGTATTCATATTTTAGATTATTCCTGACGAAGCAGAATTTCAGAGATCAGATCAGAGAGTTGCATCTAAAAGACAAATTCAGGTAAATTTTGATTTATGCTATCGAGAGTTAGGATAGCTGATGAATTAGGATGTTTAAACTTATTGCTTTAATGATGCTGTATTGTCATATTTGTTTGTTGTTTATTTCGTGTTTTACCAAGAAAATTTAACATGTAGAAGCTGATGAAAAAGGTAGTAGCTGGTATTCCAAAATATGAAGATAATGAAACTGAAGATGTAAGTAGTTCCTTTCTTTTTGCAGTTTTTTTGGGTTTTGTTTTCTGTAGTTATAGATTTCTTAAAGAATCCTAATGACAGTATTATTGTTTTGTTTAGAACCTGATTTACGATGACAATATGAATAATGTAAGGTAACATATCTCCCATGTGTAAGGTATTTTGTTGGTATTGAGTATTATTACACTTGGTTTTATTTACAGGAGTCTATACAGAATGATAGTGGTGTCCATGGTGACTTTCCTGAAGTGGAAAATACTCGAGAGGACGAAATGTCGCTTAGCTTTTCAGAGGTAAACTCCTAGCTGTTATTATTTCTATAGAATAGATAGGCAGCAAAATTCCATCGCTTTGTTTACACATCTGAGGAAATGTTTTTTTTTACTTTCCGTAAGCAAATAATGTATGAAAGACGACATATTATTAATGTTGGCTATTTTTGAGGGTGCGTTTGTCCAAGTTCGGTCTAAAATGTATCGTTTTATCTGATGAAGCATGTATAAACAAGTAAGAGTCAGTTGGCAAGATACCAAGTTTATACGAATTAATACATATTGTACTTTGAAAATACATCTAATCTAAAATACATCTGATAAGAGAGTCGATCGATCGCTCTGACTAAACAAAGCGCAAGTTACGTGCAGCTTGCACTGAGGTGTCCTCAATAAGTATGCAAATCGAGGACTTGTGTTTGATAAAATCTGGCAAATAGAGGACTTTTTGCAAAGTGAGGACCGAAAGAGTTTGAGTTATCAGGATGCTAACGTGTTAAAGAAGTTGTAACAAGAACAACCAACTCAAGCAGTAATGAGACTATTGAACTTCTCTTAAACTTGAAAAGTAGTGAAAAACAAATCATTCAACATATCCATTCAAACTAGTAAACAATATTAAGTTTTTTGTTTTGTAGTGACTTCAACCGTTTTTTGTTTGTTTGTTTTTGTTTTTTTTATAAAATCCGAGTTAACGGCAGTATACTGTAGCTAAACTGTACAATAAAGTTAACAGAATTGCTTATGGCTTCCTTTTAAGTATTATAATATTTTAAGAAAATGAACTTTAGTCTTCTTTTATTTACCATTTCATGTTTCAGGTACGTTACTGATTCACTCCTGTGTTTTAGGATGACGATGATGATGATGTAAAAGATAAGACATTTGATCCTGTTGCATTATTTGGCGATGACTTTGAATCAGATACAGATACAGAATCAGAATGTCTAAGGGTACCTAAAGAAATAAGTGAATGTCTGCCTTTACTGCCACAATTAGTCGATCAAGTTCAAAGTACTCCAAAAAGTCATAAGGTACCACCTAATGTATGTTCTACTGAAAAGAATGATGATACTGCGAAGACAGAAAAAAGGAAGTCCCCATTTGAAGTAGAAGTTTGTCAGAAAAAACAACGTAAATCAGAGATCTTTGTTAAGACATCCAATACCAAGAATAAAGTCCGAGCCTGGGACAAGCACTATTTTTGTTTGTACTGTGAAAAACCCTTCCTGAAGTTACCTCGTCATTTTGAAGATAAACATAAAAAGGAAGCCGATGTTGCAAAACTGATTTCGTTGCGTGTATTAGATACTGATTCTAAAGAAACAAAGGAGTTGAAAGAAAAACTTCGAAGTGAATTGCTGGCTTCAATGAGGAAAACAGGTAACTATAACCACAACATGAAGGTGCTCGAACGTGGTTATGGCGAATTAATTGTGAAACGATGTCCGCCAGAGGAAGTGCCGTACTCACACTATCTGCCATGTGAGCATTGCTTGGACTTTTATTACAAGAAAGACTTGCATCGTCATGTGAAAACATGCAAAAAGAATGTAAGGGTCAACAGAAAAGGTGGAAGGGTACAGGGAAAATCTGCCATGCTTCTTCCGGTTGCTGCTAATGTAACAGGATCTTTGAAGAATATTTTTGCCCGTATGCGAGTAGACGATGTTTCGATTTCCCTTAAAACTGATGATGTAATAATTAAATATGGAAATATTTTGTGTAAAAAGCATGCTAACAACGATGATCAAACTTACCATATCAGTAACAAGTTACGGGAGTTAGGTCGATTGCTGTTACATATGCGAAATAAGAATGCAGTAAAGTGTTTTAGGGACATTATTGATCCTAAACTTTTCCCAGTGGTGGTTCAAGCAGTTACCGAACTATGTGGTTGGAATGAAGTAACTAAAACTATCGACACGCCATCTATTGGTATAAAGCTGGGGCAGCTTCTTGCAAAAGTTGCCTTTGTGTTGAAGGGGGAAGCCATTATCAGTGATAACGCAATGATTAGGAAAAAAGCAGAAGATTTTCATGCACTGATAGAAATGAGGTGGAATGACGAAATTTCCAAGCTCAGCCGCATTGAACTGGAAACAAGGCAGTGGAACCGGCCAAAGTTAATACCTTTAACAGAGGACCTGCAAGTACTGAAAAAACACTTAGTCGAAATTCGCAGATCAGCTACTGAGGAACTTGCACATGATAATGCTTCAGTCACGTCCTGGAGAAATCTTTGTTCCAGTGTTTTAGCTCAGTTAATTCTTCTGAATAGGCGAAGAGAAGGCGAGGCTTCAAAACTTGAGTTGGCACATTTAGACAGCATGTCCCACAGCGTGCCTAACTCAGACATTAAAACTTCTCTATCAGAGTTTGAACTCAAGCTATGTCAATATTTCAAACGTGTGGAAATCAGAGGAAAAAGAGGCAGGAAGGTGCCAATGATTCTCACGCCACAGCTTGAGGCTTCAGTGAAACTAATCGTGACTTTAAGAGGCAGTGTTGGTGTCAACCCTGAAAACAAATACGTGTTCGCAGTGCCCACAATGAATTCGTTACAATACATCCGTGGAAGTGATGCACTTAGGAAACACGTATTAATGTGTAACTTGAAGTGTCCAGAGGCAGTCACTTCTACCAAATTACGAAAGCACATTGGGACGTTAAGTCAGCTTTTAAATCTGGAAGAGCGAGAATTGGAGATGCTTGCTGGATTCTTAGGACACGACATCACAATACACAGGGATTTTTATCGACTCCCAGAAGACACCCTACAACTAGCTAAATGTGGGAAAATTTTGCTAATGATGGACCAAGGAAAAATGGGAGATTTTGCTGGGAAGTCTCTTAAAGAAATTGAGCTTAATATGGACGGTAAGTTATTTCTTTGATTTGATGGCCACCCAAAAATTTACTTCTTTAAGATATTCAATGTAGAACTACTATCTGCTTTCACTAGCGACGGATTTTTTTTTATTTCGTAGAGGTTTACGAAGATGGAGAGGACAACGATACTGAAGAATATGTTGAAGAAGAAACCAATGCTGAAAATAAGAAAGGTAACTCGCGATTTTGTTTCAAAAGTTCTCTTTTGACCATCACATGTTCTTTTAGTACCTTATTTGATTATCTGTTGGTGTTTTTTAGATGGAGATCTCCATTCTGAAATCAGCGATTATGATGATGTACAAGAAGCAGGTAATATATAACTTTGAATCGTGACAATAAAATGACAGCTTCATTCCAGAATATTTGCCTGGCGATAGTAAATCATAGTGGTTAGTGTAATTGGTCATTACAATTTCCCTCGTTTCATATGGCATTAAACTCATTCAGCTAGTATGACTGATTTTAAAATCTTATTTGTACACGAAGTATGTGTTTTAATTAGATGATGAAGAAGTAGAGAAGTCTAAAGGCAGAAAAAAGAAGAAAAGTATGTTTTCTTTATTTGAATGTCAAATGAAGGAATTTTTTTTATCTTACATGAATTTCGCCATCCCTTTCTCCATAGATCTTAATTTTACTTATATTCTTACTTTCTCTTTGTTTTTTTTGTGTCTAAATTTTCATCAAAATCTATTGCAAGTAGTACCTTAAGGGAAGAAATTATTGCGAAAGAATTATTACGGAATTAAAGACTGCGAATCAGTGGTCGAAAAAATCGTGAATTGCGGAATTAAAGATTGCGAATCAGAAATGTAAATGCTTTTCTCGCAGCAAGTGCTGACAATGCCTGATGTATGGATAAGGCTACAATCATCTATCAATCTGGTACATACAAGGATTTCGCCTCAAAATCTGGGGTATGCATTCCTGATGGAGGCCCACATTCGCTTTCTGAGCAACCTGGCCTCGAAATTTAAAAAAAGCATTACAAAATGACCCACTGCTTAGAACAAGGATTTAATTCGCTTCAAAATCTATTCAAGTCATCAGAAAGTTGGCAAATAGAAAGCCCCTGCCTAATACCAATGTATTATTTATTTTAGATAACAATGACAAAATTAAGACTAGTGTTAAAAGATCCAAAGGTAATAACTAATAACTTATTGTTTATCGGCAAGTTTTTCTGTAAACCATTAGGTCATCTGTTGAATCACAAGGTCGTACCATTTGTCAATTTACTTATATTCCTTGAAGGTCCGAGAAAATGGCAGGAGAAAGAAATATGTGCTGTCAGGAAATACATGGCTGCCTTTTTGAAGTCTATGAAAACTCCCGGGAAAAAAGATTGCGATCATTGCCTTGCAATGTCTGGTACGGCATTATCGAGCCGTACTTGGGTAGACGTCAAAAATTACGTTTATAACCAAAATGTAAAACAAAAGAACAAAGTTAAAAAACTTCGTAGTTGAAGTAGATCAAGGATTTTTACGGGAGGAGTAACATTCTGGTAGTTATAAGTTGTTTTTATTTGATTTGATTTTACTTGATTTGTATATTATGAGATTTTTCAAGATCACAGATTTTCATTTTGTTTTATGTCTTAGCTTGGCCTTTTCTTGTATTTCCTTACTACAGCATCTGGAAATTATTCTCCAATTTTTTACGGCGTTTTTGCTTGATCTGCAAACTTTTAAAAGATTTTCAGAAGCATTTTCAATGTTTGAGCTTTTGCCTTGAATAAAACATCGCCTTCAGAAGTTGTTTGGAGAGTTGAGAGATGGCTTATTTAGTTCAACTGGTTAATATTTATCACTTTAACTTCAATGTATTTATTCACATTGTTATGTTTACTTAAATATCAGAAGATTTGGTTATTGTTCCAAGTATCTAATTTTCGATTCCCCAGTATGTCCTCAGAAATGCGGTTTTTACAAACATGTAACACTTACACACGTCCTCTGTTTAACGCATTAAAAAAGAGCTGAATTATCGAGTGTAAAGGCTGTAATATAATGCTCATCAAGGCGATCAATAACAACATGTGGTGTCTTTGTAGTTGAAGTAATCTTTAACAAAAAATTAGAGGAAACTTGCCATGTCTCACTTTGTAAGGTTATGCATAGAGTCCTCAGTTTATATAGTTAGTCCGTCTGTGTGTGTGTGTGTGTGTGGGGGGGGGGGGGGGGGGGGGGGGGGGGGTGGGGGGGTGGGGGAGGGGTCAATCTGATCCCACGGGATACTGTTGCTCTGAAAAATCGAAACCATTCATTTTTACACGTGTAACCATAATCGCCATGGTATGTTATGCGGCAAGTGCATAGACAGTTTTGTGGTCGATTATTTCTCAAGTAAATGTGTTCCTGTATCGCAATGCAAGCATACTATCTATTTCTGGTTACTTTTCATGATTTTTGCTTTCGCATATATTGCTGTAGTTGCATATTCGGATAAATTAAAAACGTTGGGGATTTGGCTGAAGAAACTTGCTAATTTGCTGTAATGTCGTAAACTATTCTCAACTAAAGCAAAATCGAATGGAAAGCGACAAAACACGACAAAAATCCAAATGAGAAAGTTGATTGTCAACGACGGTAACGTTTCGTACGTTGGGAATGACATAATAATAATTCCGAACCAATTAACGTCAGCTCATGAAGTCAAAGAAGATCAGTGTCGCTATTCCAGACTTCTCTCAGTCATTGTTGGCTATTATCAAATAAAGAACTTAATCTCTATCGAATTAGGACCTGCATATTCTAGCGCAGATTCAAAGGACATCTTTAATTTGGAAATGATTCAAGTACCCTACCACTTGTGTCCTTTCTTTAATTTTGATGATTATGCGAAATTCGTTGTCCGAGATTTTGTTTTCACCATTGCACTGATCTTTCCTGTGCTGGCATTGGCGTCAATTTTACATCTGATGAATCAGGAACCTTCAAATGAATGTGAAACCTCCGAGAATGCAGGTCAACAAAATACTAATAATGATTATATTTCCGAATTTCCACATCGTTTGGACAAACAACCATCAGAAACTGATTCGGAGAGATTTCTTTTTTGGGTCGACTCTACGCTTCCTTCTTACGATTACTTATAGTCAGATACAAAGTCATGGCCACCTTCATCCTCGTATCTCTCAACTGTGTGCAAATTGGAAATATCAAAGTATTATACGTTAATGGTGAAATGGAATGCTGGTATATCTGGCAGTATGCCGCTGGTATCTTTCTCTGTTTGTGGATCGTCCCATTTCCTTTAACTCTTTTGTACTCATTAAAATTGTTGAAAGCAAATGTATAATAACGGTGGAACGGTTTCTTTGGTTCACCATCTTTCCAGTGTTGGTACCGCTTTATTATATTGCAAAATGAAATACAAAGTTTGGTTATGTCGCTGCAAAAGACAATAAATTAAAATCTGCCATTATTGATCTTTTTGAACAGCCATTTCGAAAGGATAAATTTGGCAACATCATATGCTGGCAATCATGGGCGCTGTTACAAAGGTTCATTATTGCCTGTATTACCGTATATAACATCGACCCTCTCTTTCGACTTGCTCTAGTTTCTCCGATATTGGCTCTCTTCCTATACATCACGATGAGAGTAAAACTGTATAAGGACAGTCTAGTGAACAAAACAGATGCTGTTTCGATGCTCTTTTTAACCATGTTGGCTAGTGTGAATTTGTTTCGAGCATTTTTATTCACAAAACTTTTCGTATGTATTCCGCTTTAACAAAGATATCTTATGGCTTGCTTTTATTCTTATTTGGATTTCATTTTTAAAGCTAAATCAACTTCAAAGTGTGATTGTGATGATGACATACCGTATTTCCTCTGATAAAATGGATTTCCATTGAATGAGTTTGACTGTTCAAGTGCAAAAGTAAAGTAAGAACTTTAAGTCTTCTCCATTTGGTACACATTTTGTATTCAAGGTAACTTCATGGAAATTTGTCTGAGCTGATGAAAATAGTTAACTTAATTGTTATTATTCTTGTTTATTAGTGGGAATATAAATTTGTTGATGCTACCCTCCAAACACCACTCATGTTTATTCATTTTGGCAGTTATAGTATGTCATCTGAAGACAATAACTCCATTTTGGGAATGTGGCCAATTACGAAATCTTAGATAGTGTCTGCAAACGTTTCTATTTTTAGGAACTTGAAATTGAGATCGTCATTCGATGGTTTTAAGCGATGACCTCTGTGGTTCTGATCAAATAAATTGAGATGGGTTTTTGTCATAATGGGTCTTCAGGACAATGGACGAAATGCTTAGATATTTGTCCCCATTACCTTTCTTTTGCCGTGTAAAGACATGTCTTAAAATGTACTAAAATATCATTACGACATCTTGATATTTGTCAAATAATTTTATCAATTCGGTACTTTCATGCTAAGGACAAGAAATGGAAGAAAGATATATAATTTAAATGATGGATGTATATTTGTTATATGAAAATGTATGTGCATAACGTTTACAGTGTTATTATTGTTTTGAATTTTTTCGTTTGTTGACAAAATACTCCAGCGTACCAAAAATATCAGGCAGAGGTTCATTGGCAAGCTGATATCTTCGCTTACGCATTTCCTCGGTTTCCTCTTCTTCATATTCAATTCCTGGATAGTACTTTCGCGGCTTGTACGCTGCACTTTCTTTTAGCCCTTCTGGTTCAACGTACAGGAAACCCTTCGGTTCACTACCTCTACGTCCGTTCTTGGGGGATCGTTTTGGTACTGGGTAAAGTAAAAGATCATCGTCCTTTGATGTTCTAAAAATAGACATTCCTATCTTCACGATTCTAATCTTGAATGATGAAAAAGTTTGTTTATTTTCGATTTTTTTATATAAATTTTCAAAACATTGCGTTCAGACTGTTTTTTGAATGCAAAATTTAAAACGACCTTTGGCAAATTTATTTGGTATAAGAAAAGGTTGAACATTGCGACGATAAAGTCAAGTTGCCTAAGTACTTACCCTTGACATGTATCCAACGCTTCCTGCGTGCCACTGCCACCAGCAGTGCATTTTCCGCGTCTTTTGTTGTTTGTAAGCTGTCCTATTTCATGTGATTTGACTAAAATAAAGATTTTGAAAGTGCTTACTTTGAGAAGCTGAGTCAAAATTCTTGTAGATGTTAGTTTTAATACAGTGATCTTTTAAATGATAGCTTTAAAGCTTTTTTAGCATACCTTTTAAGTCCAGATCTTCAATCATTCTTTGCTTTTCTTTCAATTCTTCATACAAGTTCTGTATTTCCTTATCTTTATGGTCGTTTACTTGACTATTATTAGCTGTCATTTCCTTTTCATGTGATTTGACTAAAATAAAGATTTTGAAAGTGCTTTCTTTGAGAGGCTGAGCCAAAATTCTTGGTGATGTTAGTTTTAATACAGTAATCTTTCAAATGATATTTTTAAAGCTTTTTTAGCATACCTTTTAAGTCCAGATCTTCAATCATCCTTTGCTTTTCTTTCAATTCTTCATACAAGTTCTGTATTTCCTTATCTTTAAGGTCGTATACTTGACTATTATTTGCTGTCATTTCCTTTTCATGTGATTTGACTAAAATAAAGATTTTGAAAGTGCTTTCTTTGAGAGGCTGAGCCAAAATTCTTGGTGATGTTAGTTTTAATACAGTAATCTTTCAAATGATATTTTTAAAGCTTTTTTAGCATACCTTTTAAGTCCAGATCTTCAATCATCCTTTGCTTTTCTTTCAATTCTTCATACAAGTTCTGTATTTCCTTATCGTTAAGGTCGTATACTTGACTATTATTTGCTGTCATTTCCTTTTCATGTGATTTGACTAAAATAAAGATTTTGAAAGTGCTTTCTTTAAGAGGCTGAGCCAAAATTCTTGGTGATGTTAGTTTTAATACAGTCATCTTTCAAATGATAGTTTAAAGCTTTTTTAGCATACCTTTTAAGTCCAGATCTTCAATCATTCTTTGCTTTTCTTTCAATTCTTCATACAAGTTCTGTATTTCCTTATCTTTATGGTCGTATACTTGACTATTATTTGCTGTCATTTCCTTTTCATGCGATTTGACTAAAATAAAGATTTTGAAAGTGCTTACTTTGAGATGTTGAGCCAAAAATCTTGGTGATGTTAGTTTTAATACAGTGATCTTTCAAATGATAGTTTAAAGTTTTTTGAATATACCTTTTAAGTCCAGGTCTTCAATCATCCTTTGCTTTTCATTCAATTCTTCATATAAGTCCTGTAGTTCTTTATCTTTAAGGTCATTTACTTGACTATTATTTGCTGTCATTTCCTTTTCATGTGATTTGACTAAAATAAAGATTTTGAAAGTGCTTTCTTTGAGATGTTGAGCCAAAAATCTTGGTGATGTTAGTTTTAATACAGTGATCTTTCAAATGATAGTTTAAAGTTTTTTAAATATACCTTTTAAGTCCAGATCTTCAATCATCCTTTGCTTTTCTTTCAATTCTTCATATAAATCCTGTAGTTCTTTATCTTTAAGGTTGTTTACTTGACTATTAGTTGCTGTCATGTCCTTTTCATGTGATTTGACTAAAATAAAGATTTTAAAAGTGCTTACTTAGAGAGGCTGAGACAAAAATCTTTGTGATGATAGTTTTCATACAGTGATCTTTGAAATGATAGTTTTCTTAAATATACCTTTTAATTCAAGATCTTCAAACCCCAGCCAAAACGACGACCTGGAGGATAAAAAAAATAGAAGACCTGTACAAAGAACTGAAAGAAAAAGAAAAATCATTTTTTCCTTTTCATTAAGTTCTTTATGCAGGTCATCCATTTTTTTTATCCTTCAGGTCGTCGTTTTGGTTAGGGTTTACAGCAATCTCATGGCTTTGTGTTTTTACTGCAATAAAGTTTCGAGAAATGTTTATCTCAATAGACTAAAATATTGAGTAATTTCATCTCGTGAACATCGGCATTTGATGTTTCAGACCATTTTTAGATTACAGCTGACATCAGTTGCAAAAATCTAGGCAAAGGTAGATATAAAAGGAAATAGAAATTCAATTTACCTGCTAACTGTAGTTGATCGATTACATTGTTTTTCTTCTTCAATGTTTTTGTTAATTCTTTGATTTTTTTGCTTTGTTCAACTTGTTGTTTCAGAAGTATATCATAATCAGGACGCAGTGAGAGCTTGGCTTCATGTTCTTCTAGTTTATGTTGAAACAATTCATCTACTTGCATCTTCTGAAGATTTAACCGATGACATTCATTTTCCCGCACTAGATCATACTGCTCTCTCGTTCGTTTTTGCATCTGAACAAGTCTCTCAATAAGTTCTTCCATATGCTTGGTTTTCCTTAATTCTTCCGATAAGCTGATTATTTTCGCGTCTTTTTTCTTGTTCTTTAGTTCTAACGCAATCAACTTTTCATGGAGCTGTTCCATTCCACTCTTCTTATCTTTTGAACTGATGCGGTCTCCATATTCAAGTAGGATTCGTGCATTTTCTTTCGTCCCTTCTGCAACTAAGGTATCGAATTTCATTTCTAATCCATAGTATTTCTTACGGAAATTGCTGCATTCAAGAACTTTCTCTTCGTGAATACTCTCGAGTTTTCTCATGTTTTCTTTACTGCAAGCAACCATGATCTTCAGTGATGTAATCTTTTCTTTCAAACGATTTTTTTCTTGAATTGATGCAACATGTTCTTTCTCCATGCTACTGATCTTCAAGTTTAAATTTTCATTATCTTTATACAGGGCATTGTATTCATTCGGGTTAACTTTACAACTAAGTTCTTTCTCTAGTTCATTAATGCGTGTCCTGAGTCTTTTGCTTTGTCCCTGCAAATTTTGATGTTGTTGGATGTTACATTTTTCTATATTTTTCTCACATTCTACATTACTTTTATCCTTACTATTAACAGGTCTTGAGTCAATGGTCACTTGATCACCAATTCCAAGATTTTGGAATAACTTTGAAATATCTTTAATTAAAGTTTGGAAATCTGCTTTTGTAGGTAATTGCGAAGGCAGCATTTCTTTAAACCCTGTTTCCAACAACACCTTTTGGATGATTTCATCAGCCAAGTATTTGCATCGTAAACATTCAGTATCAGTTTGAACGGCTTTACTAATTGCATCAACACTAACGTTTTCCACTTCAAGAGAAATTGAATTCCGATTATTAGAGACGTGCTGCTTGCAACTATGACGTATATATTGAGCAAAGTTTACGACGATGTCTGAATATTCTAACTGGTTCGAGTCATTTTGGTTTAACATTGATAGGAAAACTTTAGATTGGCGAACAGGTATTGGGATAAGATTCCATGCACTTTCCAATTCTTTCAAAAGTAGCTTTTTATTTTCTTTTTCTTGTTTTACATTTTCCTTTGCCTGTATTTTTTCTTCTTTTGCCCGTCTTTTCTCTTCCTTTTGTGATATTTGGAATTCCAGTTGTCGTATCTTCTCATACTTTCCTTCAAGTTTTTCCTGTTTTTCGAGTTCAGCCTTTTTATCTTTTAGCTGTTTTAGTAATTCTGCAATTTCATTTTTCTTTTCCTCGTCCTCCTTTTTCTTCTTAAGTTTATTCTTTTTTGAAATTATTTTTTTCATTGCTCCATTTTGTTTCTTTTCTTTTTTTAGAGCAATTTCCTTTTGCTTCAACTCTAAATTGCTTGACTTCATTAATTCTTTATTCTCTTTCTCTTTGAATTTTTCAAGTTTTTTAGATAGTTTCTCTTCCTTTTTCTTTAACTTAGCGCAGCATTTTTGCGATTTCAGATCTTCATCGATTCTGTTAAGTTTCTCTATCAAGTCATTATTCTTATCATGTTCTGGATTATCCATTTTCATTGTGATTTTAGCTTCCTTCTCATTGAGTTTTTTCATCTTCTCTTCTAACTTTCGTTGCTTTTTCATATCGTTTTCCATTTGTTTCAGGTCCTTAAGCTTATCACTTATCACGCCTTTCTGATCATTGTTTTTCTCCATCATTTTGGCTTCCTTTTCGTTGAGCTTTTTCATCTTATCTTCCAATTTCTGTTTTTCTTTTAATTCCTTCTCCTTCTGCTTTAACTCTTTGATCTTGTCATCAACCAAGTTCTTACTATCATCGCCTGTTTCCATCATCTTAGCTTCCTTTTCGTTGAGCTTTTTCATCTTATCTTCCATTTTCTGTTTTTCTTTTAATTCCTTCTCCTTCTGCTTTAACTCTTTGATCTTGTCATCAACCAAGTTCTTACTATCATCGCCTGTTTCCATCATCTTAGCTTCCTTTTCGTTGAGCTTTTTCATCTTATCTTCCAATTTCTGTTTTTCTTTTAATTCCTTCTCCTTCTGCTTTAACTCTTTGATCTTGTCCTCAACCAAGTTCTTACTATCATCGCCTGTTTCCATCATCTTAGCTTCCTTTTCGTTGAGCTTTTTCATCTTATCTTTTAGTTTCTGTTGTTCTTTTAATTCCTTCTCCTTCTGCTTTAACTCTTTGATCTTGTCATCAACCAAGTTCTTACTATCATCGCCTGTTTCCATCATCTTAGCTTCCTTTTCGTTGAGCTTTTTCATCTTATCTTCCATTTTCTGTTTTTCTTTTAATTCCTTCTCCTTCTGCTTTAACTCTTTGATCTTGTCATCAACCAAGTTCTTACTATCATCGCCTGTTTCCATCATCTTAGCTTCCTTTTCGTTGAGCTTTTTCATCTTATCTTCCATTTTCTGTTTTTCTTTTAATTCCTTCTCCTTCTGCTTTAACTCTTTGATCTTGTTCTCAACCAAGTTCTTACTATCATCGCCTGTTTCCATCATCTTAGCTTCCTTTTCGTTGAGCTTTTTCATTTTACCTTCAAGTTTTTGTATTTTTTTCAATTCTATTTCTTTTTCCTTCAGCGCTTTTATCTTGTCGTCTATCATATTTTTACCATCGTCATCTTGTGTTAATTTTGCTTCTTTTACTTGAATCTTTTTCCATTTATTTTCATATTTCTTTTGTTCCTTTATGTTGTTTTGCCTTTGTTTCAGTTCTTTGATCTTCAAGTCTAACAGGTTTTTATTATTATTTACTTCAACTTTGCTGTTATTGATTGTCAAATTTTCTTCTCCTTCACAAAGTTGTTTCAATTTATCATTGTATTTCTTTTGATCTTTAAATTGTTGTTCTTTTTGCCTTAGATCTTTTAACTGCTTTCCGATCGCCACATCTTCTTTTATCTCTCGTAGTGTAGTTTTTGATGTTTCACTTAACTGCTTTTCCAATACTCTTTGCTCTTTCTTTACCGTCAATTTCTGCTTGGCTATTTGATCTTTTTCAGCTTTTTTCAATTTCTTTAATTCTTTTAATACCTCTTGCTTTTTCCTTTGATCTTCTTTCTGCAATGCTTTCAGTTGTGTTAATTTTTTTGCTTCTTCTTTCTTCAACCTTTGTTTGAAAATTTGTTCTTCCTTTTTTCGTAACTTTGCCTGTTCGAGACGATTCTTTTTTTCTTCCTTTTTCAATCTTAATATTTCTTTCTCTCTCAGATTTACTTCTTGTTGATGCATTGTTTTCTGTACTCTAAGTTGTTTGATGAGAAGCAATATATTCTCAGGGATCTTTGTGTCAAGTAGTGAATCTTCCATGTTATCTAAATCTTCTGCTTTTCTTGTGAAAGTATTTTGGTCATTCAATAACGCGGAAATAACTTCTTCTAGTTGATTTATTTCCCTTTTCATAGTTTCATTCTTTTCCCTTATTTCTTTGATCTCTATGATTGTTTTGGGAGATAAATTGCTTTCAAGAAATAACCTTTCTTTCTTATGATAAACTTCTTGGAGTGGAGCCAAATCTTCATAACGACTCTGGTAATATTTATCAGTAGCTGTTAAATCGTTGAGTTGTATTTCAACTTGTTCTTTGCGATCGAGTATATCATTGATTTTTACTGTAAGGCCAGGAGTGTGTGGTTTGTCAGACAACGTCGAATGTTCTTTTTTGAGAAACTCACGATACTGTTTCAAACATTCACTCTGAAATCGAATATTTTCAATTTCTTGTTGAAGTTGTTCGATCTCATCGTCAACACGATGTTTTATCTTTCGAATGTCGAGAAACTCTTGTAGTTGACTGACTTCTAACTTTTCATCGTTGGCGACAAGGTCTTCCTCCTTTTCATTAGACAAATGTCGCAATTCTTGCAAATCTGCAACCTTTTCCATCAGGTTTTGCGCTTCGAAAGAGTTTCTAACTCGTCTCTCACGGATCGCCGCTCGTTTTTCTTTCAGATCGGCCATTTTATCAATCATTTCTATTCCGGGAATGACATCACCTTCGTTCGAACCTTCTACAGATTCCATGATCATCTTTTCTATTTTGTTTTCTAAACTTTGAGATTTCATGACATCATCCTCTTGTGCTGCAGTGGTTGCCTCAAGCATCTTGTTTACTTCATTTGATTTCAGTTGTTTTTGCTTCAACGCATCGTGAACTTTTTTGAATTCTGTCTGCACTGAGGCTGGTTGTTCTTGTATTATCTCTAAGATTTGTTGATCCCAGGTTTCATCGTCTTGTTCAAGGTTTTTCTCACGCAACTCTATTGTTTCCATCTCTCGATTTAACCTCTCCATCTCATTATGTTGGATCGTTTTCAGTTGTTCAATTTCTTGAAGTTCACTTTTAACACTAGAACTCAATGTATCATAAATTTCAGCCTTTTGGTTATCGAAAAACGCCTCTACAGGAGTTTTTTCGATAGATTTCCTTTCAGCAAGTTGTCTCAAGTATGCTTTATCATCGCCAATTGACTTTTCAAGATCAATGATTTTGTCTTCAATATAAATGAGCTGTTTAGCTTCTATCAGACGCTGATTCAGTACAGCCGTCTTTCCTTCTATTTCCTCGGTTGATGTTTTGAGCTGTTCTCGAAGACATTTCATTTCCTCACTTTCATCGATGATTCCTTCCTTATCCAACTTTGCTAGATGATCGACTGCATGTTCTCCAACCCTTTCCTCTGCTTCTGCAAGTGTTTTCAATAATTCTGGTCTGGTGATGTCGACTAACTTATGTTCTTGTTTCATCATGTTGTATTTGATTCTTTCTTGTCTTTCTGTATCCTCTTCTCTATAAGCTCCTTTCAGGAGTTTTTGATGTATGTCATCCAAAAACTGCCTACCTAGATTTAGATTTAAATTTTCGATTTCTTTCAATTTTTTTTGAACCAACACATTGCTGTCTTTTTGCTTCCTGTAAAGCTCTCGAATCTTGAATTCAAGTTTATTATGAAGGCTTTTAATTTTGTTTTGTTCTTCCATTCTCATTGTTGGTTGGAAACTTCTCATCAGGGTATCGCATTTCTTTTGTGATGCAATGACGTCAGCCTCGCGTTTTGACATCTCTTCTTTTATTTCAGAAATCTCATTTTCGAGTATGCAGGTTTCAGTCTCAGTTTCAATTTGAGGCTGTGTTCTGGGATACTGTTGTTTGTATCTTTTAATCAGTTTTTCCAAAAATGGTTTTTCAAACGCATCAATCATTTTCTGATGTTCATTCACACGACCATCAAGTTCTTTGATATCTTTTCTGACTTTATCCAAACCACACACTTCGGCTTTTAAAGATCCTTCTTCAAGTTGGAGTCCATTCTCTATCAAATCCTGAATTTCCAGAAACGCTTGTTTTTTAAGTTCGTTCTTTACATCTGTGTCATCTTTCAAAAGGGACATCTCATCTTTTAAAAGGGACAATTCTTCTTTCACCTGTGATTCCATCTCCCGTCCACTGATTGGATTTGCAGACTTGATTGTTTTCAATGACTGAAGTTCTCTTTCCTTTTCTGCAATTTTCTCAGACACTTGTCCAGCTTCACTAGACTCTTCTTCAACCCAGCTTGATTTAGGCTGTACGAGTATAAATCTCGTTCCGTTGTTGTTACAATCTTCCATTGATTCTTGTTGCAATTGCAGTTGATATTCTAACAACCTTTGCTGTTTTTCGGTTGGTTCAAAAAGTTTTGATGGGCCTGGCTCCTGATGATCATCCTCAAACATCCCATACGACTCTTTGTTGTTATTTGATTTTAACTTTTCTTTTGCTTGCCTCTTCTCTTCCTTTTCTGCCTCTTTTCTCAGTTTTTTTAACTTTGCAGATTGTTCTTTTGCTGCTTTTGATTCCAACTTGAAAAGATTCTTCTCTGCTTTTGCTTTTTGTTTGACCAATTTTTTCATATCATCTTCCCGGATTTTCTGCAGTTTTTTCAACTGTTTCTCTTCTGTCTTTCGTTGTTGTTCTTTCCTCTTTATTTCCTTCTTAAACTGTTTGATATCTTGCCAATCCTTAGCATCACAGGACTCATTTTCATCATCATCTTGATCGTTATGCGCGTTGCTGCACTCTTGCAGGTCGCTTTCAGTTTTTTCGCGCTTTCTGAAAAAATCTCTCAATTTCTTTTGGTCTAATTGTCTTATCTTTTTGAGCGCTTTTCGAGTTTCCTTACTCTCTCGGTTGCTAGCTCTCTTCTCAGCCTTAAGTTTTTGTTTTTCCGCTTTTTTCAAAGCCTGTTGTTTTTTCTTTTCTCGTTTTTGATTCAGCTTTTCTAGTTTCCTTTGCTGTTTTGTGTTGCCTTTGATGGCTAAAAAGTAATGTTCAAGGCATTGAAATCTTTTATTTAAAGGAGCAATTTGTTAGATTGGAAGTCTGATAAATAATTAACAGAAGAGAACTGTCAAATCAATTTCCCTTACCTGAAGGCTGAGCATCAAAAACGTTTTCCTCCCCTTCATGTTGTAATTTTTCCTGTAAATCAAATGCAATTTCATAAAAGACATTAACCTACTAAAGAAAAATGATTTAAATGCAGGAAAAAGGCATGACTTTATTCTCAACTCAGCTTAAATAGATAACATTGACAGTATGGTAACAAGTACTATTAAAAGGTGACCAAATAGCATATTTTGATTCGACAAAGGAATAAATGATTTCTGCAAGTAATTCCATTACTTAACAGTGAACAAAACATTAGCTATTAACTATCAAACATATTCATAACCTTTTTGTTTTAATCAACCACTGCCATGTTCTTGAAGGACATAAAAAATAGAAAATGTAAACAAAACCAATTTTTCAATATCTTACCAATTCTACCTTGGAGTTAACATCCATTTTGCTATTAGATTTCCCAGACATTGCTTTCTGTGTTATCGCAAACAAAGAATAAACGTCTGGATGTTGTATATTCATTTTTTTTCTTTTCTTTTACCAGTAAAGTTCTTTACAATCAGAAACGACCAGTTTCATTCACGATTGCTGACTTGAACTGACGTCTGATATGAAATTTGACGTCATTTATTTGGAAGCATTCGGCAACACTTTATTTTCATTGGTTGAAATAATAGTTAATTGACGTCAAATAAGAATCAGCCAAATACGGAAATTTTGAACTTTGGACTTTTGCCATCTGTTTCGTAGGGACATGGTTTTCATGACAAACAAGTGGTCATTTTAAAAATGCCTGCAGCGTGTTTTCAACCATAATTTGGCGAGTTGCTTTTCTAATACCGTTCCCGTATCGTCATTTCTAAGATCTTTGATTGCAAGAAATCTCTCTCGTATGTGCAGCGTACTATGAATACGTAGAGTACACTTTAGCAGGATAGAAGATACCTTTCAATTACTTGACTTCAAGCACATGATTTTGAAAATACAGTGGAACCTCTATTAATGGTCACCTCCATACATCGGTCACCTCCTGATAAGCGGCCAGAAAAGAAAGTCCCTGCCAAATTTATTGTCAAACTCTTATAAAAAAACCTCCATACATCGGTCACCTCCAATCAACGGCCAAACGGCCACTTTCTATTGTCCCAATGTCTTATTTTACCTCTATTAACGGTCAAAAAATTGTTACTTTATTTACAATAATTATTTACGAAAATAAAGTCAAGTCAAGCAGCCTTATCTATTGTAGATGATTTGAACAACTTTTGTGAAACATTAGATGATGCTGACTTAGTAAGTGCTTTGAATCTTGTCACACAACGACTTGAAGCACTTAGGCTCAATAATGTTGTGTTTATTTTGATCATGAATCATTCTTTATGCCCCTCCCATCCTGAGCAGCCTTTTTGATAAAAAAAGTATATTCATATAAAACCTCCATACATCGGTCACCTCTAATGCAACGGCCACTAAGCTGGGTCCCCCAAAGTGGCCGCTATTAGAGGTTCCACTGTAGCCAGAGTGATAGCGAAGTCGTAAAACAACCACGGAAAAGGAGAAAACAACCGTTATGAGTGAAAAGTCAGATGAGAGGCAGTGTGATTGTGAAGTCGTCACAGTAATATACACGAAGCGCACTACCCAGCCGATGATGTGTGGGATATTTTACAATAATGAATGGCTTGCTATTCACCTCTATACATCTCTCATCAGATTATAGGTAATATTTTTGAAGCGGAAATAGAGCCAAATGCAGCCACAATGCACAAATGCAGTCCCTTATGCGCATGCTCGAATCTTCAATTTTCCAAAAACGTTCGAATTTTCAGTCTTAAAACCGAGCCACTGGACACGTACCATACAAATAGCTTAGAAATACTTGAAATTGGCTCGTGTTTTGAATCGAATCCAATCGAATCCCCCGTAGACGTTTTAAAATAATGCGCAGCGATGGTGTAGTTAGCAATGCTATACGTATCTTTGGCGGGAAGTTAAATACTAGTTGCAAGTCTATGGGAAGAAAGATTAAAAAACTCCCAGTTACTTATGTTGTACCACACTTTGTAATAACATCTGCCACACTTTGTAATAACTTTTTAGCATGATCATATTTTAATCTTAACCAGCAGTCAAGGCGGCGTCGCTCTGCATTCATATTCATTTGTCACCCAAAGAGTTCATGAAAATTAAAATTTTAGGAATTGGCAAAGGTGATGCAAGATGCTACCATTTTATAGCACTTGAAATTCTGAACATAAGAATGTAAAAGAAGAAATGTCTATCACAAACCGTTTCAAAATTTTATTGCTGTCATAGAGCCTCGTCTCCCCAAAATTTTTTCGTCATCCCATCGCCAACATCGCGGGTGGGGCCGACCAAGCACAGACCAAAACTTTGCGTTCGATTTGGGTCTCAGGGGCTGTTCATATGGAGGTGAGCTGGCCCGGTTAACCGGGCTGGCTCACTTGAATGAGATGAAATTCACCCCGCGTTCATATGGCCTTTCTCATCCCACTTAACCGGGCTGGAGAATGTTGTTTACATCACGTAAACAATAATTCGAATTTCGACGCGTGCGCACTTGTCTAAAATCTATCCCACTAAGCCGGGCTGGTCTGTTCATATGAACAAATTTCATCTCACCTAGGTGAGATCCCGGTCAAATGAAATGAGATCTCACTTAAGTGAGCCAGCCCGCTTTTCATATGAACACAATTTATTTTTATAAAGATTTCTTAATGACAGTGAGATCTCTGCTAAGTGAGCTAGCCCGGCTAACCGGGCCAGCTCACCTCCATATGAACAGCCCCTCAATGCATTGGCTTAACCTCACTGACGTCGCGCACAAAAAGAGAAATAATTTACGTGTGATTTCTCTCACAGCTCACGACTGTTACACCGAAAAATGTAGTAACTCCGACAAATGTAGTAAAGATCAAAGACAAATGTTGTACTGCTAAATGTAGTAAACGCCTTGAAGATTGAAATGAGCCATAATAAGGCCGCCAAACGCATAAAGGTCTTTACCAAGTAACTGTTCAAGGGCTGTTAGGTGGACATATAAAAATACTCCGCCTACACTTAGATAAAACGTTTTAAGGTTTTCAACATATAATGTCCTTGGTGCTATCAACTGGTCATATAGTAGAACCCAAATTCACGCATGCGCAGTGGAAACATTTAGGTAGAATCACTAAGTTACGTTTGTTGTGTATAGTTCATGCATGCATACATATATTTTCGGCACTGCTCACAAAACATAAGATGTAATTGCCTAGTTTAGCTCATTTGCATATTTGTACTGCGCATGCACGTTTCATTTTATGGCTACTTGTCACCCCTTACAAAGCTAATTGATGAATACTTTCATGTTTTCGCCTGATTATGACCCATTTTGCTTGTATTCACAGCCTATTACTACGCATGTGCGAATTCCAGGCTTATTACGCAGCCACCTGATAGCACTGGAAAAGTTGCTTGAAGACCTTGATGAGCTTTGCCCAATTGTGACTCACTTAGCTCATCTCAGCGGTTCTTTTAACTGCACATGCGCGATTTTAGGCTTTATTATATGGCCACTTGATAGCCCTTGAAAAGTTACATGGTAAAGACCTTCATGTGTTTGGCCTAATTATGGCTCATTTCAACGTTCAAGGCGTTTACTACATTTGTCGAAGTTAACTACATTTTGTCGCTGATTTTCACTACATTTAGCGTTAGTACATTTGTCGCAGAAAATTTACTACATTTTTTGGAGTTATTACATTTGTTGGAGTTACTACATTTGTTTGTGTAACAACGTCAACCATTTTGAATGAGAAACAAACAGACAGACAGAGAATCGGGTATTAATATATAGACTCCTTACTAGTTAACCCAAAATTTAAGTGAATAGTTCTTAAAAACCCATTAAGCTTTTCTCGCTTTTGAAAAATATATAGCGAAAAAATATATGGCAGGTATTACAAAGTGTGGCACAGCAACTTCCTTATTTCTTCGATTTATAACGCTAACACATCGAGTATGTCGTCCATATTGATAAATCCTTACGATTTACGGTGAAACCACTTATGAAGGTATTTGAACAAATGAGGCCAACCCTGAGACTAACCCTCACTAGCCCAAACACATTTAAGTCTGATGGTAGTAACGATTTGTCAGACTATAACGTATTACACAAAAAGGAGGTCGCGGAAATACAAAATTCCTAGAATTTCATGTGTTGAAATTTTCGTGTTATGTTTTCTTGAAAGCAGAACGTCATTTTTCAAAATGGCTACTAACAAGAATGCAAACACAACCACATCTAGTTTTGGATTATTTGGTTCCCTGGAAGGGACTGATGATAGTTTTAGTGCTCTGTCGGGTCCAAAATTATTTACTCCGGTACCACTAAACCAATCAGGTATTGTTCATTATGTGTTAATTTTTAAAGTTATACTTTCAGTTTTTAACAACACTTTTACACCGTAAAGCGGGGTGACTTCGATCAATTTTGCCACTATTTTAAAAGTAACTTCCGAAATACTAAACCATTACTTCTGAAACTTTGGAATCATTACATTACATATTTTTTCTATTTCAGTGCAAAATTTTACATTAACTAAACTTGTAATTCCAGAGAAATAACCTGATCTTTCCCCACAAGAAAACGACAATATCGATTATGGGGTGACTTCGATCAGCTTATGAGAAGCGCCGAATTACTTATAATTATATTTGACAATGTTTTTAAAGCGCCATTATTACAATATTAACAGACCACCATTTGTCATCCGCGGTAAGTGTTCGACCGCAAAAGATCAGCAAATGTTAGTAAAACAAAAGATATTTACGACGTTCACACATGTGTGACCCTCGTTAATACGAAACGAAATTAACATTGAAATTTCATTGTATCTCAAACAAAATGTTTGAGATCTATCATCAATGGGAAAGAGCACGCTTATTAAAATTTCTTCGGTAAGTCATTAAATCTCCCCATGAGATACGACGACTTTTCACGAAGTTCTTGCGAACATGTAACCTATAGCAATATAAAACATTCAGTTTTTTCGTGTTTTTATAAACACGATATTATCGATAAAGGAATAAGGAAAAGAAAAACAGAATATAGCGGTGAAGAACAGAATTTCTTTCAGACATATTATAATTTTCTTTACATTCAGCCTCTATACTTCACATATGTACCAAAAATGTCCAGGCTTAACTCTTGAATACGACGTAGAGCGATGACCAATGTGAGCGGTGAAAATTTTGATGTTTTTCGTCCTTAATTGATTAATTGATTGTTTCGCTTGAAGACGATTCTGATGATATTTTACAATAAGAATGTAAATGAAAATCTTAAAAAATGTGAAAAACGCACTTTAATTTCAGAGTTTAAACAGTTTATTTTTACTGATCGAAGTCACCCCGCTGATAGAAGTCACCCCGCTTTACGGTACCACCCCTCTCTTCTCTATCCTCCTCCTCCAACAACAACTGTCTATTATCACATAGGGCTTACTTAGTTGCTTCTGGAGGTGGTGGTTGTGTTTTGGATTAGGCTAGCTGTAGGTGAGATTCAGAGTGACATACCATGACATGAGTTGGGGCGAGATTCAACTCTTCGGTGGGGCGAGATTCAACATGCCAAAAATCAAGCTGCATCTGGTCAATAATTTAAATACATTATATTTTTAAAACTAAACCAAGTTATACAACACAAAAACGATTTAAAGCAATCAATACATTTATGAATGAGATTACCGTTTAGAGAGACTCTGGCTATTAAAATGTCACGATCCATTTCAGCTAATCTTGTTTCAGAATAATATATTTTCTGATAATGTTTCATAAATGGTCAGCGGTCTTTTTTGTGTGAATCACAACAACAAACGTGGCTGCCCCCTGTAGAAAACATGAAAAATACTCCAAAAGAAGTTAGTTTTGTTTCATTAACGGGGGCCACTGAAAAAAAAAAAAAAAAGAAAGATTTTCCATCTCTCAAATTCATTGTCCAGTGGTGAATCTTTTCAACGGAGTAGCAATGGGAATTAATGGAGTGTATACGATGTGCACTTTTAAATATTGGCACAAAACCCTTTACAAAATAGAACCTGCGCATTAGTATAATAAGGTTAACACGCTTGAAAGAGCGAAAAGGTGGCTGGGTGGAGGGTGGACGTCACTTCATGGAAACCGTCTTTGAGAAATCCTAATTGGTATTTTAAAAATAAACGTGTACAGCTGTACGGAGTATTTTAACTTGTGTTGGGATTTGAAGAGCTCAAAGGCAATTTACATTCAGCTATATATTGTTAAACTGTAAAAATTTTTTTATTGTGTAGTATAGATTACATCTTGGTTCAGATATGCAATGTTGTTGTTTTGAAATTTCAAATTATTTTGTTGAATGTTGTGGTCTGGATAATGGTGCTGTTGAATCTCACCTCACAGTTGATGTTTATAAGCAAAAGTGTCTTCATTTGCTTGATATGAATAATATGTTATTAAGTGCTATTTATAATGTATCATGTCACAATTATGCACATTGGATACTGCTCTTTGCAGATACTCATTCTAGTGGTAAAACTAAAACATTGAATAGTTTCATTAATTAGGAATGTTTGCTTGTTGAGTGCTTACTCTCAAGACAAAAAGTGTTCTTCTCAAGATGACAATCCCAATCTCCCGATGAGCCAGATGATCTCCCGATATAAGGATATAAAAAGGCCACATTTTTTCAAAATGTGCTAATTTTGCCAACTTCATATTGTTATTTTAAAGCCACAAGAACAACTATGACAATAATCCTGAAGGTTCTCCTCATTCGACTTACCTTATAGACTATTCACACTGACAGTTTATTATTAGTTATATACCGTATTTCCTCTAATAAACGCCGCCCTCTGATAAATGCCGCCTTCTATTAAACGCCGCACTTATAGCCGAACGTTTGTAGTAAACGCCGCCCTCTAATAAACGCCTCCCTCTATTAAACGCCGCATCTTGAAAAGTGGCGTTTATTAGAAAACAGGTTAAACAACAATTATAAAAAAGTTTTCATCTCATACAAGAGAACGGCGACAGTGATATTGCTCTTCTTTGACATTTTCGTGAACATATCTTTTGTGTAAAACATTTTCACAATCTTTAAAACACAATCTTTTCTAACCTTTTTAAAGATAAGGAAAGATTATTGTTTAAGTTTGCTTCTGTGCAATTTTTCATTTTGTAATAAACGCCGCCCTCTATTAAACGTCGCATCCAAAACCTTGAATTTGTAATAAACGCCGTGGTGTTTATTACAGGAAATAGGGTATTTGCAATTTAGCTACTGTGTATATATGTGCAAACTAAAATCAAAAGTTTCACCATCAAATTTGGCTCAAACTTCATTAAAGTCTTGAAAAGAAGCTCTTATTTCCAATGTATCTGGAAAGAAGCATGCTAAACATGAAAGTAAAGACATTTTTAAAGCACCATATATTATATATTGTTCGTTTGTTTCCTTGTCTGGGAAAAATAAGTCAATTGTTTAACATAGTCAGGGAAAAGGATATAGTTTACTGGAAGTGAATCAGGGAGATATGTGTGCTTTTTCAGGAAAAGCTACTCTGAACCCTGAAGATACAGTACTTCAGTATTGTTTGCATACATTTATGTACCATATTCATAAAATTGCTTTTGAAATGGTCTTATTTCAAACACTCAAAACAGGGTTCCCACGCCTCCTCAAAAATCCTCAAAACTCCTCATTTTTGTTTTTCCTTCTCAAATCTCCTAAAATTTCCTCAAAAAAATTTGTGACAATGTGTCTTTTTAATTGAAAACTGAAATATCTGTATAGTTTATTGGACAATTTATCATCAGGTTCTCTGTTTACTATTGTTTTGTTTATATGGATCAATAACAGTTTAGGACCTTACTTTTAATCATATCATAATGTATATCACATTCTAATATATCTTGTGATAGACATCCTACTATTTTTTTGATTTGAGAGTTTTGCCCAATGGTCGGCAATTGGCATAATTGAGTTTGTTTGGCCCTGAAATACTCTCTTACTTCCCATTTTCTTGGTAATACAGTCTACTCTTTCTAATTCGAGGGGAATAAAACTTTTATCGAATTAGAGAGAGAATCGAATTGGGGAATGTCTCTCTAATTTGAATCTTTAGTTGGCTAAGTAGAAAAAAACCGAATTACAGAGGGAAACCTTTGTAAACTCGCAAAAAAAGAATAGGACATACATTTTTAATATGAACAGTGCACTATGAATATTAGACTTTTTCCGAAGATCAGAACAGCTTTAATAAATTGTTCGTTATTGTCTGCTTGACTTCTTTTGGTAGAAGCACTTTCTTTTTGAAAAGTCTCAACAGTTTTAGATATGTTTTTCTGGACGCAGTGCTTTGTGAAATTTCAAACAACAATGAAACTTCTTAGTTGGTTTTTCCCTTGTTAAGTTCCAGCAAGGCTTTGTAGTTTAACTCTAAACTCACTTCTTTGTGTACTCGTTTTTTTGGTATTGCCGCTGTTTTCTTTCTGAGTTCTAATGTCTTGTGTTTACAAAATTTGCTTTCAAAATTTAATTTCGAAACATTCGAATGAATGAAAATTCGAAATTTGAAATATGGTTTGAAACGGTAGTAAGGGCTTTTTTACACTCAAAAAATCGAATTAGAGAGAAAATTTCTCCATAGAGACCTAAAATCTAGATCGAATTAGAAAGTGTCGAATTATGGAGGTTCATTTATGAGAATGTCTTAAGGAATATTGATGGTGAATTTAAATTTTATGGAGGTTTGAATTAGAGAGAGTCGACTGTATTCTCACCTTAATTTGTTATGTTAAAGTTTTTCTTATGAAGAAAGTATGGTGTTTCACGTTTCATTTTTATTTGCATTAATATTTCGAGCATGCCAATTTAGACTGATTTTCATATTGTTTGTTTAAGGATGATCAGGTGTCTCCTGTCTCATTTAAGTTAGATTGAATGATTGAATGACCGAATGAGAATAATTGTTCAAATTTGACGGGTTGGAGTGGGAACCCTGCAAAAAGCTGACGTTGAAGTTAAAACGTCATTGAGGCAAATAAAAAATTAAAAAAAAAAAAAAAACAAATGGTGAAACTAAGAATTAAAGCATTGGAAGTCCAAAACATTTTAGTTAGCAAAAAAAAAATAGTTAATCAAGGTATTTTGAAATTGCTAAATTGTTAAGACATTAAAAGATTCTGGCTTTCTGATAAAATGGGGCAAATCATTGTAAATATGATCAACCACGTATGAGAAGCATTGGGAAGAAGATGTTTTAATTTTTTTTCTTCTTTCATTGATTTAGGATAAGTAAATTAGTTATGTTGTTGAAAAGAAACACTTTGTTTATTTAGACACCCAACCACCTTCTCCTTCAAGTAATGCGATAAGACCTAACAACATGCAGCAGCAAAGATTTCCGAACTATGGTATGTCCCCAGCACCAAGCAGTTTCCAGTCGCCGAATCAACCTCAACATACACATCCAGCAAATCATCCATCTATGCAACATCGTCCACCATCAATTCCCATGTATTCTATGGGAATGACCACTACAGGTTTGTGCATAAATGTTTCTTTTATACCTTAAGTGTATTTAATTTCGTGGTATCTAAAATTTCGCGTGTATTAAATTTCGCGATTTTTTTTACTAAAAATCGTGAAATTTAGTACAGATTAAATTTTTCAAAAATCCAAAATCGCGAAAATACACGCGAAAAGTCTTAAAATTTCAAAAATCGCGAAAATTTGTGAAAGATTTTTTTAAAAGACCTCCTTATGACGGACAAATCCTTAATAAACTCTTATGAAGAAACCTCCCCAAAGCAGACACCTTCTTAGCGGACATTTTTTCCAGGTCTCGCACGGACAATTTTACCTAAAATATACCCTCTATAAAGCGGAACCGAGAAATTTCGACAAGAACATCAAAATTCAGTATTTTATTTCTTTTTCTTATTGTAAACATCTGTTTACAAGATTTTCTTGTTTTTTTATCATAAGGTTTATCTTATTTGTTACCCAAATGACAGCCCTATCTTGGCCACCAACGTGAAACTTTGCGATTCACTGGCAAAAGTAATTAACGGTCTAGAAGACATATAAATTTCCAAAAGATGCCAGACAACTATAACAACATTTTTGGACAGCACTATTTGGAGTTTCCCAGAGCTGTATATCTTTGCAATCATTTTCAGTCTTCACGTTTTTTTAATACGCCAGACAAATGTTGATTTTCAGGTCAAATTTCATTTTATGAATGTTTTTTTGCCTAACTGGGCAATAGCAAAGGGTAATATGGGCATGCCTAAAGGGTTCCCGACTTAGGAGTAGAATTTCTTCCGCGTTTCTGGTCAAAATAAGCAAAACCTCTCCAGGCAGACACCTCTCTAAAGCGGACAAAATCTCTGGTCCGGTAAGTGTCCGCTTCAAGGAGGTTTCACTACTTTTTTTAATGAACTTGTTGTGTTCCAAGCATAAACAGTGTCTTATTTCATGTTTCAACCCTTTTGAAAAAAAATTGATTTTGGTTAAATTCGCGAAATTTAATACACGCAAAAAATCTCATAGAATAAAAATCGCGAAATTAAATACACGCGAAAAAAGGTTTTTTGAATAAATTTTGCAAATCGCGAAATTTAATACACCGTGAAATTAAATGCACTTAAAAGGTATGCCTGATTTGTGGTAGATAGAACATATTTTAAAAATATTTGTTATAAGTCAGGTTTTTTTCGTATTGCAGGTGCTGATCAACTTCTAACTGGTCCTATGTTGCACTCCCCGATTCCTTCTTCAACGATTCCAGGTAGTCCAATGGGAAGTCATTCCACTCATGCAGATGTATCTTACATGCAAACTCCAACACAAATTAATCGGACAAATTTTCCATCTAATTTGCCATCAAATAAACCAAGTGCTCAAACTGTAAACAACATGCAATCCGTTTTAAAATCGCCACCATCTCATTCAATTGGAACTCCTCAACGATCTGGACAAGTGCCACCAGCATACAATATATCACCTTTTCCAAAAACTGTTGCATCATTATCACAGCCTAGTGAATTATCTACAGATAAAAGTGCAACTGTTGCTCCTGTCACGCCACACTGGTTTTACCACAATCGAGCTTTAGGCTGGATGCCTTTCTCCTTTTTAGATTCTAACAATCTTGAAAATGCTTTTAACAACCAGACATTAAGTAAACAGTTGAGCACTGATGGTGGTCGGTATGATGTGGACTTATCTAGAATGATGAAAACAGCCGTGTATTGGAATGAAGCACCATGTGAAGTGAGAAGATGCACTTGGTTTTTCAAAGCTGATGGTGAAACCAAATTTGTGCCTTATGAATGCTCAACAGCAGATAAGTTAGAGGTACAAAACTTTTAACGTCAAAGAGTTATTATTATTATCATATTCGTTTATTCCATTTATGCATGAGGGAGATTCTGTCAAGAAACGTGCATCCTACAGCATTGTTTGCTAATTTTGCTAATTTTGCTAATTTTGTTGGGGGGACCTTCAACCCTGGTCAGAACCATGCTTTATTCTTAAAGTCAAATTTTCTGTGTAGATATCTGAAATGAATTAGATTTTGACAGATGAAACAATTTGCTGGCTCTTTTATCTTATTTATTTCTTTATTTTCAGAAAGAATACATTGATATGATGTCAAAAGGAATTTTCAACATCAGGGTTGACCTGGAACCGGGAAAGTTTGTCATATTTCACAATCCTAACGTTTTGGTTCAGTATAAGTCAAGTAAAGAGCATGATTGGACTGGCGAAGATTCAAAAGCCAGGCCACAGATCGTAAAACGTGGGACCGCTGAATGGGAACAAAGTTTTGAAAAGGGTAAGTAATTTCATCCACCATGCAGTGATAGACGGTCATATTTTATTGTGTGTTTTGAATATTTTTTGCAGAAAATGCGGGAAAATCAGAATCTGTATAATTCTCAAAATAGTTTTTGAAAGGTTCTTATAGGTTGATTTTTTTTTACTTTATTGACGAGTTAGGGGATTGCATATTCTGGGACAAAATTTTGAACCTTAGTGATAACAGCTCATAATTAATCTTTCATGGAATATAATAATTACAACATTTACCGGTTCACAAATTTAAAATTCCAGGAATGATCTTCTGACATTCATCTACAAACAAAACTTCAATCATTGTCAAAAATTGAAAGGATTTACTAGTCTCTCAATATAACTAAAAACGAGAACCACAGAAAAGAAAAAAAAAAGAAATAACTTATACAGGCATGAAAATGTTTTTTTTCCTTAGGAGAACATGCAGCTGTCGACCACCTGGTGTTTGTAGTGCATGGAATAGGTCCTGTTGCTGACTTGAGGATGAGATCTATTGTGGAATGTGGTAAGACACTTGTAAATTGCCATTTCCATTTTTTTTACAAGTTACGATAAATTGGTTGTGTCAACATGAAAAACATCCTCAATTTTTCTTGAAAGAGCTAAACAAATAGAGTTCAGGTGCTTTTCTTTTGTTTGTGTATACAATGTGCAAAGCTAACTGTACATTTTTCCATTGCTACACTGTAGTTGATGATCTACGAAGAAATGCTTTAGATCTATCTTCGACACATCCGTTTATGATGAATGGAAGGAATGCTTCACGTGTCGAGTTTCTGCCGATTCAGTGGTATTCATGTTTAAGGGATGATAGATATGGCATTGATAAGTAAACAATTTATTGACTTTAAAAAGTTTCTAAAAGCTCTTGTTTATACAGATTAACAGTGGTTTACGTTTCTTATAGACAGTTAAAGTCATTGTCTTTACCCAGTATCAGCAAGCTACGAAATTTCACTAATGAGACATTGACTGATATTTTATTTTTCACAAGTCCAATGTACTGTCAGGTGAGATTGTGAAATTTTGACCATTTGTTTTGTCAGACAAACATGTAATATGAAAGCAACTAGATACCAGAATAATAAAAAAATGACCAGCATTCACCAGCTTCAGCAGTAGAATTATTTGCTGAAGATTTCTTTTGGTGGTCTCCAGGAGAAATTCCAATGCAATTCAATTCCTTTTCTTGTTCAATATTGTACACACTGGCCTTCAGGCAAGTTAGAACAATGCTATACTATATTAATCTCTGTAAGTCGACTATTAGTTCCAAGTCGACAGGTCGGTAGGTATGGAAGGACAGGAACTAAAAACTCTCAGTTACTTAATTACTTACTTTATAACATAAGTATGTGCATTTTCTTTCTTGAACCTAACTCAAAACAAGCAAGTGGAATCAAAGGATTCAACATAGTCGATCGTATTGAACAAAAGATGATTTTTCTTGCTTTAGACAATATGTGATAAGGTTGCTGACGAAATGAATCGTATATATAGTTTATTCAAAACACGAAACCCTTCTTATAATGGCAAAGTTTCTGTTGTTGGACATAGTCTAGGTAAGTTTTGTGCGCTTGTCATTGTGACAAGTGTCAAGTGCAATGAGCCTTTCCTCTTCATTGTGACAAGTGTCAAGTGCAATGAGCCTTTCCTCTTCATTGTGACAAGTGTCAAGTGCAATGAGCCTGTCCTCTTCATTGTGACAAGTGTCAAGTGCAATAAGCCTTTCCTCTTCATTGTGACAAGTGTCAAGTGCAATGAGCCTTTCCTCTTCATTGTGACAAGTGTCAAGTGCAATGAGCCTGTCCTCTTCTTTTCTTCATACTCTAGCTTGTGATCCCATGCATTTCTTTGTGCCAAAAGTGAACTGTAATTGAATGGTGCATGGTAGACTAGTTGTTGATCTTTTGAATCTATAGCCTTGATGAAATTATTTTCCATTTGTGTCTTGGTTTTTAATTGTTTTATGTATGGTATATCATTTATTTGTTATGATTTATACAGGATCATGTATATTATTTGACATACTGGCAAACCAGGTATGTAAATAATATAAGACAATAATTTTTCCTTCCTTGATTTATTAATATTAGTGATGAAAATTAATGGAGAATAAATGTTGTTTTAGGACAGTAATGCACCCATGAATCAGGAGGAGATGTGTTATGAGGATTTTGGAGAAAACGTTGAAGATGTAAAGGAAACAGCGAATGTTTCGTATGTTGCGTTCTTAATACATTGAAGTGTGAGTGATTTGGTGTAAGGTCGCTGTTGATTCTTGATTCTTTTAGAGCAGTCATTTTATCAGAAGCAAAACCTACATCGAATGAAAATCAACCTCCTATTCATGAACTACTATCGAAATTGAATTTACTGAAGCTGGAAGAACTTTTCAACGAGGAGCAGATAGACACGGAAACATTGGTATAAATATCAACTATTCTAAACAAGGAATATCCTTCGAAAAACAAAATATATTTTAGTGAGGTGTTTGAGGAGTCGTTTTCTAGCTTAAAGGAATTAACACGGATTCCTGTGAAATCATCTCTACCCTTTAGTTCCATCATTCTCTCAAATGTAGCTTATGTGTTCTGAAGGTGATCTACGAGACCTTGGCGTACCATTTGGACCAACCAAGAAACTGATTTCTTACATTAAGAGTTTATCTGCACCTCAGGTAGGATGCCAACCAATTATCATCGATAGTAAGAAAATAGCAGAGTGATTTATTTCCTGGTGTTGTTGTTGTTGAGAATCTCACGCACATCTCGTGTTGATTTCAGTCACCATCGCCTGTTGGTACCTCGACGCCAAGTGCAACATCTCCACGTACTGTGTGGAAGACCCGTGGCACGCAGACGCGCTTGTCAAAGAGTGATTCGTGTTCTAGAGATGGTCAATGTACATATTTGAAGAGTGTATCTGGAACTGGACAGCCTCTTGTCGTCTATCCTGAGTTACAGTTTCAAGTGGAGAGTTTGTTCTGTTTGGGCTCACCGATCGGTCTGTTTTTAACATGCAGGTGAGTTGTCTGGTATAACGTCGTGTCTTCTATAAAGTAAAGACCATCTGGAATTCCGTTTTTTATTTCGGGAAATCTATTTTGTTGCTTATTGACGGTTGATGATGAGAGAAGCGTACCTGTATATCATCAGTTCCCAGCATTGCGTCAATACTTACTAAATTTAATAAAGGCGTTTGTTTTTCTAGGGGCGTGACATCTTTTGGACCTGAATTTAAACTACCTAAGTGTCCCAAATTCTTGAATATTTTTCATCCAGTAAGTATAGTCTGTATTTCATGCAGATTATAAAAACTTTTTCGTTTCGTTCACTGTAAGATTTTAGCGCATTTTATTGGTTGCGACATTAGTAACTTGACTATTTTGCAGAAAAAATTCGAAAGCTTCTCGTTTCTGGGTATTTCTGAAATTTTACCAGTTGTACATTTTAAACATAATTTGTCGATACGCAGCATATAAACATGGCCGTTTGAAATCACACCTGTCAATGCTGTATAAACTTAAGTTCTTTTTTCGGGTGAAGTCAACCGAACTTGAAAACCATCGTAGAACTTGAAGTTTCGAATAATTTCCTTCGAATTTCGAATGGACAATTGCATGTTTAGCAACGCGAACAACAAAAAACAACAGAAAAAATTAATTTCATATTTCCGATCAATAGTTTGTTGCAAACTCGTTTTCCTTCTAATTGACAAGTGCTTGCCATGTGTTTTGCTCGACTGATATTTGCCTAAATGCGAATTTTGTTTCCTTTTATGTTGTTTTACATGAAGTATGATCCTGTGGTAAGTGTTGATTACTCTCTCCACCAATCAGCTTCATTAATCTTACTTGTTGTGATGTGTTGTCCGAACAAGTCCTTTCTTCTTTCCTTGTTTGCATAGTTTGCATGAATGTGTGTAATAAGTCGTTAGAGGGTGAACAGAATAGTTTCGGCTTGACATTTTCAGGTTTATCGTTTGGAACCACTGATTAACCAAAATATCGACATCCCTCCGGTCCTCATACCTCATCATAAAGGAAGAAAAAGATTTCATTTGGGTAAGATCACTTTTCGTCATAGTACTGTTATACTCCGTTTATGTTATGGTAGGGATTTTTTCTCGATCTCTATTATTTTTCTAATTATATCTGCCGATCGTACCACGGCAGGAAAGAACAATAACAACCAACAAACGAACCAATCAATCCTTTCTCTAGCGTTCGTCCGTTTCGTTTCTTTCTGCAGAAAATTTCCAGAATCATCATCCTAAACCATGGACGTATAAAAAGAGAAGGACTTACAACTTTTATAAATCTATTCAAACAAGCTCGCCTCGGTTTATTGAAATTTTGACAAAACCAGTTTTGAAACTCCCTCAAGTGCTGTTAAAAATACATGTTTCCATTGGCTTCCATGATCGTAACAACCAACCAGAAATGAATTTAAAGATTTTAGGATTATTTTGAAGCCAGTTTTTAAACTGTGATTCCTTGTGACTTCTTACAGTCTCAAATATGAAATTTTCTTAATTGAATGAAAAAGCGTTCTTCTTCCTGTATATTCTCAGGCATCACCCAGGCGTCTTTCAAAGTACGGATTCTTTGGATATAAGTATATACACTCAATACTTCCTAACTCCTAGAAATTTATGTTAATTCCAATCCAACATATTTAAAAAAGAACAAGAGCCAGATGGCGCAAAACGGTAGCAGCAATATTGTACTTAAAGTTATGAAAAGTTTTGAGGGTTGTGTTTTTTATCTCGCACTGGTGGAAAACAGGCACAAACGATAATATGTTAAAATGATAAGTTAGTGTAAAAAGGGTCTAATCATAAGCCACCAGAAATTAATTTATTAAAGACAAAAGAATTATACATGCGTGAGCTGTATATATTTTTATAAGAAAATTTTTTGTAAGACCATGTGTAGAAAAAAACCACGCGTTTCGAAAAAAAAAATATGTTTTTAATTATAATTTCATGAAACCAAAAATGTATTCCAACAAATAACTGCCTTTTTGAACTAGATCTTCGAAAGTCTTCTTAATACACAAAACAGTGTTGTAGCTAACAAACGAGGTAATAAGAAGTTTTGAACTGATAGGCTTTACTAACAAGAAAAAGTATGTATAACCAAATTTTAAGTATCAATGTATTTTCAGTTAGCATAAATAGCTAAAACTTCCATTTTTATGCAGATCTATTTTATTAATATTCATTCTTTCATGAATTATTTCATATAACATCAAAGAAAACGTCCTTTTAAATGCTTGATATGTGAAACCTCTTTCGAAGGCGGCGTTCCTTCATTAGAATTTACATTGCGTTATTAGCAGAGTCTTGCAGACTCTAAATCGCAGACTAATTGCCATTTCGGCCGGAGTAGGAGGAGGAGGAGTAGTAGTAGTAGGAGTCCGCGGGTGTTTTAATACGGTATTCGCTATCGCTGCTACCGTAATGAGTAGAAGTTTTGTAATAGTAAAGAATATTGCAGATGTATCTGCAAATCGTATTTTCCCTCAATTCTTTGATTTTCCACATCGTATAAACCCACCCCTGTGAACCAAAATCCAGTGAAATGCGAGGCGGGGATTACATCATAGAAATGCCTGCAAAATAGATTTTAGTAATAGAAATGAAAGGCTTTAGTATTAGTTGTGAGTCCTTCTCTTTTTATACGTCCATGCCTAAACATAAGTCAGTGGACCAAGTAAACGTCAGCGTCAGAGTGTCAATCATAAAATTCTTTTGAAATGTTCTCTTGTCACATTCGTTTGTTCGAGGATTTATATATTTGTAGCATAGCGTGTTAGCTAGTTTCATATAGATTTATCAACTGCCTACAGTCAACTCTGGATAGCTCCAACCCCTAAATAACATCCATGAACATCGTTTGAATTAAGGAATGGTCGAGTTATCGAGAGTATTGTCGGAGTGTAACAATTCGAGTTGCTGAAAGTTCGAGTTATTAAAATTCGAGTTACTGAAAGTTGCATATGTTTTTTGTTTTGTTAGAGATCAAGGAAAATTTAAGTCGAGTTGGTGCAAATTTGAAATCAGGCTTAATGGATGCTGTCAATCGAACGTGGACAACTATAAACGATTTTGCTCGAGCGCATCGATCTGTCGATGAAAAACAAGTCGAAAACGATGTTCATACTGACGAATCGTCTGGTGACGTCACTACAGAATGTAAATATACTCGAACTTTTTTTCACCTAAATTTACCAATTCTTTACTGTTCTGCTGGACGCTGTATAGATATCCAACGGTCCAGTTTTACACATAGCCGATAGTCAGAGCTAATTTTTTTGGCCTCACTTTTGCCAAGCAAGGAGTCACGCACCTTATTTCTTCATGTTGGTTTATGTAGCTCTCGACGAAATGGACATCCATAACAGGGAAAAATTATTTGATTTTGGAAAGTTAAACCAAGGTCGACGTATTGATTATGTGTTGCAAGAAAAGCCGTTTGAAATTTTAAATGAATATCTCTTCGCGTTGAGCAGCCATACCTGTTACTGGTAAGTAATAGGTCTGTCTTGTTAGTAATACAAATGATTGGCTCTTTCGTGGGGATTCCCTATTTCGTGGGGATTCCCTCCTATAAAACTGCTGATTTAGTTTTATCACGCCCTTTTCTCACGTTCATTTTCTTACGTAATCACACTCTCAGAAGAACAACGCCACCTCAGAAAATAACGCCACACTTAAGGAAACAAATACTCACTTAAGAAAATATTTGTAATAAACAGCTCCTCGAATGTGCTGCTTGTTGGCGCATGTTATCGATTTTTAATGGAATGGCAAGACGAGATGATTTTGATTTTTTAGGACTTCTGAAGATACAGCATTGTTAATGTTGAGAGAGGTATACACTGAACAAAGATAACCTCGTGGTATGAAACGAAGAATGTTGCAGTAGCTGTATATATATAATTGGAAAATTTAGGAAGATCGGTGTACCAAAAAAAGAAATAATCAGCAATAATAAATGCCTGGAGAACCGACACAGACACAGAATTTTGAAGAGACTAAGCGCCGTGTTAAACAGTTGCATTTCAACTCCGATAATTATACAAACTATAGAAAATTTTTCTCAATTGATTGTCCCAACCGTTTCGTCGATTTAAATTTTACAAGAAATTGTGAAAAGTATATTTTGTAGTTTATCAAGTCATTTGTTCGCTATAGGGGTAATACTTGCTGGACTCATTTACAGGAAGTATTTAGTTTTATAAAATATCTTGACAGTCTATTTTTCAGCTTGTTTTATCAGCACTGTTGAAACCTGCCGTTATTGCCGTAATTATCAAATTACGTAAAAATTACGTAAAACTACGTAAAAATTACGTAAAAATCAAATTTTTTACTGTTTGCATGGGGGATAGAAAAGAAGCTAATAATTCTTTTTCAGAGTAGTGCCCAAGGTAGTTTTGAGTAGATAGCCACAAGCCTTTTCATACCTGTGATGTCACTTTGCACACTCTCGATTTCATATTACTGAACTGGGATACTGCACCGGCTAGCAATCATACTCGAAACACAGTTTGAGATGCTGTTGGTTCGATCTGTGCTGCAAAATGTTTAGTCTCACTAACTGTCTTGGTTTTTTGTTTTTTTCTCTGCTACTCTTTCGGGGATGTGTGACCATAATAATGTTTGGGATATTTTTTCAGATTGTTATTACGAATGCAGAACATCAATAAAATAGTACTGTTGGCAACTTGGTTCAGAATATTTTTGTTATGCTTTCAATATGTTGTTAACATTTACGTCGAAGACTTTGACTCGTCGACCTGGATTGCATATCCGAACGGAACAGCAGAAGGAAACCGATTCCTGAACGGACTAAACAAATGGGATGCCGTCTATTTCAATTACGTCATACAGTATGGATACACATACGAACAGATGTTAGCTTTTTACCCTGGACTCACGTACCCTGTAAAATTCATATCAGGGACAATCGGTAGTGAGCCGTCGTTGTTTCTAATGCAGATTGTGTGTTGTTTGACCAATTCTATTTTCTTTGTGCTTGCCGTGTCATTTCTCTATAAACTTTCTTTGAAGATCTCGTTAAGCTGTCGGTTTGCCGCCATCTCGTCCGTATTATTTATAATAAATCCAGCGAACGTTTTCATGATGTCATCATACACAGAAAGCCAGTTCTGCTGTTTACAATTCGCTCTGATGTATTTCCTCGAGTGTGAGAAATTCTGGATGTCATGTTGGCTCGTATCCGCTTCGCTTTTGACCAGATCGAATGGATACCTTAGCGTTGTTTTTTTCGTGTATTTTTACACGAAACACGAGCTTTTTCCAATGCGTTCGTGTAAACTTACGCTATCAATGAAACTGATTTCGTTATGTTGTCACTTGACACTACCGTTATTGGTCTGCGTTTTTCATCATTACTATATTTACAGATTGTTCTGCAATTTATCACATGTTTATTCTTCATCCAGCGATCACTGGTGCAATAAACTAATGCCAGTTGCCTATGGTTACGTTCAAGAAACGTATTGGAATGTTGGAATGTTCAAGTACTGGGAATGGAAGCAGCTTCCGAACTTCTTATTGGCTGTGCCGATAGTTTCCATGGTGATATTGCAACTTCGTCTGTACTCTTACTGCGTGAGTTTCTCGACTCATTTCGAAATCGTGAAGAATTTGGGATTTGTGAACATTGAACGTGAGCGCTATAGAAACTCTGCGCAGGAGATTATCTCTCCGTCGCGGAAGTTTGTTTATTTAGTACACTGTTGTTTCTTGGCGTTTGCTGGGATTTTCGCTTTCCATGTTCAAATTTTAACCAGAATGCTTTGCTCTTCGACGCCGTTAATTTACTGGACATGCGCAGAATTAATATCCAATGAAACAAAAAACAGATTAACAAGCAGAATTGTGATTGGTTATTTCTTAACGTACTGTTTCATTGGAATTCTGGTCCATTGCAATTTTTATCCTTGGACTTAAAATGTAAAAGTGGAAATTGAATATAGACGCGTGCAGTTATAGAATGATCAATATTTTTGTTATGTCTTATAGCTCAAAATTTCGTTTGGAGAAAAGTGATAAAATATTCTGTCCTAGGAAAGTAAATAAACCAAACAAAAGCGCGGAAAGTAAATAAAATATGTGATTTTTCATTGGGAACAAAGTGATGTAATGTTTCGGAAGAGACGAAACGTTTGTCGGTAAGTTAGTCCATAGAATTCTTGGCGATATATGGCGATATATGAATGAAATGAAAATTTGAAAGATTCATTTTGATGTAGCTAGCAAATTATTGACCTCAGCCAATCAAACGAAGTCAAAAGAAATCGAAAGAAGTGACAGCAAAAAAGAAAAAAAAATGTCTGATGCGCCCACAATATCCAATATTCGATTCCCACAATGTTTCTTTACTATTGCTCTGGGATATGACTATTGTATCTAACATTCCCTTTTAGGGCGTAAACTCCCAATGATATCACACTTGTTTCCTGACAACCTATTTCGCTCTTCTTCTAACGACAATAACGCACTAGAGAGTCCAGGCAAACTGACCAATAAAACATATTATTGTTATATTGCAGGTTATTGGAGAACAGTTGAAAAATGGCGGTGAGTCAGGTGGTCACTATATTCTTTACACGCCCATGACATTGCAATAGTGGACCTCCATTCAAATGGGACTAATGGATATGTATAAAAGTAAAAGAAACATGATGAGGTTATATGATCATTAGGTTATATAAATCCAAATCAACTGATTATACAAACGTTATATGATTTGTAATGTTAAACAGATATGATTACATCAGAATCTGCTTTCCCGAAAAGAAAAATGATGGAATTGATGAAATTCATTTTCTTCTGCCCTTTTTACCGTAAACTGATGCGATAGCTTGTGCGTACGGTGCTCCTGCATTCATCAGTTTGATGAAGTTACCAAAATGGTCGGGATCTGTGTTCAGGATTCCTTGCCCTTTTGCGTAACCTGAACAGCAAACTCTGGTATAAGCATCTCGTCCCCAACTTCCACCTACTTTGTGAAAGTTGCAGCAGGCGAATAAAGCTTGTCTGTCCATTCCCATACGTTCATGAAGACCATGTGCTTCGAAAAGGATGCTTGGTCCTAGAAGTTTCAAATTTGCACGATTTATGAAAGTTCATTAGAGAGAAGTTGGAAATATTTTTAAGTCCAAAACACTGTGTTTGTTATGTGAAATTTAATTTCACCAAAATGTAAAAATATTCTTTTATAACCAAAGATTCCCTTTTGCTACGTAAAAATGATTAGAAATAACATAATTAATTAATTACAAATCTTCGAGAAAAACTTTTCGATTTTTGAATTAAACCTCGTAGAAAAACGTCATTTTCATTTCTGGTAAAATATAATTTTTTGCTCATCCGCGAAAATAAATCCACTCTACTTTCAAAACCGTGAAGATTAATTCTGCAAAAATGTCTGAAAATGAAGATGTTAGCACCATTGCTGGTAGGTTACTTACTAAATTGCTAGGCAAGAGATTATTAAGGTCCTATCGAAATCTAGAAACTTTCGATTAATTACATGCCCCCAATTACTGGACCTTAATAACACACAACTGAATGTCCATATCCTTTAAACTTGACAGTGGACTCACCTGTAGGAAAACACAAATTGACATTATAGCCAAATGGGACATACCACCGTCCATTTTCGTTATCCACCCAGGTGACAGTGGACTTTCTCCTGATATTATCACAAGTATGAGATCCTCCGATGTAGGCACCTATGCCTGTACTCCGTAACATACCAGCGGTCGGAATATGCCGAAGACATCCATGGTTTCCTTTATTGTAAAGGTGAACACAACCTGAAACTAAAAATGGATTTGACATTGCTCGGTCAACTTCGGTTCCAGGGCCATTTCGGGTTATTGTTGTTTTGAATAGAATTTTCTAGATTCAAAACAATATAGAACTGAATATAGAATTTTCTAGATTCAAAACAATAATAACCCGAAATGGCCCTGGACGAAGCCTTGAGACGAAGTGGTTTAATCCGTGATTAACCCTGTATTATACAGTGTGCCCCGACTTTTATAAAGTAGCCCCGACTTTAACCCCGAGCTTAAAAAATATCTATCTATTGATACAAAAATTTTAGGGAACGGACATATATTTGAAAAGCCATGCTCACTTGTAGAGTCGGAACTTTTGTACAGTTTTTGAACACTCTCTTGGTATAATGTCATTTATTTAAGAATGCCTCCGCAATTAAATCTAAAGTCTTTGATAGACTCCTGAACGATGAGATCCATACTTCACATTTTATAGGCTTGTACTTATGGAAGATGCGATACAGTAATAGAAAAACAAATCGATTTTTGTGAAGTGGATAGTAAAGTTCCCCCGAGCATGATAAGAGACTTTTGCAGAAACATACCCAAGGCAATCTTCAGAGCAAAGACAATAACCGGCAATGAATACTTCATTTTTAACACTCCTTGCTAGAAAAAGAAAAAAGAAATATAAAAACACCCAAATCATTATGAGCATTTTTTTTTTCATGAAGAAGGAAGACCTTTTACCTTCACTGTCCGTTGATACTGTTATGCAGTAACTGAGTTTCGAAACAGTGAAAGTTTCTTTTATATACTTGTGATCGGAATACGTCAAGTAGCGAAATTGGATTACATCTTGACTTAGGGTTTAAATTAGATATTAAAATTTAATCTTAATGGGGGTTCACACGTAAAGGTTCCTGAAAAATATTTTTTCAAGAAAGTGTTTTTAGCCTTTAAATTTAAATTGTACACCAAAAAGTCAAGTTTCAGGGTCTCAACTCATTAATTATTCATGAATGTGTTGACTTTTTTACGTACAATTTAAATTTAAAGCCTTAAAACACCTGCTTAAAAGAAAGATTTTTCAAGAATCTTTACGTGTAAACCCCCCTTAACTCATCAGATCAAAGACATTTTTGTGATGAGAAAATTCTATGTATTTCATTGTCAATTTTTTTAAAAATTCCAGAGCTGACTTTCCATTACATTCAATTACCTGTTCAGTCATTATAATTATCATATATATCAGTATCAGTATATAAGAAACTAGCTCAAGCTGATCAATATCTGAATTGTGTACTTCACCAAATCATCAATTTCCGCTAAGGAAAGTGTATTGTACTCATTAGATAGAGCGGTCAACGTAGTTAGTGCAGAAAATGACCGAAAGAAAGAAATCTTTATTTGAAAATTGTTTTTCATATACCTTATTTCCTCCAATAAACGCCGCAGCATTTATTAGAAGCTCCAGCTTATGTATGCGGCGTTCAACAGAGGGCGACGTCTATTACGAAATGTTAAATGTGATAAAGACAGACTTTAAACACGAAGGTTTTCTTTTCCTATCAAACATGTTCACATTATACAAAAATAAGAATACAATATCTTTGTCGCTGTTCTCTACCACGACATGAAATTTTCATAGCTTTCGCTGACGTCAGACTCGAAACCTTTTTCGAAACGGATTTTCAGGGTACTGATCTTAATCCAGTGCTTCAGTTGAAATTTTTGATTATTCATGATTATTCAAGGTTACATAACTTTATCTGATTGACATTCAAAGACAATGGCATTTCTATAATTCATACTTTCTTAAAAAAATTCCTTCAGTAAATGTTTTAGTATGTTATTTTCAACAATAGCAAGCTACAGTATAATGCAAGTATTGATGAATAACTCTATGAATGCATAATAACACTCTATGATTTTTAAGCTTATTTCTTTGCCTTCCAAAATCACGAGATACTAGAAATTTGATTTAAAACAGTAAAACGATTAACGACATTTAATAACTTTCGTTCGTAAAAACTTCTGAATTCAGGATGAAAAGAAACAGCGAGCACTCATAATACTCTTCTTTATCATGTCTTAGTTCATTTCGACTATCCAATGAAAAAACTTGTTATCTTGATCCACCATATCTCCTAATGTCCTCACCTTTTTCGTCTAATTCCATTGGGCGAATTTGTTGAATCAATGCGAAGGAGTAGATTTCTGCACACATATACACACTATTTCAATGAAAATGCTCTTTGTCGCAGTGACTTTTGACAATTCTGCCCATTTCACGGAGATTTCAATTTTGAATTAGCTACAGTCGACTCTCGATATCTCGAATACTCGATATCTCGAACTTTTCAAACAATGTTTCCGATCCCCTGGCTGATTTTCTCTCAAACTTTCTGCAAAGCGTTTAGAAATTCCGGGCGTGATTTTCGCATTTTTCAATGTTTTGATAAAATTCCATTTTTCTAATTCGAATTTTCGAAAAGTACATAAATCTAGTTTTCTTTGAAAAGATTAATTGATTATCTCTCCTAAAGGCGAAAACATGAAGCTCGTTAAGCAAAGACTTACAAACAAATCTGTAGTGGGAAAATGTAAAGCAATGAAAGACCTGCAGAAAGAGATGTCTCAAAAGGAAGTAGCCCAACTGTATGGAACACAATAAAGACTGCAAAGAACACAATAGCAACCTGGGTTAAGAATCAAAACAAATTATTGACCTCTCGAGTTCTTTCCAGAATCAGAAATTCAAGCAACTTGAAAGAGGGTGCTCAGGTTTTAATGATGACTCTAGCAGTAAATTTTCTAGGATTTTCATTGAAAGTAATTTGATCCACCTTAATACAATGTAAAGTCTAGTATATACTTCTGAAAATATAATATTGAAAAGTGCGACATCCTGACACCGTTATCAACGTTATGTAAACATTGCTGTTCTTTGCACGATAATTTCTGCATGCTTCAATGCTAAATGCTATTTATCAAGTTGTTTTCCTACTGTATGTATGTGCATGCGAGTAATTCGCTGTTCTCTGTACACTGATAATTAATATTGTATTGACTGTATCCCAGCCGGCACATTCGTTGAAAATTCTCTGCGAAGGAGTGCATTTCTATATAAATATACACACAATTTCAATAAAAATGCTCTCCGTCGCAGTGACCTTTTGCCAATTTTGCCCATCGGGATTGAATAGACACAACACTCTTATTCTGACGTGCATTTTGTTTGTTGAAGTTGATTCTTTTGAAATTTGAATCTTTGTTTATTTCCTTTTCTTTTTCATTAAAAAAAACAACAAATTTTGACGCAAGATACGTATCCATGGTTACAGCTCATTATGCATTATGTATATTTCCGTTGTTTGCAGCCAATAGTTTCTGGTGTGTTCGCTATTTTCCCCGATGCAAAGAGGAAATAGTCATCATTATCTCCATAACAGTCCACATTACAGAAGCTTTTGTTTAGGAACAAACTAAACAAGCTGCAGAGGCGTAGCCAGAGGTCAGTCAAAATTTGTGGAGGAGAGTTAAGTCATTTAAAGTAGAAAAGGAAAGCGTGCAAGTAACCTAATCGATACTTAAGACTGAAAAGAAATATCATAATGTTGAACTCCTCCAGGTTTTTTTGACTGACCCTAACTACGCCTCTGAGCTGTCTTTCTGCGCTCCACTTAATCTAGAAACCAATCAGATAGAAGTATTCTTTCATTCTGCCCTCGCGTACGTACAGAAATGTCAGTGGAAAGCCATTCTTCCTTGGCGTCATCAAGTGGCGAAGGTTGTCGAGAGCTCTCTTATAGCCAAAATCTAAAATTTCAAATATTTTAGTTGAATTATGATGTTTTGATGTCTATGAAATTTTTTGTTGTGAATTGAAATTGATGTGAAATTTTTGTCAAGTCTGAAAGGTCAGTTTTCATCTTTTTGTTGCGATTTCTGTTTTTCCGCCAAATTTGAATGGTAAAGCAGGATCTACACTTTACAGAAAGTTATATTTTTTAAACTTACTATCACCAACTGTTAGGAAGATATGTGATGGGAGTAACTGCATCTATTATAACCTTGTGAAAGAAGTTTTAATAAAGTGTGAAATTGTATTTCATATGTATTAAATTAACGTAATCAGTCAAGATTATAAAGTACGGTATGAGATTAAACATTTAATCCATAAAGTAAAATGTAAGCGGGGCTTTAATCGCCTCACAGAATCAATATTGGACGACATTCTTTCTAAAAGTAGCATTAAGGTTCTGGAATATAACACTTTCTCGATTCATAGAAACATTCGGCTGTTAAAAGAATGCAGGTTTGTGTTCCAAAGTCATTTTTACATTAAAGAAACTCTATATTTTATAGCGTAAACTTCTCTCTCAACTCGCTTTTCTGTTGCTTTTTCTTTGTAATATGTGTGTTATTCTGTGAACCTTTATATTATTTCGAAATTGTAACCGAAAATCAACCTGGAGTATTCTTAAGCAGTTTCATGTCAATGAAGGTAAAACTGAGCTGACGAAACGAGACAATGTGTTACCTACTAGAAAAATACTAGAACAAATTAAGCAATCCTAAGCGGAATTCTTTCTTTAGCTAAGAAGATAACGAGAGGATCGATGAATGAAGTATCTTACTATTAAAAATCTGCCACGGTTATAGGAATATTCCAGGGCCTTTCTTAACTTTGAGGTCAATATTCAGTTTCAATATATGTTTTAAGAGCACAGTGAAACCAGAGATATGTAAAAAAATTTTACGTATCTATGGTGAAACCTTCTTGAGACCACCTCCCTATAACGAACACTTATATAGCCATTCCCCTGGCATTATTAACCCAACATGGCGAAGCCTCTATGATATGAACACTTCTCTAAAACAGAGACTTTTCCATTCCTCCAAGGTGTCTGACTTATAGGGGTTTCACTGTAAATCCTTATCAATAAAAATGCGCCCTGATTTGTCTTATAAGAAGTATATAAAATGAGACTCAGTCTTGTGATTCTTAAGATTCTTAAGTATTCTTACATAAGTGATTCTTGAGGTAAAAAAAAACAACGAAATTTAAGTATAACTGAGGAGATTTTTACCGATAAGGTATATTGTTTCTCACAAAGAGAAACACTGGTTATTCAAGAAAATATATTTTAGTCTAAAAATAGATCTCCTCAGCGATCTATATTTGCAAAAATAATCAAAGGTGTTGCTTCTGGCGATTTGCTATCACAAAAGAATACGGTTTTAATGGTTCGTTTTATGGAATTACTAAAAAAATTAATTCCACTCATTTGTTTACAGTACTGAACAACAGTGGGACCAAAATCAACTTTTGTGGTCTTTCTTGCTTAAATTTTTTTATTTTCACCTCTTAGAAAAGGAATTTTTATTTTGTTTTTGGTGTTTGCAACAGTTGAACAACGAAATAAAACACTAAGAATGAAAGGATTCTCTTGTATGCAAATATTAACTTTATATTAAAGTAGGAAACAAAAACTAGAAAATAAATTATTAAAGTTTTTTTTCACGGTTTTTATAACGTTATATTACATTCTGATTTGACATGCTGATTGAAGAAATAAAAGAATGATTCATCGGAATAATCCTCCATCTAGAAGAACATCAGTATGTTTCGTGTTGGGCAAATGAGATCTCGATAAGATTTCTGCATAAAATATACATAAGTCTTAGACTTCATATAGTTACTAAACCTATCTTGTTTTGTTTTTTCGTAAGGAAGTAATATTTTGAAACCGGAAGATCTTTAGAACCGTCATGGCGGGGAACACGATACGCAACGGATTTGCGATTTATCTGTGATCGATGTCTTGACTGTGTAACGGTAAAAAAGAGGAAATTATATGAAAAGAGGGGATTGCCATTTTGATTGATTTTTTTAACATATAAATTCTTAACCCTTTCCATAGTCCGAAAGCATGTATGTATGGCATGGTGTATGGTTTGTTTTGTAGATAAATATTGTTGGATGGGTCACAAAGAAACATATATGTTGATGGTGGCTGAGCGAAACAGAACGCGAGTTTCATATTCCGCTGACGAAAAACCCTTCATGAAAAACGTCGACAAAATCATAAACATTAAATCCTACTTGAATGAACTGCACAACGAGGATGTTTCATTTCTGCCAAAACTTCAGAGTGTCCATGGCAACGTGTCATTGATTGGGTTAAAAAGTACAAAAGTATCGTCCAAACCTCCGAAGCAAAAAAGAACAATATCCTTAAAACTGCCGCCCATCTGAAGTGTTTTACTTCATATATCTTTGCTGCTGCGTCACCATGGTTACTATATGCTAAATATTTTTTTTAATTTGTTTCTTGTTTTATTTTATTTGGTCTGGTTTTCACGAGACAAAAAAACAGTTATGATGTTCAACACAGAAATCAACTGGTTTTCAATAATCCGAATGTTTTTCGTTGATAGAACTCGAGAAATGAGACAGTGGCCGATTGCCGATCAATTCAAAATTTGTCGGCAAATATATGCGACTTTTAAGATTTTCCAAAGAATATTTTGGTCACTGTTGGTCACTTTTTGTGCAGACAAAGTTTCAGCATTTACTGTCTCGTTCATACGATACCGTTTGAAAGATATCCTCCCTTAAAAATACTTTGGCGATTAAAGTATTTTTCTCCATTTGAATCACCGAGATTATATTATTAAGTAATCATTAAGTTTATCATTATATATTTGTATATATTTTATGTTTGTGAATATTAAGAAAAACTCCGAGATTTATATGTGCGTTAGAACTCTCACACGCATGTATTTTTGTGGATCTGTGAGTCGTTGTAATTGTAAATCCAGTGAAGCGAATAGTGAAGGTTCTAGTATATTACCATCCGAAAAAATTCTTTGACGCAAAGGATCATGGTAAGAGTAAAAACAAACAAAATAATCCTAATGAGATCTTGTCTACGTTTTGTATGAACTCCCACTCGAAATGGATAGCTAATGTTGACGAAAATGGTGTGTTTAAAGATTACTTACGAAGCCAAATAGTTTGGTTGAATTCCAATTTGAGGAAGGGCAAGTTAGAGCAATGCTATACGTATCTCTGGCGGCAAGTCAACTATTAGTTGCAAGTCGGCGAGAAGAATAGGCAACCATTACGGATGGAAGCCCAAGGACTAAAAACTCCCAGTTCCTTTCTTACTCAAAGTAAACCCTTCTAAGAAAATCTTATCCTCGTGTGATTATTGAATACTGGTCCACTAAGAGGGATCTACGTATTTTTCTGGATATGAGACATCGTCAATATTGAGGGCTTTATGGTAATAACTCGGACCATCAAGGGCAATGGGAAAATTGTCCGATTTAGCGAAAAAATCTCATGTGCATTAACATGTCGAATCTTCTTCTTCAATAATGAAACATAATTTATAATTTATATGATTATATGATCCTATATGAAAACGCCATGTAAAAAATCATTTCGAATCTTTCAAATTCAAAGTATTTCAAAGTTTCAAATCTTACTTATTCGAAAAGTCCAAGTAGAGCGGAGTTTTTATTCGAAAGGGACCCAAAAAACAGTACGAGTTAGCGACTGGTCCGACTTATCTGGGATACGACTGAAGAGGATGATTTTAGCATAAGTTGATGAAGAAAATTCAAAGGGAATTGAAATCAGTCGGACTAAGTAAAAGTCCGACTTTTCCCAGGATGCTTGTTAACGCGAGTCAACTATACGAAACTTTTGAAAGAATCATTTCATCTTTCGTTGGTTTGTTATAAAACGAAACTGTTTACCGAAATTTACACAAGCACAGTCGCTTCTGTCATATAAAACATAATCATAAACACATTTTCTTTTATCTTTGCAGTAGTTTCCAACCTTTACATCTTCTCCCCTCATAGCTTTTGTTTCGTTAATTAAGTTACGCTGGTCACTCAATCAAACTTGTTGCGTGTAGAAGTAGCCTTAAGAAGTAGAAATACAAATAAAAATAACATGTTTTGATGACGTCATCTGCGGAACCATTAGCCACGTAAGATAACGTTTAGACTTTTCAAAACACTTTGATCTCTTTGTTGTATTTTTGATTTTCTTTGCAACGATATCAAATTTGTCAAGGTTTTCCACCTCTCGTATTTAGAGGGGAATCTCGACTCCTTGACTGATATGTCTCTCCTATTTCGTACAAAAAGTAAAAATGAGCAGAGAAAACCGAAATGAGAGAATTTATTAAATTCTGTCAAAATATATCCTGCTTTATAACAAGCAGCAGTGAAATAATCGACCAATGTGTATGGGAACCAAGTTTTGACTTAATTTTATTTGTCGATACTTAGACTGGATTGTATGCTTTAAACTACTAAAATTGAAAATTATTTACTTTGGGAGAAGGAGTTTAGGCAAGTCAAAGTTGATGATCAACTCTGCTATTGGATTTTTAATATTTAACAATTCAATGATGTGATTATATCAAAACTATATTATGATTGGGTCACACATTAAAGAGAAATAGAAGTAAAAGCTTATAGACGCATAGTTGCGGGTAGGTTGTCCATACAGGCCTCGTTTCCATACTAACCTGTAACCTTCCCACTGTGATCTGTACTTTAGCTACGAAATTATTTATTTCTATGTAATTTCCTGTGTTTGTTCGATTAAGCATTAAGCTTTGCTTATAAGTTTTTACATGCTTTTAGGGCGCTATTTGCATCGTATCCTTTCAGGGCGCTATTTACATCGTATCCTTTAAGGGCGCTATTTGCATCTCATCTTTTCATTAATTTTTTGCTATTTTGCGTTTTTATCATTATGTGTTGTTTCTATTTCTACTATTTGTGTTAAGGAGCAAATTGCGTCATGAAACTTAACGATCATAGAATAGGTTAAGTGTAATCTGATCCTTAAAAAGGAATTCTACCATTTAAAACAATATTATTCAGTAAAATTCTCTCTCAAAACATAAAATATCTCCATAATCTTGAAAGCAATGAAATAAACGATCGATAATCACCCAACATTACTTTTTACTTTTTTTCCGAGAATTCGTTTCTTCCTCATCAATATAAACAGAGTAGTTCTATTCCATCGCGGTTTGCAAATCAAGTTGGTCATCATACCAGAGAGTTTACTTGAGAATAAATATCGACAATCATGGCAGCATTTTTTAGCACTAGATCGAAAAAACATACTTCCTAAAAAAACAAAAGGTAAAAAACATGGATTCAATTGATGATTTCGATCGAATGTATAAACTTGCATGGTTGAGAGAATGTTAGGTTTTTATTTTGTTCATGACAAATAACTCAGTCAATTCTCAGAAATTTGAATGCGTGTGTTTTCTTTCCCCTGATGTGGACTGTTGCTTCCTTAGACTATTTCAAAAGTTTTAAGTATAGTAGATCATAACATGAATGTGTTAAAGGAGTCTGAACATATGCGTGAACGTTACTGAAGTCATATCTTTTATTAATATCTAATCTATCACACCATACGAAGTCATTCCGATTTCAGATTCTGATTTTTGTTTTCTATTTTGCGTTATCAGAAATTTCCCGACATACTTTTTATTACTATCTATTACAGCATATGGATTTCATTCGGATTTCGGATTCAAGTATGTTTTGACGTTTTGCGTTATCAGAAATTTCCGAAGATTTCCGATAATACTTTTTGATGCATGGTAAATTTTTGATGACGACAGGATGCAAACTCGTACAACGTTAAGCCTGGTTCACATCATAATATCGATTGGATAAGTCAAAATTTAGAAGGAAGGAATATAAAAGGCCACATATGCTCTATCCTCCGTTAAACATTCAAATGACCGTTCATCCCCCGTAAAACACAAAACTGACCAATCATCCCCCGTAAAACACAAAACTGACCGATCATTCCCCGTAAAACTAAAAACTAAAAGCTCAAACCTACATTTCAAAGTTTAAATTTTTATCTAGACATACAAAAGTAGACATCCTGGTGTCGATCAAAGAAGGCAAATGCAGATTTGAGCGGCAAGTAAGATAATTAAAACACGTGAAAATAAGCTATTACTAAAAAAAAAGAGACAAACGATTAGGGAATGAATGTCTTCACCACCGTAATGATTTTTTGACGATTTCGCTTTCTGGGTGAGAGGCTCAAAAATAGACGAAGATTAATGTCATTGTAGACAAATGAATACAAAATCCGTGCATAACGTATACTTTGACATTAAAATTTACTGTAAATCGTGGTCATTTCCAACGACTCCAACCAACACTCGACATTCGATCAGGTGTATGTCGTGGGGGAGTCGTTGGGTGGATGTGAACTCTTGTCAATTTAAGTAAAATAGACCTTTCCCCCCATTCTCTTTCAAATTTTATGGTACGCATTTGTCGATGGAACGTAAACATTCTACACATCAAAGTAAAACCTTGTTTACAAAACAACACTACTATCTTGAAAAGTTTGCAAATAGGGCAAGCCATTCAGCAGCTTCTTGTTGTTTTTACAAAAGAAGAAAATCTTGGCGAATTTGTTTGTTTGTTTTTTGTAAAAAAAGGTTTATCCACAGACTGTGATTATATCAGTTATTTCTTAAAATTGTCAGTCCGCGGTCTGTAAAATCTTAAATTCATATTTGCGAGAATGAGGTAAGAGTAAATCTGTCATGACAAAAACTCGCAACAACGATTTCTCAGCCATATTGTTTGTTAATATGTAACTCCGATTACCGATTTCCTATAATCCGAATTTGAAAGTAAAAATGTGGATTTGAACTTTAAAACGGATTTTAGAATTTGAAATGTAGATTTGAACTTTGAAAATCGGTTTTGACCGTTGAAATTGAGATTTTATCAAAAAATTTGGATTGGCCCTCTTCGGCTTAGGTATAAAACACACAGCGGTCATAATACAGTTTTGTTAATAAGGGTTCGAGAGGAGTAATGATTTATTTCTTTGAACTATAATGATTATTTTCCAATTCTTAATGACATTCAAAATTTATTCACCCGTAGTTTACATTTACAAAATAATAGAATTATTTTTTGTAGTTGATACAGCAAACTCGTTCCCAGAGCTTTCTTTCCCTTGGACGAATTTTGGCGACGCGTGAGCAAGTGTTTTATTTTTTGATTTGTTTGAAATTCAAAATTTTTCTAATTTCGATCAGCCACTAGATTTGCAATTACCTATCACTCCTTAATGCTCATGCACTGTAGATCAGTCTCATCCAGGTTAAAATGTTGTGCGACGTAAATATTGATCGTGAAAACAAAGCCTTAATTGTGGCCATGTCAGGAATTTGGAGTTGTTCAAACGCCTTAAAATAAAATCATGTGAGACAAACAAACAAGATACAGCTTGTATGGAAGTTTCGCTTTAACATTGTCATCAATATTGTATTTTAAGAAATATGGAGATACGAACGAAGATGTGACCAGATATGATTGTAAGTGAGTTATGTACAGTTTTCAACGATCTTTTTATTAACATATTTGTGGGACTGCAAGAAATAGTTTCGTTATCCTGCCTTATTTCAACTACAATTCTTTGTGATTATCTTTGTGTAAAAACAACGAAAATTCGAGAAAGTTTGTATACCAGAATCAATAACCAAGTAACAGTTCACAATTCACGAATTCAGGAATTTCCACGGCATGATAAACTGGTTTTGATTAAATCTTGTTAAGTATTTCTTATTTCTGTACCATGGGAAATCAGTTTTGATATTCATGTTACCTGTGAAGTCGAAATATCAAATGTGATTGTGGATTGCCAGATTTTCAACTCAGTTTATTGGATTTGGGATTTTTAAAGTTGGACAAATTCAACTATTTCAATTTGTCGAAAGTAACATCAACATCAATCCGCTTCTTTGAATTTTACAGCGAAACTAATCACCTTAATTTTAAATGCGTTAGTGACTATCTTGGACATTGTTTTTTTCTTCTTCTTTTATTTCATCCAAAAGTTTTTTTATCATGGATCATTTCAGAGCCTTTTCTGTTTCTTACGGAAGAACCCATAGAAATACGAAAAGTATTTTGTTTATATTTCTATGAAGAACTACAAGTGTTTATTAACCATTGAGGAGATAAAAATATTATCTCCAAAATATGATGCGTACATTACTCTTCTCGGAAATTTGTGTTGTGTCTTTGTCTTTAAAGGGATTCCTGCTATTTTCTGATATTTCAAGAGATGATAGAACTCACAAAGTTGTTTAAGGACTCTTTTTGCAGTTTTTGGAAATTCTGTTTCCTTGAGCAGATATTTCGATTATTAAATTATGCAACGCATAATTATGATGTAATAAGATAGTATTTTGTTAGTGTGTAGAACTTCTGAATTAGTAAATGCTATGACTTCATTTTTCTATCAATCAACTCAGAGTGGAAGCCCTTACTTCATAGTAACTTACAAAGATGTAATATTAATCATATCTAAAGTTATTGTAATGAGAAGTGTTAGCTACTATCTTATTACATCATAAATATGCATTGCATAAATTAAATATAAGATTTTAAAAACGAAATATCTCAAAAACTAAAAATAATTATGAAATACTGAAAAGAGACTTGTTAAACAACTTTCTGAGCTCTATCATATTTGTAAATATCATTTTAGATGCAGGAATCCCTTTAAAGCTAAAATTAAATATACTCCTCGAAGATGTTTTGATTTCTTTTTATTTATGAAAAACACTATATCAAACAAAATGGACATGGCCTTTTTGAAATCTGTACACAGAACATATGAAATGTGCAGACGGTTTCATAAGACTAACAAAGTCCTACTAATGAGTTCTCCAAACTCTATAGTTTTATATATAATTGTTCTCTTACGCTGATTTGTCAAAGAACGTGATTGCATAAAACTTAAGGTTACTGTAAAGGAAAAAATTGGTAAAAATCACATTTTCTGATTTTTTGATATTATTATAGAGCGGAGCTTAATTTTCCATATGCAATAAATCTTTTTTGTCAAAAGTGTTTTTATTTCCCAAAATACGAGGAAAAACCGTTTTTGAGAGAAAATTCTGCAGGAGGGTTTTAAATAAAACATGTAAACATTGATCCTCACCTTCAGTGTTTTTTCTTTTCCATTGAGTTAATCTAATTAGTCATTGCCATTAGATTGTTGAGAAAGAAAATTTATAACAATAGAGCACCATTCCGCATGTTTGTTTATCATGCTGAAAGTTTCCAGCTGAGTAATTTTTTAAAACCGCGTTTTCTCAAAATTAAATTTATGTAAAAATTCTACCAATAAGGAGTTCCTGTGACACGAATATTTATCGAATTGCTAAAATAATTATACCCACGTGATCACAACAGACTGTAGAACAAAACCGTGTCACAGTTTTTGAAATAATTATGCCAATCAAAAATAAATCGTTGCTTTAGCTTTGGAGTTAGCATAATTATGTTACTTAAAACTTCTTTCATCATAACTTTTGAAAGACTTAATTATTTAAAAAACGCTGACACGGTTTTTGAGTTCGATCTTTTGGGAACATAATGCAATAACCTTTAGAAAGAAATTTCAAAAATCTGTGTCACAGGAACTTGTCAAACACAACTACAAACTTTTTTGTTTTCAGCTCAAATTTCCAAAAAATGATTAATTTACCTTTTTGCAAATTAGACCATCTTTTAGAGGAAAAACAGAGCTTTTTTATATAATAATTGTTTAAAACTTGGGAGTTATTGTGTAAAAACCAAAGGTGTGCATTTTTCCTTTACAGTAACCTTAAAGTAGAAAATAAATCTTTTTTTATAATATGTTTGTCTGAAAAATGGTTATCATCAGACTTTCATGGTGTAAACCTCGTGAAATGCGTCTTCTCTTACAATATGTTTGTCTGAAAGACTCGCTGCCATCAGGCTTTATGGTGTTAACTTTGTGAAATGTGTTTGGGTTAGTGACGGTAGGCTCACGATTTGGCCTCATTTGTTCAAATACTCTTATAAATGTTTTCACCGTATTAAAGTAATGGTAACGAGATGAACATACTCCTAAATTGAAGAAAGTTTGAATGAGCCAACTTGAGGATTTTGTCAGTAATTATACTTCAGATTTTTAATTGTTCCTTAAAACAGTCAACGTATTTTATTCATCTGGCTATTTCTTTAGAAACTGCTGGGGAAAAAATTTATCTTGTTGTATAAACTTGACTTTTGGCCAAACGTGACATTTTGACGTTTCTAGCATTTATGTACAAGAAGTTTAAAAGAAAACATCACGAGCCGGGTAAAATAAATAGTGCATCAGAAGCATATGAGAAGGTTGAAATAGAATTGACGTCAAAATTGCCGTCTATAATTTTTCATGAAGTTTCTGTTATGCTTTTTCCTCTCATGCGATTTTGTTCTATAACAAGGCTACCAGGCAACAATTTTTCTATTGGCAATCAATTTCACTAAAACAAATCGAAAATTCGAAAAGCGTGCTTTATTTGTGATAAAGGAAACGTGATATCCAGTCCGAAAGTAGCTATAAAAGCTACTTTCAGTTGTTTCGTTTTTGTGATTTGTTTTCTACTTGAAATAGAGATACGATTTTCCATTGCAAATCCCAACTAATGTCCAAAATAACCGAGTTTATTTCAAAGGACATGAAGAGGATGTTCCTGATGAAAATATTTATCACACAAGCAACAGACAATCTGTTAAAGTAATGAATAAATGAAAGCTATGAAAGAGTTCACTGGAAGACTACGTGTAGTGAGAGATCGTAATGGATCATCTATCAAACTTAGTACAAACATGATTTACATGTTATCATTTGGCTTTCGTTGAGAGTCGTTTTGTAAATAGATAGTTATGCCGTTAAGATTTTGACATCAATTCTGTAAACATTGAAAATTATACATCCATTTTTGAAAAAGTCCTATCTTCCGTAAAATTGTTGTTTCTTTATCAAACATTCACAGTTGATTGAGAATAGCCTGAATACTATTTCGTTAAGATTTGGAGTGATTTCGGCAACTAGAAAAGCGTACGTCAAAAATTGAATTTTAATGGTGTTTTTTCTGGCACACTATAAGAGATTTAATGACAACAAAGGAATACGAGAAACGAAAAAATAACATCATTGGTAACATCTTTTAAATTTTTTATTTCTATCTTTAAACAGTTGACTCCATCCTAGTCACATACTTCACTGGATTTAGAATTTCTCGAATAATTACATTAGAAGAAGCATATTCTGTCTTTAGTCTCAAAGCTAACGATTTTGTCTAACTTGAGTGATGAAGGTCCAAAGGTTTCCTTTAAATCTTCAAATATGTAACTTATTGGTTAGAAAGATCTCAAACACAAACGGAAACACGCAAACCTAATTCTACTTGAGGAAATTTCAAAATTACCTTTGTAAAAAATTCAACATCAACCAAGAACACGTAAATTCAATTGATATATAGATGTCCTTTGTTTAACTCTACAGTGTGTTTCAGAACTTTGGAAACGAAAATTTCAAAGCTGTTTTTTAAATGAATATACAGAATTTGAAAATAATTTTTACATCAATGGAAAGCCATTTTCAAGTTCTTTTGACTAGTACATTTTTGTGAAAAAATGAAAAAGTGCTTATAAATTTATAAAAAAAACGTATTCGATTAATTTTGCTGAGCAGTGTAAGTGAGTATAAAATGAAATTAACTACTGCCTGCTATGGTTATTTAGAATGACTCTTGATAGGTAAAAAACTGCATGGGAAAATGGCAGCTGAAAGTACAGCTCCCACTTCAATTACGTTTGAATGTAATGTAACGACAAATCATCAAAAACTACAAGATGTTGAAGACGTAACCACCGATTTATCACAAAAGATACAAGATGAGTTTGAAGTTGCAGCACAAAGAACATTTAAAGAAACTATTAATTTGGATGAATCTGAAGAATTTTGTGAGATATCTTTAACCGGTATCAGCTTCAAGAGTGTGAAAAAGAAGTGCAAAGAGTTAACAATGAAACTTCGAATCGACTCCAGACATGACGTCATTTTGAAAGAGTATAAATCTATTAAATCAGTTGAATCAAAAAATCTTATCAAGCTTATCAAAGAGGTTTTCCACAAAAGATTTCAGGAGGTGCTTCCAACCAAGAAGTTCCAGATAACTGGAATAGGATGCAACACAAGTTCAATCAACGTCTTTTTTTCAATTTCATCGCTGGATTCTGAAAGTTTTGTCACAGAAGATGTTAATGATATCAAAGCCGTCATTCATGATATAGTTGCTGGGGCGACATTGTACGAAGTTCTTTCAAAACTAAATCTAGAAAAATGCGAAGTGGCAGCTACTTTCCCCGATATGGTAAAGCAAGTGGTTATAAGCACTGAATACACCATTACTTATCATGATCAAGGTAACCTTCAAAGAAAAATTGATGGATGTTTGGCTTTTACAAAGAGAAGAATTGAAGAAGAATGCAAGGTACATGTATTTGTTTTTTTTTATGATTTTCTTGATTCGACGATTGTAACAACAGTTACACATGGCATTTGATAAACAACTTTAATCGAAATACTTCCTTACAAATATCTTTTTCTGGCAATCCCTCATCAGAACAATAAGTAATGGTTCTGGAATGGAGCAACTGACAAAGATCAAATCAAACGCAATAAACAAATTAATGACTTTCTCCTTGACGTTCCCTTCTAGAAATCTGGTGACTTAAGTTTTCTCACGGCCTTCACGACAGTTTATCAACTTTAAGGAAAACCTTTTTTTATCACAATATATGAAAGTGCTTTGTTTTTTTAGAAAATAATCTGTGGCCTAGAAGCAAACGTATTAGAGCAGATACAAACTGGTGCCATAAGGAATGTTAAAGCTAAAGAACCAGGTATCTTATAAAGGAAATTTCATTTATTTACTCTATCATTAAAATAGAGGGAAAATCAATTAAAAACATTACGAATAAAGCAAACAATTTATAAATTTCGCTAAGTGGTTGCGGAATAAAAATGTTTGATGGTGTTGGATGTTTTCAAAGCAATTTCTTTATAAAAACGAAAGGTTAAATTAATTTGCTCTGATTTTAATTAATTCTTTGAGCATACGTCATTTCTCATTTCTAAGATAAACTTCAAGATAAATAAACAGAATGTTTTGGTGTGTAAAAATATTTCCATATAACTCTTATAAGGTGGTAAATAACAAAATAAGACAACATTGCGCAAATTGAATTTTTGACATGCTTTTGGAATTTCATATATTTTCGCAAAATGGGAGAAAAGAAACTTTTTCTGACAATGGAAGTGCACATCTCGTCCAATATCTCAAATGATGACACCATTTCAGCCACTGCCAGTGGTACTAAATTCCATTAATAACTGGATAATCCCCTTTCACCAAACTGCTACACTTAAACTATACTTAACTCATACTTTTGACTTGATTGGGAGTATTGCTAAACTGCAAGTCACTATGCGACAATTTGTAACTAGTAGAGGTAGTATAGCTTGGTCAAACATCGTTGCTTGAAAAATTCGGGAAAGGTATGTTCTGTGCAAGTGCGGGGTCTTTTCATCATAAAAAGGTGAAATGTGATTGTGAAGGCTTTTTTGGGTTATTCATTAACTTTCTGATTAAAAAATTGTTCTTTTCTCTTTTTCTTTCCATTTTGTAATCTAATTTGAAGTAACTTATTTTCGTCCCAATCCAAGTTTATTTTCACCTATCAATCTTGACAACTGAGAATCCTTACGATTAGTTAAATTATATTTCATAGTGGAAAGCAGAGATATGTCAGTTGAAAACCCTGCGGAAAGTAAAAGTTGTGCAACATTTGAAGAAACTAATCACTTAATCGGGCAAGTGGAATTTGGAGCAGAGCATTCTGAACAGTCAGTTGTTAAAACAAAAGATTTAAAAGGTAAGAAATGTTATATTTATTATAGTTAGATAGTAAAAAAAAATTAGGGATGTGAATATAAAAATTCCAAGAAATTTACTACAAAATTTTATTTTCCCCACGACCTAGAGTAGCTACTTATTTAACAAATTTCATAGTGGAAAAGAGAGATGCGTCAGTTGAAGATCTCGTGGAAAGTAAACGTTGCGCAGCATTTGGAGAGACTCATCGCTTAACTGGGAATGTGGAATTTGGAACTGAACATACTGAACAGTCAGTTGTGAAAGCAAAAGATATAAAAGGTAAAAGGTTATGATTTATCATAGCATACTTGCCAACCGTCCCGCATCAAGCGGGACGCTCACGCATTTTCATCCTTGTCCCGCAGCACACCCGCATTGAAAAATTGTCACGCATTTTTGAAAATCATTTAAAAAATCACGTAATAAGCACGCATTTCGTCTTTATGACAACAAAAAAGCATGGGCATTGACGTCATTATCTTTAGAACGTTCTTTATTTGCCTGAAAAGTGAAAAATTTCCCGAACCCCGCTGAGGGGGGATTACAGCATCCCCCAGACCCCCCAGCTGTTAAGAGGAAATGCATGACGGAACAAAAATGGATTGTCCCGCAATCCATTTCCGAAAAGTTGGCAAGTATGTCATAGGATGAAAATTTTGTTTTAAAATAATGCTTATCAATATCTTGAAAATATATCTAAGAAAGATAGTTGAATTAATTGAAAGATATCTAAGGCATATGCAAGTGAAGATTTATTCTTATTTTCGATATTTTGCAAAACATTTTAACTTGTTTTGTTTTTTAATCCTCACGTTATTTTTATGAATTCAATTTCTGTGCTTAATGTCAGCATCTCTCATAGTGAAAACTGACTCTGTTGAATACCCTAATGAAAGCATTCGTGCAGCATTCGGAGATTGGGCATTGATTGGGGAATTGGAATGTAAACTTGAGCATACAGAAAAGTCAGATGATAAAACAAAAGGTATTAAGGGTAAGAAAAATAATAGTGAGGATACTTTAAAATTTTATTGTAACCTGTTGGATGATAGCTTTTTTCAAAATGATTTTGATCGACGCTTAATAAGTGCTGGGCGCTTAATGAACTTTGTGGATGTTAACTGGGCGCTTATTGGAGGGGGAGGTGGTTAATAAATGCTGGGCGCTTAATCGGATAACTACGGTATACACGGAAATTTAATTTTATTGAGGAATACAGTTTTGTGTATATTTGTTAACGAGATGTAATCAATTTTTGTACTTAATTTCGCTCATAGTGGAACCTGACACTGTTGAAATCCTTAATGAAAATAAAACATGTGGAGAAACTAATAAATTGCTCGACAATCTTGAGTATGAACTTGCGCACTTCGAAATGTCCGATGATAAAAGAAAAGATACTATAGGTAAGGAAATTCTAAATAGCTAATCTAATCAAAAAAATATGTTGGATCAATTGCTGTACTTAATGTCAACCTCTTTCATAGTGAAAACTGACTCTGTTGAAAACCGGGATGAAAGTAAAACATTTAGAAAAACTAATGAATTGGTCAATAATTTTGAGTGTGAACTTGAGCACTTCGATATGTCCGATGATAAAAGAAAGGAAACTACGGGTAAAGAAATTCCAAATGATCTAATGAGATAGAAATGTCGCATCAATTTTTGTACTTATTGACAACATCTTTCATAGTGGAAGCTGAATCTTTTGAAAACCGGGATGAAAGTAAAACATTTAGAAAAACTAATGAGTTGCACGATAATTTCGAGTGTGAACCTGAGCACTCCAAAACGACTGATGATAAAAGAAAAGATACTATGGGTAAGAAAATTTCAAATAATCTAATCAAAAAAATATGTTGGATCAATTGCTGTACTTAATGTCAACCTCTTTCATAGTGAAAACTGACTCTGTTGAAAACCGGGATGAAAGTAAAACATTTAGAAAAACTAATGAATTGGTCAATAATTTTGAGTGTGAACTTGACCACTTCGATATGTCCGATGATAAAAGAAAGGAAACTACGGGTAAAGAAATTCCAAATGATCTAATGAGATAGAAATGTCGCATCAATTTTTGTACTTATTGACAACATCTTTCATAGTGGAAGCTGAATCTTTTGAAAACCGGGATGAAAGTAAAACATTTAGAAAAACTAATGAGTTGCACGATAATTTCGAGTGTGAACCTGAGCACTCCAAAACGACTGATGATAAAAGAAAAGATACTATGGGTAAGAAAATTTCAAATAATCTAATCAAAAAAATATGTTGGATCAATTGCTGTACTTAATGTCAACCTCTTTCATAGTGGAAACTGACTCTGTTGAAAACCGGGATGAAAGTAAAACATTTAGAAAAACTAATGAATTGGTCAATAATTTTGAGTGTGAACTTGAGCACTTCGATATGTCCGATGATAAAAGAAAGGAAACTACGGGTAAAGAAATTCCAAATGATCTAATGAGATAGAAATGTCGCATCAATTTTTGTACTTATTGACAACATCTTTCATAGTGGAAGCTGAATCTTTTGAAAACCGGGATGAAAGTAAAACATTTAGAAAAACTAATGAGTTGCACGATAATTTCGAGTGTGAACCTGAGCACTCCAAAACGACTGATGATAAAAGAAAAGATACTATGGGTAAGAAAATTTCAAATAATCTAATCAAAAAAATATGTTGGATCAATTGCTGTACTTAATTTCAACCTCTTTCATAGTGGAAACTGACTCTGTTGAGGATCCTAATGAAAGTAAAAGTTGTTCAGCATTCGGAGATTGGGCATTGATTGGGGAACTGGAATGTAAACTTGAGCGTACAGAAAAGTCAGATGATGTAACGAAAGGTATTAAGGGTAAGAAAGATAATAGTTGGGATACTTATACTAATTATACTAATTATAAATAAATGGTAGATGTGTTTCAGTTCTGTAATTGATGTCAACATAATTTGATAGTGAACACTGCTTTTGTTGAAGACCTCGAGAAGAATAACAATGGTGGGACATTTGCAGAAAATAATGGCGTCATTGGAAATTTCAATTCTGATCCAGAGCATGCGAAAAAGTTAGATGCGAAAACAAAAGATACAATAGGTTAGAAGGGTAATAGTTGTAAATTTAAAGAACTTGATGTAAGCATAAAATTGTTGGATGGAATTTTGTTTGAAAAGGAATTGTTATCTCAGTAACATTTGAGCTTGTCCTGTGTAAATCTCTGCAACTAATGTTAACATCTTTCATAGTGACCACAGACTCTTTTAAAGACCCTGATGAAAGAAAACGTTGGGCAGCAATTGAAGAAACGAATGCCTTGAATGCGAAATTGGACTGTAAACCTGAGCATATAGAAAAGTCAGATGATAAAACGAAAGACAACAAGGGTAAGGAAAAAAATAGTTGGGATACTTTAAAATTTTATTGTAACTTGTCGGGTGATAGCTTATTTCAAAACGATTTTGATCAACATTTTATTAAAAACATATCCACAGGAATATGAATTAATTAAGGGATGTTTGTGTATAATTGTCAATTAGATGTAATCAATTTCTGTGATACCTAGTGAACATGAAAATATCCAGACGTTCTGCTTCTCAGGCATCTCCTAAACATCTTATTCACCATAAATTCAGATCACAACTTTTCACAACGTTTGTCATTTTTTCAATATCCTACACTCTTAAAGCACAAAGACATGATACCACTTCCAACGTTTTTTCGTTATCTTTAATGTAACTTTTTCTGAAGCATGTTTTAGTCTTCTTTTTGCACCATCAAAGGTGTTATTCAATTATTTTGTAAGCATTTTTGTTACGTGGCTAGCCACGCACAGTTTCTATTGCATCTTTTTTCCAAGAGGGGCCACAACTTAGGATGAACGTTCCGGAGTATTTGAGATTCTCTCGTGTGACACAAGCCCAATCAAGGGCCTGTGATCTTCTTGATGACCTCCCGCAACACCTGATGATCAGCAATGTTTCATATACCCAATTTCCCTCACACGATACATGTTGACCCGGTACCGTGGAAATTCACCTTTAAGGGGAGTGAGGCCGTGTGTATGCTCTTCCTCTTCAAATCAATTAAAAGGGTGTATTCAGTGTATAGGGTGTATGAATAATGGCGATCTCCTTACCATTCAGAAATCTATTAAGCACCCCCTTTTAATCTATGATCCGATAATCCAGTTTGAGCCTCTGATCGTCGGTGGAAACCGTAAATTTTTCAAGATTTCAAAAACGGCCTTTTTGGGCGTAAAAATGTTCATAGATTCTGAAAATCAGCATTAAAAATCGGCATTGCAAGTGTCTCAATTTCAGACATTTCGACACCTATATCTTTAGTGAAATGTCTAGCAACGCCCTTAGCAACGTGTTTCTATGTGTTTTGAGCCCTGTAATTTGCTTTATTTTGTTCAGTAAAACATCCCAGTTTCTGTCACTGAACACACTATCAACCAGCAGTGAAGCAGAAATATTTTCAACCACCCAGAGAAAACATGGGGAAAACTTGTAGAGTTAAATTTCAGCACAAAGGACTTACAAGAAAAGAAGAAGAGAATTCTGCAAAAAGAAAGAAGTTGTAAATAGTGTAAATATATACACAACAACGTGATTCTGCCAACATTATTTTAACTCTTCCAAAGGAGACTGTGTGAGAACAGAAAGTTCAGACAGTTATTTTGAACACACATCTGACCCAATATATGGGTATAGAAGCCTCGACCATCATCAACCTTTGACTCAGTAACTTCTTTTAACGTTACCACAACGTAGAGGTAATCTAACGAATCTACATTTGGTGCTTGCATGGATCTGAAAAGGTTTGAAAGATCATTTCTGTTGGTTGAATTCAACTGGACTGGCCTCTCACGCTGAACAAAATCAATTAGTCCATCAAACGAAATATGCAAAGGTTTTGACACATAGTCACCAACAAATTTCTTCTTCAGTTCTTTTTCAATTTGTTCCTCTACCTGAAGGTGAAGTGGTAAGTCGAAATTGATCTCAGCTCATTGATCTTCTTTCACGAAGCACCTCTTGTTTAGCATGCTGTTTTTCAATCTGCGTAACCAATCTGGAAAAGAACCACATCCAAATAACGGCTCCTTACTTGATATGATTTTTATCTATACAAGTTTTTAAATATTAATTTGCCTCCATATTCTTCACATGCCTCAAATAATGCGTTACCCTCAAAGAACACCTTGTCAAGATCCAAATGATGAATTTCTGCAATGAAGGCTTCAGTTTCTTGTAGAGTGTTCAGCATATTAGATGACCATGATCTACTATAAGCCAAAACTTCACCTTCTTCCCTGTGAATAATTTCAGTAGAGTTATAGGCAAGTTCACATATCAATATCTGATGTAACCTTTTTCATAATGACATCTTTCAAAGAGCAATTTAGATTTTCATTACTCTTTCGCTCTTGATACGTCGGCCATCTTCTCTCAGTCGTATGTCATGTTCCTCAAATAGCTATTTTGGCGTCCTGGCATCATCACTCTCATTTGCTTACAAGTTTTTGATGTCTTCCAAACCAACACAGTCTTTTACTGTTTTTTGAACTGTAACAACCATTACTTATCGTTGTCTGTACCCAAATTTTTACTTAGATCGATTATATAATATAGACTTGCGAATGTTTTTAAATATTGAATATTGCTGGGGTTTACTGGGGTTCAAAATGTATGAAATTGCACCCACAAATACCTCGACAACCTTAATCAGAAACAGTTTTTGCAACTTCACTTTTCTTATTAATTATCTTAATACCGAAGTGTGTGTAAAGGAACCTCACTGCACTACTGAAGAACCAACCATAAAAACATGAAACAAACCTTTTCATTAAAGCGCCAGTGAAACACTGTAGTCGGATGAAAAGTTCGAGGTACTAATTCTGCCCGTACTTTCCTGTAAAATATTCTAACACTCCACCCCTACAACTATTTCACAAGCTAAATGCGGTTCTGAGATGCAAATGCCATAGCTTCGTAAACACCGCACGTTTTTCAAAGTTTTACGTGCTCGATATCGCCATCTTGAGCTGCATGAAGTCGTATTGTGATTACATTTACAATTTTTGCAAGGGGACTAAATGGTGTAAATATATCTTATCACTTGGTGTTAGTTTAGGTTGACTAAAATCTCGAGCAGATGGCGGCGAAACAGCAAGTCTGAGTACATTCATTTTTACTATGTAGTTATGGACTTAATCTCAATATCTTTCATAGTGCGAACTGGCCCTGTCGAAGATTCTAATGAAAGCAAAAAGTTTTTAACATTTGGAGGAGATAAGGAAATGATTGGAGAATTGGAGTGTAAACCTGGTCATACGGGAAAGTCAGATGATGGAATGAAAGACAAAAGGAGAGGTAGCTTAAATTTCAAAATAATTATGAAAATAAAATCTTTTGATAAAAATTTATTTCAAAATAACTTTCGTTGATATCATAGTGGAAACTAAATTTGTTGGAGATCCATATGAAAAAAGAAGTTGTGCCGAATTTGGAGAAACAAATCGCATGATTGGAAAATTGCAGAAAGTAAATGAGCATTTTCACAATTCTGAAGGCAAAAGAAAAGAAAATAAGGGTAAAAAAAACTTACATAAAAACTAATCAAACGTTAACGAATGACAGCCTAGTAAGATTCCTCAAAATTAGAGCTGAACATCGTTTGTGATAAAGAATATTTCCCCTTAAGTTACATACCAACTAAAATCATGAAATTTGATAATGACATGTATCTTAACTTTTCTCGCATTTCTCTATAGAAATGGAAGAAGTTGCCAATGCACATGGATATCGCATTTTAAAATATCAGAAATTAAAAGTTGTAAACCGCATCAATCAACTGAGGGCTGCGCTAAAGCTTAATGACAACAAAGAAATCTGTCTAACTGATGTTATGATTGGTAGAAAACGAACTCAAACTGCTGTAACAATCGAAACTATTTCCTTAAAGATATTGGAATCACTTCTTTCAAAAAACTACACAGGCAGAGAAAGCTTTTACAGAGGACTTATAAAGGGAAATGGTGGAGATAATGGTGATCTATTTGATATCATGACTGGTTCTGATTCCATGGATAGTGTTGAGAGTGCACTAGATATTATCAATGTTGCATTCAGCTGTTGCAATCCTTCCATGAAGCAGAGAGTTGTGGAGAGCCTGTTTACCTGTAAACTTGCTGTTCCCTTTGTTTACTACAAAACAGATGGAACGCCTACTGTGGCAAGCTGGTCATTGCGATCACTGGAAGCAACATGGAAAAAGAAGAATGGATCCACAATGGAAGCACCAATTCTTGAAGAAGATACTGCAGTTGTCAGTATAATGAGAATTGGTCGACCATGTTTTTCAAAATCAACTTTTCTTAACTATTTGGCTAATAAGAATGACCACCACACATTTTACAACAAAGATAGTGTTCGTGGTGGAGAAGTAAGATTGGTAAGCAGTGGAACAGTAGAAAGCACTTGGTATTTGCCATCACAGAAAGAAGATGATTCATTTTCAGATTTGGTTATGTTTCTGAATGTCAGAGGTGACTTAAGATATAACCAGCAAGTTACCGACTACATCTGCCATATTTCAGATGTTATCTTTGTGGTGGTAAACACAGAAGACATACTATCATCAAAAGATGATATAAAGAAAATTGTGGATGAATATAAAGATGTTCACGTCATCCTTTCAAAAACAATGGAGAGTAATAGATGGAAGAAAGATTTGAAATGTTTAGCTGATGTACTTGGCATAGAATTTTGTAGAAAAAAGTTAGTTTATGGAATGTCCAGCAACGGAGAAAGTAAGAGCTTATTAGACATGAAAACAGAAGTTGTTGAGAGATTAAATCATGAGATGGAAAAAGACCATCGAAAGCTTGAAGATTTGATTAAAAATTCTATAGAATTCCAACTGCCAACTGATGAAGAGATACCCGATATCATTGATGGAAAGAAAGCTGCAGAACTAGTTTTTGAAACATACATTGAACCAAATGATAATAATAATTCAAAAGACATCTTGTTGCCTTTGCAGATGTCTTCATGGAAAGAATTGAGCAGTTTAAATCGTAAAAGAATCCAACCAGTTTTTTCAAGCGAAAGGAATACTGTGGTTCAAAAAATGAAAAACATTAGAAAACAAGAATTCAAATTCGTGACCAGTGCTTCAGATGCCACGAAATTCGTGCGGTCTGTTGTTGATGATATAAGAACTTCGCTTGAAGAAAATCCTGCAAGAACGGACTACTATCTGTTTTGGTTGAAAAACAAGTTAGATCAAAGAAACTATTCTAAAGTCTCGGCTTTAAGGAAACAGCACATAGATAAGCTTGATCAACTAGCAGAAAGAAAGAGATGGGAACGAACCGATGCGGAGTCCCTTAAAAGATTGGAATCAGAAGCAAAAGATGCAAGAAAGGCATATGAACACGGATCCTTTACAATTAATAATATTATCCGTGAAATTGCTATATATTACGAGATAATAGAGGAGTCTGTGACTAAGGGAGAAGAACTGATGAATTTTCAAAAGTCATTGCCAGAGCTTGGAGCAAACCTGTTACTAAATGGGTATCCTTTAGAGATAATGGATGGAGATGTTTCAAATATTCCCATCACTTGGGTGCGCGGTGTGTTCAATGAGCTACAAATAATGCTTGGTGATAAAAGGTTGTTTTTAGTGTCTGTCATTGGCCTAACCAGCTCAGGAAAATCCACGCTTCTTAACACAATGTTTGGGGCAAAATTTGCTGTGAGGTCTGGGAGATGTACTAAAGGAGTCTATTTACAGCTGTTTCCTGTAGAAGCTGGATTCAACTTTGATTATGTAATGGTCATTGATACGGAAGGCTTTCGTGCTTCAGAGTTTGGAAATGAATGTTTTCTGAGAGACAACGAGCTGGCAACTTTAGCCATTGGACTTGCAGATATCACAATGATAAACATCAAAGGGGAAAATATGAATGAGTTGAAAGATATCCTTCAAATTTCCATTCATGCTTTTTTGAAAATGAAAAGCGTCAATGAAAAGCTGAAGCTTAGGCAAGCATGCATGTTTATTCATCAAAATGTTTCATCTGCGGATGCAGAACTAAATATGGAAGAAGGGAAAAAAGTGATTGAACAGAATTTGAACGATGTAACTTTGGAAGCAGCAAATCAGTTGGGATACAAACATATAAGGAGTTTCTCGGATGTTATCAGCTACAATCCAAAGACAAATATAAGATATTTTTCAGATCTTTGGATTAGTGATCCGCCAATGGCTGCAAGTAATCCTGGATACAGTGAGCATGTCAAAAATGTTAGGGAATGGCTTTTAAACGATTTCAGCAATTCTATTTCTATGTTTTACACTTTTGAGGAGTTAGGTATTCGCATCAATGATTTGTGGAAAGGAATATTATCTCATGATTTTATTTTCAGCTTCCGAAATTCCCTTGAAATTAAAGTTTTCGAACAAATAGAGGCTGAGCTTTTTAAAAAATTCCAGGAATTTCACAAATTTTTCATGGATAGAAGAGAAGTTACACAGGCGAAGATAACTGCAAGTAACACAGCCAACAACTTGGAATCAGAATTTGATGCCGAAATGGAGAAAACTAAAAACCTGTTGGCCCAACTTCTTAATAAACTTCAAGGAGAGATGAAGGACTACATAGATAATCACCCTAACAAAGATATTGCCATGAACCATGAGAATCTCATTAAAATGAAGTTAAACGAAAAGAAATTACATCTTAATAGAATCTATACTGACGAGATTGAATATAGAAAGAAACTTAAGGAAACAGACTTGAATGAAAATGATCAGAAATATCGGGCAGAAATAAATAGAAAAGTCAGAATTTTGGTTAACGGCCTCGAAAAAGATGGTATAAATGATCTGGAGAGTAGTTTTGAAAACATGTGGAAATCAATAGAAAATGATTTTCATTACGAAAAAGAGGATAGGAAGGTAGATGTGAAAAATATTGTAAAATCAGTGCTTTACTACAATTACCATCATCTTGGTGCTTTTCTCATTGAAGAAGAATCGTGTCCTGTTGTACCCCCGTCACAGCAAATTATTGAAGTTGATGAGACGGATATCAATCAGAAAAGCGAATACCAGCAACATGAATTGGATATCTGGTTGAAAAAAGAGGAAGACAAAATCAAAGTTGCTGAAATTGAGGGGAGAAAAATTCTGAAGAACGTGGAAGATTGGATCGATGATATTTGTGAAACTGAAAAACCATACGAAGACACGATGGCGAGATATGCCTACAATAAAATTATAAAATTTGTCGTAAGTTTTAATGAGAAAGGGAAATACCACCTTACATGTAGCTTCGTGGCAAAGTTAATAATCAAGATATGCATTTACTGTATTCCATTATTCCAGAAAATGAGTACAAAATACAATAATGGAAAAGTAGTTAAACAAATGATCGTGGATGCAATGGCAGTTCAGAATGAAGAATTAAACTTTGAAATAAGAACACTGCAACAAAGATCACGTGAAAGTAAAAGAGCTGAAGGAGCTGCAATAGAATTTAACTTGACTGATGTTTCCTTAAGTCACATATCTGATGCATACCAATCAAACGCTATTTTAAGTAACGCTGCAATTCATGACATCTTCCATACCGCTCAATATATAGTTAAATCAACTGAACAAAGTTTACAACTTCTCACTCTTGAGAGTGACACACCATTTAATGAGCACATGGCGGAACAGGTTTTTAAGAATGTTACTGATGAAATTGATGACTTTAACAGAAGTAGTTTCCAACAGTATTTCATCAAAGAGAGTCTTAAAGCGAAATTATTGGTTAGAACAGCAAACCATGCAATAAACGTGTTTTGTGATTTTCAAAATCTCTACGAAGAACAACATAGCCTGAAGAAAAAAATTGAAAGTTTAAAAAATCATTACCACGAAGTGTTTTTGTATAAAGTAAACTCCGCTCAGTCCTTAATAAAAGGTAAAGCAAAGTTTTGGAAAGACCTCTCGAAGCCAATTGATAAACGTATCAAGCAGCGGGTTACTTCAAACTTAGAACAAAAGTTGAGGCAGGATGTGAACCCAAAGTTTAGTTGGCTGAAGCGAGTTATGGAAGATTTGGCTGATAAGAATTTATTCGAAGATTATATAAATTACATTCGTCGGCCGAGAAAATTTTGTGAGAAATGGTTAAAAGAATATGCCGACAAACGTGGTTATGAAATGGAAATAAAGAATGAATTTTACTCATGTGAAAGTTCTTTGAAAGAAATTGTAGAAAAAGCTAATGAAAATAAGGTATCCTTTTCAGATTGGCAGATAACATTTCAGGAAGAGGCTTTAAAAAGAAATTTTGAGGTTAATGTTAAGTCTTTCAAGTCAAAAGATTTCTTGGAGGATGTTGATGTGGAAGCATTTGGTAATGAAGTGATGAAAGATATCAACAGTTTTTTTGAAGAAAAAAAGAAGGATTATGTGTTTGAATTGAATATTCATTCAATAAGAAATGTCATTAAGGAAATTTGGGGTTGTGACCATCAATGTCCTTTCTGTGGTGAATTATGTCAAAGATCAATTGCTGAACATGACGACGTGAAACATTCTTGTATCAAACACAGACCGTCTGGCTTAATGGGGTGGCGGAAAGTCGACAGTCTTGTAATGACGATAAAAAATTGCAATGAGGCAATAACAAAGCCTAAGAATCGATTCAGATGTCAAGCAGGTACTTGCTTTATTTCGGTTAGACAAAATTAAAAGTAGCTCGAAATTTCTTTATATGCATTACTTAGTTGTGACATATTTACTTCACGTGGTTAATGATGTGACAGTATTAAGAAAAAAACATTTTTTACATTTGAAAGACAATAGAATCCATGTTACTCGTACCTTTGGTTGCTTGAACATTCAGTGCCGTGAACTGTTCAAGCATTCCGTATAAACTAATATATTCTCATAACACGCAGTTTCTCAAACAATGCTTAAGTTAGCAAAATGGCATTCTTTCAAGAATAAAATTGTTTAACTGTAATTTTGTCTCTGTCCAGATATGTAATGTAACAACAAATAGTTGTTTATACAATGCTTAATGGTGCAATTGTTGAGTAAAGATAAGGAACAGTAAACAAACCTCGTCTTTATTAAAATATCTCTGTTCAAAGGCGTTGCTTTGAGCACTAATTTACTTTAAATTTACGGAAAGTATTAAAGTATTTGTAGACACTGCCAATCAGCTAATATTTTACTGCATATCAAAATTGATCTTCATAGGATGCGTAGATAACTCGTATCATTCCACTCTGAAATACCTTTAAAGAGGTGCAAACTTAGTCACAAGAAACTAAGGGCTCGGCGTACGTTTTAAAAATGAATATCTTAAAAAAAAATTTTAAAAAATTGACAGATGTAATTACAGGTTATTTTTTGTTATTCAACATTTAAAGATATGACAACCTTTAATACAATTTGTTATATTCCCAAAGGCGTTTAATTAAATTAGCAGCTCACTTTGTGAATTTATTTAAGGCTATCATATTGTCGTGTGTGCGATGAAAAATTATTAGTGTTCTACCTTCTATGAGCTCTATCTTCCCAAGAAGTGGCTCTTTTCCTTTAAAAATTCACACAGCGGTAGATGAAAGCCTGTTAAATGTGAGGAATCGGACAACCAAAAAAACATTTAAAAAACCCTTTTTCTTCAGGAGTTGGAGTTCAAAGAATCAAACAAAAGTGCGTATTTTTTATCGTTTTTATAGACTAATTTCTTCCTTATTATTTATGTAAATATATCATTTTATACACCGTTGGAAAGGAAATTTATTGCTCTACGCAAACTCACAAAATATTTTACTTTAAATGTAATGGTAAAAAGAAATAACGGAAAAAGTTACGCAATGCATATGTGAGTAAAACGTACGCTGTGTGTGTGCAGTGCACATAGTTTCTGGATAAATTGATGATATGACGCACTTTCCATTTTTATCCATTTTTCAAATCATTTTTATCACCTTACGAAAATTACTCAGTATACAAGTTAGTTTTAGTAAGGGGTTTTCCGTTCCGTTCTAGAAACCTAATCGAATGCGACATTTAGGGAAAATTATCTCAGTAACCAATAGAGATAACTGACGTTCTTTAGGGTCTGCGATACAGGCGATAGGGTGACGAAAAATTTGGGTCTAATTTTTTGGGGGGACGGGTCTATGACGTCACCAATATATTTGATCAACGATATCTCCGTAATGGTTAGTCGTAGCAAAACGATCCTATACATTTTTTTGATCGGTTTTTCGAGCTCTACAACATGGGCACACTTATCATTGCAAATTCTTTAATTTTATTATTCGTGAAATCTGAAGGTGACACAACGCATACTGAACATGGGCGGCGAGCGACGCCGTCTTGGCCGCTAGTCTATATATTAATACCCGATTCTCCGTTTGTTTGTCTGTCTGTCTGTCACGCAAAATGGTAGATTGAGTTGTGACAGTAAATACTTTATTTTATTTTGTGCGACGTCAGTGTGAAACCATTGTATTGAGGCCCTAATCGAATGCGACATTAAGGAAAATTATCTCGGTAACCAATAGGGATAACTCACGTTTTTGACGTTTTTTGGGGTCCGCGATATTGGCCATGGGGTGACGAAAAAATTGGGGAAAAAATTTTGGGGACGGGGCTCTATGACGTTATCAAAACTTTTGATCAACGATATCTCTGAAACGGTTAGTATATTAATACCCGATTCTCTGTCTGTCTGTTTGTCTGTCACGCCAAATGCTAGATTGAGTTGAGAGAGTAACTATTTTTTTATTTTTTTTTTGTGCTACGTCAGTGTGACACCATTGTATTGAGACCCAAGTCGAACGTGATTTTTAGGGAAATTATCTCGGTAACCAATAGGGATAACTGACGTTTTTTGGGGTCAATTTGGCGGCAATTTTTATTTCTTATTAGAGCAACATCTGAAGAGATGTCATGATTACAGCGTTTTTTTTAGGAAATTTTTGATAAGATCGGAAATAACTTGCTACCGCGTTAGCCACTCGGCTTTTTGGTTCTATTAAATTGCACCTTTTTTTGTCATCAAAACAATGGTGTGGTTACACGGTAGGGAATTTCTGAAATTGTACGTTGAAACATTAATTAATCTTTACAAGTCTCAGTGTTTTTTCACATAAAATTAATTTTGACACCTCGATATTCACACATTTTTAGGCTTTATAGAAACAGTTGTGAAATCATATTTGTAGAAACAATAAGTTTCAAAATTTCTTCCTTGATCCTTTACCGTTTCTTCTTTGAATGAAATTTCTACAGGTTGTACATCAGTGGACACAGATGTAGGTGGGAATAAATGTCATTACTACAAATCTTTACGCAACTGTCCAAAGACGCGCGATTGGGACATTGATCCAAATCCTGGTTTAAAATCTGATGATTATTGGAAATACTTCATTACGCAGGTTAGCATATTGACCACCAACTTGATAATGTTGCCTCTTTGCTAAAATGTCGCTTTTAAAATGGCGCACGATCGTAGAGTCACATTTACTTCTGTCACATATACTGCAATTGCTTCATCAAAGGAAATTTCTATTTCAAGTAAAAAGTACTTTTCACAATAGTAACTGATCTAAACTACTACTCCCACAAGTCAGATGTTTATAGAAAATAATGATAAAAACTGATGTTAGAATAAAAATAATGAGATTAGTTACGTTAGGGAAGCTACATCAAATTGGATGTCGACAGATCATTAAGGTTGATAAAGTTGAGTGGAAAGTACTGATCAATAACTATTCTTTGATTCTCTTCAGTGGATAAGTTACATTAGTTTTATACTCTTTTCCAAGGTTTATTGCAAAGAGCATTCATCATACCCTTCACCTTTGCAGAAATTTCTTTCTTGTTTTTAAGAGAAACGGTTTCCTATAGTTGACCTGTTAGTTTTTCAATATCAATCTTTTTCCCGACATAGTTCAAAGATGACATTTTGAAATATTATCGTATCAAAAGCCCTAAAATTCCAGCTGATTGGTATGATATCACCTTGGAAGAAGCAATCAAAAGCTTGGACCTTGACTGATTTGAAGATTCTTTGCATTAATCAACAAGGAATATGATAGCGTGGTTTACATAATCGGATTCTTTGCCAAACGGTCGTTGGATTGATATTTTTCATAGTTGCTATAGCCAACGTTTTAAATCAGCTTCTGTATTAATCTGTTTTTGTAAAATGACAGTTTTTTGTATATTACACGTATATCCTTTTATTATCTTTATATATTCAGTCAAATGACGTTCGCATATTGCATTGGAAATTGTTAATAGACATTTTCAGAAATTACATCATGACTTGCATCTCCTTGTCTCTAAGTTTAATCATGACATAGTTAACCTTATTTTATTTCGGATACATTTTTCCTTGTGGTGTTGTTTCCCTTTGTAAACGGATCAAAGCCATATCAAAGCCATTCAAAATAAAATTGAGTCATTGCATTTTGTGACGTTTTTCATGAAAAGGTCTATGGTTTTTATCTTTAAAAGTTCTCTTTCCAGATTTGTAGCCACAAACCTAAAAAATGATATATTCTCAAGTTGAGCGAAAAACTTAAGAAAGCAGTCATCCCTTGTTATTCTATTGGACGAAATTGTTGAAAAGCAAATGTGAGGGATTAGATTCCTATAATATAGTATGGGTGCTAATGAAAATGTTTTTCGTCGCGTTGACGTTTTGACAATTCGCCTGCTAGGATATCGTAATATTTCCATTTAGGTATTTTTTAAAGGAATTGTTTTAGCCATTGCTCTTTCTTTTATTTTTGGATTTCTCCGTACGCAAGGAATCCCTTAATGGCATTTGTTTTTTCTCTTTTCTCATGTAATTGTCCAACCCCGCACATTCCTGTGGGAAAGTATTGTTTAAAACCTTTTTTTAGCTAAAGTAATTCTTCTTCAACACGATTTCGAGTAAAGTTTTGTGTCGCGCGATGGTTAATAACGCTCAATAATAATTTTAAATTTCATATCTTTTGTAAATATCATTCAACATTTTTCATGATAGGTTACAACAACTCTTAATAGTCAATTTTCTTTTCTTTTTTCAGTAGTAAATGAATAATGTTATTTTTGATCATCAATTTTTAGCGATCAATCAATCAATCATTTCTTTTTTATAAGTAGTACTATTGTGTCATGTATGATCAAGAAATTATTGTTTTTCGTACGTATATCCAGAAAGCCCTTGCAGAATCCTTACCACCTATAAAGTCAATGTGTAACTGGCAAAAGGAAGCACTTTTCCCGCTAAAAGGAAAGTGCTTAGACAAAAGTGTTGTTTACAGCTGTAATGTTTGACAACCTATGTCTGCTGAAACAGACGTGCATATTAGTCTGACGTAAAAGACATTTTAAAGAGAGTTGAAACACCATAAAACTGATTTCAGATACAAAACACGTGAGGCATCTCAATAATCAAGGAATAAAATAGATTTCAAGTTGACAGATAATACACCTTTCCCGAATTCGATGATGTAATTGTTACCTCTTCCTCAAAACGAGGCCCGTATGGACAACCATTAACAAACACGGAGGATGTCGAAGACTATGGTGATTTAATTGTCTTTCCTTTGTAAATATATCTGAACAAGTCGTGCCAGATGAAAATATTCAACTTTTAAAAGATATTGAAGCAAATTTGAGCATTAATGCTATTACGGAGACAGAATGTAAAGATTTGGCTTGGCGTAAATCTTTACATTTTCTTCGTATTTACCAGGCTAGAAAATTGATCACCATGTTAGTAAATGTTGAAAGAGTAAGGAAGTACACATTAAGAAAACATTAGAAAGAGGTTTAAAGAAGAGGGAAATGTATCTACAGAGAGTATTTACTAGTAGAAACCTGAAGCACTTTATTGCTAAAGCTATATGTCGAGCAAGTATGATGAAAGTATTTAGACATATTGAAGACCGGTGAAGTTGATAAAGGCAAGTGTAGTTGTCCAGTTGGGTTAAGCGGGTACTGTAACCATGTCATAGCTTTGTTATTGAAAATACTCTCTCCACTCATTGAAATTTGTACCAAGAGAAAAATCATGTACCAGTATGTACTGGGAAAGTGGAGCGTCCCAGGAAATAAAGAGGCTGTGAAATATCCAGTTATGGAAAGCGAACTACACCAACATTGTATGAAGCAAGGCTTAACTGCGATGTCATAAACAATATAAACTCGATTAAAAAAGTTACAGTACAGATAATTAAAAAGAAACAAGAAGCTGCTTGGCTTGAAGACTTCAGGACGTAACACAAAGATATATATCTAGTCTCAAAAACACAACATTGCCGAATTGCCAAATCTTGATCAAATCCAACAAAATGACTTTAAATTTAAAATTAGCACCATCCAATTGTGCTTTGTGCAAATCTTTATGAAAATCGGAGAAGTTTCGAAATTATGGACAAAACTGTCAAAATGACTGTCAAATTCGAAATCAGCACCTTTCACTTGCGTAATGTGCAAATTTTTATGAAAATTGGTCAACTGAAAGTCCAAGTTTGACCGAAAAATGGGAATTCGGCAACGATGTCAATGTAAACGTTGCACGAGAGCGTTCATAACTTGGAGTAGTAGTAGTTTGAGGAGGAGGAGGAGGAGGAGGAGGAGGAGGAGAAACCACGGGTATTTTAAATACTTTACTCCACCATGGGTGTCCTAAAGTCAATAACGGTTTCCCAAAAAGAAAGCACTATGTTGCATAACCAAACAAGAAAAGAAAGAGCATGTCAACAATGGTTCAATGAAAGAAAATACAGAATTACTTCATCTAATGCACATAAAATACATAACCGAAAAAAGACAACTTTGACACGCTGGAATAATGAAAAAACGAAATGCTGAATCATAGAGTAACTAATGAAGATGTAGCCAAAGACAAATTTGTTTGTTTTCTTCACTGCTGCTGGAAGTTAAATGTCCATATACAAAAACAATTGTAGATCTACATGTGCTAGTGAATGATCAATCATTGTTACAAACGGGTGATTTGTTTTGTAAAAAAGTTATTACACACAAGTTCAAATAGCTATGGGTCTATCTGGACTGACACAATGTTTATTTATTTTTTATGTATATAAAGGAATTATTATAGTAATGGTAGATTTTTTACATATCTCTGATTTCGGTAAGTCTCACTTTTATGATGCTATTGATAAGCTAGACTACTTTATAAGAAATACCTTTTACCACAGCAGCGTAAACGGTTATAAAGTACTTTTTTTATATAATCCATATGTAATTGGATTTCTGCGAAAGCAAGACATACATTACAACTGGTTCCGGTGTCACAGTAAATTTTAACTCCCCTAAATAATGACTCCTCAGTCATAATAAACTAGTTTATAGTGACTCCCCCATCAAAATAAACTAGTTAATTATAAATCCCCAGTTAATATAAACTAGTAAATTATGACTCCCTAGAGTTAACATTTCCTAGGAAATCCTGACTCCCCTGGTTTAAAATGACTCCCCTCTTAAATCTTGCTTAAACACTTTTAAAATTCACATGGCCATTCCTTAGGACGTCGAAACTTTAAAAAATTTAAATTTTGTATACTCATTCCTTCACCAAATACCTTATTCTCAACTTCAGTTGAGCTAGAGTCTGAGAATGTTTGTGTTTGACTGAACTTTTGTATATTTGAACAACTACAATTGGGTCTTCGAGTTAGTTGGAAAATACTGAAGTTGAGCGGTTAGCACGTTCGACTATATCATAAGGTATATGATGACTTATTCTGTCATTAAATTTTCTCAGGGTTTATAGTTGGGTTGACATCTTCCTGGCCAGATTTCGGCATTTTCCTTTGCAAGTTGGAAAATTAGACTCGTTCATTTCTTATTTTGTTTTCTTTTTGCTCAGATTTTTTGCACCTACTCCTTTTGACATGAAATACTTGGAATCAGGGTCCATTTTTAGCAGCCATCTGCCATATTTAAACCTCCAGACAACAAATGAAAGGGTTTGCAGGTTGAACATCGAAAACATGTCGTTCAGCCATTTTCAAACTGTGCACAATGAAGTCTTTCAAAACATTCGAAAAGTTAAAGATATGCACTGCAATGACTTCTTTTGATGGGTGAGGGTCATGACTAGTTTATTTTGACTCCCTGACATTTTTCAATCCGAAATAATGGGGAGTCATTATTTACTAAGGGAGTCTTTATTTCCTAGGAAATTTCTACTCTAGGGGAGTCATTATTTCCTAGTTTATTTTAACTGGGGGAGTCATTTTCCCAGGGAGTTAAAATAATCTGCTACACCGGTTTTTCGTTTTCTTCGTTTTCTGCTTTCCAACCTAGCGTTTTTTTTTTAAATATTCGTGGGCACTGTGTCACAGTTTTTTTGCCGTTTTCGTAAAGTCCGATCGGATATTGGATTGTTTGTTTGTTCAGAATAGTTAATGACAGACCCAAAACTCTATGCTAAATGTTATACAAAGGGCTACTTTTAATATTAATATTAATTCATTAGAATATCAACATTTTTATACCTTTGAAATTTGACAGTCATTTTGTCAGATTTGACTAAAATTGGACAATTTGGGCCAAACATGATACACTGCGTGACATGCATGTCAGCGAGGAAACCCTTTTAGATTTCCAAAAGTTTCTTAGTTAATATTAAATGGATGAAAAAAATATATATATAGCAACAAAACTGAAGATGAAAAAGAAAATCTACAATTAAAGCATACAGGAATCTTCAACTATGATCATTCGTTTAGAACTAAAGAGAAGTTGCCAACGTTTTGTAAAAGAGTATCAGTGGCGGATCTAGAGGTATGTCGAAATTTGTGTAGGAGAGCATTAACATAATTTGTGAATTCAATTTATATTACCAATGTGGTTATTTGAACGCTTTTCTTTTATGGTTAGATTGCTAACACGCTCCTACACAAATTTCGACATACCTCCAGATCCGCCACTGAGTATGATGCGTTTTGTTTTTGAGGATAATATTTCTGAGTGAGATTTTCTAGATGCAAACAATGTATGTGCTTGCTGTGTAAAATTGACTGCATATATTGAATTCAGAAATTCAGAATGTTTAGGAAATAATATGAGTTATGTACATACTCATTGCGATCTCTGAAAGGATCAATATATCTTTAATATTATTTTTTGCAACTAAAGAATAGTTCACGTCATAGTATTTACGCCATAGGGAGTGCGTAATTACAAATGTGATATTATATAAATCATTCAACCTTCAAATTTCTAGTATGTCAAAGATTGATTCTCAGTCTCAAGTGCATTAAAGAAATAAACTTGTACAGTGTGTCTCAAAATGTTAGCTTCAGTAACTTTATTCTCAATTTTCTAAAAAATGAATAATGGTATAATAATGAAATATATACCATTAGAAAGCTGAGTTTCTTGGCTTTCTATTGATGTGGTACCCATTAACTGGTTTTTTATATTTAACTTATAATCCAAGAAAAAAACAAGTGTTTTAATCTAAAAATTCTTAACGATCAATTAACACCCTGTTTAATGAGCAAAATATTCATTGTTGTTTATAATTATGGTATTGATTTTTTACAAACCGTTTGAGAATTCTCAAAAATTGTTACCAAAAATAAAAAAAATGTTAACATAACATTGAAAGGTAGTTTTACACGATAAGAAGCTTATAGCGTTTTGATAAGAAAAACAATAATAAAAAATGAACAGAAATTTATCAGTAGATCAGCGAACATTTCTTGTACAACATTATTTGGAAACCAAAGACTGCGAAGAAGTGTTAAGAAGGTTTCAACAAGTCTATCCTAATAGACCCATTCCAAGTAAATCAACCATATACAGAAACGTTAGAAAATACTTAGCTACTGGCACAAGTCGAAATCTCCATAAAGAGAGGTGTGGAAGAAGAAGAACAGGAAGATCCAACCAAAATATCAATGATGTCAGACAAGTTTTACAACAGAATGGAGGTATTATCACCTGCCGAAGAAATAGTCTTGGCTTATCGAGGGCAACATTTAACAGGATTGCCAGATTAGATCTTAATTATCATCCATATAAAATTCATATGCGTCATCAACTGCTACCAGCAGACTTTCCAAGAAGAGTGCGGTTTTGTAACTGGTTTTTGAGAAACTGTAATAATCCAAGGTTTCTACACAATATAGTGATTGGAGATGAGGCTACATTTGGTATGGATGGAGAGGTTTCTACACAAAACGTTCGTATGTATGCTCCTAAAGGTAACCCTCCTCCTTTCAATTTTGATGTAAATCAGAGTCGTCAAAAAGTAACTGTTTGGGGCGGTATCTGTGGAAATGGTACTCTGGTCGGTCCCTTCTTTTTTCAAAATAATGTAAACGGAAATAGTTATCTTGATTTATTAAACAATTCAGTGTTTCCGGCATTGGCCCAAAATTATCCTGCATTGCCAGGTCAAAATATTTTTGACGATCTGTGGTGGTTCCAAGATGGGGCACCTGCTCAATATGCTTTTCCAGTAAGACGCAGATTAGCAGCAGTGTTCAATCAAAGGGTTGTTGCTCGGGGATTCGCTCCTGAATGGCCAGCACGATCTCCAGATTTGACACCTTGTGACTTTTTTTTGTGGAGCTACGCAAAACAAAAGGTGTTTACATCCCCACCACAAAGTTTAAATGAACTTAGAGGAAGAATTGTGATAACATTCGATATTTTGAGGCAAAATCAACAATTTATTCGTAACTCACTTCGAGAAATGCAAAGAAAAGCTCAACTTTGCATTCAAAGAAATGGTGAACATGTAGAAGGACCTTAAAGTACAACTTTCTTATTGTTATTTTTTTAAACGTTTTTATTGTAATGATAATTTTTCACTTGTGTTATAACTTTTGTTGTTTAATATTTTTATTATTAACTGAGTTTTTTAGATTAAAACACTTGTTTTTATTCTTGGATTATAAGTTAAATATAAAAAACCAGTTAATGGGTACCACATCAATAGAAAGCCAAGAAACTCAGCTTTCTAATGGTATATATTTCATTATTATACCATTATTCATTTTTTAGAAAATTGAGAATAAAGTTACTGAAGCTAACATTTTGAGACACACTGTATATATTTTACTGCTACCTAATGTCTTAATATCTTTTCCCATGCTAACATCAGTCTTGAAGTGTAATTCGCATACTTTAGTATACTTACTGATTTCCAACGTATCAGCGTCTCCTTTTCTTCTGAACTTGGATAATTACTTGGACCAAGTTTTACACATATCTGGTTTCTATTCCTTGTTTTAGAAAAGAAAATAGAGAAATATTGGTCTTCTCTTTTTTTCAATTTTCGCGCTTTTAAGCGTAGGAAATTGTTTGGTTTACACATTCTATCTATCTATCTATCTTCTCTGTGTCACAGTTGTTTTTGCCGTTTTCGGAAAGTCCGATCGGATTTCGGATTGTTTGTTTGTTCAGAATAGTTAATGACAGACCCAAAACTTTATGCTAAATGTTATACAAAGGGCCACTTTTAATATTAATTCATAAGAATATCAATATTTTTATACCTTTGAAATTTGACAGTCATTTTGTCAGATTTGACTAAAATTGGACAATTTGGGCCAAATTTGGACCAAATTTACAAAGTTCTTCAAAATTCATGAAATTTTGCATGGATTATATTTGAAAGGTGCTGATTTCAAATTTGACAGTCATTTTGTCAGACTTGACCAAAATTGGACAATTTGGGCCAAATTTGGACTAAATTTACAAAGTTCTTCAAATGTCATAAAATTTTGCATGGATTACATTTGAAGGGTACTGATTTCAAATTTGACAGTCATTTTGTCGGACTTGACTAAAATTGGACAATTTGGGCCAAATTTGGACCAAATTTACAAAGTTCTTCAAAATTCATGAAATTTTGCACGGATTACATTTGAAAGGTGCTGATTTCAAATTTGACAGTCATTTTGTCGGACTTGACTAAAATTGGACAATTTGGGCCAAATTTGGACCAAATTTACAAAGTTCTTCAAATTTCATGAAATTTTGTGTGGATTACATTTGAAAGGTGCTGATTTCAAATTTGACAGTCATTTTGTCAGATCTGACTAAAATTGGACAATTTGGACAAATTTGGACCAAATTTACAAAGTTCTTCAAATTTCATGAAATTTTGCACAGATCACATTTGAAAAGTGCTGATTTCGAATTTGCCAGTCATTTTGTCAGATTTGACTAAAATTGGACAATTCGGTAATGTTGTATTTTTGAGACTAGATATGTATCTTTGTGTTATGTCCTGAGGTCTTCAAGCCAAGCGGCTTCTTGTATACCTTTGAAATACTTTTAGAGGTTATTTTAACCGTTGAAAACTTTCTAATTCAATCTTTAAAATGTTTATTATCAAGTCCGTAAAATACAGAGCACGTGAAACACTTTCCAAACGATTCCGTTTATGTTTTGAGGAAGTTGTAGAAGTAGTTTTGGAGACTCTTTGAAGAAGAATTTTAAGACTTCTTTCATGTCTTTATCTACTATTGCAATCGAAATATTATCATGAGAACATTCCTTATAGAGGAAATATTGACGTTTAGCTGACTGTGGGAAAAATTCTTATAAAGAAGATCTGATAATGAAAAAGCATTTAATATCACAGCAGAAATGTATGTAGTATCAACATGAATACGTCTTATCAATAAATTCATGAAACATGTTCATTTTATTTAATAAATATTACACTGAAAGTTGAAGATATTGAAAAAAGTAAACAAATGAAATTGTCATAAGGCACGAATTATATACTTCATGTGTTAGTGAATTGATCCATCTGTCCACTCACTGATACAAACTGAAAGTATAAACATCATGCGCAAGATATTAATGAACCGTTTTTCTGGCTCAGAAACATCATAGTGAATTGCAAAGTGGTCAAGATTAAGTTAAATAAATTAAAGAAGGGAGTAATTTGATGAATTCCAGACTGTCAAATTATTAGTCAGTGTACAAGTCTTCAATCCATACAGCTTCTTTTTTCAAATGATTTTGGTTCATTTCTATCAAATATCATTTTATTCTCCATGTGAACAAGTCATATATTTTGGGAATAGTCATTCAGATATCTTGAAAATTAGGCTAAAGCAATTTCCTCTAGGCCTGATGCGGAAATTGTTCAAGCCATGAGGCTTCTAGTTTCTGTTTAGAATGAACTCCTGCAATAGAACAATAGATTGATCGTCCTCCTCCGCATTTCATTTTTTCGTTTGTGTTATCAGACAATTATATCAATTTAATCATTCCATTTTAGGCTTATAACATATGAAAGTTACGTTTTATTAAAAATTGACTAAAAATTACCTGTTTCAACTATTAGGAAAAAGTGGTTGTGCTGTTTGTTTTGATCATACGGGCCTCGTTTTGAAACCGAGTTCAAGATTACATCATTGAATTTGAGAAAGGCGTATTGATCATGTCCCTTCGTATCGTACCGTAGTAAGTCACGTAGCCTTTGTTTGATCGAGAAATATCACATTAATACGAGTAAAACTAAACTGTTGAATACAAGATCAGAACTTGCATCGAAATGTCGCCATGCCAACAAGGTTTTACGTCATGAACATCAAACATGTGCCTTCAAAGATAACTTAATGGCTTTTATTTTTTTAATGTTTGTACTCCATTCCCATGTTTTGAAACTAGAAAAAAACAAAGTAAAGTCAGCTAATTATTAAACATTACTGTGTAACACCAACACGAAACGTTGGAGAATGATCATGAACAAAATCGAAATTGCCTTTCGCCTATCTCGTGAAACTACTATGTCAACCTTGCTGCTTGGTTATGTCTTAAATTTATTGAGAATTTATGTGGCATTCGTGCGTGAAACTTCAAGTGGTGTACTGTTTTATTGCCCCCGCAGCGAGCGTAAGCGAGCGAGGAGGCATAGTAGTTTCACGAGATAGGCGAAAGTCAGTTTTCGATTTTGTTCATCATCTTCATCATCATCCTCCAACTTTCATGTTGACGTTACACGGTGGTATACAATTATTAGCTGACTTTGCTTTTTTTCCATGTCAAAGCATGACACCGTAGGTGGGAGACAGAATGTTTATTTTCCTAATTTATTATTGCATTATACTATGTTATTTAGGAAGTTCGTATGCTAAAATTGCTTAGACATTTTTCATATTACTTTTGTGTTGTTTTTGTGAAGTGAACGACAAGGATTTTAAAGCACAGCTTCAAATCTGGAATTTTGTCCACCATTTTTGTATATGTTTTAGCTCTAAATCTTTCATTCAATAAATTTTATTCAATGCACTGATTTTTGGCGGATCTTGCCTTAAAAAGATTTTAATTGGAGAAAGAAAGAAAAGTGACCAATTTTTTGAGTGGGGTGACTGAAGATTTTAATTGGATTTCTGTGTATGCAAGAAAGGCTACAAATTGTCGTTCGTGTTTTTCTTCTTTCTGTCCTCCAAAGATCTTGATCAATAAAACATTTTTATATTTTTTTCTTGTTTTTTTTTTATAAACTTTGGCTATTTTTTGTTTCGAATCAAAGTTTGAAACGCAGATTTCTAAGGATTTTTCGCTTTAATTTTTTTCTTTTGAAAAAGTTTTTTTTTCTTTTGGCTCTTACAGAATTTCTTTAAAAAGTCTTAATCTTATTTTGATTATAAAAATACGTATCCATGGTTTTAGTTCACACATTTCTTTTGTTTGAGCCTTATTTACACTTTTTGAAAGGTATATTAGCATCAGTGTGACATAGGACTAAGAGATAACAAAAAGTAACAAGACTTTGTTTGTTTTTGTTTCCGTTGTATAGGCTTGCAATGTATAGCTTGCTGTGTGTAAAAATTGGAATGCTTGAGCGCGGGGGCATTTTTAGCTAAAGCTACATGCTAGTCTTACTGTTTTGTAACCATCGTGCATGTGACAATCCTGGGGATTTTCTTTGTGTACCCCATCAACTCACCTATCACCTAGAGTTTTTCGAGTGATGTTAGGCCGTCGTTTTATCATTTCTAATAATGCTATAATTGAAGGCCTTTACAAATATGCCTAATATTATAAGTTATAATGTTGCACTTAATCAAAGGCTCTGGTTATTCAAACTTGCTTCGGTGGTGCAGTCCCACGAACAATTTAACACATCAAAGCGCGGCCCGCAAAACTTCTTCCATACAAATAGAGCCAAAATGAAACATGTAGTGAGAGGAAAGATGTGTATTTTGGATGTCGTGTCTCCATGCTCTATTCGGTGCTTTTAAGTTATAGCACATCAGCCCTATTGGAGCAATATGTTTTCTTTAATACTTAATCATCACAGCATGTGACATATGGATTTCGGATTAAAGTATTGTTTTGATCAGGAATTTCTTTATTATTCCCGATGATCCTTTTAATTGCGTGGTAAGTTCTATATAACCACAGGATGCAAGCCTTCAAACTCATAATTCATTAAGCCTAGTTTACACAATGTCATCGATTGGAAAAGTTAAAAATTGGAAAGGGAGAAAATTATGTTGACTGTAAAAATCCTATTCTACTATTCCGCTCTTTCACCGCAAAACATGCAACTATCACAAAGGAAATTCTTTGCTAAAATTAGTCAAAGAGAGGTATTGATTTTTATCTTGGAACCGAATGATTATTTTCCAAAGGCAATTCTTAACGAGATTCATAATTTTTTCATGTGTGGTTTGCATTTTCAGAGCTACAAAATTATTCAGTTAATACAGCAACCTCGTACCCAGATGATTTTAACCCTTGGTGAATTTTGACGAAGTGTTTTATTTTTTTTTATATATTTGAAATTCAAAATTTGTCTACTTTCAACCACCCACTAGATTTACGATTACCTACAACTAATATGCACTGAATATCATTCTTGGCCATAAAGTACGAAGTAATGTTGATTCGTGGTGAAAACAAAGCTTTAATTGTAGGCATGTTTGGAATTTTGAAGTTTTTAATCGCCTTAAAATAAAATTATATGAGAAGAGAAAAAACATAATACAACTTGTAGGGAAGTTTTATTTCAATATTGTCATCAATATAATGTTTTAAAAGGCATTTATGGCATTTTTATCCTTTGGTGTAGCAGGGGCCTCGTTTTCATGTGAGGATAAGTAAGGAACGAAGATAGAAAAGAAAAAGAGTTATGTAACACAAAATCTTTGTTTTCATCATACATTACTTTGTATAATGAAACTTCAAATTTTTACCTCCAAAAAAAACAAACGGCTTATATGTCATGCTTTAGAAAATATTACCAAACTTCAAAAATTCTTTTTTTACTTTCATGTGCATTGAAGCGTTATTGCTTTAACTAGTTATAAATACTGGTGCACCTCCATCTCGACAGTCCAAAAAACGAGAGAAAAGTGCCTTTCAGCTAACATTTTTATCTTCAACAGAACCAATCAAAACAACATTCTGCTTCCTATTTTGGATCTCTCCACAATGATGTAATGGAAGTAATTTTGTGGACCAGACCAAATATCTATCAATTCTTTCTTGCATTAGCAACCATTGAAATGATTGCATTGTTTTTACATTAACTTTTAATTAAATAGTGAAATGCTATTTACTGGTGTAATTAATATATTCTCTCTTTCATCAAACTCATTCTAATCTTTCAGCTGGTCGGCAGATTTAATAATCGTACGTTGAGTCGAGATAAAAAAAAGCAATAATACAGGCGGACTGGACAAATATAAATAAAACCAGAAATCTTGCGAACCATGTTGTAACGCATTTAAGAAACGTGGAGAAATGAATAAAGATGTGACCCAAACGATGGTAAGTGAATTATGTTCAGTTTCAAAGAATTTTTGTTTGAAATGAGCAGTCCGTCGAATCACTGCATAAAATTGTTTTCTTTTCCTGCGCCTGGTTTTAACTACAACCTTGTGATTATCGCTTTGTAAAAACATTGAGAATTCGAAAAAGTTCGGACGCCAAAACTAACAAGTAAATGTCATTGTACTACTGATCTAGAAATTCACAAATTCAATGCCTTACCATGAGGAAGTACTTTTGAGAAAGCAATTTTGAGATGAATTGTTAAAAAGGGGAAGAAAAAGAAACAAGATGCCCTACCGGGCAGAAGGATTTCTGCAAGCTTTGCTGCTGAAAATTCCACAAAAATGCAACACTAGCACACTAGTCCTGCAAAACTAAGACAGTCACATCATTCAGCTCGAGAAGCATCAGCATTAAATAAACAAAAATATTGATACGACTGACAATGTTCGTCAAGAAAGTCAGCCTACCATAACATAAAAAAGGGGCTTTTCTTTATGCTATCGCGGAGATCATTTATGAAGATCTGTTTTTTTGTACGAATAACCTGAATGATTGTTACTGGATATTTGCCACCCACGTACTCCAAAAAAGTGCATCGACACAATACGAAACTTTAATTTAACCACATTAAATATAACGAATCCTATAAAAAGATTGTGTATACTGGCGGTAACCAACATATCCTTTGGGCAGCACAAACTAATATATAAAGTTTCCATATTGATCTCCTCAGAATGAAAAATATAAATATCACAATAATAATTACTTAGAAATTAAAGCTCATATCTAATCTAAAAGTTAAAAAAAATACAACATACGTAGGGAGAAAAGAGATAAGCTGATATAGCCAGAATACATCCAAAAATTGCTACTAAATATAGTATAAATAGCTGTATAAAGTGCATATGTTGGTGATGTTGGGGAGGAGCTGAAAGGAAGCTAAGCTGAGCTTTAAAAATCCAAAAGCTTCTAAAAATTGACTTCAACCATGCATACACATACAAAATACACGAAGGTCTTTCATATTTTAAAAGGCTTGGAGCAAAAATAAAACAAGAAATACCTTTTCTTCCACACACCATGTATTGGGGCACTGTTTTCATATTTTAAACTTCAAGAAAACTTCTTTCAAAAAACAGAATAACCACACTGTAATTTAATTTTGTGAACATGATAAGTTCCCAACGGTAATGCAATTCTTTACATAAAATTATAAGCTGTATTAACTTCTTTTAAAGCCATATTTCCATCAAAGAAACTTTTAGCAAACTACACACGTTCTTTCGCTGCCATTTTTAAAACGTTTTGTGGACGATCACATGGCATGGCGAAAATCAGCCAATAAACTGTCGCTATTGAAGTTAAGGTGGCTATATTAGCACCCTTTCGTAGAAATCGGGCATTATGCACCAATCACGATTGAGACGGCTTTTTTACGAACCAATGAAATTTAAGAAACAAAAATGCGTAGGTTTGGACAGTAAGATGAAAAAAAACGAAGAAAAACACGGACGATCGTAAAGTATTTCTTGCTTACGCAGAAATCCAGTAAAATCAAATGCTTTTGCTTCAAGTAAATAGGAAATAAATGAATGCCAGACTTTTTATTTCCGTTTATTGGATTAGATATTTTAAAAATTGGACAATCTTTCTTAATTTGTCAAAAGTAACATCAGTTTTTTCACTAACCAGTCAGGTTAGTTTTTGATGAGTCAGCAATCCTTTACAGAAGGTGGTAGACGTGGACATCTTCTTGTTCTTTTATTTTATTCAAAAGTTTTTACCGCGGAAGTTTAGAAGCTTTAAAGTAAAATTGCCAGTGTTGATTAATCAATAATAAAGGAGATAAAAATATTACCTCCAAATTATACGAAGCGTAGTTAGTGTTGTTTTCCCTATGTTTAAATTTCTAAGATTAAACCCGTTCAACAGACGTTTTTTATTTATTTCTAAAACAACATCAAGCAAAATAGAAGACATTTCTAAATCTGTACACAGCACATGACAGCACATAGCTAGTGCCGAAAAGACCAACAAAGTTCTTCCACAAATAACCGTTTTTATTTATTTAACCGCTAATTAGAGATAATACGGTATTTTATAATCAAAATAAGATTTGTTAAAAAAATTATGTGAGAGCCAAACGAAAAAAATAAAAAGTGAAAAATCTGCGTTTGAAACTTTGATTTAAAACAAAAAATAGCCAAAAAGTTTCAGTGAATTGAAGAAAATTTATTGAATGGAAGATTTACAGCTAAAACATATATATATAGCTATACAAAAATAAAATGCATGGTTGGTAAAATTTCAGATTTCAAGCTGTGTTTCAAAATCCTTGTCGTTCCGTTCATGAAAACAACACAAAAGTAATATGAAAAATGTCTAAGCAGTTCTAGCAAACGAACTTTCTAAATAACACAGTATAATATACTAATGAATTAGGAGAAAGATACTAAAAATATTTTGTCTCCCACTAACAGTACCATGCTCTGAAATGGGAAATATAACAATTACAAATGTAACAGTAACACGAAAAGCTGGAGGATGATGGGAATGATGATGAACAAAATCGAAAACTGATTTTTCCCTATCTCGTAAAACTAGCATGTAGCTAAAAATGCCCCTGCGCTCAAGCTTTCCAATTTGTACACACAGCAACCTATACATTAAAAAAGAAAACTTTCCGCCAAAACATTTTGTAACTTAAGGATTTTTGTAAAATATGTTTTTGTGGCATACTTTTAATATCCCGACAAATCCTGTGCTTTGTATGGCAAGATACACAATATTTCAAATACAAACCGTGATCAAAGTGTCTGTATGCAGTGAAGAAAGCGCGTCCCAAAAATCACATATTTAAGTGTAAATATTTAAGTTTTACAATGCAACGAATTGTTTCATGAGTAGTGTAACCTTGTGTCATAGTGTAGCGGTGACTGCATTAACTTGGAATATGCAAACCAAATAGATCTACTTACGCAGCTGAAAATATGCATAAAACTTTGTTACTTTTTGTTATCTCTTAGGTCTAAGTCACACTAATGCTAATATACCATTTAAAAAGTGTAAATAAGGCTTTACAAGTAATATCAGAAAGTATTGCTACAAACAAAAGAAATGTGAACTGCAACCATGGATACGCATTTCATAATCAAAATAAAAAAAATAACCAAAATAAGTTTTGTTAAAGAAATTATGTAAGAGCCAAAATAAAAAAAAACAAACTTTTCCGAGAAAAACAAGTTAAAGCGAAAAATCCATTGGAAATCATTCCAAGCGTTTCAAGCTTTGATTCAAAATAAAAAATAGCAAAGATTTAGAGCTATGACAGCATATATACAAAAATAAAATGCATGGTTAGCACAATTTCAGATTTCAAGCCGTGCTTCAAAATCCTTGTCGTTCCCTTCACTAAAACAACACAAAAGTAATATGAAAAATGTCTAAGCAGTTTTAGCATACGATCTTTCTAAGTAACACAGTATAATATACTAATGAATTAGGAGAAAGATACTAAAAACATTTTGTCAGTTAATAATTGTGTACCATCGTGTAACAGTAACACGAAAAGTTGGATGATGATGATGATGAACAAAATCGGAAACTGGCATTCCCCTATCTCGTGAAACTACTATGCCTCCTCGCTTGCTGCAGGGGCAATGAACATATGAGAAACCGAAACAAAGTCAGGCATGTTTTTTGTTGATAAGAGTTATGTGATGATTGATAATCATTTGTTTTGAACAATATATGGCTGTTATAGTTTCGCCTTTAAAGAAACAAGTGAAAAAGATTTTTAGGTGAACTTTTAAAAATATTTTGCTTTAATTATTCTCTTCTGATTCCAAAAGTTTACATTGAAAATTAACGCCGGTTTTTGAAAAAATTACCATGACGTTAATTTACGCCGTCGTGAAAAGGGCCGATAACGTACATATCTAATACTGGAAGTAAAAAAAGTGATCCAACAAAAAGTGCAGGAAAACCGATATATATTTGTATATAGTACACAGGATTGACATACCCAAGTCACTTGAAAGAATTTGGTCAAAACTACTTCCTTGATAGTCGTTTAACAGAAACTTAATTTCCTATGAAAACTGATAAATATGGCTACTCATTTTACTAGAATGCATCAGAAATATTTTCTATAAAAGAACTTGATAAACTAAAAGTATCTTGCAAAATGATTCGGCTAATTTTAATTTCTATTTTGCAACAATTTATTGACTGTTATATTTTGACTGTAGGACACCCGTTGGGTCTCTAAATTACCTGTGTTTAGCCTCCTCCTACTACTAAAAGCTAAGAACGATTTTGTGAAATATTTACATAACGTCGTTGCAAAATTCGCAATCCGCCAAATCTGGACTTTAAATTATAAAAGTACAATTGATAGGTGATGATTTCGTTTCATTTTTCAGATTTGACAAAATTCGGGAAAGGCCTTCAGTTTTTTTGAAAGTTTCAAAATAATGTTATATTTGGAGAGTGTTTTATTTTGTTGAAAGTGAAAAGTCATTGTGAAACGTCCTCTGAAGTCTTCAAGTCATGCAGCTTCTTGTTGCCCCGCAAGGGGCTCTGTTGCTTCACGATCAGGCGAACTGTTCGCAAATTTTCTCCTTTTTTAAGACAATCCGAATTTTTGACGAAATAGCATCCCCTATTAAAGGTGCGCCATTTCAATTAAAAGAAATCATTGCTTCGCTCTATGAAGGCAAGAAAGGTAAGAAAGGTAAGGATTCTAGCTTGTTTTATATCTGATAAAATCTTATCTTTATGATGAATGAAAACCCTAATACTTCTTCAGATAACTCTGTTGGAGGCCCACAAAATATGGGAAACCTACCAGTTGTAGGAAAGAAATTGGATGAGACTTCTAACGAAGTAAATATTGCGCACGCTTCTTTTGAAGTTACTGCTCAGAAAAATGTTGTTTATGATAGACCATTTGGTAGAAATAATCTAATCCATTTTATGAATGCATGTAGATTACAACATTCGGTTTTCACATGTGCTGTAGATTCATTACTTGAAGTTTGTTATACTACGTTAAGGATGTTTTTAAAAAGTAATGACATCAAAAGTGAATTTTTCGAATGTTTAAATGATTGTTTGGACCAGTATAATTTTATTTTGAGTTCAAGCCAGAAAGAATATAAAAAAGTAGAAATTGAACAAATGTTAGCCACTATTCGACAGCCTGTTTGGGATTATTTAGCTCTAAATTGTCCATCATTTGCTAATAGAGATTGCAATGCACAATTCTCAGAAATATTTTCGAGCTGCGTGTTTAACAACCTCACTGATAACGAAAGAAACTGGTTTAGAGCATGTTACACACTATCAGGAATTTGTTCAAAGTGTAACAATTTTTTATCTGTTCAATGCTGTAACATGTTGAATTATGTATCAGAAATAGATGTAGATTTTTTGAAAAATTTTAGTGAATGGCAAACATTGTTAGATCCATTGGTTCAAAATAAATCTTTATCGTGTACTTGTGGTAATAGTTGTGAAGATATAAGAATTGAAACAATCTCAGTACCAAAAATTTTTCTGATAGAGTTTCAAAAAGAAATTGTAGAAAGACGCTATTTCGATGAACACATTTTAATTTATGGCCAGAGATATGTATTGAAAGGATTAGTTAGGCATCAAGGAAGACATTTTAGTTGTGCTGTCTCTGGGGAAAGTAAAATTTGGGATTACATTGATGACTTACAGGATAATGTTATTCGCTACCAGAATTTGAATGAACTTTACAATTTTGAAAAAGACGGGTGGTTTTTTTGTATTTACATGCAAGATAATTTATCTTCTGAGGATGATGAATTGAGAGAAGCTACCACAGATATTGTAGACTTTGATGTATTAAAAGAACATAAATCTGGCAAAAGGAAACTTTATGATGGTAAAGAGTATCCATTGAGAAGCAAATTTTTGAAACATACTGATAGGGCTGGGAGAAATAGGATATACTATGAGAAAAATAAAGAAAAGGCAAAAGAGAATTATAAAAGGAATAAAGAAAAGACAAAAGAGAATTATGAGAAAAATAAAGAACAAAAGAAGGCTAAGTCAAAGGAATACTATGAAAAAAATAAAGAAAGAGTTAAGGCAAAGAAGCGTGAGAAGTATCGTGCAAAGAAAATGAAAACATGTGGTATAAGTAACAAGTTCATTGATGCAAAATTCCACAAAAGTTTAGAAATGACGATAATTCAGTGTGAGACTTGCAAAGAAGCTTGGCCGGTAGGCAATTCTTCTAAGCATTTAAAAGAAGCTAAATATGAATGTACCCGATGTAGAAAAGAGAAAACTTTGCCTAAGAAATTTAGTATTGAAAATGATATGATTCCATGCGAAGTTCCACTAGAGCTTCAAGGACTAACACAGATAGAAGAAATGTTGATTGCTAGAGCTTTTCCTGTTATTCAAGTTTATACCAAGCCAAACGGTGGTCAAAAAGCTTATAAAGGACATGTTCTTACTTTTCCGCATGATGTTCAGCACATTGCAAATGTTTTGCCAAGATATCCCAGTGATATACCTGTTATTGTTTTTAATTTTGGAAAAGAAAACAAATCTAGAGAGCTAAGAGTTTGTAGGCAAAAAGTTATTGATGCTTTGACATGGCTTACTGCTAAAGATGCCAATGGAAATCCTAATAATGTGAAGTATCAGGATGTTACCATTGATCATAGTAGATTTCAAAGCTTGCCTGAAAATGATTTTTTAAAAATGTCAATGAATGTAGACTTTGAAAATGAAAACAATGTAAATGATAATGATAATGAAAATTCAGATGAAGAGGATTTACCTGATTTGGGTCCAATCTTAGATGATGAAAAAGTGTATGATTCAAATACTGAGATGGGTAGCTTTATTCCAACCAAAGTCAGGTCAAAAATGGAAAAGGAGGTTCTCCAGGAAAGTGTATTGAAACCAGAAACTTTGAAGCTTGGAAGTGATGCTTTGAATGAATTTAAAACAGAGTATTTAGCTACTATGGCATTTCCAACTCTTTTTCCAAATGGGAAAGGAGACCCAACTAATTTTAGCACTAGGAAAGATATTGCCAAAAGTGAAACAGAAACTTTCTCAGAAAAGATCAAGCATTTGATAAAATTTGCGGAATTTATTGATGAGAAATGGGTGTATAGATTTGCTGCTCATCCTCGTTTCGGATTTTGGGCATATAACATGCTTTATCGTAGACGTTTGTTAGCACAAGGCAGTTTTTACTTGAAACAAAACCCAGGTGATGCTAACTTGACTTTGGAAGAGCTACAAAACATGGTCAGGTCTGGAAGTTACATGAGTGTGATGAAAAAGTTATTGAGATACGCTAAGAATATAACAGGTACTAATGCATATTGGAATCATGCAAAAGAGCAATTAAAAGCTACCATTAACCAAGTTGGTGCACCAACAATATTTTGGACTTTGTCTTGTGCAGAGTTTCATTGGCCAGAGTATCATGCTTTGTTTTCAGATGAGAATGCTGATTCTAACACTTTACGGAATAATATTATTAATAATCCACATTTGATTGATTGGTTTTTTACAATTAGAGTTGAAAATTTTGTGAAGCATTGGCTGTATGAGTCTTTAGGAGCTGAATGGCATTGGTATAGATTTGAATATGCTGTTATGAGGGGTTCTATTCACTGTCATGGTGTTGCAAAGTTGAAAAATGATCCAGGATTATGTAATCTTACTCAGAAAGCAATGGAAGGATTTTTAGCAAAGAAAAAATTATCTGAAAATGACCCAGAAACAAATAGGCTAGAACTTGAACTGAAAGTGATTGCAGGTGAACATTTGGAAAACCAGGTTTGTGATTTTGTGGATTCTTTAGTGACTGCATGTAATCCATGCACACCTGAGAATGGATGGGTGAAGCCTAAAGTCCATCCATGCAAAAGACATATAAATGATATTGATAATGATTTAGATGATGACTATGCTGATTTAGTAAATTGTGTTCAGAGACATACCAAATGTAGCTCAGCGTATTGTTTGCGTAAGAAAAATGATGATGAGCAATATTGTAGGTTTAATTTCCCTTTTGAAGAGTGTGATAAAACTTTTATTGAGTTTGAGGAAGTTAAATCTAAGAAATATGGTGTTCAATATAGACCAAAAATTGTTTTGAAAAGGAATGACTCAAGAGTAAATCGGCATCAACGATTGCAATTACAGTCATGGCGGGCTAATTGTGATATACAACCTATTATTGATTACAATGCATGTTTAGAGTATCTTGCAAAGTATGCATCAAAAGCTGAAAAGATTTCTGACGTTGCTAGAGATGCCTTTGTTTCTGTTGTTGAAAATTTGAAGGGAACTGAACAAATGAGACCAGTTATTCAAAAATTGATGATAAGAGCGGTAGGAGAACGAGATTTTAGTGCTCAAGAAGTCATGCATCATATATTGTCATTGAAATTGATTAGCTCCTCTTTTCAAGTTGTTAATGTTTCAGTTGATGGATCTAGAAAGATTGAATTTAATGAAAGTGATATTGTTACTGAAGCTTCAACTGTGGATAACTATGCTAATAGAGAGAATCTTCAAGGTTGTGATAAAACTGTTATAGCGAGTAACTTTGTACAGTTTGTATCAAATTATTCAGTTCGAAAGGAAATTATTAAAAAGAGAAAGAAGTCTGTAATTGTTAGAGCTTTTCCAAGTCCATCTGCTAATCCTAAAGGACCTGAATACTGTACATTTTGCAAATACCAACTACTAAAATACAAACCATGGAAGACTAGGATGAGTGATGCTTGGGATGATTTAGATGATGAAGACACTGATACATTTTGCCAACAATGGAGTGAATTTTTACAAAGTGATTTAGGCCGGTCTCTTGTTCCAAACTGGAGAAGAGAATTTAACAATGCAGAACTTTTTTTTGAATATTCTCAAAATGATGATATTAGTGAGACAATTGGGGAAGAACGAGAAGAGTGGATGCATTTAGCTGACTTATGTGCAAATGACATTACTGATACTGCTTCTAATGAGGATAGTAATAATGATGTACAATATTGGCAATCTTTTAGAGAGAATTATTCTACTGAACAAATTGGCAATATGATATCTTGGCTTGATAGAATGAAAACAGAAAATTCTTCTGGGTGCACTGAACCAAGTTTTAATCTTGATATTGAATCTCTAAATGAGACACAAAGAAAAGCTTTCAATATTGTTTTTGATCATGATAAAGAACCTGAAAAACAACTGTTAATGATGATAACGGGTTTAGCAGGGAGTGGCAAAAGCTTCTTGATTAATAATATCAGATCATTTCTAAAGGAAAAATGTGTGGTGACAGCTTACTTCGGGATAGCAGCATTTAATGTGAAAGGAAAAACATTACATTCTTTACTGAAGTTACCATTTAGAGGAAGAAATGTATGTGATTTGAAAGGTCCTGCCCTCTCGCAATTACAGGAAAGGTTAACCAATATAAGATATATAATTATTGATGAATATTCTGTTGTGGGACAAAATTTATTTGGATGGATTGATAAGCGTTGTCGTCAAGGTACAGGTGTATTAGATAAACCATTTGGAGGAATTTCTATCATTTTGGTAGGAGATATTGCACAATTACCACCAGTTGGAGATAAAGTTTTATATCATAAGAAACCAAATGGTGAAATTGGAACAATGGGTTTTTGTATGTATAAGAATTTTTCTACTGTAATTAAACTAACGGTCAACGAAAGATCTAAAGGAAATGATGTTGAACAGATAAAATTTAGAGATGCTCTGTATAGATTAAGAAATGGGGATTCGACTGAACAGGACTGGGAAATGTTTTTGTCAAGAACACCTAATAAAGTTGATGAAATTGTAGATGATAAAAAGAAATTTGTGAAGATATCTTTTGCAAATGAGAAAGTAGCTAGTGACAATCATGAAGCACTGATGAGTCTGAATTCACCAGTTGCTCAGATTAATGCTCGGCATAGCACAAAAGCATCAGCAAGATTTCCACCTGATGATATGGGAGGTTTACAACCAAAATTATTTTTAAGTATGGGTGCAAGAGTTATGTTGACTAGAAATCTATGGACAGATAAAGGATTATGTAATGGATCAATGGGAATATTAAAAGATATTATTTATCAGGAAGGAGATTCTCCACCGAATCTACCTATAGCTGTAGTTGTCCAATTTGATTCTTATTCAGGACCAAGTATATTATCAGACCAGCCTCGATGTGTACCTATCATCCCTGTTACAAGTATTTCAGATTTGCATGGTCCTTCTCATGAGAGACAACAGTTACCTTTAAGATTGTCTTGGGCAATAACTATTCATAAATCTCAGGGACTCACATTAGATAAAGCATGGATTGATTTAGGTAATTCTGAGAAATTTATTGGTTTAGCCTATGTTGCAGTGTCTAGAGTAAGAAAATTAAAGGATATGATTATTGAACCAATGACATTAGAGCGTCTGTGTGATGTTCGGAAAAAGAAAGATTTTCAATACAGGGAAGCTGAGGAACAGAAATTAAATGAATTAGCATTGTAGAAAAGTTAGTAAACTAGCCCTTTTGTCTGGAATTGTTAAGAGAATTTTCAACATTCTTAAGAATAACAATTTATTTAACTTTAAAACTCTGTTGATAAATTTATCAATTGTATAATAGTCAATGTATTTATTAATTTTTTTGACACTTCATTATGTTTATATTTTCAAGATTTCATTGATGAACAATGATTCAATCTCAAACCCTAGCACTTCAACCGCAAATCAATGAAGGTATGATATTGTTCATTCAAACAGATACAAAATTTGTATCCATTTAATGGATCAAAATGTATCAAAGTTTTCTTTACATACAGATTGGACAGAAGAACTGGAAAAGTAAAAAATATTCATATAGATATTCATATATTCATAATTTATTTTGGGCTTCTACAAAATGGAACACATTTTCCGTCTCAGTCCTATCACAGGGCTGTAGCTGTCCTCATACAAATGCTTAACCCTTCAGCATTTAATCATAATATACACTAATAATTTCATATTGACACTTTTGATGACTTTCCTCATGCATTATTAATATCTCAATAAGGTTCAACTTTAATATAATTTAATATATTTCTTTCTTATTTAGGTATCATTATTGTCAGCTGTCATAATAAAAACTGAGTACAACCTTCATTGATACAATTTTTTTATTACATCAAAATCTTTCGACGAAAATGAAATATTGTATGCAGCCATCATTATTGAATTCCGCTTTTGCGACAACTGAAAAACAAAAACTTTTGTTGATGTGTGTTACTAATGTCGAACTGTTATGTTGTAACAATAAAGACTAGCATGACCATCATCAATCAATGCTTTGTCATGCCAGCAATAACACATTAAATCCTACACAATTGTCATTGATGTCATGAACATAGTTTGATATTAGAAAGAAGAAATTTAAAATGTGAAAAAGGACTGTGTGTTTGGAGATGAACATTAGATCTTAAATTGTGTTCTCAAGAACCTTTCATCCTAAATAATGAACAGTGATTTTATTTTTTATTTTATAGATACTTACAATGAATACAAAAAACTTGCTTTTCTCACGACTCTTGCCATAAGAACCCAGAGCAAACTTATTTACCTCCTCACTATTATAGTCTGCCTTTGCCTGTGGGTTGACAGATCTGTGATTTTACATTTCTTTTGTTGTATATTTTTAAGAGATTTTGAGGGCTTTAGAAATTAGGAAAATTTGTATATAATTTAGAAAAAGTCAAGGAGATCATTGCAAGGATTTTGTCAGACAATCCGTAAAATAAGTTGAATATTTGAGAAATTAGCAATGTTACTCTTTATTTTGTTATAGACCTAGAAAATTAATACAAAAAATGAGTTGTAAAGTAGCAGAAATTGACAATGATCAGTTTGTGGAAGAAACCAGTGATGAAATTGCAGAACCGAACACACCCCCAGAAAAAAAAACCAAGGTCCAACAACATGAAGAAAACAAAGAAAATCAAATGGAAACCCCTCATCAATCTTGCGAGCCATGTAAGCAACAACCTAATGATATTTAACCAGTATTTTATATTTCGCAAACTACATGTTTTTATAAGCAAGTGAAAAATGAAAATCATGCTAGGACATACTAATGGTGTCTATTGTTCTATAACAATAGCTCCATGTTATCCTATTGTTCTCAGCCCTATATTCAAGCCTGCATATGTTTATAAACTTCATGCTTATTAAAAAACATAGAAAAAAAACAAAACATAAAATAAAATAGATATTTTGAATTATGTTCTGGCTGCTAGGTTTTAGAAAAAAGTTAAAGCGTAACGATCATGTAGTTTGCCTAATATCTTCAAAATGCTAAAAAATTCTTTGTTTTGGTCATAGTCAGTAAAAGAAGGGGCTACAAGTTTTTTCAAAACCAAAAGTTTTGAACCTTATGGAAAAAACCTTTATGGAATAAACTTTCTGCAACACAAAATAAGATTCACATACAATTTAAAATGTCTGAATGTATCAATATATGCACAGAAGCAAAAATATTAGAATAGACAGACATGCGGACAAATATATGTAATATATTGTTATTATTATTTTTATTTTCATTTTTTTCATTTTTTTTTTTTTTTTTTTTTTTTTTTTTTTTTTTACTTTTTAGCTGCAAATGTTGATACGCTGTCATCTACGCTGTCATCAGAAGATGAAATTGATGAAAAAAGTATGTTACTTCGTGCTAATAATTACAACTCATCTTTTAAAGACTACACGATTTTTTTTTTATAAGCAACTCGTTTATAAGCAACTGAACTCGATTTGAAAAAATATTAAGCAACTTCAGTTCTGAACAAATGTTAACATAAGCAACTCATAAATTTCACATAAAAATCAAAGCACTCAAAAAGTTCCTTTATTTACTATCAAATACTATTTTTATGTTAGATATAAAACATAGCTTTACGTAGTTTAAAAAATTGCCATTAGTTTTAGTTGTAAAGAGCACTCTTCTGTTAAAGACTTGATATTAAACCGTATTTTGTCTCTTATTCGTAAAAACACTGAAATTTAGGCTAAGAAACTTAAGCAACCATTAAGCAACTCGAGATATAGAAATTGGCTGAAAAATAAGCAACTCGAGTTCTGACCAAAATTCTAAGTTGCTTATAAAAAAAAAATCGTGTACATGTCAAACTTTCATTTAGAGCTCTTTAAGAAATATGCGGTCACTAAAGCTTGATACCTGAAAATTGTTCAGCAAAAATGTTGTTAGAAATGTAAGTAGGTTTTAAAATTTTTGGACACATCAATAAATCATACAACTTTCGTTTCAGGTCTCAAAGGATACGTCACAGCAGTAACCGAGGAAAAATTATCTCGATCCAATAATGTCTACTTCGATTTAAATTTCAAAAGTAACCCAGCTGAATCTAAAAAAATTCGCATAATGGCTGACAGTCAACATAATCATGGATTCTTTAATCAATGCATGATAGACAAAAGCCCAGTCAAATTTACAGCATTGAGTCCCAGTAAATCTGGACAAATCTTTTTTAACAAGAAAGTAGGGAGTGATGTTTGTGTTTCCAAAAGACCATTGAAATTTTTGTATGAAGACACATTAGATACAAAAGTAAAGGATGTCATTATTTCGCGGCCGCAAGGCTTGTTTTCGATATCTGGGCAGCTAGATTGGGCTGGAGCTGAACGAACGGTGCGAGTTGGTGACACCTTGAAAAATGTGAGAGATGCCCAATTTTATGATCAGACAGGTTCAATTGATATAGCCGTCTGGGGATGCTTAATTGATCAAATAGTTGCAAATGAGCCTTTTCAATGTTCCAACATCGCAGCAAATGTATGGAATGACAAATTGAAATTAACAACAACCATATCTTCGCAAGTAAAACAGCTAGATTCTGACACGATCCCTCAGGCATCCAATAGCGATAATTCTGTCTCACTGGAAAAGGGATGTACTGTACTCTGTTGCCCTGAAATTATCTCTGCTAATATACAGGAATTTTATTCTTGCCGAAACATAACTTGTAGAAAAAAAATCGTTGTGGATGATCCATCAAAGAAAGTTGTTACATGTGACTATTGTAAACGAAAAATGCTTCTGAAAAGCCTCACGCACACATATATTGTTGATTTGATTTTGGAAAAAAGAAGCCACCAATTCAATTTGACTATGTTTCCCAATGTCATTAAAACTTTGAATTTGGACCCAACCATCATGGAAGAAGAATTGCTCATGCTTGAAGAATATGACTTTACCTATAACAATAAGAAAGTCATAACTAAAGTTATGAAACATGAAGACCTGGCTTAATTCTGGCTTTTATTCTTGTTAATATTCTTTATTATTACTACAACTCACTTACTAACTGAAAGAAGAGTTTTTTTGGACATATAGACCTGGCTTAGTTTTTAAGGTTTTTCTTTGTTAATATTGTTTGTTACCATAACTCACTGGTTACTGGTTCGTTTATTAAGGTGTATTTTAGTTAGGTATTTTTGTATAAATACTTTTGTTGTTTAAATGGCCTTACCTATAATAACAAGTCGTAACTAAATTAATCAACTAAATTAATGGACCTGGGCTTTTGGTTTCTATAGTTTTTCTTTGTTAACTATAACTCATTAGTACATACTGAAAGAAGACTTTTTGTCGTTTATTAAGGTGTATTTTAGTTATGGTATTTTTGTGTAAATACTTTTGTTGTTCAAATGAACTTACCTTACCTATAAACAAAATCAAAACTAAAGTAAACAAACATGAAGACCTGACTTATATCAGTTTTTTGGTATTATCATTGTGAATATTGTTACTAGCTCGTAATTTATTGAACCATAATTTGTCTTGTAAACATTTTGTTTTATAAAGTATTATTTCTTACGTTAATATTAAGCATCAGAAAACTACGTTTGTTTCTTTTTCCTTTTGCTGTCTGTTTGCTTAGAATATGATTATTCCGTGTCAGCGCGGGCCTTCTCCATAACTTTGGGCTACCAGTTATTACGTTAGCAGCGAAAGCGAATACCGTATTAAAACACCCGTGGACTCCTCCTACTACTACTACTCCGGTCGAAATGTTATCTGTTCGAATTCATTTTTGGTTTCAAGAAATTATAATTCAAAACATACATTTTTTTTTCGAAGAAACGCGTTTTCTTTTCTACATAAGCTCTTATAAAAAAAACCGTACGTAATAGAAGAGCTCACGCATGTATAATTCTTTTGTCTTTTAATTAAATTGTGGTGTGTTACGATTAGACCCTATTTACACGAGTTAGTAATTTTAAACATAATCGTTTATGCCTGTTTTCCACCAGTAAGATATCTCAAGAAATAACCTTTACAGAACTTTTAAGAACTTTAAGTATTTTTTGTGGCAAGTACTTTTGTTGCTACCGTTTTGCGCCATCTGGCTCTTGTTAATATTAAAAATGCCAGGGAAGTTTCACGTGTGTTCGATTGCACTTCCTAAAATAAAAGGGCTAGCGTTAGCAATTTTTGTGTTAATCTGTGAAATGTAAAGTTTTCCGTTAAGAAACCATGATAGATTGTAGATAGGCTGAAGCCTGTGGCGGGGCATTTTAGCTTTAGCTACTAACTAGTTGTAATTACGAACAAATTAACGACCTTTTTATGAATTCCATTCAAAAGATAATCCAACATAACGGTTTGTAAAATAAAAACGATGCACATCCTATGCTGTCAATCAACCTAAAATGGAAACTTGACTTGGTGACTTGGTTATGTATTATATTTTCATTACCATAACAATTTTTTTCTGTTTAGTATCAAGAAGGACTTTCTTAACATGGACAGTGTGTTTAGAGATACTTAAAATGAAGAAATTTGAGTGTCGGCACATTTTTTTGAATCATAGATAATAATAGATAATTAGGGGAGGAACTAGTCGTCTTTTTTTCTCTGTTTTAGCTAGGTCCAGTAATAAATTCTCAGTCACTGAGAATTACACCTGAGAGTTACACCTGAGCGAAAATAAATAGTGAAACCTTATATTTTGACCATAAGCATCTTCGGTTCTCTTTATTATGGCTGCCGAAGTGAAACAAATTAAGTTCTTTTGTACGACTCTTTAAATTCAACCCCGGGTAAGAGCAACGTATTTACCTGTTTGATATAACACGTAACCAAAACAGCATCATTAAGCACATACATTGCAATAATACACGGATGGACTATAACTGGAAAACTCTACACAAGTGTCAGAAGTCCTAACTGCGAACGCAAGAACTAAACAAAATTTTGATCATGAAGATATACATCCATGCTCACCAAAATCAGTATGTGTCGCCATATGCAGAAGTGTGTGTTTTAGTTTGCTTGAGAGAATGGGATGTGCAATATTTATAATTACAGATAGTTGAAATATGGTGCAAACTGCATCCATGATAAGGACGACTGTTCGTAGTTAGTTCGCAGACTGATTTTTGAGAAGATAAATTTTGTGTACATAATGAATGTTGCCTACATTTATGAAATCAAGTCTATATGTACAAAACATTAAATTTCTGACAATTCCCCAAAAAATCATAAATCATAAATCCACACAAAACTTGGGTAGCTTACTTCTGAAAATAAGTGCGTTGTGACGTAACAGGAATAAATCTGCAAAATGGAAATTATGAAGTCCACACATTTTTCATTTTTCTTGTAGGAAATCTTATGTAAACTGCTGAAATGACTAGCGAGAATGAATATTGGGAACCATGAGCATACGACATATAAGACAGACATGGGTGTGAACAATTATCTCACTCTGCATCATTTTACAACTCTTCGCGATTACAATAAAACTCATAGTGGGAATTCTCTCTCAGTTCATTGATGTTAAGAAAAGATAAAACAAAATTCTATAGAAATCAAGGAAAAGCTTCTCGATCAAATATCATCATCAGTGATACAGGTTTTAAATTAGTGCATGTGTTATACATATTCATTAGGCCCGCATTGTAAACAAGCTTCTCATGAAACAACTGTGAATAATAGCCTAATAAATATCCTTGGAAAACTTTGTTTATTTAGAATGACTCTTGAGAGGTAAAGAAATGTATGTGCTCTCATGGCAGCTGAAAGTACAACTCGAACTTCAATTACGTTTGAATGTAACGTAAAGACAATACATGAAACACTACAAGATGTTGAAGACGTAACCACGGATTTGTATCAAAGAATGCAAGATGAGTTTGAAGCTGCAGCTCGAAGAACACTGAAAGAAACCATGGATTTGAATGAACCTGAAGAATGTTATGATATAGCTTTAACCGGTATCAGTTTCAAAAGTGTGAAAAAGAAGTGCGAAGAGCTAACAATGAAACTTCACATCAACTCCAGACATGACGTCATTTTGAAAGAGTATGGATCTATTAAATCAGTTGAATCAAAACATCTTATCAAGCTTATCAAAGAGGTCTTTAACAGCAGATTTCAGGAGGTGCTTCCAACCAAGAAGTTCCAGATAACTGGAATAGGATGCAACACAAGTTCAATCAACGTCTTTTTTTCAATTTCATCGCTGGATACTGAAAGTTTCGTCACAGAAGATGTTAATGATATCAAAACCGCCATTCTTGATATAGTTGTTGGAGGGGCAGTACACAAAGTTCTTTCAAAGGTAAATCTACAAAAATGTGAAGTTGCAGCTACCTTCCCTGATATTGTAGAGCAAGAGCTTGTAAGTGTCGAATACACCATTACTTATCATGATCAAGAAAATCTTCAAACAAAAATTGACGGATGTTGGGAGTTTAAAAAACGAAGAATTGAAGAGGTAAATGTATTTGTTTATTTTAATGATTATCTTGATTTGACGGTTGTAACAACAACAACAGATGATAATTGATGTATCAATTTAATACAAATGTTTTAAGAAAATGTTTGAAAGAACATTAACAGGAATAATTTTTTAGAAAATCCTCCGCAACCTAGAATCAAACTTAGAGCAGATACTAACTCGAGGCATAAAAAATGACAAAAGCAAAGAATTAGGTAAGGACAGTTTATTTTTACTTTGTTATGAAATGTTGCATCAAATTAATTGAAAATAATATCAATGACTTACATTTCAAAGTAATTTGGCAAATTTATTTATTATATTTGACATCTCTAGCAGCCACAAACTCCCTTTCAACTGCACTCTAATGAAGTTAGTCTGTGTAGTCCTTATGCGTATGTAAAAAACCAAAATGATTGAAAAGCTTACCTTTTAAGGTCAACGGCCAAGAAAAAAACCTGGTTTTACTTAAACTTGACTATTTTATCACTTTCAATGCACATAAGCAATTTAAGTTGAAAAAGCATGACGAAATAGAAAGAAAAGAAAACCATTTTAGAAAGTCATTTCGATCACAAGGGATTTTACCGAATTTGGTTCAAAGGTCAATATTTTGAGTAGCTGTCAAACCCAACCTCATTTTCATATGTGTCGTTGGTCCGCAAAATGGTTTTCATTTTTGCAATTTGGTAATTTAATTTTCATCCTGGTCGACGCTCTCATAAAATTTCTTTTCTGCAAATTCCACGACCTAGGGCACTTATGTTTAGTTTCTAACAACTTTCATAGTGGAAAACAGAGATGCATCAGTTGAAGATCCCGTGGAAATTAAAGGTTGCCCAGCATTTAGAGAGACTCATCACTCAATTGGGAAAGTAGAATTGGGAAGTGAGCGTATTGAACAGTCAGTTGTTGAAACAAAAGATACAAAAGGTAAGAAATGTCATATTTGTTATAGTTAGATAGTAAAAAAATAAAAAATGTCAATATAAAAATTCCAAAAAACCTATTTTCATCCTGGTCGACGCTCTCATAAAATTTATTTTCTGCAAATTCCACGACCTAGAGTACTCATGTTTAGTTTCTAACAACTTTCATAGTGGAAAACAAAGAAGCGTCAGTTGAAGATCCCGTGGAAAGTAAAAGTTGCGTAGCACTTGGAGAATCTAGCTGCTTAATTGGGAAATTGGAACTGGGAAAAAAACATATAGGTAAGAAATGCTATATTTATTATAGTTAAATTTTTGTGAATTTCTGTACTTACTTGAAAATTTTGCTGTTAGTTGGTAACTATTGTTAATTGATGCAGGACAGGTGATTCAATTTTGAAAATGTAGGATTTAATTACTAGCAAGGCCCCACTATAGTTTATGCAGAAATGCCGGCTCTCTAGATTGGCAAAAACACACTACAAAGTTATACATACAGCCTGTAAATAGACCAAAAACTCTTTGGAAATCATAATAATAATTATGACTTTTATCATCTCAACATAGGTATTATAATTTAACCAAAATTAGATTACCTATTTTGTCTAGTAGCCACGAACTCCCTTCCAATTGCATCTAAATCAAGATGGTTTTATGTAGTCTAGCAAAAAATCAAAAGTACATTGAAAGGTTTGAGTTTTGTGGTCTTACACAGCCTAGTCTTGAGATGTTAGGACATTTGACCTGCACTCTCGGGTAGCAGCAAAAGACCATTTTACAGATCTACAAATATCTTTAAAGCCAATGATTTTTGCAATTAAAATTGTTGGCTAAACATTTCTAAATTGTTGCTTCCGCTGGGCCACTACCAGCAGATTGTTTAGTTGCTTTCTACAAGAGTTTTTCTCTTCAAACTTCGGCTGGTTGAATCAATCTTAGCATCAAAAATTTAAAAGTAGATTCTGTGGATAGTGCTTTTCAGCTGATCTTTAATAATATGGTTTTGATATAATCATTCTGCGAAGTATTCAGTTAATCTTTTAAAACTAGGGTTTCGCCTCTTTCGTGAAAGAACTGGTCTTCAATTTTCACCCTTTCAAATTAAACTTGAAGAACTTTCATTTCCTGTATGGTTTCTATCTCCTCAACAACGGACACTCTTTCGCAACACCACCGAGTTTGTTGTTAGCAGCGCCATACGTCTTATTAAGAAGTTTGCTTAGTGACTGGTTGAACCTTGTGAGGGCATCTTAGATACACGCAATGATTGTTTGACTTTTAATGTTCGAAATTTCATAAATGCCAAAAAAATACGCAAACAGTGAAATCATCATCTGCTCATCTGGTACACAAAGAGGAAGTGACCCATGTTAGAAATATTTGTACATTCATCTGACATGAGAAAAAAACTGCTGATGATGTCAATAAGTTTAATATGTCTAAAGACTTGGCTTCCCACGATTTCAAAAAATCTATCTTGATAAACATCGTGTGAATATTTCTTCACTCCTCATTACCTCGAAAAGCTTTATCCTGGCTATCCAATACAATTTTAGGTACTGGCTTTAATCCAATCTTTTGGTGACCTTGGTAGAGTCTCCTCGTCAGCTGTCAATTTTCGATTTTTTGAATAATCAGGAGCTTTGTTATGTTCGGCTATTAACAGCATAGAAACTAAAAAGGCTTTTGTTAATACAACCATCTTGAAACTGTTGGTATTATCAACGGTGTTCCTGTTTCCCAATGGCTGACCGCGGTAACTTGAATGCTGTGTTGGAGCATTATTGAATGATCCCTTTCTCAGTTTCCATATCTGCATTATCCTCGCTGTTTAAAATATTTGCAATATTTAGACCATTGACACTATTTGCAGCTTCATCGACATTTTTACTCAGCCGATCTTAGATCGAGATGAGTATTGGAATCGGCGTTTTTCTTGTTCTTCATTAAATTTTGCCGTTTTCGGAAAGTCCGTTCGGATTTTGGATTGTTTGTTTATTCAGAATAGTTAATGACAGACCCAAAACGTTATGCTAAATGCAGTACAAAAAGGGCACTTTCAATAATAACTCATAAAAGAATGATCTTTTCTGTACTTCTGAAAAACTTTTAGAAGTTATTTTAGACATTTTTTGTTTTAACTTCTCAATTCAATCTTTAAAATTTTTATTATCAAGTCTGTAAAATATGCACACAGGCGCAACCTGTGGAGAAACGCATTAACATAATTTGTCAATTCGGTTTATAATATTACCAATGGGATTTTAAGCAAGTTTGACCTATTTCAACTCATTAATTTGTAGAGTTAATAGATTTAATAGTGTTGAAGCATGGACGTATAAAAAGGGAAGGACTTACAACTTTTATAAATCTATTCAAACAAACCTCGCCTCGGTTTATTGAAATTTTGACAAAAGCAGTTTTGAAACTCCCTCAAGTGCTGTTAAAAATATAATGTTTCCATTGGCTTCCATGATCGTAACAACCAACCAGAAATGGATTTAAAGATTTTATGATTATTTTGAAGCCAGGTTTTAAACTCTGATTCCTCATGACTTCTTACAGTCGCAAACATGAAATTTTCAGAATTGAATGAAAAACATTCTTCTTTCTGTGTATTCTCAGGCATCACCCAGGCGTCTTTCGACGTACCGAATCTTTGGATATAAGTATATACACAAAATCCTTTCTAACTCCGAGAAATTTATCTAATTCCAATCCAACATTTTTTAAAAAGGTTGAGTAGAAGTTTTGTGATACTCAAGAATATTGCTGCTGCATCTGCAAATCATATTCGTTGGTTTTCCACATCGGATTAAACCTAAAGCGTCGTATGAACCCGCCCATGTGAACCGAAATCCAGTGAAATGCGAGGCGAGGATTACATCAAAGAAATACCAACAGAATAGATTTTAATAATAGAAATGAAAAGCTTTAGTATTAGTTGTGAGTCCTTCTCTTTTTATACGTCCATGGTTGAAGTCAATACAATTGTGAAAGTCTTCGATCCATATAATTTTACAAAATTTATGCTAGGTATACTTCTGCAATTTATTTAGCCTTCCTCAGTTTGGACAAGCCTCTTACTATAGGCGTCATTTCAAAGGGCTTGCCTGTAATGTAACATTGAGTGGCGTCGTAGTATAGTGGTTATCACTCTCGTATTTCATGCGGGAGATCGGGGTTCAATTCCCCTTGGCGGCGATTCTCCATCCGCGTGTGAATGTACCATAGTTCCGGGTCAACCCATGCCATGTGAGGGAAATTGAGTAGATGATACTGTTTTATTGTTATTTAAACTATCTACAAGTTCCGTGCTATTATATCATGAGAACTTTCCGAAGAAAATGTCGTATTGATTTTTAAAAGAAAGATTGAATTGCTTTTTGAATCCTATTTCTGTGTTAATAGTGCAGCAACAAACGAAATATTCTAGACGGATAATTCTAAAAGCTTTTATTTTTGGCCGTGACCCTCTCTCACACTCAACTTCCGGTTTCGCCAGTCCCGGGATGACAGTATATTTGCAAATGATTTTGATCAAAATCTTATTGAACATATGCTCACAGAAATTTGAATTCATTGAGGGATCCAGTTTGCGAACCTTTGTTAATCAGAAGTAATCAACTTTTGTATTTAATGTTGTTCTTAGTGGAACCTGACACTATCGAAAACATTAACGAAAGTAAAACATTTGGAGAAACTAATGAATTGATCGAATCTCTTGATTGTGAACCAGAGCACGTCGGAAAATCCGATGATAAAAGAAATGATACAACGGGTAAGGATTTTGGTAAGTTTATTTTCTATGTTTGTTGTTTTGTCTTTGTGCATTTCTTATTGTATCCTATGTGTAATTACTTTGTCGTGTTTCTATTTTTCTTATACGACTTTTTGTACACATTATTAGTTAATATGCATTTTATTTGTAGCCTGTGTTCTTGTGAACAAATGAGTTCAAAATCTTGTGAATCGCTTGTTTCCCGAGTTTCACACAAATAAAAATGTTAAATCATTTTTTGTGCTTAATTTCAACATCTTTCATAGTGGAAGTTGAAGATCCTGATGAAAGTAAAATTAATATGACATTTCGAAGAACAAATGAATTCGATAAAGACTTGGAGCGAAAAGCTGATTCTATGGAAAGGTCAGATGATGAAATGAAAGATAGAAGGCGAGGTAGTTTAAATTTCAAAAAAATTATGAAAATAAAAGTCTTAAATAAAATTGTATTTGAAACCAACTTTCATTGATATCGTAGTGGAAACTGACTTTATTGGAGATCTTCATGAGAATAGAAAGTTTGCAAAATTTGGAGAAACAAGTGACTTGATTGGAAAATTGCAGAATGTAACTGAGCATGCTCACAATGCAGAAGGCAAAGCAAAAGAAATAAAGGGTAAGAAAATCTTATATGAAAAACTTAATGTCAATCCTTTTACAACTATTAGCGAATGGCTATCTACTTTTCGCAAAAACAGAGAAAAGATTTTCCATTTTGTTATATACCAAATAAAAGCACGAAATTTGATAAAAGCATAATGTATCTTGATTAACTTTTTTCGCATTTTTCCGCAGAAGTTAAAGAAGTTGCCAATGCACATGGATATCGTATTTTAAAATATCAGAAAGGAGAAATTGAGGAAAAGATAAATCAGCTTCGAGCTGTTCTGAAGCTTAATGGCAATAATGAAATCTGCCTTGATAATGTTATGATTGGCAGAAAGCGAACTGAAAGTGTTGTAACAATGGAAACTATTTCAACAAATATTTTGGAATCCATCCTTTCAAAAAACTACAAAGGCAGAGAAAGCTTTTACAAAGACCTTATAAAAGGAAATGATGATAATGATGATAGTGGTGATCTATTTGATATCATGACTGGTTCTGATTCCATGGATAATGAAAATCTTGAGAGTGCACTAGATATCATCAATGTTGCTTTCAGTTGTTGCAATCCTTCCATGAAGCAGAGAGTTGTGGAGAGTCTGTTTACCTGTAAACTTGCTGTTCCCTTTGTTTACTATAACACTGATGGAACTCCTACCGTAGCAAATTGGTCATTAAGATCACTGGAAGCAACATGGAAAAAGAAGAATGGATCTACAATGGAAGCACCAATTCTTGAAGCAGCTACTGCAGTTGTCAGTATAATGAGAATTGGTCGGCCAAGCTTTTCAAAATCAACTTTTCTCAACTATTTGGCTAATAAGAATGACCATCACACATTTTACAACAAAGATAGTGTTCGTGGTGGAGAAAAAAGATTGACAAGCAGCGGAACAGTAGAGAGCACTTGGTATTTGCCATCACAGAAAAAAGATGACTCATTTTCAGATTTGGTTATGTTTCTGAATGTCAGGGGAGACTTAAGATATAACCAGCAAGTTACCGACTACATTTGCCACATTTCAGATGTCATCTTTGTGGTGCTTAACACAGAAGACATACTGTCAGCAAAAGATAAAGTAAAGAAAATTGTGGATGAATATAAAGATGTTTACATCATTATTTCAAAAGTAATGGAGAGTAACAGATGGAAAAAAGATTTGCAAGGTTTAGCTGATGTACTTGGTAAAGAATTTTGTAGAAAAAAGTTAATATATGGAATGGCCAAAAATGGAGAAAGTAAGAGCTTACTAGACATGAAAACCGAAGTTCTTGCAAAATTAGATAATGAGATGCGAAAGGAGCATCCACAGCTTGATAAGATAATTGCAGATTCTAGAAAATTCCAACTACCAAATGATGAAGAGATACCAGATATCATTGATGGAAAGAAAGCTGCAGAACTGGTTTTTGAAACATACATTGCACCAAACGATAAAAAGAACGCGAAAAACATCTTGCTGCCTTTACAGATGACTGCATGGAAGGAATTGAGCAGTTTGAATCGCGAAAGAATCCAACCAGTTCATTCAAACGACAGGAATGACGTCGTACACAAAATAAAAGATATTAGAAAAGAGGAATTCAAGTTTGTAACCAGTCATTCAGCTGCCACAGAATTTGTCCGCTCAGTTGTACACTACCTAAAAGCATCTCTTGAGGAAAGTTCTGGAAAAGCTCACTACTATCTGTTTTGGTTGAAAAACAAGTTAGACCAAAGAAACTTTTCTCAAGTCTGGACATTAAAGAGGCAGCATATAGAGAAGCTTATTCAATTGAAAGAAAGTATTAAAGAGAAACTTATCGACGCAGAATCGCTGAGAAGTTTGAGATCAGAAGCAAAATACGCAAGGGAGGCATATGAGCATGGAACCTTTACAATTAATAACATCTTCCGGGAAATAGCTATATATTATGAGATATTAGAAGAGTTTATGAATAAGGCACAGAAAACATTGGAATTTCAAAAGTCATTGCCAAAGCTTGGAGCCTACCTGTTAATGAATGGCTATCCGTTAGAGATAATGGATGGAGATGTTTCAAATATTCCTATCATTTGGATACGAGCTGTGTTCCATGAACTGCAAACAATGCTTGGAGATAAAAGGCTGTTCTTAGTGTCTGCTATTGGTCTTACCAGCTCTGGAAAATCTACACTTCTTAATACGATGTTTGGTGCAAAATTTGCCGTGAGCTCCGGCAGGTGTACTAAGGGAGTTTATTTGCAGCTGTTTCCTGTAGAAAGTGGGTTAAAATTTGACTACGTACTTGTCATTGATACGGAAGGTTTCCGTGCATCAGAATTTGGAAATGAATGTTTTCTTAGAGACAACGAGCTGGCTACTTTAGTAATTGGACTTGCAGATATCACAATGATAAACATCAAAGGGGAAAACATGAATGATTTGAAAGATATTCTTCAGATATCCATTCATGCATTTTTGAAAATGAAAAGCGTCAATGAAAAGCTGAAACTTAGGCAAGCCTGCATGTTTATTCATCAAAATGTTCCAGCTACTGATGCAGAGGGAAAATTGGAAGAAGGAAAACAAATTCTGGAAAAAACTTTGAATGAGGTCACCTTGGAAGCAGCAAGTCAAGTGGGATACAAAGACATCAGAAGTTTCTCAGACGTGATCAGCTACAACCCAGAGACACATATCAGATATTTTTCAGATCTTTGGATTAGTGATCCACCAATGGCAGCAGGTAATCCTGGCTACAGTGACCATGTGAGAGCAGTCAAGGACTGGCTTTTAAACGATTTCAGCAATTCCATTTCAATGTTTTACACATTTGAAGAGTTGGGTATTCGCATCAAGGATTTGTGGAAGGGAATATTGTCTCATGATTTTATTTTCAGCTTCAGAAACTCTCTTGAAATTAAAGTTTTTGAAGAAATTGAGGTTGAGCTGTTTGGAAAATTCCAAATGTTTCATGAATTTTTCATAGCGAGAAGAGAAGTTACACAGGCAAAGATAGCTGCAAGTAACACAATCAATGATTTACGCAAGGTATTTAATGAGGAAAAGGAGGAAACCAGAAACCTGTTAGAGGAACTTCTTAAGAATTTACAAGCAGAGATGGAGGAGTTTATAGATAACCATCCTAATAAGGACATTGCCTTGAATCATCAGAATCTAGTGAAACTGAAGTTAAACGAAAAGAAAGTACATTTAAGTGGCATATTCATTGATGAGATGGAACTCATAAAGAAGCTAAGGGAAACAGACCTGAACGAAAATGATCATAAATATCGGGCAGAGATAAATAGAAGGGTTGGAATTTTGGTGAGCGGCCTCGACAAAGATGGAGAATATGATTTAGAGAGTAGTTTCGAAAGGATGTGGGAATCAATAGAAAATGATTTTGACTACGGCAGAAATGAAAGAAAGGTAGATGTGAAAAAAATTGTGAAGACTGCGCTTTACAACAATCACCATCACCTTGGAGCTTCTCTCATAGAAGAAGAATCATATCCGGTTGTGCCACCGTCACAGCAAGCACTTGAATTTGAAGAGAATGACATAATAGTGAAAAGCCAAGGCAGGTTTGAGAAATTAAAAAATTGGATAGCATCTAAGGATAACGATTTTGAAGAAAGAATCACAATGGCTAAAAATGAAGGCAGAAAAATTCTCAGCAAGGCCGAAAATATGATTGATGATATTTGCAAATTTGAAAAACCATATGAATATAGAATGGCTAGGGAAGTTTTTCATAAGATTTATGAGCTTGTCAAAGATTGCAATGAGAGAGAAAAGTACTGTCTTGGATGTAGTTTCCAAGCCAAGTTAATGATTAAAACATGCATTTACTCCATTCCACTATTTCAGAAAATGAGTTGTAGACACAGTGATGGAGAAGGAGTTAAAGAAATGATAGAAGCTGCAATGGAAAGTCAAGATGAAAAATTAAACTCAGAAATAAGACAATTACAACGAAGATCGCGTGAAAGTACAAAATCAAGCGAAACTGCGATAGAATTTAACTTGACTGATGTTTCATTAAGTCACATATATAGCGAACACCAATCGAGAGATATCTCAAGTGACGCCATAATTAAGTGTGTCTACTTGTTTTTGGAACGTATAGTTAAATCCACAGAGCAAATTTTAGAAGATCTGACTATTAATAGTGACTCTCCATTTAATGAACATATGGCAGAAAAGGTGTTTAAGAATGTTACTGATAAAATGGATCAATTTAACAGAGAAAGAGACAAGGAATGTTACATCAAAGACAGTCTTAAGGCGAAATTATTGGTTAGAACAGCAAACCATGCAATAAACGTGTTTTGCGACTTTCAAAATCGCTACGAAGAAAAACACAGCCTAAAAAAGAAAATTGAAAATTTAAAGAAACATTACCGCGAAGTGTTTTTGCATAAGTTTGACTCCGCCCAGTCCTTAATAAAAGGTAAAGCAGAGTTATGGAAAGACCTGTCAGAACCAATTGATAAACGTATCAAACAGCGATTAACTTCAAACTTAGAGCAAAAGTTATTGCGGGATGTGAACCCAAAGTTTAGTTGGCTTAAGAGAGTTATGGAAGACTTAGCTGAAAAAAAGTCATTTAAAGATTATATAGAATACATTAGGTACCCGAAAACCTTTTGCGAGAAATGGTTAAAGGAACATGTCGACAAACGTGGTTATAAAATGGAAATGGAGAATGAATTTCATTCATGTGAAAATTCTTTGAAGGAATCTATAGAAAAAGCCAATGAAAATCAAGAGTCTTTTTCAGATTGGCTGCAGGAATTTCAGAAGGAGGCTTTAAAAAGAAATTTTGAGGTTAATGTTAAGTCTTTCAAGTCAAAGGATTTCTTGGAGGAAGTTGATGTGGAAGCATTTGCCAATGAAGTGATGAAAGATATCAAAAACATTTTTACAGAAAAGAAGAAAGATTATGTGTTTGAATTGAAAGTTGATTCGATAAGAAAAGTCATCGAGGAAATTTGGGGTTGTGATCATCAATGTCCTTTCTGTGGCGAATTATGTCAAAGATCAATTGCTGAGCATGACGGCGTGAAACATTCTTGCATCAAACACAGACCTGATGGTTTAAAAGGGTGGCGGTATCGAAAGTCTTTGGTAATGTCCATAGACAATTGCAATGAGTTAATAACAAAAGAGAAAGAACGGTTCGTGTGTACGGAAGGTACGTGCTTTATCAAGCAGAACTAATAGTGGGTCGAAGTTTCCATAAATTCATTTCTTCATGTGGTTAGTGATATGACAATATTAAGCGAAGAGCAATATTGTTTTATATTGGAATTACATTGATTACTGGAACCTTTTTTTGCTTGAACATTCAGTACCGTGTATTCTTTAAGTATTCCTTATAAAGTTATACATTTTCATAATACCCAGTTTCTCGAACGTTACTTTATTTAGTCAAACTTTCTTCAGGTTGTGCATCAGTGGACAAAATAGAAGATGGAGTGAAATCTCATTACTACAAATCTTATCATAACTGTCCAAAATCACGTGACTGGGACATTGATCCAAATCCTGACTTAAAATCTGATGATTACTGGAAATACTTCATTGCACAAGTAAGTAAATTGTTTATAAATTTAAAAATGCTTTGTCCATGGTAAAATGCTGTTTGCCCAGAATACCACACACACCATTGTAAGTGCCTTGTAGAGGTAAATTAGTTCTTCCATATGTACTGCAATTTCTTTATCTAGGAAGTTTCTTTTTCAAGTTAGGAAGTCTTGTTATAGAGATAATTAATCTAAACCACTGCTCCTGCTGATCGGATGCTTGTAGAAAGTGCTGATCGAAATTGAGCTTTCAAGATTTCTTGTTTATCTGAATGTGGAATAAAAAAAATGAGATTAATAAGATAAAGGATTCTACATCAGATTGAATATCTTCAGATCAGTTAATAAAAGCTTAAAATTTAAGTTTACGGTGAAATTGGGTTGAGTGGAAAAGGATGGCGAATAACTATTCCTACTTTCTCTTTCAATACTTTTTCATACCTTTTCAGAAATTCCTTTCCTCGCTTTCTTGTTTCTAAGAGAAACAAAATCGGTTTTCTTTGGTTGACCCGTTAGCTTTTCATTTCGATCTTTTTTTCTGATATAGTTCAAAGATGACATTTTGAAATATTATGGAATGAAGAGCCCTGACATTCCAGCTGATTGGTATGATATCACCTTGGAAGAAGCAATCAAAAGCTTGGAGCGCGACTAATGGGACGATTCTTTGCACTGATCAAAATGGAATATGATAGCGTAGCTTACACATGACTTCTTTGTCGAAAAGTCGATAGATTAACAGTTTTTATACCCTACATTTCAAGTTTTTGTATTACCGTATTTTTGTAAAACGTTAGTTTTGTTTTAAAATGCACTAAGCATATCCTTTGATTATCTATACGCATATTCAGTCAAATGAAATAAGGATATTGCATCCAAAATTGTTAATAAATCTTCCTACAAGTCAGGTCATTACAACCATTGCCTTGTCTGTAAGTTTTATAGCCATACTTAGCTAACCCTAATAAAAAATTTCTTGAAACATTTTCTCTGTTCACAAAAGGAGACGACACCTCAAACACTACGGTACGAACGTCAAAAACATTCAAGTTGAAAAGGGGGCATTGGATATTGTGATGCTATTTAATCTTTAAAAGTTCTTTTTCCACACTAGAATAACCTTTGTTTTAAGAAAAGGCTATCCTCTGAAACTGAGGGAAAAACTTAAGAAAGCAATCATGTTTCATTATCCTAATAGATATGTTTGTTGAAATTCAATGCGAAGGTGTGCATTTCTATAAAACAAGAGACGCACTGTTTCGATGAAAAAAACTCCTTCTGGTGGTGATTTTGCCGATTTTGCTGAAAGTTACTTGCACTGTCTTTAAAACTATTAAAAGTATTTTAATGTTTCCATTTTTGTATTTTGTAATCGAATATTTTTATCTATTACACTTTCTTAATTTTTTAGATTTCGCCGTATGCAAGGAACGGCATTTGTTTTCTGCTTTTCTCATTTTACAGTCCAGCCCGGTGCATTCCTGTGGGAGAGCATTGTCTTAATACTTATTACATCTAAAGTAATTCTTCATAAACATGATTTCAAGTAAAGTTTTATGTGAGTGGCGGGATGGTTTGATTAGCTACTCTATTTGTAATTTTGAATTTTTTATCTTTTGTAAATATCATTCAGCATTTTTCATGACAGTCCACAAAAATTCTTAAATGGTATAATAGTCAGCCATTTTTTCTTTTGCGTTTTTACTGGTAAAGTAGAAATTCTACGTGGACGAATTTATCTTAGATTTTTAACGGTTTATCTATCAATCAATCAATCATTTCTTTTTTATAGACAGTAATGTCGTGTATGATTGCTTTTTTGGTCATTTTTATCTTATTGAATCAGGGAATCCATATTTTCCTCTGCTCGTGTTGCATTTTTTTGATTAATTAGTACATTAAACATTTTTAAGATTACAATTCACGCATATATAATTCTTTTGAAGACGACAAAATTACGATTCTGGTGTTGTTCGTCTGTTCGACATATCCTATAATATAGATCGTTGCTAACTCGCAATGGTCTAATACACTTGGTCGTCTTTCCATGAGGCGTACACGTTTTACGTACCGCATAAAGCGCAGCAATTATGTTGTTTTGCTGTGGCGTACGACAGCATCAATTCGAAAATCACATTGGGTAGTAGGTTAAAATAATTTTGATTGGTGCGCAATGTTTATCCTTTTAGATCATCTTCTTTGTCTAATTCTGGAGCTGCTCTCTCGTTTGAATGGAAAGGGTTCAGTTGACTAACTTTATATATATTTTGTCTTCATAGTGACACCTTTTTGATTAACTAGCGCACATAAACCACTTTTGAAGATTGATTCTATTATATAAGGGCCAATCCATTTACAACTATAAACTTTCCTCCTTTCCGGTCCTGTGACTTAAGATTTTGTAAAAATGCCTTTGATCTAACGTTGATCCAATGTTGATGATGGTGTGTTGAGTCGGTTGTTTTTCATATTTTTGCTAATTTTATAAGTTGAATTTATTATAGCTCTTAGTTTCTTAGTCATCATTAGAAATAATTGTTAGAGTTCTCGACCAGGTCGCACTTTATGTCGATTGGTAATATAGGGAGACAGTTACATAATAAACAGAAATGGTGAAAACTTGGTTGCATACCGATTACTAACTCTGTGTTCGAAGAGGATCCTCTCGATCACCTTCGGCCATTCATTTAGATTCTTTTCTAATATGAGAGGATGAATCTTCGATCATTCGGTTTCGTCTTCCACAGAAACCGTCGGAGAGCTTTTGTCGTTGACAGCCTTTATCTCAGACCAACTGAAAAATAGTAAATGAAGACGATCAAGTGTTTGAACCCATTAATCACAGTCAGATTACAAAGAGCAACCCTAACTTATTTCATTACCTCACTTAAGATAGAAATGCTTTAACTGATCTTTTTAAGTATTTTTCCTGGAAGTTGGCAGTTCTGACATGTTTTAATGTAATTCTTAATATCATTAATCATACCAGCTAATAGAAAAGATGTAACCATTTTTGACACGTTGATTCACGTCCACGATATCCAGCAAAGTGCAACTACTTTAGGGTTGCCACAGGTCCCTTCGTGAACATCATGAAAGATTTTCTGTATTCTTTCTTTGCCAAAGATTGCTCTTCTTTATTTCTTGTACGTTGAATGGCCATCAACGGTGTTAAAAATGTTGTCAAGCCGGATGATTGCTTTTCATGTGCAAATAATACGCAAGTAAAATGATTGAAAATCTTCTATCCCCACCCCCTCCCCCACGATACCTATTCTTATTAACAAACGTTAATCTCAGTCATCTCTGTAATCAATTGGAAAATGTATCCATACAATTATTCCATCGATATTTTTAGGTAAAAACGTTGACTGAAAGTTCATTCCAAAAAAATTGCAGGTGGCATGTTTTTATATTATTTCTCCTACCGTATATTAGCAATGATAATGAATAATATCTCGTAGAAAAAATAATCTGAAGTGAGAACTTTTGAAGGAATAAAATTTTATAAAAAAATGAAAATGAAGAAGAAAAATGAAGATTTTCTACTAGATAAAAATCTTGGAATATGAAATATTCAAATTGACTGATTTCAAACATACTTTAGGACTCTATAGAGTCCTAACTCCCTGGGAAATTATAACTGGCAGCGAAATCATTTCTCGATTTCAAAATCTTATTGGAGTCTTATTTTAACTTTCCGCTCTTAATTTTCCGGTAAATTTAACCTCGAAAAGTTCTTATTTCCCGGGAAAACTAGACTCAAGAGTCTTAATTTCACGGGTCCTATTTTACCGCGACAGCGGTTTGTATGACATTTGACGAAAACCTTGATTGAGATGTCCATCTAAACAACCTTGCAAAAGAATGTTTCGCAATAATAAATCTGCTTCGAATGATAAAACGTTGTAAACCATTTAAACACGTAAATAAATCATTCCAGCACTAGCAATTTCAAAATTGGACTATGGAAACACCTTCTTATATACCAGCTCACATGACCAGAAATCTCATCTACAAAGAATTCATATAACTTAATAGCTTCAATTGCAAATATCCCGAAGAATATTTTACATAAAAGCACCGAATATGTTGGGCCGACATGAACCAATCCGCTCGCATCCGACTTTTCCAAGATGTTAAAAGACACAAAACGGAAGTTCAGGTATTACTGTTAGACAAAGCAACTAGCAAGACATCTCGTGAAGAACCATTTAAATTGTTATATCGCAAAAGATCATAAAAGGAAGGGAGATAAGAGTATTATCAACTATAATGAGATAACGTAGACAAATGAAGGCAAGAGTGGTTTTGCTTGAGATAAAACTCGTATGTCAAATTCGCAATGAGAAAAAAAAGATGAATGTAACATAAGTATTCAACTCGAAAACAATAAATTGCACAAGACTTTTAATTTTTGTTATTGCAGTTCGAAATTTAAATTTACCGACATTTCCAGTTTTCTACTGAAGATGCATCGGCACTCTGTACACATTGGAAAGCAACATAAACAAATATCTGAACTTTTATGCACAGGCATTAGTAATAAAATTCAACATCGAACCGTGCCCTCATCACAGCTAATGCCTTGCACTAAAACTATACTTGGTATTCATGTGGAATCGGGGGTCATTTTTCAAAATGTTGTGATGACGAAACCCAAACCAAATCCTTCAAACCACTCTCATGAAGTAACAAATCTTCCCACCACTGCACACGAATTTTAATAGCATTATTCATTCCCCGCTAAATAAGAAACTAATTTAAAGGGATTACGCAGCTGTGTTTACGATTCCTGTGTTATTTCAATCGACAAATTTTGACGTATGCAATGTGGTATTGTAAAATGTACCAATTTAACTGATTAGACGAACTCTCAACTTAGTAGTATAGAATGCACAACAACAGAGAAACAAAAAAAATCAAAAAGTTAATGTTAAAGATAACGAACTTGTTATAAGTAAAACTGAAGCTTGAAGTGTGCTGATTAGAACAATAAGGTGATAAATACCAATATCATAAACAAATGAAGTACACAAATAAAGTAAATAAAGAAAAAGAACACAGAAAAAAATAAAGAAAATCTTACAACCACTCAGATGCTTTTTTCCAATATGCTATGGCCAGGGAACGCCGAGCAGGGCGGCTAAGGGGGCTATTCCGCTCCGCGGTCCCTGATGGTACACACCAACCTATAGTACAATATCCATTAAGGAAACTTCTGAAGGAAAATGTAGAATGGAATAAACGCTCTGAGTTGTGAATCCTGTGAAAGCTGACCTCGATCGTATTAAGGATACAATATAATCTCCTTGGAATACCCTTCATAATGATACGGAAAATAGGAGGCAATGACAACCCCAAAATCATGCCAAATTCATGAAATGTACTAACAAAAACAAATATGAAATACACTCAAATCGAAAGATAGTGTGTTAGTGTCGTTGATAGCTGTGAAAAGAATCGTTTATACTTAATTGATAGAGGGTTTTACATATTAAACGACCACAAAGCTTTTGTCAATCTTTTGATACAACACAAAGCTATTCCATAGAGCCAACATTAACAGAACAGAAGTCATTGTCGAACAACTCAAATACAGTGGAACCTCTATTAATGGTCACCTCCATACATCGGTCACCTCCTGATAAGCGGCCAGAAAAGAAAGTCCCTGCCAAATTTATTGTCAAACTCTTATAAAAAAACCTCCATACATCGGTCACCTCCAATCAACGGCCAAACGGCCACTTTCTATTGTCCCAATGTCTTATTTTACCTCTATTAACGGTCAAAAAATTGTTACTTTATTTACAATAATTATTTATGAAAATAAAGTCAAGTCAAGCAGCCTTATCTATTGTAGATGATTTGAACAACTTTTGTGAAACATTAGATGATGCTGATTTAGTAAGTGCTTTGAATCTTGTCACACAACGACTTGAAGCACTAAGGCTCAATAATGTTGTGTTTATTTTGATCATGAATCATTCTTTGTGCCCCTCCCATCCTGAGCAGCCTTTTTGATAAAAAAAGTATATTCATATAAAACCTCCATACATCGGTCACCTCTAATGCAACGGCCACTAAGCTGGGTCCCCCAAATTGGCCGCTATTAGAGATTCCACTGTATAACAATATAATATCCACACTAAAAAGCACAGCCCTACAATGTCATTCGAGTAAAAGATACTTCTATCCAATCAGAAGAAAATTTATCTACTATTGCCAGGAGTAATTTCCATTTCAAAAAATATGCCGTCCGCAAAAACAACACCCGTATCAGTAAACAGGAGGGATAGGTTTATAGAAACTGAAAGAAAAGTACCGCTATCAAGAAACTACGATCATAATATGAAACACAGACCAATTGCCACATGTAGCTAGGTCTTAAGATCAGGAGAGAGGGTTTGAACAGAACTGCCGAATACCACAACAACTAAACTTTGACACCGTTTATTTCAACAGAAGTCTGGAAAGTTCTATAGACATGTTGGAAAAGCCATCAGGTACGCCGGGTATGGAAAAAATTGCAAAGTTACTTGTCCTTTTGCTTCAGATCCTGTTTTTACAGCCAGAAGGACCGTAAATACCTTTATGTCCAGAGTCGCAGTTTAACTGTTTGTACCGATGTCGGCCAGGCAAATAATAATTTATTGCTTAAGAGGCTGTTCATATGGAATGAATACACATTGATTAATGGGGAAACCTTTGGATGCTCCTATTTATGTTGAGTCAGCAAAGTTTTTCTATTATTGTTAATCTTTAACCGAGATTTTCATACCTTTTTTTTCCTTTTTTCTCTCTCGATCTTTTCATATGAAAAGAATAAAATGTTTCAAACACTTGGGCATTCAAGCACATGGCACATTGGCGGATCTACAAGAAATTTGACTGGCCAATTTTCAAACCATCTCAAAAGGAATTGCAATGAGATCGAAATTCTCCTTTTGAAATCACTTTTCTCCAATAATTTTTATACCAGTCAGGATTCTTGACACCCTGCTGGTACCAACCACGTTTTGCTGTTTTACATTGTCCCATGGTGATCATTCAATGAATAAAAGTTGTTTAATAATTTCAAGTGATTGCCAATATAGAAATGAGGTCTATACGGAAAGACAGGATGTCTAGCTGTATATATAGTTCTACAGTCAAACTTCAGGTCATATCAATCATAAACAAACAACATCAAATTCCTTGAAATAAATCTTTCTCCAAGCACATCATTTACAAAAACAATATATTGCTAAATAATCACCTTTTGATCTATAAAAGAAATTTCAGACAGATGAGTTCGATCTAGCGATTCAAAGGGGCCATTCAATAATTACGTCCCGCTAAATGTACTGTTCCAGAACCACCCCCACCTCACTCCACACCCCCCCTCTTCTCCCCTCGTAACGCTCCGTCACGTTTTTATATGAGACCCCCTTGCTTGACGTCACGCTTGACAGAGACAATCTCCCTCCCCCTCTCCACCCCAACACCACCATCACCAAAAAAAAAAAGAAAGAAAGAAAACAACCATGAAACGTATTTTCAACATTCAAATAAAAAAAGACTGCCCATCAAATTTGAAACGCAAACTTCCTCCTGGTCATAAGAAGATGAAGACAGTTCCATCACCACTGCCACCACACCACCATCGGAACCACCACCACCACCATCGAAACCGCCACCACAGTTTTTAAATGAAATCCCAGTTTAACTAATACTTTAAAGGAGAAGGATAGATTATGTTAGTTTTCTGTTCTTCTTTACTTTTACATATGAATCACTTTTAATTTTGTACATTGTGAATGATCACTTTCGTTTTTCTGGCAAGCCCGGCAACAACACAAAATCTTAAGCGCTGATTTTCGGATGAACGGGTTAACATAAGTATATATGATCGGATTGATAACTGCATTTGAATACAACAAAACCTCTGCATGAAAAGAAATGATTCCCATGTATGGCGGTGCTTGCCACGCAACAGTTTGGCCATAGTACCATAGAAAATTGATAGCATTTTGGGGCAGATGGCAAATTAAAAATGACATTACGACTGAAAACAACATCTGTATCAACTTTCGACGGCACTTGCGCTTCTTTAAAATGGATTTTTGAACGGTTTTGGGCATGCATTCTATACCAGGTACTTCGCGGAACCACAGATAATGGAAAAGCTTCCCATAGACAACAACGAAAATCAAAAATGGTAACAGATAGGTCAATACCAGTAAGACGTACGTAAATTCCATCTTATTTTCGTTTGACCAGCCATATTCATCACACCTGCTTACATTGGTTGTTTTGTCGTGCTGAACTTCGTATACAAAGAATGACGGACTGACTGTGATGATCGCAGAGACCCATATAGACTTGATTATCAGAGGACAATTATCTTTAAGGAAACCATCATTGAAAGGATGCAGGATTACTTTGTATCTATAAAAAAAAACCCCGTAAGCATATGAATTTTTTGAAGTTGATGTTCTTAAGTCCTTTTGAATGCCTTTATGAAACATTAAAATTTTAAGGTCGCAACCCAAGTTGGAATTTTTGCCGCGTAGTTGCGTGTGTTTCAAATTCCTTATTTTTCTGGTATTTCCTTATTTTGCCTTAAAATGCATCATACAGCTAGCTGAATGAAATGAGATATGATTGTTAAGAATATCTCAACAAAAGATAGATGTGGTTGACGAACAAATCTGGTATACTTACGACACAATAGCGAAAGCTTATGCAGGTCCCACAGTAAATAACTACAACATTGCATGATCAGAGGCGTAGCTGGAGCTCAGTCAAAATTTGTGGAGGTGAGTTTAGTCAGTTAAATTGGAAAAGGAAAGCGTGCAAATAACTTAAGACTGAAAAGAAATATCGTAATGGTGTACTCCTCCACTTTTTTTGACTGACTTTGACTGTATCAAAGTGACTGTACTGACTGTATCGCCTATTATGGACTACAGAATTGAATAAAGACTGTCAATTACATTTATTAATTTACTTTAACGCTGAATACAGAATAGCTTTCAAAGAAGTGTTTCAGATGGATATTAGCGACCTTACGCAGGCGGACGTTAAATTGACGACGCCGTGAAAAAGTACAAACTGAACGTTCTGCGCATGCCTGGAAGGGAATCTCCACGCCATTATGAACGTCTTCGCAGTGACGACTACTTCAAAACAAGCATTTCAAAGGCGTCGTGGAAAATGGCTGTCCCCAATGAAAAGAAGATGTAAGAATTTACTCTTAAACGCTCTAGTTTACAGAAAAGCAGATCGTCTTTACAGGAGAAACCATTTTGGTCATTTTCATCCTCTAAAATTTCTTGCTAGCGAAGAAATAGGCTTTCACAAAATGCTGGAAACACTCACTAAGGCTATATTTTTTAATTTTTTCATAGTAAAATGAAATGGACCAAAGAGCACGAACTTCTCCTTTGTAGAGAAGTTCTTGTCATGAAGCCTTACAAATTTAAACCCAGTACCAAAGAAAGCGGTGCAGCTTGGACTGGTGTTGCTGATGACTTAAATGCTGTGACTGAAATCAAATTTCAGGTCACACAAAAGTCTGTGAGAGATCACTGCAAGTTACTTTTAAATAATTTTAAATCTCGCATGAGACAAGAAGAAGGTGCTTCTGGTATAAATACAGAACCTACAGAAATAGACACATTATTGACAGAGATAAAGGAAGAGTGGGATGAAGCTACTGAAAATTATGATGAGTTAAAACAACAACAAGTAAAAGAACAAGAAAAAAGTCGAGAACAAGCTGAAGAGATTAGAACTATTGCAATGGAAAATTTAGCAAACACTCAAAAAAGAAAATGTGAAGAAAGTCCTTCTAGTAGTAAAAGAAGAACTGGCAGTGAGACTTTAGTTTACTTAATGACAAAACTGGAAAGTGACAAGGAAACAAAACAAGAAGAACTTGAATTGAAAAGAAAATCGCTTGAAAATCAAACAAACTTACAAAATAATTTTGCTGTACTACTTAACCAACAGCAACAGCAAATTAATCAACAAAACCAATTAATGCTACGTATTTTAGAGTCTATGACAAAGAAATATTAAACTGTTGAGATATGAAGCTGAATTTTTGTTGACATTTGGTATATATTTATTTGTTTTTATTTAATTTCGTTCTTTCTATTTCTAAGAATTTGTTATGTTGTTTGTTTATTTTTGTTTTTGTATAGCTTTGATGTCTTTGAAAGTATTTTCTAAGATGTTTTTCTAATTTTGTTGCTTCCAAGAAAATCTTTAAGTTGGTTCTTTTCTTTTGTTGGTCATTGTGGATATTTCTACCAATGTTTTACATGTTTTTAAACTGAATGTAACATCTTTTTTAAAAGTGTGCCCATGAGAATTTTGAAAAGAATGCTTTTGAAGTTATTCCTCTGCAATAAAAAGCTAATCTTTTGGCCTATTTTTCATGCCTATTTTTGTTATGCAATATATGCCTTTATATAATACAGTATTTTTTGTTCTTCAGAAGTTTGTGGGTTAAAGACAAGGAGTAGTTTAGTGAAATATTGACTTTTTACTGAAAATACTCGTATATTGTAGGTGGGTCAATATGAAAGTAACTAGAGGATTGGGAACCATATAAACAGGTTCTAGCATTTGTGAGTAATGCGCAAACGGTGTACATTTTTCCTATTGGTGAAAGTCCAATTTTCAAGTTACGCTTAAAGTCCATGAAGCTGAAATATTTTACAATATCACCAAATACCCATTCCACTCCAATTCTCACCTTACTCATTGCAGTATTGAATGCTCTTTGATCATTTGTCATATTTAATTGTCTGTATGGAGTTAAAAGCTGTGGTCTTAATGGGTACGCTAGGTCTCCATATATGCACAATGGATTATTACCAGGCCTGTGACATACTTGTTGTAACTGTGGCAAAATGTTTGAATCAGCCAACATGCCACTATCATGTCTCCGCCCTTCAATAGGTCCATATAAATTTGCAATGAGTCCATTGGGGGTTGCAATAGCTTGATACTTAAGGGCATGGATTCTTTTATGACCATTATAGGTCACTCTTTGCAGTTGCTGTGGTCTACATATGGGTCGAACAGTTCCATCCACAAATCCCCAACAATTAGTTAGAGGTGCCCCTACATTGTGAATTGCATCTGCAAATATCTGAAGATTAGCAGGTGAAAGCCAGGCTTGATTCAAATTTTGAACTCTATGATGATTAAGATTATAGACATAGTTTGTAATTTCCCCTGTAATCATCGAAAGCTGTGGTTCAGGTCGACCAAATCTGGGTACCATATCACCAAATCTTATGGGATAAGCATACCGTTTCAGAAAAATACAAGTTGCTTCAATCCCATCAACTTTGAGTCTGTTAGCACATGTATATGTATCAGGAATGTGTAAAACGTCCTTTAGAACGTAGATATCATTTTTGTAAAACCGGAATTCAGACTTGCATTCTGCATCAGTTAAATCATCAAAATTGAAATTGTAATTCCAATAAGGAAAATCTGGATTTTTGGACCGATTAAGATCATAAAGTAGAGCAAATTCCTCGTCGTCTATCACATTCAGAGCATGACTCAATAGCAATAATTCTCTAATTTCTCTGAGAACAACCATAACTCACAATTTAAAGTTAGTTCTATCAATTACGCTGTCGTTTAAAATTAGTAAACAAATATGGCACATATCTTTATTCCCGCCAGAACATTTTGCGTAGGAAACTTTTCACCGTAGACGTCAGTTGCACGACGTTGGTATAAAAATCTGAGAGAACGGGTACGTCGTCCTACTGACGTCCTAATGCGTAAGGTCGCTATTGAAGATTTTAGTCTTACCCTATTATTCTAGAGTTTGAACGGATTCCTTTCAAAATGTTTTCCGCTCTTCATCGCAGTGCTAAACGTCACCACAGTAAAAAGACACAATCAAATCTAACACATGAATTGATAATGATAATGTAAAAATGTAATTTGAAAGTTTGACATGAATTAAGACACATGACGTATAACATGAATTACATGTAAAATGACTAATTAGCGCGAAGAAGATTTTGCTAATTTAATTGGATTGGAATGGTTAAAACTGTAAAAAAAACCCCTTAACTGACAAAATTATTGAGGGGAGCTATAGCACCCTTAGCCACCTTGCTCCGCGGTCCCTGATATGCAATTTCCTTTTTTCTCGGAAGATTAACAAAAAACGCTTTGCATATTTGAGACAATTCGAGTTATATAAACCAGACACTATCCTCTTAAGAGAAAACCCCTCTACTTCAATTTCTGGTTACAAAATGTTACTGCTTACTGCTTGATGTCAGAAAATATTTTCAATTTGAATAAATTAGCAGTAAATTCAATAGAGAAAAGTCAAAAAACACAATTCGAAGTTGCTCACATTCTGCTGCTGTTAAGACTGCAATATAATTGCTTAGGTCTAAAATTCAGGAGCACAAATATCAAATGAAAAGATCAGAATAACAAGAATCTTTAATGGCCCTGGCTTATGAATTTTTCTTTCGAAAGATTTACAAGTTTTCTTTCAGACATTGCTAAAGAAAAATTTCGTAATGTGTCTTGTGTTTCTAAAGATAGTAACATTTTAAAGTTTTTTTGAAAACTCTGAAAATCTTTTAAAAAATAACGAAACGGTTCATTATATTTTGCAAGAAATTTTTTCTTTTCGTGGGACATCAAAGAACACCTACAGAATTTGTGGCACGTTTATGCGTAATGAATGAACTTTGAAGACGTAGAGAGAGAAACAGAATACACAAAAAAGAAGAGAGTTAGCTACTTAGATGTTGGTCGAAATGGTGGCCCAACATGTTGTTCGGTTTGCGCCCACCTTTAGTTAGGAACATGGATAGGTTAACACGTTTTAAGTACGGTAAATATTTCTGTTCTTATTTTTTTAAAAGCAGTGACATATTTTTGGATATGTCTGTAGAATTTTACATTTATATTTAGACGAAGACAACTGGAGAAGCAAAGTCTCAATAAAAGTCTTGGTCATGGTGTCATGGCCGTATATCGTTTCTTTCCTTTAGCCAACTTCGACCCAACACGTCCTTCTTCTACTTTTTTTTCATCAAAAAGCGAAGTTTTTCAAAGAGACAGAAACAGCAAACCAGCAGCCACTTTGCGTCGATCCATTGTAAAAGTGAATCATAAACAACAAGTAATTAAAGAAAGTAAAAGTTTTTAAAGAAAAATTTAATTTATTTAAAACATTTCAGAAAGAAAAATTGTAAATCTTTCGAAAGAAAGATATCGGGGAAAGTGTATCAAGGCCTTAATATAGCTATCTTAGAAATACTGCAATTAAAAATTTTTTAAATGGGTAAGAAATGGAATTTATCTCGCTGCATCCTGTTAGACATGCACAAAAATCAATCAATGTTGATTTCAGTTAAGATTTCAATGTCAATTTCACTTCTCCAGTACGTAAACTATTTTTATAGGACAATTTTTGGAGGTGTTCTGAAATCGGACTAAAGCAGAGCTAGTACCAGTTTAATCGCGCTTCTGATTTACCAGACTTTGGAGAATTATTATTGAACTTATTGCTGCATTCTTTCTTTTTTAAAATTTATCTGTGTAATGTGTGTTTGCTTTTGAACTTGTTATGATCGTGAGAATCACAGCCTGAATCGAATTTTGTGAAGTATCAGAGTTGGTAACTTCTCTTAAATTTAATAATAAACTTTTATTTTTTGAAATCAGATTTACATTTTTGGTCAGTGCCACAAGGAAGCTGATATTTCCATTTCCTCGTGTCTGTCTGTCATTCAGTCAGTCGTCCTGTGTGTAATGTCTCAGTTTTACGATGATACCACACAGGCTGGCGAAACTTAGGTCCCTGGTTCAATTAAGAGTCGTTCATGATTGTACAGTTACATATGATTTTTCATGGTAAAAATGAAAAATTGGAACGTGAGCAGGTATAAATTTGTAATTAATCCAAAGTTAATTACAAATTTATACCTGTGCGAACTAAAAATCAAAGAAAGTGAACAGAAATTGATTGTCATGTTAATGTGCACAAATTTATTTTTATTGTCTATATGGGTCCTCTAGAATACACGCTTTTCTTTTTATAATCATGGCGTTTTTTTCGTTTCAAGATGAATATTCTTAACTTTTTAGTCGAAACCATCCTAATATATTCTTAAGAGAAGTACGTACCTAACTTTTTGTGCCCAGAAACAAAAGATAAAATTCAGTTTACCGTAAACAGAATAAATTACAAGTTCATTGGAAGTGCAGGTTACCCATTTTGAAAATCATTCTCTCAACCTTTTCCCAAAAGAAAAATGAAATTCTCAAACTTCTTAATTAAGTTGTAATTTATCTTTATTCTCAGGGGTGCACTGGGTGTGAGTGTAATAATAAGTCTCTTCAATAACCCAAAATGGCCTCCACAGTCACCTGGCCTCACGCCTTGTGACTTTTTCTGTGGGCCTATCTGAAGAATAAGGTTTACTTGACACCACCAGATATCCTCCAAACATTACTGCAAAGAATTGTTGCCGAGTGCAATTTGTTGCGGCAAGATTGACAACTTATTAGAAATTCTGAGGAGGCGTACATTGTGTGCAAAATGGTGGTGGTCATGTTGAAGGAAATGTCTAAATGTTAGAAATTTAAGATACTTATTGCGTTTTTATTTGTAAATATGTTTTAAATTGTGTCAAAAATAGCATTGTATTACATAATCTACTAAAAAATGTAGTCTTTTTTGAAATGAATTAACTCAAAATTAGTGAAGATTTTTTCAAAATTCTAATTGGGGTCTAATGGTATTAAGTCAATGTTTTTACTAAAATTCAATTTTTTTAAATAGCTCCACTTTTTTCAAATTTATTGAACTTTATTTTCGGACCCAGGCTTTGTGAGACACCCTGCATATGCATTGAAATTCCTTTCTGTTTACGAAATGAAATAGTGTCCAAATAGTGTCCAAAAGGTTCCTCAATAGACTAAAGCAATTATGAATTTAAAATTCAATGGAAAATCAGGAAGGTTCAAAACTTTTTCGACAACAAAAGTCCAAATAAACATCCCTCATGCGTGAGCTAGGAAGGAGTGTTCGGAGCCAGCCAAACAAATTTTCAAATTTGAAATCAACACCTTCCAAATGTAATCTATGCAAAATTTCATGAAAATTGAAGAACTTTCGACATTTGGTCCAAATTTGGCTCGAATTACCCATTTTTGGTCAAATCTGACAAAATGACTGTCAAATTCGAAATCAACACCTTTCAAATATGATTTGTGCAAAATTTCATGGAAATTGAAGAACTTTCGACAATTGGTCCAAATTTGGCCCGAATTACCCATTTTTGGTCAAATCTGACAAAATGACTGTCAAATTCGAAATCAACACCTTTCAAATATGATTTGTGCAAAATTTCATGGAAATTGAAGAACTTTCGACAATTGGTCCAAATTTGGCCCGAATTGGCCAATTTTAGTCAAATCTGACAAAATGACCGTCAAATTCGAAATCAGCACCTTTCAAATGAGCTCTGTGCAAAATTTCATGAAAATTGGAGAACTTTGCAAATTTAGTCCAAATTTGGCCTAAACTGCCCAATTTTAGTCAAACCTGTCAACATAATTGTGAAATTCGAAATTAGCATCTTTCAATTGTGTTTTTTGCAAATTTTTATGAAAATTGGTCAACTGGAAGTCCAAGTTTGGCTGAAAATGACAATTCGGCAACGATGTCATGTAAACATTGCACGAAAGCGTTCGTAACTTGGCGTAGTAGGAGGAGGAGGAGGAGGAGGAGAAACCACGGGTATTTTAAATATTTTACTCCACCACGGGTGTCCTAAAGTTAATTAGAAAACAACTTGCTGCTCTTTAGAAACAGATTTGAAAATTATTTGATTTACAAATTAATTTTAAAACATACTATGGTCGCATTTTTTATGTTTTTTAATTTATGTGCTAATGAGAAACTAACGATTTGGCCATGAATGTGGGGAACAGACTATAACAATGAAATAATTAACAAAGTGTAATGATGATGAAGTAAAAACAAAATCATTGTGTTGATCTCATTGTATTGAACACCTTGAGAAAAGAAAGAATATTCAAAAAATATTTTCGTCGGTTTTCTTAAATTTGATTATATAAAATAATATAAAACTAAAGAAACTATAAGGATAAAAAACAATAACATTTATTTATTTAAAATTTGCAAAAACCTTTCGATTTAAAAATCGATTGCATCGTGCTGATTGTTTCAAAGCACTGAATCCATTCAAATTTTTTATTAATTTTATCTTTGCGCTGAGACCCACAAATTGATATCTAAAAACATACGTGAACACACAGCTTAAATTTGTTTATTGTTTTCCAAATTGCTGTCATTGTTTGAAAAAATTTTTTCTTCTCATTCACATCTTAATCGACCATTAAAAATTTAATTACATTTTTCCAAGACATTTTCCTTATTTTTATAAAAACCACTTCTTCATTTTTCACCAAAAAAAAACTAGCCGATAGAACTTGAAAGTGGCTTTCCATCAATGTAAAAATTATTTCAAAATGCGGTATATTCATTTAAAAAAACAGCTTTAATGTTTCCATTTCCAACATTATCAAACACACTGTTGTATATCTATTGTATATCTACAAGCTACAGTGTGTTTCATAATGTTGGAAAGGGAATGTAGTGAACAAACTATAATATTACTAAGATATGACCCTAGTTGCTTTTGTAAACAGTTTGTCAATGATTATGTTGGTTGTAATGTATGGTAATCAGGACATTTAGATTTACTCATTCTCCAATATGTGTACAGTTGATCAGAGTTCGTTTATTGCAAAGTTGATCTGCAAAATGTATACATCAAAATGTGATGTAATTTTTTGGATTTGAACTCTTGATGATCACAAATATTAGCCTGCTTGAAATTACACGTAAGCCATTCTGTTTGTAATGTGGCAGTTATTTGCGCCCTGTTTAACGCCCTTTTCTTTTTGCCTTTAAATTTTCCGGTTCAAAAACATTGATTCTTAGCATTAATTCTTGAACGATACACCTTCATGATTTAGTAATCCAAGGAATGAAATGAAAAGTTTGCAAACTAGAATAAGAAACTTGTTCCAAAACGCGGCCTAAAGTTTATCGTCATGCATTCTGGTAACAAATAGGAAAAATTGCAAATTACAAATTTAAATTGCAAGTTACTTTTTTTTTTCCTAATTGGCTCTTAGATTCTTTTCACACTGACGTCAAGGCCTAAGGTCCTCTTGTTCATTTTCACTTTTTTTTTCTTTCCTTTTCCTTTTCATTGACGTAAACAAAACCTGTACTAATCGTTAAATGTCGCAAAAACGCATATGTGTCTAGAATTTTCAATCCTTTTGGTTCTTTTAACCATAAGTGTCGCAATTTTTCAAAATCAACAGTAAATGACGCAAAAAATACACAATTTAGAATCGGTCAGGAAATACTTTTTATGAAGTATATGGTATAAATTCCTCATAGGGCGAACTATATGTTGAAATGGGAATTTTCCTTCTTTTCTTGTCTCCACTGAAGTAGGTACGCCATTTTTGTCAGCCAGTTCAGCATTGATGTAGTGGAAGATTGCTTTTAATGACTTAATTTATCGTTAAAAATACAATAAGTTTTTCCAAAGTTATTTGTACAATTTCCTCTTCTGCTTTTTCATTTTTGATAAAATCTTCACCAGTAAGGCTGAAATACACGATCAGTTTAAACTGATGATAGAAAAAAGTGATCGTGTAAACAGAAAAAACCTGATGAATTTTTCATGATCCTTTTAAACTGATCAGTTTTTTTAAAAGATGGAAGTGTTCATCTTCTTCAGTTAAACTGATGAAAATATTCTATTGAAGCATGAGATAAATCAGATATTTCTTTTGTATTCAACGCATGGTGAATACTTCCGAATGCTTTTGTGGCAATTTTATGTATAAATAAAGTGAGCGGTCATTTGCTCGTCGAAAATGGCAAATAGAATGAAAAAAATTGAAAAACGAGAGAATTTTTCGATATTGAATGTTCAATAAGGAACAGTAATTCATCAAAAGTATCAGTTTCAATACACAAGAACTTTTGATTCTCCACATGATCTTTCTGCCTAAACTCATTTTCACAACGTGTTGCATGCACCCAGTAAATGCCTCCGTTTTAACTGCGGGTTCACCCAAATTGTTCGTTTCTTTCTTGTACTTTTTTATTTCTTTTTCTTTTTTGCAATAAAAGCCACCAACGCTGCACCTTGCACTGCGCTGCTCATGTTAAAAAAGAAGAAAAGATGACAGTTTTTTTTTCATTTTAAACTGAACGTGTAGACAGGTGCGTTTCATCAGTTTAACTGATGGAAAAAAACTGTCAGTTTAAATTGATTCATTTAAACTGATCGTGTATTTCAGCCTTAAGAAAGGTAGAAGAACGGTTTTTCTGGTAATATGAAACTTAGGATAATTTTTCGATAACAATTCGCTGAATTATATGCAGTTAAAATTTTTGTTTCCAATATTTTGATACACACTGTATTCTTTGCACTTTAATGACATTGTGGTGTTAATTTAATTACTTTGTGGTGTTAGTCTCTGTTTGTGGTGTTAATCAGGAAAGAAAAAGATCCTCAGGACATGAGAAATTTTTAAGAAGCTATTGAAAAACTATTCAAAACCAAATGTAAACCTTGGAATAACAAAAGTAAAGCCTATTTTAGACCTGACCATAACGACGATTACGACGATTAAAATTTAAGGGTGATCGCCGTATCGTCAGGTCTAAACCAGGCTTAATGTATTTAACGTATTTTATTAAATAACAAATCATTTTAGAGAGATAAAAGGTAAGAAACGTCTTCGTATATCACTAATCGCAGCTATGGTTTTCCTCAAAAGTTGTTCAAATAGAGTGCCATATCAACTATAATTAAGTGCCGTAGACGTATAGTTATCATGTTAGGTTTGAATACGACGAAAAGAAAAAACAAAGTCCGTTGCAATGTGTTACGCGGAAATCCTGTAATCCACTTTCTGCTGTCAATTAGACTCAATCTTTAATGTGCTATGTCATTTGTCGACAGAGAGCCTTTTGAAGCTGCCTCGTTTGTACTTCTGTAACGGAATGTAACATTCCATTGCTATAGATCTTCAATATGATAAAAATTGCTTAAATTTTCCAAGAGAAATCAAGTTCAAGCTGTTCTTAATCTTCGAATGCAATGATTTGAGGCTCAGTTATACTGTTCTTAGGTTTTCTTCACTGTTCAATTAAAATGCCTTCAATACAAACAATGATTTTCAAATGTCATGGTATTTTTACAATGAATCTCTATTTAATGGACATTGTTACGGTAGCAGCGATAGCGAATACCGTATTAAAACACCCGTGGACTCCGACTCCTACTCCGGCCGAAATGGCAATTAGTCTGCGATTTAGAGTCTGCGAGTCCCCGTTAAAAACTCAATATACATTCTAATGAACGAACGCAGCCTTTTGAATTTTCGAAGGTTTTAAATCACATACATTTAAAATACGTTTTCTTTGATATTTTATCACTTAATTGATGAAGGAATGGATATTAATCAAATAGGTCTACATAAAGCTGGGACTTTTAGTTACTTATGGTACTGAATCAATGTACTTTGGCACTTGAAAATAGATATTTTTTCGTGTCAGAAAAGCACAGATCAGACTTTCTTGTTACTTTCTACGTTTGTTAGCTATCTGTTCTGTCTTTTATCATCAAGGTTCGAGTTAAAAAAAGGCAGTTATCTGTTCGAATTCATTTTCGGTTTCAAGAAATTATAATTCAAAACATACATTTGTTTTTCGAAGAAACGAATTTGTTTTCTACATAAGCTCTTATAAAAAAAACGTACGTTATAAACAGCTCATGCATGTATAATTATTTTGTCCTCTAATAAATTAAATTGCTGGTCTGTTACAATTAGACCCTATTTACACGAGTTAGTAATTTTAAACATTATTATCGTTTATGCCTGTTTTCCACCAGTAAGATATTTCAAGAAATAACGTTTACAGAACTTTTAAGAACTTTAAGTAAAATTTCGAAAGTATTCTTGTGGCAAGCACTTTTGCTGCTACCGTTTTGCGCCATGTGGCTCTTGTTTAAACTTAAAAAACGAGCCGGCTCTTGTGTGCGCTTCGAGTGGGGAGTTCCTCTCATACAACTAACACGCGAAAAAATTATAAAAAATGACTGGATAGAATGATTGTAGAGTTTCACGAAAGGTGATGGTGGACAACACTTAAGCAAATTCCCTTGCATTTAATCCTAGTATTTTTTTTGATTTTAAAACAAGCACTTGGTGGTTAAGAGGTTTCATGAAATACTGCGATTTATCGCGCAACGAAGGATGTCTTTGACACAAAAAGATCCAGAAATCCAGAAAATCCAGAAAATTTGTCACATTCATTTGCAACACCTTGGATGAGCAACAAGTTAACCCATCCATGAGTGAATTCAGACGCTGCTATCTTGTATGGGACCATATGAGTGTCACATAGAAGATACTGTAAAATCTTCACGCTAAAAAGGTTGATGTTTCAATCGTTCTAAGAGGATGATGTCCTGGTCCCCGATGTGAACTGTAACAACATGACTGAGTTGAACAATTAATGGGCAGATAAATTCAGTGTTGTAGGAAACTTAAATGTTCCTCTCCGCCGTCCTATACTTAAGTGGATTTTGGAAGCATGAGAGAAAAAGCCCGAAAACAATTAGAATTTCCTTCAAGTTACATGCTTTAAATCTAGCAAAATGATTGGTCAGAAGACAATTTTATCCATTGTTTTAAAGAAAATCAGCCTTGAAAATTGGTCAATATTAGGCGAGAAAGTTGTGAAGTCGTTGTGGGAGCAAGTGATGTTGCATCAGCAGGGTCGGAATTTTTAACTGTTGATTCGGATCACGAAGAACATGAGAGAACTTGATGTTATATATTTGACTTTTTTACTTTTTTTTACTTTTTATTCAACAACCTTTTTGAAAAAAACTAGAAAACATCATAAATTAATGTTCTTCCTTACTTGCTCTGAGCAAATGATAATAAGCGTCCATCTGAATTAACTGCCCCCGACGAATAAAATTAATTCTCTGAGCGTTTATTCGGTAATTTACGGTATTATTTGCATTCCGCAAAAAGGTATGTAAGAGGAATTAAAAATTCTTTAATTCGAGGCCATTGTTCCAAAACGCGATGCCTAAACGGAAACGTTCTTTGGGGCGGAAAACCTTTTTTCAAACAGGTTATTATGTTTGTTTGGTTTCCATGGTGACAGCCTGTTTCAATTTTACAAAATTTGAATTAGAGTTTCTGATCAATGTTACACGCCTTAACGTTAAGCCTAAAGACTCAACAAAGTATATGAAGCCGGAAAGCGAATGAAAAAATAAAAACATCCATATCTGAAGAACGGATTTGAATAGTTCCTATCAAACTCAGCCAGCGTATATGGTTCTGAAAGAGGAGAGAGACAAGCTGCCAAAGACTTATTCGTGACAGACAAAAGGCATAGTTGATAAAAATCAAGGCAATTCCCGTTGTACAATTTTTATTTGATGACAGAAATATTGTGAAGTAACCTTACCTGTCAAGAGCGATAATAACCAAAGTGTAAACGGTAGCACAAACACCAGTTCCTTGCAAAAATGGCACTATCTTGCAAGTCAATCGATTCAGCATGACCGACTGATCAAACCAAGTCATTAGATGAATGGGCATACAGATGATGGTGACCAAAAGGTATGATACAGACAGGTTGGCCAAAAAATAATTTGTCACCTTGTGTAGCTTTTTTGTAATTGATATTGTTAAAACAATGAGAAAATTCCCGAAGCATGAGAGTGCGATGAGTAATGTAAATATCCCATATTTGTAATAATCCATTCTAGATGAATGCCAAAACTTGAGATAATCTGGATAATCATCGTCCAGCGAAGGCTTCACAGCAGCAGTTGGTATCGGTTTAATTGATACACTGAAATTTCCAATGTTTACATTGATGGACATTTCTGTTCTTAAGCATTTCCTTTTAAATTTTCTCTCGCCATCTCTTGTGGCAAACAAACTACATCTGAAAGTTGGGCTGACTTCAGCAGCTGCATAGCAGAATCATTGTAAAAATCTCCACATCTTGTTAAATATGCTTCAAAATATCATGAAGTCAAGAAAACATTTCACAACTGCTTTTGACGCACAAAGAAGTATTTCGGTTATGAATAATTTAATGTTAGTGGGTAAAAAAATGCGATTTTGTGGGATAGAACAATATTGTTACAAGCAGGAAAGGAAAAAGAAAACGTTTGTTAAGAAATATACTTTCCTAATGTGATGGATTTTTCGAAAAAAGTGATGACAAAATTAAGAGTAAAGTTAATTTCAAGGGTTATTATTATTATCTTTCCTTTTCTTTTTTTTTTAATTTTTCTTTTTCTTTTTTTAAACTAGGGAACTGTGCTGACTTCCAAGATAAAAAAGTTACAGATAAAGATCAGCGTCAAGTGGAAAGATACATTAAGGTTTTTAAATAAAATATCTTTTTCTATTTTAATGAAAACAAGCGTCACGCTATACAAAACGATATAGAAACTCCTTTTTTCAAATTCTTTATCCAAAATTCGATTTTCAAATTCGAAATAATCACTACCAATTTTCAATAACATTGGAATAGCATTTGTACAACTTTTTATGAAAATTGGAGAACTTTCAAAAATTGGTCCTAATTTGACCCGATTTGTCCGATTTTGGTCAAGCCTCTTGTCTTAACAACAAACGGATCGTTCAAGAAATGGAAAGGGCTGCCTTTAGAGATTACTTCACAAACACGGTAACGAAGGAGCTTGAATCAGATCCTGAAAAAGATGTAACAAAGGTTGAAGTCGATCTCAAATTATCAACTCTCAAGCCTATCCATGCTAAGTTAATGAATGAAATTTATCAACACTTTAAACAAGCGGGTCAGACAATTTTAAATGGGTGGAAGTCAGTAGGGGTGGTTCGAGCCGTAGAGGGTGCCAGGAGTGGTGCAGTAGCAGAATTTAACCTTTTTGCATAACGAAAAAAATTGAAAGTTTCAAAAAAAATGTTGTTGTTTTTTTTATTCAAACCAAAAAAGCAACAAACAAAGTAAAAAAATGTTGGTTTTTTTTATTCCACTTCCCGAATCCCCGTCAATTTTATACACCTGCAATGTATTTTTTTTGTAAAACCGCGTTAGTTTTATGCTTCCAAAATGCACATTTTTTTACAGACCCCGTTAATATTATGAAGCAGTAATTTCATGATTCGTTAATTTTCTGTAATAAGGTACTGTGTGTTTCGTAATTTTCACTCACACTCATCGACCATTAAAAATTTAATTACATTTTTCCAAGACATTTTCCTTATTTTTTCAAAAACCATTTTTTCATTTTTCATAAAAATATACTAGCCGAAAGAGCTTGAAAATAGCTTTCCATTGATGTAAAAATTATTTTGAAATTCGGTATACTCATTTAAAAAAACAACTTTAAAATTTTCATTTCCAACATTACGAAACACACTGTATATACAGTGCGTTTCATAATGTTGGAAACTTTGAAACAATAAGCAAGATGTAATTAAACTACGTGTTAATCGACCATTAAAAATTTAATTACATTTTCATGCATTAAGTAATCATCGGTTTATGAAATATTTATTTTTATCGACTAAATTACACAGTTTTGGAAAGCTTGGAAAAATATCTATCTAATAGTATAAAAATCTTAGGGAATCAACAACTATTTAAAAAGATATACTTATTTGAAAGTCGGGGACACTTTTTTCTATGGCAAAATATATTTTGAACAAAATATCGATTCCCACATGATAATTATAGTGACCACAGTTACAGCAGTTAACTAAATGAATTCAAAAGGAGAGCTGAAAAAATATTTTTCTTTCTGTCATTCTCTATGTATTCTTTTAAGTTTTGAACTCTCTAGAATGTTTAGCCACATATTTTTTAACCTCCATTATATCAGACCACAATAAAAATGTAATTTTAATGGACAATAGTTACGCAGAGTGTTTACCTACCTTGGTTTGGTTTCGCCGCTATACCGTGTATAGAGTTCCATCTTGGAAAAGATATACTGTATGTCCTTTTTGAAATGAAATTTTTCGGCCTACTTTTGATCGGCTTATTTTCAAGGGGAGCTGTTGAAAAGAGGAAAATCATTAATTATCAGTGTTGGAGCATAATACAATAAAATGTCTAACAAGTCGTTAATGTCAATTTTGCAGCGGCTTTTTTCCCATACACCAAGTTTGTTTTCTGCGCTACGCTTATACGGCTTATCGCCAATGTAAAATAATGAATAACATGATGGTCGAGAAGGGCCAAAAGACTAATAGTCTCAACCACCTACCTTTTCGGACAAAACGTAGTCCGGACAAAAGTGACTAAAATTTTGTCCGACTAATATTTTTGTCTGACTAAATATATTGTCTAAATCGTTTTTTCAGAATTCTTCTTCTTACGGTTTAAGAACAAAATCTTAAATATTTATAATTTTTTTTCTTGCTCACCAAAGAATGCAATGTTTTTACATGTACAATATTTGGATTTCTGCGTAAGCAAGAAATACTTTACGATCGTCCGTGTTTTTCTGTTTTTTTTTTTTTTTTCATCTTACTGTCCAAACCTACGCATTTTTGTTTCTTAAATTTTATTGGTTCATAAAAAAGCCGTCTCAATCGTGATTGGTGCATAATGCCCGATTTCTACGAAAGGGTGCTAATTTAGCCACCTCCACTTAAATAGCGATAGTTTATTGGCTGATTTTCGCCATGCCATGTGATCGTCCACAAAACGTTTTAAAAATGGCAGCGAAAGAACGTGTGTAGTTTGCTAAAAGTTTCTTTGATGGAAATATGGCTTTAAAAGAAGTTAATACAGCTTATAATTTTATATAAAGAATTGCATTACTGTTGGGAACTTATCATGTTCACAAAATTAAATTACAGTGTGGTTATTCTGTTTTTTGAAAGAAGTTTTCTTGAAGTTTAAAATATGAAAACAGTGCCAATACATGGTGTGTGGAAGAAAAGGTATTTCTTGTTTTATTTTTGCTCCAAGCCTTTTTAAATATGAAAGACCTTCGTGTATTTTGTATGTGTATGCATGTTTGAAGTCAATTTTTAGAAGCTTTTGGATTTTTAAAGCTCAGCTTAGCTTCCTTTCAGCTCCTCCCCAACATCACCAACATATGCACTTTATACAGCTATTTATACTATATTTAGTAGCAATTTTTGGATGTATTCTGGCTATATCAGCTTATCTCTTTTCTCCCTACGTATGTTGTATTTTTTTAACTTTTAGATTAGATATGAGCTTTAATTCCTAAGTAATTATTATTGTGATATTTATATTTTTCATTCTGAGGAGATCAATATAGAAACTTTATATATTAGTTTGTGCTGCCCAATGGATATGTTGGTTACCGCCAGTATACACAATCTTTTTATAGGATTCGTTATATTTAATGTGGTTAAATTAAAGTTTCGTATTGTGTCGATGCACTTTTTTGGAGTACGTGGGTGGCAAATATCCAGTAACAATCATTCAGCTTATTCGTACAAAAAAACAGATCTTCATAAATGATCTCCGCGATAGCATAAAGAAAAGCCCCTTTTTTATATTATGCTAGGCTGACTTTCTTGACGAACATTGTCAGTCGCATTAATATTTTTGTTTATTTAATGCTGATGCTTCTCGAGCTGAATGATGTGACTGTCTTAGTTTTGCAGGACTAGTGTGCTAGTGTTGCATTTTTGTGGCATTTTCAGCAGCAAAGCTTGCAGAAATCCTTCTGCCCGGTAGGGCATCTTGTTTTACATAACTTAGTCATAAATAAACAATTTCTTAAGTGAAAAAGTTTTGATAAATAATATAAACACTCGCTTTCATGATGTTCATTGTTTACGCTCTAAAGAGATTCTCGACCCTTTCGTTACAGATTGAGCGTATTTAATAGCCTCAGTTATTCCAGCTTCACTAAAACCTTTTTCAATAAGTTTAGTTTCTTCCTGCATGTGGTTGTACAGATTGACAATCCAACCAGCATGCAGTGGTTTTAAGTCCAATAATTTCGAGGAAATCTTTATATCTGCCGATTCAATGCCGTTCTTTAGCTGTCGCGCGACTTGATTAGAAAACCAATCGTTGTACTGGTTTTGAAAAAAAGCTTTTGCCGCTTTATTAACACTCAAATCTAACGGTTGAAATTTATTGGCAAAGCTGTGAGGCACTATCACAAGTTCACATCTATTTTTAGAGCAGAATTCTTCAGAACGTCGTTATCTCGTTTAAATGTGTCCATAATGACAAGTGATCGGTGCTCTTTAGGCAATCCATTTTCCTCTTTCTTTTTTTCAAAATAAGGAAACATAATTTCGTCAAAAACTGCAGGCATTATCCGTGTTTGACCAATGATTTGCAGTAAATCCAATAGAAAACGATGCTGGGAATTCATATCTGGGTAAAGGGCGTTTGGTTTTACCACCGTAGATCAATTGCATTGGTACAAATTCCCTTGTTGAGCTGACAGCAAACATTGCTGTTATTTGGCGTTTATCAACAGACTTTGAACCTTTGAAGCTAAAACTGTACTTGCCTGGAGTTACGGAAGAGAGCGGCGTTTGATCGATGTTCAGCACAAGATAACTTGGAATATCATGAATTGATATCTTAGAAGATATTGCTACTAAATTTTTAAACTTTTCTTCTACAAGAAACTGAGGAGTTTCCACTTTGCCAATGGTTCCCTTTCCTTTTCACCAATTCGCATCAGACAAATGTCTTTCGCCCATCGATTTTTCAGTTCCACAGTCCCACCAAACACCAGATTATTGGATTATCCCACGAGAAAAATCTTGACCTGTTTAATTTTTCCTTAAATAAGATAATGGCAGCATTGACGGATTCGTGAAGCCGATCCAGTACAAACCTTTTCCTACTCCCGCCGGAGGATTAGAAATACTCTTAACTTTGACTTTTAAAAATATTCGCTATACAACTCATTTAAAAATGAAAGAATTCGTGCCGACACTATGCTCATATGAATATGATGGAAAAGAAGGCAGCAATGAATCAAAATCGGATTAAGATGAGGAAATCAACGTGTTTATCCAAGAACCTTCAGATTGGTCGTGACTAGAATGTACGCAGTCCAGTAGGGAGTTTATAACACGACGAAACCTTGTCGGACGAGTGTCGACTAAAAAGAAGGAGCGCGATTTCATCCGAATCAGCTGACACCAAAATTGTTTCGCACACAGAGGTTCTCGTCGTCCCAGGGCTTCTTGCCTTTTCGATATATATACGGATGGCTGCCATCACAAAATTTGTAATAAAAACAACATGCTTGTCGATTTTCTTTTCCTAAAACACTTTACACCATCAAAAAAATAAAACGAATAAGCTGGAACAAAAAGAATTGTGAAGGTTATTGAGTACACTAGAGATTTAAATTGTAAGAATTTTTGAAAGTAGCTGGTTGCCAAAATACCAAATACTAAATACTAAAAAACACTAGCAAAAAAATCTGTTATTCATTTTCTGTGAAAGCAAATTTGGCAAGCCGAACATTGTGCCATAAACAACCCATTATCTTTGTCAACGTCGGAATCGAAGAAGGTGTCTCTGCAAACACAATATATGCTGTTATCTACATACATTGATTTTGATTTAACTGATCTGCGCTGTAACTTCGGGAAGGGTGTAAATTTACCGGCTCGGAGACACTCCATAAGATGTTCTCTCATTGTCTTTGACGAGTCGTAGGTATCGTGCACAATAGACCGTTGGAAAGGTCAACAGCAATAAGGCAATAGCGAACACACCACAATCGATACTGTTATCTTGTTGCTGAGTTGGCATTCGTTTGATACGTATGGAAGACGACTTAGACCTGGTCATTAAACAAATGGTGTGAATTACAGCTTCTGGAAAAGATGAGTTAAGAGAGACCAGTGAATCATATACCTCCACCTCTTCATGGTTTTTCCTAACAGTAATCCAATGAAGCGGGGGGCAGTGAAGTATTTGAATGACGTTATTGTGAGCACTGTGGTTATTAAACATATGTGGCAAAAGGGTGGTGTCCTCGAATCCTTCAATCTGATATTGTTTGTAAAGGATGGACTGTACCAAATTGATTGTGTCATCTTCCAACATTTCGCCACCTTACTTGTATGCAAACAACAAGTTACAACAAGGAGCCGTGGCATAACGGTAGCTTGTTCGGCTGGCATACCAGAGGTTCCGAGTTCGAGTCCGCCTCTGGTCGAACACTACAAGCTGCCAAAAGGGAAAATTGACGATTATAAAGGGTCTTCGATGCAGGTGATGAGATGACAAAAAATTCTAAACTGCATACCGTCGTGATACGAAAACAAATGAACTTGACTCATCTTAAGCTTAGGTCAAACGTGTCCAAACACTTTCATCATCGTGTTGGACGTTTGTTGGATGAAAAAGTTCATTCATTCTCTCCTTCTATAAAAAACAAAACATGTTCATTCTCTCAAACTCAAGATGGGTGTTATTTTATCGGAACGTTTGGGTTCTCTGACGACGAAAGGCCATGCCGGGGAAAAACCAGAGAATGGATGAAAAGAAGGAGCGAGTTGGGAGCAACTTTTTCCCTTTCGTGTTTTGGTATTTTTTGAAGGCTTTCCCTTTAACAGAATTGACGCTGTCAGCTGAGCTATCGCTCATCGTGGCTTCTTCTTTGTTGCCCATCTTTGCACTGAAACTCGTGATGTGATTTGACATACAAAAATGCGGTCTTGTTTATTAAAATTCGAACGTCTAAACATTCGAAATGACATTCATTTGCTATAGAATGACTTCATTTTCACATAGTGTTGGATGAAAAAGTGATCAAACGCATCCAACACGAAAAAGCCGTCAAAGTTTGATCGCGATCAAACTTTTATCCAACACCTTTTTGCTTCATCCAACACATTTTTTTTCTTCTTTTGCAAATTTTGCTCTTGGTCAAACGTGTCCAACATTTCATCCAACACCGAAAATTTTCGATGTTGGATGAAATGTTGGACACGTTTGACCTAAGCTTTAGGTGGTCCATATGGACTCAAGAAAGGTCGTCATTTTATTTGTTCGACTATCTATGGTCGTCAAATTTACAGTGTTTTAAAAGTCATTTCAACTCGCGAAAGGTAGTCAAAAAGACTCGTTAAGGTCGTAGCAATGACTCAGGAAAGGATGTCGAGAGAGGCACTGTAAAATTACTACCTTTTATGCTTTAAATCGTCAATTTGACTCAGTTACATTCCTCAGTGTTGGCAAACCTTTCTTCGCTGCAGCGAAAGCAAAAAAGAATTGTTTCCATTCTTGTCAAAAGCATTGGCCAAAGGAATCACACAGAAAACTGTTGTTGCCACTGTAGAACGTGTTATTACTAACAGGGAGTTCGAAACGACCGCAATGGACCTTTGCAGCAACTATGAAGAAGCAGATGAAAGAATTTTTGTGCATCTAAAAATTGACTTTCCTCGAGTATTGATTAAGACTGTTGATAGTGATGTTGTGGTAAACTTTTTTTCCATATTTCATAAAGTGGCTTCGAGAGAACTGTGGATTGAGTTTGAAACTGGAAAATTGCTAAGATATATTCCGGTACATGATGCCGCCATCGAACTTGAAACAATCTGAACTTGAATCTGTAGATGTGATCATTTTAATAATTTCATTAAAAAATATTTTTTACTGCGCACACGTGGTGTGTGTTTCTCTTTCGCGCGCGTTACTAGCAAACATTAATGAAACGGTAACCGAAACAGAGCGTGTTGCGCAAAACACGACAAACGACGTATTCATAGACTACGACAGAAATATATACCTACTGGACTGCGTACATTCTAGTCACGACCCTTCAGATGAGAGTGACTGTGAAGTCATAAGGAATCCATGGGAAAAGAGAAAAGCACCTCCGATGAAAGTGATAGCGAGGTAGTTCAAAATATCAGGAATATAACATTGAAATTAAAAAGTAAAATTATAGTGAGTAAGTAAATAAAGTATTGCATTTTTTTTAATTTTCTCCCAATTAAGTTATGAAATTTTAGAAAATGCCCAAATCTTTAGTCGGAAAAAATTATTAGTCGGACAAAAGTGACTAAAATATTTGGATGTGGCTAAAATTTTATCCGACTAATATTTTCGTCCGACTAAAATTTTTTTCCGATTAAGTTTGTCCCATAAGGTATTACTTTGATTGCTGAAGGAAAAAAATCCATTTGGTTTGATGCATACCCTATTACCCCGTTTTTAAGCCCCCCTCAGATTTACGCCCATGGGCTTAAATCCGGATTCAAGCCCATGGGCGTAAATACGGAGCCATTTTCAGCATTCGAGAAAAAACAAAATCATTCTCAGGTGCATCATTTTTTTTTTAAAAAATCAGTCAAATTTACACGGCTTCCTTCTTAAATAATCCTTAATTAGTAAATGCCCTTTTTCTGTGGACACATATTTCTTATTCAATTGGAAGAGGAACGCCATGAAACAGGTGTCAATGAAGACGAATCAGTTGAAAGCGAGGATGATGATAATGAAGAGGATAGTGAAAGCGAGGGGAACGAAGAAGAGGACGATTATGATATTGAAGTCGTGTAAAATATTTGAAAATGAAAAAGTGCCATCATACTTCTCTCGTATTTATTTGATGATCTATTTCCTATATTTTGGTTCATATTATCCTTTCTTATCCAAATTAGAGAATTTTTGGTACTTATTTTTTTTAGCCCATGGGCTTAAATCCGGACCACTTTTTGAAAGAAAAAAACTGACTCAACATTAAAAATCCGTTTTTAAGCCCATGGGCTTAAAAACGGGGTAATAGTGTAATTCGCTATTCCCATAATGTTTGTTAATTACCTTAACATCACTTCAAGTACTGTTCTTTATGAACACATCAGATTTGTTCGTGATGCCCTTTCATCATACCATTTTCTGCTACGGTCATCTGTGACAAATGACTTTTCTTGTCAAACCATCTACAATTGATCTGAAGGCTTATATTTTTGCAAGTTCAAAATGTCTATAAATTAATTTGCCTCATCGAACAGCTGGGAATACATCAGCTAACTTGCCGATAACTTAAGCAACTCACCTTAGAGAAGGACCACATTTGAGAACTTAACTGGTAGCCTTTTGGCAGACTGGTAGCCTAGTGGTAGAGTGCTCGCTACCTATTTGGGAGGTTGTGGGGATTGAACCTATATTGCTGTTCTTGAACATTATGATTTCACGTTGTCATGGAGATCAAGTTTACTTCCCCTTTAAGATCAACAGATGCCATGAAATAATCTTTTTCAATAGCATTCAGAATATTATGAATAAATTCCATTTAAAAATGCTTTTGATGCATCTGTTTGTTGAATCTTTTTTAGTTCAAAATCATTCTTAAAATTCATCATCTTTTTTGGGTCTCCGGGTAGACTTACAGTACCATAAAATTACATTTTTAGTGGAAGTGTTCTGAATTTCACTTCATATGTAGTTAGAGATAGGAGATGAACATGAACATGAAAGTATCATTAAGGGGAAATTCCTTAAAGCTAAAATTAACCATCTCAAAGATCCATAGATCTTGGCTAATTTTTGTCAAAAACTTAGGGTGTTTCTTTTATATTGCGGCCTTGTCTGAAAAATGCTTTTCAATGTTGGGCAAATATGTAAAACTAACTAGGAATTGTTAGAAATAACAGAAATTTCACATAATTTCACCTCCAAAGAAGTTATGCAAATAATAAGTCATTGTGACTGAAAATGTCCTGTTTAAGAGACATACTTCAACATACTTTTTACATGAAGATACACCACAGAACCTGCCGTATACTTAATTTTAAATTTTTTTAAAAAAAATGCTATCGCAGGTGAAAAGAAATCAAGAAAAATACAAAAACATTATATTCTTGAAACTCTTTCTCAATTTTTGTTTAAATAGTGCGCTATAGTTAATGGCCTTGTTTTAAAGAATTCGTTTACTTACCAGTACCATTGCATACAGGTCCTCCAGTCAATTAGCTACTATTCGCAATTTTGTTGCCAGTATTCATTCATTCAATCAAACAAAAAAACCATGCACCTAATTTTAGAAATAAGATTTAAAGATAAATATAGGTGCTAAGACTGCCCCAATTTCATCCAAAAAAGTTATTGATGCTCATCGCCAGATAATACCAATATCTATTTTACAACAATGATGTCTATCGTGAAATTGTTCAGGAGACGGACCCAAGGGTTTCCGTGTATTTGATTGGCTCAGAAAGCTGAGAAGAATAGATTGATAAGCAATTCACCTTGAAGCCTCGGCCAAACTTCACTTTTCATTTTGGATTAGTGTTTTTTGACTGCATTTTTTTGAACTGATTATAGTCTACCAGACTACATGTTTCTCTAAGGTCGATCTGTTCAAGTCCTATACAATGATTTCTCATTTTAAAGTTGTTTCAATATGTTTGAATAGTTTAAGCTGTGTTGGTTAACAAAGAATACTCAACTATGTCAGCGACTTATGAAGATTTATCGCCAAACTACGACTGAATTGGCTTGTTGATCACAGGATTGTCCAAATCTGTCAGGATTCGTCTGTTTAAATTTAGACTTTTTGATGTTAGTAGGCACAACAAAGTATTTCGTCACCAGTTGATAAAATTTAATGACTATAAGGTACGTAGTAAAAAAGGTGGTATGTAATTTGATTCTAATGTGATATTTACCGATGTGCGATTTCTATATTTTGTTTCGATAAACAATTAGTGTTTTGTCTTTTCATTGCTCCATGAAGATGGCAAGATAACAATTATACTGAAATGAGAAGAAAAACTATGATTCTTTCGTAAGGTTTATAAAGGCATTTTAAAGTTTCTTGCGGCGGGTTGTCTTAGTAAAGGCAAGGGGACTACCGTAGACCGCCAAGAAAAGACATCGTGAGGACATTGATTTTGGGACGATGTTTTAGGACTTCCTTTAGACGTTTTCAAATGACTACACAATATGCTCATTAGAGAGTGTCCTCTGGATGTTATGGAGATATACTTTTGGCGACTTACGGATCATTTGGTATCTGCATATTAGATTTGGGAAAGAAGCAATAAGGATCCCCACTCTAAAAGGACTATCCAAGAGCATTGACCAAGAGGGAATTCATTGTAATTGTTTCATAACAGTACCGTATCATCAGTAAGAAGACCAAATATACTATTTGCAATTATTTACACAAAGAAATATTTAGAAATATGTACAGAAAATGTTACTTTCAGGAATTTAATTGTGCATATATCTTTGTCAAATAATCCTCAGTGGAGCTATGAAAAAATTGATATCAGTTTATTTGATAGTTGTGGCTTGAACAATTACTGGCAGGTCATTTCAAATTTACTGAATGAGGCATGTTAAAATTTGTTGAAGGTATTCATGCATGTTATAGTGTCTGGGTTAATTTTCGTTTTGGGGCTATCTTCAATTATTAATCAAAATATAACGTTGTTGTACTTGGTTTAACAGTCAAGCAGTTTAACTTCAAAATCTAACAGCATATACTCTATTTTGGCTGTTTCATTGGTCTCAATCCATTTGAATTTGGTATATATGGAAAAACAAATTTGCAAGATGTCTATTCTGGTAAAATGGCGCATTGAAAACACAGGAGAGAACGCTACTTGAATTCAGTGCAGGATCGTAGTTATCCTTTGAAAATAGGAGCTGATGATGGGACAAGGAATAGTTTTTTTATTCGTATCTATTTTAAAAGTCTTAAACGATGGTATTCGTGATCCGATAAATGTAGTAAAAATCAACGACAAATGTGTTTACTCCGACAAATGTGGTAAACCTACGACAAATGTAGTAAACACCTTTAGGTTTGGAATGAGCCATAACAAGAGCCAGATGGCGCAAAACGGTAGCAGCAAGCAGCATTCTTTCGAAAGCACGACCAAAAATTGCCATAAAAAAGTAGTTAGTGTAAAGGGGTCTTATCGAATGTAAATGGGGTCTTATTAAGAAACGCCACCAGCAAATAATTTTCAAAACAAAGAAATGTACATACATGAGTTGAATTTTTTTAAGAAAAAAAAATTATAAGAGCTTACGTGTAAAAAAAAAATTGCGTCTACTTCGACAAATATTAAAAACAATAACAAAGATTCCATGGACTCAAGAAACCTTCCCAAAAAACTGCGATCTTTGAAATCTTTGATGCAAAATGACAGTTTAGATAGCTAACAAACTTTAGATGTAATTAAAAAGTTCGTTAAGATTGAACTACCGACGATAAAAAATCCAAATGTTAAGCATTTTTAGTAAAAGTTACTACTTACTACTTTTAACTTAAAGCCTTACCACCTAACATAAGCAATATGAAAAATATCCCTTTCTTCATGTATTATCAAGCGATAAAATATTAGAAAAATTTATTTGGTATGAAAAATTTATTTTAGAATGTTTAGAATGTTTAGAATGTTTCCAATATTTTTAGACTGTGTTCCTTTGTGAGAATTCATATAATACTCTGAACGAAGTCACATTGACTCTTAAGCGTAGGCTAAAAACGTCCGTTTCGGCCGGAGTAGTAGTAGTAGTAGGAGGAGTAGTAGTAGGAGTCCAAGGGTGTTTTAATACGGTATTCGCTTACGCTGCTACCGTAATTAGGCCAAACACGCGAAGGTCTTCTCCAGGTAACTTTTCAAGGGCTATCAGGTGGCCATACAATAAAAACCATAACTCATCAAGGTCTGCATTCGATACTGTTTTAAGTGCTATCAAGTGGCCATATGATAGAACCCAAGTTCGCGCATGCGTAATACTGCGTGCAAGCCAAATGAGCCATGAGTTTGAAGGTCTTAACCAAGTAACATTTAAAGGTCTATGAAGCCAGGCTATTTTTTTTCGTTATTGTGTTATGTCATGTTTTTGAGCGGGAGTATAAGTCAGTGTTTTTTTTTTTTCAGCATTTTGAAAAACTCGAAAATTAGTTTTTTACTTATAAAATGCTTACTTTTTATCAAAATGTATTAAAACTTAGTACAAAGTCGGAAATCCAGATAATTTATCATTAGAATTCATCAGAATGAGCCATCTAGGATTAAAAATTCCATAAAACCGATTTTTTCGAAATTCCGCATAACAAAAGTTCAAACGACATTCAAACTTTGGAAACTGTCATAAAACATTCTCATTCATATTTCTTAATATTTGAAATCCAGTTAGAAGAGCGCAAAAGGATTAATTATTCCAATATAATTTTAATCGACATTCGGTTCAAAAAGTACCGACTCAATCTACTCTAATATCCCGTTTTAGAATAAGCTAAAAATTGTTGGTGTAGTCTAATAAGACAAGAAATAAAAAAAAAGGTTTTGGAGCTTCAAAGGATGCAATATTCCATATAACGAAAGTCACTTTTGCAGAAGTTTTTGTCACAAGTTTCCGGTTCAATTATTTAGAATCACAAGAACGATACATCTTAATAAAGCTGTTAAAAAATGGTAACTATAAATTAATCATACTAGCCGTCAAGGCGGCGTCGCTCGCTGCCCATGTCCACCTGCTTTGTATCACTGTATCAATAAACGTCAAATTTCCTTATAAACGGCTCGTACAACTTGTGTTCAACCAGAAGCAGATTCGAAGTCACAACCTCTGGTAAAACCAATCTTTTATCAGTGTAACAATACACTCAAAACGTAGAGAGAGAAAACTTCAACTTTTTATTAGCTTTTGTTTGAAAAAAGTTACGCGCTCTAACGTGGGTGCAATGAAACGTTAGGGGGAAATGGTTTCTGTTCTTAAAAAAGATCACACGGGAGGAGAAAAAAGGCACGTGCTAAATAGATAAAGAGAATAAGAAAAAACGTTCGATCTGAAGCGCATAACAATTAAAAAACGAAATTAAATTATTAAAAGAAAAGCAAAAAAATATTTTGTTTCATGATGCTCTTTTTTTACCTATCGATTTTTAAACATTTTGATTGCTCGAAAAAAAGTTTACCCGTCTCAGACAGTCAGGCAAGGATACGTTAGGATACACTGGCAAACATGCTGCCAAGTTCTGCCACTGCTGCTTTTTGTTCAAACTGTTTAATCAGTTAGTTTCTTTGTATTTAGTTGATGTATTGTTTTCAAAGCCAACGTAGTCTACGTAGTCCTTGGAATATAAAACTAACAATAATAATAAAAACAAAACGTTATTCCTATTAGTTCATCAGCCAAAAAAAGTCACGTTCGATTGGGGTTGCAATGTATTTGCTTCGAAATCACGTCGCACACAAAAAAAGAAATAATTTCGCTCACAACTCAATCTACCATTTTGCGTGACTTACAAACAAACAAACAAACAAACAGACAGACAGACGGAGAATCGGCTATTAATATATAGACTAGCCGCCAAGGCGGCGTCGCTCGCCGCCCATGTCCACCTGCTCTGTATCACTGTATCAATAAACGTCAAGTTTCCTTATAAACGGCTGGTACAACTTGTGTTCAACCAGAAGCAGATTCGAAGTCATAACCTCTGGTAAAACCAATCTTTTATCAGTGTAACAATACACTCAAAACGTATAGAGAGAAAATTTGAACTTTTTATTAACTTTTGTTTTAAAAAAAGTTACGCGCTCTAACGTGGGTGCTATGAAACGTAAGGGGGAAATGGTTTCTCTTCTTAAAAAGTTCACACGGAGGAGAGAAAAAAGGCACGTGCTAAATGAATAAATAGAATAAAAAAAAGTTCGATGAGAACGCTTAACAATTAAAAGAAGAAATTAAATTATTAAAAGAAAAGCAAAAAAATATTTTGTTTCATGATACTCTTTTTTTACCTATCGGTTTTTAAACATTTTGATTGCTCGAAAAAAAAGTTTACCCGTCTCACACAGTCAGGCAAAGATACATTAGGATACACTGTCAAACATGCTGCCACATTCTGCTTCTGCTACTTTTTGTCCAAACCGTTTAATCAGTTAGTTTCTTTATATTTAGTTGATGTTTTGTTTTCAAAGCCAATGTAGTCAACGTAGTCCTTGGAATATAAAACTAACAATAATAATAAAAACAAAACGTTATTCCTATTAGTTCATCAGCCAAAAAAAGTCACGTTCGATTGGGGTTGCAATGTATTTGCTTCGAACTCACGTCGCACACAAAAAAGAAATAATTTTGCTCACGACTCAATCTACCATTTTGCGTGACTTACAAACAAACAAACAAACAAACAGACAGACAGACAGACAGAGAATCGGCTATTAATATACAGATAAGAGATGATTTTCAAATACTGGAAGAGCTCATTTTGAAATTTGATGAAATTAGTACATTTTTGTTGACTTTTGTTTGTTCCCACATTCAGTGGAATAATGGAATCCATTGAGGCTCTTTCTGTAATGCGTTTCTTTTTCATGTCAAAATTCAATACTCTAAGAATGATTTCCAATTAATGAAGTTTGAAAAACAAGGGCCCGGAATGATTGAAGATTATAAGATGACTTCTAAGAAAACACGGAATAATTAATACTAACTTGCTCCTAAAAAGACGAAAGTCAATGGAAATCGATCCTGGAGTTGGGTTAAGTGTGATTTCAGTTCGATTTTTATATCGATCTTTTATTTTTCACCGAATAATTGCAAAAAGATGAAACAAGATTATTTCTACAAAATTTTCATTTGTCTACCTTTCAGATAGAATAATGGAATACTTGGGCGCTCTTAATTCAATTTAATTTTCGTTTTGTACCTTACTGTCCTTAATCTAATCAACACACGCAAAAGCAAAACAGTTTGAGTGAACCAGTAAAGGACATCATCTATCATTAAACACATAAAATTTTATAGATTATTGGGAATATTGCTTCCTAAAGTGCTCCAAAGCAGATATTTTCTTGTTTAAAAGATAGAGATCAAATATAGCAAGGCGTATGGAAAATCTCGGCAACAAAGCTTTATTAGGCAGAAACTTATTCTCTTTGGAATATTCCGCTGAATTCATATTGAGCAATTTCCGATCCTTACGTGCTCCCAACTTTAAACTTAAATAACTCATGACTATCAAATGGTTTTAAACTCGGCGAAAGAAAATCGTTAGCAATGAAAATCTCACTGAAACTGATGACGTCATTATACACACTTTGAGCTCAAATATCGACAAAACAGTACATTTTCAAAGGTTGTCGTAACCAAGTTTTTTCTTCAGCATGAAATTATCTTTCGAATGATATATAAAGCTGGTGATTTTGACAACATCAAAATTTTGGTTAAATTTGTCTTTTGGCCCAAATTTGAATTGGCCCAAAAACAGGTTTCCCATCGTCAAATTGATGGGGCTTTTTTTTGGTAGAAGTATAAGTATTATAGAACAACTGTGCAATGTTATAGCTTTATAGTATTTTTTTCTGAGTTTTGATAGGTTTTTGACTATTTCTCCTGTACTGCTAGTTCGTCAACGGGTATCTTATACACCCCAAGTTGAGGCCGTTGTCTAAAAATACTGCGTACCCAAAAGCGGTGTGTTCTTTTTTTCATTCTCCTAATGCGTGACAAAGCTGACAATGTGGTTAAAAGGGAGCTTAGAAGGAGTCTCCTGTTTAAAGCTAGCGCCATTTTATTTGCTTTGGATTTTCGTTCAGTGATTTCATATGGAAACATGAAATCACACAACAAATGTTGCACGATTATCGTAGGATCATGAATCGGCGACTGTTGCATCATAAAAAGTAGTTATATGAGAACCGGCCTTAAGATACAGAAAAGTTGGACGTTGTGCGCAGTTACGTAATTTCTGCATTGGAGAAACCTTCTAGGAATGATTTGGAATCAAAATCGATTGTAGAATTTTCAATGTTATTTTCTGATTAGTAATGAAATAAACTAGCCTATAAACCTAATTTAGACGTTAAGAACCTAGCTAAGATTTAAAGAATAACTAAAGAACGTTTCTTGATACGTATCTTTTTGACGTGTGAGATAAAGTTTGATAAAGATTGACCAGTCAGTGAATAATCTCTGGTTAGAGGTTTAAACAATTGAAAAATCAATAATTGTTAAATTTGCCTAAAAACCTAAGCTTCAAATATTTTGGGAAATGGTTAAGGGTTTCATTTTCTAAGCATTCGATTTAGTGTTTTCGCTTTTCACTAATGTCAAATTGACGAATTTCCGAAGGGGAACAACCATACCATTTTAGGAGCTCTGCATCAAACACAATCGCGAACAATTCGCAGTTATAACTATCTGTTTGCTTTTAGAAACAGTAATTTGTTGTCCTCCATTTGGCATATAATGCTTGTAGAGTGATCGAATCGACTTTCTTGAAGCGGGAGTTAATCGTGATCTGAGTCACAAACTTGGATTCTGCTATTTGAACAAAAACTCAAAAAGCAATGGTTTGATCCATCGTGGAGAAGCTTAATATGTCCTTGCGATCCGGTTTGGAACGGATTTTCGGTTTGTTATTCTGAATTGAGGACTGATTGATACCAATCCATTGTACCAATTTCTTTACAGATCAACTTTTGAGCAGCATCCATAATGCAGTCATTAAGCCATACATTTGATAATAGAATAAGTTTGTCCTCTTGCTTAAGACATGGAGGTATAAAACAGAAGGAGAACGAACTCAAAATCTGCTATTGTACTATCCGTGATGCGCTGCATTTAAGTCCTCAGTGGGTAATAACATATAATTGCTATCATCTTGCATAATTTTTATAATTTTGGCGTTCTTGCGTGAAAATTTCGTTCATATCAATTCTCCAATGTGATTAAAGATCGTTAGGGTAAAGTTCTTAGCATGCATAATCTGTAGGAATTGGGAGAATTATGCAAAAACGTCACAAATATGCAACGAAAACATTGCAACTTTAGGTCTATATATCTCGTGATTCCCTCAAGCAGTTTCGCCGAGCTTCAGTTTTTGAAGAGAGAATAATCCTAAGTTTTTGCACGTACCGCCGCACTATCGAGGCGCATTTAAGTCAGAAGATATGTAGATTGGAACTTATACATGAATTACGCGATATCTTCAACTCTGTATAAAAACATAGATTTTCATTTGTTTCTCAAGGAAGCTTTAGGTTTAATAATCTGCTTGTCACTATGCAGCAAGTTGATCCGTTGTTATAATGGATGATATTTGGTTTTTAAATTGTCGTTAATTTTTAAAAAAGTATTCGTTTCACCGACAACCAGCCGAAAGCGCATCACGGATGACATCAAAGTGATACCGCAATGAATAGAATAGTCATTATCTGAATAATAGAAAAATAAGAGTTCGTTCTCCTTCTGTTTTATACCTCCATGCTTAAGAAAGTGCATTTCGTTACGTACCCAAAAAAAATTTCCTTCACGTCATCATTTTTATGGGGAGGCTTGTTTTGTTTTTCCAAAACACGCGCAAAATAACGAACCAATTTTGATCATGTTTTTCCATCAATAACCATGCCGAATGCCAATTCATTTTTTGCGATTCCTTTACTGATGCAATCGATAATGCCACTAGTTGGACCAAAAGATTTTGACAATTTCTTTACAAGCGTACTTTAATTCTGTTTGATCTCTTAGGCAGATACAACGCTGTACGTTTCTGGAAAATCAATATGTAATCGGTAAGGTATTCTCCTTTCTTCCATCTAATAAAGAATGGAATCGTCTGCACGTATTGCAGATCGAACCAAAGTTATCCAACGTCGTGGCTTTAATAAAATCATTTTGACGATTTCGTCAGGTAGTTGGTCGAAATTGTTCCTTTTAGTTTTTTGGTACTAACTTTCTTTTTGTTGGTTAGCATAGACTTTCTTGTCATTGTCTTGATTGATAGGGTCTGCAGAGGTTTCCAAATTATCGTGTAAGTAGTACTAGGGCTTCGAGAAACTCGCGTTATGCTTTTTCTTCAACTGAACTCCTTTTTGATTGGCAAGACAGCAAAGTCCCGTTTCTGGTGATTGCTTTTAGGGTGTAAGGTCCCATCTGTTTGCAAGAACATTTTCCTCCTTTTCTATCCTTCTGTATTTGGTTTTCTAAGAGCACCTTCGATCCTATTGGCAACGTAGTTTCTGGTGTTCTATGTCGATTGTTGTAGTTCTTTTGTTGCTTAGTTTGTGCCTTCTCTATGTTTTGGTTTGCCTTGTGGTGTGCAGCTTCTCTTATAGATGTCGCCGAGTCAAAGACAGCTTTAAACATGTCAAAATCGAAGGGGTCGCAGAACGATCGTTGGTATTGCTATCAAAAAGATCATACTTGATATCTATCAGCAAAACTGGATGTCGGTTGTACATGTGGAAAAATGGCGAGAATTTGGTTCAGTAATGCACACTCACTCTGTGAGCAAAAAGTATACCTTCAATAATAGTTATAGTCAATAATTCTTTGGGATTTCCTCGAGAACCTTAACCAAAGAGTCCTTTAAATTGTTCGATTTTGACGTTCATAAAGACCATTGCTTTGAGGGTGGTACGATGAAGTAACGCGCTGCTCAGTTCCAGTGGAGATTTGTCGAAATTTTGTTGACAAACTCCACCTTGATCATTGAACTGGATTTGAACACAGCCGTGCCGACTTATACGACGTCGTAAATAAATTGTGCTACAGTGGATGCGTTTTTATCTTTTGTTGCCTTTTATTCCGATCATTTTGAAAAATAGTCAATACATTCAATTAGTTGTTTGTATCCATCGACTTCTGGTAAGTTATAGAGATCAATTCCAATTTGTTTCATGACTTCCGTGGGCACTGGTATACTTTGCAGCTGGGGAGAAATTTTCTTGAATGTAATTGATTGGCGCTGACAACTGTCGCAATTGTTTATATAATTCTTCACTTCATTCACCATTCTATGCCTCAAAGATATTTCACATAACTTTTGATACGTAGACTCGCGACCACGATGACTGGCCATAGCCTTTGTTCTTGGGTTTTCGACGATTCCTTTGTGGATATCATGAATTATTTCCATCTGTTGCTGTGTATTAAAAAGACCCTTTCTTGATTCTTTGTAAAGCAGTTCACCGTCCTTGATCGAAAAGTTTCTGCATGTTCTTCTAAAATTTTCTTTCTTCCCTCTATCCTTTGCAATTTCCTTTGGATATATTTCAGTTCAACTCTTCAACGACTTTAAGTTCACGTGTTGCTTTGTCGCCATCTCTTCAAGTTGTCCATTATGATAAACAAAAAAGGTAACAGTCAGGGATTGCATGTTGTTTTTTACTCCGGGAAAAAATTACTCCCCTCGTCAGCAGAGGAGTAAGTTTTTTCTGACGGGAGTAATTATTTCCCCGGAAATTATTACTCCGGAAGTACTTTTTTCTCACGACATTATTACCCGGAAGTAATTATTTTCGGGGAGTAATTATTCACGGTTACACCGGCTCACTTCATAATCACTTCATAATGCTGTTAAAAATACATGTTTCCATTGGGTTCCACACTAGCAGCCTTTTGTTATAAACACGAAAACTGTTGAAAAACACCAAAACTAAAAGTATGATTCCTTAGGAGTTCCTAAAGCTTCAGACTTGAAACTTTCAGAAAAGATAGATAAACTATCTCTCTGTTTTGTGTAGCTTAGGCATTTTTGAGGCGCAAATATTAACTTCATAACATGTAGAGACGCTGTGCCATGATTTTCTTCTATTTTCACTTGTAACATCTTCTAGCAAACTCACAGACATTTTAAAAACGATTAAATATCGTCGTCTGTGGCTTTGAACAATGAATAAAAGCGTTTTGAAAGCTAATGAGTCTTAATTCCTCTGATATTTCAGTTTTCCGCGTTGGATTGGCACGTAAATAATCGTTCGTCTCAACAAAAATCCAGTGAAATGCGAGACGCGCTTTGGTATGAAAGGGATGCCGATACAATGGATTTTAACAAAAGAATTGAATAGCTATTGAAATGAGTTGTGAGTCCTTCTCTTTTTATACGTCCATGATAATCCGTAACACGACTTTATAACTCGATTTTGTTTTCCGGGTTTTGTTGAAACATAATAAGCCAAAAATAAGTATTTCTCATGAAGTAAGAGTTATATTGACGATTAATTGTATTGAAGAGATTCGTTATATAGATATTTCATACATTTTTCAAATGTTACTTTATGCCGAATAATCTGTTTCTCAACGTAAGTGCATTCTGGTGTATCACCTTGATACATTGCAAACATTTCTTCCAATGGTCTATCCATCATCATATCGACCTTGATCCCAGTTTTCTTAATAAGCAGTCCAATAAATACGTCATCTATTTTTAAAGGGTCTGTATAATCAAACAATGGAATTATTGCATCTACAACATCATTACTTAAGAAGAAACCACCTCCAGAACAATATGGGGGATATATTTCCGGGAGGTATTCTTGATAGGTGACTTTGTACCGTAAGAATAAAACTCCATCTTTGCTGCGAAAAGGTCTACCGTCTGTAACAACTTGGCCTGCGTATAGTTTCTGTAGAGGTGTTCTGATGTTAGTTACAAAATTCATGGCTGCCGGGATATTAATGAAAACGTCATCATCGCATTTTAACAGATACTTGTATTTGCAGTTTGTATGAACCCATTCTACGCCCTTCATTAATTTTCTTGAAAGATTGTGAAAATTCTCTTTAAGATTTATTTGAATGATGTCCCGATGTTTTTGAGACTCGGCGGTGACATCTTGCAACGAATTCGGACTCAAACCAACCAAAAAGAATACGTCAAAATTCAAAAATACATCTCCATACCGTTTTTTCAACGTCTCACTGCCCCAAGTAGTTCGAATTAAATTTCTACGCGCAGCGTTATGAACAAATGACGTCACTAAGATGGTGAATATCGTTTCTTTTCGACATGATTTTATATTATCAGCAGTTAATATCTTTCCTGTCATATAGCTTTCTTTTCTGACAGTCAGTGGATGCTCTGCGCAGCGCCACAACATTATCATAGCAACGAGACAAAGTATACAAGCAGAGATAGATTTTTGCCTACCGTAATGCATTGTCGTTGATGTTATTACTTGAAATGAATCGTGTATGTAATCTGGTTAACTACATTGTCATCAGGAAGGATCCTAATCATGAAAACAAGGATGTTGTCTCGTTATATCAAATGAAAATTTGAATTTGTGACCGCATGTGATAAACTAAGCAAACCTAACAAATTAAATTAATCATAACTGCACCATAATTATGATTAGTAATTAAGTTAATTCTGTTAAAAACATACACGTTTTTTTTATATAAGCAACCAAGGTCAGACATTTGTAGTAATGTTGCTTAATTTGTTGCGAAGCATAAATCAATAATACATACAGTGTGTATCAAAATGTCTTATCCACCAACTTTCAAGGCGTATATCTCATTACATGTCTGATAAAATATTGTGAATTTTATATCACAATAAAGAGCTTTTCATGCTCTATCCGTTAATATAAATTGTTTGCCAAAATATTTGTTCTTCGAAAAGATATTGAAGAAAAACTCAACGATTTGGTTCATTAAATTCTTGAAAGATTTCTTAAGATTTCTAATTCTTAAGATTCTGGTAATACTGTTGCTTAAGTTTTACTAGTGTTGCCCTCAAACGTGTTGCTTATAAAAAAGTCATGTAGTTTAAAAAGATTAAGTAACAACTTTGAAACGGTCACACTTTTCTAAACTTTTTACTTTAGAATCTTGGATACACAAGCGTGTAAAATATTGTTGATGCGCGTAAATATTCTTTGACGTGTTTTTTATCCGGCACGTTGTTATCTACCTGTGTTCAAACGTAACATATTAATGAGATGCGTAAAAGATTACGGATGTGTCTTGTTTTTATCCGGGACACTGTTACTTTACCCATGTTCAAACGTAAAATATTAATGAGGTGCGTAAAATATTTCGAATGTGTTTTTTTTATCAGGGGCAGTCCCAGCCGGCACAAGATGTCTTTTAAACATCTAAGTCAAGTGTAAGTTACGTCTTTAAAACGACGTCTAAAACGTTTTTAAGACGTCTTTAAGATATCTTGCAAAATCCAGTCGTTTAAAGGACGTCTAAAAATCGTCTTTAAAAGGAAGTGACATTTGTGTTTGTTTGTTGTAAATAAATGTGAAACTTAAAAGAAAGCTTTCTTATAAATTCCCAGTTATTTCTCAGCAAACTCGTCGAATTGTTTTTCAGAACATTCTGACTAATGAGAGCTGAAGTGAGGAGATAACAATAAAGCTTCGTTTTTGTTTGACGTGCGTGAAGGTTTAAGACTGGGTTTTTTGTTTTGCTTTTTGTTTGTTTTTTGTCATGCGGCAATGATCTTTGTTGTGTATTCATGGCAGGAAATCTCAGAAATTCAATTTTTGAGTTTTTGGCTTTCGATGAAAAATATATGATACAGTGGGCTAAAACTTTTTGAAAAATGTTTTACATATAAAAAGTAATCTACCCTCAAACTCGGAGTCCTGCTTTTTGTGAATCACACTGTATGAGTTGGTATGAAGATACATAAATCATGACATATTTGAAACATTCAAAACAATGGAACCGTTGAACCAAAAACAGACGTGACCATGCTTAATGTGCAATGTTGGGCATCTCCAGTTATATATGATGTCAAATTGACGCAATATCAAGAACTACAATATAAATCATTTGAAAGGAACATGCGATCCATTCAAGCCTGTTTTAAAGTTAAATTTTCTAGACATATCAATATGCAACATAAACTGAGTCTTAGTCATCATTTCTGGGAAAATTTATAAGAAAATTTTTAGCAAAGTTTGAAAGATACTTACACGTTTTTTTTTGGTCCAGAAGGAACTTTAATTTCTCCATTGAGCGCTCCTTATTAGTTTAGAGAGTATCAGCCTCATGGTACCTTCATGAGTCCATTTTTTTCACTTTTGTGAATGCATATAACTTCTGACTTGCTATTTTGCGTAGGTGGTTTTTTACTCTTTTTCAATTGTTTCTTTTTGAAAATATGAATGTTTTTTTGTTGGTTTTTTTGCAATGAATATAATATTTTTGTCAATACAAATATACAGATACACACTGGATATACGATTTAATTATAAAATACAAAATGTTGATTTCTCATAACTAAAGATTTATGTTTGCGAGCTTTTCGCTAATGACTTCTTGAAAATTTTTCTCAGTACTTTGCGTTTCGTTTTTTTGTTACCATCTCAGCCAAACGTCTGTAGAACTTAATACAACTTAATACGGCTGCAGAGAAGACAAGTATACTTCAATCAACCGAAGTAGCTCGTCAGGGTCAACAGTGTATGGAAAAGCTGGTAACCATGGACAAAGAATGAACAAATAACCATCAATTTAACGATCATTTCACGATATCAACTTCTAACGAACTCGACAGTAATGGAGTGGACCGAAGAAATGAACGAGTGAAATCCTGTGTTAACATTTCTTTAAACGAGAACTTATCCGCTGCAGCAGAACCGTAGAATAAAGGCATCAAACGATAAGTTAAGGCTGCATTTTCGTCTACTGAAGATTCGTTTCTGTCTTATGGTATTAAAAGATATGGTCAGGGAAAATGGACAGCAATTTTACGAGATCCGGAATATAGCTTTCATCCTTCACGAACACCGAGTGCTGTAATGATCAGAGCAAAGAAGTTAAACTTAATTTAACATACGAGATTTATCTACTATGTCTGTGTTAAATTTGTAAACAGTTCGTTACTTTGTTTGACTACATAAACACTAACTAAAGGGGAATAACTTTCTTTTCGAATAACAGTTGGTAGATCAGGATGTTCTTCAAGTTCCGTAAATGTCTGTTTACCAATAATGGGGAGATTCACACAAAGTTTGAACTAAGTGAAGAAGATCGAGGATGCTTGAAACGTTTGTTAGATGCAAGCCAAATAATAGGACCAAAACCATTTTATTTCCCAAACATAACTGACTCCGAAGAACAGATGGCTAAGCTGATCTTCTTAAAGAGGAAGGAAAAACATAACCTGTTATTGAAAGACTTAAAACATATAGTACTTTTGAAAAAATGTAAAGAAAATTTAAGAGTGAAGAAAAACTTAAAATGATAATTTGCCTCTTCAATCTCTAGTCACCTACGGCATTTTAATCACCTTATCACAACTACTTCTACCTTTTGACTCTTCAATAAGCAAGTGGCCTTGCTACACTTTACAGCACCTTGTAACATCTGGCTACAATTTGTTACCTACTACCAGGTAATTTGATAGGAGCAAGTCATCTAACTACTTAGTTTCCAGAATATCCGATAAGCAAGTTGTCTTGCGGCAACTTATCACCCCTTGTTCCTTCTTCCTCCTTACTCCGACGATGAGGAATCTGACTCTCAGCTTGAACAAGAAAAACTTACTCTTCACCTCCATTTGGCATGGCTATTTCCTTTTATTTTTTTATTCCCGCTCCGCTCGTTATTACTTGGCGAAACATTTCGTCCAGCCCTCATCCAAGAAACCCTGATCAGGTGCTTCTGGATTATCCATTCCACTATAACACTATAGCCACTCCGGTCCTCTACAATGTTATTAGAACTATTTGAATTCCACTCATCATTGCAACCAAAATCTGCAAGTCTGTATTTTATTCTTCCAAGTGTCAGCTATGCTTTAATCTGGTCAGTTTTCCCTCTGATTGGCTGGAGCAGCTACTCTCCAGAGTTAGGTAGTAAACGTCGATGCTCCGTGAGTTTGAACGGCCAGGAGACAGAAACAATTACATATCTCTTTTCCCTTCTGGTCAACTGTTTTGCCATTCCAATTGTCATTATGATTGTCTGTTTTATCATGATTAAAAAACAACTGAAGAAAATGGCTGAATTGAAGAAATCTGTTAACAACTACCGATCGAAAGTATCACAAAAGAAAATCAAAACTGAAAAGCAACAAAGCATTTTACTCATCATGATGATAGCAGCATTTCTGATTTAATGGACACCGTACGCAGTACACGTTTTAATGATTGCTATGAACCTAAGTGTAAACAAGATTTGGATGGACACTTGTGCGTTAATGGGAAAGTGTTCGGTAATTTACAACACAATCATCTACGGAGTCATATACAAGAGGTTTAGGCGAGCACTCTGCGCGTTATTTCGCAAGAAAGAATGTATCAAAGTGCCAAAAGTGACGCATCAATTATACCTTGAAGCAACTTTGAACAAAAAAACAGAGCAACACGTGTGCATAAAGGTAGCTGTTAAATTTGATGGCTTGTAAAATCATGTAAATATATGTAAATATAGTATATTGTAGAATGTTTTTTCAGGAAGAAAGAGGAGATTGAAACTTATACAACCTTGTCTAATACTATGGTGTCGGAAGAAGTGGGATCACAAGGAGTGAAGGTAATAATCTTCAAAAACAAGCTAGAAACATATCCTAAAATAATTCACGGTAGCAACTTCAGTGTTTGAAATCGTAGCCCGTCAACATTTGAGAACAAACATGTCTGCGTTTTTTAAGGCTTCCGCGTATTCTTCGTCTTCAACACTTAATTAAAACAAACCTCCAATCCGTGACCAGTATACAAGTCCCAACCAGCACAAGACCCTTTGAAGACGTCTTCAATTCGTCTTAATCACGTCTTCATAAGACTTATCTTCATAAGACATAGGAGTGGTCAAATAATAATAATCTAGCATTTCATGAGAATAAGAGTAAAATCATGCTGTTCTCTACAAAGCAGATCGCAACAAAGCATAATTTTGGAGAGGAAAATCATCCAAGTTTTTCTGTGACACACAACAACCACCGCATCCAGAGAATAAAGTCATACAAAATCCTCGGTATCCATTTTGATGAGCACCTTGATTGGGATATTCAACTAAAAGAATTACTTAGATCATCGTACAAAAAGCTGTATGCACTTCGAAAAATTAAAAGGTTTACGACAAAAGCACAACGTAAACACCTTACTGAAACGTTAAATCTATTCATCTAAACTCAAAGTCGAACCAACTGAAAATACTTTTTCCTGACAATGCGGTTGACTTTTTAACAATCTGCCTTCAAACTGACGAGAAGAAAAGAATTATAACTCATTCGTGTCTGGACTTAAATCATTTTCACTTGATATAGCGGTAGCCAACTATATCAGCAGTCACTAATTTACTTTTTTTTATTTGATTATTTGTTTACATATTCTTCTAATATAAGAGTTTCGTTGATGTGTTCATGTGTGAATATATAAGATATGTGCGTGTGTTAAATGTGTAGCAACGCTTTTACTATGTATATATGGACATACTTAATTCATAATTTTATAATTTTATAATTTATATTTTGAACTAGTTTATTACTTTAATACGGTACGGGATGAAGAACCATTTTAAAGTACGGATATGCCCGAAATAAAGCATTATTATTATTATTTATTTACTTAAAATAATTTTCAAAATGCAATTATTATTTCACCCAATGAAAAACATTGTTTTTTTGTGTGTGTGTCAAGTAAAGTCTACCAAAAAATAAAAAGCTGTTGTTTCTGCCGTACTTATTTCTGTGTTCCTATCCTCAAGATATAATTAAAGATATAAATACATTAGCATCTATGTTTCTTGTACTGGTATTTACTTGAGCTTGTTATGAATTTGCTGTTACGTATATAAATTTCGATGATGTTTTGTGTTTTTCAGATCTCAGTTACGCCTTTTGAAAGATGGTTTCAACACATTAAAAATTAAAAAATTGACGAGATTACTGTATTTCATCTTTTGCCGTTAACGGTAAATCGCCCGTTTTTGTGCCGGTACTTCCGTATTTATGTACAAAAAATTCGGTATTCGGTATGGGGTAGTTTATCATATACACGTGATGATGATCTAATGTCGTTATTTTCAATAGTGCGTGAGTTATCAACATTGTTGTGGCGTATTATTTCGAATGTTTTTATTCTGTTTTTTTGTTGTCGCATCAAAAAGAACTTTTTATGTCTTCTAAAATAGCTGTTCTTCTGCGCAATTCAATAGCAACTAGTTAGTTATATATTGCAGATAGGGTGATGGAAAGATTTTTCTTTGCATTTGTTTCATGTTTCAAAATTTAATTCAGACACAGAAGAACTGTGTTCAAAACAGGGATAAGTGAGTGAGATGTTCTGTGTCTAACAAGTTAAAAATGACCATTTTAAAAGAGAAAATATTGGATTGGACATTCAATTTGATCATTTTAAAAACTGCCGCGCTTTATTTTATAAAGCTGGTGATTCTGGCAAATCTTAATCAAGTAAGGTCATTTTTTTCAATGGTTCAATGACACTCAAATCAAAGTCCACAGATATTAAAGAAGAAAAGTAACCTATTAGCATCATTTGTCGGAATGGCTCTATGATCGTTTTCGACTTTCCTGAGAATTTTGCCTGATGTGTTATTTGTTGACTTCATAGTTTATTACAGTGCTTTTCTTAAAAATGTGTCAACATGCAGTAAATCGTCCTTGAGTGAGTCGTGTTAACGTTATAGAAATAGTTTCCATTGCCAGAATTCTGAACACTTCTGAACGAAGTTGCTTTTTACTTGCACACTTGACACACAATTACTTGTATTTCAGGGTAACGGATACCTGTTTTAAACCCTAGTAGGACTAGGCTTTTTGAGGCTCTGAAATTGGGACCAGTTGGACCTTGATCTATTGTTCTTTTTTATGACGTCATTAGGTACATTGGGTACATTTTTAGGCAAATTATTATTTTTTAGCACCCAATCCCCCACCCCCTCACTTTGAAATCCATGGGCAGGACCTGCTTTTAAATATAGATTAAATTTCAGTGGAAATTAATAACTATCATCAAATCATACAGCGGTAGTCTTTTTGCAGTGTGCATCGCTAATGTTTGTCTATAGTAATAGTTTCATAGCTTTTGATAGATTTTATATCTACTTATACTAATTCGCAGTATAACGAAGAGCGCGCAAAAAAGACGACAATTTTTAACATGGGCTTTTAGAGATGTAAACAAGCTTTCCAAAAATTTATCATACTTGATGTAAACATATTTTTGTCAAATAGATTAAAATCACACATTTTTCATTTAATCACACCATTCGAAAACACGAATTTTGATATGGTCGTAGTAATGTGGTAGAGAAGCGCGCAGTATATGAAGAGCGCGCAGAATAGTCGATGACAGCGCGCAGTGTAAGGTTACACAAGAACGCGCAGTAAAAGAGAAGCGCGCAGTGTTTCATGACGTACGCGCAGTTTGCCTCTTTAGGGCCGTCGTATTTTTTACACTTTTTGAAAGGTATATTAGCATCAGTGTGGCCTAAACAAAAAGTAACAAAGTTTTGTTTGTTTTTGTTTCCGTTGTGTAGGCTTACAATGTATAGCTTGTGCTGTGTGTACAAATTTGAATGCTTGAGCGTGAGGACATTTTTAGCTAAAGCTACATGCTAGTTTTTAAAATTTTCTCGTTTGAATTACAGCAGCTGCAACAGTTATTGTTAACGATGAACCAAGAAAAAAGAGGAAAAAGAACAGTTTGGGCAAAGCTGTGGCTTCTAGAAAGGAGAATTCCAGAGTGGTTCTTCCTCCTCCCAAGTAGCGATTAAACGTTCCGTTTCTTCATGAGTTTTCGATGAAATTTTAAACAAACCACGCAACTTTTTTATTTCAGGGTCTCTTATACCGTCATACCGAAAAGCATTGTTTTAGAAGACGAAGAAATAGAAAACTTGGAAGAGGAATCAGATTATGTATGACGACTTTAACACTTTATGTGAAAATTTTAATTCAGGCTTAAAACCATATCAATTTGAGCCAGAGGTTGAAATTGACAGTTAATCGGATGATTATGATGAATCTGATGATGAAGAACCGGTTTCTACCACCACTGTTGGCAGTTGCACAGGTCGCTTGAGAAATAAAGTCGCAATTTTGGGTCAAATACCGTCATACCATCTAAAAAGGAAGCCAAATACCGATACCGGCTCTTTTATAGGGCCGATTATTCACAAAACTATTGAGACTAGTTCATACCCTAAGGTATTTAGATTCTGTTGCTCGAAGGGTTGCGAAACCACTTAATATTCCAATTAAAATATTAAAGAACAAAAGCCTGAAAACGTAATTTTGCTTCGTTATATTGCGTTCTTCTTAAATTCGCTGAGAAGCAATTAACATCCTAACAACAATTTATATATATGTATAAGAAAAAGCAACGGTTGTTTTGTTGTACTTAAAGTTGTATGCCTGCATCGCAGACAATTTTCAGCAACCTAAAGCCTTCATTGAACTGACGTCAGTCATTAAGTCCGTGTTTGATTATCAATGGTGTTTTCTTTGATGTCTACACTTGGCCATTATTTCAGTCAATTTATTCCAGATGTATACAAAACACAAACAAATAATTCTTGAAAATCAATATACTCCATTAAATGGTTAAATGCAATACTTAATAATATAAAATCTATCAAAAGCTATGAAAATATTACTATAGACAAACATTAGCGATGCACACTGCAAAAAGACTACCGTTGTATGATTTGATGATAGTTATTAATTTCCACTGAAATTTAATCTATATTTAAAAGCAGGTCCTGCCCATGGATTTCTAAGTGAGGGGGTGGGGGATTGGGTGCTAAAAAATAATAATTTGCCTAAAAATGTACCCAATGTACCTAATGACGTCATAACAAAAAAACAATAGATCAAGGTCCAACTGGTCCCAATTTCGGGGCCTCAAAAAGCCTAGTCCTACTAGGGTCTAAAACAGGTATCCGTTACCTTGAAATACAAGTAATTGCGTGTCAAGTGTGCAAGTAAAAAGCAACTTCGTTCAGAAGTGTTCAGAATTCTGGCAATGGAAACTATTTCCATAACGTTAACACGACTCACTCAAGGACGATTTACTGCATGTTGACACATTTTTAAGAAAAGTACTGTAATAAACTATGAAGTCAACAAATAACACATCAGGCAAAATTCTCAGGAAAGTCGAAAACGATCATAGAGCCATTCCGACAAATGATGCTAATAGGTTACTTTTCTTCTTTAATATCTGTGGACTTTGATTTGAGTGTCATTGAACCATTGAAAAAAATGACCTTACTTGATTAAGATTTGCCAGAATCACCAGCTTTATAAAATAAAGCGCGGCAGTTTTTAAAATGATCAAATTGATTGTCCAATCCAATATTTTCTCTTTTAAAATGGTCATTTTTAACTTGTTAGACACAGAACACCTCACTCACTTATCCCTGTTTTAAACACAGTTTTTCTGTTGTCTGAATTAAATTTTGAAACATGAAACAAATGCAAAGAAAAATCTTTCCATCACCCTATCTGCAATATATAACTAACTAGTTGCTATTGAATTGCGCAGAAGAACAGCTATTTTAGAAGACATAAAAAGTTCTTTTTGATGCGACAACAAAAAAAATAGAATAAAAACATTCGAAATAATACGCCACAACAATGTTGATAACTCACGCACTATTGAAAATAACGACATTAGATCATCATCACGTGTATATGATAAACTACGCCATACCCAATACCGAATTTTTTGTACATAAATACGGAAATACCGGCACAAAAACGGACGATTTACCGTTAACGGCAAAAGATGAAATACAGTAATCCCGTCAATTTTTTAATTTTTAATGTGTTGAAACCATCTTTTAAAAGGCGTAACTGAGATCTGAAAAACACAAAACATCATTGAAATTTATATACGTAATAGCAAATTCATAACAAGCTCAAGTAAATACCAGTACAAAAAACGTAAGAATAACATAGATACTAATGTATTTATATCTTTAATTATATCTTGAGGATAGGAACTAAGAAATAAGTACGGCAGAAACAACAGCTTTTCATTTTTTGGTAGAATTTACTTGACACACACACAAAAAAAACATGCTTTTCATTGGGTAAAATAATAATTGCTTTTTGAAGAAAATATTGCTTATATTATAAATATTTTATGAAAAATATGGCGTTTTGTAGCAAAACTTCGAAAAGCATTGCTTTAGAAGACGAAGAAATAGAAAACTTGGAAGAGAAATCAGATTATGTATGACGATTTTAACACTTTATGTGAAAATTTTAAATCAGGCTTAAAACCATATCAGTTTGAGCCAGAGGTTGAAATTGACAGTCAATCGGTTGATTATGATGAATCTGATGATGAAGAACCAGTTTCTACCACCACTGTTGGCAGTTGCACAGGTCCCTTGAGAAATAAAGATTGATGTATTTGTCGAAACTGTCAAATAGAATCCCGAAATATAGACTATGTTGCCAAAAAGTTGCAGCCATCAGTGAACATAAGTTTGAAGATAGAGCTTGTGTTAGTGACAGTGAGGAATTCAAAATCCTGTGTTTGCAAAAATCAGTTTTACGAAATGTTTTGGTTGGCTTACATGTTCTCAGGGGAAACCATCTTGAGAAGAAGATTACCAACCGTTCATACAGATACGCTGCATATAGACAATTCACATGGTGGATTTACCAAAACCTTGGAAAAGGCATCAGGAGAATTATTCCATCATGTGTAATTGTTAGAATACGAAACACACTTCCCGAAGAAAATAGCGTACATGTACCCTATTGTGAAGGGAAAAAAGACTAATTTAATCTCAGATAATTTATGGACTACTTATTTACTACAAGAGAGGTTGTACATAATACATCTAATATACAATAAATCGTCATGTATAAAACCTCATCATTTGTTTTCTTACAACTTCTTCCACTGTAGTTGAACATGCAGCATCTAGTTCCTCAAATTGCTCTTTGTTCAAGATAGCCTCAGCAATGTTTCGTTTCTTTGTTGCCATGACTTCTCTTCTCTCACTAGCAGAACGTTTTTTCAATTGTTGGTTGCCTTCGTTGTAAGAAAACTTTGTCCGGTATGGCATCTGGTTTAAGCAATCGTCTTGCTGGTATTCCCAACAGTTCGTTCTTGGCAATAAAATAAAATTTTACTTCAGTGAAATCAATATCTGAATACCTTGGTACGTTTTACTACAACGCATAATTCATAATCAAACAATTATTTTAAATGCTAAATGCTAGGAATTTCATAGTGCTTCATGTTAAAACCTACTTACTTGTAAATCTCTTTGAAAACGATCCTCTTCAAAATGTAGATGGCAAAGTCTAGCATCTTTTGATTTTGGCGATCCATATCTTCTTCAACTTATCGTCTCGTGGTAGCTTGCAAAAACTTCCATTTTTACTATGATTTGGTTTTGAATTATTAAAGCAATCAACTGCACAACAATGAACCATCATTTTTACTTTTCGTTTACGTTTTCCTTGATTTTTAAAATCTAATCGCTTTTCAAATTTACTTTTCACTAACTTCTATCTTTTTATAAAGAACAACTATGAGAACATAAGTGACGTCAGAGATTGATAAAGCCAGATCTCCACTAGACGAAAAAGTTCGCGCGAAGAAAAATCGTCAAGTGGAGATCACTCTTTAAATGAAAAAGAATATTAATATCAACAGTATTAATATCAACAGTAGTGTGTCCTTCCATATGGTCACCTATCTTGAAACTGGTTTTGTTGGAAAGTTGGAAATTACTGCAATGCCACTGGTTTAGAATTTGACGATCGTCGTTCGCATGACGAACAAAGATGGCAGCCGAAGTGGGCGGTCACGATTCTGCTCTTGATGAAAAGAAAGTTATGGAAGTTATCCAAACAATCAAAAGTGGTAAGAAAGGAGCCAGTATAGACAGAATAACTGTGTTAGCAAATAACATTCAGCCAGAAAATGTAAAGCGTATTTTGGAAACCCTGTGCCAAAAGGATGTTTTAACAGCGAACAAACGATCGGGTAAGAGCTTTTTTCGTTTTACCAAATCATACTTGCAATCCAAAGCACGAGAGGAAGTTATTCAAGAAGCAGAAGACTTTCACACAAGCTCAATTTTGCACGCCAACGAAAACTCTTGTAATAAAGCTTCGAATTCCTTGTTAGAGCAGGAAACACAATCTGCAGATCAATTTAATGTATTACAGTATTTCTTGACACAGTTTGTTGATCTTAAAGAATTTATTTCGTATGAAATCAGTAAACTGAAAAATAACGCTTCACAAGAATTAGTAAATCAATTGAATAAAGAAAATACTTTTTTAAAGACAAAAATTTTGGAACAAACAACATTTTTATCTCACGAAGTTGGTAAACTCAAAAACGATCCCCCCGTACATTTGATTCAACAATTGCAGGAGGAAAACAAATTTTTAAAAACTAATGTTGTTGAGCAGAAAAACATAATTACTGACATTTTAAATCAGAAAAATATAAACCGTCCATTGATAGATAATAGAAACAATGAATGGAAAAGCGTATCAAAAGGCCCATCAACCTTAAAGAAATCAACATATCCTGAAGTAATTAGTGCAAACCGTTTTAATGTACTAGAACAAGAAGAAAGTAATGTGGAGGAGAACGACGTTATTTCTGATGTGTTAATTAAATGTGATAAAATGGCTGGAATCAGTTACCGAAAAGCTACAAATTTTCGACCCAACCGAAGGCCTTTTCCGGTAATCAATGAATACCCGGAAAGAGAACAAAATTTTTCTCAAGATCGTAACATAAACTCCATAAATAAGATCCGAATCTTATCTGATAGTATACCCAAAGGTATTCATACACGAGAATTTAACAGCCTAATCAAGTCCGGCCATGCTCGATTTAAATGTTTCCCAGGAGCCAGTGTATCAAATTTAAATCATTATGCAAAACCAACACTTGAAGAAGACAAACCTGACGTCGTAATAATACATGTGGGAATAAATAACTTGCTTTCTACCAATCAAAATATGTCCAGTAATATTGATAATCTAGCTGAAGAAATAGTATCAATTGGTGATCAATGCGTGCAATATGGTGTTAAAAAAGTTTTTATTTCAAGCATCATTAGAAGCAGAAACGTTAATGAATTAACTGTCACTCGCTTGAACAAGATCCTTGATGAAAAATGTAAACTTCGAAATTTTATCTTCATAAACAACGACCAAATATCTTACAACAACTTATGGAAGGATGGCATTCACCTAAACAATGATGGTAAGAGGATTCTAGCAAATAATTTTACAAATAGTTTAAATGATTTTTTACAGCCGAGTATTTACGAATCAGTGTGGGATTAGTTTCCGAAAACACTCATAATGGTCCTTTTGAGTTGCGAAAAAAACTGAGTATGGTCATACAGGAATCAATCAAATAGAAAAATCAGAACCACAAAATTCTGTTAAAAGCTCTTTAGAGTCCATTACTAGCCTTCGAATAAAAAATAATTTCAATCCATTATTTGCATACCTGAACATAAATAGTCTTAAAAGTAAGATTATAGATTTGCGAGAAGTAGTTCGAACATCCTCCCCTGATTACTTAGTTATTGCAGAGACAAAGATCGATGGCACAATAAGTTCTGAGCAACTAAAAATGAACAAGATGCCCGTATGGGCAGAAAGATTTCTGCAAAATCTGTTGAAGCATAAAAAATGAAAAATGTTATGACAATTATGAAATTCGACAAAAAATGTTACACGATCAAAGAGGGCTCGAACCACCGACTTTTCGTTTAGCAGCCAAGTAACTGCGCCACAGAACTACATATGTCTCGGTAATGTATAAACTGCTAGCTTTAAACAGTAAGAAAAAAATGGAGGTGAAAAGCCGGTTGTAATGTATTTCTTGCTTTCGCAAAAATCCAAAATCGAAATATTTTATGACATTTAAAAATTTCATCAACGCGGGATCGAACCACCGACCCTTAGGTTAGTACACGTTTTTTTTTTATAAGGAACCTTTGTGGTGGGGCTGAGGCTGAAGTTCCTTACTTTTTTAAAGAGTTTGAGCCTCACAGTTCCTTAATTAGTTCCTTATTTTTTAAGCTATCTTTTTTACCAAAAATTCTTTGTTTTTACACAGAAAATGTATAGACACTAATTTTTGAAATATAAAGTCACATACACTGACAACACCACAGACTTTATCCGTAAAGCTGATATAGACGACATTGATTTAATTCTTTGCAACTGACCATTGATAATTTGCGTTGTACATAATTTATAAACTTGCAAACTACTTCAGTTTGTAGCCTTTTTGGTATAGATTTTCTTGTGTTTAGTTTTTATTAGTTTTATTGATATAAAAAAGAAAGTTCTTTAGTGTTTCTTATATTTGAAATCTTATTTCAGCCTGGTTAGTTTCTTAAGAATTCCTTATTTTTAGAGACTTTTTCAGCCTCAAGTTCCTTATAAAGGTGTTCCTTATAAAAAAAAAAACGTGTAGTTGCTGTACTAACCGACTGTGCCACGGAAGCCATACACTTTAGCATAGATATAAATATATATAGCTCTTTTGACTCTTCTATTTACAAACCGTTGAGAACTTCTTTTTAGTTGAAAAAGAATGATCACAGTCCAAGATAATTATAAGCTTCTTTTATATATTTTCTGTTTTCACCTTAAAATATGTACATCTTCTTTAAAATCCATTTAATATTGATCAAAGAAACTTTCGTAAATCTTTCGCTGACATGCAATGCACGGTGCTTTGGTTTCATGTAAATGCACGCACGAAATTTCAAGAAACCGCTAGGTTTGGACAGTAAGAAAAAAACGAAGAAAAAAAACGAAAGCCGGTTGTAATAGCTTTCTTACTTTCGCAGAAATCTAATAACTACGAAATTGGGCATAGGAATGATAGAAATCTACATGGTGGAGGACTTATTGAATACGTTAAAAAAGATGTTATATGCAAAAGTCTAAAAAATTATGATTTTAACATAGTTACTAATGAAGCTTTCTGCTCTGAGCTTGTAATTAAAAATAAACAAGATGCCTTAACAGGCAAAAGGATTTCTGCCAAAATCTGCTGAAATATGAAAGAAAAAGCATATCACATATTTGAAAAAGGTTATGTGATTTCCAAAATAAAAAATCACATTTCTAATGTATATAATCCCTAGGACATTGTCAAAAGATAAGTGACACTATGAGAGACTTATAGTATACTGCTAATAAACTGGATTACATCTGAATGACATTAAATATTCTTTATTTTGTTGATAAGAAATAATATCAAAGATATATTGATCCTTTCAGATATCACAATGTATATGCACGTAACTCATAAACTGTAAAAGTTCTGAATTTCTGAATTTGATACTTGGTGTCAATCTTCCTAGCAGACTTCCTAAATTACAAGCACAAAAATGCATGCAGATTTTGGCCATGCAAAATACATCCACATAGACCAAAACCAACATTATAACTGTTGTAGTTTGTTTTGATTAGCAATACGGAAAGCACTTACAAACATTCTTGATCTGAGTTATCATTCATGACCTGTTTATAAAAATTCTTGAAGAAATTCAAAAAAAGGTTGAATGATTTTTACGACATAACATTGCATCTCTGATTTCATATGCACCCAAGGGCATTGCGAAAATATAGTTGACACTATGAGAAACTTTATTGTATACGTATATACACCACTGATAAACTTAACTACATCTGAATGACATAAAACATTCTTTATTTTGGGGGTACGAAATAATATTAAGTTTACATTGATTTTTTCGGATATTCAGTGATTACGTATGTAAATCATGTTCTTTAAGCATTTGATATGTACCGTCAATCTTCTTAATTACAAATGGAATTATCAATATTTCAAACACAAAAAGTAAACAATAATTTTGATCATTAACAGTTATATATATACTTATATATGTTCTAAAGCACACACATAACATAATTATATAATGTAACTGAAAGGAAAGTTTTGTATTGTTACATGATGTATCTTTTGAATTTACAGACAGTTGTTATTATTTTGCACTGAAGATGGTTGTACCGAAAAGCTTATGCTAAAATAAAATAAAAAGATTTTACACTTTTAATTTTTACAGACAGTTGTTTTACAGATGTTTTAATTTGCTATTGTGATTAGTCACTCGTAATAAGGGACATTGACAGTATAACTTAAAAACTGATCAAACAATAAAACAAGTAAGTGGTGCAGGGTAGACACAAATTTTCTATGTTGGAGCTGAAGAGGAAACTAAGCTGAGCCAAAGTATCCAGAGCTTAAAAGCGTAACAGCTCATATACAAAACAAACGAAGATGTTTTGAATTTAGGCTTAAAGAATATCAAAACATTTCTCTATAAAACAAACAAATAGCTACCTTTTTCTTTTTGACTCTTCTGTTTACAAAACGTTGAAAACTTCTTTTTAATTAGAAAAGAATGATCACAATTCAAGATAATTATAAGTTTCTTCTATGAAAATTCTTTTTTTATCTTCAGATACCCATATCTATCATTTTCAAGAAACTTTAGAAAATTTAAAATGGTTTCTACCCTCACATGCGTGGTAAGCGTAAGTTTCATGTAAGCGCACACACGAAATTTCAAAAAACCGCTAGGTTTGGACATCAGAAAAAAAAAAAAAAAAAAAAGAAAAACAAAGCCGGTTTTAAAGTATTTCTTGCTTTCGCAGAAATCCAACAAGATGCCCTTACGGGCAGAAAGATTTCTGCAAAATCAGCTGAAGTATGAAAGATGGAAGACTAACAATAACATTCTTGAAACTTGAATGATTTTGAATGATTGAACAATAATACAATACAATACAATACAGTACAACATTGACTGCTGCTCAGTGTAGACTGCATACAGCAGGTGGGAATTGTAACACACAAAGTAAAATGAGTTTTGTTATTGAAATTTTAAAGTTAAATGTGTTCAAACAGCTGGCCAAAACTGTGCTACCAGTGAAAATTATGTTGACTCTTGAATGTTGAATGAGAGTGAAAAATGTAAAAAGTACTCTTATATATAATTACATATATAAACAATACACAAATTACATATATATAAAAGAAAAGTGTGACATAACGATCAACCGCACATGACCTAATTTAATCTAACAAAATAGAAGAAAGTTTATAAAAATTCTTTAAGAAATTCGAAAAAAAGGTTGAATGATCTTTACAGCATAACATCATGTTAAAACTTGATATGATATGTACTTCCAATCTTCTTAATTATATACATAAAACAGAATTCCCAATGCTGCAAATACGTAATCAAAAATCTTGATCGTTAAAAGTATATGCTCTATAAATTTATACCAAAAATTTTGTAGTGTTACTAATTGTATAAAGTATTTTGAATTTATACACAGAACATTTCAATTTGTGTGATTAGGAAGATCATTTGAAATTAGGGGCATTGGCAGTATAATATAGCTAGAAAATCATCAATCAAGAGTGGTGCAGAGTAGACAACCACTTAACATTGGAGCTAAGGAAGAAACAGAGCTGAGCTGTACGAATCCAGAGATTAAAAAGTATACAGCACAAGCAGGAAACAAACAAAAATCTTTTGTATCTAGAAAGGCTTAAACATTGAGACATTTTTCCCTAATACAAACACATAGCTTTTTGACTTTGTACAACTTTTTAGTTAGAAAAGAATAATCACACTACAGAAGAATTATTATATTATTATAAGTGTACGTACTCCTCAGAGCTTCATGAAAGCTTAATTGACACTACAAAAACTTTGTTGACACTAAAAAACTTTAAACTGTATATTCCACCATTAAATTTATTTACATCCGAAAGAAAATATTTACTTTATTTTGGAGGTACAGAAAAATGTAAAGTGTATCACAAACAAAAAAGTAAACAAAAATTTTGATCATGAAAAATACATGATCCAGATATTATATACATATATATATAACTGAAAGTTGAAATTTTTTTTTATATACAGAATGTGAAGTGTTTCGAATTATATATTTATTAAAATTAGGAAGACTGTTCATAATTAGAACATAATTATTGGTAACCTAAAAACTACTGATCACCAACAAAAAACAATACTGCATTTCAAAGCATTATACAAAGCAAATAACCTTAAAATAGCTAAAGTGATGCTGAGTAGACAGACATTTGGAGCTGAGGTGGAACTTAAGCTGAGCTGTACGTATCCAGAGCTTAAAAAGCATTACAGCCCACACATGAAACAAACATTGAACTTTTTTCAGATAAAATCCCAGACATTTCAAAAACAAAAAAAGCATATACCTTTTTCATTGTTCATTCTCTGTTTACAAAACGATACGAAAAGTCACCATTGAATCATTACAAGATAATAATAAATTACTGCTAGAGATTTTATTCTTCATTTTCAGTTTTGGAAGCGTGCATCTTCTTTAATTATACTGACTAAAGATCCTTTGGGATCCTTTTGGTTGGTTCTTTGTTGTGAATTTCTTCGACTGAAATGCGTGACTTTGGTTTCGTGTAAACATTCGCACGAGATTTCAAAAAACCGCTAGGTTTGGACAGTAAGAAGAAGAAGAAGAACAGAGCCGGTTTTAAGGTATTTCTTGCTTTCGCAGAAATCCAAAAATGGATAGTATTAAGCATTTATAGACCTCCCAATACTTCCAATCTCAAACTGTTTTTTGAAGAACTGGAAGTAACCTTGAATAGAGCGTTCTCAAAGTATGAAAATGTTATCGTGATGGGTGATATAAATATTGATACTCATGACCCTAATAGCAGAGGTTTTGTCTCATTAAGTAATATTTGTGATTGTTTTAACCTTCACAACCTGATAAAACAAAAAACTTGTTTTGTAAGGAACAGCAAAACATCAATTGATGTTATTCTCACCAACAGACCAAAATCATTTTTCAATTCCTTTTCATACGAAACTGGAATTAGTGATCATCATCATATGGTGACAACTTTTATGAGAACTCGCTTTGTTCGATTAAAACCTAAAAAAAATTTTTATCGTAATTACCAAAACTTTGATAAAACAGCATTCCTTTCAGATGTTGAAAAGGCAAACTTTGATTGTAATGGAGAGAATCCAGACATGAACTATGATAATCTAGTTGAAACATTTCTGTCAATTGTTGAACAGCACGCTCCACTAAAACAAAAAACTTTGCGGGGAAATCATGCACCGTTCATGAACAAAGCATTATCAAAAGCAATATATTATTATTATTATTATTATTATTATTATTATTATTATTATTATTATTTTATTTGGTAAAGCAGGTTACAAAAAAAAGGCAGCATAAGCTGATGTGGACCTACTATGATAAAAAATATATATATGGTCTATATACAATAAAAAATATTACATAATAAATATTGAATAAATAAGATATAAGGAATAAGATGTTCTTAGATGTTTTAGTCGATATAGTTAAGGTAATGGAAACTAAAAGACTAGAATGGATGTTATGAACTAAGACACAGGACACGAAAGAAGGTAGGTTAGCACAAAACTAAAAAGGATTATTGATCGAAACGAAGCTAAAACCACAAACTAGAGTTAGCAAACAAGAATATAATGGTTATATATATATAAAAATTTAAAACTGAAATTACTAGTGAACAAATTTAAATACCTTTGCAAAGTTAAAATATTTAGATAATACGTTAAAAGCTAACATTGGAACAAACAAAAGTAAGAAGATGATAATAACAAACCTCAGTTTAGGCGGTGAGATTGATAAGGGCTTATTAGCCTCGAAGTGAGGTGCTAAGGAAAGATCTAGGCTTAAAAATAGATACAATAAATTTCCTTCAGAAGAGAATAAACATAAATATAAAAGACAACGTAATTTTTGTGTTAACCTACGTAATAAAGCCATAAAGACATACTTTAAAAAGTTTTCTGAATCTAAATTAGGAAAAAACGTCAACTTCTGGGATACGATTAAGCCATTTATGACAAATAAAAGTATTACAAACGATAATGCTATTATGCTTGAAACACAAGATGTCTTCGTAACAGACGATAAAGAACTTGCTACTTTATTCAATAATTACTTTGTAAATGTTGTTAAGATTTCTAGTGGAACCAAGCCAAATGGCATTTGTGATCAGAATCTCTCCAACAACGATGATTTAATTGATCATATCATTAAAAAGTTTGAAGCACACCCAAGTATCGTCAAAATCAAGTCTGAAAATAAGAATTCTGAAAACACCTTTTCTTTTCAACAAATCACTTTAAAAGATACCGAAAAACTATTTCATGAAATGAAGATCAAAACCTCTTGTGGAACAGACAATATTCCAGCAAAATTAGTTAAATTAGCAAAATCTTTTTTGGCAAAGCCTTTAACAGATGCCATTAACAGTAGTTTTCGATGCTTGAAATTTCCAAAGAACGCCAAAAAAGCAGTAGTTACTCCAATAGACAAAGGAGGTCTTGATAAAACAAAAATTGATTATAGACCAATAAGTGTTTTAAACGTTTTCTCAAAATTCTATGAAGGATCTATCAAGTCTCAAATTAACTCATTCATCGATGGAAAGTTATCGATCTTTCTCTCCGCTTATCGGAAAAATTACAGTACACAACATGTCTTAATGAGACTTTCGAAGATTGGAAAAAACAGCTAGATCGGAATTATGTCGTTGGGGCTGTATTAATGGACTTGTCTAAAACCTTTGACTGCGTCCCACATGACCTCATTATTGCTAAACTACATGCATATGGCTTTGAAATTTCAGCACTGAAATATATTCTTTCATACTTGACTGATAGACATCAAGCAACAAAAATAAATGGAATTTTTAGTGTTTTCCAACTTCTAGTCTCAGGTGTGCCTCAAGGATCTATCCTAGGACCAATTATTTTTAATATTTTTTTAAACGATTTTCTGTTTTTTGTAAGTAAGTTTGTAAGTGTCCACAATTATGCTGATGATAACAGTCTGTCATGCTTTTCAAATTCGATACCCAATCTTATAGAAACATTGGAACAAGAGGTTGAAACAGCAATTTCTTGGATGAAAAACAATAATATGATTGCAAATCCTAAGAAATTTCAGTCTATTGTGATAGGAAAAAATATATCGGAGAAGTCTGTGACTATTAAAATTGATGGAAACGTATCACAGACACAGCCAAGCGTTAAAGTACTAGGTGTGCATCTTGATAATAGATTAAAATTTGATAAGCATGTCAGCCACCTTTGCAAAAATGCTTCAGCACAACTTAATGCCCTTCTTAGATTTAAAAATAATTTGTCCGTTAAAGCCAGGAATGTTTTTAATTTATAGTTTTATATACGCAAATTTTAACTATTGCCCTCTAATTTGGCATTTTTCTTCAGCGAAGTCACGTGAAAATGTAGAGCGAATTCAGAAAATAGCACTAGCTTTCCTCCACAATAATTATGACAGCTCTAAATAAATCAAACAGAACTTTGATGAGCAATTACAGGTTGAAATTTCTTTGTATTGAGATTTTTAAGTCAATTAATGATCTTAGTTCATCATATATGAAAGAAATCTTAAGCCGACCCGTGTAGAGTAAAAGCGTAAAATACTGAAAAAAGTTAAAAATTTGGTATATAAAAATTAAGATAAAATATAAAAATATCAGTCTTCAGATGGATTTAACAACCTCCATACTTATAAGTTACTCCTTCCTTCTGAATGGTCTTGTCCTGTTTAGTTTTTCTTAAATGTCTAATTATTTTCCTTCGTTTTTTTTGCGGTGACGACATGCGGTATGCAGAGCGGCGCTTGCGGATAACGTTCTGAAGATTCAGTCCTTTCACTGTATATGTACCGGGTTCCATGTTCATTTGCTTAAAAATGCTAAAGGCATTTCCATTCTCAACTGAAATTGCTGTTACTATCCCATTCATTGAAGTAAATCCCTTCCTTTGCCAAGTACCATCTACTGAAACACCAACATCAGCTGTTTCAGCACCACCACGCAGTCGGTCAGCAGCGGAAGACATACTAGCTTCGGCAAATTTTGCAGCAAATTTTAACTTATTAGACATTTTACTAAAACTACCTTTCAGCATTGGAGAAGGCATGTTCATGTAGGTGCAAAACCTTTTCAAATGTTCATGACCATTTCCATTTTGACGTGATGCGTAGATCGCCCTGGCGTTTACATCAAAAAACTTCGCTCCTCCTCGACCTTCGTTTGGATATTGACATTGCTTTGATGTGTAAAAAGAATGTTTGTGTAAGCACACAGAACATTGGAGTTCAAGATAACTTGCTAGTCCCTTCTTTTTCTCTTGTGAGTCAATGAGACTGAGGCATCGTACACCGTGACATTCAGGGCAACTGAGAGCGTTGAAGACTGACGCTAATATTGACATGTCGATAAAACGATATCCGTGAACTTGTTGAGAAAACGTTGATGTTGTGGTAGAACTTTCAGGTATAACTTTATCACCTAACTTTGAGCTGGATGCAGTTTGTACTGGATTGTTTTTTGTATTGGTTGATGTTTCAGCAGTGACTGAGTCCACCACAGTATTGTTGTCAGCAGCTGCAACCGTTTTTTTTGTACTTTTTGAAGTTGTATTCTCGTTTCTTGGGTGCATAACGAGCCTTGCTTCTTGCTTTGGAACAACGACCTGCGTTACCTGGATCTCTTTCACGTTTATTGGAGTTTCTTTTTGCCATGTTTCAAAGATTATTCAATAATTTCCAGTCAGATTTCTTCAAAACACTTCTTTCTGTCTATTATGCTCTATTCGACTCACATATTAACTATTGTCTCCAGTCTGTAGGTTATACCTCTCAAGCCTCTTTCGAAAAGATTGAAGTTCTACAAAATAAGGCCCTGAGAGTTATACACTTTAAGCACAACCGATACTCAGCTCGCCCACTTTTCATAAGATCTTCTATTTTGCCAATCAAAAAACAACTTAAAGTGAAGAACTGCCTTTTTGCTCTTGATCATGTTCAAAATAATCTACCTAAATACTTTTCAAATTACCTTAGATATTCTCCTGTACACGAAGGTACAAGACAGTCACCAAAGAAACTTGAACTACCGACTACAAATACGGTAAAGTATGGCTCTTACAACATAGCTTCCCTAATAACTAAGGACTGGAATGAACTCCATACCGAGGTTCTGATTCAAGATTTCAACAAATGCACAAAACAAACTCTTAAAAAACATTTACATCGTTTTATTTTAACTAAACTTGCATCTCAATAGACTCTTGGCTACTCTTTCCTTTTCTCTTTTTCTTCTTACTCTTTTCGGTCTTTCTTTTATTTTTATTATTATTATTTATATATTATTCTCTTTCTTTGGTCTGATCTTGGCAAACTAAAAACTTTAGTAAATGCTAAACCAAGGTTACTCCGAGGGCACTAGTTTGTTGGAACTATCTTCGTTGTCTCCCTTCCGTTTCTCATTTACACCCCGTACTAGCGTCAAAAATCTAATAATTTGATTTATTATAGACATTTTACAACTTATGCTAGTGTTTTTTAAATGTATATTCCACTTTGTTCATATTTGTTCATATATGTTCATATTCCACTTGTACATTTTATTTAGGATGAGAGTATCGGTAAATATATAATATATCCCTATCCCTATCCTAAGTTACAAGATACAGCTTGGTCTGACTGGTGAGCTTCCAAAGAGCAATTTTTGAAAACATTCACGTGTGAGATATCACGAAATTGATTCTCCAATCAAAGGAGACATCAGTGGCGTAAATATGGGCGCTTGGGCGTACAGAACCACTCGGTGATCTACTTTTTCCTAGGGAGCATAAGCAGCTAATGACAAAAAAAAATTTTTTTTTTTTGTAAGTTTTGATCTACCATGCCTCAGAAAAATGAATTTTCCTTTAAATGACCTGAACTACAGTCCAAATCAATGCGATATTCTGATTCTACGATAAATTCTGCATAAGATAGATATGTGTTGAGGCTGGTTTGAAAAAAAAGGTTTTTTTGATTTTTTCACTGAAATAGCCTGTTTAGTCAGGGGGAATCCACGTTAAATAAAAGGTGCTGATTTCGAGTTTGACAGTCATTTTGTCAAATTTGGCCAAAATTGGGCAATTCGGGCCAAATTTGGACCAAATTATGGAAGTTCTCCAATTTTCATAAAAATTTGCACAAAGCACAATTGAAAGGTGCTGATTTCGAAATTGACAGTCATTTTTTCAAATTTGGCCAAAATTTGGCAATGCTATATTGGGATTTGTGTAATTGTGACACCGTGTCCTGAAGACTTTAAGCCAAATTTGAGACGAATAAGTTTTGATCTACCTTATCGGACAAAACTTAGTCGGACAAAATTTTAGTCGGACGAAAATATTAGTCGGACAAAATTTTAGTCACTTCCAAATATTTTAGTCACTTTTGTCCGACTAATAATATTGTCCGACTAAAATTTTGGTCCTTTTCTAAAATTTCATAACTTACTTAATTTTCGATAAGAATTATCAAAAAGCGTGTGGGAATGCGCCGATTACTCTAAGTTCTAGATATGTATAGGAAAACGAGGGGAAAGGCATATTTAATGAAAACAGTTTTGTCGACGTGAAAAACATATGTCCAACAAAATCATCATACCGCGACGGTACAATTTTGCCGTCGGAAAAAAAAATCCTAATTAAAAGGGTTGTAGTATAATTTTATTTTTCAATTTCAATGTTATATTCCTGATCAGTATAAAAATCTGTTTTGGTTCCTGCATTGGCTTCAGGCGTTTCTTCCATTACGGCTGTCTTCTTCATTTTCTTTTGAGCTACCTTGCTATCACTTTCATCGAAAGTTTCTGTTTTACCGGTGCTTTTCTCTTTTCCTGTCGATTTCTTCCTGGAATAAGCGAGGCTATCTGGTTGGTGAACAAGGTGATGCATGCGTTACCTTTCACGGAACAAGTGCAGAGATAGGAAAGTGCCGATGCTAGCGCAGAAATTATATCATATGATTTCGGGAATTTCCCTACTATCATCTTTGTTTTCATAACGCGATACGAGTTATGAAACGTATTATTTTGATTACGTAAGTAGTTTCTATTATTATAACCACAAATTACTCATAAATGTAAACAATTAAATATCTCATAAAAATGTAGTAAAAAGCAGTTTGTAGCAGTTTTAACTTTATAATATAAATAAGCTAACAATACATATAACATACAGACACAGACACACACTGATCATCGATGCAGTCAAAAAGATCTTCAAAGTCAATATCCATAGGTATCGTTTATTTTGTTTGTTTGTTGTTTTTGTTTTTTTACCTCTTACCTCTTTGTTATCTTATACATATCTATAATGTCCTCTAGCATATGTAGCAATACCATCTTTTGCAATAATTCTTTTGTCATCATCCGCATTGAGAGCGAGTTTGTTTGTTTTTATAGTGTGAACATCATGCTTAATCGATTGAAAGGTCATCTGTTCTCTGTAAACATTCTTACCATCGAACAAGCATCTCTTGTAATCATCAAACCCCATGGTCTTCTTTACTACGCACTTCTTGACTCCCTTGCACTTCTTGTCTTCTTTTCCATCCAGCTTTTTATATGCATAGGTCTTCGCTCTTAGAGCAACAAACTCTGTCATTATCTTACCATCCAACTCATCTTTCATTAGACCGATGACTTTCTTATTCAAACCTATAGGTAAAGGTCTGTTATCTTTCTTATCGTACGCTGAAGTGTCGAATCTCAAAGCTACATCATCAGCGATATCTTTGTGGAAGTCGTCGGTTTTGATGTGATAGACAAAGCTGTCTGTATCCATATAGCAGAGCTTTAGATTGTCACCATATTTTGGTCTCATGTAATCATAGTGAAACTCGTACATAATCGTCTTTGACAAATCAAGAACTGTAGGTCCCAGATAGATTGGCTTGTTCAACACGAGTTTGATCTTTTGCATTTCAGCAGCCATCAAATGTTCACTGAAACAGATACTACCCTTGAAATTAGGTTTCATCACCAGCTTCTCATATTGTTCTTTCTTGGTAGCCAAGCGTATGTCTTTATGTTTACGTTGATTCTCCATAGTTTTACCAAAGACTGAATTGTTCATGAGCTTGAAAAAGTCCTTTTCAAAGTCATTCTTTGATTTGGTACGCGAATTGGTGTTGAAATCGATGTACGGCTTCAACCATGCGCTTTGTCTAAATCTCAGTACTCTATGAACCTTCTCAAGAACAAGACCATGCTTCAGCGCTTGATCAAGTGCACGGATATGAATAATATAGTTCTTCTTGTCTGAAAGACATGGAGTTAGCTTTTCTACACCATTGATCTTCTTTCGCTCAGACATAAACGGAAGATCGTTATGTGAATCATGAAGCTCCTGAGGATAGTTCACATCAACTTCAAGAAGATAACCATATTTACCGTCTTTCTCAGCCAACTTTGAAATGAATTCAGTGTTAAATTTATTAGCATCTACCCACTTGAAATTCCCTGTCGGTAGCTTCTGAATCATAGCCCATCCATATAGATTATTTGCATCAAGATATTGGAGATAGCTACTTTCTTCAGTCTTCTTATATTTAGCATCCATATACTTGTTATTAGCTTTAGCATGTCTATGAACAGCCTGACAGAGACCTCCTCTAATACCTTGCTCTACGAACAGAAACATATCCATATCTGACAACAGATCCAGCTCAACCTCTGTCTTTTTCAAACATGCTTGCCAAGCTAATCCTGGAGCAGTGTAAAAATGTGCAGGATCCAGTTTATAGTTTGTTATACATGTTTCCCTAAAAGTCTCAAAAACATCAGCAAGCAATAGAACGTCTGTCTTGAGGTAGAGATCATGATACGCACCCATATTTTTATTTTTCATGTGTTTCCACACCTTCTGCGCATGCGTATAATCAGCATCACTGATACCTTTCACGTTCAACTTGCTATAAAAAGCATCTTTCGGTGGGAGCTTAGTTTCGTTAAACTTATCAAAAGAATCAATGTATTCATAAGGATAAACTCCTTTTCTTCTCAATAGTTTGAATTGCTCATCACCCTTGAAGAATTTTCGAAGGTTTTTACACTGATCGTCGGATAGATTGTTTACCAAGTTATCCAGACTACTAGCCATGAAACGCACGCTATCGATGAATCTCAACTGTATCTTTTGAACCCTAGTCTCCCCATTTTTATCAGTATATTCACCAACCTTAACATCCAATGAGAAAGAGATATATTTTTCTTTGTTTTCAGCGATGACGGCAATCCCTTCATCTCCATACTGTTTGGCTAGTTCTTTGATAAATAGATGAGCATCATATCCGCTCAGATTGTGAAAGACGATCGGGATGTATTTAGGCACTTTGTAACGGAGATTACAAGACTGATGTGCAGCTCCACGAAATTTACCAGTAAAATGACAGTGATCCCTAACCTTAATGTTATCTTTTTCAAATTCTTTCATACATATGTGACATTTATCAGAATCGGTAAATCCCTGTTCCTCTTCATATGTGAGGTCTCGCATTCTCTGTTTAGGAAACATATTGTATAGCCTTTTCACTTCACCTACCGCATGATCCGCGAAACGTAAAACACAGTCTTCACCACGATAAAGCGTTAGAGGGTCTGAAACTTCACCATGAGCAAATTTGCTATAACAACAGAAGCCTGTGGGGATATGTATACCAACCTTTTTAGTGGATGATCCAATAACGCTACGCGGTTCTTTACAAACCTCTTTTGACAAAGCTTCGAAATCAGCATACATTATGAAAGGAGTTTTGAGCTGATACTGACCGTCATGAAACTTAACGGTGCTACCCTCATTTGGCATCTCAATCTTAGCAACATCATTATTTTTACAATATTCAAAGTGTTCATCTCGTGTTTTCTCACTTGAGAATCCATTGAGACAATTCAAACAATAATGCTCCTTATGTTCATGATTCGAGTTGACCTTACTCAAGACACCGCTCAAGTTCTTTACAGCTATATAATGTCTCTTTTCCTCTTCACATAGCAAAAACAAAACAACCGTTTCTTTGCGATCAAGATGCTTCGACTTACGACACATATAGATACCTTCCGCCACATCTTTTGTTAAAACATGCACAGCGATATCAGGGTTCCTCCTCTCAAACAAATCTATTTTATTTAGCGCCATTGGAAACGATAAACCCTCCCAATTATATTTATCAACATGTTTCTTGAGATTCTATCTTTTGGATACCACACATATAACATTTTAGCTTGCCGTCGTAAATTTTTAGGTATAGCTGTGTATGATTGTGTGAGTAACCATAGCGAATGATTTCGATGTCTACCGCTAATTGCCAATTCAAGCAAAGGCTGTCTCTTTTTGTCCAATTTTTCATCAGCTATTATATCATCAATCAGAAATAAGGTTTTGTATCCAGCACAGAAAAAGTCCATTTTCTTAATCCATTCATACAAGCGGCCTTCTGGCTCAATTAAAATCACATAGCTGTCATTCCAGAACCACTTCCGATCTCTGTAAGTCTGATTCCACCTTAAGGTGGGACATATAATCACGATGAAATCAAAGTGATCATAGTAATAGTTTTCTAATAATTTTACAACATGAGCAGTTTTACCGCATGATGTTGGTCCAACGAATAATGCTGTGTGAGGCTCTTTCATGTAAAGTGTGTTCATTTTACTAATATAATGCAGACATAAATTCTCCGTTTTGAATATTTAATTGAGCGTCCATTATTAGATATATATATGCGTTTAAGTTTCCTGCAGTTTCAGCGGTCTTTTCAATCTGTAAAGTGATGCCTTCACTCGCATTTTCAATCCTTCGACCGGTCCCATGCAAGGCATTCTCATCAATTGTTCTGAAATCTAACCATAGAGCATACTTGTTTGTCAAGTAATCAGAGACTTTTACATCATGTAATCCTAAGCGCTTTCGGTTTTCACCGACGCTATTATCTTTTGGTTTTCCTTCAGCAAAATACTTGCAAATCTCATTGTATTGCTCAAACGGCTGCATCCCTTGAGCAAAAAGTTGGTTAGGCTTGCCTTCAACGATGACAGATACCTTTTTGATCTTTGGATTGTAGAATTTACAGGTTTCTCGTTTGTAGGATTTTTCTTCTTCAAACAGAACTAAGATACCCTTCAAAGATTTGAATGTGTTGAATGACCAATTCCACGTTGTGTCTGACTTGTTTACTCTAATTTGTCTGTGCCGCAAAATCCTATCATAGAGCAAAGCCATGTTTTGATATTCAGAAGCGATTTGTCTAGCAAACGTGGGTTGTGTCACAAGCTCATATTCAAGTGAGATGTTGGATATTTTGTATTTACCATCTGGGTTACGTTTTTGACCTGCGGCAGTATCTGGAGGGTCAGAATAGATAACTCGGTTATAGTCGTTAAATGTGATCTCGTAGCAAAGCCTATTACCCAATCCAGCTTGATAATAAGGGATCGTGCTATCTAGCATCTCAAAGTCGAGTGGAATGACAAACTTGTTTTTATAGGTGTCAGCAATGGCTTTGTCTTCTGCATCAGTGGTGTCTTTATCAGAAGCACCAATCCTCAATTTCATACAATTCTCTGTACACCCATCATCGATGATGATACCCTGTCTTATCGCGTTTCTCTTTTCAAACTTGGTTAACCATAAATCTCTGTAACACCCAAAAAGATCAAAGTCATCGATACTCAATATCTCGTTACTTTCGAACTTGACAGCCAACTTTTTAACGATAGCTCTCCCAATGTTACTGACCAATGTTCTTTTTGAGTCAGCTTTCGATTCGAGTTCAATATCAAAACTTAGATTCGTTGTTCCTGGAATAATAACATCATCGCTTCCTAAATTTGGAAACCTAACCAACAATAGCTGATTTTGATCGATCTCACTTGGATTGTGTGTGACAATTACTTTTTGACGAGAGCCTTTTACACCGCGGGCAGTTCTAAGTGAACGTTCTGGATTTAACCTCTTTCCATACTCCATTATTAATTATGATATATAATTAATTATTCCTTTTTATCTCGGTTTAGCGGATGTGCAAAACAACGGTTCTTCCTAGGTCTTCTTTTAGCATATTGCAATGTTGATCTGTGAGTTTCAACGTGAGAGATTGAAATACACCATTTTTTAATTTTTTGTATTGAGGGTTTTTAGGCTGAACATGTGTGAAGTCACTATATTCAACCATGTGATAGGTTAGTAAAATATCACTTAGCTTTCCATTCTCAAGATTTTGAGTGTTGTCAAGTTCAGAGAGATGCAAATTAATTTTGGTTACGTTAGCGAGCTTATTTGTTTTGATTATTTGAGGGTATTTGCCTAATGAGGTATGTTTTACATCACCCTTTAAAAAGGCACCTGTTAAAAAGGCATTCAATTCCCTGCTCGTGAATGTTCCTTGAGGTACCAACTTTTCAGCTTTCCCATCAGCAGACAGTTTCAGTGTTAGGTCTGTGGTTATTTCATACGTAACATTGTCTGCAAACATATCAACCAATGCAATTTCTTTTGAGCCATCCAAGTTTTGAATGGGGTAAGATAGATATATGGTCTTTTCTCCTTTTGCGACATTTACTGTGATATACATTTCTTGTATTAGAGAATAGAGGATTATATTTTTAAATAATAATAATAATGGAGAATATTTTTAAATATGTTCCCAATGCGCTTTATAAACCAAATGGAGGACAATACCTTCAGATATTGAATTCTAAAGATTTATATAAACAAACAATTATTACTCAGCCGATCTTAGATCGAGATGAGTATTGGAATCGGCGTTTTTCTTCTTCTTCATTAAATTTTGCCGTTTTCGGAAAGTCCGTTCGGATTTCGGATTGTTTGTTTATTCAGAATAGGACAGACCCAAAACTTTATGCTAAATGCAATACAAAAACTTTCAATAATAACTCATAAAAGAATTATCTTTTCTGTACTTCTGAAATACTTTTAGAAGTTATTTTAGACATTTTTTGTTGATAACTTCTCAATTCAATCTTTAAAATTTTTATTATCAAGTCTGTAAAACATGCACACAGAGCTCGTAAAACGTTTTCGCTTATTATGTTTTGAGGAAATTGTAGAAGTAGCTTTGTAGAATCTTTGAAGAAGAATTTTAAGACTTCTTTCCTGTCTTTATCAACTATTGCCATGGAAATATTATCATGAGAACATTCCTTGTAGGCAATATTTATGTTTAGTCGACTCTGGGAAAAGTTCTCGAAAAAGAAGATGAAGGATTGATAATAAACAAAACTGAACTGTACTGTGGAAAAACTTTCAATGTCACAACAGAAATGTATGTAGTATCAACATTACTGGTGAATACGTCTGTTCAATAAATCCATGAAACATGCTCATTTCATTTGATAAATATTACACTAAAAGTTGAAGATATTGAAAAAAAGTAAACAAGTGAAATTGTCATTGAAAGCACAATATACTTCACTGGTGACTGAACTGATCCATCTGTCTACACACTGATACCGACCGAAAGTATATACATCATGCGCAAGATATTGGTGAACGATTATGTTTAATAAAACTGTTTTTCCGGCTCCGAAATGTCACAGTGAATTGAAAAGTGGTTGAGATTAACATTAAGTTTAATAAATTAAAGAAGGGAGTAATTCGGTGAATTCCAGTCTGTATCAAATTTTTAGTCACTTTACAATGCTCGATCAAGTTACCACTGTGTGGGACTGATTAGTGTTAAATTCACATTGAAAAAGATGACATTATTCAAAATAATCAAGATTTTTTCTACTGCAAACCACTTGACGCAGGCACAGATTAAGTTTGGGATATAATGTCAGGAAAAAAATCTTTGGATGATAATTAGAATCAAACCAATATACATACATATATATAATTTAAAAATTTGGCATGTATATAATATGTGCTAGGACACAATATAACATGTTTGAAAAGAACATTACAATATGGATCCTAAAAAAGTTTTATTGTGTCATTTGTCTTTTCGTGCACAATTGCTTTATTTGTAAACTCCATGAAAAGATTCAAGTGGTAATATGCAGTCAGTGGTGGATGTAGAGGGCAGGCGCAACTTATGGAGAAACGCATTAACATAATTTGTCAAATTGGTTTGTATTACCAATGGGATTGTTCGAATGTTTTTCTTTTATGTTTGAGTTGTTAACACTCTCTTACACAAGTTGCGACTTACCTTAAGGGGATTTTTTTTGCGTGGATTAATTTTTGCGACTTTTGCGACTTTTGGCCAAATTCACAAAAATAAATACACGCAAAACGTCAAGATATGAACGATTCACAAAAAAAAAATCCAAGCAAAATTTTATGATTTTATTTGCTCATTTTTTGGCTTTGCGTGCCTTTCGTATATTAACTATTTCCTTTTACTTATCAAGCACCCATTGGTGTTGCAATGTGGTAGGCATGGAAATGGTGATTTTCGCATTGCACTTTGTTCACATTCGCAAAAATAAATCCTTACATTTTCTTGAGAATATCTGACTCGCAAAAATCAATCCACGCAAAACGCTCACAAACCGTGGCTCGCAAAAGTAAGTCCACGCAAAAGTAAATCCCCTTAAGGTACTTCTTGTTCCGCCACTGGCAGGTTTAGTAGAAATAGATTTTCATATTGTATGTTATGTTAATTTAAATTATATCCAATACATATAATTTTTACATTGTCATGGATCTTTGAAATGCTCAAGTTTCTCCTGTTCCTACTAATCCAAGTTGTGAACAATTTCATGTAACGTTTACTTAAATATGTTTCCCATTTCTGGAAAAATTTGGAAGGTTTGCACAAAGAACAATTGGAAGGTCCTGATGTTAAATTTGACAGTCACTTTTGCAGATTTGACAAGGTCTTCAGTTTTTAAGCAAGTTTGACCTATTTTTACTCATTTGATTGTAATAGATTTAATAGTGTTGAAGTCAATACAATTGTGAAAGTCTTCGATCCATATAATTTTACATAATTTATGTTAGATATACTTCTGCAATTTATTTAAGTCTTCCTCACTTCATACTAGCCTCTTACTATAAGCGTCATCTCAAAGGGCTTGCCTGTAATGTAACATTGGGCACAATTTAATCGCAATTATAAATTGTTATATCGGCTGAGTTACCGCCCTTTAGGGCTGTTTTATTGTCTCTGAAAATGGTTCTTTTCCTGCGAGCTTTCCCAATATTTTTACTAATTACGAAATGGATGAAAATGAAAAACGCATGAAAATTTGGCAGGAACAACCATTTAAATTATGGCAAACCCAACTCAATTTTGTCACTTGGTGTGCTTCAAGTGCTTGTGGGGTCAGTTCTGAACATCTGAAAGAAGGTCGCTCTACTCCTATGATTAGAGCAGTATATCGTTTTCACGTCTATTATCATATTAGACGAATCATTAAGCGTCTGCAGACACCTCTACCTTTTGAAGATAGTTTCAACCAATACGATAATCCTTATAACAAAGAAGAGTTTTTAAAAATCTGTAGTGAATATGGTGTCGATTCTGATCCTAAAAAATACAAAGGGCAATATTTTTACAGCTCGTATCAAAAAAGACGTAGAGACTATCCAACGCCAGGTCTGAGTTATTTCACAGACGACTCCATGACACGATGGATTATAGAAAAATCTAAAGGCTTTACAAAAACAGGTCTTGTAAAAATTTCAGAGAGTGTTAGAGCATATGCTTATCTTGTTCTTAGTTCGCAAGCCTCAGCTCGTTCTTCTATTTTAGGTAATAATTCAAGCTCTTTGACAGCTCAAAGAGTTTTTATGAACAACTTTGAAGACATTGTTAACCGCAGAGTTGATATTCAAGATGACATTAAACGTTATCAAGATACTTTAAATTACGCTTCAAGCAAAGTTGATTATTCTGTTGGACAAGGTATTTACATGTTACCTAGTGACATGAATCTAAACATCAAGTCGGGAGTGTCTGGTTATAATAATAAAATTCTCATATCTAATGACAACTTGAGCCTCGGAAGAAACAAAATGATTAATGTTATGCAAGAGCATCATATTTCACACAAAGTGACTAGCTCTCCAACACAAACAAAAAATAAAAGTTCACAAAAGGAAGTTCACAAAAGAGTAGTGAGTCAAACAGATTCACTCCCATCTCACGAAGAAGAGAAAATAGCTTTGGTTTTAGCGATTACCACGATGTTTAGTATATGGTATGTATTTCGCTGATCAGCGTATGTAGTTTGCAATTATAGCCGGCATTGTGGATACATGCTAACACTTCTAAGCCCTGGCGTTTGTTGAATTTCGATCGAAATGACGGTAACCTGAATGTCTCTATGGACCAGAGAAACCTGACAGTGATAAATCACCCAGACACAATGCTAACCATTCCGCGATATATTCAACACAACTGCGGGGAAGTGCGCACTCATGCAAGTTTTACAACCAGAACATGAGAGATCTACAACCGCCGAAGTATATATACTTCCTCTCAGACGAACTGCGTGGGGTTCGAACACACGACCTTGTTGTTACAAGTTAGCGTTCTTATCCACTAGACTACGCTGATCTGTGTGTCATATGTATTGTTAGCTCATTTATGTTATAAAAATGAAAATACTACAAACTGCTTTTTACTACATTTTTATGAGATATTTAATTGTTTACAATTATGAGTAATTTGTGGTTATAATAATAAAAACTGTTTGTTATGTAATCAAAATAACACGTTTCATAACTCGTATCGCGTTATGAAAACAAAGATGATAGTAGGGAAATTCCCGAAATCATATGATATAATTTCTGCGCTAGCATCGGCACTTTCCTATCTCTAGTGCTCGTTTCGGGAAGTTCAGTTCGCATAATAAGAAATCGACACTTCATCGACAAATCTGTCTGGTTGGTGAACAAGGTGGTGCATGCGTTACATTTCACGGAACAAGTGCTCGTTTCGGGAAGTTCAGTTCGCATAATAAGAAATCGACAATTCATCGACAAATCTGTCTGGTTGGTGAACAAGGTGGTGCATGCGTTACATTTCACGGAACAAGTGCTCGTTTCGGGAAGTTCAGTTCGCATAATAAGAAATCGACAGTTTATCAACAAATCTGTCTGGTTGGTGAACAAGGTGATGCATGCGTTACCTTTCACGGAACAAGTGCTCGTTTCGGGAAGTTCAGTTCGCATAATAAGAAATCGACAATTCATCGACAAATCTGTCTGGTTGGTGAACAAGGTGGTGCATGCGGAAGCAAGTGCTTTATTTCGGGAATGTTGATGGAGAACTATAATGCGTGGCCAGTGAACAAGTTAGGCAGTAGTGAGATGACCTGAATAGTATTTTTGTTGATGTTGGGCGAAGTGCGAAGATTATTTGTAATGCTTTACTGGAAATAGATGAAGCTACAGTAAAGTTATTTAAAATTGCGCACTTGAGAATGAATAAATCGGACGGTGCTTCTGGCGCGGTTGATGTTTTTGCAGAAAGGGTTACTGTCTTCTCATGAAGAGGCGAAGTCATTCAGCTACGTGGGACATTCCTTACTTTAGTACAAGTTTAAATTCAAATTTGAACTTGCAGGACACCTGTCAGGTGATACCACCATTGTAACGAGTGTATATTAATCCAAAAACAAAAAGTCATTATACTAAGGGGAAAGGTAGTTATGTTAATATAAAGGGGCACACTAAATCAACGTAAATCTGTGGTCACCTTACAGTAAGATAAGAGAGAGAAATGTGCGGCTATAGGGAATGAGATTTAGTTGTTAATTGCTAAGGTTAATAAATAAGTCAGACCACCGTTATGTTGGTTACGACAAGCCAATAACTAACGGATCTGTTGTGTCTTTTAATTTACGTATGAATATAGCTCGGAATGATCGAAATATAGAGAAAATGATGAAAAGTTAAAGAACGATTTAATATGTTTCTTCCTAAATAAAATATACAAAATTCTCCGCGGGGAAAGAGATATAATGGTCCACATGTTTTTGTGTCAACATCTTGCAATAACAACATTATTTGAAAACGTCATCTTCCCAAACTGATCAATTTATCCCATATAGAACGCATTCCACTATAACTGCCATATAATCTTGGGAAGGTTACTGATCCTATTATAAATGTTTCTGATGAACTGATATCAGGTCATGCTATAACTTCCAGATGTCTGACAGGTGACTGTGCATCAATGACTTGTCTTCTGTAATAAAATCAAAATATTATCAAGTGTTATATATTCTGTTCTCAGAAGTATAAATTATTGTTTGCTGTGAATCATATCTTTATATCATTTATAGTTTAAGTCATGACCAGTTTTCGATTTATTGACATTTATTTAACTAATATTTATTTTCCATATTCATAGAACAAAAGACAAAATGTTGGTGAAATTTACAATCTTATCCAAAACTTTTCTGTCTTTGAAAATGAATCCAAAATCCAAACTTTAGTCTTTCAGCAGAAAAACTTCAAGAAACTGCTTACAAGAGTGGAACCAAACTTCAGTGGTATCATTATTTAGGCTAGTAACAGACGCCAACTACCAATATTTCCAAATGTCTCTGGTCTCTATTTTCAATATGGAACATGTTGACCACACATTAGGAAATACACATGCTGAACATACCATAACGTTCTTTTAGTGAACTATCTAGTATCTAAACATCCGAAGGATCTTTGAATCATTTGAAAATCATAAGAAAATATACAATACCTTTAAATAATAAACAAAAACCACCACCACCACAAACAACAAAAAAAAAAATGAAAAGGCAGAAACAAAATGCTCTGATAGTACAGTTCTACGTTCTGCATGCAAAGTGAAGAAATAGAAGGATTTCATGATAGAACTCAAGCTGCTTATCCATTTGCCCTCTCTATTAAACTTAATAACGTAATGGCAATTAGTACTTAACCAGAACACTATGCATTCCAACCACAAATAACTTAAGACACATTAATAAACATTGATTTCTTTATTAAAACTACAAAAAAATCGAAATTAATATAATTATAAACAACAACACAGAAAGATTTTGAATGTCACTAGTTGGAAGAAAGATATACACAAATATATTATCAACTTTATAGCTTTAGTAAATTAGTGCATTTACTCCTGCTTGTAATTGAATAATTTTTATTAAATTCAGATAGGCAAGTTACCAGCTGCAAACAGGAACATAGGAACATTAAGATCAGAGTTTTAAAGTGAGAGAATTATCACATAGTCCCAAAATTTGCCTAGAATAACACAAAATGAAAAAAAAAAAAAAAAAAAAATAAGGAAGGAAAAAATCCATGATTAACATTTAGTATCCTTCAAGGATTTGGGCTGGGATATAGTAACAAACCATCAAGCAAGGCCCTTTAACCCTGTGTTATTTAAAAAAACAAAAAAACAATTGTTCCGGCTAAAAGAAAATATAAGGTTGTTCATTTGAGATACTTCCAAGACTATCTAAAGAGGACACCACTGCAATATTGCTTAAGTTGAGTAGATAAAGTTCTGTCTGCAAAATGATAAGTTGAAATACAAATGCTTATCATTACAAGACTCACAAAACATAGTTCCTAAGACAATCAAATGAAGGATTTTATGCTTTACAAGTTTAAAGATAACATTACCATAATTAGGAAAAGTTTGGAGATATGAATATTATGGATGACATAATGATAAAGTGAGTAGAAATTACACCAAAGAAACTTCACCTTTCTCGAGTGATACATTCAAAATTGTTGATTAATATCATAAACTATATGCAAACTAAACTACCTGGAAAAAACTTGACTGAAATGATTAAAAAATCACATAAGAATATAATATCATCCTCTTACAAAACCTCTTATAAATCTTCTCAATGTTTAAAAGCTTGCTTTGATAAGGCCTTCAAAAAGTGGTTTGTGAGATAGATTTGAAACCTTTTTAGAAAAAGGTGTATTACAGGCTTTTTTTTATAAGCATAGGCAAATTTGGGGCAGAGTCAAGTATGCTTAAATTTTACCTTCAAACCAGGGTGATATATGCTGAATAAAGGACAAGGGCAGATGCAAAGACTGGCCAAAGACACAACCACGACAAATGGCTAACAAAACATGAAATGAAAGAAAGCATGAACTACCAGATAGCCAGTATAAACTTGAATGTGTGCAAAAGTTGATGAGTATATAAGTTTTAACTCCACAACATGATGAATTGGAATGAAAAAAAACTTAGTATCAAAGTAAATCAATAAGTAATTAATTAAATATCCAAGGTGATAATAAAGTTTATCAAAAAAGTACAAGTAAAAATTAATTAAGCAATTAACAAAACAATGAGGTAACAGAAACTAAAATAGATCAAATAAAAATACAATGCGTAAAAACAGAACCTTAAAGAACAAAACCAAAGTAGCAACACTTAAATTTGGAAATTTTTTTGATTATAAGTTTTTGAATATTATGCTTGCACCACAGACCTTCCTCACTTCAACTATAAAAAGTGAAATATACCTAATTGATTATTAATGCTTATTCACAAACTTAAGGAATACAAAAATCATTTTAGTGAACCACAGAAGAAATTTTGGACAGTAATTAGCTGTCACAAAGAATCACTTGTGCTAATTATGGTCTACATAGAAGTATCTGACTGCAAGGGAAATATAATAAAAAGGGGAGGGTGCACATTAAAAGGGAAAAAAGGAAACATTATACTTTCTGTTAAAAAATGTTGATGTTCTTCTTGTTTTTATTATTTATTTGTTTGTTCTCGTTAAGATGTTAAGATTTTGTTGCATTTGAAATGATTGTCTCTATTATTATTTTAATAACTTCCTCATCACTAGCCAAAAATCTACTGAAAAAGTTAAGTTGCACCTTGAAAATGTCTAACATGTCTAATTTTAGTTACTGACCTAGTGAATTCATAAAACGGGAGGGTTCTAATAATGGGGTAGGGGTGGTGGATTTAGAAAAATTTGGTACTCTGGTGAGGAGGTCGTAATAAAGTTAAATGGATGGTGAAATTTTCCCAAAAATGCAAGAGACCTCCCCCTACAATTAGCCACTTGAGAGTAAAAGACTAACACCAGGAAAGCGCATGGATAATCAAGAAATACAGAATAACATAAAATAACATAAATAAAACCACAATCACCTATCAGTCTAGTATGTGCAAGTTCTCTGCCTTAAAATCTGAGGTATACATTCCTGGTTGAGGCCCACATCAGTGGATAACACTGCCAGTTCCCCACGGCCTCGTTAAAATAAATTCAAAAAAAAAAAAAAAAAAAATTATAAGACAAATTACTAGAGTCCTTTTGTTATCCAAGCTGCCCTTCATACAACAAACATTAATTTTCACAATGTTCATTCTTGTCATTGAAATTTCTCATAAGTTATGAAATTCTCAGGATTAATAGTTAATGGCAACAAATCATCAGTTAATCTCACAAACTCTATTGCAATAGCTGTTCCATTATATAGTACTTCTGACGCTACCACAACTCCACAATAATAATGTATTTGCTCAATTTTCACAATTTATAATTTTTCCTCTTTCTTTGGCAGACACATATTTCAGTAGTCTGTTTTTTCCAATTTTCCAATTTTGCGTATAGATATCTAGTTAATATTAAATTAGTTTTGCAATCTACTATTACAGCAAACATATTAATCACTAAAAGGCAATATATGGACTCTACTGAAGATATGAAAAAATTTGTTTTTATATATATTTATAATTGTTAAGTTGGACTGAAAATTGACGAAATTTACTTTGCCATGTTTCTATCAGCTTCTTCCACTGAAATTTTTAATCATACTGTGCAAGCGTTGTGGTTGGTTGTGAAATTTCCTATGTACATTTTTATTTCTATTTTTATTAATTAATTTGCATAGTACATAATACTTAATCTTTTTATTTAAATAAATTTTTGGGGATATAAGAACTAACAAGATAAAAACATTTGGAAAGTCATCATTGCATTGGGAATCAAAGAGTGATTTATCCATACCATTACTCAATAATATTAAATCACAGCGCAATTATCTAAATGGGAAGAGACTATAAATAATAGCTGTCGAGCCAATTCTTCAGCAAACAGTCAGGGAAATCAGCTTAGGGAACATTCACATAGTACGTACGCACAAAAAGTCGAAAATCAGACCCCCCTGCCCCCTTGTACGCAAACGTACGCATTTACTCCACCAATTACAATGTATCTCATAATTATTCTAATCAGCTAAAATCGATTTATTTCAAGGAAAAAAAGCAACAAAAAATATTTTTTTTGTGTACGTACTTTTTTGCAGAGACCCCCCTTTGTGCGTACGTACTATGTGAATGTCCCCTTATCACGGGATCCCTTAAACATGTGATCCCTTTTCTGAACCAACCTGTGTGTCTGTGTTGAATTAGTTTGCAGGATAGCAAAAGTCATCTGATCTGAACTGACATTCATTGTCTTGCTATATTATATATTAGTATTTTAAGTACAGCATGACCAAACACTACAATGAAGTACGGAATGCAAGAAGAAAACAACAAACAGAAAGCAAGATAGATACTGTCAACCAACAAAACTTTGAACAGCATCAAAACTTTGAATGTGGTTCGATGTGGTATGTTTATTTTGTTGATACGGTTGTTTAGCTGTTCAAAGTTCTGACGCTGTTCAAAGTTTTGTTGGTTGACGGTATGTAAAAAAAGGAAAATCAGATCAGCTATGTGACATGACATGTGGGCCGGATAGTTTCAAAATATGCCTCCCCTCATCTTTTAAGAAAGAAAATCGGGTAGAAAACAGTCTACCTGGTGCAAATAAAGAGGTATTGCATTTCTGCTTGTAACTAATCATAAGAGATCATAAGTAAGAAAAAAGGTATATATCTAGACTGCTCTACTTAACATAACATTATGATATTTCTTGGAGGCTAACATTTAGTATTAGTCTTTGACTATTTATGTTAGTCTCCTTGCTGCCATGTGATATGTTAACAAATCCTCTCTGGGTTGTTAAAATATTTTAGCTACCACTTACTTTAAAAACTGAGAGCTTCTTTAGAGGGGGGAGACAACCTCCAACATAAACCCACGGAGACATTTTGCTAAGCTAAGTGTGTAGGATGTGGAATGATTGGGAAAATAATAATACAAGACGACAAATTTAAGAAAAATTAGAAAATTATCAATCAAATATCAAATAAGAAAAGCAAAAAGGCTTTTCGATATCATCCTCACTCTGTAGCATGTTTTGGTTCATGAGCTACACAACTTTAAGTGCACCGCATGCATCGTGGCCAATCAGAAACGTTTATATACTAGAGCGAGCTATGAACTTCCCCGTACTGTTATATAAGTTTCAATCTCCTCTTTCTTCCTGAAAAAACATTCTACAATATATTATTTTTACATATATTTACATGATTTTACAAGCCATCAAATTTAACAGCTACCCTTATGCACACGTGTTGCTCTGTTTTTTATTCAAATTTGTTTCAAGGTATAATTGATGCGTCACTATTGGCACTTTGCTACATTCTTTCTTGCGAAATAACGCGCAGAGTGCTCGCCTAAACCTCTTGTATATGAGTCCGTAGATGATTGGGTTGTAAATTACCGAACACTTTCCCATTAACGCACAAGTGTCCATCCAACTCTTGTTTACACTTAGGTTCATAGCAATCATTAAAACGTGTACTGCGTACGGTGTCCATGAAATCAGAAATGCTGCTATCATCATGATGAGTAAAATGCTTTGTCGCTTTTCAGTTTTGATTTTCTTTCGTGATACTTTCGATCGGTAATTGTTAATTGATTTCATCGATTCAGCCATTTTGTTCAGTTCTTTCTTGATCATGATAAAACAAACAATCATAATGACAATTGGAATGGCAAAACAGTTGACCAGAAGGGAAAAGAGATATGTAATTGTTTCTGTCTCCCGGTCGTTCAAACTTACGGAGCATCGACGTTTACTACCTAACTCTGGAGAGTAGCTGCTCCAGCCAATCAGAGGGAAAACTGACCAGATTAAAGCATAGCTGACACTTGGAAGAATAAAATACAGACTTGCAGATTTTGGTTGCAATAATGAGTGCATTCTATTAGGATAACAGACACTTAACATTCTATAGACCGACAAAGCCGTGAGTGTCGTTATGGATGTTAACGCCGTGACGGTTGTAAGAAACGCAGTTGCGACACACATGCTTTTCTCCTCGGAATTGAAAAATGCTTCCGTAATATAGCCAACCAAACCTTGAATTATATCAGAAGATGCCATCATCAGGAAAATCACATCTCGACTGGATATGTTTCCCCAATTCTTTATAAGCGTGACAATGACGAGACCATTTAGAAGAGTAGACAGAACAGCGATTGTTATCAGAACTATTTGAATTCCATCCATGTTAAATCACTAAGCTTGTTCTAGTGGAATTAAGTGGAGAGGAAGTAAGTATATACAAAAACAACAACAACAAAAAACACTTACAATGGGGAAAGCATCTGTGACACCACATGTTGAAAAAGTAATGAATAATCGAAGAAGTACGTCAGAGCACAGTGCAACCCGCAAAGTAATTTCGATTTGATAAGTAAAATTAAAGGAAGACCTACTACTGGATATAAACAATTTGGATTTCTAAAAAATGTATCGATAGAGCATCAGCTGGTAAATGACATCACTGAATCTTTTAACAATGGGAAATATACACTCGAAATATTCATTGATTTGTCGAAAGCATTTGACACAGTTGATTATAAAAATTTGCTTAAAAAAACTTAAATACTACGGCATTAGGGGAAATACATATAATACTTTGAAAAGACAACATGTGACTTATGGTAGCAATAATATCACCAAAGCATTAAATATGACATATGGAATACCCCAGGGCTCAATATTAGGTCCTTCACTATTCTTAATAATGTAAACGATTTTGTTAATTGTTCGTCAATACTGAAACCAGTTATGTTTGCTGACGATACAAATCTGTTCCTTTCAGATAATGATATTCCTAAACTTTTTAATAACATGAACAAAGAATTAAAAAATGTAGCGTTGTGGTTTCAGGTATCTTTAAATGCTAAGAAAACAAACTTTACACTTTTCCATTCTTCCAAAAAACAAAATGCCATAGAATCAAATGTTCTTCTACTGAAAAAAAATAACACAAAAATAACCAGGCAAACAGTCACAAAGTTTCTTGGAATTTATGTAGATGAAAGATCAAAATGAATATGTACACTCAAAAGTATCCAAAGGAATTGGCGCATTATATAAAGCTAAAACCTTTCAATTTGCTGGGGAGATATTCTGTGGTATTCTTGATCCCATGGTAGGGTAATATGGGGGCAAGATGGGTCCGCGGGGTAAGTCGGGTCATTATAACTTGAAGTGTAGATATAGAAACATGACAACCGTCACTACTCACCTACCATTTTGTTCCGATAAAAATATCGGTTAAAATTTACTATCGCCTTAAATCGGCGATAATTTTCTGTCGCCTGAGCATTCACATCAGAACCTCGTTAAAAGCATTGGAATAAGGTTGGAATAGGCAGAGTGGGTGGAATATTCTCCAAAAGCTAATAAGAGAGTGGAATTAGCGGAGGGTGTGGAATAAAAATTTCTTTCTCATAACTTTCTTTGAAATCCTAACTAATAAGACAACTCAAAAGTACTTAAATAAAATAAGAAATCCAAAAGAATAAAAACAGAAGATAACCGGGGGGATATAAAGTCGAAAATTTGATTAGAGAAAAATCGATTAGCGGGCTGGGGACGTCTATTAGGCACCAAAGAGTACGAATAAACCACAATAAACTACTATATATAAAAAAAAACTAAATAACGATTTTAAAACAGTTCCAAATTATCCAACAGTTATCATACACTTTTCCTGACTCGTGACGTCAGTTCGAGCTAGTTACCAAAGAAACCTTCCTTCAACATTATTCATTCAACGACGAAAATTTATCGAAATGAACAGTTTTTTTGGGACAGATGGTTATGCTTCAACTAATATTTCTTATGACTATTTGTCATTTACGAAATCTTCTTCTTCTCGAATAACAAACCATATGCTTCGTAGAAAATGGGAAAAAAAGCATTTTTGACATTTTTGAAACTATCTATTGCTCAAATTTATTTTATTACGTCAATCTCAGTTGATCTAATACTGAGTTCTTTCAACGTAACCGACTGAGCCAACTGGATCGCGGTACCTTTTCCATAAAATTAGTTGGATCGCGGTTAGTCCTCCTCTTTCGGTTTAACTCGTCGGACAGCAAGGTGCTCGATTCTCGTGGCTTTTATCGTACTCTCGCTATGTCAAATTAATCAGTTATTGTAGAGTGCCAATCATGGCATGCCAGTCGTCCCACACGATCATAAAAAATAACTAATAATATGGTAAAAATAACATTGTATAGGACCGGAGTGGCTCTTATAGTGGAATGGATGATCCAGAAACACCTGTTCAGGGTTTCTTGGATGAGGGGTAGACGAAATGTTTCGCCAAGTGATAACGAGCGGAGCAGGAAGAGAAAAATAAAAGGAAATAGCCATGCCAAATGGAAGAGAAGAGTAAGTTTTTCTTGTTCAAGCTCAGAGTCAGATTCCTCATCGTCGGAGTAAGAGGAATCTACATCAAAAACAAAGAAAAGGAAACTGGATGAAGACATGTTCCACGTTAGAATTGAGAAATACGAACTTCCTAAAAAGTTATCGGAGTATGTCAACCATTGTTGACATACTCCGTTGACATACAACGTATTGGAGAAAGTTCAAATGCGTGATGCTATCCCGAATGTGATCTTACCTGCAGGAGATCACTAAAGATCCGTCAGATGACAAAGAAACAGTTTCGATCGATGTAGATAAACTATTGTTATATACCCAACAGACGGTTTTGTTACTGGGACAGGCGTTCAACACAACGTCATATCACAGACAATTTAATGCGTTATCTGTATTAATGCCTCAGGGAGAAGCCAAGATTGCCATCAAAGACAAGAAGAATTTCGCGACCAAGTGATGAAAGAAAAAGAAGCACGAAAGAAAATGGATACCATCCGGTCTAACTTAGACTTAGACTCTAAGTCAAAACGATTTACGCAACAACAACAGAAGCTACCAATCCTTTAGAGCGGGCCCCTCACAAAGACAAAGTTTCAAGAGCAGTGGGGGTCACAGCTCAAAATGTATCTACCAACGAAGGAAACAACAAGATGGCTTCACAAGTTAAGATCATCGGACAACAGAACACACCTGTCCTCAACAAATTGAAATTACCAGTCCTAGTACCATGCACGGAGCTAAGGAGGTCCATTAGTGTACAAGGAAATTTCAGAGATGTTGAGGAAAGGGGCTATAACTGTTTGTCAAAATCAACCAGGACAGTTTGTGAGCACTCTATTCTTAGTTCAAAAAAGAAAGATGGAAGTTTTCGCACTGTCATAAATGTAAAAAAGTTGAACAAGTATATTCTGTACCAACACTTCAAGATGGAGGGTTTGCATTATTGCGGAGTGTAGCTTTGCAGAACGGAGCTCGTTTGGCAAGATCAGATATTGTCATCAAAATACTAACAGAGAGATGCGTTCGGCTGCCGTCAATCGCTGAAATTTCTTACAGGACATACCAAAAATCTTAATTTTCTCGCTTACCTTTAATTTTCGCAAATTGTGATGTAGATATTAATATGATTGATCAAGCCCAAAAGTGTTCAGTGTATAGCTTTAGGGTAAAATTGTCGATCTGTACGGTAGCGGGAAGGCCAAAGTAATTGCTTTTTTGAGTTAAGTAGACATTTCCCCCGGGAATATTCCGAATGCTCTGAGGTTTGTTATGAACTTCCAACTTGCAAAACTGCGAATACAACATTGTAAATTGAACATTTCAAATTTACAACATTGTAAGTTGAACATTTATAGATGAGAATATTTCTTGTTGATACTTTTGAAAATTTAAATTTAGAACAAAGCTTTTGAAAGTTGTACATCTTTGCTCACAAAATTGCTAAAAAACTGTTATTTCTTCTCCATTCCTTTTTAACTTTAAGCCATGTTTATTGTTGTCGTAAGTTGGTGTTGTATTTTGATCCACTTAACTGTTTTTATTTCCACACAACACAAAACAAGACATAAAGTCCAATGATAATGATAAAATCTAATGTTACTTTTGTTGCCCCACCAAATTTTATTCATAATAATAAGTCCTTCTGGAGATTTACCCATTTTGAATTCTTATTGCAAGCTTATTATTGTTCATGGGAAATGATTTGCATGTTCCGTATATATTTATATAAACTTTTTATGCAGACAGGGAATGTGTGTGCAGGAAAAAAAGGCTTTGATAATTTCTAATGCCTAAATAATCAATGCAATGAGACATCAAAACAGTATACATCATCATGTAATTTGTCTATTTAAAAGAGTACAATCTTTTGTGATCAAATTGGACTGTTTAACAACAAAAAATGTAAACAAGATTTATCCATCTATATTGAAAAATATTCTCTTATTTGAAGTAAACTCTGTTGTAGTATTTACATTTATATGTGTGTCTGGGTGAAACTTTATAACTTCGAGAGAAATAACTGATGATAAAATAGCTATATTATACAGCTAAAAAATTCTTTAATTGGATAAGATAATTAAAAATTTTTGTTTCCGTTGTATAGCTTGCAATGTATAGCTTGCTGCTGTCTGTACGAATTGGAGTGCTTAAGGGCGGGGGGATTTTTAGCTAAAGCTACATGCTAGTAGTTATGTAATTAATTGCCCCCGCAGCGAGCGTAAGCGAGCGAGGAGGCATAGTAGTTTCACGAGATAGGCGAATGTCAGTTTCCGATTTTGTTCATCATCATCATCATCATCATCATCATCTTCCAACTTTCGTGTTGACGTTACACGGTGGAATAGAATTATTAGCTGACTTAGCTTTTTTCTCGTTTTAAAACATGGTACTCACTGTAAGTGGGAGACAGAATGTTTTTTCGTATCTCTTTCCTGATTTAGTATTATATTACATTATATTTTATATTTTTTTTCTTGCTATTACATGTAAACGTTGGCTATTTTTTGTTTTGAATTAAAGTTTGAAACGCAAATTTCTAATGAGTTTTTCGCTTTAATTTTATTTTTTTGAAAAAGTTTTTTTTTCTTTTGGCTCTTGCATAATTTCTTTAACAAATCTTACTTTGATTATAAAATACATATCCATGTTTCAGTTCACACATTTCTTTTGTTTGTTGCAAATACTTTCTGATATTACTTGTTAAGCCTTATTTACACTTTTTGAAAGGTATATTAGCATCAGCGTGACAGAGATAACAAAAAATAACAAAGTTTTGTTTGTTTTTGTTTCCGTGGTACAGGCTTGCAATGTATAGCTTGCTGTGTGTACAAATTGGAATGCTTGAGCGCGGGGGCACTTTTAGCTAAAGCTACATGCTAGTATATATAATTGCCCCCGCAGCGAGCGTAAGCGAGCGAGGAGGCATAGTAGTTTCACGAGATAGGCGAATGTCAGTTTCCGATTTTGTTCATCATCATCTTCCAACTTTCGTGTTGACGTTACACGGTGGAATACAATTTTTAGCTGACTTTGCGTTTTTCCCGTTTCAAAACATGGTACTGTAAGTGGGAGACAGAATGTTTTCTCGTATCTTAGTCAGGCTGCTACTTGCAAAAAAAAATTGGAAATGAGAGGGACAATGTAAAACTATTTTGAACTGTTATATATCATCCCTTAGAACTAGAAAATCATTACCGGAATATCTGAAATTATTTACTGGGCGTGTCCAGTACGATTTTTATTTTGATGACGTCACACACAATAAAACTAACATTTTTTTCGAAATTTTTCAAGTATTATTATATCATTCGATAGGTTTTTTTATGCTGAATTAAAAGCCCAATTATGTCATGGTGTGATTTTGAACCTAAAAAAAGTTATTAGGGATAAACGACTTGCAACTACATGGTGCGATTTCCTTTTCGCACCCCTTACTCTCCTTCTCTAGGATGTTTTAGGGTCAGGCTTAGGATTATTTTTTATCTCCGTGATGAAGAGCCAACTAGTAAAAAAATATGGCAGATACGTTTATCCAACTGCATTATGTACATTATTCACTAAGATTTCCTTCATTGTCACTATCGCCATCATCATTATCTTCATCAGAAGTATCATAATCAAAGTTCAAGTTTTCGCATCATTCTCCACAACCACATAAATCAATGCATTCGAGGCCGTGCGATCGATACTCGCATACTTGGGTGCGGTATTTTGATTTCGAGCAATTACAGGAAATCAACTCGATGACGTCGACTGGTGCTGCAGGAAGCAACTTCCAGTCAATGGTTAAGACACCAGCCTCCATTTTCCATCTATGACCAATGGGACTTGGTATCTCGGGGTTGTTTTCGAGAGATCTCTCTATGACTGCTGTCACATATGACACTCGCTTGCAATGACACAGTAAAGCGTCTCTTGTTGGTGGTAGTTTCTGTGGTTCGGGAGCCTTGCGACTCGAACAAAACTTTTTTCAACGGGCTTCGTTGGTGTCATTACATTTAACTGCGTGCATATCGCAGACAGACAAGCGCCTCTATGTTTTGGATCAATGTGGCGTCGATGCCAAAAGAGTTCCCAAATGACGCAAAAGTAGCTTTGAATTCTTCAGAAGCTTGCAACAACTTAAATGCTGTAGTTGTCCAACTCCATAGAACGCGCTGGTATAATCGTTACCAGTGAATGCGTGGAGTACTGGTATCGTATGACAGCATTCAGGGCAGGGCGCCCTGAATATCCATAATATCCTGTTCTGAAGGTCAAGAAAATTATGAAACTTCGGTTTTCTAGATTGGCTAAAACACACTCATAATTTTTAATTATAGTTAAGGATCCAAGAAATACTTTCATGGTTAAAAGGTGTAAAGCACGTGTTAAAAAGGTTTTCCTTAAATCAATTCACACGAACAGTCCAACCCAGTTAGTTGAAAGTTCGCTGATGCGGATTAGAGTAACGCTATCATCCCCTTCCTCAGCCAATAGTTTGATTGATTGCAATTTTTGCTCTCTTTTCCGTGAGTACTCGATCAGAACAACGATTTCGGCGATGACGTCCCTACCAGAAGCTTCATTTGTTTTGTGGTCATCTTCACCAATAGATTCAATGAATGGCAATAGCAATGGGTAAAGACCCCCCGCCGGTTCTGCCGCCCCTAAGGGCTTTTATATGGGGAGATGAAGATTGCACTATGACGATGTCATTAGAAATAGAACAATAGGAAAATGGCCTGGAAACGGGCAGCTGTTTATTAATAAAAGTGTTCAAAGAAGGTAAAGAAATGATTCGCTCTCATATCACAAGAAAACCACTGAAACACTTTTTATCAATCTTAGAAAAACCGTCCAAAAAAATATCACAGCTATGAAAAAAAGTGTCGTTTGGCACAAAGGAAGACCTTTCGTCTCTTCTCCTGCCGACAGTTTTTGTTCTTCTTTTCGTGCACCCGATAAAACATTGCTGTTTTTTTCCCAGACATAATAGGCTGTTTTAGAAAGACAACGCGAACGGCAATGATAGACGTCACAAATTACGCGGCGTCTTTGAAAGGTTTGTGATTTAGGTAAAAAGCGCGGGAGTAAAAAGTAAACAAATATGGCTACCCTTGCGAATGTTCGCTCTGCCCTTCTTATTGCATTTGCTGATGACTCAATCGATTACGAAGAGTTTCTAATTCTCTATGATTTGAATATATCGAGAGAATTGTATCCTTATTGGAAATTTGACAAATTTGATTTGTCTTCATGGGATGATGCGCGATGCCTCAGCGAAACTCGATTCTATAAACGTGACTTGTTTGTACTGGCACGTGTTTTTAGAATCCCAGATAAAATAACAACGTGCCAAGGAACAACTTGCAGTGGACTGGAAGGACTATGTATACTACTGAAAAGACTTTCCTTCCCATGTAGATTTTGCGATATGGTATGGGCTTTTGGAAGAAGCATATCAGAACTATGTCTTATTTTTAATACCATGATTGATCTTATGCATGAGTTGCATGGTTTTCGACTGGAAAGCTTTAATCAACCTCATCTTAGTCCACATCAACTTCAAGAATATGCTGATGCAATCCATCAAAAAGGAGCGCCATTAGATAACTGTTTTGGCTTTGTTGACGGTACTCGAATGCCAATTTCAAAACCAAAGAGGAATCAAAGAGTATTGTACAATGGCCATAAGAGATTACACGCCCTGAAATTTCAAAGTGTTGCTTTGCCAAACGGTTTGATAGGACATTTGAGTGGCCCTTATGAGGGGAGAAAACATGACAGTGGCATGTTACGGGAATCTGGGCTTCTTCAATTACTACAGCAAAATGCATGGTCCAATGGAAACCCTTTATGTCTTTATGGGGACCCAGCCTACCCAATTAGTGTTCATCTACAAGGGCCCTTTAGATTACCTAATATAGCTCAACAAAGGGATTTCAACAAAGCCATGAGTAAGGTTCGCATTGAAGTAGAGTGGTTGTTTGGAGATATAAAGAACTTTTTTAAATTCATTGACTTTAAAAAGCAGCTGAAAATTGGATTAAGTTCAGTTGGAAAGTACTTTTTGGTGTGTGGGGTCCTTCATAATGCCAGAACATGTCTTTATGGAAATCTAAGTTCAGACTATTTTGGACTGAAGCCACCAACAATTGAGGAATATTTTCAATAACATTTCTTTTGTTAAAAACAACAACTATATACTATAAACACAACTATACAGAATATATTATATATATATATAATAATAATTTACAACTTGTTGATAAACAAACACAAGCTTTAAAATAAATAGAAAATGTCTCTTCTCTGTGTAAAAATTATATTTGCACTATTGGTGAGTTTGTTTTGTGTTTAGAAGTAGAAATAGAGTCTCTAAGAATGCCTGATAAATGTCTCTTTTAGTTGAAGCAAAAACATTTCAAGAAATGAGTTTGAAAATAGTCAACAACAAAATCAACAAAAACTTACTTTCTGCATTACAAAAAACAAAAAAATTAAAAACAGAAGATTCACCTGGAGGATAGAGTTTTAGGTAACAAAAACATATACAACAAAACTATGAACCGGATATTGCTATAAGTCACTACTTTTGGTCCTTTTGAATAAAGTATTGTAATTGCTGCTGTTGCTGTTGCATTAACAGCAGCATTTGTTGTTGCATCTGATTTGATTGTTCTTGCTGCCTTTGCATTGTAGATTGAAAAGTTTCTAATAATGTTGTGAATTGTTCATTTCGTTTCTCTTGAAGCTCTCTTTCTGCCCTTTTCGTTTCTTGGTCTACCTCCATTTTTTCTCTAAGAAATTCCAAGGTGTCACCTGCGCTACGTCGTTGCTTCTTTTCAAAACTCGTATCACTTTCACTACTACTTTCTCTCTTTCGTGTTTGGCCTACCCGTTCCATGGCTGTGTTTCTTATAGAAATGGCTTTCTCTTTCTCAAGTTTATCAAAGGCTTTTTGTTTTTCACCATCAGCATTATGCTTTTCATCACTTTCCCTGGATAGTGCAATAAGTTCTTCCATAAGCAGGTCAAATTCACTAGGTGGATCCCCTCCTTCCCCTGTGGTACGTTCTTGTTTGTTATTTTGCACTGTATATTTTCGAGAAATTGCTGTGAAATGATCTCGTACAGATCTTGCAGTTACAGCAAACCCATCAAGTAAATTTAACGTCGTGGCTATGTGCTGCCATACATTTCCACGCTCTCGTGATCCCATTTTATGCGAAAAAATGTCGTTACCAATCATTTCTCGCATCAAGAGAACATCTTTAGCATTATTCCATGCCATGGTACATCTAAACAATGAATGAAATAGCTTGCTTTTAGTTTGAAATTTAAAAAACAAGCTCTTGCTGACCTTCTCAAAGAGACAAAACTGAGATAAATTTTAGCTTTCCTTCAAAAACAACACAAAAACCATACCATATGCTGATTTGTAAACTAAAACTGATTTTTTTTATGAAAGTTAAGGCTCCAAAGAAACAAACACTTTAAAACGAACCTTTTCTTTCCATCACCAGCATGGTGAGCATCCATATTGCTTTCGAATTCCAGACGCGATGAGAGCTAGCATTTTCAAGGTCTCATCAGCGACCTTACGCAGGCGGACGTTAAATTGACGACGCCGTGAAAAAGTACAAACTGAACGTTCTGCGCATGCCTGGAAGGGAATCTCCACGCCATTATGAACGTCTTCGCAGTGACGACTACTTCAAAACAAGCATTTCAAAGGCGTCGTGGAAAATGGCTGTCCCCAATGAAAAGAAGATGTAAGAATTTACTCTTAAACGCTCTAGTTTACAGAAAAGCAGATCGTCTTTACAGGAGAAACCATTTTGGTCATTTTCATCCTCTAAAATTTCTTGCTAGCGAAGAAATAGGCTTTCACAAAATGCTGGAAACACTCACTAAGGCTATATTTTTTAATTTTTTCATAGTAAAATGAAATGGACCAAAGAGCACGAACTTCTCCTTTGTAGAGAAGTTCTTGTCATGAAGCCTTACAAATTTAAACCCAGTACCAAAGAAAGCGGTGCAGCTTGGACTGGTGTTGCTGATGACTTAAATGCTGTGACTGAAATCAAATTTCAGGTCACACAAAAGTCTGTGAGAGATCACTGCAAGTTACTTTTAAATAATTTTAAATCTCGCATGAGACAAGAAGAAGGTGCTTCTGGTATAAATACAGAACCTACAGAAATAGACACATTATTGACAGAGATAAAGGAAGAGTGGGATGAAGCTACTGAAAATTATGATGAGTTAAAACAACAACAAGTAAAAGAACAAGAAAAAAGTCGAGAACAAGCTGAAGAGATTAGAACTATTGCAATGGAAAATTTAGCAAACACTCAAAAAAGAAAATGTGAAGAAAGTCCTTCTAGTAGTAAAAGAAGAACTGGCAGTGAGACTTTAGTTTACTTAATGACAAAACTGGAAAGTGACAAGGAAACAAAACAAGAAGAACTTGAATTGAAAAGAAAATCGCTTGAAAATCAAACAAACTTACAAAATAATTTTGCTGTACTACTTAACCAACAGCAACAGCAAATTAATCAACAAAACCAATTAATGCTACGTATTTTAGAGTCTATGACAAAGAAATATTAAACTGTTGAGATATGAAGCTGAATTTTTGTTGACATTTGGTATATATTTATTTGTTTTTATTTAATTTCGTTCTTTCTATTTCTAAGAATTTGTTATGTTGTTTGTTTATTTTTGTTTTTGTATAGCTTTGATGTCTTTGAAAGTATTTTCTAAGATGTTTTTCTAATTTTGTTGCTTCCAAGAAAATCTTTAAGTTGGTTCTTTTCTTTTGTTGGTCATTGTGGATATTTCTACCAATGTTTTACATGTTTTTAAACTGAATGTAACATCTTTTTTAAAAGTGTGCCCATGAGAATTTTGAAAAGAATGCTTTTGAAGTTATTCCTCTGCAATAAAAAGCTAATCTTTTGGCCTATTTTTCATGCCTATTTTTGTTATGCAATATATGCCTTTATATAATACAGTATTTTTTGTTCTTCAGAAGTTTGTGGGTTAAAGACAAGGAGTAGTTTAGTGAAATATTGACTTTTTACTGAAAATACTCGTATATTGTAGGTGGGTCAATATGAAAGTAACTAGAGGATTGGGAACCATATAAACAGGTTCTAGCATTTGTGAGTAATGCGCAAACGGTGTACATTTTTCCTATTGGTGAAAGTCCAATTTTCAAGTTACGCTTAAAGTCCATGAAGCTGAAATATTTTACAATATCACCAAATACCCATTCCACTCCAATTCTCACCTTACTCATTGCAGTATTGAATGCTCTTTGATCATTTGTCATATTTAATTGTCTGTATGGAGTTAAAAGCTGTGGTCTTAATGGGTACGCTAGGTCTCCATATATGCACAATGGATTATTACCAGGCCTGTGACATACTTGTTGTAACTGTGGCAAAATGTTTGAATCAGCCAACATGCCACTATCATGTCTCCGCCCTTCAATAGGTCCATATAAATTTGCAATGAGTCCATTGGGGGTTGCAATAGCTTGATACTTAAGGGCATGGATTCTTTTATGACCATTATAGGTCACTCTTTGCAGTTGCTGTGGTCTACATATGGGTCGAACAGTTCCATCCACAAATCCCCAACAATTAGTTAGAGGTGCCCCTACATTGTGAATTGCATCTGCAAATATCTGAAGATTAGCAGGTGAAAGCCAGGCTTGATTCAAATTTTGAACTCTATGATGATTAAGATTATAGACATAGTTTGTAATTTCCCCTGTAATCATCGAAAGCTGTGGTTCAGGTCGACCAAATCTGGGTACCATATCACCAAATCTTATGGGATAAGCATACCGTTTCAGAAAAATACAAGTTGCTTCAATCCCATCAACTTTGAGTCTGTTAGCACATGTATATGTATCAGGAATGTGTAAAACGTCCTTTAGAACGTAGATATCATTTTTGTAAAACCGGAATTCAGACTTGCATTCTGCATCAGTTAAATCATCAAAATTGAAATTGTAATTCCAATAAGGAAAATCTGGATTTTTGGACCGATTAAGATCATAAAGTAGAGCAAATTCCTCGTCGTCTATCACATTCAGAGCATGACTCAATAGCAATAATTCTCTAATTTCTCTGAGAACAACCATAACTCACAATTTAAAGTTAGTTCTATCAATTACGCTGTCGTTTAAAATTAGTAAACAAATATGGCACATATCTTTATTCCCGCCAGAACATTTTGCGTAGGAAACTTTTCACCGTAGACGTCAGTTGCACGACGTTGGTATAAAAATCTGAGAGAACGGGTACGTCGTCCTACTGACGTCCTAATGCGTAAGGTCGCTATCGCGACAAGACGACGTTTGTTTTTGTAGAACCCAGGCCTTTTTACCTCCGAGGAAACCCCAATTGCTGTTCGCGTCGTATTTCTAAAACAGCCTAATGGAATCTTTAAGCGTTCGAAATAATAGATGGGGGTTCAACATTTTTGAAAATAATGTTACAAAGATTTTTTTATGAAAACATTGAACAAAGACATCGAACGTATATTTTTTTAAAACATTTTATTTAAAAGTAACAAGGGTTTTGTTTGTTTGTTTTTTTAAATGATACAATGAATGATTTTTTTTTTCATATATTGCACCCCTGAATATGTACTTTCCATTTTCCGATTTGTCTAGAAGGAAGGAAAGATGGCGGAGAAATTTTAGTTTGTTGTTGTTGGAATAGCGTGATTTTTCTTTTTGTGATAACTTGTTTAATAAATAATTTTAGGTGCTCCGATAAAAAAATAATTAACTCTAGTTATCTTAAGAACATATTTCACTATCTTTTGGATTGTCCCCTTCTTTGCATGGTTTCTCATTTTTTTATGCAGGTAGCTGCCTGACTATCTCTTTCCTAATTTATTATTATAATATATTATGTTATTTAAAAAGTTCGTATGCTAAAATTAATTAAACATTTTTTATATTACTTTTGCGTTTTTTTAGTGAAGTGAACAACAAGGATTTTGAAGCACAGCTTGAAATCTGAAATTTTGCCAAGCATACATTTTATGTTTGTATATATTTTAGCTCTAAATCTTTCGTTCAATAAATTTTATTAAATGCACTGATTTTTGGTGGATCTTGCCATTTTAATTGGATTTCTGTGTATGCAAATTCTTGTTTTTCTTCTTTAACTGTCCTCCACTCATGGTCAATAAAACCTTTTTATATTTTTTCTTGCTATTTTATGTGAACGTTGGCTATTTTTTGTTTTGAACTAAAGTTTGAAACGCAAATTTCTAATGGATTTTCGCTTTAATATTTTTTTTTCGAAAAAGTGTTTTTTTTCTTTTGGCTCTTACATAATTTCTTTAACAAATTTTACTTTGATTATAAAATACGTATCCATGTTTCAGTTCACACATTTCTTTTGTTTGTAACAAATACTTTCTGATATTACTTGTTAAGCCTTATTTACACTTCTTGAAAGGTATATTAGCATCAGTGTGACATATGCCTAAGAGATAACAAAAAGTAACAAAGTTTTGTTTGTTTTTGTTTCCGTTGTATAGGCTTGCAATGTATAGCTTGCTGTGTGTACAAATTGGAATGCTTGAGCGTGGGGGCATTTTTAGCTAAAGCTACACGCTAGTTATAATTATATATAATTAATATGTTAAATATATAAATGATTTTGCTAATTTTCAGTATCATGAATTGGAAATTTATGCTCTTAATAATTTGTTTGTTGGTTTTACTATTTCAGGTGTATAAGGCATTTTCAAGAGTAATTGATACCAATTGAGTATAGCAATAAATTTATGAAAAGTTAGTAAATAAGCTTGCTGTGAAAATAAATGATTTGATTCTGTTTTGAAACATCGGCTTAAACTCATCACTAACATGCGTTTCTGCTGCGTTATAAAAATGCACATCGTAGTTATAGCCTAACGGCCTCAATTGAGAATTTCTAGCTAACACTTTGTATACTTGAAACAATGGCACTGCTGAACCAAGACAGGAGTAACAAATGTGACGTGTCTGGCATTTCCAGCATATATGTGGTTAGAGACTAATACTATCAGGAAACATTCGAAATGTTTTTTATCATTCATTTGAAAGGAACATGTGACGGATTCAAGAATCTTTTATGTAGATTGAATTTTGTTGATTGGCAAGTTGCAACATAAATCCGGGTGTTGCTCATTATATCTGGGTTAAGTTTAAACATTTTGGCAAAGTTTAGAAGATTCCTGGTTATGTATTTCTTTTTGGTTTTACCTCCAGTGCTTCTTTATGCTTTTGAAACGGCTATTTATTTTTTTAGAATAAGTCATCTTTATTCATGCTCTTTTTACGACTATGAGTGTCAGAAATTTTTTGAATCTGTACTTATGCATAAAAGAACTGGAAATGATCGATTCATAAAGCATTTTGTTTTCCTTCTCTTTTCTATTTCCATCCCACATTGACAAAATCAAATCCTTGAATACACATTATCAGACTATCAAACCCGACTTTGTTTTGATTTTTTATATTGTGACATTACTTGATATTATAGTAGAGTCGATAATAAAAAAATTTTGCATAACGATTATATGCCATAAATAAGTTCGATTGAGAAGGGATGCCCAAAATTTGGACGCCATTATGACGTCATTATGACATCATTACCGTCAACAGGTGGAAAGAAATTTTTTTTCATCAAAAATAGTCAACTTTGGTATCGTTGGAAAGAGAATTTAATTTTAAGCATTTTTCATTATTACAGCAACTCGTCAAAATAAACCGATAAAACGTTATTGACGTTTTAATTTATTATTAACCAGGGGGTAATTACGCAAAAAAATGTGCAAAGTATCAAAATTTTGAAAAGTTTGGCACTTGCTCATCATAATGTGTTTTTTCCTTAAACGGTATCTGACATTATATGGCAAATACAGCGTCGTAGGTATAACAAATTTACATAAAACTAATGTGAAGATATGTATACAGTTATTATTTACCCCCGGAAAGTTTTGAAATATGCTAAAACTTCTTTAAACAAAGTCAGTTTGCTATCGTTTGAAAGATAATTAAATTCTGAATATTATTTTTTATTAGGACAAAGTCTGATAACAAAATTGTCCAGATTTATGACCCTTTAAAGTTGTAAAAAGTCAGGGGAGAGGGTATCATTCAAAATAATTACGTACATTACTAACGTAACACCAGTCAGTTTTTCTTTTGCTTGAAATCTTATGATTCTGATAAGTAAAAGAAGTATGTTAAAAGATTTTTTTTCAGTTCCATTAAGAACAACCAGTAGTCAGCCAAATTTTATCTCTTACGAATCCCCCTTTTCATAACAATAATGTTACTTGAATGGTAACAGAAAAATCAAATATGTTTACAAGTCAACAAGACTAGTGTATGAAATTTACATAGCAAAATATTGAACTTAATTATGGACTAAATAACACAATGTCAATAATTAGTACAATGTCCTGAACATTGGCATAACTATGTACATTCTAGCGCTGCTTTTCGGCACTTACATCTGCCAGTGTACCCTTTCTTACAGTCATATTTTATCAGTTCCCAGCATACTGACGAAGGTTCTTGTAAAGTTGTCCAATACAGTTGCATTTCTTTCTCGTTGAGTTGTTTCCATCCCCACAGGCAAGTCGTGTTGCTTGTTTGAGACACTGATACCATTTCGATGCTTGCACTATAGACCTCAAGATGTGTTGAACTAAAGCTTCGTTTGTTGGTGGAATGTTTTCGATTGATCAACAAATGCTTCAATATTTTCGAAATCTTCTTGTTCTATTTCATCTCGGGACGATATTACAGAAAGCTTGATTATAACAATGGAGTAATCTCATTATACATTGCCATCCGGGTGTTATAAAACGCTTTCTTGCCTTTGCCAGACATTGCCGAAGTTGTTTCACAACTACTGAATGGATTGAAAAACGGCAGTGCATAGCACGTTTCTGCTCCAAGTTTGATGGCGACATCATGTACCGGATTATATCTTAGCGATTTTCCAGTGCCAAACTCAATCCCCAGTTCTCTGAAAGCCACTTTATAAAATATGAAAATGGCGATTACCACAACATCACTAACAATATTCTTAATCAATACTCAAGGAAAGTCACTGGAGATGTTTTTTAGATGCGCGAAAGTTCTTTCATCTGCTTCTTCATAGTTGCAAGGTTCCGTTGAGGTCGTGTCTAACTCCCTGTTTACGTTCTACAGTGGCAACAACAGTTTTCAGTGTGATTCCTTTGGTCAACGCTTTTGACAAGAGTGGAAACAATTCTTTCTTGTTTTCGCTGCAACGAAGAAAGGTTTGTCAACAATAAGGAATGTAACTGAGTGAAATTGACGACTAATAGGTAGTAATTTTACAGTGCCTCTCACAACATCCTTTCTTGAGTCATTGCTACGACCTTAACGAGTGTTTTTGACTACCTTTCGCGAGCCGAAATGACTTTGAAAACCCCATAAATTTGACGACCATAGTCAAACAAATAAAATGACCTTTCGTGAGTCATATAGACCACCTTAGATGGGTCATTTGTTTTTGTATGACGACCGTATGTAGTCTTGAAATTTTTGTCGCCCCATCACCTGTATCGAAGACCCCTATAAACGCCAATTTTCCCTATGTAGTGCTCGAGCAGAGGCGGATTCGAACCCGGAACCTCTGGTATGCCAGCCGAACACACTACCGTTATGCTACGGCTGCTTGTTGTCCAATATGCTCAATCATTTCGATTTTCATATCTATTTAATGTATTGTGGTCCTGGGAAAATAAAATTACTTCTGATGATAATAGAAAAACCCTGTTGGTTTCCCAGTCAAAAGGGACGCACATCAATGTCTAAGCGTGCATGAATCCTCAAGCGCACATCAATTCCAGAACGTACAGTGTGTATCAAAATGTCTTATCCACCAACTTTCAAGGCGTATATCTCATTACATGTCTTATAAAATATTGTGAATTTTATATCGCAAGAAAGAGCTTTTCATGCTCTATCCGTTAATATAAAATGTTTGCCAAAATATTTGTTCTTCGAACAGATATTGAAGAAAAACTCAACGATTTGGTTCATTAAATTCTTAAAAGTCAATAAACAAAAATACAAACTAGCCGAATTGCCAGATTACGGTCAAATCTAACAAAATGACTGGCAAATTCAAAATCAACATCTTCCATTTGTACTTTGTACAAATTTTTATGAATAATAAAGAATTTTTGAAATTTGGTCCAAATTTGGCCAAAATTGCCCATTTTAGTCAAACCTGGCAAAATTATTGTCAAATTCGAAATCGGCACCTTTCAATACACCTTTCCCGAATTTCTGTTTAAATGCCGTGTTAATGCTTAGTTATCAAGTTTAGCCTCGTTTCTAGGTATTTTATTGTTTTTCTAATTTCATAATGTTTTCAGTAAGTAATAATTACTCATTCTTTCTGTTCCCCAGTGGAATAATTAGAAGTAATTAAGAGTTTGAAAAAGTGGCGAAACTTAGAGACTAGGCTATAACACGGTGTTTAAACAGAAATTCGGGAAAGGTCTATTGTGACCCGTGCAAAATTTCATGAAAATTGAAGAATTTTCGAAATTTGGTCCAAATTTGGCCTAAATTGCCCAATTTTAGTCAAACCTGGCAAAGTCATTGTCAAATTCGAAATCGGCACCTTTCAATTGTGCTCTGTGTAAAATTTCATGACAATTGGCCCACTGGAAGTCCAAATTTGACACAAATTTTCGAATTCGGCAATGATGTCATGTAAACGCTACACAAAAACGTTCATAACTTCGAGTAGAGTAGGAGGCGGAGGAGGAGAAACCACGGGTATCTTAAATACTTTACTCCACCACTGGTGTCCTCTAAAGTCAATCAATATATGAGGTTTGCAGAGTGGGTGAGTGGGTGCGTGGAATTACCATATCTCATAACGAGGCAAGGGAACACATTTGAAGTAATAAGGTCTAATTTAAAGTCAGAAAGTTTCGCGGGAAGAAATTTTCGCGAATCGCTCCATTCGGGAATTTTTTTGTATTTCGCGGGAATTAATTTACAAGTTACAAAGTCTTTAAAAAAGCTGTTTTTGAGTATACTTCAAAAGATTTTATGCAGACCTTGTGTTTCATGATCAGAAAAAGTTCAAAAGTAAAGTATTTTTGTCATTGTTCATTCAAAATAAAAAGCAAGCAAAACAACTGCTGATTATTGCAGTTTTGAAAATGATAGAATGCTGGCCTGGCAGAGACACGGATAATCACGGGTCAATTGTCTGAGTATGGGGGGTCCGTGTCCTTTTAATGCTAAAAGCAGCATTTTTTGTTATTATGAAAATATACGCCTAAAGAAACAAAACTAGGTAGGGTTGCCATCTTGTTTCATCCCTGGGTGTATTTTACAGACCAGATTAGCCACACCCTAAAAATCACTAAATTGTTAATAACTACTTAAAAAATAACCTTACAAATACCATACTATATGAAAGCGCTTGGACACATATTTACCTATCAACATCAAACTAATTCAATATATTTTCTGAAATTTTCAAGTTGATCACATGATTAATGTCTTTTTTACAGACCAGATTGTGACTCAAGGAACAAGATTTCTGTGACAATTTCAATGATTTACAGACCAGATTTTTCAGCACCCACTAAAATTCACTAAAAACTTGATTATCTTTCACAAAAATTTACCTATCAACATCAAACTAATTCAATATTGAACCAAGCATAAGGCCAATCTTTTACACAAGTTTTAAGTCAATCATATTATAAATGTGTATTTTACAGACCAGATTATGATTTTATGTTTCTAGTCTGTAGATTACCAAGAAAATAAGTCCTTGCTGATTTTGTAGAATTTTTTTGGAAAATAGAGTAAGGCCTTATAATATTCCGAATTTCAATTGATTTACTGAAACAATGAGATTTCTGTGATGATTTCAATAATTTACAGACCAAACTTTATATTTTTATAACACCACATCAGAATCACTAAATTTAGTGATTCATAAATATTTACAAGAATGCATCCATTAGAATCGAACTTGTCCCTAATCGAGAGAACCTTAGACTTGAATATATTGTCAATGTAACGAATGTATACATTATTACAGACCAGTTCACAATTTTAGGTTTGCTGTATTTAAAATACGGAAAAGAAGGTTTTTGAATTAACTAATAACAGATTAGAATGGACTCAGCTTTCCATGCTTGAAGTTTCGACTGAACTCTATCATTTATTATTTATATTCATTTGATCATCTTTACCCAGGAAAGTATCTTCAGTTCCCAACGAACTGCTATCAATGAGGATTCTGCTTTCCTGTGAAACAGCTACAAGGGAACCTTCATAAAAATTTGCAGAAAATACGGTGAGGTAATTTTCAGCACCGAAAGATTCATGCCGGCGTTGAACTCGGAACCTTAACCACTTGCCCACGGACCACTTTTTTGGAACTACAGCATTTCAAACATACCAAATGAACGTTTAGAAAGAATTGATGCACAATTAGTAATGTTTTAGAAAGTGTAACTTAAGCTGTGAAAGAAATAATTCTACTAAAAATCATCATTCTACTAAAAATCCTCGGCAAGTTGCTCTTCATTCTTGTATTGAGTGGCACAATATTTTGGAAGAGGCTTCAACGTTTCAAATGTCGAAACAGCTTAGACAACTGTTTGTCACTATTTTGACTCATTACAAGCCCTTCAATCCTCTGGAATTGCGGAACATATTCATGGAGAATTTTTGTGAAGACTACGTTCAAACATTGACTGTTCTTCAAGCAAAGGATTTTGGGTTACATTGATAATGTCCAGAGACAACAGGTTGCACAGGAAAAAGTTGATGTGATATTTACATCGACAGGTTGGATTAGGTAAGGCCTCTGCAGTTGTTGTTGCAGATGCGTTTTTGTCTGCGGTTTAAAATGAGCGTAAAACTTGAATCATTGTTTTAGCTGGACCATGGACGTATAGAAAGAGAAGGACTTACAACTTTTATAAATCTATTCAAACAAACCTCGCCTCGGTTTATTGAAATTTTCACAAAAGCAATTTTGAAACTCCCTCAAGTGTTGTTAAAAATACATGTTTCCACTGGCTTCCAGGATCGTAATAACCAACCAGAAATGAATTTAAAGATTTTATGATTATTTTGAAGCCAGGTTTTAAACTCTGATTCCTCATGACTTCTTACAGTCTCAAACATGAAATTTTCAGAATTGAATGAAAAAGCACTATTCTTTCTGTATATTCTCAGGCATCACCCAGGCGTCTTTCTAAGTACCGAATATTTCGATATAAGTATATACACAAAATACTTTCTAATGTTACACCGTCAAATGTAGTAACTTCGTTAAATGTAGTAACTCCGTTAAATGTAGTAAAAATCTCCGTCAAATGTAGTAACGCTAATTGTAGTAACAATCTACGACAAATGTAGTAACTCCGTCAAATGTAGTAAACCTAAGACAAATATAGTAAACAACTTTAAGTTTGGAATGAGCCATAATTAGGTCAAACACGTGAAGGTCTTCACCAGGTAACTTTTCAAGGGCTGTCAGGTGGCTGCATAATTAAGACCAGAATTGTGCTCGCGCAGTAAAAAAGATGTTAAAATGAGCTGAATGAACCGTGATTAGGAAAAACACACTAAGGTCTTTGCCAAATAATTTTTCCAGTGCTATCGGGTGGCTGTGTAAAAAGCCTGGAATTTGCGCATGCGCATTTACAGCATGTTAGTACACGTAAAATCAGTCAAAATTAGGCAAAACACCAGATAACTTTTCAAAGGGTCCATAGGAGTTAGAAAGTATCTTGAGAAGAACACGTAACTTGCTGGTCAAGTCAAGAGAACATTTCTTCTTCTATTTTCACAACAAGAAGCAGTGGTTTATGTAAAAAAAACCCACAGTAATGGAGACTTGGATCGAAATTGTTATTATTGGGCTGTTTGTCGTCTTTCAAAATAGCCATCAAAAAGAACAACTCCATGTAGGTGCATTCCTGGCCAATACAATACCAATACCAGTTGACTTTCTAAATAGTATTACAACGTCGGGTGTAACTCCACATTAGGGAACTTACGAAAGTACGACGGCAACGTGGACGACGACGTACAAGATATTCATCTTCAATGAATCACAAAAAAGCAGAAACTATACACTTGAGTTAAGAAGTTTATTTATAATGCCTTTGGAGTTTGTTTTTTGAACTTTGAGAGACAGAATCATAAAGGAACCGAGGAAAATTTATCGGAAGTACTGCTATTCTCACGTCTTCGTTTTCGGTACGACTTCAAAATATTACTTTTCACGTTGTGTGTAGAACGTGCAAATCTAATAATGATATTAGTAAAATTAAAAATATTTCCCAATAGTATAGTGTGAAATGACTTCCATTCTAAAGCAAATCTATGGAGTAAAGTGAATCTTTTGTTTGCCTCACGTCGTCGTCCACGTCGCCGTCGTAGTTTCGTAAGGTCCCTATTGTTTAGCTGGGGCTATTATTATGCTGTTGGGGAATCTGAACATCAGGAAAGGTCTCTGTAATGGCACCGCTTGATTGTTCGTGAATTGTCGCATAACTTTAATAAAGCTGAAGTTTTCACTGGGTCCGCTTTTGGGGAAATGACTTTTATACCTAAAGTACATTCATCCTTCATTCTTCTCCTATTACACACTGCAATAAATAGTCTCAAACTTGGTCTGTAAATTATTGAAATCATCACAGAAATCTCATTGTTTCAGTAAACCAATTGAAATTCGGAATACTGCTAGCCCTTAGTCTATTTTCCAAAAAAAATCTACAAAATCAACAAGGACATATTTTCTTGGTAATCTACAGACTAGAAACATAAAATCACAATCTGGTCCGTGAAATACACATTTATAATACGATTGGCTTAAAACTTGTGTAAAAGATTGACCTTATGCTTGGTTCAGTTTTGAATTAGTTTGATGTTGATAGGTAAATTTTTGTGGAAGATATATATCAAGTTTTTAATGAATTTTAGTGGGTGCTGATAAATCTGGTCTGTAAATCATTGAAATCGTCACAGAAATCTTCGACAGGTAGTTAATTTCAGTGCCGTAGACACGAAATTTTTTTTAGGGGGGCCCTGATGTTTAGTATCTAAGGAGGCCCCACCATGGTTGGGCCGAGGGGCCCGAAAATGTTTGGGATTTTATATCCTCTAGATTAGCTAAAACTGCATTTCCGAAAGTCAATTTTAAACAATAGGATATCCAAAATTACATGAAATTCTAGTATATTTTCAAGTTTCTAAGACTATCTTTGTTATAAACTCTGCATATATCCCATTACATTTTTGATAAGTACTACGATGGATATTGAAACAAAAATAGTAGCAAATGCTTTATAGCGCGAAGTGTCCAAAGATGTTTTTCCTTGTGTCGTATTACTCGATGAACTCATTTGCAACAGCTTTTAAGTCCAGTTTATCAACAACATCTTTGTGGATGTGAAGAACGAGTAAGTTATTGAGGCGGGAGTCTGTGATGGTTGACCGGATGGTTCACTCGTTTTAATGCAGAAAATGATCGTTCACTAATGGCGTTGGTAGCAGGCATTACAAGGATGAGCTTAGCAATTTTGACGACTTGGTTCAGTAATGCTTTCTGAGAGTGATCCAAGCGCTTGAAAAAAGAAATGAGGTCTTCAATAGTGAACCTTTGAGTATCGTATCCAAGGGATGTTGCTTCTGCAGGGAGTAGATCGATCTGTGTTCGTGCTAAAGATTGGTCGATATCTCCAGCGTAAAAGCTGCAAATCGCTTTGAGGTGGTCTTCCCATGGCTCTCCTTTGATCGATTTAAGAAGCACTTCCTGGAGGTCGATGTAAATTTTGTAGTCAGGTTGGTCAAACCTTTGCTCGATACAGTTGATCGTACGATCAAAGGCTTCAAAATAGATTTGGTGGTATCGATCTTTCGGTGTGTCATTGAAATGATAGGTATCTTGTGGGTTGGACGTATTTTGGAAATAATCAGGCATTTTTACCTTTCCGTTCTTGTTAACCAATTTGTTATAAAACTGTTTTTCTTTGACATCTTTTCACATCAAAAAACTTCGCTTACTTTATTTTTGCACATAGACACTGCACACAGACACGTATCAAAAAATAATTTTGATTTTTCTTTTCGAAAGTTTTCTGCAATATCGCGACTTCTTTCAGAAAGTTTCTTTCCTCTTTATTGTTGTTATCATTCCTTTGAATCACCATAATGCAACACTTGCTGCATTGATTTATCCTGTTATTTCGTTGTATCGCGCGTGTCACCTCAAATGTGCAGTAAAAGGGGGAAATATTAAGCAAATGTAAAGGAAATAAGGAAATGCAGACAACTCGAGAAGAAAACTTTATTTCTGATCTAAATCTTAAAAAAAACCATAATCTGAAAAAGTTTTTTGGGGGGGCCGGGCCCCCCCCGCCCCCACCCCCCCCCCCCCCCCCCCCCCCCCCCCCCCCCCCCCCGGTGTCTACGGCACTGAATTTGCAAACTTTGCTTTACAAATCTAGGTACCGCCGAACACGTCCTTTACCTCACACGTCGTACATATTGACGCAAACAGGATAAGAGAAACAAAAAACACTCATTGCGTACGAAAACAATATTGCAAGAACGGTCTATGCTAAAATGATACAAATTTTTTTAATACATTTTTTTATAAGGAACCTTAATTTCGCTCTGAGCCTGGTGTTCCTGATCATCCTCATAGTTCCTACCAACTTTACTCGAATCCAGTAAATGCCATCCATATTTATAATTTTCTCATTTTTTAATGGTGGGACATTTGAAAGACGCTTACAAACATTCACAAACCTTCATCCATTGTGACCATTTTTTTACAGTGCATTACACAGATAAAAACAAATGTTAATCTTTCATCTTTTAAAAGGGTGATAAACGCTTGTTAAAGTTTTCAAACAGTTCAAAAAGTGGATGGTGTACCTGTATTTCAGTTTAAACCCTTCTCGGTAGAGTCTTTTTTCGGATCTGTGTGGGTTTTGTCAATTTTTTTATTTGTCAGCGTTTGGTCTCAGATTTGGGTGAAAATAGATTTAAATAAATTTAATGATCGCTTTTATGAAACTTGGTGTCAAACGCGTTTGAATATCATGATTTTCGCACCCCTTTGAATATCATGATTTTCGCACCCCTTTAAAATATCGTGATCGAAGTGATTTCGAAAGTGATTTCGAACTCGTTGCTCCAAGATATGTTTCGTATTATAATAGATGTGTTTTCTTTTCTTAAATAATTCTGAAAATATTATATACATGTATAAAATGAAAACGACCTTACATCTAAACCTATCACATTTGTGATATTCACATTAGTTATTCTGGGAAATCATGAAAATTATCTGCCTCGAGAAATCTTTTTGTTCACGGGAGGTAGAGCATTTTCCAAAGCACATGGTGATGTTATCACCAAACGACTAGCTTTCTAAAGACTCCTATCTGTGAATCACATTACAGCCTCGTTTTCGTCGGACGATCACAGCTGGAAAAAATTTATTTTCAAAATTCTATGCTTTTCATCACAAAATAATTACGACTGGAAACGAGGTTGCTACGTTATATACGAAAAGATCTATGTTACAATATCATTGTGATGTGAATTCTATGGGAATTACAGATGTCCATTTTAAATACTGCCATGAAATTGAAGATGGTTGTCGACGTTAGTTCGGCACAGGATTTGCACGTTTTACCACCAGCAATCATACGTGACTCAATTCCCAAAATAGCAGTCTCCCTTCAAGGTGTCTTGTACACTTCTTTGATGTGTTGTTTTATGTGTTACCAGAGCTTTCTCGGACGCGAACGTTTTATTACACTGATCACAGTCTAGTAAGTCCTGTTTCTTACCATGATTCTGGCTGTAGTGGCGTCGCAGATCACCTTCAAACAGAAGAAGAATAGTTAGCCCAAATTAACATTAGTATGTAGAAAGTTAAACCAGATCTCCGTTACACGAATTTTACGACACTTTTCTGATGTACATCCGAATGACAGTGATTTGCAGACAACTTTTCGTCAAGCAAATGGGTTTACTCAGATGATCAGTTGTTTTCATCTGCGCATGTGTCGTTGCCAAACAGACAGAAATAAAGAAAAACTGTCAAAGTGTAAGCTATGCGAATAGGTATCGTAAACATTCTCATTTATCCAACGTGTAGTTTTACTATGACTTCGTTCTCAAAGCACAAAGTTTACAATGCTAAAAGACCAAACCTTACCTGACCGGTTGAATGTTTTCGAACATTGGTCACAAGGGAAGGGTCTTTTGTCTGAATGAGTGACCACGTGACGGCTAAGTTTAGATGACGTAGCAAACGTCTTCGTACAATGAGGACACTTATGTGGCCTTTCCCCCGTGTGAATGTAGGTATGCGTTCGCAATGAAATCGTTGTAGAAAAACGTTTTTCACAATGACTGCACTGGTACGGTCTTTCACCTAAAATATCAAATTTATTAGCACACTCTTCCAGATATGATCGGTGCATTCATGCAGTAACAGTAAACACAAAACCAACTTCACCTTTACTTATTATGCAATGCTAAATTACTAAAAATACATAAAAAATGCTCCATCTTCGAAATTGCATGGTCATTAACGCATTTTTGAAGACACAAAAACCGAACCAAAATATTAACTGAAAATCACCGGGAATACCTGAGTGCGTCCGTACATGTCGTCTCAAGTCATTGGCGCTATAAAACGCCTTTGTACACTGGCCACACTTGTGCGGGCGCTCACCAGTATGGGTAAACATATGCTGCTGTAAACCAAATGGATGCCGAAAAGCTTTCGAACATTGTTCGCATTTCCACTTGCGGGAACTCATGTCGGGACAAACTCGCTTAATGTGACGTGCAAGGTACAAGATGGATGTGAAGACTCGTTTGCAATTTCCACATTGAAAATTATCTGAATACAAGTGAAGAGTTAAACTGCACACATACATATTCTTGCAAGACCTGATCAACATTGAAAATGATAAAATCTCGATAGATAGGGAAAGCAGTTATTGTTAGAATTCCATTAAGTAAAGAGAAATGTGGAGATAAGTTTGTATAACTTATCTCATACTGAAACAAGGTGTTTTTTTTGTTTTTTTTTAAATGTTATCAACATACCAAGTTTTATCTGATGCTTTCTGGGATCGATTTCAACATCCTCTAATTGAAAGCAGCCTTGATCATTTATTACGAGATCAGTTTTCAATTCTTCTTTAATGGCAACGAGAACTGCATTTGATAAACAGCTTGCAGCATCAGCAGGCACTGGTTTCTCGCTTTCACTTTCAGGCTCAGTACCCATACTAAGCAAAGCTGAAGCAACTTCTAAATTACCACCAGGATTGTCATTCTTTTTTTTTGCCTTTGATGGTACTGAAGTATCTCGTTGAAAACTGCTGGCATCCAACTTTGCTTTTAGTAAGTTATCATTAAAAAACTGAGGAAGTAACTGTCTTAGTTCTTTACCCTGAGTGTAAAAAATTGAGTCATTTTGATTTGGGAAGAAACAGGAAGCGTTGGCTAAAATAGGACGCTGTTGTACCAATGATGATGCAGCAGACATTGCCGCGAATTCATTAGGATTTAGGACTGGGTTTAGTTTTGTGAAGATTTGGTTAGGTGGCACACTGATCACTTTCTTTTCTTCCATTTTAATAACAGGTGAAAGCTGTGAAATTGTATTGGTACTCGCTACACTAGTTGATGATATCACAGAAATGATGTTCATGTTGTTACTTAACGACTCGGAGGATAATGGCTTGGGCAATATCGGTCGTAGGACTGGTAACTGATTGCGATTATAATTTGTAGTTGATTCTTCAGAAACATTCGGAACAGATTGGTCGACGTATGCCATTTGACTTGATTGACTTTGGATGCACTTCAGTTTCGGTAAAATATTTGTTATTTGTGGTTGTGTTTCTTGTCCAACCTGTGTTGTCATTGGTGATCCTGGATTTTGAAATGTCGGAATTGAGCAGGACATTTCTGCTGATAATGCGGATGATGTAAACAAATTAAAATGAGGTAATATAGCATCTGTTGTGAATGTTTTATTCATTGTTGATTGAAAGTCTACAGGCTTGGACGCAAACAATTGATTGGCACAAACATTGTTTGAGCTTGTTGGTAACATTACAGCACCACCAATGTTGCTATTGACCCCTTGCATATCAGGAAGAGTTGAAGTTGAAATAGGCTCCAGTAGAGATGAAGCAATGTTCTTATAAAAGTTTTGTGGTTCGCATATTCCATCAATTTTGCTTCCAACAAAGACTTCCTCAATTTCATTTTGTGAAGGGACATAAGATGTAGTTTGAACAAGGTCTTTACTTGAACTCAAAAAAGCAGATTTAGGTACTGGTGCAACAACAGACTCGAAATCAGAAGGCTTTGTTTCTGGCTTTGATACAGGAATAAAAACTGTTTCCTCTTTAGAAACACTTTTGTTGTTATAAATTTGCAATTTTACAGTTCTCTTATGGCCACCTGCTTGAGTAGTTGTGTTTGTATTAGTGCTCCCAACAACTGGAACACTTATACTGATCAAAGCTTGTACAGCAGCAGAGACAGGGCTACATGAGTTACTTCCAGGAGAAAGCATCCGGGTTGGTCGAGAGGCATCGGGTCTTTTGAGTGCTGATTTTCTTTTGACAATGTCATTTTCTTCAGTGCCTTTTTTTTCATTTGTTATCTTGCTAACCTCAAGGTCCATAACACTTTCTTCATAATGTTCAGTAATGTCTAGTGTTTTCTTCTTTTTTGGTGAGAGACAATGTTGTTTAGACAAAATCGGGATAATCTTTTTGATAATGTCTGGAGTAAGTTGTTTTAAAATAAGAGCAGCATCGGCAATGGTAAATGTATATTCTGAAACACATTCATTCAAAACATTATGGAAACAGTCAAACGCATCAAGTTTAAGGCCAGCACCAGCATAAATTGATCTGGAACTGTCTATAGTTTTTTCCATATTTTTGTCTCCCTTGTCAGATAATGTAAAGTTTGATGGGTTAGATTTTAGCCTTGCCATTGACTTTTCTTTGGTTTTCAGCTGGTATCACAAATGAGTCCATTTCCCTAAAATAGAAAACAAAAAATTGCAACATCAGTCAGGAAGATACACTGTATTCAATAAACATCAGTAAGATTTAGGCATGTATACATGGCTGATCAATCAGCAGGTGATTAATCGGATGTTTCTGATTTTGTAAAAATTTCTTTTGTATACACATGGATCATTAACTGAAATGACATAATCTAGAATCTAGGCACCCATAAAAATTTAATAAGAGAATTGGAGAGTGAGGAACCAGGCCAATTCCATATTATATATTTAAGAACGACACCCAAAAACTTTGATGGGCTTAATTAAACTTGTCCACCACTAAGGCGGTGTTTACTTGAGCCCGTAGCGAGATTTCGTCCGTAGTGAATCACATGAATTTCATTGTGGTATTCGATGGAATGCTTTGAACCTTTTACATGAGATACCCCGTAGTCAAACTCACTATGGGTTGGATTGCACCATGGGGTTAAATCCCGTAGTGAAATCTCAATACGGTCTGAGAATTCTCATGTAAACGACTAGCCCGTAGTGAAATGTGAAGAAATAAACGACTTTTAACCCCGAAGCAAGGTCTAAAATTGTGAAGGGAAATAAAAAGAAATCCAGATGTGGACTGAGGTAGGGATATAAAACCTTTTTATATATGTCGTGAACACTCCCCACATGTATGCTTTTATTTTTTCTGTATTATATATTTGATTATTTAAATGATACTCGTTATTATTTTAGTGCTCAAAAAGTGGTGAAGAGATCATTGTCAAATATTGCAGCAAAACCAAACATTCATGTTTCACTACGGGTGAGAAGTACATTTCACTACGGTCTGAAGTTTCACTACGGATGATATCTCGCTACGGGCTCATGTAAACGCCACCTAAAGCAGAGAAGCCAATTTAAAAAGTTGATTTGTTAAAGGTGAACAAGGAGAACAGAAAAACGTCTTTACCATCAATGTTGCCAGTCAGAAAGAGTGCAATCCCCAAAAACTAACATTTGCTGATATTTTGAAGAAAATTCGCCATACAAACACGGAAAAAGGAATCTTCACATAAATTGCGGGTCCAGGGCAGAGCCTTGGTGGGGTTCCAGGGGTTAAAGTCCCTGGAAGTTCAGCATATTTAAAGGGATTCCTGCGTCCAAAAAGATATATACAAATATGATAGAGCTCAAGAAGTTGTTTAACAAGTCTCTTTTCAGTATTTCATAATTATTTATAGTTTCTGAGATATTTTGTTTTTAAAATCTTATATTTAATTTATGCAATGCATATTTATGATGTAATAAGATAGTAACTAACACTTCTCATTGCAATAACTTTTATGATTAGTATTACATCTTTGTAAGTTACTATGAAATAAAGGCTTCCACTCTGAGTTGATTTATAGAAGAATGAAGTCATAACTAATTCAGAAGTTATACACACTAACAAAATTCTATCTTATTACATCATAATTATGCACTGCATAATTTCAACATTTTTAAATTGAAATATCTGCCCAAGGAAACAAAAATTTCCAAAAACTGTAAAAAGAGTTCTGAAAGTTACTTCAGGGGTTGATCCAGAAAATTATTTTGGGTGTCGGTAGTAATAGCAACATAAGGGCGAAGGCCTTTTTGAAACCCCAAAGGTGTGTACATTGCACCTGGAAGTCTGGGGCAGAGCCTTAGTGGGGTCCAGGGGCCGATACTCTTTAAAAATATCAACTGTTTATATCAACTAAAACATGTTCAATGTATTATATTAGTTTTCGGCTGTGGCTGCACACTGTTGGCTGATTGCAAACATCTCATGACAAGATCTGATAGCGGTGGAGAATACAAAGGATTCCTGGCATATATTTTTGTTAAGAGCATGCTTTGGAATATTTTGTTATTATTTTTCGTGATGGCTAACAAAAACAAATCGACACTGAATGAGGAATATTAACGTTTTCAGAGAGAATGGCCTGTTATGTTTTCATTAGATTATTAAGAAATAAGCAAAAGAAGCATTGTAAAGTATTTCTGTAGTTATTTTTTGCACAACTAGTAAGACGACATTTTACAAAGTTTCATTCATTTTGCACAATCCTTTGTTAGTTATTAAAGTTTGAAGTTTAATAAAAGCTTAAAAATATGACGCCGCAGTTGCACGTAGATATCAGCTGTAGTTTTTACAAGTCACGTAGCGAAAACAATTCGTGAAGAGATTGTCTGACTTTTGGTTTCCTGATCCTGTCAAAGAAAAACAAAAAGCTGAAAGATGGCTTAACCACATCGGCACTGGGTGTACTGTTAAAACCTTTCGATTTGGAAAAGATAAAGTAGTTTGCAGCAATCACTTTCATGAAGACTATATTTCGAAGTTGATAATATGGCAAACATGAGGCCGAAGAAAAGAACATTGAAAGCTGGTGTGGTACCAACAATTTTCTAACATAAAGTATTCAAAATGATAAATATCAATTGAGAAACTGTGAGTTAAAAAAAAACTAGCTCTTTCAAGAGGATCCAACAAAGTGATAAAAAAGAAGTAAAGTGTTTTTAAAATTTAATTTCCGTAAATGCACTCTTTGTGCATTTTTCTAACGCAAGGCATGGTTTATTCTAGTATTTCTCAATTTCCTAAAGAATCTTTTTTAAAAAATAACAAAAAAGATACGGTAATGTGTTCAGAGACTTGCACATTTTAAACAGATCTTCTTTGCGATTTTTCTTGTTATCTGACCTGGTTTCTTTTATTTTGAAAATTTCTATAAGTATTATCCGGATTATTGGAATTGCGATTGTATCCACCTAGTAGAAACCGCACCTTGCATACATAGGTAATGAAGTTATAAATGTTCATTGAAAAGTAAAAATTCTTCAGGTGCACGTGTTGTGAAAAAGAAAATCTACTATCAGCACATTTTTCTTATAAGAAAAGAACTTACTTTGCCTTCATTTTTTTACTTTATTTTTGTATCTGCAATGTCTAATAAATGACGTTTCAAGCACAGATTGGTTCGTTTTTGCTTTCATCACTCTCATTTTTGTTACTTTTGCACCCATCAGAAAACTTCATGAACATTAACTCTTCATCGTTATATTCTGGTTCTCCTGTATAACCACACACGTTAAACCGCCATCAAAACTTTCATTTGAGCGTTCCCAAGAGTAATCTTGTGAAGAAATGGGAGAAACGGTATCTGTATCTGCAGAAAACATGTCACCACTAATGATTTTCTTTTAACATGAATCAGTCTGACTTTGTGTAAGAAGAAATTCTAGTGCAACTGTGACGTCACAGTGAATTTTTTGAATCCCTTATTATATATAAGCGAAATATGGTATTTTATAAAATTTTATTATTAACCCTTTATTTAAATACACATAAGGAACAATTTAAGCCAAAATTGTATTTTTGACGTTAATTCTCCTTTAAGCTTTGAGATTCACTTTTTTTGCTTAAAATTTTTCGTCAAAACATTTTTCACCTAGTGGAAAACTGTCTTAAGTTTGCATTGAGGCATTTATTTTTTGAAGAAATAAAATGTTTTACAGCTGTTGCTTCCTTTTTTGAGCACTTAAACAATGAACACATCTGTTAAAAAGACATTTTCTGATTATTTTAGAAGCATGATCTTAAATAAAGTTATAAACAAATATTAAAAGAAATAAATAAAGAAGAAAAAACTTTAGAAACATCCTATTATTTTTCATGGTAGTTACAGAAAACAGGTCAACACTGAATGAGGAATATTAAGGTTTTCAGAGAGAATGTTATTTTTTCATTAGATTATTAAGAAATAAGCAATAGAAGCATTCCAAAGTATTTCTGTTGTTATTTTTTGTACAACCATTATCAAATTTAGGTGTCCAAATTTGATGTGAGGGTCTATTCTAGGCCGAAAGAGCGTCCGTTGATCGGACACTGCCCTCTATGTTTTTTTTTTGTTGAAAATTTATTTCGCTTTAAAAACTTCAAAAATCACTCTTGCATAAGGGGGTCACACCACCAAAGTAAAGCTCAGGTTGCCCTTTGGATGTTCAAAATGTGCCCTTTTTCCTGCCAGTCCATCCTAAATTAGATTCTGGATGTCCCCAAAAAATCGGTATAGCGATGTTTAGATTGACCTTAAATCAACACCTGAATATGATGGATACCCTTTATCACCTGGAAGAAAATTTCATAATCTCAACTACTAAAATAGTTTTAACTGTCAGCTGCCAATCTATCTGTTGCAATCTGTAGAAATGTTGGCTGACAGTAAAATTTCACTTTTGGGGCCCGGTTTATTTTTGACTGACACACAATATATACATCCAATATATATAAATACATCCTAATTTGTTATCCACTGTGCTTAGTTTTTAATATGTAGGCAACAGTTATAGAAATACATGCTTATGTTTATTAAGTACATACATACTTGATCACCACTACTGTCAAACACAGATACTAGAAAATCAAATTCCTGATGAATTATCCAAACACAACTATGTGGCATTAAGTCATGACACAACATATCGCCATGGACATGGAATACGGAGACAACATGAACAACAACACAAGCGATTAGAAAAAACAGTGTAAGTATATACAAAAAGAAAATAGCTGAGAGAGTAGGAAAGTGTGGACTTCAAATAAACAGCAGCAAAACAGAAGGATACAAAATCAAATAACAACCAATGGAAATCTCGCAAGCTCCTAGGAACAATCTTAGACACTGATGAAGAAGTCAAAAGAAGAAAGATCGTTTCAATAAATGCAATCAACAGACTGAAGAGCATTTTCAACAACAAGAAGCTGACAACTGCAATGAAACTGAAAGCCGTTGACACATACATCAGTCCTATCTTCCTATACAACTCAGAAATGTGGACTTTGAATAAGTCAACTGAAGATACAAAAAATGCCTTCCAAAGAAAGATATTTCGAAAGTATGTACTCAACATGAAATGACCAGAGAAAATTATGTACTAATAAAAACCTGTATGAACAAAAGCCATAGAATAGGGTAAAAAGATGTCACGGGAGATTAAAATGGTTTGAAAAGATAACGAGAATGAAAGAAGAAACCCAAGCCAAATTGGCACTAAAATACGGACTGTCAGCATACTGAAAAGTGCCCACAGTAAACCTAAAACCACCTGCTGGATTTCAAGCGTAAAAAAGGACTTACAAAAGATTAACCAAAACGAAAATGACTGGGAAAAATTGTAAGAAGTATGTAGATTCAAAAAGTATATTGGTCTTTTTTAATGGTAATGTAAACTGTTATGATTTAAGGAAATACAAAAAGTAAAACTATACGTTGTATTTATGCAGCGTGACTCCTCCTTTACTTTTTTAGGCGAACAAGAAATGGAGGAATGACACAAACTCGACACAAGTGTAACATATTAAGCTTTCATCAAAGCAAACTACGCTACCTGATGTTGGTTACACGAATCTTCAAACATCTGAACCACAAAACGAAAGGGATAAGAGGAAACTCTTTCTCATTATGAAGATATGTTTGTTTTGACTGCAGTGAAAATCCCTAATTAGATTCTACACGCATGCGTTGTGATTTACAGATGGAAGAAAAGAAGAGCATTCTGGGAAAACGTCATAGTCTCAGTTATTCAAAACATTTTATTATTGGGCTATATACAACGATGTAAAATCAACGAGAAGTGATACATTCGTGGCACCCAAAAATAATAACAAATAGCATTTTTATGCCAAAACAATTCAAAATATAAATTGAAAATAAGTAGTTTATATACAAAGAATTTTAGATGAAAAGGAAATAACAACATAAAATGGTGGCGGATGCTTTATTGCTAAATTCCATCTTTCTACTGCTTTTTCCTTCAAGTATAATGGTATCTGCGGAGGAGGATCCTGTCGGGGGTTGGACACCGTACGTATTAGATGTCGATAAGATTGATGGAGACATGTGTACCGTTGATAAACAGTTGGCTGTTAAATTTGATGGGAAAGCGATAGATTGTGGTAACGCATATAACGTCGGAAGATTTCGAAATTCTCCAAGTGTAACATTAAACAGAGCAAACGTGGTATGACTGATAACAAAATGCTTTATTTACTCAAGGAGAACATAAATATATCCTCCTTGTAACTATTCGCTACTTCGCCTTTCTTATGTACTTTTTTTTTCTTATTCTCCTTTTATTAACTAGATTGGATATGTATGCCCACAGATCTCGCAAAGGAAATAAAAGTTTTACATTCTGCTTGCCAGTTCTAACGCCACTCCGTAAAAATAGCGCCGACAATGAGGTCAAGAGACAATGCCTTAATCTCTTTCTTTCTCTCTCTATTGTCCGGAAAAGAGGAATAATCTTCGTAATAGGGTTCTTGAGAATCGTTCCTTTTAAGCAATGGGGGTTCATTCGTATCATTGGAAACCATTATTTATTATTGGTTATCATCTAGAATCATCTCTACACGTTATTAATGATCGATCCTGACGCTCCAAGTCGAAATAATCCCAGTCAACGAAACTGGTTGCATTGGCTTATTGTGAATATTGAAGTAGGTAACAAATTTTCAACAATAACACGGGAAAAACACGTATTTCAAAGGGGACTGCAGAAATCCTGCTTCATATGGTCGGCTTAATTAAGCTGATTCTTCTGGTAGTTGATACGAAAAGTTCAAGCGAACTGTACTGCTGATTCGTTCCCACTTAAATCCTACAGGCATAAAAGATAATCAAAAGAACTAGGTTCTTTTTTGCTAAGCAACTTTCATGGGACCGCCGCAACGACGTTTTTCGGGATACCACTTCTTTCCTAATTTGACTGAAAAACACATGGGTTAGTGTGGCTAGACAGCAAAATAGAGGATGTTGATGGTGGAGGTTGATTGCGATGTCCTACTTGCTTTTGTGTTTGCTCAGCTAGAATGTTTTCTTTGATTTATATTTCTTATGTATTCTCTTTAGGATGCTGATGTCAAAACAGGATTCGAAGTTGCCGGTAGAATTTAATTTTTTTTCGGTTTCGGTAGGAGGGGTGGGTAGGGTTTTGGGAGTGTATTGAGGGAACTTGAGGGTGAGTCGCATGAATGACTAAAGATTTAATTCCAAAAAAGTTCTTTTTCCAGAAAAACGTTGTCGTGTGAGAATAGGATGGCAGTCTAATGTAAACAATAAACAATAATACAAACATTTGACCAGTGATTGTTACTGTGGGTAACGTTGAACTCCTCTGGGGATGGAAAATTTGGGTGACACTTTTTGGTTTTTCTCAGATATATCAACTGCATTGAATTACTGAAAACACCATACTGAAAACGTGCTAGGAATAGCTACTTGCTTGATTTAAACGCTTAATAGTATAGACTCAACACCACAACACCACAATGAAATGTCATAATTACAGCTGAACGCTCCAGGTAACCTCAAACCTCAGTGTGATTTAATTATCAAAATTGGAAAGATGTAATGTTGACTATGAAACGAAAACAAAAGAACATTTTCCAACTCAAGGGGATATATGAAGGCTATTTACAAAAGTCGGTTACACTATAAGGAGATAATATCAAGGAGATAATATTAACGAGATAATATTAACGAGATAATATTAAGGAGATAATCTTACTTGTCGGAATTCTACCTTGTTTGTTTTGATTTAATATTTAAACAGGATAAATCCTCAGTTGTACAAAATACTGCTGTCATGGATGGCCTGTAAAAGTTAAAATATGATATAATTACATTACATGGAAAATTAAAAGTGACGATTAATCTATATACACGAGCACGAAAGAAAAACAGCCACAACTTGACTATATCAACAAATTAATCTTGTCACACACCTCATCATGTTTTCAAAATCTTTTTCATAGAATACAATCCACCGACACCACCATCTGGATCGGGTAAACACCGGTACGTGTTCTTGCTGCTCAGACAGACGGACAAACAATCGGAATATATTCCCGTTGATGGAAGAGGGAAGTTTGACTTGAATAAATATGCAAAAGACTATAAACTGTCCAGTCTCTATGGGTTTACATACTTTCTAACAGAGAACAAGTGACATTGGAAAAACAGAGAGATCTTAGCTCATCTTCACAATGAATGTATAAACACGTGTCATATATCGAAAGTGCCTTAGTAAACGTCTTTTCAATGATTTGCTTCTAATGTATATTGGGAAAGCAAGTGGTGATACAATTATGACGTCATTATAAACATACCTCGGTTTAAATGTTGTATCAACGTTGATACAACATTTAAACTGAGATTGCTTTGACAATGGTGGTCTCAGACATAAAAGTCTAATCAGGAAGTTCAATCTTACCTCGCTTTCATCGTCAAAATTGTTGTTAGTTTTACTACTGGAAGTTGGAATGGTCAGTACGTGATAAAATGATACACTAAGTAAAACAATACATAAAAAATGAGGCGGTCATTTATAACACACTATAATCCAACGTTTATGTGGGATGTTTCATGAACTAAAACTGGAAAAAGCAGATCATCATTTTCTTAGATTTCTCTTTGTCGTTGTGCAATGGAAGCCCGTCGCGTAAGCTACATATTGCACAAGAACATTCATAGATTCGTATACAAACCAACCCTGGATGGTCGGCAACTGTGGTCCCTGTAATCATGGGATCCTTGACAGTATATCGCGTCGAAGATCAAATTTCTCTCCTCAAGAAGTCGTTTCCACTTATGGAACGCAAAGTCCTCAAAAAGGTTCTGAAAGATATGCAGCGGGTTTCTATCCTAGGAACTGTGCGTAGTTAAGAACCACCTGGCTCTGCCCTCCGGGGTAGGTTAATAGTCAGGCACTAAACGTTATTCTCCGTTTTCAGGCTTGTTCTTCTGTAATAAGTTGGGCCGTCTGATTACACTAGGGAGCCGGATGAAATGGCTGGAACTAAGGTAACCTGCGCTTGTAAGCCAACCCTGCTGGTCAGGTAGCTTTCATATGACGGTCTTAATAGAGCGATATGGGCGTATGGGAACGGTGTGAAGGTCATAAAAATTGCCCTAAAATAGCATGTAGGTGTTTTATTCGTATACAATATTTATTGTGAATAAAAAAAACAAGAATTATTTTTTCAAGTGGATATCATGTAAAAAATAAATAATAATAATAATGGTACTTAATACTTCGCTCCAATTCGAATCTTCATAGGTCACAATAGAATGTTCGTTTAGTAGAATATTGAGGTCATGAGAACATGTTAGTAGAATATTGAGGTTATTAAAATTGCTTGTCCTTCATTCTTTTCCAGCTTCCAATTTTATACAATAAGCAACTATGTTCACGAGCAAAGTTCGATCAAAACCTTCTCAATGATAAAACTAAATCTTCTCTATGTTATCAGAATGAGCAAGTCTCAGTATTGCTTGTTATAGATATGATCGAAGGAGGGAAAATGTGAATTTACTTTACGGAGACAGTTCACCGTTACAGCAAGAAAACATTATTTACAAATCGAGAAATAAAAAATATAGACCGCTACACAAGCACGCACAAAACAGTTAGAATCAAGAACTTTACTTTCATATGTCATTAAGTAAAAATAATTCTCGGAAAAGGAAAGAGTACTGTTTCAAATATTAGATTGTGTAGCTCTCACACATTGATGAAGAACTTGAAATAAAACCATCGGATAAAATAATGTTAAAGGTACATATGGAAAGTTTAATCGTGTGTCCACCCCTTTTGTACCCATGTATAGGCAGGTAAGGTATAAAGTTTTAATACAATAGTCAGATTTTCCAGTGGTCACTATATCCTCGCAATATCGCATTGGAACGAAATAAACCAGTAACAATATTTCGTAGTTTTCAAATTCTGCAGAAGTGTGCTAAAATATACAAAGTGCTTCATAGAGGAAAACTCCCATGAGCAAGAAGGGATCTTCAATCATTCAACCATTTTCGATAGCCAATCTTGAGTTTCAAAGCACTGTAAAACAGTGACACAGTTACACGGATGGATGCCATGTGTAAAAAAAAACAACAGTGAGATGGTTACGTCATAATGGTTACGTCGTTACATATCACCTTGAATTAACCATAGTTAAATTATAGGAAACTTGACTTTCTGAAATCTCCATCTTAAATTAACTTTCATTTTAAACTACCTTCAATCTTCAGTTGCTACAATAACTTGAATAACAAAACCTTTTGAAATCTTTGTATCGGATATTGTCAATTTGTCATACAGCAGTTTTCCAGCAAAGAAGCATCTTTGTTTGGATGGATGGATGCCGTGTTCCTCCTGTATACGTCTTTTAATATTACCAATAGTTTCACCTGTCCTAACTGTAATTTTCTCATCCTTATTTGCAGTAGATAGTCTTATTTTTAATACAATTTCCTCTCCAGAAGGCTCTGATATATTTTCTTTAGAGTCACCAGACGTGGATGATGGGTCATCAGTTTGTATTAAATTAGTAGGTTGTGAAATACAGTAGACTGGAATTTTATACTGGTTTCCAAGTTCATCATAGGCATCTGTTAAAGACCCTAATGAACAATAAAATAAATACAAACTAAAATTTTCCAATGCATTCGAACAAATTGAATATGTTACATTAACAGAAAGGAGAAGCAGACACAAAACATAGCTGATTCATACGAAGATACCTGATGGCAAAGTTATATTGGCTCCGTTTACAATAGCTTGTGCAAGTCCGACGTCATCAGTTTCACAAGCTGCTCGTAAGGCATCCCAAATTTCACGTCTACCACCAAATGCTGGCTGTGTTTCCCAATATTCGTCTCTTTTGCTACGTAGTTGGCCTATCGTTATTGGGGTTTCAGATTTCCATTTGGGTTTGTCACTAGACATAGGCTTATTCTTACCAATTGTAACTACAAAGATAATAATATGGATATGCAAGTTATTTCAGTCTTGAAATGGATTTTAACGATCAATTGTATGGTGCATGGTGACGCGTATGAATCCAAAACAAAGATTGGTGATAGACACTGTAAATATCCTTCACTAACAAACGATCATTTTAATGGTTTGAACAATAATCTACATAAAATTGCAAAAAAATAAAGTTTAAAATAATAATCATACCATTGGGAGGATTGGTTGTCGGTCCAGTTTCAGAACTAGAATTATCAGTAGTACTACTGATACAACCCATTGCTTTCTCAAATTGGTTAACATTCAATGGGACATTTCTAGGTTTCTATAAAATAATCAGCATAGATCAATAGCAGTTTTTTAAAACACGATTCATCACAACAGTAAGGGCTAAACAATTAGGACTTGGAAACCAGTGTTAGTGTAAAATTTCATGGAGAAGCCTGTGTAATGAAGTGTGATATAACAAACAGTTGTGATTTATATACCTCCTAGAAACATTATATTCACCTCATGTTCAAAACATTATAATCATTGTATTTCAGTTTATACTTCCAACTGAAGTCAAATACTTTTTTATCTTCTGAACATGAGTGGTTTGTTAACCAACATAAAGAATACTCTTCAATGCAATAAGTTGCCGTTGGAAACATGTTTTACAAATTCCTTGCATACATAATTAAAACGGTACTTATAAATAAATGAATGAATTATTGTTATAGATTTCCAGTGATCTTTCAAGGAGTGGTTTTATCAAGAAATCACTTTGTCTTAAACATTGGATTTGAATTTCGCATTAATGAATGCAATATATAACCATATATAAAACCTCAATCATTGGGCCCTCTGATAAGTGCCCACTAACTATATATATTCAGCAACTACAACTGAACCAACATTGTGACATAAATCCAAAAGCCTGAATTACTTTAATAGAGTCTACAACTTGAAAATCCCTAAAATAAAACACGAATCATCTGTACATCGTGGCTTCAACCATGCATAAACACCGAGAAACCATTATAACTCCATTCCTTCATTTTCATTGAATAGTAGTTGGTGACATAAATAATGATTTTTAGGTTGGGTTTTTTGTTATTGTTGGTGACTGTGAGCTCACATCTGCAGATGACACTTTATGATTTGACTCTATCCACAATCATTTTGAGGATTTTTCCTGATGAAGGTACTGAGGAAATACTAATATATATTCAGAAACAAAAGTTAAAAATATTTTACAAAATTATACGAAGCTTTTCGTTCTCTCGAACATCTTCGGGTATATATACTGAGGAAATGTTTCACTGATTGCAAGTTCAAACAAATTAAAGTGATTAGGCTTTTAAAAGACAACTTCAGTTTTTTTTTTGAAAAAAATAGCAAACTGCTTTCCCACATGAATTATGAAATGAAATGTTCTAATTCCTTTCAATCCTGCCTTGAAATACAAAAACTGGATGGCTGTATGGGGTTTTTATCCCAAAATCTCCATTCTTTTACAAGTTAATATTTCCTCTCCAGTTTTCACCATGACTATGGACAGTTTAACGGTTTTCATGAAATTAAATACCCGCAAAATATTTCTGAATTTGAGTTTGAGAAAATTAATGCCTGCGAAAAAAGCTAAATTTATCAGGTAGAGAGCAAGAATCAGATGATGATGGAAACATGTTTGATGGATTCGATGATGCCCTGTGATTAGTGATTAGTAAGAAATTTCGCTGGAATATGTATTTCAATTGACCTAATTTCCCATTTCAATAGGTTTCTCATGGACCAATAAGTTAATAAAATCATATTTTTTTATGAAGAGTCTGCAACTGCAAAAATTTATTCTTCCGAAAATTCAAAACATGACCAATTCGAGAAAATCAATACAAACTGTTTGACTAATGAAAATAAATAACATATTTTCTTGTTTACTTGTTTCTTTGAGTAGGCTGTAAAAAACAACAGTAGCACCATTAAACTGGATACAGTGGTGGACCTATGAAAATCATAAATAATAGCAAAATCTGTTTATAAATAAAAAATTTAAAGTTCCTCATCAATCCAGTTATAATAGATTAAGACTAACATTGAAGAAAAGGATGTTGAATGCACAGATTAAAGTGAACTGAAGAATAAGGAAGAATAGAGCCTGTTTTGTTACTTTTGTTCATTTACCAAAAGATCAAGCTCAAAAAAGTTTTTGGTTTCTTATCATTGTATTGGACTTCGTGTTTTTGTATATAAAAAGAAATTCTTTAAATTTGAATTGGCAAGAATTATGAGTTTAACTAGCAACTTAAAAGTATAATACCCTGAAAATCATAGACACCTTTTAAAGCATTTCATATATAATTTTAAGGAAAAAAGATATGCAGAGTTAAAAAGAAAACTTTCATATCATCCTATTATCTAAAAAGCTTCTTGATATAACTTACTTAACATACTTGCCAACATTCTGAAAATGAAATGCGGGACATGAGTGATCGAAGGCAGCGAAAAAAATTTGAGCTGGGGGTCTGAAAATTTTTTGGACATATGATAGGTCCTAGATAGGTTTAAAACGGACAGAAGAAAGAATTCCCACCTTATAAACGCCTGTGACACCCCTTCACGGCGTTATCGTAAGGCTTAGACACTCTGAAACACGGAAAAGACTAAACTATAGGAAAGATGAAAGAAAAAACAATGATTGCAAAACTGAGAAATATTTCAGGGACAAGATGCCTATGCAGGCGTGCATATGCGTATGTATCCCGGACAATGCGGCACAGTTGGCAAGTATGCTTAATAATGATAAGTACACAATAAATATAAATATAATAAATAATAATGATAAGTAAAGTTATTGTGTAATTGATATAATACATAATATCAAATATGCATTTCTCCTGTCATTCATTACCTATTTTAAACATATTGAATTGCTACATTCCATCATATACGCATGTGTTGCTAGTGATGTCTTCGCAGCAGAAATACTGTCACTATTGCTATTTCAAGAAAAAAATGCAGCCGATTACGGGAGCAAGTCAGCATTTGTTAATCTTATGATTCGCACATGGTCTTTCTTTTTACTTTCCAATCAAAAATAAAAATCTAAAATTACATAGAAAACGACAAAACCCTATTCCAATAGTCAGCTAGCTAAAACAGCTGACTAAAAACTAACATTGTAAATATTAATTTACTACCTCAGGCCTGCTACCTGTAGTTTTACTATTTCTTTAGTAAAAGTAACGATTTTGAATGTAAAATTTTCAGAATATACTTTGAGCCCATTTGGCTCCTTTAGCATTAAAAATGAAACATATTTAGTCAGAATATGATACAAGAATCTTCACACACGCAGGAATCAAAATTCTATATAATTTTCTAATTCTCCATACTTCCTTATAACTGCATTTTATTATAAAGAGAGAAGGAAGCTAAAATATAAAATACTTCCCAGCAGGAGCAGAAAAAGTCCAACAGAACAACGGAGAACAACTCAGAAAAACGAGGGACACCAAGGATTTTAACATAAGCCGAATTAGATATCTCTCTTATAAAACTTATAAAACATTACAGAAAGCGTATATACACTTACTTACGATGCGATGTTCTGTTGAAACTTCTTCCCTGGGTCAGATGTAAAGAATTAGGGTAGGGCATGGGTGCGCTCAGTAAAACTGAGTCACTGAAACATGTTTTATGCTAAATCAAATTAACTTAAATAATTTCATTTAAACATTACCTTTACAATAGTTATGGGCCATTTTGTAACTATTTTTCTCCTTTATCTACTCAAACTCCGTGATGATGCCCTTGTGTGTTAATGTTTGGATTTTGTTTTTCAGTGGTCAATCACTCAATACATTCACTCGGGTGAGTTTGGCCATACAAAACTGGGGGTTACTTGGATTACTTCAACAATTTCCCTTATGTAATGAATCGAATTGATGAAAATTGTCTTGTTATTGAAACGTTAAAAATTGAATACCGTCCAATTACAAACAAAAATCGAGTCTTTTATTGATAAATTCTAGCAAAAATTTTACAGATTCATTTACTTCCTTGTAAATCTCAAAATTTTTATTCCTCCGCCGTCTTTTGTACTTCGAAAAATTGTCTGTGTGGAGAGTAAGAGCTCTCGATATAAACGCGAAACAAAGTCACAGAGATAAAAAGTAGTTATATATGATATATGATAAGCATTATTACATGACTGCTTTCCGCGCTGATCAACAGGGGGGTCCGTTGTGAAAAGCACTATTATACGCATTAACAACGCAATTACACCATCGTTAATAGTGTGTCGAAGGAAAAATAAATGATTCAGCAGCTTTCGAACAGCAGCTTTTCGAACAGCGATGCTGGAAATTCATTCATTGAATTAAAAAACAATGAAAATGAATGAGCTTCAGTAGAAACACTCATCAACAACAACATCCTCTCCAGCACAGCGTCATTACCCATAACACAGTTTACTAAAAGAGTTCTACCACCATCATTATTTTGATGCTGATCGTTATGCATTTAATTCGTTGAACAGAAATCTTTGACGTGTCGCCGAGCCTGCACAATGCCACTCTGTCCACTTGAGGATTTTAATGAACAAGAAAAAGGGAAAAAGCGGGAGTATAATAGACGTATCATGAATTTTGAGCACCATTTTCACAGTTTTCTCGGTTGGTTAAACGTAGCGTTGGCCAAAGAATGCTGAACATTTCATGCCTTATTGTTGTAAATGTGATTTAAAACACTGTCATCATCATACCCAGCGGGCATGCGACGTCTTTGAGACGTCTCATTTTAATCGCTAAATGGTCGTTTGGTTTTGAGATCGTTTTGCGACGTCAGGGACGTCTGAAAATGGGACGTCGCAATTGGGATCCTTTTACGATCAAATTGCGATCTGATGAAAATTTTGAAATTTCATTCAGCAGTCATTTAACAGTATAAATCTAGTAACACTAACCCAGTGGGCACACGATGTTTTTGAGACGTCTCATTTTAATCTCAAAATGGTCGTTTGGTCGTGAGATCATTTTTCGACGTCGTAGGGACACGTCTGAAAATGGGACGTGTCTCAATTGGGATCTTTTTACGATCAAATAACGAACTGGGAAAAAGTTTGAAATTTCATTCTGCTGTTATTAAACAGTATACTTTGAGTAACAATAACAAACTTCATATGGAATTTACATTCGTACCGATTCTTTATTTGGGACGTCTTTATACAGATTAAATTACGATCTTTGAAAGAATTCCCAATTGTCAAAAGCGATCAGTCGACAAAGATTCATCGAATAGTATATGTTTTACTACAGTTGAATGATTTTAAGAATTGAAAATACAGTAGACTCCTGTTTAGTCGTACCCCGGATAATAATAATAATTAATTTCTTGTCCCCCGCCTTGCATTTGATGACCCTCTTGTAAGACTTTCTTGTAAAAAAAGGTTAATACTGTTAATAATGATACATGTCACAGAAGTTTAGATAAAACTTAAACATGATGAGTTAATTAAACATGGCATTTTTTCAAAGTTACACTGGCAAAATGGAAATGGAAAAACACCTTGTAAGCACCTTGTTCGATGAAATTTCGATGAAGTTTCTATTTTCTAAATCCGTTCGGCGAGTATATTTATTATACATATTTATACATTGTTGCTGAACTTTAGTTTCAGTACTCCAGCATCACAAAAGCACTGAAGAAGACATAAAAACAAAACTTCCGTTTATGCTCAAAGATCTCCTGATCGACAAAGAGGTTGGCGAAATTTCCAAGAGACTTGCCGAAGGGAGTTTTAAATGTGGAAATGCATGTGAATGCCATTACTGACAACAAATTAGCTAGTTGCCCCCGCAGCGAGCGTAAGCGAGCGAGGAGGCATAGTAGTTTCACGAGATAGGCGAATGTCAGTTTCCGATTTTGTTCTTTATCATCATCCAATCTCGTTCCCAGGGCTTCTTGCTTTTTTGATATGCCGCCGTCCGTATATCAAAAAGGCAAGAAGCCCTGGGAACGAGGTTGCATCATCATCATCATCATCATCATCATCATCATCATCTTCATCCTCCAACTTTCGTGTTGACGTTACACGGTGGTATACAATTATTAGCTGACTTTGCTTTTTTACCGTTTCAAAGCATGGTACTGTAAACTAAAACCAAGTTAGCCGCACATTCGCAGCCACACATTCGCTATCCACACATTCCAGCCACACATTCAGATTTTTTCAGCCACACATTCGCAATCTTTGCCAAATAGCAACGTCAGCAAAAATGCAAAGAATACAAAAGTCTTATTCCCCTAAACTACCAAATCCAGGTAACACATACCATATCACTATTTGTTTCTATCAATTCCAAATTTCCTGGAAAAAGTCGAAATATGTCGGAATAAGAGATCACAGCAAAACGCAAGTTGAAGTTTGAAGAGGTCTGGAAACTACATTGTAAGTGTTTTCACCAAATTCAATTCTTATTCTCCTAATGCCCATGTCATGGCCAACACAAAACAATAATACGTTACTTGCAGTGACATTTCAACTTCCTGGAAAAAGTCGAAATGCGACGAAACAAGAGGTCACAGTTAAACGCGAACTGAAGATTCAAGAGGCTTGGAAACTACATTGCAACTGTTTTCACCAAGTTGTAAATTTTGGAGATGCACAACGTGGCGGCAAAAAAGAATTTTGACTTCTGTGTGAGCTCTATTTGGCCATTAATTTAACAGATCTGCTCAAAAGATTTCGAAGGTGTTCCAATTTCCATAAGAATTTGTACTCGGCAGAATTGGATGGTGGTGATTTTGAAATTGGCAGTCGTTTTACAGAATTGATAAAAATTGAGGTAGGTCTTTTCAAAATCATATTTTATCTTGAAAATGCACGAATATTGTTGAAGATGGATATGCAAACGTCATGAAGCCATGTGGCTTCTTGTTTTTAATTACCTATCTTTTTCAGAAATAAATTCAATTGATATCGAGAAACATCAATCGCGAAAGTGCTGATTATGTCGCTAAAAATGGTACAATTAGCGTTGGTAACGTAATACCAGCTAGTCCGGGCGATATAAACTGCTATCACTTATTGCATGCCTTTGGTAAGACTATAATCATTTGTATGTTTCATTTAAAAGCAGTCTGAGCTTTACTGAATCATAAATCTTTAGGGCCATGCTGGGGCATTGATAAACCGGAAGAAGATCTTCTCTTCAATGTGGTCTCTGCAACCTTGAATTTGGCCGAAAATTTGAAGTGTGCATCAATTGCATTACCTGCAATTAGTTGCGGGATATTTTCTGGCAAAAATACTTTGCGCAAAAGCGCAACGACCATCAAATCTGCAATATTTAAAACATTAATGACAAAAGAATTTCACCACCTACGAGTCATTCGGTTAGTGTCTAATGACCAAAACGTATTGAAACAATTTTACAATATTGACAAGTATAACAAAGACCTACTGAAAAAAACAAAAAACTAACCTCATTGCGACATCCTGCAAATAGATTTATTTTATGTAGTGATTAGTTAATGATATAACAATTAGATTACGTCACACACTTCAACATATAAAAACAGTCAACTCAAAAACTGCTGCTTGGTTCCAAGAGTACGTTTCCTCCCAAGAAGGGGGTTTTTCGTATCTGGCGCAGTTACGACTACTGTTACTGTACATAATATAACTCAAACGTTGTAATTATACTTAAAGACTTCCGTTTAATTCTTTTTTTTCTTTTCCACGGTTATATGTTCGACATTTCTACATGAAGAGCATTACAACCTACTATTATCAAATAAAAGGCTTTTGAAAATAAATGAAGTTACTTTGGTTTGAGTGCAACGAATTACAGAATAAAATCATGAAACAATTAAAAAAAAAATGGAACTTTTCTCTTGATGGTGATCTCTTATTTGGTGAAAACGCTTGCAATATAGTTCCCAAGCCTTTTGAATCTTCAGTTCAAGTTTAACTGTGACCTCTTGTTTCGACACATTTCGACTTTTTCCAGGAAGTTGAAATGTGACTGCAAGTAACTTATTCTTGTTCTGTGTTGGCCATGACATGGGCATTAGGGGAATAAGAATTAAAATTGATGAAAACACCTGCAATATAGTTTCCAAGCCTCTTGAATCTTCAACTGTTTAACTGTGACCTCTTGTTCCGACATATTTCGACTTTTTCCAGGAAATTTGGAATGTCACTGCAAGTAACTTGTTATTGTTTTGTGTTGGCCATGACATGGGCATTAGGGGAATAAAAATTAAATTTGGTGAAAGCACCTACAATATAGTTTCCAGACCTCTTCAAAGTTCAACTTGTGTTTTGCTGTGACCTCTTGTTTCGTCAGATTTCGACTTTTTCCAGGAAGTTGAAATGTCACTGTAAGTAACTTGTTATTGTTTTGTGTTGGCCATGACATGGGCATTAGGGGAATAAGAATTAAATTTGGTGAAAGCACCTGCAATATAGTTTCCAGACCTCTTCAAAGTTCAACTTGTGTTTTGCTGTGACCTCTTGTTTCGTCAGATTTCGACTTTTTCCAGGAAGTTGAAATGTCACTGCAAGTAACTTATTATTGTTTTGTGTTGGCCATGACATGGGCATTAGGGGAATAAGAATTAAATTTAGTGAAAGCACCTGCAATATAGTTTCCAGACCTCTTCAAAGTTCAACTTGTGTTTTGCTGTGCCCTCTTGTTTCGTCACATTTCGACTTTTTCCAGGAAGTTGAAATGTCACTGTAAGTAACTTGTTATTGTTTTGTGTTGGCCATGACATGGGCATTAGGGGAATAAGAATTAAATTTGGTGAAAGCACCTGCAATATAGTTTCCAGACCTCTTCAAAGTTCAACTTGTGTTTTGCTGTAATCTCTTATTCCGTCATATTTCGACTTTTTCCAGGAAATTTAGAATTGATAGAAGCAAATAGTGATGTGGTATGTGTTGCCTAGATTTAGTAGTTTAGGGGAATAAGACTTTTATCTTCTTTGCATTTTTGCTGACGTTGCTATTTGGCAAAGATTGCGAATGTGTCGCTGGAAAAATCTGAATGTGTCGCTGGAATGTGTGGATGCCGAATGTGTGGCTGCGAATGTGCGGCTAACTTGTTGGTTTTAGTGTACTGTAAGTGGGAGACAGAATGTTTTTTCGTATCTCTTTCCTAATTTATTATTATATTGTTATTTAGGAAGTTCTTATGCTAACATTGCTTAGACATTTTTCATATTACTTTTGTGTTGTTTTAGTGAAATGAACGATAAGGATTTTTTTGTGTTGTTTTAGTGAAATGAACGATAGGGATTTTGAAGCACAGCTTGAAATCTGAAATTTTGCCAACCATACATTTTATTTTTGTATATGTTTTGACTCTAAATCTTTCATTCAATTAATTTTATTCAATGCACTGATTATTGGCGGATCTTGCCTTAAAAATATTTAAATTAGATTTCTGTGTATGTAAGAAAGCCATATTTACAAATTGTCATTCTTCGTGTTTTTCTTCTTTAACTGTCCTCCAAACCTAGTGCGAACATGATCAATAAAACCTTTCTATATTTTTTCTTGTTTTTTTATAGCTTGGTTTCCAATAAAATTATTTTTGTTGCACAACGGTTGTGCAACCGTTTTTCAGAACAAAAGATATGTTGTACAACACCTGTTGCAGAGATAAATCTATCTCTGCAACAATTTCCAACACTTGTTGCACAACAAAGTGCTGCAAAACGGTTGCGCAACAAAAATAATTTTATTGGAAACCAAGCTTATGTAAACTTTGGCTATTTTTAGTTTTGAATCAAAGTTTGAAACGCAGATTTCTAATGGATTTTTTTTTAAAAGTTTTTTTTTTCTTTTGGCTCTTACAGAATCTTATTTTGATTATAAAATACGTATTTGATTATAAAATACGTATCCATGGTTTCAGTTCACAGGGGCGGATCCAGGGTTAGGCAACTTAGGCAAATGCCTAACCCAAAATCAGTTAAATAATGTTTTTCACAAATTGAGAAAGGTATTGTATTACAATAATCAGAAAATAATCGAAAATATCAAGAGATTCCCGCATCAATCCGATATCCTTTCTTTTTCGCAAATAGGATTATTCTCCGGCGAGGCGCGGCGCGCGCCATGATGTTACAAATTAATGTTTTTTACAGCTTGAGTTTATAGGTATTGATTCTGCCCGGAAAACGACTTCTCATAGTTACATTGACAACACAGACTAGTGCCTAACGCTCACCTTAGGCGAAGAAAATTTGCCTAAGGAGCCCCGGGTTTACACACTTTAATGAATGAACTGGAAGAAAATTTGCCTAAGGTACAACCATGGGTTAACACTTTATTGAATGAACCAGAAGAAAATTTGCCTAAGGTACAACCATGGGTTTACACACTTTATTGAATGAATGGTCACCAAATCTGCACAAAACGACGTGGGAGACCTTCGAATTAGACCCAGTTCAACATGGATTCGCTAGAAAACATCGTTGCAGCTTTTGATAGCAATAATGAAGTATTAATTAGGAAATTTTGAATTCACTTAATACATCTGTTGAAAACAGACTTCAAAATCTAGGAAAAGCATTTTTTTCGAGTCATGTCTCTTCTTTTGCTTATGCGAAATGAAAACATTGTGGCTATCCTCCAGCTCTTCTACAACTTTGAATAATATAAATCTATTCATTAAGTCATTTGAGAAACAAAAACTTTATTTTCATAACAAAAACTTTAAATACAAGATTCATCAAAAATAAATTTCTTAATTTCACAACACGCGCTACCAACACATGTTCCATCGCTCATCTTCTTAAAAACAAACATTTTCATAATGGCTTTTGTGTGACGTAGCAAGTTGATCCGATCTACAAGTGCGCACAATGAAAAGCAAACTCATAGTGGTTTTATGAACTATAACTACACCCGTCGTTCTCTTGAAAAGTGTTTCACTCATTCTTTTCTCACTTATTTTGTGTATGTTTAATACTTAAAACAAGAAGAAAAATTATTTTTTAATCATTATTAAATTTATGAATTATGGCTTCTTATAGACGTGAAACAGTATTAGGTTTTCAGTTTGAACCAAAACGAAAAAATATAAACAGCGATAATAGAAATAATAGATACGATGTTGACAGTGACGAGAATGTTAACAAACCTACTGTAAAGAAAATAAACAGATTGGATGATTTTTCATGGTGTAAGTGTAACCAATGCAGCATAATGACCGCTTATGGGTTTTTGGACGAAGCCGAATGTCTTTGTTGTAACGAGCTTCCTGCGGCGAAAACACCTTACTTTAAACTTGAAGGTAAGCTATCCACTGTTTATTCTTTTAGTTATTATTTTTCTTATTTTTTATAAGAATTTACTTTTTACTTGTTTTTTAGAAATCAGATGTATCTGCAACCATGATGACTTTGAGAGGCTAATATTGAACGAAGGAAATCTATATATATCTCTGGTTAGCATGCATGATAATTATAGCGCACATTTACCGCCAAGAGATAACGTTCCAAATAAGTGAGTATTCACAAAGAATGCTGATAAAATCGAAATTACTGTTAATTACTATTTATTTTGCCTTATCTCTAGAACGTATCGGTATGCAGCTTACCGACATTTTACATGGTGGGTACATGCAAGGCTTGGAAAGAAAATACGCCGAAGAATCCCAGCATGTGCCTTACGAAACATAAGAGAAAAATTTCCATCCCCTGACGGTGTTTATGTTGGGTATAAAGAAGGCGCGCAAGTCAGTGACGTCATGGCTTCGTGGGATTATGGTGCAGAGGGAGATGAATTTGAAGATGATGACTAAATCTTAAATTTGTAATTTGATTGTAACTTGATTTTCTATGTACACCGTTATAATAAATATGTAAAAAGTGATGATCATGTTGACTTTGGAAGTCTCGAAAATTTTGTACTTGCTTCAATTATTTCCGGTCGTGATGGTCTTTCACTTGGTGTAACAAACAATCGTTTTTTTGAATTTTTTTCCGTTGCTTTTTCTTCCCCAAGGGCTTTGAAATAACAGTTAATGGCGATTTTACGTAAGAAATCGTAGGACTTATCATCTTTTACGGTTTTGGCAACGAACCGCTTGGAATACCGATGCCAGGCAATTTTGAATCTTGGAATCAAGTGGCCTTCCTTCACTGTTAACTTTTGACCACGACTCAAGTTTAGATTGTGGTCCATTGCAGCGAGCATTGTGCCTATTTCCATTTTGTCTTGTTCAAAAAAGATACTCTTTGGTAAGTACCTAATTTTGAGGGAGTGGAATACTTCCAAAAAGGTCGTAAAAACATTAAGATTTAGATGTGCTAAATCTGATTGAAACATCTTGTTTGTGATGATACGAACAAGCTCGTTATGTGCTGGTGAACCCATTTTCAGCCATTCAACAGAACTATTTTCCTCCTCGTCATAACATTTGGACGTTTTAAGAGGACACTAGTAACTGAATGGGGGAAAATGTTTGGAACCGCAGTTTGTAATAACTTTCTCTTAAGTGGTTTTTGGCCTAAAAGAGAAAAGGTAGCACTTACTGTTCAGGAGAAATTCATAGAAATATATATGAATAGTATCAAACAAACCTACCTGATTCTTTCAAAAATCTGTTGCGCATTTCTATAGATTGGTCGAACAAATCATTACTAAAATGTTGATCGCATAGAACAATTTTTTTTGGTAAAGTATCAAGTCTCTTCTTCTTTATTTCCTGTATCCATTTTTCAGCTAACTTTTCATTTTTTGGTAACGAAAAAAAACTATTTTCTTTATGGATACGTTGATTTTTATCACATCCAACAGCAGCGCAAATCGACATTTTATTTGAATTTATGTATAGAATGAATATGTATATCGATATGTAGTATGTGTAAAAAGAACTTGCGTGACTCAAATTCATGGTTTTATTTCAAAATTAATTAATCACCTCGTGGAATCTTTTGTACCATTACATTGGGCACAGAAACGGGGGTTAAGAAAGCCATACTTTCTGAATGATAGGTGGTTCCCCTTTCCAGCTGAAATGCTTTCTTTTTACCTTTTTTTCTCCTTCTTCGCGAGCGCGCGGCACAATATTAACTCAACTTGTGACGTCACTGATCGACTTTCTCGGCTATCGGCAAAAAAATGCGTTTTCACAACAAACATGTAATGGCGGTCGAAGATCGAGTGTGTACTGAATGTGATGTATTTTTTGTGAGTTTTGTTATACATAAGAAACGAATTTAGACAGAATAAAGTATATTTTCATGTTAACTTGGGTGAAAAGGTTGTTTTTAATCGAACTTTTTATACTACTGGAGGATACCTTTAAAGCAAGTGTTTTATTTTATATGATTAGCATGGATTATTAGCACCATAATTCGTTGACCATAAGTATGACGACAGTTAATTATTAGCTCAGCTATGTATAATAAGTTTGTTTGTGTCAACTGAACCGAAGCCTTTTCTTTATTGATTAATGATGTATATAAATATTTTTGGTATCTGTTTCTGTTAACCAAAAATACATCTGTAAAAATGTTATGGAGTTACGTTTGAATGACTGAGTTTATAATACACAAAGTCATTGTTATTTTTCTGAGTTGTTTTGCGTAGGCAGCTGCATGGTTTTTTTAGCACCAGTATCTCAACCTGGTAACTTATTTGTACAGTTCAGTATATAATTTTTCTTGGTTCGAGATGACTGTCTGGTTTTGAATTAAAGAACTTTAAAAGGATCCTGTGTCCAAAATGATATGAACCAATATGATAGAGATCAAAAAGCCTCTTGTTAGTATTACTTACTCCCAGTTTCTGAGATATGTATTTAATTTTTAAAATCTTACATTCACTTTATGCAATGCATATATATTTTATGATATGTAACAGTGGTGGATCTAGAGGTATGTCGAAATTTGTGTATGAGAGCATTAACATAATTTGTGAATTCAATTTATATTTCCAATGGGATTATTTGGACGCTTTTCCTTTATGGTTAGATTGCTAACACTCTCCTACACAAATTTCGACATACCTCTAGATCCGCCACTGTATAATAAGATAGTATATAGGTTAACTTTCTCATCGCAAGTTATCATTAATACTATATCTTTCTAATTTACTATAGAGAGAAAGGGCTTTCACTCTGAGTGAGTGATAAGAAAATGAAGTTATAATATATTGAGAGTTTATACACATAAACAAAGAATAAAAATCTTATTACATAATTATTGTATCATTTCATGATTTTTAAATCAAAATATCTGCCCAAGGAAACAGAATTTCCAAAAACTATAAGACTTCTGAAACAACTTTGTGCATTCTATCATCCCTCGAAATATCATTTTGGATGCAGAAACACTTTAACATCTTTGGAGTTATTCTTTCATTTTATAAAAACCACCTACGTTATGTCTTCTTTTGAAAAAGGTAATTACATAATGTTTTAGTTTGACTTCTTGTTTCCTATGCTACATTAAATTCTGGAAAAAATGTTGTAGCTCTTATTAGAGAGGAAGCAGTACATAATTTATCTGTTGTTGTGTAGTTTTATATTATATAGGTTCTTGGACTTGTCTCAGGGATTTCTGGAAGCACCATCTTTATTTTGTGGTTGATATTAATTATTGTTTTTATTTTGCTGCCGGATAATGATCAAGGAGCTTGTCTCTAACTTGGATTTTGGTCATTTTACTCTATTTCTTAACATAATTTCTTTTCTTTTCTTTCTATCTGACCATCTTGACCAGTACATAGATGAAATATCATGTATTTATCTAATGCTCCAATCTATCATGGTATAGGTGATTGAAAATTTATTTATTTGATTCATTACAAGTATGTTTTCATTTGGTGGATTCTTCCTGTTCATGTACAAGCAATCAAGAAAATGAAGAAGATAACAGATGAAATATACAATTTATTGGTTATTTACTTAACCTCCAATCTGGCAGAAAATATTATTTTGGCCTACATAACGTAGTTCAATACATTATATTCATACTCAATTAGTTTTCTTTTGTTTATTTCCCTTATTCCATTATTTCAGCAATACAGGCTTGCATTATAACACTCCTTGCGTCAGGACGAATTAATTCGAGTTAATATTTTTTACATTTCGAAAAGTATGTATTAGATTGGGCGTAAACTGGCGTAAATTTCATCGATTGCGCCCTTATGTGTGTTTGGCAAAAAAAAATTTGCCTAACCCTTAAAAAATCCTAGATCCGCCCCTGGTTCACACGTTTCTTTTGTTTGTAACAAATACTTTCTGATATTACTTGTTAAGGCTTATTTACACTTTTTGAAAGGGATATTAGCATCAGTGTGACTTAGGCCTGAGAGATAACAAAAAGTAGCAAAGTTTTGAGCAGATTTTCATCTGTTTAAGTTTAGTCTATTTGGTTTGCATATTCCAAGTTGGTTTTGAAATACCGCCACTGCTACACTATGCCGCATGGTTACACTACTCATTAAACTATTGTTGTATTGTAAAACTTTTTAACTATTGTTTCATATGAACAATTAATTGTTCTTGTAATTGGAAAAGTTATCGTAAAGAAAGTTTAACTCAATTCTAATGTAAGTGAAAAACCGTGAAGACCAACCGTCAATGAGTTTTCAAATCTGATCTCCCATTTCAAAATGATCATGCTCACAATTCTTCTTGTTTTTATTGTGTTTAGTTGATACAATGTTATCAAAAGTTAAAATGTATATATTTGTTACTTTGAAAAGTTTTACAAAAGCATCCATCTTAATTTTTTGATCTCCCTTCACCCTTGTTCTTTCAACACACTAGAAATGACGTCATAAAACATTGCTTGTTCTTTAAATGACTGTTGGCTGATTAAATAGTTTTTCAATTATCGAGTTTGTCCTGAAGTTCAATTGAAGCCATCATGTCAACTCTTTGAATGAAGGGTGTTATTGTATTCCTGTTTCGATGCATTAAATGTTACAAATTAAATGTTAAATGCTACTCATCTCGTGATCATAATGTGAGACAGTTCTAAAACGATTTTGAGTGAGTGTTGAGTAGCTTTGAGGCTTCCTAAAAAACTGGCTTTGTCGAAATATTTAAGCATATAAGTATGCCACTTACCAGGCCCACAATAAACCAAAACATTTGTTTTCGAACAAAACTTATTTTCATTTCTGTTTTATAGCTTGCAATGTATAACTTGCTGGGTATACAAATGGAAATGCTTGAGTGTGGGAGATTATTTTCTAGCTAAAGCTACATGCTAGTATATATGTAAAATTGTAAATTGTTGTGTTATGAATTTTTAAAAAGAATTAAGAAGAACACATCTTGAATTTGTATGTTTGTTGTTTTGATGATCCCAACCATATAGTTGACATAGGTTTCATCAAAAAGGACGTCTTTGCAATGTTTTTACGGCTAAAGATTGACGTCATTACGATGTCGTTGGGATGTTGTCGAGACGTCAGAATGAAGATGTGATTGGGACGTTTTCTGAGAATCCCACTTCGCGACCATTGAGCGACGTCTTTGGGATGTCTTGGAAAGACGTCTCTACTAGAGACTTTACAAAGATGAACGAGTAAATTTCATAATCCTGTGACGTCGTTACGATGTCTTTACCGAGTTTAAGAAAGGACGACGAGAACGGCAACGGCAACGTCAGGGAATCCCACTTTTATGACTACGCATGCGCAAGTATAAATCAAACGTTCTGGCATAGCGGACCCGACGTGAAAACAAACATTTTCACGTTTTCAAAAAACGAACAAAATGGCAGAAAGCAACACCACAAAAACGTAAGTGTCTAAACTTGCTGTCAGAATAAACTAAATTGTATGTTAAGGTAATGTTTGAAATTTAAATGTTTTCCCTGTCATGGCTTCTTTTTTAACTCATCCATCTACTAAACATGCTAACACCACACACAGAAGAAAAAATTAGAGAATGAACTCTGATTTGTTTGTTTTGAATACTAGTTCCTATAACTTTTTTTTTCAGACGTAACGTGATGAACTGGTCAGAGTACCACGACATTTTGTTGGCAAGAGAAGTTCTAACTTTGCAGCCATGGACAGAAAGAAGTGGGAGTGCAGAGAGAGGGCAAATATGGGATCAAATTGCTGCGACACTGAACAGTGTTAAAGAACCAATTTTTAAGGTATCTCAAAGATCTGTACGAGATCGAATTGTGCTTCTTATGAAGAAATTTAAAAAGAAATGGACTGAAGAGGACAAGGCCTCTGGTATAAGTCCAGACCATACAGAACTTGATGAATCTGTGCGTGATATTATTGAACGTATGGAAGAGGCTGATCAAGCCAGAGTACAGCAGAGTTGTGATAAAAAAACAAAGCAACAAGAGGATTTACTTAAAGCACAAGAAATGAGAAAACTTTCACTTGAAACTTTTGGGGAAACAAGTAAGCGCTTAGATGATGAAGAAGTCACCCCTAAAAGAAGACGAACTGGTGGGGATCCCACAATAGCCTACTTAACGACTAAAGCTGAAAAGGATTACGAGTTGAAAAAACAAGAACTTGAAATTAGACAGGCGGAATTACGATTGCAAGAGAAAAACCAAGAAACAATGATGAAACAAAATGTTGCGTTGATGCAATTGATTCAGCATTTAGCTGCAAAAAATAATATATAATACATATGGTATTATGATGTATTTTATTTTTGTTTGGTTCTAAGATTACATACCTGTTGTATATTATGGCTATTTGTAGGGGATATTTTTGAAAAGCCATTATTGCTTGGTCTGTAAACAATTTTCCTAACATTTTATTTTTGGTTTTCAATAGTGATTCATTCAGATAACCATTGAAGTTTCTGTTTGTATCTAAAAACTTCCCCATGATTGTTTTTTTACAGACTTTAAACTCCTACAATTAGCCATAGTTTTTATTTAAAAAGTTGTTGATATTTTGTTAGTCCTGTTGTTCATATTTTGTTCATTATAGCCATGCATATATTTTTTGTGAATACACATAACATATTCATCATGCATTTTCTTTCCACTTTAACCATTCATATGAAGTAGTCATTTAATGCCACAGGGTTTATACCAAAATAACGTGATGTTGTTGATCCATACAAACAGCATCTTGCATTATGCAGCAATGCACATGCCATGTACATTTTCCCAACTGGACTCAATTGAAGTTTTAAGCCTTTCTTGAAATCCAGAAACTTGAAGAAATTGATAATATCCCCAAAAACCCATTCAACAGAAACTCGAACAGCACTCATCGCCTTATTCCATTCTTGCTGTAAAGGAGTCAATGGTGCAGCTCTTACTGAAAAAGGGGCTTGTAAATGTGGTCTTAAGGGGTATGCTGGATCACCATATATGCATAGTAGATTTCCATTAGGGCCATGCGAGTTTGCCTGCAATTTAACTAACAAATTAGAATCTGTCAACATGCCACTGTCATGTCTTCTCCCCTCGACTGGACCATATAGATTGGCTATCATACCGGTAGGTGTTACAACAGATTGGAACTTAATACTGTGCACTTTCTTATGACCATTATAAAGAATCCTTTGATTTTGGTCTGGTCTGCAAATGGGTCGAACAGTCCCATCTATAAATCCCCAACAAGAATTTAATGGGGCTCCTCGATTATGAACAGCATTAGCATAATCTTGCAAACATTGAGGGGATAACCATTGTTGATTAAATGACGTCAAAAGATGACTCCACCGATCATAAATAAATTTCAATACGTAGTTATTTATAACACATAACTCTGGAATAGGTCTTGCGAATCGAGGCACCATGTCAACATATCTGCATGGATAAGCAAAACGCCTCAAAAATATACAGAAAGCTTCAACACCATCGACAATTGTACCATTATAACACACAATGTTTTGAGGAATTGCCAACGATTCAGCGAGGTCGTATATATCATGTTTTTCAATCCTGAATTCGGAGTGGCACTCATCCCCAGTCATGGAGTCTAGTCGAAATTGTGGGTAATCCCAATAAGGGAGTTCCAAATTCCGAGGCTTATTCAAATTATATAAAAGAATGAGTTCTTCGTCTCCAATAAATCCATCCGCATGGGCTAAAAGTAAGGTTGATTGGACTTTTCGTTTGGACATATTTCTTCGAAATCGAGTTTGTTTACTTTTTTTGCATTAAAGCGGCCATTATGAAGTTGCCGTTGACGTTACTCATTCTTAAACACTCACTGTAAACACGTCGCAGCTACAACGATCTTTCGTCATTCCCGTTCCCGTTCCCGTTTTCGTTAACCAGTCTTAAACTCCTTTTTGGGATGTCATCGAGACGTCTCAGTAAAGATGTGACTGGGACGTCTTTTGAGATTCCCATTTCATGACCATTCTGCGACGTCTTAGGGACGTCTTGGAAGATGATCAAGTTTTCACAACGCAATTCATTGAAACATAAACATTTCTTCATTTTTTGTAAACTCACTTCAAAAACTTCTTTTGTCAAACATTTTCTCTCTAGTGTCACCATAAAGTTTGATAAGGGATCAGTGAGTTATTGAACGAAAAAAGATTAGTTTCTTCTGAATCCCAATTTCTTAATGTAGTTTTTTACTCCATGATCTTAGTTTCTTATTTCTTTTCAACTTTAAAACCTTTTTAAAACCACATGAAATTTAAACTTTTTCCTGTCTCCTGCAAACACCTGTGATTTCAAAAGAAATGTACATTAATTATTTCATGTAATGAATCTTTTGGATTCATTATAGATTCGTTAGATGAAGATTCATTATTTAAAAATTTCTCTAGTCACACTATAGATTAATTATTTGGACAGATTAATTAATGAATCCAGATTAATTAATTAATCCCGTGTGACTTGGGCTATTGAATATCGTGAATAGCTTCGAAGTCAATAGCCCAAGTCACAATAGTCCAAGTCATAATGAATCTTCATCTAACGAATCGATGTAATGAATCCAAAAGATTCATTACATAAAATAATTAATGTACATTTCTTTTGAAATCACAGGTGTACATCAAGAAATTGGACTTCAGAAGAAACAAATCTTTTTTGTTCAGGACTCACTGATCCCTTATCAAACTTTATGGTGACGCTAGAAAGAAAATCTTTGACAAAAGTTTTTGAAGCGATTTTAGAAGAAATGAAGAAATGCTTATGTTTCAATGAATTGCGTTGTGAAAACTTAATCATCTTATGTGGCGCCGTAGTATAGTGGTTATCTCCCTCGCAATTCATGCGATAGATCGGGGTTCAACTCCCCTTGGCGGCGATTCATCATGCGCGAGTAAATGCGCTGGGTCGACCCATGCCATGTGAGGGAAATTCGCTAGATTATACATCGGGTGTTGCAGGCGGTCATCCAGAAGAGCACAGGCCCTTAATTTGGTTTGTGTAACTCATGAGAGTGTGTCAAATGCTTCGGAGCCTCCAACCTAAGCCGTGACCCCTCCTGGAAAGAAGATGCAATAGCAACTGAGTGAGGGTAGCCACGTAAAACAATACCAAATAAATAAAATTATCTTCTTGTTAGTTCATGTTTGCTTGTAAAATATTATCTACATACAAGTGCATCTTTTCTTACAAATATAATTTCCATTAGCTGCAACTCACACATCCCTGCTGCAACTAATGATTCTTTCATAAAACCGTAGTCACACAGTTTAATTATTTTTACATTCATTATGAAGCAAATAATGAATCTACCGTTGTTACACAGATTCATGACAGATGAATTAATGAATCTGATCAATTAATTAATCTGCTCGTGTGACTTGGGCTAATAATTCGTAAGTCGATAATTCAAGCAGGTTAAAATACAAGGCAGCATGAAGAATCGTATATCCAAAAAAGACGACGTACAACCTACAGAGGTTGACCGCATGTAGGGGTCCCAAAGATCCGTTGATTTATCCAGTTCCGTAACTTTCATTTTCTTGGCCGTAATTTTCTCAGAAGAGGAAAATTTTCAAGTCACAAGACAACTATAACGATCACACCCTTCGTTTTGTTAGATGCTGATTGATCGTCAAATCGTTAAAGAATGAAAAGTCAGTGAGTTTCTTAATTGTTTTTCCATGATATCAAGAATTCAAACACTGCAGATGCTGTGTGTTTTATTTGTTTGATGTCCCTCCGTTTTTTCTCCTCGTACTATTTCCTCGGTTTACCTGGATATCATGTATTCTATTTTTTATATAATATATAAGGCCCCAAATCTCATGTTTCCTCAAAATTTTCTTTAAACTAGGATAAGTGCAAATTTTCCTATCTCTTATTCTTTTGAAGGCATATCAGGGAATTATCTAACCAAATTATCTGATCATCTGCCACAATTTTTAATTTGTAGCTAACCACTGTTCCTCCTAAATTTAGTAGCACCTACAGAGACTGGAATTATTTGGAAAAAGATAAATTTACTATGCTGTTTAATTCAATAAAATGAAATGCAACTCTGCAAATTGAAGGAAATATACTTAATATTTCCACTGACTTATTTTAGCAAAAGCTCTCTGGTCTTGTGGGTCAATGTTTATCTACGAGAAAACTCGCAAAAATAGTAACTCAAAATAGAGAAAGGTCCTGGATAACCAAGGGTTAAGATAATTGATAATTGATAATATATTTACCGCCAAAAAGATGGATGGGACACCCAAATAGTTAAAAAACTAAAATACAAGGTGCAACCATAAAAAAATTAAAGAAATAAAACTCGAAAAGAAAAGGGAAAAAAAATTATAAATACATATCAAAATAAATGATACAATTCTGTCTTGCTAAAGAAATAGAAATTTAAAAAAAAGATTAATTTTTTGTACATTTTATAAGTAAGTCCTTTATACATTTATCCATCAGTGTACGAATTGATATAAAATTGTGTTGCTAGGGATTTAAGTTTAGAAGGTGTGATGTCAGGGAGATTGAGATTAGGAAAATTTTGTTGAAACTGGTTCCATTGAAGGGAAGATGTGCGACAAAAAGAGCTCAAACCAAACGATGACGTATTAACACACTGTAGCTTGAGAAGACCCCTACTGCCACCTTTAGTTCCAAACGAATGACTTATTTTTTCAAACCTAAGATTAGCAAGGCTATCAGTCGGTAGATTTTGGTTGAGAAATCTATGAACAAATAGGATGTTCATCACTTTGACTAGATCAAAAAATTTATATAAGAACTCTAAGATCAGCATACAATTTGTGACGTTCCAGGGGATTTTGATAACAAACGATATTAACGATAATTATTAACGATAATATCGTTAATAAAACAATAGAATTAGCGATATTATCGCTAATAATTATCGTTGCGTTATTATAGTTAATAGCGCTATTATCGTTAATATCGTTATTATCGTTAATATCGTTATTATCGCTATTATCGTTATATATATTATATATACTATAATTACGAAATTATAGTAAGAAAATAACTATATTTTTGATATTAACGATAATAACATTAATATTAAACATGTGATCATTTTATTTGTGACAAGGAAACCATTTCGTGTATATTAATCTTTCTTTCGCTTGATTACGGCGTAAGAAATTCAATTTTAGAATTACCCTCAAGTAAAGTTTTAGAGCCCTGTGTAAACACAACTTTCAGACAACCTTTCACATAAACTTCATAACAAACTGAAGGAAACAGGTAATATTATATTTAAACGAAGGTGAGTATTTCAAAAGAGAACTTTTGCAACTCGTCAAGCCGACGTTAAAATGTTTTCATTCGTCCCTCATCCCAATGTTGAACCTGAAAACATTATCGAAGAAATGACAAAAATCAATAATGATCACTGAAAACGTTGCGATCAATTTAATTAAGGGTACATCTTCACCCAGTGCAAGTGAAATGTCTTTCGAAAGAATAATAATAAAAGTTTTGCTATCGAAAAAAACTTTAATGTAACGTGTCTTTAATAATGTAAAGTTTTTTTCCCAAGAGCTTATAGAATGGCAACCCGTCGAACAATTCAGAAAAAAGAATTATAGCAGACGGTTTCTACTCGTGCCTGCTTTCGAACTTACTTCTGTATCTTTAATCTCCAAATGAATATAAGAACCAGCTAATTAAGTTCAATTTAATACACAAACGCGTGCTACCTGCAAATGTACATTTCAAAATAATACATTACCAAATCGAATGACACGGTATTTTAAAGTGGCTTTTCAAATTTGTGCTGAAGTTACAGGAATAACAAATGAAAAAAAGTGCTTTGTTATTTCTAGAAAAATATATATGTCCGTGTGTCATAATTGAATGAATCAGAGTTCATCATGTCATGAACAAGCGAGTTTGTTTTGAATTGATTGCTATTTGGCGAAATAATAATTAAATCACAGTTATTTTAGAACTTCATAAAACGACACACGTATGTGAAATGTATAAACAAACGTCTTGAACAAAACTTTTTGACGATAGTAACGGTAATCTGTGCTCTTACCATATTAACGATATTAACGATATTAGCGATATTAACGATAATAACGTTACTCTGTAGTTCCATTAACGATATTAACGATAATAACGATATTAACGTTAATATCGTTTGTTATCAAAATCCCCTGGAACGTCACATTTAGTGGCTGAGGTTCTGGGATGGGATGGGAGAATGTTGGTCATCTGTCAAAGCCCACTTTGTAATAATCGTTCCACTTTGTAATACCTGTCCCGATTTGTAATAAAATTGTCCCGCTTTGTAATATATACCTGTCCCGATTTGTAATGAAAAAAGCTGTCCCACTTTGTAATAAGGCTTGTCCCACTTTGTAATACCAAAAAGCTGTCCCACTTTGTAATAACTTTGTAATACCAAAGAAATGTGATAACCTCGTTCTCTGCTTTGTAAGGATTGATTAAAATAGTAGTAAAAGTTCAACAAAGCTTCCACCCAGCAAGTAGTTGTTGGTGATCGAGGCATTTTCATTTGTGTTGAATATTACTTCTTACTTTTTACTTTGCTATTATTTCTTTACTTTATCTACACAAATATTTCCATCTGATTTTGTCCAGTTGTGTGTGACATGTAACATGTTAATTACAGATGGCGTTTTTGGAAGAATAAAAAAAAACAAAGTACAACATACTTGATGTATCTTTTTGAAATACGCATGTATTTCATGACAAAGCGGGATCTAATAATAGTGTACCGAGAAATTACTTCGTGCACATAATTGCGATGTATTATAATTTGAAATAGCTGTTTTTTAATTCTTCTTTCTCTCTTTTTACAAATACCATCATAACCTTTATAGTCTGTTTGCATACCTTAGCGAAACGAGTTTCCCGGAAAAAAATAGCGATGAGAAGTAGTTGTGATAAGACACGCGGTATATGAATACCCACGATATTACCCTGTACACTAAGGGTTAATTTTGCCTACGTTTTTATCGCGACTAAAATAATAAATTCCAAATCCCCTGATGAACATTGCAAATAATTCCAACATCTGCTCCTACAGTAAATTGTGATGACAGTTTGGGGTTGCTTCTTCATAAAATGCCTGTTTGAAAAAAATTCTCTGAGGGTATTACAAAGTAGAAAATGTGGTTATTACAAAGTGGGACAGCTTTTTGGTATTACAAAGTGGGACAATCTTTATTACAAAGTGGGACAGCTTTTTTGTTACAAATTGGACCGATTTTGTTACAAAATAGGACAGATATTACAAAGTGGGACAATTTTATTACAAATCGGGACAGGTATTACAAAGTGGGACGATTACTACAAAGTAGGCTTTAAAGGGATTCCTGCGTCCAAAATGATATTTCAAGGGATGATAGAAGTCACAAAGTTGTTTAAGAACTCTTTTTACAGTTTTTGAAAATTTTGTTTCCTTGGGCAGATATTTCAATTTAAATGTTGAAATTATGCAACGCATAATTATGATGTAATAAAATAGTATTTTGTTAGTGTGTATAACTTCTGAATTAGTAATATATTATAACTTCATTCTTCTGCAAATCAACTCAGAGTGAAAGCCTTTACTTCATAGTAACTTACAAAGATGTAATATTAATCATATCTCAAGTTATTGCAATGAAAAGTGTTAGTTACTATCTTATTAGATCATAAATATGCATTGCATAAATTGAATATAAGATTTTAAAAACGAAATATCTCAAAAACTATAAATAATTATGAAATACTGAAAAGAGACTTGTTAAACAACTTTTTGAGCTGCAGAAATGCAGAAATCCCTTTTAACACATCAATGTATATCGATAAGTTACAAGCTCCTTTAAAAAAGTCATAGATACTATGAGGAAAAAGGAATTGAACTCAAGATATAGGAACTACAAAAACGAAATTGTTAACTTGATTCAAGTAGCATCCAATACAAACATTATTTACAAACATTATTACATTATTTACATTACAAACATTAATTTTGTGATTTTATTTTTCGTTACCTATTTTCGACATTTAAGTTTTCGAAATTAAAACCCGTGTTAAAGCCCACTTTGTAATAATCGTCCCACTTTGTAATACCTGTCCCGTTTTGTAATAAAATCGTCCCGATTTGTAATAAAAAAGCTGTCCCACTTTGTAATAAAGATTGTCCCACTTTGTAATACCAAAAAGCTGTCCCACTTTGTAATAACCACATTTTCTACTTTGTAATACCCTCAGAGAATTTTTTTCAAACAGGCATTTTATGAAGAAGCAACCCCAAACTGATGTCGCAATTTACTGTAGGAGCAGATGTTGGAATTATTTGCAATATTCATCGGAGGATTTGGAATTTATTATTTTAGTTGCGATAAAAGCATAGGCAAAATTTACCCTTAGCGTACAGCGTACCTTAAGGGAAGAAATTGTTTGCGAAAGAAATTTGTACGGAACTTTTTTTTGCAGAATTTATTTTTTTGCAGAATAAATTTCGCAAAAATGAAAATATTGGTCATCCGCAAAAATAAACTCTGCAAAATTTTCAAAACTTTTCATCTGCAAAGAATTTATTTTTCACTTTGCTTTACATACAACTGAAAGTCTCGTCTTTACAAAACGTTTGGAAGATAATACAAGGTTATTGAACATCTAAGGACTTGTTTATTACTCTCGTCAATAGCAATACAGGCAGCATCTGCACTTGCAACAGGTTTCGCGCTTCGTACTCTTGCTTTTACTTTGAGAAACGATCTTATGTCGGCAGAAGTGTCACAGTTTTTTATTGTTATTTGCACTTTTCCTTTATGGGAAGTAGACATTGACATTGACCTCCCCTGAACAAAGATAAGTCTCAGCCGCATTATCTGTTAGTTACAGTTTAGTATTCTTTTTTGATATTATAGCTGGTGAAAAATAGATACACCCAGGCACTGAATTAGGTGTTTCCCTACTTTCGATTTTATTAAATTTCTTGCATCCGCAAAAATTTATTCCGCAAAATATGGCATTTTTGGGTCACTTATCCACAAAAATATATTCCGCAAAAATTTCTTCTGCAAACAATTTCTTCCCTTAAGGTAATATTGTGTGTATTCATATACTGCGTGTTTCATCACAACTACTTTTTATCACTATTTTTTTCCGGGAAACTCGTTTCGCTAAGGTATGCGAACAGAAAATAAAGGTTATGATGGTTTGTAAAAAGAGAGAAAGAAAAATTTAAAAGCATTTATTTCAAATTATAATACATCAAAATTATGTGCACAAAGTAGTTTGTCGGTACACTATTATTAGATCCCTCTTTGTCATGAAGTACATGCCTATTTCAAAAAGATACATCAAGTATGTGCTGTATGAAATGTAAATTTCATATGTTTTTGTCCTTTGTTTTTTTTTTATTCTTCCAAAAACGCCATTACTTGTACTACTATTTTAATCAATCCTTGCAAAGCAGAGAACGAGGTTATCACATTTCTTTGGTATTACAAAGTTATTACAAAGTGGGGCAGCTTTTTGGTATTACAAAGTGGGACAAGCCTTATTACAAAGTGGGACAGCTTTTTTATTACAAATCGGGACAGGTATTAAAAAATTTGGACGATTATTACAAAGTGGGCTTTAACACCCATAGAAAACTTTTGCGCAGGATATATTCATTAAATCCACTTCATGTCTCCTATGTGTTAAATGATTATATCAGTTTTATTGCAAACAAAGGAAAAACATCCCCAAATTTGGTAATTCTGAAGACTAGCTGAAGAAATTAAAATTGCTTCATTCCTTTTTTCTTCATTCTAGTAAACTCTAAAGAAATACTTTATGCAATAAAGTCTCTAAGAATCTTTCTAAAGGTGCTGGGATTTCAATAAACAAATTTTTCATTGTGTTTTACAAACTTAAGCATTTTCTTAAATATTATATTATATATAATTTTAATGTTAGTAATAGCTCTTTTGAATCTAGTGTTTTTCCATCTTCTCTTAAAACATTTTATACCTGTTTTTTTAAAAAAAGGCTCAAATCAAGATGCAAATTAATTATCACATAGACATTGAAAAAAAGTCATTGAGTCTACATGTTCAATTTCCCATTTATTTCTAGATTATTTTTGATTTCTTTCCCTAGGACCCCCAAGTGGAAGGTGAATTTTGTGACCTGTTTTCAATATCCCCAAAGTGTGAAAAACAGTCATGTTCCCAAAATGATAAGGCCCTGTTTAAGCTCATATAAGCTCGGCTGACTGGGCTGGTCCAGTTTGCTGAGTTCTGACCTTCATTTACAAACTCCCCTAGAACGTAACTCACTATCACATGAGAACCAGGCTGGCCCGGCTAACCGATATCTTGCTTTTGACAAGTGGGATCCCAGTTAAGCGGGCTGAATTTTCTTCATGTGATAGCTGGAAATTTTTTCTTTTTTTTAAAGAACTGTCATTTTTTCCTCATTTTTTCTAAGAGTTTGTCATTTTATTCATTTTTATTTCACCAAAATTTTCAATTATGTTCAGTTTTTATCAGAAACTTTTACCTTTAATAGTTAAAAGTAAGAAATAACATATAAGAAAAGCTTAATTAACTTTAGTTGTTTATGTAGTTAAAACTAGGAAGTAATTCCTTTATGTAGTTGTTAGTAAAATTATGCAGAGATGATAGAGATGCTAAACGAGCAACAGATACTTTTGGTTTCTTTTCAGCCATGATGGGAAAGTAAATGATGTCACCTGGAGTTTTTCAGTCCGCCTAATCGGGTCGACAAAACTTCATGTGATAGCGAGGTGACATATAGCCCGGTAAACCGGGTCAACCCTGTCAGCCCGGATCATATATGATAAGGCCCTAAATAGTGAAATGCAACATCTTTCACGAAACAATATGTTTGTGTCTTACATGTTTGTGTGTCACACTTATATTTTAGAGGGTGACTGTTTTAATTAAATTTTACAGTCAACTTCTTCATAAAATATAGTTTTATGTGGGATACTAGTATATAAACTAAATGAAATATATAAAATAGATATGAAATTGATGGTGTGAAAATACAGGTCCTGCTAAATAAATAAATCCAAGTCCGACACCCTGTACAAACATAGAAATAGAAATTAGGATAAAAATAGGAAATCCGAAGGAAAGGTCTAGGGAAGCGTTTTAAGTACAGTATGTTCCAAGAGGGCAACAAGTGAAAATTGTATGCTCTAATAAATTGTTTTGAATTAGTTAAGTATAAAACAGTGATTTTTTACTTGCCTCAGATGGAATTTTTGGTGAGAGAATCAGAATTGTATGAAGCCATCACATACTTCAGTAGAATTGAATCAATTCCACAAATACATTTTAACGTTTATGTTTCCTTTCAGTTGAAATTGGTACTGTTTGAAACTATTACCCCAGATTTTGCTTTGCCCGAGCTAAATATTTGAGCAATTCCTGAAAGTCTGTTTGATGGCATTGTAATTGTTTCTACTGTACTACTATGAGAGATATATATGATGCCTGACTTTGTTCAACACCTTTATTCTTGTACTGATCTTTTGGATGCTTTGATATAATAATCATTGCGGTTAATGTGTTGGTTGAGTATTACACCCAGATATTCATAAGGGAAGTTGGCTGAATCTTTCCAAGGAAAGAATTAAACTTCATGCATTGAAAATGATGTGAAATATAATCTGAATTATTTGACCAAATTTAAGAAAATTGCTACTGATGACATGCTTTTTTCTATATGACTTTCAAAATTACTCTCAAGTCCTGAAGACAAAGAGTGGTGGGGAAAAGCAGGGTTAGTAGAAGTTTTGCTCAAAATAAATAAGTGGGACGGCTGGAATAACCAGGAAATTTTCATAAAACTTAATAAACGGGGTGGGTGGAAAAATTTTCTTAAATTTTTAAGACCGTAGTTGGAGCTTCCATTACTAAATACAAACTATAAATATCAATTTTCTATTGTTTAAATTATAAAAAAAGTAGTTATAAAGCTATTTTTTTTTTTTATTTTTTTTTTTTTATTATTTTTTTTTTTGTAAAAACATTGTGAATGTTCAGATAATTCATTAAATATTTGATCAACAACGTATTAGTTTATTGACAATATATTTCGATGTCTTAGCATCATCCTCAGGTCTAAAAATAAAATCATAACATATAAAAAACAGTAAAACTGTTTGCTAAAAAATATATACAACTATTCACATCTATTCACATCTATTCACATCTATTCACATTACTAGGCACTGAAAAATAAAATTCAATTCAAAAAATCAAAAAATTCAAATTCTTGACGATAATTGCTTTCTTATGAATCTAAATTTTTATAACCAATTTTCTACTCTTATATTCATCTTTTATGTTCAGATCTGGCTTAATGTCTTTTATACAAAGTGCTTCGAGCGCCATTAAATGATATTCTGATTTATTAGATTTCGCAATTACTTTAACGTTGTCCATTCTAAGAGATACATTACATGTTTACATTAAATGTTTTCCCACCGGAGTTTTGATGCCTTTGTGCTCTCGAATACGGGTCAGCAAATGTCTGGTCGTTTGCCCGACATAACACGACTATTTATTTATTTATTTAGTATTGTTTTACGTGGCTAGCCTCACTCAGTTGCTATTGCATCTGCTTTCCAGGAGGGGCCACGGCTTAGGTTGAAGGCTCCGAAGTATTTGACACTCTCATGAGTGACACAAACCCAATCAAGGGCCTGTGCTCTTCTGGATGACCTCCTGCAACACCCGATGTATCATCTACCCAATTTTCCTCACATGGCATGGGTCGACCCGGCGCTATGGTACATTCACTCGCGCATGTGAATCGCCGCCAAGGGGAATTGAACCCCGACCTCTCGCATGAATTACGAGAGTGATAACCACTATACTACGCCTGACAGCGTGAACAATTAATTTGATACACTAACCCGCTCTTAATAGCTTTTTCGATTGTTGGTTTCAAAGACGGTAAAACTGTTTTTAATTTCTTGATGGTATTTATGATCTTAACTGGCGCATTCATACGTTTTAACGATCATTCAAATTTTTTTTATTTTGGTTTTTGTGAAACATTGGTAACAGTTGTAATTTTATTTTTACGTACTGAAGTTTTTAATCTGTATACAGAATCTTAAAAATAATAATTAGAATAGTAGTAACTGAAACCAATGTGCTGTATTTTATATATTGATTAATAACATCTGCACACAATGTACCTTTACATTTTAATGCATCATTAAAATATTACAATGGTATAAATACCATAAACCTGATACTCAGATAATAATGTTGTACATACTAAACAGGGTGGAATTGAATTGAATACCCCAAAAGAACTTATTTTGAACTTATTATGAAAGGAACGTGTTCATGGTCAAATGATAAGGTTTCTCTTATAAAAGACTGAGAAGTTTTACTACGGACATAGCTAAAAAGACCTAAATGTGACTTGTATTTCCCCTTTCCCGTTTTGCAGAACACATCAATAACCACATTGTATGATCTTTTTTCCTGCAATTGATTCAAGCTTGACAAGTTTCCTATCCTTTATATTATAAAGTCACTGGAAACAATGTATTGTACAATGTATTTTAACTCGGATGAAACTATCTTACATTATACAATCAAAGTTGTATACAGGTTTGCAAAAGAAGAAAAGAAAATTGTCAAAATACTTTGGGGTAGACATAAGCAAATAACTATCAAAAGCAATCAAAATCTCTGCTAACAAATATTTTGGGTAGCATTTCAAATTAGGAAAAAGATTTATTTTCAAAAAAAGAGAAGTGCTTAAAGTGACAATTTATAACACTAAATTTAAGTATTCAGAATAAACATCTCTGATTCAAAAAAATATGTTCACAACGCATTATTTATTATACATGATAAAAATGACTACAGATTTTGATAGTGAAAATACATATCCATAACAAATCACTGCATAGCTGAAAGTAGATACTTGTGTTCTCGATTGATTTAATTTACACACTGTTACTTGGATTTTGTTTTAATTTACGTTCGTTGTTCGTAGTAGGGATAATTGACAGTATTATTAAATTTTACAAAACAAAATATCATATACAGTATTAAATAGTAGATACATAGCACATGATCATGTAATTAATCCATAGCAAATTATGTTTCTGTTGTCAGATTAAACGACTATCCAGGGAAGCACACTCAACCCAGATTTTTTCAAGTTATTATGTGTCTCAAGTCTGTGTAAAAGTATTATACGTAATAGGTTTTCTGAACTTCTTATTTCATATATGACATCACGTTTGTTCTTGCAATTTTTGTAATGTATGTACTCTCTGAATTAACATAGCTGGTTGAAATGGATGTTCTCCATATAACAAGGGTTTCCTCCTGTTGGCTGTACATCATTTTGTGCTTTCAGTTCAGTTGGGTTGCAATATATCAGGATGTGAAATAAAAATATATCTTCAGCCTGACTTTTAATAATGAATTTTTGCCTTTGCACTGAAATCACAGCTTCAATGGTTTACTGTTCCAAGCATTTAATAACCAGTCATCATAACATTTTTGTCAACAAAAACAAAACATCCATCCACGACATTGATATCATTTTTTTCTGTTTTTACACGTTCATTCAAAGGTTTTTACAAAACCTTTCAGGACAACACTGAACTAAAACGATTTATTTCCATCATTCAACGATTTATTTAAAGGCTAGCAGAAAGAAAAAATCTTCCGCTACCCGTCTTTACTGAAGTAACAAAATGGCGTACTACTTCGCTAAAGACTAGCCTCTATTTATTATCTATCTTGGCTTGGCCAAAGTTCAATACTGAACGGTGGCTGAAAAAGTGAACAGTGGAGAAGAAGAAGGAAATGTCCATTTTAACATATATTTCTCCCCATGAGGAAATATTATAAAAAGGTGTCTGAAATAAACAGGGCGTGTGGAAAAATTTCCAAAAATAAATAAGCAGGGTGCGTGGAATAAGAAAATCTTTGCTGGAAATTTTCATGAAAGAAATTAATCGACCTTGGACCTGAGAGTAAGTGATACCATATAGCAATTTTATTTGCATTGTTTTCAATTGATTAGGTGAGACTTGTAGAAAACTAGAGTTAAATGGACCTTCTCTTGTTGACAACCAAATTTTAATGGATGACTCTTATTTTAAATAAAAATAGAATTGTTTATTTTTTGTTTGTACCTACTTTACTTGATATGTACAGGTGAGCTAATGAACACTCAAATGTTTTCATGGGATTACCATGGTTTGTCTGTGATATTTGATAATGTGATATGTGATTACTCATACAAAATTGAGTTTGTGAAACATTTTGAAAATGAACCTTTCTACTGGGGACATCTAAAAACAAGCCTAAAATCATCTATTTGAAGCACTTCATTTTGTATCTCCATGGTACTTTAAATACGGTTTGGTTATATCCATAGAAGGGACAAAGGACTAGGTACCTGAGCCATAAGGTAAATGATGTGCAAATCCCTCAAGCTGAATTACTAATAATCATTTAGCTTTTAGTGATTTGAATAACATTTAAATTTAACTCTCAGGTAAATTCAGTTCACCTTCAGTTATGCTAAATCTTAATGTTTTCTTATTATATGCACCCAGTGTCTCAAACCTGTATCATTCCATAAAAGTATGTAAATGCATTTCAAATTACACTTCATTTTTTGGATTACCTGTTAGTTTATTATATGACAGCCTTGATCTGTCAACTACTGTTCATCAAACAGCCTTGATCTGTCAACTACTGTTCATCAAACAGCCTTGATCTGTCAACTACTGTTCATCAAAACTGAATGAATGGAATGAGTATCACTTTAAGTCAAGTTTCCCAAGTTCAGGATATGCTTTTTGCTTAATTTTTTGGACAATTTCAACTTCAATGTGCTTTATTAAGCAGGTGTTATTGAGCTTTTATATTATGCTTTCCCTATTTATATGATTATTTAAAATAAAGATATATTTAACGTAATTTTACAATTTATCCTAGTTAAGGTTCTTATTATAAGTTTACTTTATTTTAGAACATAAGACATGAAAAAGTCATTGTGGATATCAACTCTGATACTGCTAGTTTCAACACTCGATGCTGTTGCTACTGACAGCTGCAAGAGTCTGAATAAAGTTGCAACAGATTCCTCAAACTTTACCGATATTTTGAAGAGCCACTCTTTAACTAATGTATGTCTTGTTTTGGTATCTCCAGTAAATTTAACAGAAACTGTTCAGAGACAAAAAATTTCGAATCTAACAATTTTGGGTAACGAATTTCGATTGACATGTAGTAATGACACTGGCATAAAATTCACTGACTCCCAAGAAATTAATATCAAAAACATATCGCTTGACAACTGTGGTGGGAAGTTTAATTCAACGGCTGTACCTCCAAATGGTAGTTTCACTGTGCCATTACTATCTTCTGCATTTTACTTCAGGCAAGTTAGCAATATCAAATTCGAACATGTAGAGATAATAAATAGTTATGGATATGGTTTGGTATTGTACGACTGTAAAGGCACCTTACAATTCTTTGACCTTGATGTTATCAGTAGTAGAAGAGAACCATGGTTAGTAAATGGAAACGAAATTTTGGGATATGCATCTGGCGGTGGTTTATATATAGAATATACCAAGGATGGTAACGATTTATACATTCATGAAAACAAAATACTTATCAACAATTGCTTATTTAGCAAAAATGAAGCTGAAAGTGTTGTGTCTAATGAATCTGGACATATACCGTTTGGGAAAGGAGGTGGTATATCAGTCTACTTTTGTGGACAAGCCAGTCACAACGAAATTAACATTACCAGTACGGTTTTCAACTACAATAAAGCTGCACGAGGTGCTTGTTCATCAATCTTCTTTTCTGATGAAAGTCGTTATAATACGATCAATATCGATAATGGAGTATGGGATTATAATGAAGCAAAATTGACAGGTGGTGGTTTAAATGTAAGATTTAATGGTTCAACCGAAAATCAAAACAATATCATTGCTATATCAAACATTCTTTTCACGCAAAACAGTGCTGATGTGTATGGTGGCTCTATCAGTGCCAACGGCAAAATTGATCATGCCAAGGTCGAGAGAAATCACTATGTTCGCTTATACGACTGTGTGTTCCGACAAAACACTGCTCAACGTCTCGGTACTGCCGTTTACTTAGACCGTGTTTCAGCTTATGTCCGGAATATTTATTTTACTGAGAATAACTGTGAAAATGGATGCTATGGCGCCTTATATTCTTACTTAAGCACAATCCAATTTGAAGGATACCAAAATACATTTTCGAATAACAAGGGCAGTGCGTTCCTATTAGATTACTCAATTTTGGAAGTCAAGGGTGGAATTGAATTTAGGGAAAATACCGGCACTACAGGTGGAGCATTGGCTCTTTATCAACGGTCATGGATAAATGTAACTAATGGAGGACGTTTACGTTTTCTGTTTAATGAGGCTCTCAAAGGAGGAGCCATTTACGTCCACGAACCAGAGCCGATTCTCGACATTTATAACCAGGTGAACATCATTGAAGAGCCTTTGTTCAGATGTTTTTTTCAAGTAAATGAAGATAGTTTCAATGGCAGTGTTGAATTCAAAGAAAACAAAGCCGCTAATAATTTTGGAGATGATATATTTGCAACAACTCTGAAAAACTGTCGTAAACGTGGAGAGAAAACAATGGATCAAGTTATTTCAGGTTGGAAAAATTTTGCATTTTCAAGTAATTCCAGCATTGCCACAGATCATTTCTATTTCAACATCGTTGAAGATGAATGGCGCTCTAAATGGCCTGGAGAGGAATTCTCACCTACAATAAAAGTCTTCGATGAAAAGAACAACAGTCTTATGGTTACTGTAACTGTCGATGTAGATTCGAAGAAAAATATTATACACACCACCGACGTTGATGTTCAGCAGCTGATAGTAAGGGATAACCATATTCGATTGAAATACTTAACTTCCAATTGGAGCAAATCCTTCGATATTACCATTCGTAGCCCATCTGAAATGGCTGTATCGAAGACCGTTCACACTCCATCCCTTGAACCATGCCCGTTCGGTTACTATCTTTTAGAAAATAGAAAAAAATGTATTTGTTTCAGCTTAGCAAACAGTGACCGTGGAATATCTCAATGCGATGGCACTGACATTTACGTTTATAGGAATATGTGGGCGAAACCAAATCCTAATTCCAAAGCAATGAACAAAAGAGTAATCATCAAATGTCCCGATAACTACTGTCGCAAGTGTAACGAATCACAAGATGGCTTGAGTTGTTTGTATACACCCGAACGTCAATGCAGCAGCACACGAGATCAAAATTCGTCATTGTGTTCGCAGTGCAAGGGAGGATACTCCGTAAAAGTTGGATCGCAAGACTGTGGTCAATGTATCCTCGCCAGCTTGGGGGATGTTATTTCTAGTCCTTCTCGCTTTCCCTATTGCTTTTGTGTTCATCATACTCTTTCTCAACATTGATATCTACGAAGACTACCTGAACGTTGTCCTGTTTTTCTATCAAGTTACACCTTTGCTGAAAACACCCACTCTAGAATTTGACGAAGGGATGAAAACTTTTATTGGTATCATTAATTTGAATGGAGCGGATGGAAGAATATCGTTTTGTGTATTTGATGGTCTTAACAACATGCATAAAACATTTCTCGGATATACCTTTCCCTTCATCAGTATTCTCACATTGTCCCTGCTAATATACTTAAGCGACAAACCGTGGTTCAGCCAATTCAGCATTTACCGAAAATTTCTTAATCGTAATAAATGTTTCAACGCCATCGTTTTTATCATCGTGTTTGCGTACGGCAATGTGACCAGCCTTACCTTCTCTCTACTCCACCCAGTCACACTGGATATAGACGATCCGTCGAGGTTATATATTTACGCCGACCAGAAGTATTTCGAAGGACAACATTTCGCTTATGGAATAATAGCGATTGTCATATGTGTACTTGTAGTAATAATGGTTCCGATTTTCATAATGTTTCCAGAATTCGTTGTTCGTTACGCCATCTTTGTGAGATTTAAACCAATTCTCGATAATTTTGGCCAATGCTTCAAGGATAACTGCTATTGTCAACTTTTTCCTGCATACTACTTCTTATGCCGGTTGATTCTGTTAGCAGTGTATGTACTAGTCTATAGAAATCAAGAGCAGCTTACTATTTCGGCTGCCGTGTGTATTGCTGCATTGGTCATTTTTTCAATATTCAAACCGTATCGCCAAAGTCGGTTAGCGACAAGATACCGATTTTTTCCCGATTTGAACACATTTGATGTATTGGTTTTGTCGAATTTATCTTTGATAGCAATCCTGAGTAATGGCAAGCGACACCTGTCAATAAACGATCCGGCGGATACTGTTTTCTACTATATGATAAGGGTTCTTATGTGGCCGCCGTTAGTTATACCCATCGTGGCGCTCCTTATCCGCTTTGCAGGTAAGTAGAAGTTCCAAATTAGTTTTTCTTTGATAAGTAAAACCACCTATGTTGAAACTATTTGAGTTCACCTGAAAGGAAGTTTTTTCACTCTATTATCGACGCGCGGATCTCAAATAATTTCATAAATGCACACTAATAGACCTTTACAAACATCTTGTTTCGTATTGGAACCATCTTGATGATTTCGGGATACATCACTCCCTATATTGGAAAAGAAATGTGTCAAATAATAACGGCAAATGTTTCCAGGTGGATGTGTGAAATCAAACATGTTTAACATTGCACTAACGTCTGCATTGCTTGGGGTAATAAATGGTAATGATATTCCTGTGATCGAAAAATAAAATACCCTATAAAAGTTTTGCGATGGCGTCATTTTATTTTCCGTCACGGGTCAGCATCTGAAATAACTCGACGACTTGATGGGGATTTTCGCGTCGAATTAACTTCATAGAAAATGCTTAATGTGAGAGGGAAAATGATCTCTGTTGTGATGACTTTTTTTGTGATGATTTTTTGCGTTTTGTGTTTATAAAAATCTTATGTTGCATGTGAGATTGGTCGTATAAAAATGCTTAATCTGAAAAGGAAAATGTCGCTCGGTTGTTATCCGATTTGCGTTGATAAACTTGGCTTTCTTATTTGATGAGAAAGTTTAAAATTTTTTTCATTTAGGATTCTTGAGAACACGACGCTGTTGTATGTCAAAAAACGTCGAGGAATGAACAGTGTTTGCCGCCTCATGGTTTGCTGATCTCTCGGTTGCCGGTGTCACAGTAAATTTTAACTCCCCTAAATAATGACTCTCCAGTCATAATAAACTAGTTTATAGTGACTTCCCCATCAAATAAACTAGTTAATTATAACTCCCCAGTTAATATAAACTAGTGAATTATGACTCCCTAGAGTTAACATTTCCTAGGAAATCCTAACTCCCCAGGTTTAAAATGACTCCCCTCTAAATCTTGCTTAAAAACTTTTAAAATTCATATGGCCATTCCTTGGACGTTGAGACTTTAAAAATTTTAAATTTTGTCTACACATTCCTTCACTGAATACCTTATTCTCAACTTCAGTTGAGCTAGCATCTGAGAATGTCTGTGTGTCTGTCAGTCTGTGTGTCTGCCTAAAAAATGGTCGGATTTGGCTGAAATTTTGCACGCTTGTTCCTTGGGTGAATATCTAGGGGTGTTTTTGAAATTTTGATTTTTTGTGCCTGGGACGGAGTTTTGCGCCAAAACGAGGCTAAAACTTTGGGTCAGCCTGGAGACTTCAAAAATGGTCGGATTTGACTAAACTTTGGTATATTTGAACAACTACAATTGGGCTTTCGAGTTATAAATAATGAAGTTGAGCCCAGTGCGGTTAGCACGTTCGACTAAGTGTTTGCGAAAGAAAGTTTTGCGGTTCGGTGGTACCGCGAAAGTTTTGCATTTTGCGGGAAAAAACTTTTGCGGTTCTTCAGTTAACATTTTTTTTTTGCCGAAAAAAATTTTGCGCTTGCCAAACGAGAGTACCTTAGAGGGGAAAATTTCGTCGGGGAAGTTGTTTCTTAATAGACATGAAAGCCTCGAGGCAATGATTGCATTAAAAGAGTAGATTGACGCCATTTTCGTGTTGTTCTTCTGATAGTTACTACACTTTGCAAACAAACTCACTGACATTCGAACTTGCGTTCTATTGTAATATTTATATCTCTCAGAATCGCTCTCCTGTGTTACTATCCATATTTTGTCAGTGTCATTCATACTAGACAAACAAAAATTTATCCGTTGGAGATTTTAAGACAGAAAAACTTCATTAGACAAACGTCGTTTAATTTTTCGTCGGGGAAAATATTTCGTTGCGGAAATTTTGCCGATAAAAACCCTCAACATTTGCACGAAATAAAGTAGATCAAATCACATATTGAAATTGGAGTCAATGAACTTTTACAAACAGGCTTTAGGTCGGAGGGATTTCTTTTGTAATAATAAAATAACTAGTTTATTTGGACTCCTTGACATTTTTCAATCCGAAATAATGGGGAGTCATTATTTCCTAGTAAATGTCTACTCTAGGGGAGTCATTATTTCCTAGTTTATTTTAACTGGGGGAGTCATTTTTCCCAGGGAGTTAAAATATAATCCGCTACACCTAATTTGCATATTAATATTAATATTTCTATCCTATAAATGATTTTATGATTTCTAAATTAACCTTTAATTTGTTTTTTATGTATATATTTGATCCCTTTATAATGAATTCTTGTATATTTCTGCCGATTTATTTTTTAAGTGTTTAACTTTGTAAAATTTTGTAAAATCGTTTTTGCAAACATGTTGCCTTTTTTATGAACAAGTAAAAAATTCAGAGTCTGTTAACGTACCGTTGGTTAAAGTTGTCTTATTCTTCTGTTTAAAAGAAACGAGGATACTCCCAAGAATATCTTCGTAACAGAAAATAACAATCTGTGAACTATCGATATACATTAACCAACTATCAGGCTTAGAATGATTAAAGTATATGCAACGTTTCTTTTTGAAAATCAGCATCATGCGATTAGTGAAACTAAAAAATCGAACAAGTTTGGTTGTTAGGGGAAGGCTTAACTGAACATTCGAGTTAACAAGAGCTTCAGGTATTTAGAATTTGACCGTCTTTATTTTTCGTATTGATAGCACTTCTTCGATTTTATTCAGCTTTTATCAAAAAACAATTATAATATGAGAATGTTACAGTTGATTGTTAATAGCTATATTTTTTGAAAATGACTTTTTTTGGCTTGAATGGTATTTTATATAATACTAGTATTAGTTCGAGGTTCCGATAACTCTTCAGGGAAGGAAGGAGTCTCAATAAAAATGTTATGTTTTTTTTAGTGTTTTTAAAGGAAATGATATTGCATCTATTTTTTGGTATTTAATTATTTTACTGACATTGTATAAGACAAAATAATTTATGGAATTTTCAGTCGACGATTTTTGTCGAGAATATTATCGTAACGAGTTTTGTTTTCTCGAAAAGATTTTTATCAATCACGATCTTTAAGAATACTCTTTATAAAGAACTTGTAGCTAGTTTCATGATCCAAAATCGAAGTCCAAAATCAAAGAATACTTTAACCCTATTAACCCTATCGTAAGTAATCTAGTCGTTGGCGGTTTGGGGTAATCATCAACTATGCGTAGAATTCGAGCGTTACTATCAGCGTATCTCCGTCTTTGAGGAGGTGGTGGATTTCCTGCTAGATTTTGAAGCATTCGGACACGAACAACACTTTCCTCCTTACGTAATATTTCCAAGAACGTCGGGTGGCAAGAAGAAACGTTAGGGTTAAAAGTAATTCTCCAAAAGGTGTATTGACTAATGCGCTGTCAATATTCCTTATAACCGAATCTAGTGATCTTTGCCGGGCACTCAGGACTGTCGTAAAGCCGGATCTCCACTAGACGAAAAAGTTCGCGCGAAGCGGTTTTTTTCGCGACGAAAAAATCGTCAAGTGGAGATCACTCTTATATCGTCTGTAAAAGAATATTAATATTAACAGTATTAATATCAACAGTAAGTGTGTCCTTCCACATTGTCAGCCATCTTGAAACTGGTTATGATGGTTATGTTGGAAAGTTGGAAATTACTGCAATGCCATTGGTTTAGAATTTGACGATCGTCGTTCGCATGACGAAAAGTTAAAGTCATTTCTACTTTTCGTCGAGAGAATATTTCGCCGCGACGATCAGTTTTACTCTTCTGCGCATGTGTCGTCGCGAAAATTTAAGACGATCGTCTTAAAAATCGTCTAGTGGAGATCCGGCTTAAATAAACACTTCAAATATCATTTGGGGCAATTGTCCTGCCACCCTTAATATGTATATGAATATGTATATGTTATATCTACAATAAATAAGATTTTGCTTCAGTCAACCTTTAACCTATTTTCACAAATGAAAAGAAAGATTCAATAGGTGTTCAAAACAGAAGCGTGTGAAAACCCAAAGTAAATAACAATGAATGTTCTAATTTTTAGCGCGAAACACTTAATAAGGAGTTTTGAAATCAATTTTGAGATCCCAATTTAAATAACGCGGGTTGGATTATATATATTGAAAATAATTTTAAAAACTTCCAATTTTTTTCTTAGCAACTTTCTTTTGAATACAAGAGGCTTTAACAACATATTTCGATTTCTCGATAGATTGAACGAAATGTCAACAAGATAATTTTACGGACGAGCGAGTTTAAGTTTTATTTAACCTAATTCTTTGTTTTGTTTGACCAATTGTGCTGTGAAGCATAAAAGATTTCATCTCGAGTTCATTTACTTTTACTGAGTTTTAAGGTAGGCAAACGAAACAATTCACGAGAAACGTTCGAAATCATGTTCGAATTGACTTACTTTGTTCGATTAATTGTTTAAAACTATTGGGGAAAAAAACAGAAAGAAAATACAAAAAAATGCGTAATCTTGTTTTGACACTTATAGTTTTTATGCTGCAAAGTCGTTTTTGTATTTTTGAAATGTTATCAACATTAAGCCAAAATATTCGAGAAGATCCATTTAATGCTTGGCTGTACAATGGCAATTATGGTTCTCTACCGGAGCTCGGAATTCATTATTTAGGCGTTAACCGCTCCGTGCATTACCCACGACAAATAACAAACAGAATGAAGAACGTATTTTATCGCGCACTGAACGGTGAAAACATCACTGTAGCCATTTTGGGTGGTTCCATCTCGGCTGGTGCAACGCTATATAAGGAGAACAGCGAAGATAAGATATATTTCTATGCTTTAAAAGAGTATTGGAACAAAGTTGTTAAACCGATCACTGGCTCTATGATGGACATAAAGAATTTTGCGATCGGTGCCACTGGCAGTGACTTTTACTCGTACTGTTTGGAAAATTACGTTCAAGGGAATGAAACGGACATAGTGATTTGGGAGTTATCTGCCAACGATTATCATAGATTTGATAACCGAGATGTTCCTCCTAGCTTACCTCTGGAGATATTAACACGCAGTGTGTATCGATTGGAAAAACAACCCGCACTAGTCTATGCACACTTTTTCAGGGGCAAAGATTATAAGACGGAACTAGACTGCAATAATTTAGAATCTGATGGCGCTAATTACATTGGAAAATATTACAAGGTGCCAGCCATTAGTTGGAGAAACTTAATTTGTAGAAGATTGATATCGACTGAAAAGAACAGCTTCCCAAAAATATTTGCCAGGGACTCGTCACATCCAAGTCTTCTCGGACATGCTCAAATGGGATTTTTGCTGATTCATCTATTTCGAAAGTTGTTTTTAAATGTTATTGAAGATATATTAAAATCTACTAACACATCTAGGGAGACCAATTTTCTAGAAGTTTCAAATGAACCTCTTCCCAAGCCTGTATTCATAAAATCACAGTTGGTAGCTGAAGATCCGATTTGTTTTACTTTTAATATACCAAGTAATGGTCAAATGCCGTTCAACCGAAAACGAATGGTACGCGTCATCCGCAATGACGGTTATGTGACGTCCACAGCACACGGTTTTCTTGTACGCAAAGACAAGACCGAAGGCCTGAGAACCAGACTACCAAACAAAGAGCTCCATTTGCAGATTCTTGTACCTAAACACGAACAGGGTGCCCGTCAAGATTGGATGATTTTAATTGGTTCTTATTCAAATTTTGGAGGAGCGGTATTTTTTCTTGACAACAAGTACAGTCGAATTATCGAGACTGAAAAATATGCTTATGGCAGTATCGTTGCTGCTGTGGCTACCCGTGTACAGCCAGGCAGACATAACCTCATCATTAAATCATTAAAAAGAGGATTCTTTATATCTTCTATTATGCTGGGATAGTTGTCATGTGTTTGCTTCAAACTAATTTCATTCGCAGCATCAAACTTGAATTGTTTGTTAACTGCATTCTTTGTATTTATCTCTTTGTATATTGTTGTTTATCTTCATTAATTAATTAATTTTTGTAAACAAGAAGTTGTGTAACGATATAACTTCAATTTGAGACATTTGAAATCATTGAGTCCATACTATCGAGTAATGGAAATTAATTTTTCATGTGCACTCAAATTCCAGTCCAATTATTTGATAAAAACTGTTGTTTTCAATTTTTCACAAGAAAGGAGTACCAACCTACATAGAAGGACTGACACCACTTGCGCCTATTAATAAGGATTTTTCAATTTCGTCAAACGTCAAATAATTTTCTCACAATGGAAACCATTGCGAAACGTAAATGAGCTGGAGGTCTGCTTTGAAGATCAGTAAGAAATAAATTTATTTTGTTAGATAGTGCGACTCTTGTTAACTCTTCATACACTGTGTTAAACAAACTAAAATACTCAAACTTCAGATTTTTTTATATATATTTTTCATTTTGACTGACTAACCTCTTAACTTGAAACCTACCAATCATTCTAACTTCTCTCCTATAATTATATACTCCCAATTTGGATTACTAAGATTCGACTATACCTTTGGGTTACCAGTTTTATTCATTTCAAGAATCTATACCTTCCACAGGAATTCTATACTTCAAAATACATAGTACTTAATGTGCGTATTGGAAACATCATCTATTGGATAAGAATAAATTGATAATGGTGGGAAAATGAGAGGTGGAAATAAGGAGAGATGCAGTTACATCAACATCGTTGCGGCTGTGGCAACCCATGGCTACCCAAATTCACTTGAAATCGTTCAATGTTTATCAACGGCAATAACATACTCTTATAACACAATTTACTTTTACTAACTGCTATATTGTAAACGCTACTTTGAAGGACATTTTTCATAGTTTTTCAGTGTAACATCTATCATGGAGATTTTTAAGTTGTGTGGGTGCAGGGCTAGAAATAGCTGCCGGACATCGGCGATTTCCGAGTGCTTTCCAGAAACGGCCGGCATAAAATCCTCAAAAAATACAGAAATATCCGATAGAAGAATAATCTCTGATGCTTTTTTTTTTCTAAAATTTTGTATTCCCAGGGTTTCTTCTCTTGAAAGTGAAGATTTCACCTCCAAACACAACAGAAAATTCCCTGGTCTTCATTACAAGTCTGATTTTTATTTCGATGATTTCAATAACTTTTTAATCACCACATGAAAAACTCTCAATACATGAATATACAAAAAATACTTTTGCGAATCCGAGATGAAAACTTTGTTAAATTAATTTTGCAAATTGTCACAGTATTTCAGAGTCAGTAGAAAAAAAAACCTATCAAATAAGTTTGCAGGATTCTTTGCGAATTGCGATACATGCTAGTTGGTATAAGATAAGATGGCAAACTAACCCCATCTTCATATTCCAAATACTCTGCATTGTTTAACATCACTTCGAAGCCATGATGGCATGGCGTGTATAGCATATTGGTGTAAATAAGATATTCTAATAATTTTGTTGCAGGTTGTATTCACGTGATTCTAAGTCCATCTTCGTTCCTGGAAACTGTTCGACGGTTCATAAACTCGTTCTAGGTTCAATTCTTATGTGAATCCTTGCCAGTCTGAATCTGCATTGGAGGATGCATCAGTTGTTTTATGTAACAGTTTTATACCAGATTTCAAAGCAGGTGTTCCTAAATGGTGTGCCATTATTTTGGCATGAACTTTTAAATTAAATATTTGTTCATCAGGACTTTGGAATGCAAGTTCTTCATTTAAACTCTCATCTTCATTGCATTTTACTTCTAAGACGACATGATGACCCTGGCGTTCACCTACAAGTCAGGAGACAATATTACATGCATATTCATGTATACTCTGTTTCCATTGACTAATAAAATTTTCAAGTAGTAATTGAATAAGAAAAGTCACTGAAATGCAAAGTAACTTACACAACTTTTGAACTGAAACTAACTGAATGCAAAGTGATTGCACATGAGGGATGTTGATTTGATCACCAAGACAGTGTTCCATATCAAAAGAAACAATGTACGTGTGAAGGCCTTGCAACAATCCAAGATCTATCTCACCGCTATTGTTGTCTTTTGTAATACAATGTACAGCATGCAAGTCAAATGATACATCTTCAGTGAAGTGAACCTTACCTGTAAAGAACAATGAATGATGAAATATTATTAAAGATGGTGAAGATAAGTTCGAGAATATTGTGTCAGCAGTTTTCTTGCGAGATAATCTGCACGAGATTATCTCTTTGTTTGTTTTCTTTGTTTGTTAATAATTAACAGCTGTTCGTTCCCAGACCATTTCTCAATTGTTCTATTTCTGCTGACATCAGTATGTGCAGCCCTGAGCTCTACATATATAACAATTCATTATCTTTAATCATTTTTGTTACTTTTTCTTAAGCAGGCGGAAAACCTTGAGCACCACAAAAGCGGGGGGGACACAAATAGGATAATTATTTGGGCATTTCAAAATCAAAGAAATATTTGTGAGAAATTTTTGTATGAGTTTTGAAAAATTTCTTTTTGCAAATACAAAACATGCATTTTACATATTCAATGCCACTGATCATTGAGGTGTTGTACTGAATAAGAAAAGGGTGTGTTTGACCATTGCTCTACCACAGCATGATATTGTCATGCTGAATTTACAGAAATGAAGTTACTACAAAGGCTGGTTCATCATTTGAGGAGTGAGTCAGCTATGAATACATTTGCAACAGCATTCATGTAGAACATAATCAATGCCACTGATCAATAGTCTAGCATTAGTCTGCAAAAATCATTTATATTATATATTTTTTTTTTCCTGAGACGTATAAAGGTACCTCATTTGTGGTCTCAATTGAGCTTCCCAAGGAATTTTACCAACCTGATTTTACTTTATCCTGCAAAATGAATTATGAAAACACAGCAAACAAAAAAGCTGAAACGTGCATGTGACACACAGTTGACACCATTGAATTTATAACTGCATTATTCTGACATATTTTCGTATATAATCCATAAAAAATCACCAATTTACCTGATGTATGTTTATCACCCATATTGGCTGTTTTTTGTTAATGTTATAATCCTCTGAAAAGAAAAAAATGATTGTCATTTTGGTACTTTAAAAGAAAATTGGAAAAAATTCATAGCTACAGTAAATATTCTGAAAACTTTCACCTGGTTAAACTTTCACAGATAGAAGATTTATTTACAGCAGATTAGGCAAGATAACTTCCATGAAATTGAATTTTTGTCACCTTAGGCTGTAAACAGTTCAAATTCAATTTCGACCAGCAGCAACTCTTCCTTCACGGTTTTGCCAAGGAAGAGGATATAAGAACTGAATTAACACAGTAACAGTAACATAACAGATTAGTTATGTAAATTGTTTGCAATAAAGCGACAACATTTCACAAACTTGTAAAGTGTTTTTCGTTAAATTCCTACCCAATTACATCCAATGTAGAAAATGAGTGAAGATGATCAATGGCATTGTGAAAATAAAAATGGTCCTTTGATTCATATTTTATCAAAATTAGATTTAGCTCAAATATTTGAATTTTCCGAGTAAGAGCTTCTCAAGGAAAATGTTTGGATTTATTTTTGCGAATTTGCCCAAAGTACACATTGCGTGATTTTATAATAGCTTAGAAGCTTTAGAAGTAGCAGCGAAAATCACCATTTTCATGCCTGCCACATTGCAAAACCAATGGGTGCTTGATAAGTACAAGGAATAGTTAATACAAAAAGTACACAGAGCCAAACATGAGCAAATAAAATCATAAAATTTTGCGTGGATGTCTTTTCGCAAATTGTTCATGTCTTGACATTTTGCATGGATTTATTTTTGCAGAAATTTTTCGGCCAAAATTCGCAAAAATTAATCCACGAAAAAAAATATCCCCTTAAGGTAGTCAGCCAATTTGCTGAATATCGTAATTGTATATATAAATTATAGAACACATGAATAAATTAAAGAAAAATTTCCCCGTTTTTGATGATCTAGTTTTGCGGAATATGGAAACTTTCAACAACCTTTTATTTCAGTAGTCCACTACTATAAAAGTCCCTTTATCATAATAAATTCTGTATATAAGTATCCATAAAAAAATTGCTGTTGATATAGAACAAAATGTCAACAGCGTCAAATTTGACTAAGTTTCTTTGGCGCTATATTTCCTTTTCGCAACTCCCACTCTCCCGTCCAGGATGTTTTAGGGTCGGGTTAGGGTTAGGGCTAGGATCAGATACATTATTAGTAGGGGGGTGCGAAAAGGAAATAAGCGCCGTTTCTTTTTACTCCCCACTCCTCAGAATATACACAAATAATGGATAAAATCTATACAATATGCCGCACTTTCACTCTGTTAGTTTTTGTTTAGAATGAGAATATATTGTGATGCAGAATTTGCATTTTTTTTTTTTAATGGTCTTATAGAGGAACTTTTTGTTTTGCTTTTGCTGAATCTTATCATCTCCTCCCCACAACCACAAGTGAAAAAAAAAACAAAAAACAGGCTTTGGTCCCTGGAGTTTTTTCTGCAACCTTTGGCCAAATTCATTGCTTAGTGCTTAATTTGAGCAATCTCTAATATCTACCTCTATCTATCGGATTTTTTAAACCTTGTACACAGAACATTGTTCCGCCACACAGTGCTTGGATACTTCGCTTTCTGGAAACTCGAAGCAATTTTTCAGAAGAACAGCAACCTCGTGTATTTTTTTGCGGAGCGGAGTGGTTTGGTGGGTGCCGGTTCTTCGATCTGTTGAGTCAGTTCACGTACATAAACATATACTTGAGAGAAACTGAGAATTAAGGAATGCATAATATAGCTTTTATACATGTGTGTACATGTCTTGCTTGTTTTCGGCAGTCGTAATATTCACTTCAGAAACACTTATGGATATAGCTTAGCTAGCCCTCTCTGACTCTGCTCTGATGTACGCCTCCTGTTAATGTATTTCACACACACACAGGACACCCAACAAATCATAATTCGAAAAAAGGATACAGTTTAAAGTAGCTGATAGATTGCTGTGCATGTTGTAGCCATGTTTGTTGGTTGGACCAAATATAGGGAGGGGGCATCCCCAACTCTCCTCGACAAAACACTAGCTAAAAAACCTCCTTTATTAACAACAGAGATGAATACTTCAGATGAAGTCAAAGTGACATCAAATATAAATGGCACCAGCTAGGTACCCCGTCTATTTCTATCCTTTTGTAGCAATACTGTAAAACGGGGTGACTTGAAACAAAATTCGCCGTTTTTTGAAAAGATTTGCTCATAACTTTTATTCTAAGAAAGTAATTACTATGAAATTTTGAAAAAAGGTCCATTCATCTTTTGTCTTTCAGGTAACGAAGTGTTCAAACTAATTGATGCATATCATCTCAAGTTATTGCTTCACAAAGTACACCTACTGAAATTTATCGTGCGGGGGTGACTTGAAACAGTGCTGTTTGCACAAAAATGTTGTTGTATAGAGCGCCAAAACAGAAAACGCGTGATCTACGATTACTTGCGTATAAAATATAAATTAAAATAATTTGTTATTGCCAGTTTCATTTTTATTAAGTGATGGAGAGTGTTGGTAAATTTTGAAAACTCAAAATTTCAGAATGGTAAAACATTGTAAAAAATAAGTTATCTGAAGCCATTAAAATCATTAAGCATGTGATAACGTAATTGTTTGAGTAACAATATCGAAAACAGGCAAGATGAATTTGAATTTTTAGCTAGTTTACACGACTGTACTTATTTTAAAACTTGTAAATTGAATATATATAATAAAATTCCTGTTTCAGAGTATCCAACTTTCTTTTTCGTGCTTCTCTTAGTTTAGGATATACTTCCTTTACCATTTCGATAGAGATGTCACTTAGAAATTGATCCATTGTCTTTGTTTTTTCCACACAAGCGCTTCATCATTTCATCCGGATTACGCGAATTTATTGCGCCATTGCATATGACATGTCTATGGAGTATGAAACGGCATCCATATATCAAAAAGGCAAGAAGAAGCCCTGGTAACAAGGTTAAGTATGAAATTGTAATAGTAACAACACACAGTCCCGTCTATCGCTAATTCTACAATAAGTATGGTGTGGCCATAGCCTTGAACAGAGGATATAATTGCAGCACTGATTTGTGCAGAATTCTGATTAGTATTCAGTTATGGTAATTAGTAAAACGAGTCTATTGAGGTTCAATTCTTAGATATTAACTCTTTCTATTAATTTAACTTATAATAATTACCAAATGACTTATACCACCTTTGAAACTCCATCGGCTGAACTTTATCACACATATCAATGATTCGATTGCATCATTATTGATAAGAATATTTATGCAATAATCGAAGAGACGAAGTGTATCGAGTGAAAAAAAACGAAACATTTTAATGGGATATATTTCTGTCAATTTTAAATATTTTTCAATAAAATTCTGGAATTACTCCCTTTGACCTTTCTATTTTACAGATGTAAAAAAAATTCTATTTGGCGATATGCTAAATCGCCGTGACGTGCCATTTTACAGGGGTACTGATTTTCGGCGCTTTGTTCATCTTCAGCTTCCGAAGAACTTCCTTGATTAATGAAATTTTTTTATTTTATTTATTATTTATTTATTTATTTGGTATTGTTTTACGTGGCTAGCCTCACTCAGTTGCTATTGCATCTGCTTTCCAGGAGGGGCCACGGCTTAGGTTGGAGGCTCCGAAGTATTTGACACTCTCATGAGTGACACAAACCCAATCAAGGGCCTGTGCTCTTCTGGATGACCTTCCTGCAACACCCGATGTATCATCTACCCAATTTCCCTCACATGGCATGGGTCGACCCGGCGCTATGGTACATTCACTTGCGCATGGTGAATCGCCGCCAAGGGGAATTGAACCCCGATCTCTCGCATGAAATACGAGAGTGATAACCACTATACTACGGCGCCATATCGAATGTTGGGCTAGATAGTCTCCGAACGGAATCTGAAAAAAATTCGGAGTTTCATTCATTATTTCATGAGAAATAACGTTTTTTTGACGCTGTTTCAAGTCACCCCGGGTGTTTCAAGTCACCCCGCTTTACGGTAATTTTCAGTCAGCTACTATATATACAGATAAACTAGCCGTCAAGGTTCGTTCGCTGCCCATGTTTTGAGGGTTGTGTCACCCCAAACAAAGAAATCATGAAAAATAAAATTTAGGAATTGGGATAGGCATTACCATCGTGTACAGCTCGAAATTCTGAGCAAGAAAATGTATAGGATCAGATGTCTATGACAGACCCTTTTAAAGATATCGTCGATCAAATATTTTGATGACGTCACAGACCCATTCCTGAAAAAAATTAGACCCAAATTTTTCGTCATCCCATCACCTACCCCCAAAAATGTCAGTTACACTATTGGTTACTGAGATAATCTTCCCTAAACCTCTCCTTCGATTTGGTTCTAAATGCGATGGCTTCACACTGACATTGTGCATACCTTTTTACACAAAATTAAACAGTGTACCAAGATGATCGAATTTAAGCCACACATTAATTCAGCCACAGTATACTTTATTGTGAAAAAATGTGAATAAATGAAGACGCATCTAAAGGAAAACAGTTGATAAACAAAAATGCAATGAAAGCATTCTCTTACTCATGAGAAATTACATGTATGGATGATACAAGGTTAACACAACGAGCTGTTACCTTCCTTTCATACATGTATGGATCAAGTAAAGAATGTTCACTCGCACATGGTTTTTCGATGGCTTGGATGATACCAGCTGATCGGATTTAAAAATGATTATCCTGTTGCCATCTTTTGTATCAAAGACACTAAAAATCTTTTTAAGATCTTAAAATGGATAGGTTTCAAAGTTGTTGGTCGTGCTTGTGAGTGTTAATCAAGCTGCGATATTGTAGGCCGCACTATGAATTAAGCCTCATTAAATTAAGACTATTTCTATGCTGTGTGGCTTGATTAAATATGCGGTTTAATTTTGTGTAATAAGGTAAAAGAAGAAATAATTTCTCTCACAGCTCACATCTACCATTTTGTGTGACAGACAAACAAAGAGAAAGACAAAGAATTGGCTATTAATATATAGGTATCAGCAGGAAAAGGGTAGAGGGAGGTGTCCTGATATTAACCATGCGGACACCCCTATAACACCACCAAGGCATGATAATAATTATTGTTACATAATTATTACTAAGCAGTTCAACAGCTTGTATGTGTGAGCTATAGAGCTTTCATATATTGTACGTCGCCATTTTTCTTTCCATTTCCTGTGTCTCAGTTTCCCAGAATTTGGTATCGTGAATGGAATTAGGCATGTACATCACAAGTATTTGGTATTGTTGCCATATTTTTCAATTTTTGTCAGTGACTGAAAATTTATCCTCTACATATCCTATCCCCTATCGGCAACATGTAAAAAAGAAATGTTTATTTGATTTGTCACCCATTCCCCATCTGTTCTATGGCTAGTCAAAAAGATATTTCCGTCATGCACACTAAATAATCGAAATTTTGATTTGCTTATGATGGACATCAAGATGATCAATCATTTTCCTTGTTGTTAATAGATTTAGATTTTTTTGTTAGGTTCAAAGGGCAAATAGTATATTATACAGAAATAAATGAATATATTAAAATGCAGCATGACGAGGTGGGTTTCCTTACATCATTTCCTTTTTGTTTATCATGGTATTTGAAGTTCAGGGGGTTCGATTTTCCCCATATTTTGCACATGCAGGAATTTATATCTCTATTGTTCTCAGAGTCTAATCTAGGCCGAAAGAGCGTCCGTTGATTGGACATCATCCTCTACGTTCTTTTTTTAAAAATTATTTCGCTTTTAAAGTTTCATAAATCACTCTTGTATAGGGGGTCACAGGTTAAAACCCACTGAAATAAAGCACAGGTTGAAAAAAAGTGCCTTTTGGATGTTCATAATGTGCCCTTTTTCCTTCTGCCGGACGCTGCCCTTTCTAAATTAGATCCTGGTTCTTGTTTTAGGTCATTTGGCAACTAATTAATAGAGGGTTTTGTTCATTCAAAATCAAGTAGGTAATGTTATACTTTGATGCTGCAAGTTTTTCATCGGCATTTACATTGACTAAAACTCCTTTTTTCCATAGAACAGAGCAAAAAACCCTTTGTAAAAATGAGTATAATTTAACAGGATTATGTAATCGTCAATCATGCCCACTAGCAAACAGTCGATATGCTACCATCCGAGAAAAAGAAGGTACATTTGCGTCTGTTTTAGTTTTTGTCAACTTATCTTATTGGTAGAAATTTTCATGTGTATTAATTTTTGCGCACAACAAAAAAAAATTTTCGCACCTACTAAATTTCTCGCACCCAATAAAATTGTTTATTTCGTGTGTATTAATTTCGTGTGTATTAATTATTAATTTCGGGCAAGCCGTATTTTCCGCAAAAAAGAAACTTGTGAAAATAAAATAATGTAGCTGTAATTTCAAGAGAATGTTCTTTGAAATCTTTTCAATTACGAAATCTATCATGGCTCGCGGGGCTAAAGTTGAGGTGCAGTAAACAGCAACACTTCCGATGCCAGCAACAAAGAAAAGGACATTGTTTGAAGTAAAATACATGGAGGCACAGAAAATTATGATTATCAGTACATTATACAAGAAAGACAGTGGGGAGGCTACAGCTCGAAATTATTCTAGAAGTTTTATAGAAGACAACGCTTAAACACAATTTGTCAAAGCTAGTTTCTCGATGGATATTCGTAAATGGCTGCGAAAAGAAGCTCAAAGTGGAAGTGATAACATAAAAGGCAATTATATTTGACCAGTTTATATCTTTATATAAACGTTTTACATACATGCAAGGATATACTTAATGATAAAAGAACATGATTCAACTGATATTAAGTTCACGTATCATCAATCAAATTATCCTGGGGGTCAAAAGAGCAAACAAATTTAGAAAAAAACAGTATTAATTTTCTCACACAGCCTTTTGTGCATAATTTTGATGCTAATTTTCGGGCATTTCTGACATTTTTTGCGTGGATGCGCGAAAATTTCTTATGTTAAGCAGTATAATGGTAATGAAATGATGTCAAAATGAAACTTATAGTCATATAATTTTTATGATTGTTCTTTAATGTAAGTAGTACGCAGAATTTGCTTTGAAAAACTTGGAAAAACTGGATACTAAGAGGTTGAGTGTTAGGAAAAACCTGTGAAAATTTCTGGATAAATACCTTATTGACAACTCTTATGCTTTTTATTTTGATCTATTCATCCTGCATGGTCGTGTGTTCATCGATAGCATGATCATACTTTCATATTTGAGAGTTTGTTTTTATCCAGAGGAAGTGAGAACTTAGAATCTTTGTTGAATTATTTATGCTGTTTCAGGTGTGTGTTATCTATATATGAAGACTATTGAAAGAGCACATACACCGGCTAAAATGTGGGAAAGAGTGAAATTATCCAAAAATTATGAAAAAGCTCTTGAACAAATTGACAAAAACCTTATTTACTGGCCGAGTTACATTATACACAAATGCAAGCAACGTTTCACAAGAATAACACAGGTAAGTTGTGAAGCACTGGTGATATTTCTCCTTTGGAATCACTAGAACGCATACGCTATAGGTATTTTTCTTGATTGCATCACATTTGATAAATATCTTCTTTTTTTTTTATATAGTATTTGATTAGAATGAGAAAGTTAAAGTTGAAAACCCAGTAAGCTAACGATTCTATGTTGATTTGTTTGCAAGTTATTGAAAGTATTCAAGATTTTTATTTTTATATCTGTTTTCATTTATCCCAGAAAGAAGTTGGTAACTGTTAACAAAAAGGTTGAACGGCGAGAACGTGGCAGAGAGGTATACCTTTCACAAGTTCATTTGTGTTGCTGTAAGGAATTTTACATAATACAAACACTTGTCTTGTTGTTATAGAAAAAGGCTCTGGCAGCAGCTCAAATAGAAAAAAACATCGAAAAAGAATTGTTGGAAAGGCTGAAAAAAGGAACAGTGAGAAATAAGATATTCTTCTTCTATAAGCAAAATGTCTTGATTTTATATGTTCTGTCTGATCACTATTTTCAGGGCAAAATTCTAAGCCCCGGATATAACCCTTTATGGTACTAGCAATTTACATGAAAAATAGCTTCAGTGATAAGTCTTCCAGTGTCAAAAAAGGTTTTGTTCCGATAAAACAGCAAAAGTAGACTGATTGCGTTCTAGACTGAAGAATTTCTCGGAATCGAACATAATTAGTTAAACACTTTTTGAGATAAACTAGTCTGGTACAAAAAAACAAAAAAACAATTTAAGCAAAATGTCTTTATAAAAGTTCTTGGTAGGATATCACATATCTTCTAAGGAACTGTTTTTTTGGTTGTAAACGTTTCGGAAAATCTAACAACAGAAAATGATATCTGTTGTTGTTTAGTATGGTGATCTAACAGAAAGTGATGTCTGTTGTTGTTTAGTATGGTGATCTAACAGAAAGTGATGTCTGTTGTTGTTTAGTATGGTCAGAAAATGATGTCTGTTGTTGTTTAGTATGGTGATATTTACAACTTTCCTGAGACTGCATTTGACAAGGTCTTAGAAAATGAAGAGATCGAATCCGATCATGGAGAAGAGGAACTCGAAGGGGATGCAGTAAGGAAAATAATATTTTTAGTTCTTTCATTCGGTTTGGGTGAATGATTGAAACCTTAATTCTATCATAGGCTGAATTGGAAAACGAAGAAGAAGCGACGGTATGTTCCCCCTTTAATGTAAACCGGGCCTTATGGATGATAATCTCTTCTCGATTTTGGATAATTTCCAAAACATCTGATTGGAGGTTGCTGTGTGTACAAATTTGCATGTAGTTGCGATAGATTTCACTAAATCATGATTCCAATCGAATTACATGAGTATTATAATTACACGTAGGATGTCAGAAGTGTGTTTCACGAATATTTTTATGAGATGAATTGTGATTTTTATCGCATTCTCATAGTGAAGCAGGGTAGGGTTTACAGTATGGATGACCAATAGGAAAACTCGAAACTTGATTATGAATGAATACCAAAAAATGTTCTGAAAAAATGTTCTGAAAACAACCAGTAACCTGATGAAATACCCTCTCTAAAAAGACATTGTCAAATGTCATATATCAAAACAACGCTTGTTTGTTGTATTTGTTTGCTGACGTCATGATGACTGTTCTTCCTTCACACGTTCAGGATGAAGATGCTCCTGAGTTCATCGAGGATGAAGAACTCGAAGAAAGTGACACCGATATCGAGGTAAATGCACCTTGTGTGGACACGGATTCAAGTGCTTGAGTTGTCCACACCTACCTCGCTTATAAACTTGATGAAATTGGGTTAAGCAAATCGAAAACGAAATTTATCACTAAGCTAGTTTAACTTCAGTATAAATGCCCCCCCTTTGCGTGAATTTGTATAGATTTTGCAGGTGCTAAGGGAGTGCTTGGGAGTTGCTTGGCTCTACCTTGACCTATGTAGTATTTGGAAAGTGTGTTGATTGCGTGAACATTTATATCGTATCACGTATCACATTGATTTCATGTAAACCTCCCATTATCTGTTGGTATTCTTGCGTCCATGTTAATTTTGATACGTAAAGGATTTATTACCGCACGGACTGTGTTATGCTTGCGGTACAGTGTGGGAACACTTCGCCGCCATAACTTTACGAACGCGAGTTGGAAGTTCATTCTCCTCCGCCATGACTAGTGATTGTTTAGTGTGTTGCTTGTTTGTTTTTTCAAGGACTATGATGTCGAAGAAGAAAGTGAAGAAGAAGAAGAGGAAGAAGAAGAGGAAGAAAAATCGAAGAATAAAAGAAGAAAGAAAATTGAAATTGAGTATGAGCACGAACATAACGCGAAGAAGAAAATGAAAGTGCGAAATTAGCTAGTTTTTTATCAATTTATCGAAACACTAGTGTATCTGTCAAATGACGCATGTAAAATGAGATGTTGAATACGTCTGTGTTTTGACTTGACCCTTCCAACTATTTGAAAGATCGGTGTTTGTTATTTAAACAAGATCAACTTTTTTTGCGTGTTCTTAAAACTTAAAACATAGAATAACAATCATAATGGTAGTATAAAAAGATTTCTTTTTTTTAAAACATCCAACAAGAATAATTTTCCATCTTCGCTTCATCGTTCTTGGTTTTATCGTTCTTTGTTTTCGTCATCTACAAAAATAAAAAAAAAATAAAGAGCCAGTCAATAGTAGTCCTGTTCGTTAAATTTCTGCGAACGAAAATATCTTTTTCCATGAAGTTTATCATTCTAATAAAAATGTATTCTGTGTTACCGCATCTTCCATGCTTGACAATTGTTAGTTTTTGGCCCAGTTCACACGAAGCAATATCCATTAAGCATATGTTATCGTACGACTGGCCATTAGACGCGCAAACCAATTCATAATCAAAAGGGCATGCTCGTTGACATCCTTCTGGCTCTTCTACCGTTTCTTAAAAGCAAAATAAAAATAAACTCAACGGCATGAAAAACCTGGTATGATTCAGAAAGTATTCCTGTCAAAATATTCAAACAATTTATTAATTTGTCAGCGCACCAGTTGTTTCTGTTTGTTTTGACTTGGTAAAACTATGTTCAACTATGAACTATTTCGTTCCTAGCAAGTCTCCTGGAGATTTAGCAAAATTTTTCTCCATAATTTTGAATGTTGTTTATCATCAGATTTATTGAAATAAATTATTGTGAAACTACCAATCGTTTTCAGATCAGCGGGAAAGGTTTTTCTTACTTTCACTTTTACGTTTCGTAAACGATTATTTTATTATATTTGACGATCTTTCACCACTTCTTATTCTTGCGTCGTTTGATAGTATATAAAGAATATGTGGTATTTGGCAATGTCTGAACCAATTAGATTCCAAAAAAATATATGTCTGGACGTTTCCCCTGATATAGATTACAACAACAACGACGACGACGACTTACTTGATTGAACTGCAAGAAAGAAAAGAACACAACACAAAAACATCCAAATATTCGCCATTTTGATTTTCTTTTACTTTTTCTTATCAGAAACGAACGTTTTTTAAGCTGTTTTATTTGAACAAATGTTTATTGGTAAATAAACGATATGTTAAGTAGTTCCGAAAAACTCTCAACAAAAAAAAATATCAGATGATACGTTTTGTTTGGTTAAGCAGTCTGAGATATCGAAATTCATTCTTGAAATTTGAGTTCCATAATTACAATCAATTTTTTTTTACCGTGACGTAGTGCCTCAGAAATATCCTAAGTTTCGTTCGACATGATGTACAACGACAAAAACAGCTCTAACGGTTTTTCTCCAATGGTAATCAACCTATCGTTGTTTATAAGCATGATTGATCTGATATAAACTTTGAGGTTTGATGTGGAAAATCTCCCCCCCCCCCCCCCCCCCCCCCCCCCCCCCCCCCCCCCCCCACCCTATAAATATGAGTTAACAATTCTATTTCGGTACCAGTCGGGTTGAACATATAATCCTCTATTGGTTAATCACCGAGTTTGAACTATTTTATTTCGCAGATGATAACAGCAAACATTTGTCATCGTTAAAGACTTTAGTTTGTCTGATTTTTCTACCCAGTTTGTTACGTCATATGCCAAATTACGCATATTTTAATGAATTTGTCCAGACTCCTGAACAGGTTTTCAAACATCTTACTCAACTTAAAAGTGAAATGAATTAAAATGAAAATATAATAACAAAGTGTAAATGTTTGCGTCTCTTGACTAAAAAGTAGTGAAAATGAATTTTATTTTACTACAGAACAATTTATTATGATCCGTTAACGATCTAAAGCTTATCTTTCATGTAAAAAATAGAAATTAAATAGAAATTCGGAAAAAGTCAACCTCGAACCCAGGGTTTTTTGCCATCTGTATATCGAAAAGGCAAGAAACCCTGGGTTCGAGGTTGGGAAAAAGTATATCAAACTTGCGTGCAGCAACTGCTGGAGTTTGTTTCGATTGACTGTTGTCAGAAGATGGAAGAGGGGTCATTCCATCACATGTCCACTTTTCCTTTGAAAATACAGTGCCAATTTTACCAAATTATAGTTTGAATGTCATGGCATGATGCTTGTGGAAGATATAACAGTCCAGAGCTTTTGACGTAGCTTTTGACGTAGTTCATAACCCGAAAAAAAACGAATAACCCAAAGCAAACAATTCCACCATTTTTCGGTGAAACGTTTTGTTACAGAATGGATTTACTAAATTATTCAAATTATTTAAACAGTAATTTGGAAAAGATGTTTTTATGGTGAGTCTATCTCATGTTAAAAGTTGTATGTTGGCAAAAATGATTTTATTATTCAAATAATGCTGAAAACCGAACGATGATGATAGCTGTTTAAAACTGACTAAAAAATATTCTAATTCGCAGGCGATAACCAAAAAAAAATACAAGAAGAAAAGCTGACTCATTCTGTATAACTGCTTCAGTTTCAATTTTCAAATAGACTAAATGACGTCATCACAAACATCTACTTAACCTTGATAAAAGAATTTCGTAAAAACTTTTTCTCTTTATGAACAGCGCAAACGTCATTATTCAGTTTGAAAACGAGGCGTTGCTTGTTGTGACGTAATTCATGAAAAGGTCCAATCTTACAGTGTGTATCAAAATGTCTTATCCACCAACTTTCAAGGCGTATTTTTCATTACATGTCTGATAGTGAATTTTATATCACAAAAAAGAGCTTTTCATGCCGTATCCACTTAATATAAAATGTTTGCCAAAATATTTGCTCTTCGAAAAGATATTGAAGAAAAACTCAGCGATTTGGTTCATTTGGTTCATTAAATTCTTAAAAGACATTTTGACACCCACTGTAGGTTTGGCTGTTAACAGAACTGCATTTAAGAGGAAATTGTACACCTAATTCCTATGAGATATAAGCCATGGTTTTTCAAATGATTAATTTTATAACAAGTACAAGCAAATAAATTCACCATCAATAACTTGTTTGACAAGGGGGTTGGGGTTGAGTTAGTAGTTGAAAAAATCTCCCGCTTCAATGAAACAATAATGCATTGTCTTTATGAAAGGAAAACAATCATTTGAAAAGATCGAACGAGACGGTTACAAAAGATCCAACGAGACCGTTATTTGATTTCACGACAACTGCGGAGGAGTGTCGATGCTTTTTTTTTCATATTTAGATTTTTGAGAAAAAGATCTTAATAACAGCTTCTTTTTTAATATATAAGTAATTCCATTCCATACTTGCTTCATTCTTTCCAATCCATTTGGTTAGACACAAATTTCTGAAACTCACAATGGTGGAGATAAAAAGTTTGTTATTCTGTATCATCCTGATGACCGAATATCGTTGCAGTTCAGGTTAGGAAAATTTTTTTGAGTGCCAGCACCACCTGTTACTCTTCCAAAACATGTTCAGACGGTTGGTTTTGCATGCATATATTTGACATGTTTGATGTGATGTTTTAATTGGGACATTTTTAATGGTAATTACTGTAGGATTTTCAGTAAAAAACGATGGGTGGTTACATGGTTTTGATAAAAGTCTATTTGGAAGAGTTGCTCATTCTCTGTGTTGTAACGTTAACTTCAAACATATGTTGTCATAAATGTTATGTTCGTCTTGAGAAGATTATAGGATAATAACATCATCAATAACTCAAATATTTCTTTGATAGTTTCAGATTTGTGGCTTGCGTATAAGGATACTGAAATGTATGAAATATAGCGTGTTAACATAGGCCAGTTGTAATCCGCTTTGGATCTGGCTTTTGAGTTCATTCATAGTCCATAAAAAACAAACCTTGTGCATTTTTATTTCAAGATTTTTATTTTTCCTTTAGTTTTTGACTCTCTGGTCAGGTTTTTGTGGATTCATAAGAAAGTTTCCTGTTTCGATATACTGCGGAAAGTTCTCCGAACGTCGAAAATAAGGATTCCTTTCGTTTGTTTTACGATAATCATTGAAAAAAAAATTGAATAGCCATGTACGTCCGTTCAACTTTTGTTAACAGCCAATCAGAACGTTCTTTCACACGGGATTTTCCGAGTTATCGAAATCGGCGTTAAGGGTTTTCCTTATCAAATTTGAATAATTGTGTTCTAATGAAATAACCTTGAAAAAAATGTTCACCATTTTTAATATTACAGCAAAGATCAAGAAAACTCACGAAAATTTGACATGGACGAACTTACTCAGATAAATCTTTTATTAGTTTTCTTAACTTTGGTGACTAGAGAGCCTTTTTAATGCAAAAACCTATGAATATTTAATACGTGTACGTGCTAAAATTGGATCAAAACTTCTTTTCATGATTAATTCTCGCGTACAATATCTCACTTTACACACTATAAAGACATCTTATGAAGACTGCGGGTGAGGTATTGCGTTGATTTAAGTGAAATGAAAAAAGAAATCCGGATCAAGCAAGCAAATTACAGAGTTATTATGAAAATAAAAAATTGGATAAAAGCAAATTTAGTATTAAAGAAATAGGTCTGTTAACAAAATTCTAATTTTGAATTAGCGGAAGTATTTTGTTGAAGTGACGATGATAAAAATGACAGTATAGCAGGAATTTGACCGAAACTTGGGAATACATACCCCAATAAGGCCACAAACAGGCACCGAATATCAAACCCTTAAAGTACCTAATGTAATATTCACTTGGTCACTAGCGAAATAGAATATCTTATTATTGTTATGGAGTTAGCTGGAATTTAGTCCACTCGAAAATGATGACAAAAAATGCAAACTTTGAAATAAAAGTATTATTTAAATTCGATGGAATAGTTTTATTATACACAAATCTTATTAAGTTTGTTTTTAACCAAATACCTAAAATTTTTGTTCCCACTGAGCGGTAAAGCGATCAAAGCGATGATAAATAAAATAATCAGCTAAAAACGAGTTCTACTGCTCATGATGACATCAGCAGGAGCAGTAGGATTGTAACCCCTACCTTTATATCATCATAGTTTATCAAGCATTGCTTACTTGCTTCCTGTATGCAATTCCTGTTGTCTTGCTTGAATCATACAATCAAAACTCTTTCTTTATTTTAGGCTGTAGTGATAGTACCCAATATGCATCTAAGTGTCCAGGCTGGAAAAAGGACGGTTTCTGTGATTCAAGGAGTAACTATATTAACTTTATGAAGAAGAACTGTCAAAAATCTTGTCAATTTTGCACAACAGAAGGCACAACAGAAGGTAACTCATATTTCATAGAACTATAAAGGAACAATCTTAACGACTCTTTTTTCACCGTTCCTTATTGGTGTTATTTTTAACTATCCATGACCAAACTCTCACAGATAAATAGACGAGCCCTTTGAACGCCGCATCATGAAAGTTATCGTCATTAGGTGTTGGGGTAATGAGAGCTAATACGGATTTGACTATAATACAGTATACGCCTTATGGTGTTTTTGACTAAGTTAGGAAAAAAACTTTATATATAAACTTATATCTTATAATGTCTTAGAATGTAAAGACGATAGTTCTTTGGCCGATCGTTGTCCTGGTTGGAAAGACAGAGGTTTTTGTAAAACAGACAGTACTTACTACTTCTATATGAAGAAGAATTGTTTCAAAACATGTGATTTTTGCAAGAAGGAAGGTAAGTAATTGACAAATTGCAGTATACGCGTTTTCACACGCGCATTACACAACTCGGATGCACATTTGGCTGCAAAAACCGATAGCGCATGATAGCATGCATTTCTATTCACGTATGTGCGTAAGTGACATCATTTGTTGTCCATGTGAAGATTTTTCATGCAATCGTTTTTTTTTTTTTCGTGTTAAAACATTCGTTTTAATGTCACTTTTGAGCATTCAATATGGTATAACGTAAAGTTGAAGTGTTAATGATTTATGTACATCTGATCAGTGCTAGCATGAAACTTTAAGTTATGTACTAATATTTATGTTGAAAATATAACCTTTCATGAATAATTTGCTCTATATCTTCCGTTATATTGAGCACTCTATAACAGATGTTCACCAACTGTTGAATACATACTATATTTATATATAAATTTTGTTTTTGTAGCGCACTGCGAAGATTCCAGTCCTTATCAAGAGAAATGTACTGCGTGGAAAAATAGTGGCTTTTGCCAGGAAAGCAGTAACTATTACAAATTCATGACAGACCACTGTATGAAAACATGTGGACTCTGCAATAATGGTAGGAGATATTCTCCTACTCTTTATAAAAGCAGTAGTATCTAAGAATGTCAAACAGAAACTAAACGCCATGCAAGAACCCTGTCTTTTCTTAAGTCGTGATGAAAAGTACATCGCTACATACGCTATTAAAAATACGGTACAAACCCTCCATGAAAAAATTGCATAGAACTTTAATTAGTATTACAGGCTCAGTTTTGACATTGTGAATGATTGAATTATTGAAATTTGCGGTCATTTCAGATTGTGAAGACGACGTCAAATATCAGTCAAGATGTCCCGACTTTAAAACCCGCGGGTACTGCGTCGAGGGACAGGTGTACTATGCATCCATGTTGAAATTTTGCAAAAAGACATGCAGCTTATGCAGCAAAGGTAATGACGGTTGGAACAGTAATCAAAATTATTGAATAATACCTTTTGTAAAGACGTTGTGTGAAATAGTATAGTAAATTACACAACGCAAATCTAAGCACACAGCAGTTCAAATTGCAGTGTTTGAATGCAATACAAAGGTGAAGCCGCTCTCGAATAGAAACAGCGTGTAAATAGTAGCCACTGAAATTTCGCCGTGGGGAAGACGTATTTGTTTCCTAAAAAAAGTTGATGTATAGTTGTTCTCCATTTCTTTCATGTAAATTAGTGAGGTCAAGTTCGTATTCTGAGGTTCTAATCACACAAACCATTCGGAGACAAATTTCATGTCAATGTCAAAACGCAAAAACACTTTCCGAAAAGGGTCGCTCTTTTACACAAGAGTGTATATTTCATAAGAATGCCGAGCTTGAAAATGACCTCAAAGTCAAGAATATCCTATAAATACATTGAATGTGAGCTGGTCTTTTGTAGCAAGTTAAGACAGACCCCGAGGCTCAATACGAGATACACCTTATGAAAAGTGTATTTCAAAGCATATGGGAAAATGAAACCTGATACATGATACTTGATATCAAGTTGCAAAATTCTTGTTGCTCATCATTTTTTTCATAACCTTTTGCCTGCGAAAATCATGTGATTCGTGTGAATTTTGTTTAAATCGAACAAAGACATGTCAAGCTGTGCCACCGGGTTCAGTACGTAGGGAATCACAAAAAATAAAATTGCTTTCCTCACAAACCGTCATCAAGCCAAGATGTTCATTTTAGTGAAACAAATAATTACAATAATAATTAATAATTGTTTACATTTCAAGTTCCAAATATATACATCGGCTCTTCTCCTGAAGTCATCAAATTGTATTTAGTGTCTTTCTATTTTTTCAAAAATTGCGTCTCAAGGTTTAGTTAGCAAGATACTTTAGGGGCAGAAACTTTCGCGGGAATTTACTTTCACGTGTCAAAAAAAAGGGGGATATTTGACAAAAAACTTCGCGTTTGGCGATTTTTGGAACAAATTTCGCGGAAAAAACTTTGGCGAATTCAAAATAAGGTTCGTATTCGCGTGAAAAAACTTTCGCGAATGGGCAAAATCCAAGAAAAAAATTTATTCGTTAAATCACATCTAAGGTCTTTACTGTAATCAAAAATGTATAAAATATACAAGTTTAGGCTAAGTAAAATTAATTATGTGCCTCTTCCCATTCTGAGTCAGTATCGTAGTCACTTTCTTGAATCTTGCTTCCACATATCGCTTCAAATTCCTTCCAAATTTGTCTTCACGAGCCTGGAAATGCCTTTGATGGATTTGCTATAAAGACAGTGAGCGAAGATGGAGGAACTCTTGGACACTTGCCAAAGAGATTTCAAGAATAACAAAGTATTTCTTAGATCGAGGTGCGTCTATGTATTGCACGCTTTCTTCAGAGCATTATCGCCGTTCTCCCTTAGTACAAGGAGGACTTGAAATAGAATGTCAAGCTGTGGTCGAAACACGATCTACTATTCTTCAAGCGAAATTAACATCACGTTATTTAGATCTAGTTAAGGATCTCTACACGGAACCAACAGAAGACATAGCGGTTGGAAATCTGTTCAATTTCGTCATGACGTTGCCGCCTACAGTCGTTACACCGCAAGCCCCCGGAAAAAGGAAGAAAAAGTCTGCACCCACAAGCACTACTATTTCAAATAATCGGGACATCCGAGAAATGCTCGCAGCTCCAAAAAAGAAAAAAACACCAAGTGTTGTTGTAGTTGACGACGATTAAAGTAGAAATAAATCATTACTTTTGAAAATTGCCCCGTTTTTATGATTTTATGAAGGTGAAAAAACTTTCGCGTTTTGAAAAGTATCCATGATTTCGCGTGAAAAAACTTTCGCGTTTTGATGATTTAGAATTTCCACAGGCAGAAACTTTCGCGAAAATGACCGAAAAACGCGAAAGTTAATGGCCGCGAAAGTTAATGGCCGCGAAAATTTCTGGTCTTAAAGTATCATGTAAGGTTTTCCTTCCCGCTTGCCTCACTTCACTTTGGATGTCCTATAGTTTTTATTGTTTAAATTTTTATGTCAAAAGTTGAGAGTGAATGCGCCACTGGGCCGAGTGGAAAGGGACGAGTAGTTGGCGGAGTGGAAGCGGAACCAAACTCCTGGCCCTGGCAAGTGGGTTTGACCTACGATTCAAAATTTCGCTGTGGAGGAACGCTGATTTCTCCGTTGTGGGTGCTGACTGCGGCTCATTGTGTTTTCGGAAAAGACAAAAGTAGATTTGAAGCATACTTTGGAGAGCACAACTGGTAAGTAGAATTACTATGTGACCTAAGAGAAAAATTACCATGGCAACATCATCAAAACTTTTACTCGAATTCATCATTTAAAACGCACAACGTTGTTGATTTCGAAAACTGAAGTAGCGATAGCTAGTAGTTGACTTTATACAATAAAATTGGTAAAATTAAATCGAAATGTTTTTTATTATTGAGTTTTATTATTTGGATGATCCATTGGCGGATCTAGAGGGTAGTCGCAATTTGTGAAGGAGAGTGTTAGCAATTTAACCATAAAAGAAAAACGTTCGGATAATCCCATTGGTATAGATTTATAGATTTCACAAATTATGTTAACGCGCTGCTCTACAAGTTGCGATCCCTCTAGATCCGCTGCTGTGGTCTTCATGCTGACTCGAAGCGCAAAGTTGCAAATTAAAACGAACCTCTTAATTCCCGATTATAAAAGTGGCTAGCATATTCGAAAATAAGACCTACACAAATGTTTGTGAAAATAGAAAGTTTTTCAAAGTCAGGCCCAAGTTAGCTAACCCCAATAACTTTGAATTGTGTTCTATGCAAAATTTGTATGAATTGTGTTCTATGTTGATCCATTTGGTGAACAACCACTACTTTCAATTTCTCGTGGAATCGTTTACTAATTTATACCAGCCTACTTAAGCTACTGTGGAGATTTTAAACTTTCCTCGTTTCTGATCCTCCGGGATTCCTTGTAAAAAAGAAAATCGAAAGATGAAATCAATTTAACAGCCAGGGGGTCACAACAGTTTGTCAAAAATCGAATATCAAATTCGCGTTTTGTCTTGCAGGACAATTTTTGAAAAGCAGCTTGTTTATTGACGTCATAGAAGATCACGTGCTGTAAGTCGAACCAATGTCGTCTTTCACACTGAAATGAATATGACAAAATGAAAACAACAAACTAGAACAATTGTTCACTTTTTGATATCAACATGAAACTTCACACAGTGATAGATGATAACCCAACATTGAAAAATCCGATGAGACCCTAACCCAAATCTACCCCAGGTCCCCAATATTGATGCCCCCCGCTAAGTCGTTCTGCTCACTATGTTTAAAGGGATGTCAGATCAGGTGATGAACAAAGGAGAAGGATCGTTTCCATTATTACCTATCCAAATTACAACTTGCTCGACAACGTAGACGATATTTCACTGATGAAATTGGACAGTCCTGTTAAAATTACTGACAAAGTCAATTTCGCGTGTTTGCCATCACAAAGCCTATCGGAGAAAACTGTTGGTGATTTGTGTTATATAACAGGTAATGTGTGTCACCATAACGTTTGGCATCTCCTCTGTTGATAACAATTTACATACCACCATAATAGCAAAGAGTCTGTCATTAACAGCAGTGAATAAGAAAGGAGATAAGAAAATATGCTATTTTTTTGTTTCATGTTTTCTTACACATATTTTCACTTCTTTTACGATTTTTACAATATTGAGTATTAAGGAAATGTTTTATGACTTTACCATCTTTCAGGCTGGGGTCATACAGGCAGTGGGAGCGAATCTTCCACAACATTGCAAGAAGCTAGTCTTCCCGTAGTTACAAATGCTGAATGTGAGAAGTTGAACATCAAAGTCGGGAGTGGTTTAGAATTAAAGAAAGGTATCGTATTATCTCCGTTGACCTTTTGACATTCTTCAATTACTTGCTGCAGGACGAAGTGTCTACTTGAAAAACTATGAGGAATTGTTGAAAAGCATAGTACTTATTAAGGAGACAATCCATCATTTTCTGAGAAATTTTTTCTACATTTATATTAATAAACACTGAAACGGCCCATGTGAAAGCAGGGAATTTGAAATAGCAGTTAGATACAAAAACAGTTGGATACTGTTAGCTAAAGAAATGAATTTTTCTTTCCTTAGGTATGCTATGTGCTGGTTACGGTGCCGATTTTTCCAAGAGTCAGTCTGGTTGTCGCGGAGATAGTGGTGGACCACTTGCGTGTAAAACAGGCCTTAAATGGACAGTCGAAGGCGTTGTCAGCTGGGGAAGCTCACGCTGTTTTGCGTTTGAAAAGTATACTGTTTTTACACGCGTCAGTGCGTACAAGGATTGGATCGACAACGAAATAAAAAAAAACTCTCAAACGTGAATATATAATGATAAAAAAATGAAAGGTTAGGATACAGTCAAGTAGGGCACACTTTGTACCCTTGGATCCGTTGAGAGAACCAGTTAAGGATAGTGTACTATGTAAGGTGTAAACGAATCACCGATTCGAGATTTATTTGATGTTCAAGAATCCCATTTATAATAACATGATTGCATAACATGAGAGTAGTTTAATTCCTTTTCATTGTCTTCGAATAGCTCTCATTTAGATATGATGGTTGTAGTAATTGCCCCAATTTCCGAACAAATATCACTTGAAATGAGTCAAGTTGCTTTATAAGGTAAAAGGAACACAGTAATGATCAATACTGTCTTGTTTAGTTCCGAAAACAAACCAATTCTTGGAGTTCACACTAAAAAAAATGGTAAAAAGAAATGATTTCAATACTTCCAATACTGTTTGACTAGAAAATCATTTTCCCCATTGAATTGTATCGATTGGTTTAATAGTTCTAATGGGAATGGAATGACATAACATCCATAGATGATAGAGAAAGATACTTTTATTCAAACGAATGAAAAACGACTGATATGTCTGACGGATTTCATAATCTTCGCTTCTCTTTAGAAATGTGTAAAAAATGAGAAAGCTCTCTTTCGATCTTAGGAGGCAATCAAAGTCTGTCAAATTCATATTACGAAGAAACGTTCTCATATCAAAGTAACACCTTTGTCGTACACCAATATCAAGGACTTAACACACTATTTCAAATTACAAAAATAATCATGTTTAATTTGGGGAATTTTACTGAAACTCGTAAAAATTTATCTGAATTGTCTTTGTCGTGATTTTTTCTGACAATAAGAAGCAAAGTCTGAAAATTTTAGAACATTCTTCACGTTCTTTGTTGAAACAGGACATTTTGGGTTATCAGTTAGTTTAACCAATAAAAGTTCGTAAGCGTTTTTTATTCTGTTCAAGAATATGATTCATTTCGGTCTTATAGACCTAGCAATACCGTGTTATTGCTAAGCCAACATATCGCCTCGTTTTCAAGATTTTAATAATCCCACTGTGGAATGGAAATAAATAAGTAAATATCACTAAGTAATAAGAAATGTAATTAGCGAAACAATAGAATGTATAGAAACGAGGCGAAACTTGATAGGAAGGCATTAACACGTTGTATCGATGAGACCTGCTTCCACTTGGTCCGTTCCAATTAACGTATCGGAGAGGGTGTGCTTCACCGTTGAAATGATATCGTTCACTGGAGGAGAGGAGGTGACCAAAGCTATCCGATATAATGGAAACCATAGTCTTACGTATGTTTGAATCAAATCAAGCTTAATCAGGTGTAAACGAAAAGATTCGACACAATAACTCAAAAGTAAAAATCGTTACTTTGACCGCTGGTTCAGTAATAATTCGTCGTCATAAAATACTTGTAAATTTAAACGCTGAAAGAGGAGAAAGAATGTTCTGTTACAAGTTTCTGTTATTAACACACTTCATTGTTGATGAAATTTCATTCACTAGACGTTTACGTGAATTCATCTCCTTTTTTTGTAGTTAAGAGCACAGTGTGTTTAAACCATAAACGATCATTCATTCACTTGTTCATGGAATAAGTTGGAAAAAGTCGATGTCATTATCGAATTATCATAATCAAAGAAATTTGCGAGATCCTTAATCGATGCCAAATGCGCATGTCATAGCGATCAACTCGTGGCGAATTACTAGTACCCATACCCATTTCAAGGTACCATCATTGGTAGTGATAGATGAGCAGCTATTTTTGTTCTGCAATTTCCATTCCTTTTGTTTTGAACCATCCACGAATCGAAATTTATATCAATTACCCTGATTAACCCCAGTGCTTTTTTGAGACCTTCAAAGAAATACATTACTAAAGCAAGATCAATTTATTTTCCCAACAGTTTTTATTCTCATATGTACACAATAGCTGATGTCTCATTTCCAGTCCTCTACAAATTTACAACTTATCCACGTGTAGGTCACGTTTTACCGTGAAGTTTGTTTGGTTCAGTGAGACATCATCTTTGACTTGTTCATTAAACAAGTTCTCTCACTTTTAGGACGTTGGCTGATGATATAATCAGCAACCTCTTTAAATATTATACATTCTGAAATATAGTACACAAACAAAAACTCAAATGAATATCGACATTGCGTTCTAGAATTTACAGTGTATAGAAAATGTTTTGGTCGAAATTGGACGTTACAAATTTGATTCTTTGGACTCGGCTAACAGCCAGTCAATGTCCTCAACAGACGCGCTACTAAACATTCCCTCCACATCATTCTGCTGGCCTGATACAAGGTTTTGATCTGTATCAGTTATTTTCAATGTACCAAAGGTGATATTTCTAACTAAATCTAACGCTTTGTTCATAAGTTTCAATTCGGCATTGTAATCAAATATATCTTTTCTGGTGTCCACCAAGCCTTCAACTGTCTTCTGGTTGTCTCCTTGTGGTTGTTCTTTCCATAACATAACTTCGTTTTCAGTTGAATATTTCTTCAAAGGAAGTTCAGCATCGGATAGGATCGAATTAAAACCACTAAATGACCTGTTGCGTGCTGCAAACGAATACGTTGTAGCCAACGAGAGTTCAGGACCATTTGAATTGATATCACGCTCCTCTTTCGTCTTCAGAAATTTCGTGAAAATAGACTTAAAGGCCTGTTTAAACGACACGTTGAAATAACCGTATACAAACGGGTTACAACAACTGTTGAAATAATGAAGTAACTTCATTCCGGTAAGCACGTGTTCAAATCCAACTGAATCAGCGAATGTACACTTGATGCAATACTGATAAAGTAACTGCACGATATAAAATGGTGCCCAACATACCACAAAAAGGGAGATGACTATCAAGATGGTCCTGGCAAGCATCCATTCTTGAGCGAGAACGTTGCTTAGTTTCTTTTTTGAATGTTTCTTTACTGTGATGAATATGAACACATATGCTCCGCTAATGACAATTAACGGCAACGCAAACCCGGCAAGAAAGTTAAAAATAATATAATGTTTAAAGCCGGGAATAAGCTTCGCTACGGCAATAGTACAACTGTACATCCAAACTGCTACAATACACGACACGGCGATCGACTCCGTCATAAATGCTTTGTGTTTTAGCGGCATGACGATACCAAAAAATCGATCTATACTGATTGCTGTAAGGTTTATAATGGACGACACACAGCAGATGATGTCGATAGTTTCAAGAAATTGATACAGTTTCATGCCGTCAATCCAATCTGGCAGATTTCTCCATTCCGTCAACTCAAAACTGAGAAATAACGGCATTGATACACTGGCCACTAAAATGTCACTGACGGCTAGAGACAGCACGAAATAGTTGGTGATAATTCTAAGGCGACGGTATCGACAAAACGCAATACAAACGAGAATATTGCCGAATAACGCCACGATCATGATCAGTATAAGAAGGGCTGAAGTCGCAATTTTTACGTCTTGCAGTTTGAACGTATATGCCTCGTAATCGTACCACGTGAAATTAGATTCCATGCTTATATCTAAAACATAAAGATACAAAGTAACTAAAAGCAGACTTTTTAAAGGTATTAACACAGACTAAAACCTTTATAATGGAAAAAGCAATTTTTTTGCATGATAAGCAAAAGTCACGTTGTTTTTCTAACATCCAATTGAGATGTCGCATTTGCTCGATTTCTCTAGACTGGCGCGTTACTAATTAAATAAAAGCCAATCTTCACATGTTGCAGAGCTCACGAAACATTTATATGAAACTAACATACCGATGAAGGTTTTCTTTGTTGTTTGACTGATCGATGTACAACTTAACTACTCTGATAAAATCACAATCGATGCTTTTAAAGAAACGACCAATTAAGCTCGTCAGGAAAGGCTGAAATTTTTGTTCATTTCCTTTTGACTTTCTCATGAAAGCAAGTTAAGTATAACGAACTGTAAATTTTGTTTAATTAGCAGAAGACCAGATTGCTTAGCGGACATGCAATCTGTCTGCGGAAATACATAAACCACACGAAAATTAAATACGAGTTCTATTTTTGGGTCAAGCAATCATATTGTTTACATCTATGTAACAAAAAAAATAACATTTTTTGGGCATCACACATTGAGGTGGTCAGAGTTATTAAACCTGATATCAATGGTGGTCTGATACATTTGAAATTTTTAAACATAGGCGGTTTTGTTTTGTTTTGGCAGCTTGCTTATTTGTGTAGGTAAATTGTGGGATCCTTTGAAATGTTGCCAGCCGAAACTGGCCGAGTGTTGGAACTAAGGAAAAACAGGTTTCCTCATCCTCTCCTAGTGTGGGATTAAATAATGATTTTGTTTATGGCATGTCTCGTATATAAATGACAACATCATATCCACAAGTATTCACATCATTGATAGATTTTAACAAAGATGCAGCGCCTATATTTTGATATTGTGATTTGTGCGAACCAAGCCCCAGTGATCGTTTAAGAACAATTTTCCTACTGCAGGATAAATACTGCAGGATAAATGCCCATCTCTACCCATTTTGACCAGAACCAGAAAGGTCAACCCTAAAACTCATAGCTCAGTCTTTCACCTGTCCCATGAAAAAGGTTGTAGTCTCAGTACACGAAGAACTTGAAATTGCTGAGTCATAAAAATAGATATGATGAGAATGCATTGCACAGCGGCAGCCAAGGATTATGAAAATCTTAATCCCTTGCACGCAATGAAAACTGCGATAAAAAAGCATTGCGTCGACCAGTTGAATAAAATTCCTTTTCAATTTTAAAGTGTTCACCTGGTCCTTAACACGTTTTACTTTTTTATTCCAAATAGCTCAACTCTCATCTCTAACGTTTGACACTCCCTCGCCATCGCGGCTGTTCTCACACATAAACTTTTTTTTTTTATTATTCAAGCAACGTCTTAACAAGTTGTTTATATCTGACGAAATTAACAAGTGATGCTCTAATTGATTTCGTGGTTCCGACCACTCCTCGATGGCTAGAAGGATGCTGGTAGTAAGTCAAGCTGTTTGAGGTTTTTGATTGTTTTCGCGCATCCTGCGTTAAATCTAGAATTGCAATTATCAAGGAATGCAATATAAACTATCCCTGATGCAAAAATAACAAAACAAAAAAAATAATGGATGGTTATACAAAACATTTGTGATAGTAAAATATTAACATGAATTAATCCTAGAGAGTAAGGCCAGTATTTATTTTAAGAAAGCTATCAGCGTTTCAGCTTCGAAGGATTGAATCAATGTCTAGCAAAAGGAACCAGCCCTCTCTTGGCGAAATGAGCTTCCAGGCTAGTGATTCACCTCATTACATCAAGAAAGGTGATTTGTTCACCGTGTTCCTATAGACACATACAGTTTTAGCGGAAATATAATTCTGCAAAGTAATTTTGTAATGTCGTGGATATTAAACCATTAATCAGTTTTTTCAAAACAATTTGAATCGATAAAATCCTCAATTTGTCAAATTTGAATCCTCTATTTGAGCAGTATTATGGACTAACGATGGTTATAATTTCAATAACTACGTTAAATTTATTGCTTGGAAGAACTACTTCCTCAAGTGTGAACACGGATAGTTTGAGGAAATAGTTTGGATTTGAACAAACCTGACAAAAGCAGTAAACAAACAAGTTTGATGGCCATCATTAAAATTCTGAAATTAAATAATGTTTTTTGGAATCAAAATTGTACCCAGCCAAATGCCAATCAGTATTCTCTATAGGTAAAATGAGGAAAATGGGCGGTAAATTGAGGATGGGCGGTTTGCTGAAGATGGGCGGTTTGTTGGTACTGATAGTTGTGGTGATGGGTAAAGAGGAAATAGTTTTTAAATCTAAAACCTTCACAAAACAACTCACTGCTCGAACAATATTTTGTTCACTCGAAATCAAAAATTGTCGTGCAAAACGAGTCCAATAAACTTTATTACCCAAATTATAGCCAAATTAAAACTTATTAGTCTTCTGTTGGTAATCGAGTGAAAAACTGATTATTTGTTTTATTTAGTAGTCCTAAATTAGTAATCGATCAATTTTAGCATGTCACAATTACATGTCCATACAAAACAATGCTTTTAAATTTTCTCAATTGCTTACGAAAACGATCATATTTTACGAAATAACAAGAAATGGCAACTACTTGTCAACGACAGAACAATTCAACTTCTTCAAATTCAGTTTGTAATTTATAACTGCTCGTTTCGTCAAAGGACGTTCTTTTTGTCTAATTACTTTCATAAGTCATTTGCAACAAATTTTTGTTTGAGGTGGCCTAAAGGAGAAGAAAAGAGAAAGGATGCAGACGTATTTAATTATGAGCTAGGCTGATTTAGTGTGTAAACATCATAAAGTGATAACGTGATAAAGCTTTGTTTACACCATTGCGATTTACAGTTTCTGGCAAAATATCCCACTAAAGATATATGACAATTGACCTTTTCGGTTTTTTGTTGTTTTTTTAAATCTCTGCCATAAGCGACAATTTCATAATTTGCATAAGAAATTCAGTGAAAAGTTGTAGTTTTTGTTCCAGTGTAAACCAAGCTTAACTGGACATATCTAAACGGCATCGTAATGACGGACGTCATATAGACGTATGTATATTTTATTTCATACAGTGTGTGTGTCGGAAGAACCATAATGGTCCTTATTGTGAACGTCTTCTTTAGAAAAACTATCCATCAAACTAATCACTGTCTTGTGTCGACATAAGAGGTCTGTCACAACATGTCTTCTGAACACTACCTTAAAGAAAACCTACAAATCCCATCTAGAGTCCTTAAAACATGAGAAAATCTATAGGAGATTTCAGTTATAAGTGGAGAAGTAAAAAAAAGTGACAATTGAAACAACATAATGTGTCAGCTTCTGCATTTTTGAAAAATCATTTTTTGCTTACTTCCCCTTTAAGAAGAAACACGCGTGTGCGACCTGCTTTCGTAATCAATTATTAATCTTTTCGCGGTAATTGACCGCCTTAATTAGCTAACAGCATGGTCTGTAGCTACGCTCCCTATAAACGGCCTCATTCTAAAAGACACTGAAAGGCAAATTATCGCTGAACACAATTTTGTTGTGATGGAGATCAGATATCCTCCATCGTTGATGAAACAACTAATATTAAACGTAAAAGAGAGAACGCATGCTTATATATTCGAGACTTCACATGTGTTAATATAAAGTCAACAGCATTATGTACTAAATCAAACTATTTAGTTCCCATGTCTCTTTCCAAGTGGATTTTAAAATTTGTACTTAGACTTCCTGATTCACAAGTTTCGTAGCTCATTTCAAAGCCTGTAATGTTTATCATTTTTTCTCGATTGACATATTTAAAAGCTTTGAAACATTAACAAAAATTCATAGTAAACTTGCAAGGTTTAAAGTTATACACCGGAAACACATCTCATTGTTATTTCCTCATCGATTTTCTCTGTAAATTTCTAATCTCTTCACCAAAGATTTCATGACTCCCCCCGCGTGAAGATAGTGACTTACTTGCAATCAACAACATTTTCTAAATCGAGTTCATTTGCTTCTTCACATCTCAGAGCTAAACATCATTTACAAATGCCGTTCCGATCATTTTTGTTTTTAATTGGAAAATATTGTTAAGATCGATCAATCATGCTGATAAGAAATACAATGCTTAATTTTTTAAATATTTACATTAGGTTTAGAACACCCTTCCATTCTTCGCCATCTTGCAAAATTGCATGAAAATTCAAAATATTGAGTTCTAACCAGCTAAGAAAGTTTGTGGGTAAACCTTTGCTGAATGTATTTGGGTCAGTGAGGGGAAGGAACAAATGGTTTCAAGAAGCATTTAACCGAAAAGTTTAAAAGTTTGCAAGGGAATATTTTTGTGCCATTTGGAAGAGTTTAAAAAATGACGAAGACCAGTTTTGGAATTTTCCAAGTCGGGTTAACAAAGAAAACGATTTGGTTTTTTACTGATTTGACAACTATAAAAATGTTTTCCAGTCTACGTGCAAATTTTGTTTGAGTTCTTTACATATTTATATGTCAGCAATTTCTTGTTGAACATGGTGTCACGTTGCCATTGAAAACATTTTTGGAAAAAAACCCTTTAAATGTTGATACTCAGGCAGGAAAAAGTGATTCAAATAATAAAAGCTTGTGATTTTTTAACTTAAATGTTCCTTTAAGCTAAAAAAATAATGTAGCCCTGGCACTCCCAATAACAATAAATGATGCCGCCTTGTTTACAAATACCATTGGTATTCTTCTTGTCTGGATAATTGCAGGATATTTCTGCAAGAAATACATTGTTGTTGAGTTTGTACGAGATTGCACTCACAGTTGTTTTGCTTATATGTTTATAAGCGTTTAAGTTTCCGGTTCTTTTGTTCTGTGAAGGAAACATTAGCGTGTATTTTTTACGTCTTTCCTTCGAGTATTACGTTTATTCCGTGATAAAAACATTATAAATTTGTCTAGACAAAATTATCATTTTATTGATAAAATTTCAAAACACAAACAATCCCATAAATTTTCCGATTGCACTGCTCGGTATTTTATCGGGAAATTTTGTTTGTGGGACCAAAATAAAAAAAATAAAAAATAAAATAAGAAAACCCCCCAGATTTATCCAGATGGATCTGGAGCTGACACGAGTGTGAGCAAGAACAGGTGTCTTATCATAAAGTCCTTTTATGGTTAAATGTCTCTTATTTTCGTTTGAAAGATCGAGGCATTAAGTGATAGTTTTCCCTTGTGTGTAACCCGGACATTAATAACAAAGGTTTCGATCGCAAGCTAAAATTATTCATCCTAGAAAATGGAGTTTTTTTAGAAACAAAAAGGCGAAGCAACTAGGTCCGTGTCATGATTCTTTTACTTATTACGAACTTTTATTCTTTTGTTGCATCTAATATTCATATTAGAATCTAATACTTCCCTCTAACGAAAACTATCTGTCAACATCAGAGAAGAGGCCGACAACACTGGCCAATTCTATGTTGCTATTTTTGTTTCAGTTTAATCCGCCAATCAGATCTTTTAATCCTAAACACGTGTTCTATACTCGATAATCACATTTTGCACAGTAATAAAATGGAATTAATCATGTCGATATTTTCCAACTATTATGTTGAAGACCGTCAGTTGTCGACGTAACAGCTCATAAAAAAGTATTGCAATGTCTGCCGGAATTTCCTCTATTTAAGAAGAAAGGAAAAAACAATGGATTAATTCAAATTTCAAGAAGTTTTTGAATCTAATTTAAAAAATTCTTTTCAAGATTATTATAGAAGTGTGTTTAGGCTATAAGGTGGCTGTAAGACATTCTGAGCACGTGATCTCTGTATCTGCCTACATTCTCAATCGTCAACCCAGGAGTGGATCCAGGGTTAGGCAACTTAGGCAAATGCCTAACCCCAAATCAGTTATTATAATGTTTTTCATAAATAATCAAAGCAGAATAAATCGAGAACCACACCAATGGAGAAGAGATATTCCTGCAAATCTAATCCCCCATCGTGATTGATTCTGCCGCGAACAATGCACGGCACGCGCCATAATGTTAAAAATTCCCGTTTTTGATAGCCCGAGTTTACAGCTACTTTTATCTCTGCCCGAAATTGACCTCAAAGCCAAGGGTTTACACACTTTAAATGAACGAACCAGAAGAAAATTTGCCTGAGGAGCCATGGGTTTACACACTTAAATGACCGTATGATTTGAAGCACTGACAAAAGAACGTTGCTTGTATCAAAAATCACGCTATAAGTTGATTTTAAGATTTCGAAACGAGAGTTTCTTTAGTTAGCTTATTATTGGAGAAGCTACCGACTCCATAAGCTTATTCTAATCAATACTACGTTTTCCTTTTATTGATGATGATTTACGTTTGTGGAGTGGCGCTTATTAAAGGAAGGCACTTTTGCAAAGGTGTTTATGGCTGTTGCAAGTTGCGTTAACTAGATAACACACACGCGTTTTATGAATCTTTTTCCCATCTTGTTGGTTGTTTTTTATGACGTGTGATGAGAGGACCGTTGTTAAATAAACATCTGTGAGAGTTTGACCATGGAATTTTGAAAATATAACGCCCATAAAGGACGGTGGCCATAAACAGTTTTATAAATTCAAATCAAAACCTATTAAGTGTAAACTAGCCCAAAAAAAGCAACAAATTATATTTTAAAAAGCAAACTATAATCAACTATGTTGCCATGGCTAAAAAATCACTTCGATATCGGTCAGATATGTTGAGTAGTATGACATATATCCCACAATGAAAAAAAAGCGAGGCTTGAGTTCTGCAAACGTCTCATGAAATGTTACTTAAGTAAATGTCTGCTCAAGTATCATATGTACCATTATTGTGACCACAACAACAACAACTGTTCTTGAAGCTTTTTTTAACACTCTTTCCTAAATCAGTGATAGCCAATAATATGCCCATTATAATGACACTAACAACAGCTGCGATGGAGAACTTGATGACGTCGAACTTTTGTTGAGATGTATGCTGGCTGGTGACGAGCCAACCAAAGACATTTTGAATTACTGTGTTTGCTGTGAGAAAGAGTGTTATCAGCACTACTATCAACAAGGTGCAATTCGACCAGCCTTTCTGTGGGGATGCTTTCATGAACACAGGATCATTTAGACAGAGAAGTAAACAAATGGAAAAGAATGGTAACAGACAGCCGTTAAATACCTAAATGGAAAACAATAATATAGATGATAATTTACAGACCAGTTTCTTTCATCTCGTAATTTCTCCTATTTGAAATTTGTTTTGAAACGTCTTGTTAAAATATTTGAACGGACGAGGCATAACTTGACTCTAGTCTCACATAGTTTTTAAGTTTAGCCTCGTTTCTATGTGTTCTATTGACTTCTTAATGTTTTATCTTTATGACTAAGCCTGCTTCCATATGAACAACCCCTTAGCTAAATTCACTTAATATTAATTCCCAGTGGAACCATTAAAAAGAAATTAATCTTAAAAGCGAGGTCATACCCATTGACAATGCCAAAACAACTAGGTTTAAACACAAATACAAGAACAAAGTTAATTGTCAACTAAACTAAAATGGAATTCCGATAATTCGAACTTATGATAATTGGAACTGGAGTTTTAATTGACCGAGATTTTATTGGAAGAAGAACCTTTCACTTTTCTCACCTGAGCGATAAGGATGACTTTAACAGTTGGAGCATCCGCTGCAATAGTGCAAGCAGATATCAACACCATCACGAACATTATTCCCCGGTAGTATTTCTTTGGAAACGGCCTGTCATCAGTGGATGGTGTATATGCTAACTTGACATTTTCCGACTCCGCGTGGAAAGAGGAACGGATCGCTGTTTCTTCATGTGGGATTGACTCCTTCTGATCGTCATCGATGTCACAAGGTTGTTGGTTACCAATTATGGAGAAAACGCTATCAGCAGTTAAGGCGGCACCGAGCGGTACCGCTAACATCGAACTTAATGCAGCCGCGATAAAACCAATCCCGAAAATCCAAATGCCTGCTTCACCTGTAAGTCGGCTGATAATTCCCGCCAAACTGGCTATCGTAAATACGCCTCTGCTTTCCTGGTGAGTTCCATCTCCAACAATTAAGATGAGCACAGATACAACCAACGCCATAAAAGTAGAGAATGCGATGCCACGCTGTGCACCAGGCAACGTTTTCCCTTTAGCCATTTCACCTCCCAAAAACAAATTGAATCCAAGTGAAGTGGTTCCAATTAAAGAAAGAACAATATTGGTGGAGCCCCTAGGCATACTGATAGGTAGCAAGCCTTTCCCGAAACGCCCCAAATCAACGCCCAAATTGATGACAACGACGAGAAATAAAACAACCATTCCTAACATGACAACACCCAAAGCAACGCCTAATGAATCAACTTTATCAGCAAACAGTAACACCAAAACAATTAGGGCGTAACCTAGACAACAACTTATTCGCAATGCATGAGTGTTAGAGGCGGGCGGGAGGGAGTAAATTGCAGACATGCCACCAGCAAAGTTGTTGCATTCATAGAGAGTGTTTCCTGAAATGAGATAAGTACGTGATTCTTTATCAAGGATCATTCGAATAATTACGATTGTAAGTGACGGGGCATTGCTAGTCTCTGAGCTTCCGAGAGCTTCCAAGTTGAAAATCGCAGAAAGGCGCAAAGAACTCTCGGTTACTCTATGACTACTTTTCACCTCGAAATCTTACATGGAAGAATGAAATTGGAACTGAGAGCTAAAACGTATTGCATCTATGTTAACAACAGCATCAACAACAAAAACAAAACCTTTACAAACAATCACCAGAATTTGCCAACCGCAACGTGGCAGCTACTTCTGACAGAGTAAAATTTTTCACGTACCAAAAAAAACTGACACAGCAACCACCCAGCATATCACGCCAACACGCCAAATTTTCCGCCCATGTCTATATTTCAGTTGCAAACATTGTCCAAGGCTTTTACCACTGACAATCGTAAGCCTTGCAGTACCTTCTTGAAGTGTATACGCCAACAGGGATGCAAATATTAACGCCCAAATCAAATTCAGCTCGTACTCAGCGCCTGCACGGGCACACGTGACAACAGTTCCGGGACCAACCGTGCAGGCTGCTAACATAGTCCAATAAAGTAAATTTAAGGTTTCTTTAAAAATTTTTTTAAAATCCATTCTGAATAAAAATGTCGTAAGTACCCATCAACGCTTTATGTACAAACTCACTTCAAATTTTACTTCTGTTTACATTGCAATTCTACACAAACAAGGCGATCTTGTTTTAAGGCTATTTCACACTATGATCATATTGAGAACACGAGATTAAAGTTTTAATTACTGGATTAAGTATTAGATTTATTTACTGTCAGAAAAACAAACTTTGAAAATCCTTTATTAACGAAGTTATTGTGAGTTTAGGAACATCGTGTAAAGCTAATACAAAAACGAGATTGATGTTTTTTTACTAAGTTAAAGAAACACAAAGATCCCGGAACCGAAACTGGGTATATGCAAACCAGACGGACAGCAAACAAACATTAAAAACAAAATAGGAGTCTGATGATGGTCAGCAGTAGCTGAGCCAAATATGACTAATAAGAATGTTGTCTCTTCTCGTTATCATGTTTTGCAAAAACGAGATAAAAAGGAACGTAGCATTAGCAACCTCGTTTTCAGGACTTCTTGCTTTCAGACATATGGAGGGTATCCATTGCGACACGCGGAACAGTTGTCTTCCTTTTTACGGTAGCAGCGAAAGCGAATACCGTATTAAAACACCCTTGGACTCCTACTACTACTACTCCTACTACTACTACTACTCCGGACGAAACGGCAGTTTTTAGCCTACGATTAAGAGTATGCGAGTCCCCACTAAAAACTCAATATACATTCTAATGAACGAACGCAGCCTTTTGAATTTTCGAAGGTTTTCAATCACATACATTTAAAATACGTTTTCTTTGATATTTTATCACTTAATTGATGAAGGAATGGATATTAATCAAATAGGTCTACATAAAACTAGGACTTTTAGTTACTTTTATGGTACTGAATCAATGAACTTTGGCACTTGAAAATAGATATGTTTTTCGTGTCAGTAAAGCACAGATCAGACTTTCTTATTACTTTCTACGTTTGTTAGCTATCTGTTATGTCTTTGAACATCAAAGTTTTCAAAAATCGAGTTAAAAAAAGGCAGTTATCTGTTTGAATTCATTTTCGGTTTCAAAAAATTATAATTCAAAACATACATTTTTTTTTCGAAGAAACGCGTTTTTTTTCTACATAAGCTCTTATAAAAAAAACGTACGTTATAAACAGCTCATGCATGTATAATTCTTTTGTCTTCTAATAAATTAAATTGCTGGTGTGTAGCGATTAGACCCTATTTACACGAGTTAGTAATTTTAAACATTATAATATCGTTTATGCCTGTTTTCCACCAGTAAGATATCTCAAGAAATAACATTTACAGAACGTTTAAGAACTTTAAGTAAAATTTCAAATTTAAAAGTATTCTTGTGGCAAGTACTTTTGCTGCTACCGTTTTGCGCCATCTGGCTCTTGTTTCTTTAAATAAGCGTAGGATTAACCACTATAATACAAAGTTTCTCTCCTACATGTTCGATGATGTTGGACTTACCAATTCGGATTAGTTCCCAACCTTGTCGTTTAAGGGGTGTTTATATGGAGGTAAGCTGGACCGCTTAGAGAACTCGCTTGTATTAAAAAACGCTTTTTTTTAATAGAATGCGTTTATATGAAAAGTGAACCAGCCTGCCTAACCAAGATCTCGGTTCAATTTGCCGCGATTTCGCTTCAGTGAAATGAAAACGTTCCTGACGATGTTTTGCGGATGCAGAACGAAATATTGAATTGAAAAATAATCAAAATGAAACTTCTCGTTATTCTCTTTTTAATATTTGATTTTTCAAATAAACAAAGTCACGATAAAAAAAAATATCAGCCGGGCTCTCGCTCCCATGTTAATGCGAGATAAAATTGTCTCGGCTAAGCAAGCCAGCCAGGTTAGCAGGAGCATTTCACCTCCGTATAAACACCCAGTTAGTCTAAATCACAAGAATTACCAAAACACAAAACAAAGGAAAATAGAAAATGAAAATTACGAAAGATCAATCAATCAAATATGTACATGTTGCTTTCAGTAACGTCGAAATCTCTTTATTGGGTTTTCTCAGGCCAATCTCAATGGTCTACAGTGTGGTGTTACATAAAAGATAATATAATATTATAATGGCATTATGATATTCACGTTTACTTGGCTACAAAAATAAACTTCTCTGATAAAACAAAAACAAAAAAGAATTCACTATTGAGCAAACGTTCATATAAGTCGGTGTCGATACTCTGCAGAGAAAACAGCTACAGTCAATGAATTGTTTTTCTTGTTTGAATAGCGACGCATCGTTTTAAATCCAGAATCATTCAAGTTCTATTGGACGATCGCCGTGTTGGTTACTTCTATATCGTGTTGACAGGCTGATGTCAAGTGGAGGAAATCAACTACCATTTTTTATGAAGAATAAACCTGACGAAACTGTCCTCATCACAACACTCAATGATATGTTACAAAGCTGTTTTCCGGTCACCCCTAGGCGTGTCCCGTAAACACCAAGAAATTGAAAATGACGCATGCACGCGTATATAATGACGGTGGCGATTTGTTAACTGATCGTAAAACCGTAAAAGACGTCGTGTCGCGTCGGCGTTGTTGTGGGCGATAGTTCGATCAATCTGAAACCAAAGTCGTCATAAAACACTCCGTCCACTTGCTTCTGACGTGACGTTAATTCACAAAAAATATTGGCGTTTACAACCGACGTTATGCATTGTAACAAGCGAGTGACGATGTTTTTATTCTGAAACCAAATCAAAAGCAACAGGTGATAGTTACGACAGGTGTAGTAACGACAGGTGTAGTTACGACAGGTGTAGTTACGATAGGCGTAGTTACGATAAAGCAAACTCTTTCATGCTAAATTTCATTGGGAAGTATAATCACACAACGTGATGACAAAATTACATAAGGATACAAAGATAAGAAAGATCATCCTACCTTGGCTTTGTCTGTTATAACCATAGTCAACACTGCTTCGTAACGTTCCAACACCTCCGTGGGCGTCGTAACAGTGGCGTTGTGGAGTCTGTTTATCGTTTCTTCCACCACTGTCCAGGTAGACGGTGTAAGATTTACTAATTTGTATTTATCTTTCATCTGAAGAGGAAAGGACATTTACAAAAAAAATCAACAAAACAAAACAAACAAATAAAAAGGAGCTAACAACTTCAGAAAAAGAATTCCCAGGTACAATTAAAAGTACATCTCCCATCAGACCCTCCTCCTGAACAAACGCAGGATGTTCGAACACATGTTTGTCACAACAGCAATCCATTACAATACCTTAGTCGCCCATTCACCCTTTAGCTTTTCATGCAGATCCTTTGCTTGTCTATGTGCAGCAACAAATCCCTGTAATTCGTCATTCATTTCAACAACAAAGACCAGTTCTGGCGAATATTCGATGAAATGTCCAACAACACTGAAACAGGGAGGAAAGTGAAAGCTAGTTACAAGAAATTCTTTCGCTTTAACGAAAACACATTATTAATTGAGTTGGAAAAAAAGGTCACCATTATATTCATTCAGATTTCCATTCAAGTTGCGATCAAGTTTATCGAAGAAACACACTCATGAATATTCAGTTTTTTTCAATCTTAGCTAGGTGATATGAGAGGCTGGTGATAAGAGAGGCTTCAGTCATAATTACAAATAGTAACCGTCTATCTGAATACTCACCTATCACCAACCAATTGAGGGTAGTCATTGTAGATGTCAGGCTCAGCTGATAACTGCATGCAAACCTTGTAAAGTCTTTCCTAAAAGAACATCGGAAAAGAACACCGAGATGGATTTCCGACTTGGAATTTTGTTAGGTTTTGTTCTTACGTTGAAATGATTTTTTTTACTCAAGTCAAGCGCATGACGTCAACAAAACAATAACAACAACGACATTTTAAAATAACAATGTAGCCAACTACCACAAAAATTTAAAGATCAGGTTTTTCCACGGAAATGTTATTCATTTCAAGGGTTTTCCGTTGTGGTTCAATCATTTCTGAATAATCAAGACAGCCTTAAACATTACATACCTTGTCACAGGGCAAATAGGGTCGGATCGTTTGTACCCTAGGAGAACCTTCCATGAAGTCTGGCCTTGGAAGTAACCGCTAAAAGAACAAACATGAATTTCAATCAATTACAGTCAAAGGACAGATGAAAATTGTCTGAGTTAAAAAATGTTTGAGTTATCGAGTCTCTTTTGTAAGAAAACATCAGTTCACGGGTATTGCATAAATTTCAACTATAAGTTGGAGTTGTCAAGGTAATGTCGTGGCATTTAAATCGACTTGCCACACCAAATGCAGAATGAAATCCTGCATAAATTTCTTTTTCTTCTCGACACTTAAAATACCTCGTATATTCTATTGACCAAATTATAAAAGATGGTAAAAAATACGAAACCTCCATTTCTTCGATTATTCCACCTCGAAAAAACCATGCCTCTGGATCTTTGGGGAGAAAGGTTTCTTGTTTCTGACGTTCTTTTGATCCTACAGTGACAAACACGACATTACTGACAACAAAGCTCTTGTTAACTTGCAAAACAACAACCTGATATTAGCTAATCGGTTTGGTTGTCAGGAGATTCATAAAGAAAATATCATTTCGGCGGGCATACAATTTAATTAAAAACAAAATCACCAGAAGCTTAAACATTTGTAAACCAGTAAAAGATGACAAAGTCTTGATTTTTATTTTTACTATATTCGTCCACACTTTCCAGTGGACATCATCAGATTCATAATGCTTTTCCTACCTAACCATTTGACACAAGCACACAAGTGGCCGGCAGCTTCATTAACATCGTACACATAAGGGTAGAGTTGCTGCAAAAGCCGTCTATTAGATATGTCTTGTAACCTTTGAAACATGTCTGTCACATTCTGGCATAGATTTTTGAAATGATTTGAACGTTCTTGCCACTGATCAACCTGGAAATTAAAAAAATTGAAAGAAAATCCCAGAGGATTATAAAAGGATTTTTTCCTTTAACATTTAACATTCAATCCAGCAAAAAATACAAAACAAACAAGCAATCAGAAAATGAATGCTCCAAACGATCAAAAAACATAAACATACCAAGAAATGATTGACAGGTTTTTCGTAATCTATTGCATTTTCTTTCAGCCATTTAAATTCAGAAATAATTTTCTTGCCTTGTTCTCCATGTTCATATGGCAAATGAAACAGATCGCAAAGAAGTAAAACATCGTTCAAAGTGATTTGTGACGACTTTGCTTTTTTATTTGGGGAAACATCATCTAAACCATCATAGAAACAATCCAGATTTAACAACGCAAACAATGATGCGTATAATGGACCGAAAGAGTATCTTTTTTTCACCAAATTAAAGTTAAATAATACCTTTTAAATTAAATAAAAAAAACAAAACAGTAAAAAATTTTCGGGGCATGGAAACAAGATGTCAGAACTTTTCTATTTTTTGCCAAAGTTCTTTTTAATGTTATTCCGTGACCTCATTTCCTAGATCTTTTTCAGTGGGATTACAATCTATTTACTGTTCACCTTCAATTTGCTGATTATCAGGTTCTGCATTCGATGATCCTCTGTCAGCACTGCCCCCATCTTCTTCATTTTTAGCTGAGCTGTTGATGAGATCATCACTTAGTAAAGAGTTTATATTCAAACTTAATGCAGACTTTTCGTTGTCATAAAGTGAACCTTGGACAATATCTTTCGTTAAATTAAACGAGCACATCCAACTTTCCACAGCTTTTTGTAGAGCTTCACTGCAATCATGAAAGGTTTCAATACCGGAACTGATGGACTGCTCGTGTAACTGTCTGTTTTGCGCATGTTTTAACCATGAACTCAACGAATGAAAAGCTATATGATTGCATTCATATTCACAATTAGGGTTTGTCAAAATACCAGAAGTATATGCATACAATTCTGCAGAACGTCCCTTAAAAGGTCCAAGGAAAACACGTCTTTTATCATAATCATTTGCATGAATATTGTCCCATATCAGCGGTTTTCGTTTTAAAACTTTCGCCAAGGACTCTAAGGAGCCATGATCAATAGTCTTTGAAATAACTTTTGGTCCTAGATCAAGACAAGAAAAAAGGGTGTCACATGGAAAGCTTTTGTCAAAGTGTCCATTGTTTTTAATTTGGGTATGTACACCAACCTACCTGTCCATAGTATTCGAACCCGATCATTCAATTCAGTCCCTAATGTGTTTAAATACTGAGAGCTTTCTATGTTGGGCTTCGCTCTTGTTGTACAATATTCTGTAAAATATAAGTACTTACTGAAAACAGAACCAATCATATAATGATACAATACAATAACATTTAATCTGACCTGTTGGGCAGAATAATACCAACTCCAAATGTTGAAACCAATCAAACAGTTTGTTAGTGATCTTAGCTTGAGCATCTGCTGATGAACTGAATTCTAATTTATCTGTCAAACATAACTCAGGATTAATGTCATCAAATAGCATAGCAAAGGAATGACCACCAATGTCATAAACCTGAAAATATTTTAATAGTTATCGTTATTTGTTTGGATTCAATTCCTTAACATATGTTGTTAGGGGACAAACCTTGCATCAACTAATTCAAACTGATTTGCAAAATCTTGAATCTGATAGGATATAAGTATAGAAACGACAAATACTTTTCATCAACACATTCTGCAACTTTTCACAATATTGCATATTATTAGTTAGTTATTTATTGACATAATGCTACAACCCAACTTATCTTTCAATAAAGAAAGAACCTATTTCTTCCAAACACCCAGCCTTTACTGTTCACTGAAATTGCTTCAACAACAGTGTTCATTAGCATCACTAACATTTCATATTTCCACCAACAATCCCACCAAAATACTAGAATATGTTGCCAAATATTTATTATCCAGATTTATTCTCAAAAGATTTTGTTATCAAACATTTTAGTACTTGAAGAAGAATCACCAAATAAATGTGCATAACAAGTGAAAAGCTACCTGCTGCAATTTTTCTTGAAGCATTTTTATATCATTTGGACTTGAAAACACAATGTCATTTCCAGGTGATACAGCATAAACAAACACAACACTATTAGACGTACAGCTGGAAATCAATTCCTTGAGTGTTTCTAAAAAAACGTGGTACACAGAAATGAAAAACGGAATGTTAAAATTTAAGGCAATGGAGTTGATAATTTCTGAATAAGTCACAGTTATACCTTATATTTCCACATAATATACAAATGTTAACCATGAACTTCCAATGATGAAATGTTCAGAAACTGGCATTTACGAAATAAAGACGTACAATTCTTAGCGAGCGAAATAAAGTACACAAGAATATCAAAATGCTGAAAATATTCTTTAAAAACCTAGTTCTGCAGCATTATACTTTTCTCTCCAGTCCTTTCTATGTTTTGCATCATCTTTCGGAGCATACATGTAAGTGTTCAAGCCAAGACATTTCAGCCTGAATGACATAAATGAAATAATAAGAATAACAGATACCACTGTACAATCAAAATTTGTATGTATATAATCAAATATTTGGGAGAAGCTTTTACAGGGTTGACACAGCATTTCTTAAAAAAAATTCCCTGACTTTTCTGTGAAAAGTACTATTTTTCCCTGACTTTAGGCTTTGCAAACCCATACTTTTTCCCTGACCACCAGTGAAAAAGTATAGTTTTTCCCTGACTAATGCCATATTACTGTTCGAAAAATATAACAATTTACAATTCGATCCGTTTTCTTTCTTGTGATATAAACAAAAAAGATAAAATTTAGATGTCAAAATAATACATAACACAATGTATATCATTATAGCCAGGTAGGTATTGAACATTGGTAATTATCAATAAGTGTTAAAGTATAAAACTTCCGCAACAAAACTTTAAACATAATGCTTTCCTGTCAATTCAAACATAACCATATGATTTTCAGACTATTTTTGATGTTTGTGAAGACCTTATTCAAACAAAAAGAGAAAATCAAAATTTCTATAAACATAACAATACATCTAAAAGAGCTACGTTTGATGATGACCAGCAAAGGCACATTGAAACATAATGGAAATAAATATGAATGGTCCATCATGTCACAAAGCAATTCAGTTTCAGTACGTACGAATTCAATGTATAGTATCCTTTAAAAATAATAAACAAAAATTACTAGAAAAGCCTATCCAAAAACCAAACACCAAACTACCACCAGCACACCATTCCCAGGTTGGTCATGTATCAAAAACTATACTTATATATGAAGCAATAGAGAAATACTACCAAGTCATTTAGGTATAAATCAGATAATATTTACAGTTTTCAGACAATCTTGAAATAAATCAAGTGAAAAAAATTATTGACTTTTAAAAATTTTCTCCCTGACCAAATTTCAAAAAAGTTCCCTGACTTTTTATGAAATTCCCTGACTTTCCCTGACTTTCCCTGACTTTCCCTGACCAGTGAAAAAAAAGCCTTTTTCTCCCTGACTTTCCCTGACTGTGTCAACCCTGTTTTACAGAAAAAAATTCGTATACTCATTACTGGGGGAGCAAGAGAAATGACTCTATGCAGATGCAACTTATGGCAAATGCCCCAATCTGAAGATCACTTTCCTAAATTTTGCAACGGCATCTTTGCATAAAAAATAAAAATGTTTATATACTGAAAAAAGAGCATAACCAGCATAGATGAGACTGATTGTAGCACTTGATTTTTGAAAAAAAACAAACAATACCATTCAATGAATATATTTTATGTGACTGTATTAAAGGTCTAACTGGTATTAAAGGTCCAACTGTTAATGAGAAATAGTTGATTACACTTGAATGGAATTTGAAATACTTTCAATTTTTGATGGGCATCGAACATGCCAAATTCTCCTTTTTAAAATTTCTTGATTTTCCTCATTTCATACCCAAGTGCTCAATTGGAAATGCTCTCCTTTTTTCCTCTCAGAATGATGAGGTATCAAAAACATTATCACAAACCTGGCAAATAGATCTTTCCTCTCTGAGCATCGCCATGGTGTCCCATAAAAACCTAAGTAAAATTCATACAAAGAATTCTAAACAGCTATTTTCGAACATAGCCTATAAAATTATGTATCATTATATGTTATTTACTACAAATATTAAACCCTACTTGAAACTATAGAAAAAAACATTGGTCAAATTATAATACCTTTCATGTCAAGAAAGTGGGTGAAATTTTCTAGAAAACACCTAGCAAAATAATATGACATAAAAGATCAGTTTCTTTATGTAGTTGTTTATGAAAGAGTTTTAGTTATTCAAAAGACTTCAGTTTTATACTAAGAATTTATGTTGATTCACTTGATATTAAAATATTCCAATGTTACACTTTTGTATAATAGTGGTCAACCATACAGAACCATGGCACAAGTTTCCTCGAAGTACAGCAGCCTAAGCTTATTTTCCATCATCGACGTTGAATACTGCAAGAATGGACGCTTTCCATGAATGCACAAGCACAGCTTTCAGAAAATCAGATTCTTTCATAAAATCTGAATCACACATTAATTAGAGTGCTGAAATATTTTAATTTCATGCTTATTTACTCAGCTAATTTAGAAATGTACCACTTAAAGTATCTGGTAAAATATCAAAGTTGCTTGTCAAAGTATTAGCTATTATGCTAACTATATGCTATGGGGTCATTCCATATCAACTGGACCAAAATTTCCAAGGTTAAGACATGACCCATCTCAGATTTTGATGAAACTCTTCCAGATGATAAATTGCAGCACTAACTAATAACCGGTTCAAAAGTTATGGCATCTTAAAGTTGGCATGGTAAGTCGAAAATCAGCAAAAATTAGGTGGGTCATGTTGCTTAGGTGCATTTTTGAGCACCCATAACTTTTTTTATAATTAATCTGATTTGATGGAAGTTTCTGCACTTTTTTTGCCTGGAGAACTGTAAGAGAATGCAAAATTCAAGCTTGAAATATTTTTTCAAAATCTATAATGGCGCGCTAAAAATGCGAAAAAAATTGGTCTTAAAAAACAAAACTTGAAAACTTTTAGAGGCCTGCCAATCCATGATGAATCAAGAAAATGCTCTAAAATCTCTTTTTATGTTTAGAGAATGATAATAGGTACCAGAAACAAAGTAGGTTTAGGCTTAATTATTTTTTGATGACTCAGTATTTTGCCCCAAAATAAGCAAAATTTCAGAATTGAGACAAAAATGAAGCTACTTCAGTGGCCTGGGTACTATCCGGAGGCACAATATTTGTATCTCTTATCCGTATAATAAATGTAGCGAAATTTCAACATTCGATTACGTAATTGAAGTATTGCAGCATTTTGGAATAATAGGTTATGGTTTCGATTTCAGATACATGATGCTGAAAAAGCCAACTTTGCAGAATACCTATATAATTTGCAAAAATTTCTTGAAAATTTCTTCTTTTTCAATGTAGTTGAAGAAAAAGCAGGTCTGGAGTAATTTGAAAGCTCGAGCTAGTACCGTACTCGGGCGGGCGGGATCTCATCTCGCTATTTCCACGCCACGACCACTTTTGATCGAAATATTTCCATCATGGAGAAAAAAAATTGACCATGATGTGCATTTCATATTTTCTGCTTTTCGAGCGAAAAATTTCTTTTCTGTAGTGCATTTTTCAACGATACAGTATGCACGATTTTAAAATTTTCCCTGCGGCGCCAACCAAATTTAACTAAACCGGGTATATAAATCTCTCACGCTTTTTAGTTTTAAAAGTTGGTGTCTCTGACTCTGTCGTCTGGCGTCATTCTTTTAAATAAAAAAAAAATCATAGCTTTTTCCAGAGAAGTTGTTTTTTGCCAAACTGTCAAATTTATAATAGGAGAACAGAAAAATTAAAGAGCGTGTTTACATGTATAGAAAGCTTTTTTGCTTCTGCCTGGAAATGTTTTAGCTTTATAGGAGGCAAAATAACCAGAATAATGAATGGCTATGAGGCCTTTTCATATTTTTTTTCCTGCAATGCTATTTATGAAACTTAAAATGCACAAAAATGTACCTTCCACAACACCACAAATATAGTTCATTTTTATGTTTTTTGATACACGCAAGTTTTGTGCAGCTTAGTCCACCATATTACATTATTTACATCATGGTAAACATACTCTCCAGACTGGCCAAAAAAGAAAAAATTAAGGATAAAAAATCTTAAGATTATGGTTATGATTTGATAGTATGATGTGCCTGTCACCTGGTTGATAACGCGGGAAATCACAAAAAAAAAATAGCGCCAAACAACGTATCAAAGTAGGTATAGAAGAAAGAAACCTGACGAATTTGAGCGCAGGTGAAGCACAAAAGTTATAGGTTAGTGTTTTTAAAAAATACTTTCATGCTTTGCGAATGTAGCATATTGCAGTTTCGTAGCTCTATTTTTTCATGTTTTTAAATTTTTATAACAACTTTTTTTAAATTCTTTTATATGAAGGTGGCTTCTCTTGATTAGGCTATTTGAATTTGGAACAGTCCCTCCTGGCCTTATTATTTTTGTCCTTTTCTTTGTAACTAATTCGTGGCAGATAAATAACATTGAATTGAATTGATGTTTCTTTGAAAATAAACACAGAAAAGAAGTTATTGTTAAAAAATTATCTATTAATTATATAATTAGTTTGATGAAGATATTCATATATTTGCCTCTGCAATGTGATTGCTTTACATCTGATCTGCAACACCATCCCAAGACTTGTGTTTTCTTCATTGTACTCAATTCAATTGCTCTCATTTTTCATGTGTTGTCCGTCTTACTGTCACTCTTCCTAACTTTGACAGAATGGTTTTCATCATAATTTTGATGCAAGGAGAAAGTCACTAATACTTCAACATACTGCACTGTTAATGTGACAAAACTAACGCAAACTAAAAGTTGACTGTACCCAGCGGGGTGACTTCGATCAATTTTGTCACTATTTTAAAAGTAACTTCTGAAATACTAAACAATTACTTATGAAACTTTGGAATCATTACATTACATATTTCTTCTATTTCAGTGCAAAGTTTCACATTAAGAGGCATTGGCCGACTTAAATGTAAATATTATTCTCATGTGATCAAAACAATCAAAATCAAAACAAATATGGCGGGAAGATTGCGATCGCTTTGAACATCGTTTACTGAACTGTGAAGTGAGAAAATAAAATAATAGAAACACATGGCTTCTAATAATAGAAATACACCTGACACATGTATTTTGTGACATGATTCAATGTGAAGACAGAAATAATATTTTACACAAGCATTAAACTTCGATTTTTGATACTTTTTTAATTCTGCTCCTTCCTATAAGAATGCAGCAGTGTGGGACGGGAAGAGACAAGATAACAACAACAGTTCAATTTGCCAAATAATGTTTTTTTCTCAGATTGAATCAGTGTTCTTCTTTCTTCATGATGCCATGGTCATATTAGAAATCATACATGTGAATGAATGGAAAAGATAGATGTATATAAACTAAACCATGCATGAAGTCATATCCAGTAAGCAATCAAAGGCCCAAAAATGACAAAAAAACAAACAAATACAATTTCATATGTTTAATAAAAAACAAAAGTTATTTCCAATGATTATCCAGATGCAATAATGTATAAACATGAAAAATTGATCAGCCACAGAAGTGACTCCAGGAGGCAGAAATAACAGATATGTCATTCTGACAAAATCAAGATTTGTATTTTTATTAAAATTTTGGAAACAGAAAAAAAGTAAGCGTAATGAAAATTAAGGAGAGAAAAACTATTTAAAAACAAATTGTTTCCTTATACAGTGCTAAATGTTGAAACTTATTCCAGCTACAGTATACGAATATATCAAAGTAGATTCAAAAATTGTATAGCTTGCAATTGAATTCATGCCAGTAATGTTCTGATTCACTGGGATATATTTTTCTGTGATTGCCCAAAAGCAAATGGATTTTTCTTTACATTTTGTTTTCGTTTTCTAGAGAGGAAAAGCAAAATAAGTTCTCATAAAATAACTCAAAATCAAAACTAATAGACCATGGCCAAGAAAGCAATCCAAACGACCTCTCCGCCTTCCTCTAAATTATCTGAGAGGTAGGACTCAGCAAAATCAAAAGCAATAATGCAAGTTATATACAATAGCAAATTTAAACTTATTTTGTATAAACTATGTATAGATGTGAATGTAGAGATTTCACCCGGCACTCACGAATCCGTGTATATCTTTAAAATAACAAATACTCTCATTCAATAACTAACACAGAAATATTCCTTAATAAATTCATGATAACTTCGTACCAATATTTAATACCATAATACAATTCACGCCCATAGACAAGACATTGAAAAAAATAATTCTGACAGCAATGAAAATCTTCCGTCCTCTTCGCCATGATGTTTACAGTTGTCTCGTTCCTTCTAATTTTTTAATCCTCTAATCACATGGCAGATTTGAAGAACCAAGAGTAACTCAAATTCTTTTGTCTAAAGCCAGCCAATGCCTCTTTCACTAAGCTTGTAATTCCAGAGAAGTAACCTGATCTTGCCAAGAAAACGACAATATCTATTATGGGGTGACTTCGATCAGCTTATGAGAAGCGCCAAATTACTTATATGTAATTATATTTGACAATGTTTTTAAAACGCCATTATTACAATGTTAACAGACCACCATTTGTCATCCGTGGTAAATGTTCGACCGTATAAAAGATCAGCGAATGTTAGTAAAACAAAAGATATTTATGACGTTCACAATGTGTGACCCTTGTTGATACGAAGCAAAATTTCATTGTATCTCAAACAAAATTCTTATTAAACGGGAGGTCGGAATTTCGAAAAATTTTGTTCAAAAGAAAGAAATACAACTGTCCTAATAAAGGTCTGGGGGATCGGAAGAAAATCGAAAAATTAATAAGCGTCCTGGGACAATTATTAGGAACCTGAGTAAGTTATTCTGCTATGTGATTTTGTTATATGATTTAAGAAGGCTCTATGCAAGCTATGGATCTGAAGAATGCTTGATATTGATATTGGTCCTTCTATTATTTACCTGATTCCTTGTTTGCCTGTAAATTAAGTTGTGTTTGGGCAGTGTTGCCATATATAAGTCCACTTGCCGCTAACTTTGAGTTTGATAGTTTATCTCCTTCATTTAAAGATAACAAATCAAACAAAACTTTTTGTTATTTAAAAATGCATTCAGCTATCGTTATGGAAAGTTTCAAAGTGAATTGCTGATTTATAGAATTTATTCTTTAAAACTTTAACACCGGGCAGTGATCATCGTGAAAAAATTATTTAAAATTGCTTCTTCAAAATACTATGTTATAAATAACGGAACAGATTGATTCTTTGGTATTTCTCTGACGTCTCGAATGCTACCAGCATCTGAGATTTTATCCACACAAACAGTTTTCTTGTATATATTGCGTACAACGAGTAAATCATCCAAAGTTTACAGTACGATAATTCCGTAACCAGGTGTCCTTTCTCCGCTATATCAACAAAAATTGTTTTTGTTAGCACTAATTTCAGCTCGATTATTCAAGCAGTTAAATTTTTCACACAAACATTCAATTAGCGGCAAATCTTGTGTTGATAATATCACCCATAGATTCAAAATTCAGGAAACATGAGTGAAATTTCTTTCGTAAAACGTTTCACCCAAAGTTTACATTGTCGATATTTTATTTCCTTCATGTGTGGGTGAATCATTTATGAAAGTTATAATAATGGGCGATCATAATCTTACTTAGAAAACTTTAGTGATGATTGTGCTGCGATTACTTTTTCATAGCTCCCTCAGAATAGTGACTATTTATGGTATCTAGAGGGGTCTTAGGCGTTCGAATTTTAATAAACAAGACCGCATTTTTGTATGTCAAATCACATCACGAGTTTCAGTGCAAAGATGAGCAACAAAGAAGAAGCCACGATGAGCGATAGCTCAGCTGACAGCGTCAATTCTGTTAAAGGGAAAGCCTTCAAAAAATACCAAAACACGAAAGGGAAAAAGTTGCTCCCAACTCGCTCCTTCTTTTCATCCATTCTCTGTTTTTTCCCCGGCATGGCCTTTCGTCGTCAGAGAGTCCAAACATTCCGATAAAATAACACCCATCTTGAGTTTGAGAGAATGAATGGACGTGTTTTGTTTTTTACAGAAGGAGAGAATGAATGAACATAGATGTTCGATGAAATGTTGCATGACCGTTTGACCATCACGAAATTTTCATCCAACTTCCATCCAACAAACGTCCAACACGATGATGAAATTGTTGGATGAAATGTCGGACACGTTTGACCTAAGCTTAATAGAATTTTTCAGATGATCGACACAACATGTGTTTTTGAGATACTATTTTTTAAAACATGAAAAATTGTTTTGAATGAACCATAGAAGAAAGGTATAAACTACAGTAATCCTAACTATAAATAAACATGCTAAATGGTTATATATTTTATGTTACTATATATTATAAATTTCCAAAATAAAATGTTTTGAAATAACATGCAAAAAAGCTCATGCAATAAATATCAAATATCAAATGAGCTACTATATTATTCGTGCAGCGATGGTGTAGTGGTTTAGTACCTTTGAGTGCGACCGCTGCGACCCGTGTTTGAGTCCAGTCATGTTTTAACTTGATACTCCACTCTGATGCGCTTTAAAAGCAGCATATCAGCCCATTAGGAGCCATCGGCTGACTGCACACTGGCCTTCGGGCAAGTTAGAGCAATGCTATATGTATCTCTGACAGTAAATCAACTACCAGTTCCAAGTCAATCATAGCCAATCATTACGGATGGACACGGATGGTTACTTACTTACTTACTTATATTTTAAGTGAATGATAAACATAACACTAGCTATAAAGAGTATAAGCTAATTAAGTTCAATTTAATACACAAACCGGTGCTATCTGTAATGTATGTTTCAAAAAATAATACATTAACAAATCGAATAACGATATTTTAGAGTGGCCTTTCAAATTTGTGCTGAAGACACTGGAATAACAAATGAAATAAAAATGCTTTTCAGAAACTTTTTTGTTTCTGGAAAAATATGTCCGCTAGTCTGTTCAGACATAATTGAATGAATCAAAAGAATGCATCCAAAAGGAAAACATAAATAAAGAACAGCCCGCAGACTATTTCAAGTTTCCTTAGGTCCCCCCAAAAGATTAGGTCCCCCCAGATATTTTTTTTTCTTCCAGGCCCCAGAAAACATATGGTCAAAAAAAATTTAGCCCCCCCCCCCCCCCCCCCCCCCCCCAGTAACGGCATGCATTTTTTTAAACCTGTGGTTGTCTTATATCTGCAGAAGCAAAGGAAAAAAACACTTAAATTGAGAGAAAAGGGATTAAACTGTTATTATGAACACTAAGTTCCATAAAATTGTTATTTGCATCACTTTTGATGAACATGAAATTAGTTAGCGGTAAGAAGAACAATTTAGCGAAAAGAGGAATGTCACCTTGATGATGTTTATGATTACAGTATTTCTTATATTCATCTTGTTTGTTCTTTGTGATTTGAAATCTAGAATGACCAATTGTGGTGCTAAATCCATTTAGCTGTGTGTTTCCAAGTTTCCCTTGATGAATTTTGCAGCATTATAATTAACGTTAGCAGTAAGGGGAGCAGGCACTCTATGGGTGTAACATCAGCATTGTGAATGTTTTTATATACAGTTATTGTAGCATTTGATTAAGTTTTGTTACTGATGAAAATTAACCGTAAACACCCTTGTTTTTGAGACCTGATGCCAAAACAGTTTCTTTATCAGAAATATTTCACAGGGAATGATCTTCATAAAAGAAAATCATGATATATTGAGATACATCTGTACGAATCTCTTGTACGCTGTTATGAGTTGTACAAGTGTTTCTTTATACTGACAATTGTGAAATTAAATTCCACAAGAATTTTTTATGATGTTTTTTGACAGGAATACTTTGCAAAAAAGAATCTCGAGATATTTAATGTGTTTGAAAATCAGAATAGAGATAAATGAAATATGAATGTGTTATTTCCTTTTTTATATTTACCTGAAAATTGCTGATTGGCTTACGACTTCTGTTTCTGCGACACCAATCATTTTTCATGGGATGCTAGATAATACATATTGCTTGAAAAATTTCATGATTTAACTTTATAGGGAGATGGAATTCGGTACCTCTGACCAAAAGAAACGCAAATGTCAGTACGGCAGTGCTGAAAAAAGTCGCAAGTACAACAAAGATGATAGATATCCTTACTGCTGGTATGTAGAAGGTCCTTAGAGTTTGGTATATTTGGAAGTAGGTATCACTTTGAAAAGGAGAAGGTTGTACTATGCTCAGTTGGTACATCATTGGCCCCCTATAAAACATGCGATTGTGATACACTGCTTAAAATAACGTTTTTAAGTCTGACAATCATAAGATCCGTTATGTTGAAAAAATGGGCAATTACAATGAAAATTTAACCGATCATAACTTAGTATACTAAGTGCTTATACTTTCCACATAACATGCTTGGTCAGAAAAGCACAGGTCTGAATTTAAATTTTTTTGTTGTTTTTTTTCCCATTAAAAGTTAAACTTACGTTAAACCTACATTTTCGTTACGTTTTCGTTAGGTGAAGAAATAAATTTGTGTAACAAAGATAACAAATTTTTTCATGACAATTAAGTGTATCTGCAAAACGTAATATAAGAATTGCATCAAAATGTAAACCAAGACTTAATATTGGAAACAGGGCCTTAATGTGAATGGTCATATCTTGAGTACTGTAAGGAATTAGAGACCTAAATTTTGCACAATTCAATACATTCTCAACTAAGGCTTTTTACAGAAAAAATCTGAAGAAAATCTGAGACAAAATGGTATAAGCCATCTGTTGATTTGACATTAACACGTTGGTGAACACTTACTAATTTACCTCCATTTCCCAATTTGAAATTGAGAAGAGAAATTCTACACACTTTAAAATTGATATCAAAGGAATTTGTGATGTCTGCTAATTCCAAATGAAGTTTGTTTGTATGTGTTGTGACTCGTAGTCACGGCGCCATTATGATAGAACACGCTATAATGCGTACGACATAGACGCTTCGCTCTTGGTGACGAGAGACTGGAAGTGGACGGTCACGTTGTGTAAATTCGTTTATTAAAAGATCATTGTATATAGATCTACGTCTCTTGTTTGTTTCACCTACCAGAGTTTATGGTTAGGGTACTTGAGGAAGACCAGGATACAACATTGGCGACGATTATAAAGACTATCCTGCAACCTCTTATGAACGAAGCAGCAGACGTTGTGTTTGTTGATGTGTAAGTGTTTGTCTCGATAACCCACACTCGGAAAAAGTTATATCCTACGCGTTACAGTATTATGGCTGCCGGACGGGGCGTATATGCCGCCTTGGCGCCTTTCAAGAAAGGACTAGACGCGGGAACGACGTATGACACATTTTTAAAATACGTAAAGAGAGCAGAAATGGTATTCGCCACGGAGGACATTGTCGAAAGTCCGAAAAAGAAAGCCTTCTTGCAATTGTGGGGAGGCGACGAAATGATTAGTTTGTTCGAGCATGAAGGACGGGTAGTGGACGCTGACAATTACAATCAGTCAGTGCAGAAAATAAAAACTGCCTTAAAAGCGCAAATTAATGAGGTCTACCCAATATACAAGTTGTTCTGTGAAATGCCACAAGGCAAGAAACCTTTTGCAGAATGGTATCCAACGGTGATGGACCAAGCAAAATTATGTAATTTTGAGGGGTATAATGCCCAAAAAGCAGCACGTGATGCAATGGCGATGCAAACTACAAGCCACAAATTACGGAAACAAGTTTTGGCTGAAGGCATGGACTATGCTGATTTCATTAAGTATGGGTTAGCCCTTGAAGCGTCGTCGACACAGGCAGAGACGATAGAACGTACAGAGCAAGCTGTTAGCAGAATGAAAATAACAACTCCACGTCCAACCAGAGAAAGAAATAACTACCAGAACAATCCACCACGATCCAACCAACCTCGTCAGTTTAAAACTCCGCAGAAGCTGTGTGATTTCTGTGGCTACGAGCCCAAAACGGCACATAGGCAGGGAAAATGTCCTGCTAAAGGCAAGAAATGTAATTCCTGTCAAAAGAAGCACCATTTTGCTCATGCCAAGGTGTGTCCGTCAGGTGCCGTAGGCCAAGTAAACAGCGAGTCCGATGAATCTGAGGTTGACGATATGGCAGGGCGAGTGATGGTGGTAAAAAGGGTGCCCGTAGAGAATGAACAGTTGGAGATGGTAGAAGTTGCCATTAATGGAGTGCCAACAAAGATGAGAGTGGATTCAGGTTGCCCAAAAGTATTGATTCCTGAAGCCAACTACAAAACCTTCAGACACACAACACGCTTGATTCCCACCAAAGTGAAACTGAGACCATATGGAATAGCCGAATATCTCGAGGTAAAGGGACGTGCTAAGGTCATACTCCAAGCTCAGGCTGGTAGGACCACAGAATCATTGGTCTACGTAGTAAAAGGGCATCAAGTCGAGCCATTGTTGGGCTTAGAAGCATCAACCGCCTTGGGTATTCTTGACATCCACCCAGGTGGGACACCAGTCAACAGCGTGAATGAAGAATCTGCGGAGCATCAGATTCCAGCCAGCACACAGGAAATCATTGACAAATACCCAGATGTGTTCACGGGTATTGGAAAGTTCGCCAACTCGGAGGTAAATTTCCATGTTGACGCAACAGTGAAGCCTTTTGTACAACGAGAACGACCAGTCCCATTAGCCTACAGGGATCGAGTGTCAGCACACTTGAAAGAGCTTAAGGACAACGACGTCATAGAAGGTCCATTGGATCCAGATGTTCCAATGGATTGGTTGTCGAATGTAGTGATCACAGAAAAGAAGGCGTCGGGACAAATACGCATGAACGTTGATATGCGGTATGCTAACGTGGCAATTAAGGAAAGCCATATACCTGTCCCCACAGTCAACACACTCCGACATAAGCTCAACGGGGCTACAGTATTTTCGAAGTTAGATTTACGCCACTCCTTCCATCAAATGATCCTCGGAGAGAAGTCACGGCAATTAACAAATTTCTATACACATGAAGGCATATTTCGTTTCAAACGGCTGGTTATGGGGGCTGGGCCAGCTTCTCAAGAGTTTCACGAACGTCTTCGCCGTGAGATAGCGGGCATAGAGGGAGTTATACAAATCGAAGATGATTTGTTAGTTTATGGAGATGACCAGGCAGACCACGACAAACACCTGGATGCTATATTACATCGGTTATGGGAGATTGGAGTTACCTTGAGGTTGGACAAATGCCTCTTGGGAACAGATGAGGTGATATGGTTCGGCTATAAGTTCAACAAGGAAGGTATGTCCGCAGACCCTCAGAAAATAGAAGCTGTTAATAGTTTACCAGCACCGACTAACAGTCAAGAAGTCAAAAGCTTTCTTCAGATGTGCCAATACAATGCACAATTTATGTTTGGCAATGAAGAAACGTATAGTGACATAACAGCGCCCTTAAGATCCATGTTGCGCAAGGACGTGCGATTTCATTGGTCCACGGAATGCCAGACCGCATTTGAGAAATTGAAAGCAGGCCTCAGTAATGCCAACGTCATGGCACACTGGGCACCGAATCGAGAGACCCAGCTGATAGTAGATCGAGGACCAATGGGTATAGCAGCCACTTTATACCAGAGGAACCCATCAACCAACAGATGGCATACGATAAATTATAGCAGTAGATCACTAACAGCCACGGAGCAGAGATATGCAGCGATCGAGGGAGAGAGCTTGGCTATTTTGTTTGGCGTGACCACCAACAGAATGTATTTGTATGGCCAAGAGTTCTCTATCTTCACTGATCATCAACCACTCGTGCCGCTGTATAACAATCCAAAGAAGCAAGCACCTGCTAGGATTGAGAATCACAGATTGAAACTGCAGGGATATCGGTTCACAGTTTTCTATAAAAGAGGAGAAGAAAACACAGCGGATTACAACAGCAGACATCCGTTACCTCATACTGACAAGGATGAGGACGACGAGGACACGGTGTTCGTGAATGCCGTAATTGATGCTGGTTTGCCAGACGCACTAACCCTGTCAATGGTGCAGAAAGCAACGAACGAAGATACAGTACTTGCTAAGCTAAAGTATTGTATTTTGACCAAAGGCTATATACCACATACAGCGACGGAGTTACAGCCGTACCAGCATGTATTTTCAGAGTTGTCAGTAGCACAGCAGGTTGTTTTAAGAGGGACACGTTTGGTGATACCCGAATCGCTTCAAGCAGACGTGGTGGCGCTCTCTCACGAAGGGCATCAAGCAGTGACGAAAATGAAAAGTTATCTGCGATCTCGAACATGGTTTCCAAGGATGGACCATTTAGTGCAGAATTACTACGATTCCTGTCTAGGATGTCAAGCTGCTACACCACAGCAACAGTTTGAACCATTGCACTCTTCAGAATTACCGAAAGGTCCTTGGAAGAAACTTGCCATGGACTTCAAGGGTCCGATTGCGGGAGATTTTTATTTTCTTCTCGTAATCGATGAGTACAGCAGATTCCCTGAAGTGGAAATAGTAACCACCACAAGTGCAGAGAAAGTCCTTCCTAAATTGGATCGTATACTGTCAACTCATGGCATACCTGAAGAGATAAAGTCGGATAATGGACCCCCGTTCAACAGTACGCAGATGGAAATTTATTCGAGAAAAAGGGGATTCAAACACAGACCGATTATACCGGAGCAGCCAAGCTCGAATGGGCTCGCAGAAAACTTCATGCGCATGTTGCAAAAAGTTGCTCATTCAGCTTACATTGAACGAAAAGACCCCAAGGAGGCTGTTCACCGATACCTGTTATCCTACCGTGCGACACCACACAGTGCAACGGGTAAATCTCCGGCGGAGCTGCTGTTTAATCGTCCCATCAGCACTCCAATACCTATTTTACATAAATCGAAGGTAGATCCTCTTGTACGAGACAGAGATCAGTCGTATAAGCAAAAAACGAAGGCTTATCATGACAAACATCGCCACGCAAAAGCTAGCAAAATCAAGGTCGGAGACACGGTGTTGGTACAGCAGAAAAAGACCACCACCAAACCACCTTTTAATCCAGTGCCTCTAACCGTCATCAAAAGAGAGGGACTGAAGGTGACAGCCACGAATTCTCATCGTCGGAAACCAATTGTCCGTGCGGCCACGAAGTTCAAACAGGTAGCCAAACGGCAAGCGGTATTTACAAGTACACCACCGCAGATGCTTCATCAGGAGAGCGAGTCTGACGAGGAAATCGACTTCCGCTTCGCACATGGAGAACATCGTCCAAGAGAAGTAGAAACGGACGATGATGATGATTCAGACGATGATACAATAGTGGGGTCAGAGGGAAGTACCGTCGCGTATGATGAACCTTTATCGGAAGATGAAGGAGAGGACGATGTGCAGCAGAAACGAGTACGTCGCAAACCAAATTATTTACAGGATTATGATTGTGATATTTGAACTATTCACACAAAACGTTATGTTACAGCATTCAATAATATGAAGGACGAAGGAGGTGTTGTGACTCGTAGTCACGGCGCCATTATGATAGAACACGCTATAATGCGTACGACATAGACGCTTCGCTCTTGGTGACGAGAGACTGGAAGTGGACGGTCACGTTGTGTAAATTCGTTTATTAAAAGATCATTGTATATAGATCTACGTCTCTTGTTTGTTTCACCTACCAGAGTTTATGGTTAGGGTACTTGAGGAAGACCAGGATACAACAGTATGAAGCTTCAATAGTGCAAACACTTCGAAAAATACTTCCTCTGGTGTCAGTAACAAAAATAAATCATTTTACAAAAGATTTTTTTGTAAAATATCTTGTTATAGTCTACAGCTGTGCTAAATCCGACATTAGCATAAAAAAAACGGCAATTTAGATGTAAAGTTATATTATTGCTTTTTCCTTGTTGTAATTTCATGTTTTTCAGGGGGTTCTGGGTTTCTTGGGATATATCAATCATACTACCTCCACAGACTGCCCTACTTCCAATTTTTGTAAACTCCAATGATGTACCCAAGTGTTGAGCATAACATAAATGGTGGTACTTACCTCAAAATATACCTGGTCTATCAGCTCTCGTGTTAACTTTTACCACAATCAAGTTGTCAGTTTTTATATGCTAGCAAGTGCTGCCTTAAAATAGAGATTGACCCAAATTATGATGTTAGGTTGATGTATATTTCTGTATGTTCTTAAACGAATCTCCCCATAGTTCTCCATCATCAGGGAAAATGTCATGGGGTGATCGGATGGATAAAGAAGATCTCTTAAAAGAAAGTGGACAAAAAAGGTACTTAACATCTGTTGTGTCTTTGTTTCCTGGGGTGTTTTTATACTATTCCAAGAATGTAGAAGATCGAATATGGTATCTGCCATTTCTGTTATGTAACGATTGTGAAACGCTAGTGGTTTGTGATAAAATTTCAGTTACCTGGATGTCAACTTGTCTAGCATATTCTTATCAGCCTTGCTCATACGAAATTTTGTCATAGATTATCTTAAATAGGAAGGACTTGCTCACACCGTCAGTGGTTTCGAAGTAAGTCTTCACGTATCCATTCAGATTTTTGCTCACTGTAAATGTGTTTAGTTCTAGACGAAGAATACCTCTGTCTGCTGTTGAGAATCATAAGAAAGGTAATTTCATTAGAAAGCAACAAAAAGCTGTTGTCGTTCCCGTTGAAACAGATGAAAGAAAACTGCGTGTCAGACAGCGTCAAATAGATATCGGCAAAAATACAGAAGGTTATAAACAATATGTTCTTGACATTGATAGGTATGGAAATCTTGTTCGTCTTTTTGTTAAAAGTTTGTACAGGTTGCTTATCAGGCGAAATACACAAAATTTTGACAAACTGCGATAGCTAGTCCACCTTTAATTAACGGTGCACTAGCCATCGCAGTACACAATTTATTTCCTTGTTTGTTGGTGTTTTTCAGTTGTTAGAAGAAGCAAAAAAAAATCCATTTCTACAAATATGTGGTTTTAAAATCCACTTCATGTTAAAAGCTTTTTTGAAAACAGGAAGGAGATGTACATGATTTTTTCCCACGTAATGAAGCCAGTCATTAAGTGTAAGCCAGTCTCTTATTAAATGGAAGTGCATATATCTAACAGACCAGTGGACATGCTAAACTTCTCTGTTAATCACAAACTTTATATAAAACATTCTTACAAACGTTTCAGAAGGCATCATTATTGCCAAAACTATATGTTGTAATGGTTTTTGAAGATGTTATTAAAAAAAACAAAAACCGCGCCTTTTATTTATTTAATGATGTGACTTTTTTAGAACTGAGAGAACAAAAGATCATCCTTGGACACCTGATAAGTTGACAGTTTGCAGTACGAGATCATGGCAGGGTGTCATGAGAATATGGAGAAGAAAACTTCATTTTTGGGATCCACCCAGTGTGAAAAAGGAGCAAGGGAACTCCTTCCTGAACATTTCAACCAGGTATGAATTCGTTAGCAAACATTTTTAAAATTTCTAGAGTTATGCAAAGTTCCTGTCTGTTGTAATGCTATAGACCTTCCAACTTCAAATTTGACGGTAGCTTACAAAATAATTCATGAAGGGTTTAGTTCTTGATTTGCTTTTATGGTACAGTTTCTTCCATCTTGACTGTCATGCAGATGTTTCCGGTTTAGTTCTACATCATCATTCGATGCCAATGACGTCAAAGTTCATATTGATAACAGCATGGAAATTGAAGACGGTCTGTCGGAATACAGTGGAAGTCAGGCTAGTTCGAATGGTGACGATCAGTTACACGAAGTCAATTTGTATGACGATGCTTTGGGAATTGTTTATCAAGATTACTGATGATGATGACTTTGATCAATAACTTTATTCTGAAGTTTTAAAAGCCTTTTTCATATCTTTGAAATATTGATTGTTAAAGCATGTTCTACCATTCAATTGTGCTTGAGCATAGTATGGTAACGCATGTTTAGCTGCGGTATAGGTTGACAATGTTATCGACAAATCTGTCTGTGTAACCTGTTCATAGCCCACAGTTTTTATTCAGTATTTTTCCCATTGAGTTTTGTATATATGAAAATAAATGTGAATGTAAATTTTAAACTTTGAGCTTTTTTCCCTTGCCAAAAAGGACTGTGAAAAAATAAGCTGTTTTGTCCTTCCGTCTTTTCGAAGCACTTTTTTTAGGAATTATGGATAGGAAATATCAAGGTATGGAGAATAATTACAACTTGTGGAAACCATCCTCTGAACGCGAAAGTAGTTATCCAAACCTTTTAAAAATAAGTAAGTAGCTGGGAGCATTCTTTTCTAGATAAAGAACTTGGTTTTTTATTTGCTTTGTGAGCTGATTCACAAATCGATTCTTTACTATTCAAAACATTATAGTTTCATTCATTGAAAAAGAATAATGCTTCGCTTTTTACTGTGTAGAGGAAGCTAATCTGACAGGCTGTAAGACCTCTCTCCCAGCTGCAAATATGTTTCCGTGGACACATGACCAATATCGAGAGCTTTTGTCGAAAGGGAGAGCCAGTAATCTTTCAAATAACGTTTCACTAACTCGATGTTCGTTAATGGCTTCCGTTTTTTATATATGCACAAGCGTTTTGACATCAGCAATCTCCCTCGTGTACTGTTTTGTAAATCGTCTTAAGGGGCTGTTCATAGGAGGCGCGGGATGGCTCGGCTAGGCAGGCTGATTTTATCTCGTGTTCATATGATAATTTTCATCCCGCTCAACCGGGATAGAATTTTTTACATCACGTGACCTCACATTCTTTGTGCAGGAATTGATACAGTCCCAGCCCGCCTCACCGGGATGGAGTGTTCATATGTACAATTTTCATCCCGCCTACCCGCGAGATCTCGACAAGGCGGGCTGGCTGGCTTGTCCATATGAACACTTTTTATTTTTTTCATGCGTTTCTTAAAAATAGCGAGATCTCACCTAACCGAGCCAGCCCGGTCAACCGGCACAGCCCGCCTCCATCATATGAACAGCCCCTAAAATACTATTTTCATTAAACTTGTCAACAATCGAGTTTTTAGGACCCCGGGTTTCCATAACATATTTGATGGTTGTTTCTCAAGATTGCAGCAAAAGACATTTATGTTGAATATAGTTCTACTTGATCTTTGGAAAGTTCGTAAAGTAAAGTTCTCTTTTAAAACTTTTTTTCAGTGGATTTTTGAGTATAGTATACGACGGATATTGAAGACTATGTTTTGTGTAGCTGAAATCGATCTCTGTGAGCGCGGGGCAGTTTTATTCTCGAACGATTGAACTCGTAAGGGACAGTTTGAAGAATGCCTGGCTGAAAAGGGACTTCAAGAGACCCACCATAGATTTGTGTCCAGAAGTTTATCGCGAATATAGTCTAGAACAACTGTAAACGATACTATTGATTAACCCTTCTTCACTCATCCAAAGTATATTGAGTAAAGAACTGCGCTTTTCTTATCAACATACTAGTGCAGCGATGGTGTAGTGGTTAGTACCTTTGAGTGCGACCGCTGCGACCCGTGTTCGAGTCCAGTCATGTCGTATCTCAATACACCACTCCGATGCGCTTAAGCAGCGTGTCAGCCCATTAGGAGCCATCGACTGACTGCACACTGGCCTTCGGGCAAGTTAGAGCAATGCTATACGTATCTCTGGCGGTAAGTCAACTAATAGTTGCAAGTCGGCGGGCGGAAGAACCAACCATTACGGATGGAAGCCCAAGGACTAAAAACTCCCGTTACTTACTTACTTACTACCTTATTGAACAACGAAAATAACGAAGCAAGTAACTAACGCGAATTTTGAAAAATTGAAATCCCATTATTTTATTCATCGCATAAATTTCCCCTCCGTTCATTAATGTCTGGTGCTAAAAATAAACCCGTTAATTTCATCCAACCTTAATCCTTGTTAAAAATAATTTTTAAACGTCTTCAAAATAACTCGTGATTAGTTTTGATCAATAGAAACAGAAAGAGAACAAATATGTTGAAATTTTTAAACTCTTTTAGTTTTGCTCTTCTCCTCAGAATCACAAATCACGTATTATTTATTACAGAATTTTCTATGCGTTATCTTCATTGACAACATCCATCTGAAAATCAACATCGTCAACACCGCAATCACCGTCACCTACACTCTCTTCATCAATTTCTACCCCAAGTTTGATTCTTTTACTCTTGTCACTTAAGATAGATAATTTATCAGGACAGTCTCATGTAACGGAAACTTTGATTAGTAATCTTTCTTTTTAGCATTTTACAAGTACGCATGATGACATTTCATTATTTCTTTTTTTCCTCTTCTCAGTTTGAACCTCTATAAACTATAAAAACGTGTCTACCATTTTGAGAATTCGCGTTAATTAAATACCATAGGAAAGTTTGAAATTCGTTGATTCGCGTTAATTACCATACACTTTGAAATCCAAATTCGAAATTCGCGTTAATTTTTGATCGCATTAATAATTATGGACTCACTCTTTATTATCTACTTCGTGTTTTTCGTGTAATAAGGTAGTTTTTATAAGCATTATTTGGCTAAAAAATAAACACAAAAAATTGTAAATATCCTTATCAACATTAACCCGTGGAGGAGGTTCTGTGTATTTCAGCAATGAGGACGAGGCTCCGTTAATTTCAGCAATGAGGACGAGGCTCCGTTAATTTCAGCAATGGAGGCCAATAAGTCTGAGATTTCTGCGAGTTCGGTCAAAAAAACATTCGAATGTATAATTCAGTTTCGAGTACTACGATTACACGTTCACCGAAATTGCACTATGATAAAGTAGCATCGCATTCTTGAGGCTCAACACAAAAGATTTAGAATACGAAACACAGTGAAAATAATTTGATTTATTGTTGTTTTGCAAACTAAAAGAAATCTCCATTTCTCTTTAAACTTCAATAATTCAATTTCTACTGACATTCATAAGAAATGATATTTGAAAATGATATAGACAGTCTTCCTCGTGAGATAATTGAATGACAGGCATTTCTTTTAGTGTTAAAAATACCACAAAATTAAATCTGATTGGTTAATACACTTCTCGTGTTTCCGCAGTTGAACTCGATTCCACTCTTTAAGGCCGGGGCAAACCAGTCCAACATTTCATCCAACATCATTCTCCCATGTTGGATGAAATGTTGGATGAAAAACTCAATGTTGGATGAAGTAAAATTTTCGGTTTGTGGGGCTTCTTTTATCCAACAATCGAACGTTTGAAAATCTTCATCGTTCCATCCATTCTTTCAAAAACAAAATGGCGGACGAGAAGAGGTCTGCAGTGCCTTGTACTGTTGTTGAATGAGCTCATCGATTCAGATGATGAAAAACCAACACGCGGGAAAACCAGAGAATGGATTAAAATGAGAGAACAAAATGGATACTTCAATAACATCATAAAGGAGTTGAGAATCGAAGACAGACTTGGGTTCAGGGAAATGTTTAGAATGGACGTAGGAGACTTCGAGTTCATACTGAATGAGATATCTCATTTAATTACACCTGGTCAAATGCGTAACTGCGGTGGTCACAGACCAATCATGCCCGAAGAACGACTTGCTCTTACACTACGTTTTCTCGCAACTGTAGAATCCTTTCAATCTCTTCACTTTCAATTTAGAATTGCTTTGAACGCGATTTCGTATATCATATTATATCAGTGTCCCTGCTTTTAGATGATTTAATGACAGGTACTAAAAATAAAAGGCTTTGATAGTAAACCCAGCCTGGAACATAGAGCTCGTCTGTACTCTGTCCACTCTTGGTCTTATTGACTTTCGCTAATTCTCTTCCAAATTGTGCCCTAATACCATTTATTTTCGTTTTCAGCGATTCAATGGGTACATCCAAAGCACTTGCGATCTCCGTATAAGCAATTTCTCGTACATCCAGTTTCGAATACTGCTTGTCAAGAACGTCCCATAAACAAGGCCTTTCTTCTAGCATTTCTATATAAGGAGGGAGATTTCATCATCTGTCCAATCTTTCGCTCCTTTTTTCTCTTTCTTGTCGTCCTTGGTTGCTTTCTTTTTAGGGGCAGAACTAGCTTCTTTTCCTTCCTTTGGGTCTTTCTTCTCTTCGATGATAACCTTGTCTTTTTCTTTCATATATTCTTGAAAATGTTTTCCTTTAACATAGTTATCTTCTTCGCTAGACGACATTTTTGTATCACTATGCCCTGCTCTGCCCGAAATTGCAAAGGAATGTTTTTATTGACGAATTCAATTTGTAAACATTCGATTTAAAAATTAGAATATTTTCGAATGTTTTTTGAAACGTTTCAAGGTTCGAATATCAAAAAGCGTGTATATGTTGGACGAAAAAACCACCAAACCAGTCCAACAGGAAAAATGACGCTTTTTGATTAAAGACCTTCTTTGATCTTGCCGAAATTGTTGGATGAAATGTTTGATAGCGAACAAACTTCATCCAACATCATCCAACACAATTTTTTTCTTCTTTTTTCAAATTTTCAAAATTTTGAAGATGTGCAAACCAGTCCAACATTTCATCCAACATCAGGAAAATTCGATGTTGGATGAGATGTTGGACTGGTTTGCCCCGGCCTTTACGAGAGAGAACAAAAACTTTTCAGAGCACGTGATGTAAACATAACATAAAGCAAGTTTCCAAAACTTAAAGTTCATAGATTGCCTAAATACTGCTGTCTACAGTGGATGGCCCCTAGAATGCAGGTCAAATTTGAAATCGCTCTAGCTATTTCAAAAAATGATAAATGAAAAAGGTTTTTTCATTATAACAAACTTTAACATCTCTATTTTCTTTCCTAAATGGTATTTTTCTTACAACTTAATTTCATTGATGATTTTCACACACCAAAAGTTCAGTCACTTTTTTTTAATGGCCCCTAGAACGGAGGTTTGGTTTTTTCTAAATATCTTAACAACAAAACATTGTATAAATATGATATTGTTAACGAGTGATATGAAGGCAATTTTCTACGATATAAAAAAATCAAAACTAATTTTTTTCTTTATCTTCATACGAATGGTTGTTAGAACGGAGGTTTATGGCTCCTAGAATGGAGGCTCAATCAAATTGAAGTAACTTGAAAACACATTCCTTAAACGTTTCTTTTGTTATTGTGCATGATAAAGTAATTAACTCTTGATAAGTTCACAACAAATTCAGTCCCAAAACGATAGTCGAGTTTAGTTTTACACCCATGGGAAATAGATTTGTTTTTCAAAATTTGTAAAAAACATCAAAAACAGCAACTTGATAAAAAACGTTTTCTGTGCAAAGAAAGCAGTTTAGAGTGAGAAAATCAAACAACTGGAAGCCACTCCTTTCGACCCAAGTCAAGTATCGTCTGTGTTTCACTATGACAGAATAAAGCCCAAGAAATCCCAAAATCAAAGAATTACATCTGTTCATGGATCTATGACAGCTAAAAATATTTTAAAAGTTGTGCAAGAAAATAACAAGAAAAAGGAAGAGAATGATCAAAAGAAGAAGGAAAACAAGGAAAGGAAGGCTAAAGATGCTGAAATGTTTCTCCTTTGTAAGGAAAAATGCCAATGCCGCAAGCCAAATGGGAAATGTGTTGCCATTGGTTTAAAGCAATGCACCATTTGCCAATCAGTCTTAAAGTCCCAGTGTGGAAAGAAAGCATGTCGTTCTCCTGATGGTTCTAAACCTCTGATGACAAAAGTTGCCGAAAGTTTAACAAAAAACTCTACAAGTAACAATAAAATCTGACTACAGCTCAGATGAGGATGGTGTTTTTAATGATTTTGATTATGAGTCTGATGTTTTCTAGCCATGCCCAATGTAATATTCACGTTTTTTTAGCTTTTTCTGTGTTATTATTTGGTACTGTTGTATTTGTAGAATAAAATGCTGAAATATTTTGTGTTCAACCATTTTTGAATCCATTTTCTTAACTTTTCCAAAAGTTAAAATATGGTTGTTGAAATGGAGGTCTTATGGCCCCAAGAATCCTGGTAGTTTTCAAAGTTGATTTTATTTAGATATTTTTGGAATTATCAAACAAAATTTCATTTTTTGAGTCAGTATATGTTTATACTTGCTAGTTATACCCGGTCTTGAGGGGTTATTACTAACTTTTTCTAGGGTAAAGCGCAAAAATTGGTATATCAAAATTTTGTTTTTAAAGAAGAAGAAGAAAAAAAGCTATGATGAAAATAAGATATTGGGAAATTTAATTTTCAAAACTCAAGAGAAATATATCAGGGAGGATTCAAAAGTGTTTCCAGATTTAAAGATTCATTTAAATGATAACCGTGGCTTATTAAATGAAAACCTCCATTCTAGGGGCCACCTCCGTTCTAGGGGCCATCCACTGTAAGAATATTTATACATCCTGCTTTTTGTACATTTTACCTTCATCCTTTCACCATCTTCTAAATTCACAGGATTTTGATTGACGGTAACAGAACATGAGCTCAGAACGATAATTAAGGAAATAACAACATGTCAAATTTTGAAAATGTCGATATAGCGGTGGAAATTTACATTGAAAAACGTCGAATCTGGGCGGGACCGAAGGAATTATGTCGAGTTAGGCGGGTGTCGAGATAACGGTCGAGTTAGCAGCGGGGGAGCAACTCTGTATTCCCCATTCCAATAACATGATATAGGAACTTGACAATGAAAAAGAAGAAACACAGACACTCGCCGTGTAATAATCCACTCAGTCAATTTCCACTAGGCGAATTTTTTCATGCGAAATTAATTGGTCAATCTTTCTATAATTTGAACAACGGATAAATATTAGGAATGGTTTCAATTCAAACCGGGAGTGCAAAGTTGGACAGAAAACGCGCAATGTTAGGCGAGGCTATAGTTTTCTGATTTATAGAGAACATTGCACGTATCACAACATTGTGTGGGGGACACACTGCATGGAAATTGTTATCGAATGTCATAATGGTATCCCAGCTTCCATACATCGTCTCGGCAAGAAGTATCTTCGAAGCCAAAGGCCTTATTTCAACTATTTTAACTTCCCATATCCATACTGATTAAGTGGATTTTAGTCGTAGCTACTGGACAAAGGGACCCAATTTAAAAGCCATTTCGTATATTATGCGTTCCGTTCGCTGGTTGGTGGTGGATTTACGACATTCGTTTCTGCCCTGCTGCCCGCCCCTTCTCTCCACATATAATATTTTTAGATATATAAGTGTTTGAATAATATATCAAGTTCTAGTCAAAGAAAATGGAAAAACTGAGAAAATGTCTTGGGAAGTTTAAATTCAATTCCTCTCTCTTCTCTTCCAGACGACTACTACAACACTGTCAATCACCCTAAACTTCGGACATCCTTCCAAACTTCAGACATGAAAAAAAAACATATCCGGAAAATACAAACCACATAAATAATAATCCACACTGCACTGTCAATAAAACTAAATCCAAAAATTATCATTAACTACTAAACTTAACAAGTGCAAACTTAAGTCAACTGTGTACACACCCTTCTTGAGACACATGTTGCACGGAGATCATCTCTGAGCTTTGCGTAACGTGATTACTATGTGATTTAAGGCTATATCTAAACAATGGATCCATGGAATATTTTTTTTTTTTCACTTACCACTTTTCCACTTACAAAATATGAACCAATTGCGAAAACCTTTTGATTGAACATTGTTTATTAGTATATAGCATGTGTAAAAGATATAGTTATTTTTATTTCTGAATAGAGGAATCCTTTAGCTATATTTTGGTGTATCGCTTTTCTAATTTGGTTGAGTAGAAAACAAGTTATGGGAAATAAACTGGAAGGGGTCCTTGTAAAAATCTTTGAAAAATGGACAAAAAAGGCAAGCAAAATGTCTCAAAACAATATTATGTTTTAATTGCAAACCAGAAGGGAATGAATCACATACACAATTAAATGTTCTAAATCTTATTTTTTTTATCAGTTCTCAATAGTTTATAATAGTAAAGTCAATAGTTCAAACTTTTTTCAACATTTTCTTAAAGGGATTCCTGTGTCCAAAATGATATTTACAAATATGATAGAGCTCAAAAAGTTGTTTGAAAAGTCTCTTTTCAGTTTTTCATAATTGTTTCTGAGATATTTCGTTTTTAAAATCTTATATATATTTAATTTATGCAAAGCATATTTATGACATAATAAGATAGTAACTAACACTTTTCATTGCATTAACTTTAGATATATATGATTAATATTACATCTTTGTAAGTTACTATGAAGTAAAGGCTTCCACTCTGAGTTGATTTATAGAAGAATGAAGTCATAATATTAACTAATTCAGAAGTTATACACACTAACAAAATACTATCTTATTACATCATAATTATGCGTTGCATAATTTGAACATTTTTAAATTGAAATATCTGTCCAAGAAAGCAAAATTTCCAAAAACTGTAAGAAGAGTTCTTATATAACTTTGTGAGTTCTATCATCCCTTGAAATATCATTTTGGACGCAGGAATCCCTTTACTTTATTCACTAAAACTTTCTATAACGACCTGTCTTGTGTAAAATATTGAGAAATGTCACAAATTCGTACAACAAAGAGTTTGGGGATGCATCCAGTTTGCTAAATATTACTAGAGGTTATTAGACAAATTGTGACTTTTCTTTCAATCCCCATATATAGCATTTTCATTGACATTATTGATAATCTCGCAGATATACTTTGTTCGGCTTTTTAGTCCATTTTCCGAAGATTTTTACAAGGACCGCTTCCAGTTCTTTGTCCATAACTTTTTTTCTACTCAACCAAATTAGAAAAGTGATACACCAAAGTATACTTAACAGATTCCTCTAAATCAGTGCAAAATTTCATATTACCTAATCTTGTAGTCCCAGAGAAAAAATTTGATCTGTCCTTGAAAACAACAGCATCCATTACTGTACTATTGCACTTTTGTATCCCCTAATATTATTGATGTTTCTGATTCAGAGTTTGACGCTGATTAATAATCATATATATAAGAACCTGGGTCTCAAGATGGTAGGAGTTACCAAAAAATGGACTTCACTTTTGAAATCAGTGTGAAAAACTACTTAGAAAAGACTATTATCTGGGCAAATTCTTTGGTTGGCCTGTGTTATTATTATTGTTATTATTATCATTAAATTTATTTGGTAAAGAAGGTCTGAAATATATATATACAACAATACAATAATATAGAACACAGTTTCAAGCACTGATGTGGACTTTTTTACGAAAGATTTCCCTACAGTATCATCAAAACAAGTAACTTACTCTGAGTTCAGTCATCTTCATGTGAAAATTAATAATGAATTTGTGTCACAAACAGATGAAAAAGCACTTTGTAAGATTCCGTTTTTTCCGTTGTTTTTCACAAAATATCACGTCATTCCTAAGAATTTTTCTGATTGAAAATCCCTGAAAAGAAATGGAACGGACAAATGCCAAAGATGGAACATGGTTGGTTCTCTTATTTTGTTCTTTTCCATTCCAGTCTTTGGAACGTTGAGGAAAAGTTTTTTATTTTTTCCATGGAAACTTTTTTCAAGAAATGGAATATCTTAAAATCTAGAGAGACACTACTAATCTCCAGATATATAATACAAGGGAAAGAAAATGCCACCAGGATGTGGAAATGAATCAAATCATTTCCGAATGCTAGGAGCACACGTTTTTTGTATGAGTGCTTTATAGTTATGATGTGTTTTCGGTGAGTGTTCATAACAGCAATGATTGTTCATAGTTATCATGCTATTATTTCATTTGGTCTACTCCTAGTTAACTTAATTATAAGTAACTCTGAAACATCTCCAGGATGAGTTATCCCCTTGTGACCGTATCTCAATCTCACATTTAAGCTTGGATTTCATTCCATTTTGCTAACTGAAATAGCCACTTCCAAAATCAATTTTCGTGAGTATTTCTTACATATTTGCTTTCTTTGTTGTATCCACTATCATTATTTTGTGAATGCATAATCTAGTAAAATGTCATGTTTTTGTGGGAATCATGAATTTTTGTTTTATGTTTTGTTCTACAGGTATATCAGCGGCTGCAGCTTGTCCTTGAAAATTGAGGGGCCCTAAGGGCGGGCCTTGAAAATTTTAAAAAATTTATAGTGACTCACAAATTTCTCAAATAAGAAATAAGTTAGTTTCAAAACATAAGGCGGTGATAAATGCTTTTTGTTTCTGTAAAGGCTAATAAACCCAGATGGTCATCGGAGCTTATGGAAAACAATTTATCATCGACTCACAAGACCAGCTTGCCATAAGTTAGCAATGCAACCATACACAGTATAAAAAAATGAGAAGTAAAGTACTCTATATGTTACAACCCTCATTAATTTACAATTTCATTGTAGAATATGTAAAGATTTTGTAGGCATGTCGGGTTTCCCTCAGGATGACAACCAAAACATTGAAAATGCGCCTGTGGATGGCATTGATGAAGACAGCATCAAACATGGATATGGTGGTCAGGAACACAGTTTTTTGATGGACCAGACATATGTTGAAGAACTACTGGAGAACTTTAAAAAAGGAAAACTCAATGCATTTGGTATATGAATCTTATTTTTAACAAAGCTTAGATTTTTGGGTAAAATGTTAAAATTTTGTGCTAATAACATATTTTTGTTTCGTTAAAATTTTGTAAGTTTACTTATGCTTGTTTTGAAAGATATGCAAGCAACTATGAAACTATGAAAGCAAAAGTAAAGTTTTCAAATAGTAGGGTAATATGGGGTAAGATGGGTCGGCAGGGTAAGTCGGGTCATTAAGTCATGAAGTGTAGTTAGGGTGTAGATAGAGCCTTAGAAACCGATATTTTTAACATAACAACCGTCACTACTCGCCTACCGTTTTGTTCCAATAAAAATATTGGTTTCTAAGGCTCTATATCTACACTTCAAGTTATAATGACCCAACTTACTCCGCCGACCCATCTTGCTCCATATTACCCTAATAAGGGGAATTCTAAATGTTTGGTTGAGAAAATTGAAAAAGTGTGAAATAAAAAATTTGCAAAATGTTTCATTTAAAGATTTGTGTGATATTACAAACCCAGGTTCCTATATAACTTTAAATAGCAATTTTTTGTTTTGTATTTTGTTTCGAGATGCTAAAAGATCTGATAAGCCAAGGAAACAAATTTGTTTTGATGGATTTGTTTTTCTACAAAATTAATGAAAATAAATAACTCAGATAACTTAGTAATGTCTTCTGGACTTCAGAATCTCCGAGCTTTATCATTTATGATTTGTCCTTAGGTGTTGTGCGAAATTAAAAATTTTGAAACATTGGAAAAAGGATTTTAAAAAAAAAACATTATCAAGTTCTTGTTTGGCTAATCCTGAACAATTTCATGACACTTTTAATGTGTAGATTTCAAATCGCCTGAATGTATTTTGACAAGCGATTATTGACTGTATAAATCTTGTTTCAGATGAGAATTGCAGTCTTGAAAAGATGAAGAAGATTAAGATATCCCAAGAGAAATTGGCTCAACTACATTTTGATCTCGAAAATGAAGAGACAAACAAGTAACTTTATAAGCTTTTTATTGCAATTTTTGTTTCTCTGAAGTGATTCCATGCATCAGCTCTTCTTTGCACTGCCTATCTCCATTATGATCTTGAATTGAGCAAGCTATTTGATAACTAGTAGTTTCTGTTGGTAGTTTGTGGGAAATGAGGCTAGTAAGGAGTTTACCTGTTTCTGGATCACTGAACCGATTTTGAGGACAACTACTCTTTCATAGCACGTTTGGTGCTGTTTTATTCATATCTAATGTTGTTTTCATAATCTCTAACTTATGATTACTTTGTCTTTCAGATCAGCACTATCTGAAGATGAGAGGATGAAAAGAAATCAAGAAAAGATGGACAAACTCATGAAAAATGTACAGTTTTTTTGTTACTTCATTTGAAAACAGCATTATGACAGAAAAGTATGATCCTTCTATGTTCTGTATTTAGATGGAATCGTTGTGTTCATCTGTGTATCCTTTTCAATATATCGCCTGTTCCAGTTATAATCCAATGATTAAATTCTAAACTCGTGATTTCCGCCTCAAATCTTCAAGGTAGATGGACTATTATAACAATCATGTAAGACCAACTCTAGAATGTTGTATTTATGCATGCTAAGGCCAAGTAAAATTGATTATGAGGATAGCGTCGCTTTGCCAAAAAGTCAACGCGGAACGCGGAAAAACCATGATATTTTACTAAAAAAAAGATGAATGCGGGTTTTCGTTTAATGTATTTTTTCCTTGTCAAGTTCGATTCTCGGCAGGGGGCATAAAGTCTCAGACATTATCTTTGACTTCGAATTTTCCCTAGTTTAAGATATGGTAAGATAAAAGGAACATGACAATGTAATAACCTAACATATTTTGCACATGCATGCAAATAACAAACAAAACAACAATGTGGATTAATATATAATGAAATAGTGTCAGTCATAATGTTAAAAAACGAGTAGAAAATATTTTTTTCTTGTAGAAGTTGATAAATGCGGTAAATTGAAGATAAAATACACGAATGCGCGCGGGCGACGCTATTCTCATAATCAAATTAACTTGGCCTAAGATATGAATGTTTAAAATGCCAGATCTGTTTGTTTGTTTAACACATAACTCTGTGTCAATAATAATACATTTTTGATTCCTATACCAGATTTCAACAGGCGTGGTATCATTTCGAAGGTATTGTTTAAGATGATACGAAAAAAAATTGTGAATAATATAAATTAAATTGTTTTCATATTGTTTTGAAAGTTTCCCTTAACACATAATTCTCTCACAGTCAGAGCCTCCATCAACATACTGATGCTGATTAACCAGTGCACTGTTGTGGATAAAGTCATTTCCCTCAAACCAACATAGTTGAGCATGCAGCAACAACAATCAAAATGCATTTCAAAGTTGTTATTTAACGCAAGCAGAAGTTTTCGTCACTGGCACTCACAGCTTTAATAGTGTCTATTCACACACTAAATTGCCTTTTCTCTATCAAAGGAGTTTTGTTAATTTTTGAGGTTGTCATTTTTTTAGGAAAATGTACACGTATATATGACAATGTTTATTATTTCGATTTTTTGCTGATGTGTTTTTGCTATTTGCATTCATGTATTTATCCATTATGTATATATCATTCATGTCTTTTACTTATGGAGTTGCATGTATTTATCCGTTCGTTGACACTGTCTTTTACTTAAGGAGTTGACAGCCTAATGTTCTTGTAAGCAGGAAAGTCCTCAACAGTTAATGCAAGAGTAAAGTATCTTCTACAGTTATTTGCATTAACGCATTTTTGGTTTGGTATAGGTCATGTATGAAAAACAGGGCTTCTACCGATATTATGTAGCTGGGTAAATATTATCGAAATAAATGAATAAATAAATAAATTCTACTTAGACCCAATGTTGGAACACTGGATTTTGAATTTATGATTATGTCTATGACTTCTATAGCAATGTTGGTGGGTTGAATTGACTGAATTGGCACTTTCTACTGGTATACACCCAACGCCCGCTAAAGCAGTTACGCCACGGCATGAAATTTGCTGCCTGTTTTATTTTAGCGCCCATGTGTCAATTCCAGTATGTTTGGAATAATAGCTCGCTTTCGTGTTAACCTTTGATTTGTTTGGGACAACTAATCAGCCATTGAAAAACATCATGGTTTCTATGGCAGCAGAAGTTTTTTTTCTTCACTGTGTACGATTGTTACTTGAATTTGTCATGGAAACTGTCCCAATGTGCGCATGCTCAATACATACACCTTCTTTTAGGGTGTGATACATATTACATACATAGTAAAGTAGTGATAATGAACAAATTGCAAAAGCTTGTGAGTCCTGTTTCAAAAGGAACACTCACTTTCTTGCGACATGCATCAGCGTTTACGTTTGTTCCAGAAAAACTGCCCATCGAAGGTTGGTATGATTTCTGTTCACTGCTCGGATATTTTCTTTTTATACTATGTTCAGGGTAAATAATCATAAAACAATATATCACTATTATAGTTAAACTGGATATTTTGACTAATCTATGTTTTCTTTCATTTTTTGTTGTGTTTTTTTTTCAGGTGAGACGAAGAAAATGAATTTGTTTCAATCTCTAACGAATGCCATGGACATTGCTCTTGAGACGGACAACTCTGCAGGTATGATTGGTATTTTCAAACACATCCGATCGTGGGGTATATTCGATACCAATGAACGTGATAAAGACGGTTATTTTTCTTCTATAGTTCCAACTTCAGAGAACAAAAAATTAAAAAAAATAAATTATTTAATGCAGGACACCATATCAAACGTCATCAAATTCTTTGTTAAAAAATCTGTTCATTTTGATTTTCTCATGAAACGAATATCGTTATTGTAGACGACCTTTACATTGAGTGAATTTCAAATCATCTATACTTCCGGATTGATAATATCACCTGGGAAACTGTTACCCTCGCTGATCCAAACGAACTTGACAAGGTTTACACTGAGATTGTAGCTGTATTCGAGATAAATTTAGGAGCAGCCTCACTGTACTCTCATGCTAATATCAGAATCTTCATACTACCCTGAAATATTTTTCACGGAATATAAAAGAATGCCATGATTTTATTTCTGACTTCTCCTAGTTATTTTTGGTGAGGACGTGCACTTCGGTGGTGTTTTCCGGTGCACCATGGGATTAGCAGATAAATACGGTTAGTCAACCAACCAAAGTAGTTGCTTGCTGCATAGCGAATATCACATGATATTGTATCAATATTTTTTGTTTGTTCTTAATTTGCTTTGTGCGTTGACAGGAAAAGATCGTGTTTTCAATACCCCTCTTTGTGAACAAGGTATTGTCGGGTTTGGTATTGGTTTAGCAACTGCTGGTGCGACTGCGATTGCAGAAATCCAGTTTGCAGATTACATTTTCCCAGCGTTTGATCAGGTAAGAGAATCGATCGTAAAGCAGGGTAAAGTCTTCTTGCAGTTTTGATCAAAGAACATGATTTCTTCTGGTTGATGGTGGAGGGTCGAATAGAAAGTCCGAATATGACATCAAACATGACATTTTGATTGATTTCAATATTCATCGGCTCGTTTACTGATGACGTCACTAAAAACTACATACTGAAACTTAAGAAAAGAAAACTTTTTTTTTTCGATGGGATTTTCTTTTGTAAACGACGTGGAACGCCATCAATATTCGGATTGATTGAAAACGAGGCGTCGCCATCTCCTTATATCTGCACGGCATTTATAGTTTCATCCATTCATGCGTTGTTTTTCTCAGACTTTCTCAGCTGGCTCTCATACACCGTTGTTCAAATATGTACCATACATATTTGTTCTTTGCTTGGTGAAGATATTTATTTTACTTGCATTGTGTTACGGTTGATTTAGATCGTGAACGAGGCTGCGAAGTACCGTTACAGATCAGGCAACCTTTTTGACTGCGGTTCCCTTACCATAAGGACACCATGCGGAGCGGTAGGACACGGTGCTCTTTACCATTCTCAAAGTCCCGAGGCTTACTTTGCCCACACACCTGGTTTGAAGGTATGTTTTTTAAAATGTGTTGCAAGGTTTCTAGAAGCCATTATTATTAATTATACACGGCCTGTCAAAGCCGAGAAAATGAAATGGAATCTCCATACAGCAAACCGATCTCGTTTCGAAATTTTGATTGATCGGCCGCATAAGACTTCTTAGAAAGGCTTATTGTAAGAGAGTTTGACCAGGAACGATTTCCGTTCCTTCCCGTGTTGTTATTTGGCTGTTCCTGTGCACGCGAAACTCCATTCGAAAGTCCTATAAAAAACTTTGAAAGAACGAAACAAAACCTGATCCTAACCTCGATAATCCAAACAAAATTGTTAGGCTTCAGCTTGAGTGTACAGAACGTTACTGTGTGTTATGGTATGATGTTTGTGGTTTCATGGAGGTTTTACTGACTGTACGCCCACATCAAGATGTTTAGCGCCTTTCTTAGGCAGTATTATGTTCGTTCTTTTGTTGCATTCCATCATGTTAGTCTGCAGTTTTCTTTAGTTTCAACTATCTTTTACCTTGTATTGGTCATTTTATCTGTTTGCTGTATTCTCTTTCATCCTGTCTATTCTTTCCAGGTAGTAATTCCAAGAAGCCCCACACAAGCAAAAGGCTTGATGCTGTCATCTATTCGTGATCCGAATCCCGTCGTGTTTTTCGAACCCAAAATACTTTATAGGCAAGCTGGTATGAAGATGAAAAATGTTCTACGCACATGCTTGTTTATATCAACCATTAAGATTTTGTATTTATTTATTTTATTAATTTATTTATTTTGTTATTTATTTTTTCTGGTTTTTTTTCTCCAGTTGAGGAAGTCCCTATCATGGATTACACTTTACCACTCTCCAAAGCAGAGGTGATTTCTGAAGGTATTTCATTTTGGTATATCTGACATCAAATGTGATGGAGTGTAGTTGATGTTTTGTTGTCGTGATTCGGAAACGGAAGATAACTATGACGGACGACTGGTGCACTACTCAAAACTGTGCGGAAATTTGCATCTTAATTAAAAGTTGAATCACTTTAAGCGTTGTGATTGGTCGGTTGCGATTTTTTTCATTCTGATTTAATTTTCAACTTCTTAGGTTCTGATGTCACCATGGTTGCTTGGGGAACGCAGGTTCATGTTATGAAAGAAACGGCCAAGATGGCGCAAGATCAACTTGGTGTCTCGTGCGAAGTAATCGATTTACGAACGATTCTTCCGTGGGATGAAGAGACGGTGACGAAGGTACTTGTGTTGTTTTCCAACTCTTGTTAAACTCAAAATGCGAATTCACCTGAAGACTCGTTTACTCCGAAGTAACTCACCATTCTGAAATCAAGCAATTTTCATTTCAACGTCATTTACAAGAACAAAATATTAATTATGTCAATATTAATTATGTCAATATTAATTATGTCAATCAGCGGGACTCAAATATTTTGTGGGGAGGTATGTTGCTGCCATTATGACAATTCACTTAATTTGTTTTTTGTTGTTTTTTTTTTACATATGAACTTGAATTAGATATTCACTAAAAATTAGACCGCGACAGCTCGCAGTGGTAACCAAGCTTTAAGCAACCTCATACCCAGGGTTTCTTGCCTTTTCGATATACCCTGGGTACGAAGTTGAGCTTTAAGAAACCCTTACTCATGTTTGAAAACGTTTTAAGCAACAGGACGACTGTTTTTGTATTCCCTTGCACGCACTAATAAAAATTCTTAACCGCCTATTTTGAAAGTGTTCTTTTGTTGTATTGCTTTCAGTCTGTACAAAAAACTGGTCGTTTGATCATAGCACATGAAGCGCCTATAACTGCAGGGTTTGGTGCAGAGGTTGCCAGCACGGTTCAGGTGAGTGATTCGTTTCTCGGCTATACGTTTATCCATATGATCTAGTCTTACTGACTGCTCCACTATTAGAAGTGAAACTTAAAAGTACGGAACGAGAATTTGGTTTTCTTATTCATAAAATCTGTCTTTCAGGATTCATGCTTCTTATCCTTGGAAGCACCAATTCAACGTGTGTGTGGCTACGACACACCGTTCGCACATGTCTTCGAACCATTTTATCTTCCCGATAAATTCCGATGTCTTGAAGCAGTGAAAAAGGTCATCGACTACTGAAAAGAAAGTCTTTGGAATATGTTTTCAACGAAGCTTAATGGAGTGTCAATCGCGCACCATGTCTTTTTTGGACCATAGTTGACATAAACTCGTACAGGGAACCTATTGCATAAAAACATATTTGTTTTTTTGAAAATCTTTTCAATATTTGGATGTGTTTGTTTGCTCTATGCTCCTTGTTCATATCTGCCTTGCTTATTCATATCGTCTTTTTCATTCCGTCTCGCTCATCTGTATCTGCGTTGTTATTTATTTAGGCATTTGATAAATTTTTCAATTCATAAACAAAAATGAGATTGTATTTATATTATTTGTAATTGTTTTTATCTCATAAGAAATTTACTTTCTGGTATATTTAGTTGGACTCTTTGAGCACTTAGGATTTTTTTACTGATAAGAAGTTCTTATGAGATTCCGAGACCACTTGAGATTAACGCTACAGGTTGTCATTACATCAGCTACCTGAGAGCAGTACACGACAACTTCGTTCTCCGACATACAAACAAAAAGGGAGCTTTCGTTACGGTCAAAACCACAAGTAAATGAAACACGATTTCAATACCAGTAACTGTTTCTGGAGGGGTGGATAGGTCGGGGGTTGGAATGGATAATATTATTGTCAAAAACAGAAAGAAACATGCATCGTTTTTATTGTTATATATAAAAGACATCCATCAGAAAATATGGAAATGTCAACACTTTCATCCGCTCTGCTGTCCTGAAAACAACCTTGTATTCAGTTTCCTATCTTCGGTCGTACCTAGACCTTTCAGTGGATGTACTACTTAGCCAGTAAGTCGATAACATATTGGTTCCCACAAGCCAACGCTTCCTGCCTGATTTTGCTGACATCATCATATAATTGCTCGTCTGTCCGTTCTTTGTACGGTATACTGCGAAGCTTCTGAAGCAAATTCGATATTATTTCATCGCCATTCTAAAATAAAACATTTTGAAGATGTTGAAAAATGTACTATATATAAAAGTTTTCGATTTAAAGAGAATTTGAACGCACTTGTTTATCCATACGACGCCTTTTGGAAGCAGATTCGTTCGTTGATGTTTCATGATCTGGTAAACAAACACAAAAGCATTAAAGACTAACAAACTAAAATGTCAGTTGTTTTTCACTGGCGGAACTTCACCAGGTTCAAAAACTTTAATTTTCCTGATCGTTGAGTTCTCGTTTACTTTTACAGACAAAAAACTTTCGTGAATGACGGCGGTTTTCGAACAAATTTGGAAAGAAAAAAACTAACGCGAAAAGGGGAAGAAAAAAACATCTTCGGGAAAATCTAAGAATATTTTTTTGATTGAATCACTTGAGAAGTTTTTCTCTCAGCAAACATTTCAACATACAGGTCTGAAAGTTATAGTTTAGTTCTCAATCTCCTTCCATTAGAGTCATCACTGTCGCGGAAATTTAGTTCCAGGTGAAGAAATTTCTGCACTTTGAAAGTTATCTATAATTTCACGTGAAAAAAAATTTAAAAGCAGACAAAAAGGCGAAAGTTTCTGCCTTTAAAGTATACCGAACTTACATCTGTCAGAAGTATCTGATTGGCCAGCCTGGAAGTCTTCTAGTTCTCTGGCTTTTTCTCTAGCAAATTCGATTACATGTTTCGGAAAGTGTGCAATTTCCGCGACGTGAATCCCAAAGCTCTGGTCGCACACACCAGGCTTGACACGATACAACAGAGTCAGTTGATCAACTGCGGTCAGTGCAGTCACGTGATAATTTCGAACGGTACCAATCTCGTCAGATAGTGACGTCAATTCGTGGAAGTGCGTCGCAAACAAACAAAACGCTTTAAGCTCATTGGCAATGTATCTGAAAAAAAAAACCCAACGAAACAAAATCACCACTAATTACGGGTTGAACTTTTCAATTGTTGAAATTTCCAAATTCATTTACGATCTCGTACCGGCCACTGTTTTAATGATTTTATTGTCAACCATACAGTTCATGTGACAAATTGAGTTCATCAAAAACTTCATGGTGAAAACCTTGTTAAATTTGCTTGGGTCAGTAAGCATAAAATTACGTCATGTCTCGTTTTTTCAAACATTTTTGTAAGGCTTTCTTGCGAAAGGTTTGATGAGCTGAAATTGTCACATGAACTCCAAGGAAGCCTACTCAGAGATTGCCCAGGCGAGTCCAAAACCATCGTAAGTCGACGTTCCACGACCAAGTTCGTCGATTATCACCAGCGAATCTTTCGTTGCCGACTAATAGAAAAAGTGAATGCGACTTGGTAGAAAAATCCCGAATTATATTCCGAATTTCTACTGTTTGTGTTAATTGTTCGATCTTATTTTGTTTAGTTCGTTTTCTGTGATCCCGATTATTCCGATATGATAAGAAACATTTAAAACAAATTCTTCCGAAACTGGTAAGAAACCCGAATGCTCATTAGTTTTTCATAAAAAACCGTGTACTAACATAGAAAAGCTTGAGAAAGGAACTCAAACACATTAACGAAGAATACTGCAAAATCATAAGATCTGTTTTTCTATTTTCGAAATCTTCAACAACAATGATTTGATTGGTTAGTCATAAACCCAGGGTACTTACTCGCAAGATGGAAGCTGTTTCCAACATTTCCGACATGAACGTGGAAACGCCCTTCAACTGGCTATCACCGGCACCTACTCTCGCTAGAATACTGTCAATTATGCTGATTTCAGCAAATTCACACGGCACGAAACTACCGATTTGCGCCATTAAAGTGATGAGACCAACCTAGAGGGAAATACATAGTTTAAACCAACCCATATAATGGCGGATGAGAAGGTTGAAACAATGCCTACTTTAAACGCCGTAGGTAAACACAACCTTGTTTGCAATGTTAAAGAATTAAATCCATAAATCCATTTTCACAGCGTAAACACGGCGTTTTAAGCACAAGGGGAAAGCTGTATTTATTTGTCGTACTGAAAACACGAATTACTTTTCGTACAACACGTTTTGTTATAAGAACCAGAAAATCTGACTCGGGGCTGGCTGTTCTTATTTTTTAGCTTAATTTGCTCTTATTTCGAATTAAGGTGAAAGTTTTACTTTTACATTACATTTACAAGTTTTTATTTTGTAAATAGGCCGTTATCACTGGTTACGTCTCGTTACTTCTCGTTGGTTTTCGTTTTAGTAACGAAACACTCATCTTTTTTTTGTAACGTCTTAACGTCTGCTCAAATACATTTCACACTCACAGCCTATATTGCTACTTATACGAAATTCAAACTCATTTGGGGGTGAAGTTGTATTCTTAGAAAAAAACGAGTTTATAAGCCATTCTGTAAACTGTCAACTGTGAGTTTTGAAACACATTGTCTCTGATAGGCTTACCTGACGAATATATGTCGATTTGCCGCCCATGTTGGGCCCTGTGATGATAAGAAATTCTTGCTCGCCTGAATAAAAAAATAAAAATAAACGGAAGCGACAAAGAAGATGAAAATCAAATCTTTTTGAAAAAAAACTTCCGTCTACTATTAAATGTAGATTGTTGGGTCCAAGGTATCGGCTTGAACCTCCAGCTACGTCAAGAAATCTCAAATCAAACAGGTTGTAACGAATTACGCGCAAGTTTTTATTATGAAGTCCAGCTCTTACCCAGTGGGGAAATTTCTTAAAAAAATCTCTGCGATGGAGTACATTTCTATGAAAATATACGCACTATTTCAATAGGAATGCTCTTCGACACAGTGACTTTTTGACCATTTTGCCCGCTGGGTATACATCAGCACATCAGTAAAATGCTGAGTCATCGTAATCAGCATAATCACTATGAATATATATGCCTTTCTTTTCAGTAAATCCGCAAATTTGTTGGTTATTTTTCAGGGGGTTCTTGTGAAAATTTCGCATCTACTTTCCAGCTTACATTTTAATAGACACTAGCTTGGAATTGTCGAAATCATTCAGTATTTAGCCTAGTGAGAGGGAGCATAAAATGAAATTACAGATAGGCTAACGTAAGATTGATGCATGATAAATATCTCGCTTATCATTATTGGGACAAAGAAACACGGCCCTTATTTAGTTCCAAAGATGTCTGTCTGAACGAGACAAAAGCCGTTTACCATATAGAAGGTGCATGAGAAACAGGACGATATTTAACACCAAAAAAAAAAAATTCTACAGGAAGGATTCAGTTGAAAAAATCATTGAAAAAACAAGACGTGTTGTGTTGGTTTATACGGCGGATACACCTGCACTCTTTATAGTTTAATGAGAACAACAACAACAAAAAACTTTTTTTTTTACCAATGCATATTTTCTTTTTCTTTTCTTTTTTTTATTCCTACTTATTTTCTTTCTCAATTTATAATTAATACACAAGTCTCCTTCGCAATAGGAAACAGTCGAAGAATACTTAACCATCCTCACTGAAGAACATCTGCCGATGCTCAAAGGCAGACGGGGGTAACATATTTCAGATCGTCAAATCTTCACAAATGTTTGGGTTATCTGTCGATCTTTTTAACGAGTCAGTGTCAATATATCGACTCCACTGTCATGTTCATGCCCAAATTGTGTATAAATACGCAAGATATTTTGTTTCATTTCTATCAAGAACCTCCATGATACCCTCCCGCCGTTCCATTCCACTGTTCGGCAAAATACGAGAACTTGCGTTCGCTGATTGGTCGATAACGTTTTTTCTTTCATTATTGTTGCAAACAGAATGCAATTTGTTCTCGAACAACAGCAGAGGGAACAAAAGGGAGAACGACTCGAAAAGTTTTCCCTAGTTTAATTGCTGACATCAAATCAAAAATGAAAAGAAAGAAAAAAGAAAAATAAGAAAAGAAAAGAGAAAAACAAAACAAAACAACAAAACGTAAAATAACAAAAACACATTGTGGCTTGAAGGAAGAAGAAAAAAAAAACCAGAGAGTCAGACTGAGTGAGAAAGAAAGAGAGAGAGAGAGGGGGATTGAACAAGCATCTGTTAATATACTGTTTATGTGTCGTTCATCGCGTCTTTTTGGTATTTGATGTATATGTTAACTACAACTAAAATCTCCTGCGTGAAAGATACGACAAAAAAGCATAAATGAAGATGAATGAATTAAAGACGTTGCAGCGACGGGATGAGGAAAATTATCAGCTCTTGTAAACAACAACAACAACAACAACAATAACAACAACAATTACAACGTCATATAAACATCAACGACGACATCAAAAATTTTTAGCTCAACACCATGTTAAAGTTACTTGTAACACATTAAGGTTATGTCCGGTTTGTTGAACCGAAAGAGTCAGCATTCATTGCCGCTTAGATCGTCCTCTATCTTCGCAGAAATCAAGGGCTTCACAGCAAGAACAACCGCTATCCTCACCTATTATAACGACCATCGCAGAGAGATTGAAGGCTTATTCATTTTGCCGCTTGACCACGCCAGTGCGATCGTTGAATTCGAGTCGGTCATTGAAGGTCGTTACATATTTTCGGAAGTACGACAGGCCGCCGAGTTGATCGACAAGCAATCCTTGTATGAAACAGAAGATCTACATGACGGCATTTTCAACGTCACCATCGGGAAAATACCACCGTGGACGTTGGTGGAAATCCAAGTGACGACGATTTGTGAAATCGAAGCTACTCTTAATGGCGAAGCGTTACGTTACGTTCTGCCTCAAACATTCTCACCGAAAATCGTCAGCAATCACGATGAATATTGCGCGGGGAAACTAAAAGCGGTCTCGACGCTGCCTTACACTTTCCAATTAGAGATTTTAATAGAGGCGCCCTGCTTACTTTGTGGCGTTCAGTCGAATACACATCCTATCCAAGTGGACGCCCCACCTTTATCCCAAACGGGCGCAAAACTGCGTATTTCCTTACCGGAAGAATTCGAACCGATATCAACCGTGTTTGAGCTGTTGATGTTTTTGTGCAGGCCCAGGGAACCGTATATCCTAATCGAAGAACCGAAAGCGTTCGAAACAACCCAAGACCAGAACCCGATCACCAACATAATGAGCAACCCGATACTGATGTTGAGCTACTCGCCGGACATCTCCATTTTCCACAAAGAACTTAGCGAGAACGCGACCAGCCAGGTGGCAGAGTTCATCCTGGTTGTCGAGCCCTTCATCAATCAACACACCTCCAACAATATCTACGAAAGCTGTTTACTTTTTCTGCGAAGCCTACCAGCGAACAGCTTCTTTAACTTGATGTCCGTTAATGCCACGTGCGAACAGCTGTTCGTCACCAGTCAACCTTACTCCAAACAGAATTTGGAAAAAGCTCTGAAGTATGTGCGTTTGACCAAGGGAAGCAGCGTGGACGCACTGTCTCTAACCAAATGCTTGAAATCTTTATACAACCAAGAGACGTTACATCAACTGCCACGTCAGGTTTTCATCGTCACCACCGGGAATATAAACACGTCAGATAATGTCATAGAGTTGGTTCGGAAAAATCGTCATATGTCGAGGTGAATAAAGTCGTTTGTTTATTTATTTAGTTATAGTCGGTCAAATTCCGTTTGACAACCCGGTAACTTTCGACAAGCATTATTCGAACAGAATTCGAATCACTGATGACTTAAACTGTTGGAAGAACTGAAAGTTTGAGTTATCGAAGCACAAGTTATCGAGATTCTTTTGTAGTTTAGAAAGTCCAGGCTTAAACTAATCTAAACCAACAACAACAACAACGAAGAGATGAAAACATCGTGAGAGTAATAACGGCAAAAACAGACATGATTCAATTACAATAATCAACAACCATTTGAATGTTTTTTTCTTAAGAGGCTGTCACATGTTTCTAAAGCACCTTCTGATTTAAGGGTTTCATTCAATCTGGAAGGCGTTATTATTACGAGCATGACATTAGTGGGCGCTTGTTTTAATCATGCCCTCGCTTGAAGATGCTAGCCTTACTGTGATTGCTGTCATCGTACTGTTTAGGGTGTTCGCATTTTGTTTTGGTGCGAATGTCAACGTTCGATTGTTCGATACGATATCTGCACTTACGAATGGAAAATGCCTCTTGATTGGTGGAGAGGAAAGGCCACACAAACATGTAAGATATTTCTTAGAACCATAGCGTTTCTATTGCTCAGTTTCAGCATGCTTCAAAAAGTTTGTAAGTGTACTCTTCTTGTCGTTAACCTAATCGTTGGTATTAATACACAAACAACGAAACGACAGAAGATTTCATTTTCTAGCATTTTAGAATTTTAGAATTTTAGAGTTTGTTTCTCTAGATGATCACGTGTCTGAAAATGGCTTTGAAGCCAGCAGTTACGAATCTTAAAGTCTCTTGGATTCTACCAGACGCCTATGACGTCATCTACACACCGGAAAACCTGCCATGTTTATTTCTGGGAGACAGGATGAATTTGTACGCCATACTGGCATGTAAAGATACACGAAATATGGATAAACAACAGGAATCAACGAGTTCTATAAAGGAGTTTTGGATCGAGGATTTCGAGTTGTTTGAAGACTATCCGAGTAAACAATGCTCGAGTCACAATTTACTAACACAAGACGCGAGTGAAGATAACTCGCCGCCGTCGAGTAATAACGTCATTAAACAGCCACCAATTTCCAACGTCAATCAATCCTTTGATACTGACAATGAGGTTTTTTTAACTGAAGAGGAGGCAAACCAGCTGAAATACTCGATGGGTCTACAGAAACGCTCGTCTTTGGAGCGGATTCAGACTTGGCGTGTGTCAAGGTATCCGGACAACGACATGAATTCCGAACTCACTGATGAACAGGAACAGCTGACAGACACGGAAAAGATATATACCCGACACTCTTCTCTTAGAAGGAAAAAAAGCAGTAATGACGGGGCGGACAGTTTGACCAGCACAAACTCTTATGGTTCAAACTTCAGCTCGAGCAGCCACTTACTCGCCTTTCCTGGATACCCGACCCGTATGAGTTCGTGTCGCAGTGCAGAAGATCGATCGCCGCACGTCCCAAAACACAGTGACGAGCAGATCCATTTCACATTCACCGATCAAGTCAAAGAACGACGTCATAGCAACGACTTGACGTCACACGTCGCCGATCTGAAAGCGACGAGTCAAAAGCGTCGTCGAAAAGTCACCCAAGCTCTCATGGACGAGCACGCAAACACACACTGTCTTGAAAAGTCCAATGAGGAGATTCTGGAGAAAATCTTGGAGGGTATCGTACTTGAGAAAAGACAAGAACTGACTGAGTGGGTTCAGTTAGAAGAAGAAATGACGCAATGCCGTTGGACATGCACAAACAGAACAGAGAAAACGGGGGAGTGCCACGATAACCGGTTAGAGCACAGAGACAGTGGCCTGGGACAGCGCTCCTCCTCGGAGCCAAGAACTAGCGACTTGGAAGAGGAAGTTCCTGTCGCTCTGAAGCGAAGTGGACAATTCTCCAAATCGTCCAGTGGATATTTCGAGCAAGAGAACGAATGCAATCAAATGAAAAACGATGACATCCTCCTTAAAAAGGATATGGACGTATGCAAAGCTAATTTACCAATCGCGGAAGATTCACTCGTCTCTGCAACGGAGACTGGGTGCAACAAAGACAACCTGAAACGAACAAACAGCTCCGCAAAACCTCACAAGAAGCGAATGAAACCAAAACACGTGTGGAACACGCTGGTGGACAAATTGAAAACAATCACGAATGTGGTTACAGATCGGTCCGGTGAAGCAAACTTCAAGGTCAAAGATGACGTCAAAATGCCGGAATACTTTCAAACGTTTTCAAATAAGTTCCACTCCGACACTAGTGACGGCGTTAAAACTTCGAACGCGTACACGCAAGAGCGATTACCACCGCGAGAAACGCAACAGAACAGCCAGCAGTCGCAGCGTCATCAACAGAACACGGAGTTGAGCACGACGTGCGTACAAGGAAAAGTGACGCCGGAAAAAAAACTGAAGAACGACATGACAGCAGGACATCAAAGTATATCGAGGACGACAAGCACCAACGTCAAAAAGCGAAGTGTCGGCGTTAAAAATCGACCGTTGATTGAAAACTCCCGAACGATCAGCACAACGTCCATGTTCGAAATCGGAGAAACGGATATCGGTGACGTTGATAACCTCCACCTTCTGCCAAGCCACGCCCTCATCTACTTGTGTGGCCAGTTCGGACAGCGAGCTTTCAAAAGAATCATCCCGTTCCAGTTGGTGATTGGTGAATCGAATAACGCCGTCGCTAGCGACACGACAGTCCATCAACTGGCAGCTAAATCCATCATACGCGACCTCGAGATTCAAATGGACCAAGATGAAACACTTCTGCTGGACAGCGGAAGATCGTATGTCAAAAATCTCATCGGTGACGTTAGCAGGTCGGCCCATATTGTATCGAAATATACCGCCGTGGTGACGGTAGACGACAGAGCCGATGGGAAGGAGATAATCGGAGTAACACAACATAAAAACTTGAGAAACAGGTAACAGAGTTTCTGCTAGTGATGGATTTCAGCTAAGAGAATATTTTGTTTTAATATTTAATTCGTAAACAAAAAACAAACAAACAAACAAACAAACAAACAAAACGACAAAAAAAGTAAGATTTTTGTTCCCAGCCAATCAAATTTCAGGATACATTTCTCGAGGAAGACAAACTGCGCGTTCAACTATATTTTTGAAGTGCCCTTATATTTTTCCTACCGTTACACTTGCTCAACTAAAACAATCATCGTACGAACCTAGTGTCATACAAAACACAGGTATTATTCCCAAATACAAAATCGACACTTAGAACACGTAAAACTTATAAACTTTACTCCAAGACCCAGAACTCTCCAGGAAAATCCCCTACACAAGAAGCTAAAGACTTTGCTTAGTTTAAGGTCCCCTTCTTCACGTGACTCTGATAACTTATTTCCATTAAATTATTTCAGCAATAATTCACAGTTGTCAGAACGACCTTTCGTAATCAAGGAAAACATGCAACCGGCCTTGGAAGTTCTGAACGCTTCACAGTTGAAACCGCTGTACGAGATCACGACAGAAAAGCCAAAACAAGAGGGCAGCAGCGTTTGGCACACAAAGCTGACGTTAAAAAGTCCGACGTTTGAGAAACCAGTGATGGCAAGTACGAAAACTTATATTCAACGACAAAACTTCAAGCTTGCACAAGAAAAGTCTGTGTACATGAAAGTAGTGGAGCAGATGACAAACGAAGGCTACTGCTTTCTCTCATATGCTTTAGCTGAATCGCTAACAATAAACTATTCACAGCTAAGAGAGAGTTGCCCGTTTGCAGATCCGTTTCTGAACAACAAGGTCAGCGCTTACACGACCGAAACTATACAGCATCAAACAAACGAAATATATGAACACGTGTGGGCGACGGCAATCGCGCTAGCCTGGCTACACTGCTACTGTTCTGAATATCACGAGGAATGGTGCCTAGTTGAAGAGAAAGCAAGGCAATGGCTACAAAGGCAAAAACTCCCAAAAGGATTTACTTTGGAGGACATGGTCATACTGTCCCAGCAAACATTGAAAATTTTAAAGAATACGCCACTGAGAGGGTCATTCAGCGGGGTTTCGTAGTAAAAATCCGTTATATTCGATGTGAGAAGCGTCAGTTTCTTAATGTCCAGACGTGGAATATGGAGACAAAATGCCGCGAAGAGAAAAAAGGTCATATCGGATGTCACCACAAATCTCAGTTCATATGAACATAAACAAACGAAAACAATCTTTAACTCCAATTAGGTTTTTAACATTTTCAAGTAGCTGTTTATACGAAAAAATGATAGTTAGTTTCAAATCATAGGAAAAAAACTGATTTATTGATCTTGTTGTTGTTATCGTTGCTGATTATTTCAGTTTGAAATTTCAAAACCTTTACGAACGAATTAGAAGAAGGAATTTCCAAAAATATTTTCTCTTCGTCTGACTAAAATTATTTGGATCCTGACATGTTAGCTCTGTGTTCGCCACAAGCATTTCAAAAGCGTCTGGTGTATGTTCACGCTTAATTCGACACCCGTTATCATTTGATAATAGAGCGTAGCAGACATCTTTGGAAGCGGTTTGATGCATCGAATCGGTATTTCCATGACAAAGGTTACAGGCGTGGTTTCAACCCAAAAAACCCTTGGATATTTCTTCTGAGACCAGATATTTTTTAAATTTCCTGGAAGAATATCTCAAGATCCGTTGATTTAAGTAAAGCTGGCACTTGGCTGGCACCTCCACGAAAGGAGATGTAAGAATTTTTAAGTTACGGAATGGGTCTTCAAATCTTATAAATTGGACCAACTTCAACACAATCGAATCAAATAATCGTCAAATATGGTAAAATTACCTCCTCTCATTTTGCGCACCCGACATGTTATAAAGTCTCTGAAGAACACGATGTATATTTTAGAAGTAATTAAATAACCGATTACTAAATTAAGCTATGCCAAAACTTTATATCCTTTATCATCCTTAGACCATTATAATGTCTTCTGACGAAAAGATTTATTCTTTTACATATGTTTAAAATGGATCAAATTGATTCAGCTCGCGTTGATGAATAATACCAGACATGCACAAATGAAATTACGAGCTTGATTATAGAACCTTACAGATATAACATCTTCCCCAAAACTCCTCAGATCTTGAGTTTTCCTCCCCTCATAGCCTTCTTTACAAGTTGCTAGTGCGCAAGGCAAGTAACATTATTGGAACTTACTCAAGCAACAGTCAAGACCCCAGCAGTGGTAGAAAGACGACCGTCCTAAAGAAAAGATGTACCTTTAACTAAATTGATATCATTTGAAATGAAAGCAACGTCGTCTTGTGCTTCTAAGCATGGATGCCTAGATCCCTTTAGTACAATTTTCCCAGAACCTGAAAATGGAAACATTTAGTTAGATTATACCAGCCAATACTAGTGCTACATACTTTTTCAATAACCTTCACGTTCTTTGCCAACAAACGCTAACGCTAAATGCTCGCGACGTAATTTGTTTCAATACATTCGAGTCATCTGCAATAAGGTAACTAATTGATGCCGAAAGTAACGACATTACACAAACGCAAACTGGATTGCAAAGCAACAAGAAGCTTTAACTCAAATTGGTTGAACATATATATGGTGTGGATGGCATCCTTAACAATACAGCAAAGACGTCTGATCAATTAACAAGACCTTACATCTGTGGTGATCAACAAACGAGCAGTTTAGTTGAACATGCAAACTGACTTACCCTTCTCAAGAATGACTGGTCGGATGTACGGTACAGGAGCCTGCGATGCAACAGTAGCGAAACTAACATGATTTAAAGAAAAAAATGCAGTTGGTGACATAATATATATCCACATCTAAGCCACAGAAGTTCACAGTGATATGGTTTCAAATTGGTTTGGGTCACTTGGCCTTGAAAACAATTTTGAAAACAATTTTGAAAACAAATAGTTAAATTTTATATTTGTAACGTTTATCCAGGGCATAGCACACATTCAAATAGACTGCTAAATGGGATTGGTTCCCACTAATATAGTCTTTAACCACTAAACCACCAGCTGGTTATGAGGATTGATGGTCAAAGATTGCTTGATGAACACACGTGTGACAACAGTATCAGATATTCTCTAATTAACGCCCGGGGTCCCTGACGCCCCTTACAATTCTTCCATTGCTACGATTTCAACAATGACACAGAACGCTCAAACATCTGAAATGTGATGTTTAAAGGATGCCTCCTTTATCGATTATCAATAGCGGTTTAAGAGAGAGGTACATATAACAATGCGAGATTTATTGGTTCAGACTTAAAATGTCATCGAAAAAATACCAATGTTGAAACTGTTCAACTTCATATGGTTCACTTATTAGTTACCTGATAAGAACATCCAGATGAGCAACCAGATCGCTGAGTGATTGCAGAGGATCAGCATAACCGGCTGAAAAAAAATGGCAAACGAAGGTATCATACGGAGAAACATTATACTAGCTGCACCAATTACAGTTTTGTTATGACAATGTTAAATACCTGCAATTTTCACAACTTCTTTGACTAACTGCGTCTGTAACTCAGCGTAAGTTGATCTATGTGTTTCATATTCAGTACTTAGTTGTTTCAAAGCACTGTTCACAAAACGTACGCCATCTTTTCTTGTTTCCACGGTAGTATACCGTTTATTGTTTCGCAAAGCTTTTTCATCCTGAAATATCATTCTCAAAAAGTCACAATTCAATCACCATGTCAAAACAATGTAGAAGCTTGAAGAAGTAACAACAACCTTATGAAGAAGTAACAACAACCTAAGAAGAAGTAACAACAACCTTAAGAAGAAGTAACAACAACCTTAAGAAGAAGTAACAACAACCTTATGAAGAAGTAACAACAACCTTATGAAGAAGTAACAACAACCTTATGAAGAAGTAACAACAACCTTATGAAGAAGTAACAACAACCTTATGAAGAAGTAACAACAACCTTATGAAGAAGTAACAACAACCTTAAGAAGAAGTAACAACAACCTTAAGAAGAAGTAACAACAACCTTATGAAGAAGTAACAACAACCTTATGAAGAAGTAACAACAACCTTATGAAGAAGTAACAACAACCTTAAGAAGAAGTAACAACAACCTTATGAAGAAGTAACAACAACCTTATGAAGAAGTAACAACAACCTTATGAAGAAGTAACAACAACCTTATGAAGAAGTAACAACAACCTTAAGAGTGACTCGAAAGTAATGCCCAATCTGAGAGTTGGATTCCAATTTTATTGTTTTCGCAGCCACAAGTCCCAGATCTCTGGCTGCTTTATTCAATTCAGATTGGAACTGTGGAGAAATCTCTTGCATCCTTTCTTTGCACTCTTGCAAGTTCTCATCAAAATCTGCTTTAATCAAATATTCATGATTTTCGAGCTCGTCGAAATCAACAGTCGTCTCGATGAGTTCCATGTATTTGCCAAAATCATTGATAAGATCCTATAATGAAAAACTAGGTGGTAATAAACCTTTTTGAAAAATTATTACCATTGTGCTTACAGGCAAAACACAAAGTGAACATCGCTTAGTAAGTTGATCGAACGTAATCGAGGGGGCAACCCTTAAGACACTGCTACTATCCCTGGATTTCTCCACTTACAATTGATCCTTCTCATAACTTGCTGAGTGCATAGCAGAGAGGTATTGAGATACATTTTTCAAGTCTTTGTTATGACCCAGCAGGTAATTAACCTCACGACCTTACTCACCGTAGCAAAAAAACTCAAATGTTCTGCTACGGCAGTAAACATCACGAGAATAGTGTTACTGAGATGTGTAAGCAGAATGCCTACAAATCTTTATAGCTCAAAAATACACAGTTTAAACTCTCTTCAACTCGAACTAAGTACAAGACCCCTTCACCTGCTCCTTTTTTTGTGCAAATCTCCGTTTTTAAACTCTATAAATCGAAAACCTTCTCATCGCCACCATGGTTGTTTGAGTGAGTGAGAGTTTACTACACGATAAAACAAAAATAAAATATGACAATGAGAAAGGTGAAGGCTTTGAATCCTACTTGAAACGGTTTGATGAAGACATCGTTTATTGAAGCTCTACTTTCGCCTTCATATTTTTGTAATACTGAAAGAAGTTGAGGTATCTGTTTCACCGACTGGTAAACCCGCACACAATCCTAAAACAATGAAAGCAAAACCATTAGGTACCACCCCGCCACTATCCAATGGAAATAACAGTGCAAAAGTATACATATTATAAAGACGTTTTAGTAGTGGTACCTGCAAAGTTGCCTTCAACTGGTAAAATTTTTTGGATAGACGTGAAAAGTCTGGTATTTTTCTTAACGGCCCATCCTATAATAGTTCAAAGCATAACTTGAATCAGGGACTGAAATTGTAAGTGAAATGAAAAAAGACAACAGTGTGTCAAACCTGGATGCTTTGTCGTATATCAATGTTATTGTAAAATACATCAACCATGCCAAGCCTTTCGTCTACATTGAGGAAAAAGAACTATCGAATATCATTATTTGTCGAAAGCACAACAAACAATCAACAACCCAATCTAATTGAGTTTCATACTCTTTGAAGGAAACAAATTCAAATGGCAAGGAGTACAATGAAAATTTATGAAATTAGCTAATTAGCGGACACCTCTCATTAACGGACAAATTCATTTTCCCTGGCGAAGGTTAAACTCTCATAAGAAACTCTCCAAAAAGCAGACACCTCTAATTAGCGGACAAAATTTTTTTCCCTGATGGTGTCTGCTAATTAGAGGTTCCACTGTAGAAATAAATGATGATGGATGAATGCTAAATCTTCTTTTTGTTGCTGTGTTTCTTAATTTGATCTATTTTTATTTTTTTTTGTATGTATATGCATCTAAGATAAAAGTATCAAATCAAAAAAAACTATTTTTTTCAAAATTTTTATGCACGGATTAAGTTTTTCGAATAATCAAAATTACGATAAGAAAAGTGAAATTCAAAGAAGAAAAATATTTGCAAATGTGGCAAATTTGAAAAACTTTTGCGAGATAAATTTTTGTGAATTGGGGCCAAATTCGCAAAAATAAGTACAGACCTCCCAGAGCAAAATCAAGTAATTTTTTTATGAATTTAGGACAATTTTAGATAGTATTTTTGGACATTTTAGGGCAAAATTTAAGAAAATTTAGGACAAAGACTAAAACGTTAGAACAACTTTAGGACAATTCCCAAATTATGGACCTGTTACAGTAAACATATCTTTATTTAAGCATATCATTAAATTAAACCATCAAAAGAAAATCAAGATTAGATATATATAATAACGAAGAACAACATAAAGTTTCCCTTGGCTTTGACTTTTAATGAGTGTAAATAAGCATAAACAATTATCAAACCTTGTATACCTTAAGTGTGGAAAAACCTAAAAGTTAGGGTAAAAACAACAAGAAAACAAATGATTGTCTGTTATCTACATTTTGAGTAACATGAAGGTGCAAATGATTCGACTTTGTTAAAAGCTAGTTCTTTAGCTTCCTGTTCATTATCAATCCATGTAGTCTTGTTTTGTTCAATGTAAAGTCTACTAGATAACTCAGGGATAATCAAAAGTGATACAAAGAAACTTATTAACTTCAACTGTTAAAAATACTGGAGCTAAATGAAAACAAAAACTCTCAAAAACTATTTACACTTGAAACGAGATCTATTCAAGTTCTTTTTTCCGAAACAGATTTCAAAACTAAATTTCTCATATCTTCTAGTAAAAGATCTTTCAAATAAGGATACATTCCAAACTGAATAGTGTATTCTGTTTTACAGCTTCACAATTTCTGAATCCGGAAACATCTTAGTTGAAGAGAATAAAAAGTTAGACTCAACACATTTTAAAGCCGGAACAATCTCGGTTTTCCTGGTTAATTCAACTCTAGTTAATGTTATTTATGGACATTTTAATTTTAATGCATTGTCACTGTCCTGTCTTAAGTGGTACTTTCTTTTTCCTCCTTCTCCCTGGTACAATGCAGCTTGCTACTTGTAAGACTCCTGATTTGTGATATACCACTTCTATTAACTGAGAAGACCTTTTGGCATTTTCCGTATTCCACTGAAAAAATATCTCCTTTACAAGGTTATATTCAGTCAAAAATCAGAATGATAGTAGACAATTCAACGAAAGCTGAAACAGAATATACTCAAAATATATAATGTATTTTCAATCTCAATATCTCAGTAACTAGCTACACTCAAAAACAGGAATTGTTTTTTTTTTTCATTTGAACTTTATCCTAAATTTTATGACATTTAGGACAATATACCAAAAGTTAGGACAATTTAGGACAAAATTACTAAAATTTATAATTTTAGGACATTTTAGGATTTTAGGACACTCTGGGAGGTCTGTAAGTATCGCAAAAATTCATATCACAAGATTTTATCCCGCATTAATTAATATGAATAAGGTAAAACAGCTTTATTAGTATCCCGAACCAATTAACTAGAGAATCTACATCTATATTCTATGGAACATTCCTGGTCTTGATCACTTAATTAACCAATTTTGAAACAATCATTATTTTTCATCATTATTCTGCATCATTCATACCTATTCTTTTTTTATCAATAAGTGGTTGTTTTACCCACTGCCCAAGCAACCTTTGACCTTGTGATGTTTTACAAACATTCAGTAAACCAGACAAACACATCGTTTTATTGCCACCTGAAAGGCAAAGCAACTAGTTTGAATACAAACAAGGACGGTATTGAAAACAGAAGGGAGTAAAGTGAATTTTGTGAGTTGTAAACTAAAACGTGTTGATTTGGAACAACAGCTCCCTTACCATCCATAGCAGACGGTAGTATGTTTAACGCACGAACAGCTGCAGCATCAAGTCGCATGTATTGACTCAGATCTAGTGTATGTATGGTGTACTGATTAAATGATGAATCGTCTGACAACAACTGAAAAATTAAACAAAATAAACAAAGTCAATATCATAGTTGCATAGGAACTGGTTGGTATTGGAATAATGAAAATAATAATAAAAAACACAGAACCTCGAGATATTTCAACACAGACGATAAACAACTCATTGCATGCACTAAATCCAGTTCACCTAAGAAATAGAACATTGACTTAAACTTTTAACTTTTAAATGCTTTCAACAATTAAGCAACAATTTCATTTTTTAGTTGTATGTTTTAGCTTCAATTTTCTTCTGTAATTTATGTATCAAAATGAATTTAAAACCACAGTCAGACATCAACATCACTGTGTTCATAACATATTGATATGCAAGGTATGGAAAATGATTCCTAAACAAGCTGAAAGTGAGTATTAAGTGAATAATAAAAAAAGATACTGATAACATACGAAGTGTAGAACTTCCAGATAGATTCTCTTTCAATAACCGGTTTAAATCTTGAGCAATATCTTTACTCATGTAATCAGCTATGAAAATAAAGTATCAATAATGAAACAGATCTTCAAATGGTTTATCACATGAAGTGATTAACACAGACCTTTTTTTCGCTCAGTGATCAAAATTCGTGATCTTTCCAATACCAGTTTGAGTTTACCACCTTCTGCAGATAAATCTTGGCCCCGTATTAAACATTCTTTCGGACCAATTTGCATGAGAAGAGCCTAAAGAAGGCAAGTAAACAGCTTAAACAGTTGTAATATCAAAATCACCATGATCAAAGTCAAAGGTATTCTCGTTACACAAAGTGGCAAAGTGGCAAAGTTTTGCTTCGGAAATTGTTCAACAAAACTTTCAGTATTGAGGTCTCCAATCGCTTTGGAATACGATAGTGGTTTTGAATTAAAATTCAGTGATCACAAATTTTCTTCGTTTGGTAGTAGAAAACAAGTCTATTCAGCGAAATCCGCAGGAATGAAGAAGGAGCTTTGTGCGCATGATTTTATTATGTATTATTTAATTGTATAATGTAGTTTTCTCTTTCTTTTTATTGATCTTTTAAGTTACAAAAGTATGTGGAAGGTTGCAGTTTTGAAAAAATAATCTTTTATTAAAAAAATAGCCAGCCAGGAGGTGACGAGTTAACGGAATGGAAACATCTCTAATCTAATTCAAACACCATTTGAACTTCAAACCAAAACGATGGAGAGTAATACATTTTTTTTTTATTTTCAGGTTTTATTTTTCCTCTTTATTAATTTTTGCATAAATTTTATTTACCGTAAAAGTAATCTTTATATATAGCTAACATTTTACGTTCCGAATCTTTGAAAACAATGTTTTGTTTTATTAATTCATTCTTCATGAAAATCTCATTATTTTTACATAATGACACATTTCAAATTTGACTTGATTATCATACAGAATGAAGATCGTTGATCTTAACTGGAAAAAATCTACTTATAATAATCCGCAATCGTGTGTAACACATTTAACTTAGAGAGTGATGGTTTTTTTAAAAATTTACGGCCAAAATATTCTTAATTGTGGTCATATAGCGGCAGTTAGACCACGCAAGACACATTCACGATTAGTATAATAGCACGTGGCATTTGACGTCAGTTATTTTTATGATCACGGGGAACCATTGCATTGCATCCCCAATAGAACGCGACGTTTTAGGAAAAATATCTCGAGAACCCATGGGGATAACAGACGTTTTTTAGGGTCTGCGATACGGGCGATATGGTGACGCAAAATTTGGGACTAAATTTTATTTGGTACTGCGGCTGTGACGTCATCAAAATCTTTGATCGACGATATCTCAGCAACGGTTGGTCGTAGCGAAATGATCCCGTACATTTTTTTGATCAGTTTTTCGAGCTCTACAACATGGTTGCACTGTGAGTCGTGATTCCTTAATTAAAATTATTAAAATAAAAAAACGGTGTTCACGCACACGGGGAATGCGGCACATCGTTTTCAAAATTATTAGCCGTAAAAAACTTTTACGCGGGTTACTAGTTGATCGCATATCTGTCAAAAATTTACACAAGCGCATGCCATAACTGATATCATCAATTAAGCGTGCGATGACCACACGTCTGCTAATTTTCTTACGACCAGGCCTGTGGCACCACATTTTAGTTTTAAATACTTTCTGACTTTATTATGAAAGTCATCTTCATTATTAGATTTCAACAATTCCTTCGAATCCCTACCCACCTTCACAAACCTAGGTTCACCATCAAAAGAAACAAAAACCATGCTTTAATAAAGGAAGACCAAACAATGCAGTTTCCTACAGTGAAAATATTCTCTACTACTATTTACTAGCATGTAGAATGCCCCCGCGCTCAAGCATTCCAATTTGTACACACAACAAGCTATACATTGCAAGCCTATACAACAGAAACAAAAACAAACAAAACTTTGTTACTTTTTGTTATCTCTTAGGCCTATGTCACACTGATGCTAACTATACCTTTGAAAAAGTGTAAATAAGGCTTAACAAGTAATATCAGAAAGTTTTTGTTACAAACAAAAGAAATGTGTGAACTGAAACCATGGATACATATTTTATAATCAAAATAAGATTAAGATTTGTTAAAGAATTCTGTAAGAACCAAAAGAATAAAAAAAAAAAACTTTTTCAAAAAGAAAAATTAAAGCGAAAAATCCATTAGAAATCTGTGTTTCAAACTTTGATTCGAAACAAAAAATAGCCAAAGTTTACATAAAAAAAATAAGAAAAAAATATAAAAAGGTTTTATTGATCATGATCACAACAGGTTTGGAGGACAGAAAGAAGGGAAAACACAAACAATGACAGTTTGTAGGCTTTCTTGCATACACAGAAATCCAATTAAAATCTTTTTAAGGCAAGATCCGCCAAAAATCAGTGCATTGAATAAAATTTATTGAATGAAAGATTTAGAGTTAAAACATATACAAAAATAAAATGTATTGTTGGCAAAATTTCAGATTTCAATCTGTGCTTCAAAATCCTAGTCGTTCACTTCACTAAAACAACACAAACGTAATATGAAATATGTCTAAGCAATTTTAGCATTCGAACTTCCTAAATAACATAGTATAATAGTAACAGTATAATAATAAATTAGGAAAAACACATTCTGTCTCCCACCTACGGTACCATGCTTTGACATGGAAAAAAAGCAATGTCAGCAAATAATTGTATACCACTGTGTAATGTCAACACGAAAGTTGGAGGATGATTAAGATGAAGAACAAAATTGGAAACTGACATTCGTCTATCTCGTGAAACTACTATGTCTCCTCGCTCGCTGCAGGTGCAACCAGCAACTTGTTTCTCATCAAATGGATAGTTTTTTCTTAATTCATGCCTGAGGCCTTGTGACATTACTTGGTTCTTTATATTTCTATTCTGTTACTGAATGAAGAGTACAGAAACTAAATATTAACATGTGAGCCACCTGATGCAAGATAAAAGAATCAGTGGCTAGCATATTAAATCATATTCAATGGCTAAGTAAGAGTCAAAACTTGTTATAAAGTTTTGTGATAGTAAAAAGATATATGCTCTACAACGTTCTTTGTTTACAACAGTATCACCATGGTGAAAAAATCTAAAGAGTACAGTATAGCTTAAAATATTTTCAATATAAAAAAAAATGCATCATGTACCTCTGTGTTTGAAAATTGATCATTATCTGTATATTCACAAACTTGCAGTTGCCTTGTAGTGGTGTTAGCAAAAGCAGCTCCAACAATCTATAAGTAATGTTAAAATGAAAAAGAATGCTTTAACATTGTCGGTGAATGAATAATCAAAAAGGTGGCAATGAAATAATGCTTGTTTACCCGTTGTCCATCTGCACCAACACCAAGTTTTATGCTAATTACAATTGCTGAGACAGACATTTCAGTATTGGTAAAAATTACATCTTCAAATTGTTGTAGGTTTCCAGGAGAGGCCTAAAAATAACATAGTAAAACAGTGCTTATATCAACTTCTTTTTAATGGGGATCGTGTAAAATAATGTACAGCTTTGAGAAAAAGGATTCCAACCTTCCCAGCCAGTTCCCATTGGTTACTTTTTGTACTTTTGTTTTTGTAGACTTCTACTCGGTATTGTCTGATCAGCAGCAACTCTCGAACAAAATTTTCGAAATTCAGCCTGCTAAGAGCAACTGATGGAACCTTGGAGGAACCTGTAACACAGAAAAGATGGCTCATAAAAATAATTAATTCTCAATAGGTAATCCTCTTGCCACTATTAATCTATATCCTAATACGCGCTGTGCATCCAGTTTTTAGTTTAGAGAGTGAACGTTTCGGGTCGTTTTTCGCGGTCAAAATCTTCTTAATCGTGGTCATATAGCGGCAGTTAGACCGCGCAAGACACATTCACGATTAGTATAAGCAGAAGAAACCCTTATAGTGCATTTGATCGTTTCAAATGTTTTGATTGTTCGCAAGATAAAGAATCGATAGCGTTGATGTTCGTTTTCCAACGAGTTTTCATTTGCTATTTTCAAAAGCAGGTAATGAAACGTACGAGAGTAAGAAATTTCAAGACAACAAAGTTAGTAACGAAAGTATTGCACGAAGATTTATTAATGTTTTTAGGGTAAGTACGCTCTTGAACTTTGTTTGCTTTGTTTTTCTTAATATAAATAGGGTTTCTGCATCATTACTTCTCCCTTAGGGAAGACAAAGAAAAACAATGAAATCTGAAGAAATGAATTTTAAATCATGACGTTCTGGATTGGTGAAGAACAATATTCTATATTGATATCCAATCTTAGCGTCGTAAAAAGAAAATCACTAGAAGGTATTAATTTGTTTTGACACGTTTACGACTTACGGGTTTGGCTTTTCAAAATAGCAAAATAGCTTCTGTTTACCTTGGAGTATGGGTTCCATGAACAGTTACAGCCATTTTAATCTTTCTGTTGTTTTCATGTGCGCACAATTTATTTCTAGATCGTATCGTGAGGATTTAATATGAGTATTTCTTATGCGTTTCAGATCTTCCGAGTAAACAGATGTTTATGATGTGCAGCATTGATAATGAACAGGTAAAATACTTTATCTGGAATACCTACAGAATTTTTAATTAAAAGGGTGAGGAGTACTTTTTTCCATTTTGACGTTACGTTTTTAAATCACGGGGAACCATTGCATTGCATCTCGATTGGAACAAGGCGCTTTTCGAAAGATATCTCGAGAACTACATTTTTGAGGGCCCGCAACATTGGCGAACAGGGCTGTGATGTTTGATCCCAGACATGTCGGTAACGGTTACTGTATTTTTCAGATCATTTGGATGTACTTTCTCAACGTCGTTCCGTGATTAAAATTTTTGTGGCCATTTTCTGAGACGTCATTTTTAAAATCAAAACACGTAAAATATTTTACACAAGATGCAATTTATTTTAGAGAGTAAAAATAGCGGATGCACAGCGCGTATTTTTTAATTTGATGGGTTTCAGATCTTCCAAGTAAAACGATTTTTTTGAGCGCACTCCAGTGATGATTGCAAACTTGGAAAAATGTTTTATCTAGGTTGTGTTTGTTTAAGTGGGTGTTTAAAATCAGGGGAACCATCGCATTGCCTCCTAAATTAGACTCGAAGTTATTTGGATAAGATCTTTAAAACCTCTAAGAAAATAACTGGTATTTTATGGTCCGCGTTATTGACGAAGTGGTGACTACAACACTAATGCACTTTCTGTTTGTCATTTTGTAAATTAATTTTTCGACACCATTTTTGAGACGTCATTTTCAGAATTAAAACCCGTAAAAATTTTTTACACGGGTTACTAGTTGGTTCATATTTGTGCAACAAGAAAGGACAGGCAGGTATAGCCAGTCAAGGTGATATGGTTTAATATGAATTCTATTTATGACTAAAATACAGTTTGCAGGAAATTCTTTTCTATACAAATTCAAGCTTAACATACATAAAATATAAAGGAGTGATTCACTCAGAAAGTCAAAAATCTGAAATACGTACGATTATGATAACACATAACAAAATCTTTTTAAAACACATTGTGTAACTTCTTTAGAATCAAATTCAAATCTTCTTCACTACCACATACTTAGTACTGACAAAAATATATGATCATGAATTGTTACACACAGGTGAAAGTTGTACAATACATAACCTTTTCCAAGCTCCTTTATAACTGTAGTTGTTTTAAAAAATTCTTTTGCAGCAAACAAAGCATCTTCATTATGAACAGTAAAATAGTCCTAAGAGGTAAAAATGAGAAGAACAACAGGAAGAACAAAAAAAAATGAAACTAACTTCAAACATTGAGAAACAAAAGATAAAGCATCGACAACTTACATTTCGATCAAAAATCCTGATGGTTGTGTTAGGTTTCTGAAAAGAATTAGCATAGGCAATTTTATTTATGCCATGAGTGAATGAGTTGACTTGGGTTAATGCTAAATCAATTCACACATTGAATATCATTCTGAAAACCAACTTCATCACTAAGACAACAACACTAAAATGAAGACAAATAAATGTATATTCATACTTCTTCTAAATTTGACAGGAAAGATAAGAATCCTTGTTCACCAACATTTTCTAAAAATAAAAGTAAATGAAATGTAAATGGTTTATAAACAATTCAAAAAATTAATGATTTGACTAATTGCAAATTCCAAATTACTTCCATTCCTTCTCATCACCGATGCAATCTCTACTTAAAACCAGCCATACAAAATGCTCATATTTTTCTCCATCAAATTCTAACTAGTTCTTGTACTATGATGTCAAGAAAGTTTTGCGGTTTTTGTGGTTTTGGCTCGAATCGCAAAAGTTTATTCCTGCAAAATTTTCAAAATAATCCCAAGTTTCGTTAATTATTACAAGAGAAATTCCTCCGACCTAAAGCCTGTTTGTAGAAGTTCATTGACTCTGTTCATTGAAGTTTTTTATGGATCAAGGTGGAAGATTCTTAGTAACTTTAACGAGTAAGCATTATCGAAGATCGCCATTGGTTCAAAGGGGATGGAAATCGGCTGCAAAGTCACAGCTTCAATCCCTGGAACTTACATAAATATATATGTGACGGTTTATGGGAAAAGGATAACAATCGAAAAAGCGATTTGAATCGCTTAATCGATTAAGCGATTATTTGAAGCTAAAAAGCGATTCTTTAAAATCGATTTTTAGCTTCGAATAATCGCTTTTCCGATTCACATGAATCGCTTTTCCGATTCACATGAATCGCTTTTCCGATTCACATGAATCGCTTTTTAGATTCTAATGAATCGCTTTTTAGATTCTAATGAATCGCTTTTCCGATTCCAATGAATCGCTTTTCCGATTCTAATGAATCGCTTTTTTGATTCTATATCACTCACTCACAAGTGTTGATTAAAATTCTGATAAACATTTCCCCCAAGGAATAAACCAAAATATCGATCGAACAACTCAAAAAAGAATTGTAAGGGACGGTTTCTATTGGTAATAACTTTAAAACAAACTTTTTTTTCTTTTTTCTTAAACTGAATGTGAACCATGTTCTGTTATGTGAACAGGGGTGGAACAACTTAAACAAAAAAAAGAATTATAGCAGACGGTTTCTATTTGTAGCAACTTGAGAACAAACTGTTGTTTATTTTATCTCTTAGTGAATAAGAACCAGGTACTCAGTCATTATTAAACACGAGCGCGTGCTACCTGTAATTATACATCCGTCACATTGAGTTTTCAAATTAATGCTGAAGTCGCGATAACAACAACATCTTTTGAGTGTGTAGACATCTTTATCAATAAAAAAACTTTTTATTTTTATTTGGCAAAATAGCAATTAGATATAATACTCCCGGTTATGTTCCAACTTCGAAAACTGGCGCATGGGAATATGAAAAATATAAACATACATACATAGACGTTGAACGAAACGAAACGTAGTAGTAGGTGAATCCTACTTTTCATATTCTAACAAAATACCGTTACTTTATTTTATTTATATCGTTTGTTATCACAATCCCTTGGACGGTCACATATATGAAACATGGAATCTACTATGTAAACAAATAATCTTATTATGGCGATAGCAACGATTTTTAGTTTTTATTTACATTTTCTTTTCGAAAAGATTTTTTTTCTCTCTTGGCGCACATCTGTCTATTTGCAGCTCATGCAAGTATATTTCTTTTGTTATAAATTCTGGTTATTAATTAAGCTACGTTTACATTAGCGAAAGATCCTATCACGGCTTTCTGTAGTATTCGTCCGTTTCTTTCCGCATTAAATTTTCCAAAAACAGCCTTAAAAATAAAAATCTATTTCCAGATGGATGGTGTTTTTGTATCTATTATGTATTATTGCGCCAGTTTTATAATGCCGTTTTTCACCATTTGGTTCTTGTTTATAATTTGAGGTTTAATACTTCTATTTTATTATGATACATAGAGAATCTACGATGATGAAAATCTTATTAACTTATTAACTTTATTCTTATAATTAACATCACTTCTGACTTACAAATCGATTTTTTGAAATCGCTTTTCCGATTCAAGTGAATCGCTTTTCCGATTCAAGTGAATCGCTTTTCCGATTCAAGTGAATCGCTTTTTCGATTCTAATGAATCGCTTTTCCGATTCTAGTGAATCGCTTTTCCGATTCAAGTGAATCGATTTCGAAATCGCTTTTCCGATTATTTTGAATCGATTTTTTGCAGCTAAAAATCGATTTTAAAGAATCGCTTTTTCGATTGTTATCCTTTTCCCATAAACTGTCACATATTCTCATACCGAAAAAGTATCGGGATATACTAAAAGAGAATTACACAGAACCTAAATAAGAAACTATACTTGGTTCATATTTGGTTTCAAAAGATGATAGCGAGGTAGCAAGAGTGCCATTGCAACAAAAACGAACACAAAAAACAAAAGAGAAAAAGCGAAATCAAGCCTACCTAAAAGTAAGGACATTCGGACATTTTTTAATCAAAAACGGACAGCAGTAGAACAACGAAAAGAAAGTGATGATCAGCAGAAGAGTGAAACAACGATCATCATTGATTAGCAATTTCGTTGTATTATTTTGTTCTAATTTTTTGTTTACTGCACAAATTATTTTGTCTGTATGACATTCGATATATCATTGTCATGTCTTCTGAAAGAAAACTAGATTAACTAGCTTTAACGATTCGTTCTTTATTCCTGTCTTTTTGATACAGCATTTGCTTGAATCTTAATCTGGTCTGTTAAGCTGCTTCGAAAAATATTACCTTATCAGGGATAATTTGGTTGGGGAAAAGTGACGAAAATTTTCCCGACGAAAAAATTTCCTCGCTGAAAAATTAAACGACGTTTGCCTAGTGAAGTTTTTCTGTCTTAAAATCTCCAACGTATAAGTTTTTCTTTGTCTAATATGAATGACACTGACAAAAAATGAATAGTAACGAAGGAGAACGAATCTGAGAGACAAAAATTACAACAGAATGCAAATTCAAATATCAGTGAGTTTGTTCACAAAGTGTAGTAACTATCAAAAGAACAACACGAAAATGGCATTAATCTACTCTTTCAATGCAGTTATTGCGTCTCGAGGCTTTCATGTTCACAACGTCCCCAACAAAATTTCCCCTCTAAGGTACTCTCGATTGGCAAGCGCAAAAAATAATGTTAACTGAGGAACCACAAAAGTTTATTCCTGCAAAAAGGATTCATTTCAACAAACCGCAAAAGTTTTTTCCTGCAAAATACAAAAATTTTACGATTTGGTCGAACCGCAAAACCTTCTTCTGCAAACACTTTCTTCCTTTAAAGTACAAAGCTTGAGGTTTTAAAAAAATAAATATTGATAAAATATTGAAACACTTACAACCCTACAAAAACTTTTACCAGTTTCGATCCTAGACCTTTATTTTATTTATACAGTATACTCTCGATAAGTGGGACACTCAAGGGACCGAACAAAAGTGTACTACTTAGCGGGCGTCCTACTTATCCGAATTTCCTTGTAAGTAGGGTTTTCATACAAAGGCTTAATTTGTCCTAGTTATCGAGAGATTTTTTGTAAAACTTAGCGAACAAGAGGACTTTGAGGCTAAATTCATAAATAAGAAATGGTGATAATTGCATTTACTTTTCTATTCCATTCAATATAACATAAGATTACACTACATTAAACGGAAAAAAATTCTGTCAATTTGCTTTGCCTGGAACCAGCTATTACTTCATTTTCGACAATTCTAGAAACTTTGATCGTAAGTGCTTTTAGTTCGGTCGTGTCAATCATCATGAAGTAGTTCATCAAGGTATCAATGGCATCGTGTAATTGAGATGTGGCTGGTTTCTCCAAAGGATTTTTGCCTTTATCAATTTCCTTGAGTATAACATACTTTTTGGTTATCGGTGTAGATTTCAGCTTCCTTTTTTGACCTAGCTGAGGCATGACTGCACACGTGAAGAAACAACCAATGTGTAGAATAGATTTGTTGACAAGTTTTTGATTAAAATCAATGCAATGTCTTCTGTTTCAAGAAAAAAATATGAAGTCATTCCATTGCATGTCCCACTTATCCGAAGTTTTTGCCTCAAGGGACCAAGAAAAAGTGTACTACATAGCGGGCGTCCTAGTTATCCGGTGTATCACTTATCGAGAGTATACTGTACAATCATTTTTAGTAAGAATCAAGATCAGGTGTCTAATCGAGTCATTGCATTTTCATCAATGCAAGTGTCAGAAGTTGAGAATTCTAACCGTATGGAGAAGAAAGAAGTTCAGGTGTTAAACGAGGTGAAAAGTAAAAACATGATTGTAAAGCGTTTGATGTACAAATCAGGAAATATCATCAGTTTGATGTATGGCACTTTTCTAAAGTATCAAAAGTATCAGTGTTACCTTTCACATCCAAAGCTTGAGTGGATGGGCAGGAGTGGATGGGCTACACTTAGTTTCATATGCTCTCATCCTCTTTTGAGATCACAAGAAAGTAGACGCAAAGCCTGGCTATCTCCTAAATTGCAATCATTCGATGCTTTACAATCGATCATTTTTGATAATAGGATTCTCAATAATTTAAAAGGTTAGAGGTGTTTCATTCTTTGCTGGATTCCAAAAAGTACTCACTTTTCTTATGCATGGATGATTGCTAGGACTCAACTGGCTGTGATGGATTTCAACTTGGGATGCGAAATTTTTATTTATTTATTCATTAAAATAATTTAACAAAAGATGGCAAGAAATGTTACAACATCAACTTTTCTAAGGTTACCAACACATGGGTCAGCAAAGTTTATCAAAGAAGACAAAGATAACACCATTTTCAAGGAACATGTTCAACCAACAGTTACTGTTCCTACAACAAAAGAAATTTTATCCCTCCCTTATTATGCTGAAATCCCCAGAAATATCGCTCCTGTTGAAAAACCTCCAAAAAAAGATGTTATTGCGAATCAAAGAAGATGTTTTGTAAAAGTAGTTTATTTGTGTTTTTGTATTTGTGTAATTTTACTGCTTTTACAGCTTTGGGTGCGATCACACCACCCTCGGATTTAGTTGGCCTTCTTTTTTTACCAAGCAATTTTTCAAGCGATATAAACATTTCTAGAACACTAAGTTTAAGCTAAGGGGAGGATTGAGCGTATAATTACAAAATATATGTTTTGGTGAAGCATGTAATAACCATTCGTTTGTTTGAATTATTCATTCTGAATGCTTCCCAAAAATTTATTATTGCAATGTTTGGTACACAATAGCACAAATTTAATTTTACGACCATTATTGAAACTTATGCTAATGTATCGCTAGAGAAGCGGTACTCCTCCGAAGATGTAGAAATTGTTTGTTTTCTTCTTTCTTCATTTTCTGAAGAACTAAGCTGAAAAGGAAAATTTGACACGGTAAAAAGTTTTGTTTTTGCATAAAGTTTCACCACCCAAAAATAAGAAAAATTTATATACCATGTCGAATTTTCCCTAGAGTTATATATGTTTCTATGCAGTTGCTATGCTAGATCGTCATCATTCAATCGGATGTATTCAAATAGGAGAGTAAAATAAATTATTGAGGCAATTCTTTATAATAAATCACGATTATTTTAGCGACAAATTCTGCTGGTCAAGTGCTCCTTACTGCAAAGGAAGAGGCTATCCTGGGTAAACATTCGTAAATAAAATAAATAAAAAGTGAACTGGTGTAGCCATGCATGTACCGAGGTTAGCAACTCATAACAAAATAAAATCCATCATATATTTCATCAGAGAAATTGCACATCGTCACACAACACACTTCACTGTTGACATGGACACAGCCAGTATTACTACAGTGCAGCACAATAACTTCATACGAAGGAAAATTATGTTTTTATCTGAATAGCTACTGATATTTAATCTTACCGAAAGAAATTTGTTGGTTTGGCTGGACAGTAGACATTTTCTCTTAACGATGCAGAAAAAAAACCAGCAGAAGATCACAACATTCCCATGTGTTTTTTCCCGCTCAATAATGTCGTGTAACTGCCACACCACATGGCACACTTTCCCGGGAATTGATTGTGTTGATGAAACACAGAAACTTTGTTAGGAGTTCGATACTACTACGCGTCCATTATCCCAGGAAATAAAATATTTGGTTTTTTTTTATTTTTACACACAAAAACGTTTACCAATGCCGAAATTACTTATCACAATCACTTATAACTTCCAAAATATCACATGTAGATTCATCGTTGTATGTGATGCTTAAAGTTCATAGCAAAAAATAAGTTGCTTATATTTTTTTGCCTTGACGTGACATCAAAGGTTTCAAGGTGCGGAGTCATTCATTGTATGTACAATGAATCCATTAATTGCAATAGAATTATTCTCGATGTTATTCATTCTGTCAACACCACAAGCACAGTTAAGATAATTTATGAGCATAATATGATTCGGAATTATTATACAATTTTACTGTGATTGGAGTGCATGAAGGTAGAAGTATTACAAACTTTCTGCCGGGAAGGTCTGAGGAAATACAATTCCATTCGTGAGGAATGTGTGCTAAGACACATGGTAGGGTGGAAGGTGCGCAGTTTGCAATGTAGAAGACGAGTTAAAAGCTCAGATACTGTCGACTGCCACTTCACTAATCACTACCGTATCAGCGACTTGAGTGCGATACATGCAGCAGTATTCATCACTGGCAATACTGCAACTCAATTCAGACTACTCCCAATCACAACAGTGGTTTTATATGATAAAGAACAAACTAACTTTAGTCCCGAATAACCACTTTCGTAAACCTAAAGTAGCCATGAATTACAGTGACTGAAATGACGACACTGAAATCCATTTACCACATAAACATCAACAACACTAATTCGAAATATTTACCGTCCAGATGCGTAGCAAGAGCTCAGTCAAAATTTGTATTTTAGTCAATTTTAATCGACACACTTAAGACTGAAAAGAAATACCATGATGTCACACTTCGCCACTTTTTTTAAAACACCCCCTGAGTACGTCTGCGGCTTTTATTTCGACACCAGGTACATGAAATAATGTAGCATGGTTACTTTATAATACAAGGGGGTCTTGATTAGTAACAAACCTGAAAATGTTACAATGAAACGTGTTTTAATCTAAAAATCGATTATTTTGTAGATACATGTTCTCTTTAATCACTGTTACCCTTTTATTTTACTATTGCCATACAATCTCTTGCAGGCAGTCTTGCAGACATCACCACCCAGTGAGCAAATCTCTTTTTCTCTGCGGTAGAGTACAGTGGAACCTCTTTTAACGGCCACCTCCATACATCGGTCACCTCCTGATAAGCGGCCAGAAAAGAAAGTCCCTGTCGAATTTATTGTCAAACTCTTATAAAAAAAACCTCCATACATCGGTCACCTCCAATCAACGGCCAAACGGCCACTTTCTATTGTCCCAATGTCTAATTTTACCTCTATTAACGGTCTAAAAAAATCTTTATGCAAGCAAATAAAAGAAAAAATATTTTATTTACAATAATTATTTACAAAAATAAAGTCAAGTCAAGCAGCCATTGCAGTGATTTGAACAACTTTTGCGAAACATTAGGTGATGCTGACTTAGTAAGTGCTTTGAATCTTGTCACACTACGACTTGAAGCACTTAGGCTCAATAATGTTGTGTTCATTGTGATCATGAATCATTCCCACCTCTCCCGACCACCAGCCTTTTTGATAATAAAAAGTATATTCATAATCCTCCATACATCGGCCTCTAATGCAACGGCCACTTAAGCTGTGTCCCTCAAAGTGGCCACTATTACAGGTTTCACTGTACATTTCTAAAGAAGTATGCACACTATTTCAATGATAATGCTCTCCGATGCAGTATTTTTTGACAGTTTTATCCACTGGAGAATATTTTATAACATCCGAAAATCAGAAACCACGCCAAGACATGAAACATTGACTTATCAAATCAGTTCTCGACGATTCTGAAGCTTCTTACGGCCTTCTACAAGTTTCGCGAGTTATTTGGAAACAATTGGATATTATAGTCCATTTCTCATATTTTGACCTTTATCTATCTTATCTACATGATTTCTATATTAGGGAGATTCGTAAACTCGACGAGCCTGTTACACGAAAAAAATCAATTACTTATGAGAATTATTTTGAAACTGTTCTACTAAAACGGTCCTTCAGAGATTTAAAGCCTTTTGTTGTATCAAAAGAAACATCATTACTTTGCACGCTTATTTAAAGTGTTGATGTGAAGTTTCTAATGACTTTGTAGGAAAAAATTCACGAACAACTCTACTAAGTTGTATACAATTCCCTACAAATCTATAGAAAAATAGGTTCGTGTAAACGAAACATGATTTTTCCGAATCCCGCTAATTCACTGTACATTATATATTTTAGCGTTATATAAACTATGTTTAAGCCATATCATATCAGATCAGATCAGATTGAGACTTGTGGCAGTTCTCAATAGAATTGAATAATATTTGCCTTTCTCTCTGGAAAGTTCACTTATTGGGATCATGAACAAAGAAAAGTCTTAAATTTAAGATTGTAATTCAATTTATGTAAACGGAACCCTTATCTAACAATGCCTGGATTGAAATTTCCTCTGAAACAGTTTTAAAATTTGTGGGAAAGCGTTTATACCTGCATTCATTACAAAAATAAATTATTCTAAAACAGGAATACAGTTTCTCAGGGGACGAGGTCGAGAATCTAATCAATCTGACTTCACGGTACTGTTGTTAATGTGCCCCATGGACCATCAATTTTTTCTCGGCCGAGTATCGTCATCTTCGTCGTCGTCATCGATTGCCCAATGCTGTGCTTCCCCGGAACACAACCAACAGAAGAGAACTGTACCAATTAAGTATATAAAAAAGGTTATCCAAAATACAGTGATCCATTCTGATCGAAGCTGAAAGGCAAATCCCACATACATTATCAATTTGTTGGAAATGTTGGTTAAAATAAAATATGTTTTGATATGCGACAAATACCTTGTTTTCGGTCATTATGCCAACTAATAGCGGACTTAAAAATCCAGTTGTTGTTCCGGCAGTATTTGATATTCCCATAACAATCCCAGACAAACACGGTGCAATATCTAACACATTCACTTCATAGCCACTGTGCAGTAAGCCAGACATAGCAACACCAATACACATACTTAACACCGCCACGCTTGGCGAGTGGCTGTAACCAGCAATGACTATCATCACTGCAGCCGACATTGCACCTAAAGACAAAGCAGTGTCAAAAGTGATGCATCTTTAATACTGACACATGAGTGTCCTTAATACTGACACATTTTAAATGATGTCTCTGAGCTACTTACCAACTGCGTAAAATATTCTTCTAGCATTTGCAGTTGTTATGTACTTGTAGCGCAAAATATCAGCCATAACGCCACCGATAGGTCCAACAATCGCTTTCAGAAGAAACGGAAGTGACGCAATAAATCCCATCTAGGAACAAAACACATTATTTTTAGAGAAATTTTCAGTATTGAATGGTGGAGAAGACAGCAAACATTTGATGAATGACGATTAACATAAAAATCATCAAAACATCTTGTATCAAAATCGCAAGGAAGTAACCCGAAATAATAAAGTTTAAGCTCTGTCTTCCATACGTCTTATCACTGAATTATTGTTTTAATGTAAGAAATACGTATAGTATATTGCAGTCAGTTGATAATTTCTAATGAGCTGATACGCTGTTGACTGGGACCAAAACGCAAGTCACAGCAGCTGCACTGGTTCACTACACTACCACAGTAGAAATATATAAGACTGAATGATTACATATACAAAGTACTTGCTTGCACTTACCGTCTGAACATTAAACTTCATGATATCCATCAAGAATAAGGGCAAACAGATTAATATAGTATAGAGTCCCCAATCGTTTGCAATATTTCCAATAATAACGCCCCATACTGGCGTTGATAAAAATATAGCTTTCCACGGAATTTTCATGCTCTGAAAATGAAAGTGGTTTGTTAAGACTCACGCAGAATATTTAAATACATCAGACTAAATGGAAATACTGAAGGACGAATTACATTAGTTTGTCTGGGCGCAATATATTTACTTTGGGCGTAGCTTTATGAGAGATCGGGTTTTTGGCGTGGATTTGAACTCAAATGTTAAAATGAACTGCTTAACTCTACAGAAGAAGGAAATGTTTACCTTTCGCGTCAGGACGTTGTTGTTGATGTATTTCCTTTCTTTATCAGAAATGGTTGGATGCGCATCCGGCGTTGCATGAACGACAAACATCCACAGAATTGACCACAGTAGTCCAAACGCACCTGAAACAATAAGAAGAAATTTACCTTTCTTGATATGAATCAAGTGCGATTAAGTCTCATCTTACATACTGATACTGAGGATGACTTCAAATGCGTTGTTATGGACTTACCAAAACAGTAGAAAACTGATGCCCAACCCCCATCAAATCCATATTTGGTCAGTAGGCCCGTCAAAGGCATGGTCACAACAGTTCCAACATTCATTCCAGCTATAGCTATGGTCACCAGAGTTGTTCGTTCTTGCAGAGGTGCCCAAGAACTCCAAATCTGGTGATTGCATGGAAGCATTACTCCTAAAACCAGACCTTCTAGGACTCTCAAGGCGACTAAAGCCCAAACACTGAATCTTGTTGCTATGGGTGTTAATAATGTCAATAAAGATGCCAAGAAAATTGCGCCCCCAAAGATTTTCGTGCCGCCGTAACGCATTGCAAAATAACCACCTGGTATTTGAAGTAACATGTAACCATAATAGAACGAACCCAAAACCACTCCTGAAAAAAAGGAAAGGGCGTTTTAACATCACACACATACGCCACTAGAAATATGAATCTAATTACCCCAGAAAAAGTGGTCTGGGCAAAAGGTGTTAAAAAGATTGTTGCGTATTTTTGCGAGACGATCGTTCACGATAAAATTGACTATACGTTTTTGAGAGCTGGTACCTTACCTCGATTTGAAAACATTCACATTCTTGGAGAATTAGATACTACTACAAAATATATGGAGAGTCGAAAAAATTGGGAAGTGGTATCAATGAGTATTGTTGTTTTTGACACAAACCTTGTAATCTTGAAGACCAGTCGAATTCAGGGGGCTACAAATATAAGAAAAAGTACTGAATTAGCATCAAACTCTCCTCCTAGCGCGACCATTTCTATCAAGTTTTCGCAGAGAACAGACGCAATTTCATTTGGTGTTTCTTTACACTACTTTTTTTACCTCCACGAAAGCCACACCTCCTTTTATCAACGTATGGTTGTTAACCATGGCACCGATAGCAACATTTAGGTTGACACGAATGGCATACATGTTCACAAATCCCAGGAACATCATTAAAGCTAACACATATCTTTTTGGTAAAAAAACATCAGGTGCATTGTTTGAATCTGAAATATTTGAAGACGAGGAATCGGACGATAATTCTGAGCTTCGGTTTGTTCTAGCCTCTTCTGGATCGTCTAAGCGTCTTACAGATATCAAACGTGCTTTTTCACCAGTGGTATCTAGGTTTTGTAATGTTTCTGTATTTGAAAGTCTTTTAGGACTTTTTGGGGAGGACCTTGATTTTTCTGGACTAGAGGCGTTACTTTTTTTCTTTGGTGATTTGTGTTGATTTTTTTTGTTTTCGTAATCAAACAAGCCGGGGATTGAGATTGCATTCGATAGTTTTTTTTCGTATGACCGATTCAAACTCTCTCCCGACTGATCAAGTTTATCTGCATACGGCGAAGGAATAGCGATTGAATTCGACAACCTTCGATCAAATGAAACATCTGCATTATTTTCCGAAGTGTTCAGTTTTTCGTTCGAATTAGTTTTCCTATACCCAGAACTGGTATTATTTCCATCACTTCTGTGATAATCTCTTGGAGACTTGAGTACGCTTTCATTATCTTTTTGTCCGTGGTGTTTCACTGATGTCTTCCTATAGGCCGCCGGCTCGTGTGAAGAGGAATATCCTTCTCTCTGGTAATTACCACCACCACCGCTTGCTCCGCCGATACTGTACGAAGTTGGCGAGTTTGGACTCCGTCTTTGGTTATACGTCGCATACCTGTCGGCGTTCGGACTTGTCTGATTCTTGTCGTAAATATATCGCGGCTCACCACTTTGTTGTCGTACAGAAGGCTGGTTTGAAATATGCCTTGGAGGATACTTCTTATCGATACCACTCATGGTTCAAGACAACACGTCTAAGTAGAAACAAACATTCAAGATTCCTGATCGTTGTTTAATCCTACACGCCTAGAAATCCACTTCAAATCAACAAGTTGAGGACATATCTTCATTCACAATATCTCTTTCTTCGAAAAGCGTTTCTTAATCGCATGGTGAAATGTAGCAGCGTATTGCTGCTTGCTAAAACCACCTGTCAGAAAAAAGCATGCAGTAACTTATTCGGTTGAGTAACTTTGTACAAAACCGTAATTAACTTCTATGCTTTTTGATTTGTACGATTACTCAAAGAAAGCAGATGAGTATTATGTTGCCAGCCTTGCTAATTGACAACATTTGTGATTTCTTTCACAGTCTTGGAGAGTTTAATTTTAAAACCAGATAAAGTTGGACTATAAGCAGTCTTCAGTATTGGTCGCAAATACCTTCGAAGATTTTCGTGGTCTTTACTGTCTCATAAGATTCTCCCATATTCTCAATACTCTCTTCTCCCTGTTCAAATCAAGGTTATCACTCTGAAAGACAATGGCGTAACTGGTCGGACGTTTTATTCGTGAAATATTACACCAGCAAATCACAAGAAATTCGTTAAATATAAAAAAGCGCCAAGATTTGCAAAAATATACATACAACAGTTAGTTGGTGCCACCATGGAAAAAAAAAATAAAATAAAATAAAAAATAAATTACAAAAATAATTATGAAAATAATCATATGATAAATAAAAGCAGGTTCAAAACCTCAGGAAACTCATTTTCCGTGCAGTCTGTTACATATTACAAACGGAAATCGCCAATGGCATCAGAGTGTGTTTGGGCCGGTCCGACATCTTCCTTGCAATATCTTTGATTTTCATCTGTCATTTTAAATAGAGCCTTTTTCTCCGGTGCGCGCATCCGCCATTGTACAACTTTCAGCTAAATATATCAATAGTGAAATAAAACGAGATAACAAAAGAGATGACAAAGAGTTTGCTATGCAAAAAAAGAAAATCTTACGCCATCGCTTCTGTGTTTTGTAGATGCGATGTAGGACGCCTTCAACGTTGCTATCACAGCATTCATTAAATTTTTAGCAGCTTCGATTAAAGACGTGGCACTGTCCACCTGAAAAAATAAAAAAAAGTATTACTAAGTAGCTGCTGTGGTCAAATTGGCCACGTCGTGATTAAGAAACGTACTCCAGAAATGATGATTTCACCGCTAATCATCTGAACGTCAGCTTTCACACGGGCGGTTATTGTGAGTTGATGGGCGTACAAAGCTATACGTTGTAAGTACGCCAATAGGTCGCTTCGAGTATGACTGTGTGGGCACTAAGAAAAAATAATATGAGAAATGTTAATAAGTGACTGGCGAAGATAGAACATCTGTGGAAACATTGAAGATAGAACATCTGTGGAAACAGTGAAGAAAAGACGAGCTGTTTTCTTGATTTTCTTGTATACCCTTGTGACAGGATGTAAGATAGGAGAATGGATACGAAGTTTAATACAAAGTCACGATAGTTAGAAGTGTGTTGGACATATACACATATATTATAAAAAAAACAAACAATAATTGATGGACAAGGAATTCGTTTTACCATTTCGGCAATCTCACCAGCCAATTTGTTCATTTGAGATCCACATTTGGCGATTTTCTAAAAGTAACAATGGCAGTAACGAACAACCACAAATTCCTAATCGTTTAAAAATCCAGAGACATCTCTTGTTCCATCCTCTTTCACTATTTCCAGCTCAATTCTCAATACGCCCTAATAGCAGTGGATCCTGGCACAGACCAGATGAGTAGTCATTCATTATTTGTTAATGACAATGCGTCACGATAACTATACACAACCCAAAAAAAACTGGTCACCTCGGCAGCTTTGATGACATCCATGGTGGTCTTCAACGGACCTTCGCCTCTACAACGAAAAGCAGAAAGGTAAATATGTAGATAATGAAGCTTAAACATTTTTCTAACTATGATCGAAAAGTTAGCTTATAAGTTAGATCGTAGTATTCATTATCAAGTTGCATTTAAATATGTAGATACAAACATGAAGAAAGACATGACAGAAGGTAGCTACAGACCTGGTAAAATCGCTCATATCCATCATAATCATGCACATTCTCTTCGCTAAAACAATGATGTCATTTCCCTGCTCATCCCATTTATTCACTTCTGTAATCAAACGATCCTTCTCCACTGTCAACCCCTGCGCCAGCTTGTTGATTTCTGCCTTTTCTTCGGCTGGCAATGCTCGCATTAAAGACTATTATGAAATTAAAAAAGACAGTAATAACGATTAGACTCAATGCAAATACTAGTCCGTGCTTTGCAATATATATATATATATATATTATATAAGAGTACAATAAAAAAAGACAACGAACCACTGACCAGAACGACTTGATGGTGTTTTGGCCATTCTTCGAAAAACATTTTTTCTTTTTTTCATAAAATTCACAGTTTTAACCCTTATGCGAATTTCTTAAAAATTGTAAGTGTTATTGATATATTTTTGTTAAAAAAAAAATCAATTATATTTTCTTTGACTGATTGCTTCGATGTAAAAAAGACATTAGTTCCCAGCTACTGTTATTAAAACAGCAATCGACGACAACAAAAAAGCTTGATCGTTCTGCAAGCAGATGAGATTTATTGACAACACTTGCAGTAATTAAGGCTGATGTTATTAGGAGAATACAAATTAGACCACAAAACGTTAACGACATCGTAGCTAGTGTAAATATTGATAAACAAAATAATTTACTCTGGCACTTTGTTTGGCAATACTTTCGACGGAAACCTCCTCTTCGGCGTCTTCTGCATTGACTTCATCGTAATCTTCAATCTTGACATCGATATCAAACTCATTAAGATAGTCCTCAGTGGTGTCGTTGGTTACTTCGGCTTCAGCTGCTGGTGTTACTATGAATTTGTCGATCTTTGCAGGTCCCTTCTTTGATTGACAGGACACCTGCTGAAACCACGTCACTTTCTGCGGTCCGGTAAAGCCGACGAACGCGAAGGAACCGTTAAGGCCAGGATGGACAAGCTGTTCACCACTTATGCGGAAAATCGATTGTTGAGCCTCAGTCAACCCGTCACCTAAACATAACGATAGCAGTGAAAGTAGTATGAACAAGAAAGTAAACCTTTTATTTGAAGAGATACGATATTACTCTATTGCGCAACACCACAAGGAGAATGATGCACGCCTGTTAAACCTGTTGCTAAACATATAAAATTGAAAGTTGGACGACCACAAATTTCGTTTTGCGTCAACAAATCATTATGGAGAAACAATTAAACTCTGTTGAAAAGATAGAACCAACATTACCGTGTAGATGAAGACTCACCTACGCCCTCTAACGACGCCATACAAACTATCCTCCCGTTTGGTAAATCATCCAGAAATCTAGACATTCGTTTTCCTTCATTGACAGCGTGGTATGGGTCGGCAGTGTCGAAATTCTTTGACATCAAGTAGGTACCAGCACTGTCAAGCAAGACCACATTCATGCCACGCCCCATGGTGCTCCGTTCGATGTCATTGACTTGGATTGATGAGATTCTGTCGTAAGGTACGTCTTCGCAAGCTTCCGCGTGGATGGAAATTGAGATTTTACCTGTAAGATCGACAAGAAAGCGTCACAAAGTCAATCGATCAACTACTTTATCAACTGGCCATTGGTTACACAAGATCTAGATGACGCAAATTGTTAGCTAGTAAAAGTTGACGCCGTTCCTACGTTAGCGGATTATTGGTTAATATGCGCCACAGGCATTAACACGAAAAAAACCCCAGAAACAAAATCGTTAATCCTAATACTAATACTATCCTACTGACCCATATCTGCTGCAGGGGTATTGATCATATCAGATATCATTGCAGGTCCTTGATATCGAGGTCTGTAAATTTGCGATACCCAACTTTTGTTTTGGTGATTTCCTTTGTATCCTGCAAACGCCCAGGATGAACCATAGCCTGGGTTGATGGGTTCAACGGCTCCCAATTGTTTCAGGGCATTTGCAGCGGCATCAACACCATCGCCTAAAACACAACAAATATCGAAATTTCTGGATTTTAGATAGAACTCGACGATTTCATCTTGTTGTAGTCGAGTTTTTGATTATTGATAACAATCGAGAATAACATTTTTATCGATTGATGAAAAATGTGCAGACGACAAACCAGAAGATCCTTGAACAGCAATCAAAGCCACGTGGTCGTCAGGGATTTCTTCAAGGTACTTGGCCATAGCAACACCCTCATTGCGGTCAGACGTGTCGAAACCTTTGGTGGCCACCACCGTGCCAACTTCATCCATGATCACCACATTATGACCACGTTTACGAGGGCAGTACTCAACACCGTTCACAACGATGGAGGATTGACCACGAAACCCTGGATCGTCCACACCTTCGCTGTGCACTTCAAATTGAACTTTGCCTACCGCAAAAAAAAAAAAAACGAATTTATGCCATGGAGAAATCGGGCTCACTTATGGAAAGTCTCAAACAAGCAAAACTTTTCAGGGGTACAGGAAAATTCAAGGGACCCCCTGACTCATTTGCACAAACAGAAAGACTAAGTTCTACGTAACACAAGTATTCCGTGAAAACAAAAAAAATCACTTCAGGAAAACACTTAAGGCTGAAAGGCGATACCTCCAGCTTTCAGCTGTTCATACGCCAATTTTTCTCTTTGCTTTGCTTGGGCATCAGCCATCTGTGTCAACAGAGTTTCTTGGGTTTCGATCTCATCATCTGACTCGCTGTCAGATTCACCAGGTGGCTAGTACAGAATAGCACAGAATGAGACCAAAGAAACAAAATCTAAACCTATACTTATTATTATAGTCAAGTCACATACATTTCTCATGGCTACAGCCTTTCGAATATCTCTCATTCCTTCATGAACCAGGCAAGCGGCATCAATAAAGGAATTCTTGTTAATTTTTCCAATCGGAGTTTGAGTTAATGCGTCCACCAAGTAATCAATATGCTCTACAAATTCTTTCATTACTAAAATCAATAAAAAATGTTTTGAAATACGAATAGAAGAGACCATTAAAATTTTTAACGTTTGGACTGTTACGAGTTGAGAAAGAACCCTACTGTTATCCCTCATGATGACTATCAATTTAGTGACCGTCTCTGTAAAAGATCCAGCTTCGTAATTTTCCATTTCTGCTAACACCATGTGCTCAACTCTTTTCATTCGAACTCGTACAGCACCGGCGGACTGTTCTAACGTTTCAGCATTATGATTTTCTAATGCTTCAGCACACTGGTTGATGTTCTCAAGAATGCGACCCTCTGTAAGGTGAAAACAATTCGAATAGGAATACGCTAAAGTAATTCAGTTACACTGGCTTTTAAATTTTGATTCTAACTCATTTTAATTGATACTGGAAAACTCAAACTATATGAAACACAAAATGCAATTACCAGATACAATGAGGAAATCATCAATAGTAGTGATGTCATCAACTGCTTCTGTTAATATTTTCGTACGATTATTCCAAGCATCGCGGAAAACGTTCAGATTTTCCTGTGCAGGCTTACTTTTTGGATAGGCAGCAAGAGTGCGGGCTGCATTAATTACCTAATCATCATAAAAAGCATAATTCTTCTTTGAAAGTACCAATTTTGCAAAAAACAAACAAACAAACAAAATCGCCTTGTATCACAACTAATGTCTGGAAAATGCAAAGGAATAATTCTGACCTGTGGACATAGTGCGACTAGCTGATTTGCAGCAATTTTCGTCATTTTTATGCCATCAACATTATAAGACATTGAACAAGCCAAAGTTGAAACCTGTATAGAAACAATGAAAAAAAATATTTTTCAAAATATATTAGAACTCCAGATGTATCAATTGAGGTCCAAGAAACAAACCTCTTCAAGTTTAGCTGCGTATTGTTGAAAATCTGTTGCTCTTGCTTCAACCAGTGAACTATTTCCACTCTGTGCTGCTTTGATAAGTACAGCCAAAGGAGTGTTTGTTTCCAGAAATGAATCCGACACGTGATCAACAACCGTTTTTCGCAATTGTTTGGATAGATATTTAGCATTTCTTTCTACATCATCAAGAGCTATTTCCAACTCTTCTAGGTTTTCCACAGCCTGAATTTGAGAAATGAAATGCAACTCAACCATATAATCATGAGAAAAATTTCCAATAATTCAATGGCATTTTTTACCTGAGGCATGCACTCTTCAAGCAAGTTTGACAATGCATCTTTTACATTTCGACATTCTTCAAGTATTCTTTCCTTAGATATTTCCCTTGTACATATCCTCTCTGCAAGACTGGATGCACCATTAACAATATCGTCCACTAAAGTGACTAAATCAGTTTGGATATCCTTTTCTAGAAATTCTTCTGGTTGACGATCTAATTGTGTCTGTAAAAAAGAATGAAGTTAAAATTGGCTAAGATAAAACATGAATAGAGATAAATTCTTTCCAAAATGTTGACCATTTCCTGTTCATTACTTACCATTAGCTCATCCAATGCATTTGCCAAATAGCCAACTTCTTCATAAGGATGTCTAGTGCTTTTACCGACAGCTTGTGCTACATTGGCGATAGTTGTCACAGCGTCACTCACTTGGTGGACAACAAAATCACGATTATTAAGTGCTGATGCAACATTTGGATGATTGACATATGTCTATGAATAGAAAAGGTATACAACAGGATAGAAATCAGAAGTTTTTAATGGCTTGTGAAGCTATCGTCTTCATGAATACAACTATGCTGTTATGTATAATCTACTTCAACAATAATATTTTGATAATGTATAGGTTCTTGTTCAAGTTATTGATGGTTGAATTACAAAGAAGATCTATATCCTAATCACATTCTGGATTATGAACCAGCTGAGAGAATTTAGCCTTTCATAAGATTAGTGGCTATCTGCTTATATGTTTGTTGCTTTAAGGGAAAGAACTACACTTTCCATGTCTAATGAAATCATAAAATCAACATGTGACTTGATCTCTTACACTGATTAATAAACCTGTAAAGCAAATAAACATACAGCAAAGTAAGAATAGCGTGTAAAAGGCTACAAAATGTAATATGAAAAATCAGGTAAAGAAAAAACACAAGCTTCAGCATTTTTTAAAAACTATGTCATCAGGCCTCAAAATTTCACGATAACGATCATTTCGGTTCTGCGGAGGTTCCCTGAAGTCCTAATCTGCGGAACCTACAAATAGGTTCCCATAATTTTGGAGGTTCTCAAATTTTTTTTATTATCATTTTCAATTGTAAAAAAAGGAAGAAAGTCTGAGTGATCAGCCTCTTATTCCAAAGAACTTAATTTTTTCTTGCTGACAAAATAATTTTTACCGACGAATAAATTTTACTGAGGATGGATAAATTTTACCGACGAATTAGTGATATTTTTTTCTCTTGGTGATGGATGTTTATTAAGGACAAAATTTTTTTGCCAACCAGTTTTTTTAACAACGGACTTTTGACCGATAAAGGCATCGTTCATATATAACGTCAGCTCGGATTAAGAGGGAGGGGTCTAATATTTTCTGATTTCTTTTGTTTTATTGGAGAATCTCAATTGTTCTCTTTATGAAATGGAGAAGGGGTCAAAATCTTTATTTAGATATTTATTTAGATATATGCCACACTTTTGAAAGAAAAAAAGAAGAAAAAATGCAAAAAAAGCAAAAACAGATTTAAAACTCTCCTAGAGCTAGCCAATAAGGAATCTTATTTTGTTTTCAATAATGTCCTTTATCAACAAGTTGACGGTGTGGCCATGGGGCCACCTTTAGGACCTACACTAGCTAACACATTTTTATACTTCCATGAGAAAAATTAGTTGGACAATTGCCCTGTGGAGTTCAAACCTATTTATTATAAAAGGTACGTTGATGATATTTTTGTATTATTTTCATCTCCAAAGCATCTACCTTTGTTTCAAGCCTATTTGAATAACTGTCATCCTAACATCTCGTTTACATCTGAAATGGAAGAAAATGATACGTTCTCCTTTCTTGATACCTGTATTTCACAGAACCAAAATGGTCAGTTTGTTACTTCTGTGTACAGGAAACTCACCTTTAGGGGTGTTTACATGCATTTTGACAGCTTTATACCTGAAGCTTACAAATTTGGCTTAATTTATACGTTACTACATCGTTGTTTTAACTTATTTCTAATTAGTCTGCTTTTCACTTAGAAATTAAAAAACTCAAAGAGGTTTTCCATTGTAATGGTTATCCAGTGAGTCTTGTTGATAAAATAGTTAAACTGTTTATGATGAGATCTCAATGTAAAAAAGAAATCTTTCACACTGTTGAAAAGAAGAAACTATTGCTTGTTCTTCCTTATCTAGGCTTTTATATCATTACAAACTAGACGTAGACTTGAAAAACTGTTTCAGAACAATCTAAACTGTTGTAAATCTTTAGGACACACACTCCATTATCTGGTTTTTTTCGTTTTAAAGACCGTATGCCGAAAGTTGTTGTCTGGTGTCATTTATAATTATAAGTGCAGTAGCTGCAACACTACCTATATAGGAGAAACGCTACGACAGCTCAAAGAACAGTGATGTGTTAATAAATTGTAAAACAAAAATTGTATATATACTTATGTGCATTCTGTAAAAAACCTTGTCTTGAAAATGGGTGACTTCACCCGAAATGTTGACAAAACATGTTGTTGTTTTTGTTTTTTTATGTTAAAAACAGATTGAATGGAATAATGCTAAACAATAGGGAGCAGTATTCCCTTGTGTATATTTTTTAGAAAAAGAAAGAAAAACAAGAACATTATTTTAAAAACAAATTGCTTAATAACATGTCTCACTTTCATTGATTATTGCATATAATGAATAAACACCTGTAAAGATTAAAGGAATAAATTGGTTTCTTCAGTTTGTTTTTTATCTTTATTCAACATTTCGTATACATATAACCTAAAAAAATTTGGAACAGTTATAACATTTATTTATAAAAATGAATTAAAAACCAAATACACTATCCTTCCAAAGATTGAGCGAAGTTAGACGTGTTTTTTCATTGATGTTGCTTAGTTACGCTCACATTATTTTCATTTGTTTTCTATGCTTAATCTAAAGGAGAAAGCAAAATACCTTACATAGGATTTTTGCTTAGTACCTATCCTAGTAACTGAACATTTTTTTACGGAGCCTATTGATCGTTTTGCCAAACCTCTTTTTTGCGGAACCTATTTACAAATAGGTTCCCTGAACCGGTTAACTGTGGAACCGTCGTTTCGTTACCGTGAAAGATTGAAATTTTGAGGCCTGTGTTATTCGATCTCACAAGCAAGAGGTCATCACTAATATGAAAACAATTTCTCTAGATGCTTGCCAAATTATTACAACCAAAATTTTATGATAGGAACTACTATCAATAAAAAGTTTGCATTGAACAAAATGACACACATGGCTTATGTACCTTCGATGTTGTGAGCAGCATTTTACTCGATTTCTTCAAAGTTGCACGGGCCGCTGCCATTTCATCTTTATGCCGAGGATCCTTTAAATCCTAAAGTATACTTTAGAAGTTAATCACTACTCAATAATTCAAGCATATAAAGTTTTTATTATCCACAAAACAGAAGAAGACTTTACCGCTTGTCGTAAGCCAGTCAGTTTTGCTAATTTCATCAGATCATCTCCATAATTCCGAAATGAATGCAACAAATCATCATGATTCTCCACTTTTTCAAGCTCTTTTAAACGGTTTTCAACCTAAAACACATAATGATGTCATGGTAGCTTTAAGGTCTTGTGACAGTGTCTAACCTTAGCAGTGACCCGACTGTCTGGGACAGTCAAAAGTTCATTGGGGAAAATCAGTGTTGTGGTGGCCCGACTGGACAGGCAACAAAAATTGTAAAAATGATCTAAGAAATTCCATTACGAGAGATTTTAAAAGAAACAAAAACAAAAAAGTACATTGTACAAAGAGTTTTTGCAAGTCTTTATCTCCTTTGAGCAACATTACGACAGTTCCTAACAGTTCCAGTTCCTACAGTTCCTCGTATGCTCCAAGTTATCTTGTGATTGTAGTAGTTGGTGGATTCCAACACGAATCACATAACATCACGTCGGAGATGGATTTCTCTGCAACACTAGTTACATATCGATAATGAGGATTGAATACCACGAACCGGTAGCTCAGTTGGTAGAGCGATAGGACTAGAATTCCTAGGTCGTGGGTTCAAATCCCGTCTGGTTCGGAGTTTTCCTTCGAACTGGGTCTGTGTAACTAATATAACGAGCTGTTACCTTCCTTTCATACTATGAAGGAGCGAAACCTTGTATCAGTTCCTAACTGCTTGTATTATGTACTATAGATAAATACTACGACACTCCAAACAGAAACATTGATTTGATGTCTGAAACGGATGAAAACTTACGTGAAATTATGACCCAAATCCCCCTTCAGTCCTCTGAATTCAGATCGGCACACATTTGATCTACCCATTTCAGCATGCAGACCTTAAAACATAAGTGTTTTGTGCCGGCCTTACATTTTGTACCTTAAACACTTTAAACCACTTTTCAGGGCGATTATTTGAAATAACCTGCCACGCAAACTTGTATATGTCGAATTTCATTCATTCGCAAAAAAAAAGTTTTTCGTTACGTCATAGTGGAGAAAAAGGGACTCCATTGCAGGGATTATGTTAATTCGTCTTTTATTCATTTTCAATCATGTGGAAGAAGGCCGTGTTTTGAGTCGAACAAACGTATTGTTTTTGACGAAAAGTTCATCTGATAGTTAGTTTTATTTAAAAGTCTTACATGAGTTTTACGTTGCAATTTTTATGGCGCTCCTCGTATAAAAGTCTATCAAAATGTCTTTAAAAACATCAGTTTAAGAAACAATTATAAAATGAAACGCATCTGGAAAGAAAAAATCTGTTTAAAAAAAGATGATGAAATTTACATTCATGCACCAAATGAATGGGAAGATCAAACACATTCACTGTCTCTTTTGTGTTAACGTGATTATAAAAGTTGTTTGTTTACAAAAACTGGAGTCTTGTAATTAAGCATTCTGAGTAAATTGGATTAAATGAAAAATCACTAACGTGTATATTTAGTCAATATATTTTTACTTCCTATTATGCCAAATGATTTTTGTTAAAATTTAAAATGTCGTTTTCATTTCTTTACAACACATTTCCCCTTATGTTACTCGAAGAATCCAGCAGATGCCGATGCTGCAGGGCTTAAAAAAATCTATTCAAAACTGGAATTGAACATAAATCGTTTTGGGCATTTCAGCAAGTAAGTTAATAAATTGCTGACCTGTGGTAGGCTTCATGACTGCAATGCCTTTACATCTAAATATAGCTTAGGTCAGCAAAATTTCGTTGTGCCGTCCTCGCTTTTCTTGAATTCAGAGGACTGAGTGATTGACTGAGTGACTGAGTGATTTCAAATTTTGGTCGGGCCACCAAAAATTGTAAAACCAACCATGTGAAATAAAATAAAATCTTAAGATTAGAGACTGTGTGACAGAAATAAAAATTAAGGCTGGCATGGTTTTTTGTTTTCTTGTATTTAAACATAAAACAAAACAGACTTTTCGTATTTGGATAAAACCTTTACCGATTTTAATGTTGCAAGTAATCTATAGACATCTGCCATATCTGCTATGCAAAGTAGTCTAGTGACTGATGACAGCAATGCTCTAGCTGCACGGATCATCACATTACGCTTCGTAGAGCTACATGGATCAATAGCAAAATCTCTGGACGTACGTCTCATTGCCTCACCTATATTGAAATGATAGTTTAATTATACTTTCTTCCATAAAATATTTTCATGAATTTAATTTTAGTTTCTTCCATTCCCATGTCTCATATTTTCATGCAAACTTCATTAATTCCATGAAGGCACGTACACACATTTACTAGAATTCCACAGTGCCAAAAGCTTGCATATAGTGGTAGAAGACATTTGGACAACCATTTTTCATTTTTAAAGATTAAGTTTATTTAGGAAACCTGCATTCATAACATGAAAACAAAACATATAAAATATTTTTTTATGATTTAGTAATATTTACCAGCAGTTGCAGCTTGCTTACATGCTTCTAACATTGGTTTCTGGATCTCTGGGAAATCTTGAGCTATGCCTTCACCCACTTCAACTAAATGTTTGGTGGCCACTTCAATATCCTTGGCCAGTTGTGGTGCTTTCTTTGACTTGCCTTTTCTGCGATGCTTTCTTGAACTGTTCACAAGTGTAGTTACCTAAGAAAATCAAATTGATATACAAAACAACATTCAGTGTTTAAGCATTGAAGGTTACTATAAAGCTTGAGATGTTATTCTATCCTAATCTACGAATACCACATTTGAAGGAACATCATGGTCATAGTAAGTTGGGGAGAGTTTTTCTAGAAACTTCTGATAGCATGAAGGGGCAACAGTTTGTATACAAAATTTCCAAAGAAACATTACTTCAAATCAAATAATTATCTGAGGAGATTGTATTCTAATACAATCTATGTAAGAAAATGGATTAAAAAAAAGAGGCTTCTTTAAAATATCAACTAATGCCTCTGTCGAGGGATACTCAATAACTTCCTCATTTGGATAACAATGGGTTGTACTGATGGTTGCTAGCTTGGTGGTTAGTTGATAGCCTCACAAATATCTATAATATTAAATCATTCATCTGGTTCAGGTTCACCTTTTTGTTTAGTATTTCAACAATGATCTTCTTTGCAGTAAGTAAACTCTTAAGTAGCAACCAAAATTTGACCAGATATTATTAATTAATCGATTAAGCAATCATTAATGCTTTCCACACCAGAAGAAACTTAGAAACTGCATCAGATGACATCTATGACAGAGTGGAATACAAGTATTTGGATGATCCTTTATTAAACATACTTTCCATTACGGTTATGTTTATTCTCAGCTCCCAATTCTTTTTTGACAAGAACATAGGAATCTAAAATTGGTTGCCCCAATTAGTCAGTCAGACTTTTGCAAGCAGCCATTTGAAACCACAATACAACAAATCATCATCTTGCATTTCATAAAATACATTAAGAGGTTCAAAGACAAAGAAATAACCCGAGGGATCAAAGAGTTTTTGGAAGATTTAGCTGAAAAAGGTGAATGAAACTAGAAAACATTAAAAGTTAGTTTGGTCTTTGAATCAAAAATAAAAGAACTCAACAACAATTTCTTTAATTTATCATTATATATATATATACTCACAATTAGTTATAAGTTATATAAATAGTGGCCACTGCTAGTATATTAGGTAAGGCATTCAAATTTTCAAGCTTTTTTGTATGTTATTTATGGAAATTTTAAATATCACATGACACTTTCAAGAATTGTGTCTATTAGACAGTAAAAGTGCAAAGCATACAGGACACATTGATTGGAAGAGAATACTATGTCTAACACAATGTGACAGTCATTGCATCTAATTTATTTGATAGATTTAATTTCTAAAGAAAACAGAGGGTCAATGAATCACCAGTCATTTGAACTTCACATTTACAACATGGTATCTAACCATATCAATCACTATGGTCCAATCCAAATCTATTTGTGTATAACCCTTCTCCTCTATGTTTTGTACCTTAAACTAACTCAATACTATGACTTTCCAAATCTCATAATTTTAGAACACAATGAAAAATATTTTTTTATAAATTAAAGTAAGGAGAAGTCAGAAATTGGCGAGTGAGTCTTTGTTTTTAAGGGTTAGAGAATTGAGCCATCCATATTCCATTACTTTCCATGCGTACAACAAATGTATATACGCAAGAGCAAAAATTTTAGTACAATCATCAAACAATGTAAATGTACGCATACACTACGATTTACCAAACCTTGAATTTATTCTTTATTATTGATATGATTTTTATTTATAGACATTTTCATACATTCCAACCTGTTACTCGTCAAATTTGGGACAGTGTCGTATATGTGTTAACCACCGGATGTTCCCCTTAGATGTAGAGAAGTACTAGAATTCTGGGTAATTTTTTACAGGTTTTAAATTCGAAAATGATGTCTCAATAGGCAACGAAAGATAAAACTTTTTCTGTTTTGGAAAGTGGAGACTTTAACTTTAATTCGGGACAAATCTACGGTATTTCGGGACTTCGGGACAGGGTACCTGAATTCGGGACAGTTGGAATCTTTGCATTTTTTTGCATATGTGAAATTAGGAAGCATTATATACAAAGATCAGTACCGTCTTTGTGCCTAATTACGGACATCGATCAAAACATAATTCCAACTGTCTGTAAATTAAAAACACGGCATAACTTCAGAGATAATTAAATTTATTTGAACGCTAGAAAATTACCAATTTGCCATTTAGAATTTATTTTTCTAAACTTTAAAGATTTAAAATAAACTGCACTCTCTTGAGAATCATGCGTATTTTTATGAGCTCTGTGTACAATGGTAGCCATATTTAGATAAAAAATATTAATGGCCACCTCCGTCATGAAATATCGACAGGTTGAAAATTTATGTTTAAAAATGAATTGAGGAATGAAAATGATTTTAGATCATACTTTTAGAAAGTTAATTATCATAAAATAAGTCAAATAAATAAAGTTTTTGTACGTCAATCACAGTGGGGGAGGACACTTTTTACTGAGTACCGTAAAGCGGGGTGACTTGAAACACCCGGGGTGACTTGAAACAGCGTCAAAAAAACGTTATTTCTCATGAAATAATAAATGAAACTTCGAATTTCTTTCAGATTCCGTTCGGAGACTATCTAGCGCAACATTCGATAGAAAAATTTCATTAATCAAGGAAGTTCTTCGGAAGCTGAAGATGAACAAAGCGCCGAAAATCAGTACCCCTGTAAAATAGCACGTCACGGCGATATAGCATATCGCCAAATATAATTTTTTTTACATTTGTAAAATAGAAGGGTCAAAGGGAGTAATTCCAGAATGTTATCAAAAAATATTTAAAATTGACAGAAATATATGCCATTAAAATGTTTCGTTTTTTTTCACTCGATACACTTCGTCTCTTCGATTATTGCATAAATATTCTTATCCATTATGATGCAATCGAATCATTGATTTGTGATGAAGTTCAGCCGATGGAGTTTCAAAGGTGGCACAAGTCATTTGGTAATTATTATAAGTTCCATTAATAGAAAGGGTCAATAATCTAAGAATTGAACCTCAATAGACTCGTTTTACTAAGTACCATAACTGAATACTAATCAGAATTCTGAACAAATCGGTGCTGCAATTATATCCTCCGTTCAAGGCTATGGACACACCATACTTATTGTGAAATTGGCGATAGACGGGATGCATGTTGTTACTTTTACAATTTCATACTTAACCTCGTTACCGGGGCTTCTTCTTGCCTTTTTGATATATGGACGCCGTTTCATACTCCATATACATGTCATATGCAATGGCGCAATAAATTCGCGTAATCCGGATGAAATGATGAAGCGCTTGTGTGGAAAAAACAAAAACGATGGATCAATTTCTAAGTGACATCTCTATCGAAATGGTAAACTAAGAGAAGCACGAAAAAGAAAGTTGGATACTCTGAAACAGGGATTTTATTATAATATTCAATTTACAAGTTTTAAGTAAGTACAGTCGTGTAAACTAGCTATAAATTCAAATTCATCTTGCCTGCTTTCGATATTGTTTCTGAAACAATTACGTTATCACACGCTTAATGATTTTAATGGCTTCAGATAACTTATTTTTACAATGTTTAACCATTCTGAAATTTTGAGTTTTCAAAATTTACTAACACTCTCCATCACTTAATAAAAATGAAACTGGCAATAACAAATTATTTTAATTTATGTTTTATACGCAAGTAATCGTAGATCACGCGTTTTCTGTTTTGGCACTCTATACAACAACATTTTTGTGCAAACAGCACTGTTTCAAGTCACCCCCGCACGATAAATTTCAGTAGGTGTACTTTGTGAAGCAATAACTTGAGATGGTATGCATCAATTAGTTTGAACACTTCGTTATCTGAAAGACAAAAGATGAATGGACCTTTTTTCAAAATTTCATAGTAATTACTTTATTACATTAAAAGTTATGAGCAAATCTTTTCAAAAAACGGAGAATTTTGTTTCAAGTCACCCCGTTTTACGGTATATTGAAATAGGCCATTATGATTTTCACGGTCCATTATTCTTCAAGTGTTGCTGCTAATTGCTCTCTATTGGATTGCTCTGTTTCATAAAACATTTTATTCAGTTATACGTGGTGAACTTGGCAAGAATGCATGTCTATTTTCATGACAAGAATGTTTGTTTACATTTTGATGTCCGTAATTATGAAGGCTGTCCGTAATTAGGCACGAAGACGGTATATATATAGTTGGGTTTTTTTAATTCACTTTATCTTCAGAGACGGGATAAGCAGACAGTGGTACCACTGACTGTCTGTTTTCTTGTCCTAAACATACATGGAAAGATTTGTTAATACTTTTCTAAATCTGGTTTTGCAACCAAATCAGTGTGACGTTTTGATGATCAACTATAATACATCTCTCTCTGTATCCATTGATTTTAGCGAAATGATCCCATACATTTTTTGATCAGTTTTTCAAGCTCTACAACATGGGTACACTTTCTGTTGAAGATTTTTGGGATTTCCACACATTTCCAATCCAAAATTGCAACTGTCTACTACACAATTCAAGTTGATACTCCTACAGCCTTGACCACTTACTTACTGAAGAGGCAGTGCTTTAATCAAAATATAAACAATAATATGAAAAATGTATAGCTTTTTTTTAGCAAGTGTTATATACCTGTCGAACTAAAGGCTCGAGTGTTTTTTCCACTGATCTCGTTCTGATTTCCACAGTTTTCGGATCCCACTCCATCTTTCACGTTTTTTTGTTTACTGACAATCTTCACCTCAAGCAATCTCCATCACACCACAAATGCCATATAGCGTTAAAGCTATACATCATATGAATGGTTAACTTTGCAAACTGCTATATTGTTTTCTTTTTGACCTCCGACTTCGTATTGGCCATCTTTCAACCAAATGCACTCACTCACTCGATATACTTTTCAAATAATCAGAATCTTTTGATGAGGTAAATGTGACCAAGCGACAACAAAAAATCTTAAAGCTTTATTGATTCTGTTTAAAAACAATTTTAATATACCATCAAATACGTGATTATCACGTATATATTTGCATTTTAAACTGAATTAATAAATCAAAAAACAATGCATTCAAAAAAAATCAAATAGAATAAAATAGAATTAAAATAAGGTTTTGAAAAAAACATCGTTCATATCCCATGTGTACCATAAAGTTCCCGTATCGTTGCAGGGGCGTTTGAACAATGGGCGCATCATTTACAGTACACCACTCTCATAACTCGAACCCCCGATAACTCGAACATTCTTTAAGTCGAACCATTTTTCTCGTCCCCTCGTCTGGACAGAAATTCCCCCGATAACTCGAATTTAAGAGGAAAAATGAAAACAATCTCAGTAAAAAGTGACTACTTTTCTTTCAATAATATAAATTGTTCTTCCAAAGTCGACACAAAAATTTTTTTCTCCTGTAAAAATTGTAAAATGCGCGGAACTTTTAAAACCCTCTCGCCTCTTTAATCTTTTTCCAGTTACTTTAGCTGTGCAACTCGCTTGAGAATGACTTTGTAAGAAATAAAATATGGTCTTTGCGAAACACCCTGACTTTCCTTTTTTCAAATGTCCAACTGTAGTTCCATAGCTAGTTTTTAAACAAACTGCATACTTATCTATCAACAGGGTTTTCCTGCTCGCATTGGACTTCCATGTATTCACCCACAACTCTGGTGTCCATATCTCTTTATATACGTGGTGTCCTTTAATGTGACTTTCATGGGAAATTATGATACCAAAAAATACACTGTCAACTTGGATCAAAAATAAGGAAAGAATTTTCGAATCTATGATGACGCAAGGTAACAAAACAAAACGTATGAGACTTTTGCAAAGTTGGATGAGCTCATTTTTAAATGGCTCTTAACTGTAAGGAGTAGGAACGTAGTGGTATCAGCGTCAATCCTGAAAACAAAAGCCAAAGAACTTGCGGGAAAGATCGATATCGAAGGATTTCAAACGTCTGATGGTTGGGTTGATCGTTGGGAAAACAGGTACAATGTTTCTTTCAAGACGTTATATGTAGAAGGTAACTCTTGTACGGCTGAAATGACCGCACCACAAAATTCACAGAAACAGCAAAATTCGCCTGACTGGTGGCGGCAGCAAATGCAACGGGTGATAAAATACCAATGTTCGTCATTTGTAAATCAAAATCCCCTCGCTGCTTCAAATGAGTTAAACACTTACGTTGCAGATACAGAAATCAAAGTAAAAGTTGGATGGATAGCGTACTTTTCGAAGAGTGGATACGAGAAATGGATACAAAGTTTATAAAAGAGAGAAGAAAGTAGCGCTTATCATGTATAACTGCCCAGCACATCCGACAATCGATAATCTCAAATCCATTGAGCTTGTTTTCTTACCACCGGATGCCACATCTAAACTCCAACCAATGGAGTTATTCTTTGAAAGCTTATTATAAGTCTTTAGAATTGCAAAGGCATAAAGTGAAAACCTCCACCGTCGTCAATTGTCTTGCGTAAGCAGGAATTTCCAAAGACCAGCAGGCATCTGCCCAGTCGGATGACGATGACCCTTTTAAAGACCTTCAAAATCAGCTCGAAAAACTTGGTGATTTTCATCCTCCAGGTACAACAGTTGAAGATGTCAATTCTGCAGACCAAAACGTGAACCTTTACTATCAGAGATGAAGAGTTGATAGAAGAGGTAGTGAATGCAGCGAATGGAAATGTGGTGATGAGGATGATGAGGATGAAGATGTTCTGCTTTAATAACTTTCAATAACTCGAACTATTTTCACTTATCGGCCAAAGTGCGAGTCGAATCGAATGCCCCGATAACTCGAACTATTTTTTTTGGTCCCTTGGAGGTTCGAGTTATCGGGAGTATACTGTATTTTTTTAAACACAGAAAGAAAGAACTCTGAACCCGTTAAACACCTCAAGGCGTATATTCACTTCGGATAATTGTCCGCAGACCGGACCTGTGTAACAGTAAATGAGTAGATCGGGGTTCAATTCCCCTTGGCGGCGATTCACCATGCGCAAGTGAATGTGCCATAGCGCCGGGTCGACCCATGCCATGTGAGGGAAATTGGGTAGATGATACATCGGGTGTTGCAGGAAGGTCATCCAGAAGAGCACAGGCCCTTGATTGGGTTTGTGTCACTTGTGAGAGTGTCAAATACTTCGGAGCCTCCAACCTAAGCCGTGGCCCCTCCTCCTGGAAAGCAGATGCAATAGCAACTGAGTGAGGCTAGCCACGTAAAACAATACCAAATAAATAAACAAATAAATAAATACTCCCCGCAAAAAAGTACTCCCCCAGTACTTATTTACTAAGAAATTGCATTGCAGAATCGAATGTGAATACGTGGAATGTAAAATGATCTGAAAGAAATTCTACTTCGTTTGTTGTTTTATTTTGTTGCGGTGATAAAGCTGGTAAAGATGGTAAAACACGTAAATCTCGTAGAAATTATGATCTACCTTAAAGACGGTACATATCCTAAAGAATTCCAAAGTGACAAAGGAAAAAAAGCAAACTTTCGGAAAAGGGCAAAACAATTTACTTTGGTTGGTGGGCAAATGTTTTACAAGAGCAGATCAGTCATTATTTCAGAGGATGAACAACTTAATATAATCAAAGATATTGATGAAGGACTTGGAACCGTCCCCACTCAAAAGCAATGGCTTCACATCGCGGGAGAGATGCCACATACGAAAAAATCGTATCAAGATTTTACTGGAACAACATTATGGCTGATGTTGAAGTCTTTATTAAAAAATGTGACCAGTGTCAGAAACAAAGCACATTAAAGGTTGTGTCGACCGAACTTCACAGCATTCCAATCAATGATAGGTAATGCAACAGGTCGGGATTGATATATTCAACCTTCCCAAAGTTAATGGTTTCAAGAAAAAGTTCTTATGAAGAACCAGAAACGAGAAGATAGAAAAGGTGGTAACTTTACCCACAAATGGTTGGGTCCTTACACCATTCATAAGATGCACGGTAACAACCGTTGCTCGTTGATTAATGAAACAGGACATAAACTAAAACGAAAATACAATATTTCCCTGCTGAAAAAGTACCTGCAACCAGTAGATTATCCACCTGCTGATTCTCCTGCTCCAGAAGAACCCCAAGCTTATCCAGGGGCTGCGTCTTTTATTTCATGTCATCATTAAAGTTTCATTTTCTTTATTATAATAAAAAAATCCCAAAATGCTTGTTGTATTTTTTCCTTATTAAAGAGTTCTGTTTTTACCCCAGAATATAGAGCGTATGCGCAAACATACAAATTTAAAATGCGTGAAAAAGTACGGAAGGCCAACCCAAATTGTAAAAAGAACGTAGGAAACGTAGATCAACTGAAAACAGCACCTATGCAACAAGAGTTTCCAATTTTAAAATTCTTATTAATGAAGGACCATGTTATATTTGTGTTGTTTGCGAGCGCTGCATGTACAAAAAAACTGTTATTCATGTTGATGCCCAAAAATATGATCCTCAATGTTCCTACCTTTTTACATCAACTGCTAGCTTCGATTCATGTTTATACATTTGCTTTACATGTCATAAAAATTTGATCAAAAATAAAATCCCATGTCAAGCTGCCTGGAATAAGTTGAATTTAGATGATATTCCTGAGCAAATAGATATTCTTAGTCGATTGTAAAAAATTTTAATTGCAAAAAGAATTCTTTTTAAATATTATGCCAAAAGGTCAACAACCAAGAATAAAAGGATCCATTTGTAATATCCCTATTCAAGCAAATGTGGCATCAAATTGCCTTCCTAGACAAACTGAAGAAGACATTTTGGGATTCGGGATGCAATGCTGCAATGGGATGCAATGCAATGGATTGAATTTACCAATGTTGTTTGAATTTTGCAATATTAACATTGGTAGTGTTGATACTATTTTGATCCACTGAAGAATAAACATATCGATTTGTGACTATTTTTAAAATTATTATTATTATTAAATTTAAAACTTAATTTCAAAATATCAAAAACTTACCATTTTGAATTGTGACGTCACTTATGACGCCATAAAACCTTATAATGGCTTTGGATGATTTTGCTATTTTTAAATTGGCCAACAATTGATTTCGTGTTCATGGGGGCTAAGACTTACCGATTTTCATTGAATTGAGTTGGTACGCAACCCGCCAACTTTTTAGTCCTGGTAGAGTCTTGACTATTAAGTGTTATATGCGAACAAATAATAATAAAAAACTCTGAAAATTCAATAAATGAAATAAAGTCAATTTTCAATTTTTGTTTGTCATCTGATTTTTAGTGATGGCTGTTGCACGGAAGTTTTCAATAGTTCAGCTGACTCTGTTTTTATCCTGTTTGGTGAAAGGTAAATTGTTTGACCTTTGGAATAACAACCAGAGAGAGTTTATTGCTGGAACTTTATAGAGTGTACTACTTGCTAGGCATTTCAGAAAGAGTAGATTATTAGGATTTTGTGAGTCTGTTCTTAGCAATGAAGCATGCAGTATAAAAGGCAGCCATTTAAAATAATAAGAATATTTTCAATATGTTGTCAGCAAAATGTTTTATCAACGATATCTCATGGTCCATCCTAAACATGGAAACTTAAAACGTTTTTTGACAGGCTTCTCGAACTGTTCAACACTTTACATCTCCCCACTAACGGTTCAGTGATTTCAATCTCATTCTGCTCCTGGTTCACCCTCTTAAAACTTGCCTTGTCTAAGTCTTCCTGGAGGCAAACGTTATTGTTATGATAACATCATTCTTTAAACAAGAACACTACATTATATTTAAATTGTATATTCATAAAAGAAAGCTGTACATGCTGTAAATTCTATCTACACTTACACAGTTATACACAGTTATACAACATCTTATACAACATAATCACCTATCTTCATCATTTTATTTAAAAAATACTCTTTCAAAGTTAGTCATAATCAGCCTTTGCAAGGTGTTTATTTTATCAAACACACCGTTGTTGTTACATTTGTGAAATTGCCTTTTGAAATTGGAACGAATAAGATAAATGGATCATTTTTGAATTCATAACATTGCTTCTTTTTCGTCCATCTCGATTGATACCTTCTTGATTGATTTCTCATCGCTTTCACTTTCGTTCTTTTCATCATTTCCATATTTAATCCAAATAGCTCTGGCAAAAAAAGAAGAAATATATAAAAAGAAGCTTAGATAGCCTCTATTTCTCTTAGAGGACGGCACCGAGTGTTCGAGGTGTTTAGATCTTTTTAACCAAGATTTTCATGTGTAGACGTGGCGCCCATGACAAACATATGGTGCGAATTGGGGGATCATTTATTGAAAACATTTAGGTTTGCTTGTGGTTCAACCAAAAAGATCTTAGGGAATGTTCACAATGACGTGAACTATTTTTTCTTGACGTTTTCTTAATTAGAAACATCAAGGATTTGAAAATTGAGAATGCTGATGTCAATAGTAGTGTCACCTCGTTAAAAATTATGGAGGTTATGAAGAATAGGAAAATGAAACGTCACGATGACGTCACGAACACTTAAGACTGAAAGGGTTTTATTATCCTGCACTCCTCCATTATTTTTGAATACTTCTTCAACCTCCTCTGCAAGGATCAAAATGCTGATAGGTCACACGCACATGATAAGACTACGATTGGTAAACTTACATTATCATAACAAAAGGTATGAACAGGCATCCGGCAGGTACGTAGAAAAACAAATCCGGTCTTCCGGCGGCGTTCATTTTGGCGTACGCAAAATTGAAGACAAAACTCGCCACTAACATGAAAACAGTTTCAAACACAGAAACAGCAGCAAAGATTGAACCTAGAAGAGATAAAACCGTAATGAAACAGAGAGTTCAGTATTTCTGACATGACAACAACAAGATCAGGCATAACGAAAGTATAATAGCGCACCAAAAACATGGACGAAACCTATTATTAAAAGGCTGAAATCTAAAGTTTTTTAAACAAAGATTTTTCTCTCTCTGCCACAATTGTAATTTCTGACGTCTCCACCACTCCAACTAACTTCTTTCTCTTCATTTCTATAGCTATTTTTTTTAAAAAAATATTTTGGTGTGAGTTTAAGTTTAAGTGTTTTTAGGAGGTGAAATAGGGTACGAAAGTGTAATAACGCCCTATTTTGTACTACAAAAATCATAAAATACGACACACATTCAAACATATACCTTGTTCATTTTTCTCTACTAATTCAGAAACTTTGGACCGAAATATTGGTGTGTGTAGGGATGAAAATGCTCGTACGCCCAACGCTAAAAAAAGAACACGAAGAAAATCCTCCTTAAATAGTTTATCACATGATTTTCAAAATCATAAGAAATGATTTCATACCTCCGTACGCTATGTCTTTTGTTTTAGCAAATGATAACACAACGTATCCAGCAAAAGAAAATACAGGACCCAACAATCCCACAAAATAACGAGGAAAAGCATAAGAGAATACTTTCAAGCCCACGATGGTGCCAACAGCCAATGTCAACATTTGAGTTCCAAGATAGTTTCCGATCTCCAGTGGTGGCCAACAGAAAGGTCGGTTCATCAGAAACAGTGTGACCACGGAAAAGGCACCAAAGGTAAAGCAGTTGACAAAAATTAGAATGACAATGGACATATGCATTAAAGGTCTCTTTGGTCTTTTCTTGATCAAAACTTTGAACAATAATATTGGATATTGATGTATTTTTCGCATAATTGTAGCTTTGTCGGGTTTTTCATCCAGGCACTCACTTTCAGCCTTCTTCGTTGGATTCAGTGATTCTTTTTCCTCATTTTTCTTTTTAAATTCTAATGACTCTTTCAAGACAAATATAGCATAGAGGCTAGCAGTCGCATAAAGGGCTACCATGAAACCTTGAGTTACGACAAAACCGTATCTTTTTATAAAAGGCCCACTTGTAAAGAAACTAAGACAGGAGGCAAAAAAGTTGGTGAACTCCAATATGGCTAGAAAGAAAAAAGATGTGTCAGAAGAGTTAGAGTGAACATCCAGAGGAGTTTGATAAACAAACTGCATAATGTTATTTAATAAGCAGGTATACAATAGGTAAACATTGGTTATAGCATGTTATAGAGATTTATTCCAACCCGAGATGATTCATATTTAACTCCGCTGTGCGTCGTTAAATGTAAGATCACCGAGGGTTGGAATAAATCCAATAACTAATGTTTCACCTGTTATACCGGGTGCGCCAAAAAAAAGGGTCCAGGCGTTTCAGAAAGACTTTTCTGAAAAACTACAACGTTTTTATGCTTGAACTTAATTTTAATGTAAAGATAATTGCTGAACTTAAATTATATGGCGCCATCACACAATAAATTTGGTTCATTCGTTCAAGAGATATGAAGAAAAACCTTTCATGTCATCTTCATTTTCTATAAACGTCGATTTTTAGCAAAACATTGGGTGTGAAATTATCTGTAAGTAAATTTATAAGTAAACTTACCAAGTCGCATTGGCATGTATTCCTCTTTAGTTACGTCAGCGATGTAGGCACATAGAATCATAAACAAACCACTGTAGGCGCCACTTAAACCGTTAATAATCACACCAAGATAAAACATGAATGGTGACAGATTCAAAATCATCGAGACTAGCATAACCAAAGCATCGAGAAGCGACCCAATACAGTTGATAATCAAAATTGTACGGCGACCGACTTGATCAGACAATGCCCCGTAAAACAAAGCGGAGATTAAACCAGAAAATGACCAGCAGAACGTCAGTCCAATGTTGAAGTGAGACATTCTAGTTTGCACCTAAAACAAAAAATGTTCCCATAGAAGCAGGTTCCCCAATCTGAAACTTTTGTTAGGAAGAAAAAATCTGTTGTATTTAATCGATAATAACTACCTCTGTAATTACTTAGTGATAGAATATTTTCCTTCTACATAAAAGGAGTCTCTGATGCACCAGGTTGACAAAATACAAGGAGTTAAGAATTAGAAATTAATAAGGAATTAAGACTTGTCAATATCTACAATGCTGGACAAAATTGGAATTTTTACTGGAAATCAACATTCCACTCCTCCCCCCAATAAACAAAGTTGTTTCAGTGCAGTTTTCCCCAATTCCGGGCACAACCAATCCCCTAACAACCTTCTTGCAGGGGGAGGGGTGATGTTGCTACTACAAAAATTCCATTTAGTTTTGTCCAGGATTGTAGTTCACGTTTTCAGTTTTTAGGCTTCACAATTCCCACAGCTATAATTTCAAATGTTTTCGTTTCGTGGAATTTTTCCTTTTTCTTTATGGAAGTTGCGTTTATTTCATTTTTCGGCAAATAGCTCCAATAAGCGCCCATCTAGGAGATATGTTACTTTATTAATTCGATAACAGAATATATGGCGCTTAACAGATTATATGGTGCTTAAAAGAATAAGGGCGCTTATGGAGGACTCACACGGGCGCTAAATCAAATAATTACAGTACTTAGAGATACAGAGCATACAACGGGCGTAGTTATAAGTGAAGGCGATGCATAGGAAGTATGACTTACTTGGTCTTGTAATTTTCTCTGGGTTTCGTTGTTGATGGCAAAACCACAAGTAGAAGTGTCGTTGGTGTATTCATAAGTAAACTGTACGTCATCGCTGAACTTCTTGTAAACATACTGTTGAACAAGGGGTACTGTTATCATGGTGGAATATATAAACAGTAGGAGCAGCGGCTCCACAATGTATCGGAATGGAATTTTTGAAAATACTATCTTCACCATTTTGTCTTGTATTGTGTTTTCTTATATCTGTAATGATAAAAATACGACAAAATAATTGACAAAAAATATCGTATACTATGATGCAAATGAAAAATTCACAAAGGAAAATCTGCAAAAAAAATTTCATTATTCTTCAGCGGTGTCAATTGGAGGTCTGAATTATTTCAAACATATATAGGGCTAAAGTTTTCTATGTGATCACCTCATTAAAACCCCAATACACCTTTCCCGAGATTATTTTCCGTACCATGAAAACGAGGTTGAATGTACTTGAAATGTAAACAAACGAAAGTTCAAGTGGAAGTAAATCAGGAGAACACGTTTATCAAAGAAAGTTTGTTGGAACACTGAAGTTTGTTTTCCACCAGTCAGATATCTCTTGTCGCGTAATTTTAAAATTACACGCTTCCTTCTCAATGGATGGAGAAATATATGCTAGTAATCCTTCATAAATTGATGGTGGCATTCGAAAATTTTTTAAAAAGTATTCCCGGTCATGTGGCATTAACTCTTTCACTAAAAGATGAAATTTACCTTTTTGCAATCTTTCTTGGTAATCTTACACACACACATACGTTTTTTACTTCGGTTTTCTGTCATTAAAATTTTAAGATTATGACTTTTTTTTGGAGAAGCAGCAGTTTCTTTACCTTCATGTTTATTTACAAATCCATTTGTATCAGTGCTATTTCGCGCCAAAAGTGTGCGAAAGCGTAGAAATCAAATTTTGTTCGTCGACGAAAATTTCGCATCGAAAAATGTCGCGTCGCGCGAGAAGGTTCGCCTAGTGGAAATCCGCCGTGTGAAAATTCTGCTCACATTAAAGGTCAGGGAACAAACAAAAGGTTCTATTCAATTCGTTTAAAGGGACTTTTGGCATTTCTTTGAAGTATCAATTTTGTGAGATTGGAGCTGTTAAAAATATCAAAACTTTTTAATTTTTTTCGCAGCTCCTATCTCATAAAAATTGTGAGATGGAATGCAAAACGTTATCGTGTAATTAATTTCCAAAAACTATCTCACTGAACTACCGCGTAAAAAACTACGCGATAAGCACATATCTCGCTATTAATAGTAAAAAAAAGCAGAGATGTTAGATCTTAACCCAATCCACTTCATGTTCAACAAACCAGAGATATGTAACATTTTTGAACAAACTATAACGTGTTACTTCAATATCGTGTAATAAGAGAGAGATTACACTTGTAGTTCCTCATCAAAATCATTGCATTAACCATTTTCTTTTGTTTATACTACTTTTAATTATTGCTTACGCGGCAGGCATTCAAAACGGGTTCATCCTTTTAATCCAATCAACGTGAATGAGATCTGAAAACATCAACATGAGAATGACACCGACATGCAATTAATTTTTTTTTAATTATCTTGTTAGAAGTAATAAGAAAAATGCAGGAAATCCTCCAATATTTAAAAGAAGGGAGTTTAAAAAATTCAAAAAAGCCCCAAAATTGCTTTACTAAAGTACGTTTCAAATGAACTTGCACAGTTTTTATAAATGCTTGGCAAATTTGAAGGTTATGAGATATTTCAAAAATTCTTTTAGCGCTGTGTCAAGTTAAAAAGCACTTTTTCATGATATTTTATATTTGGAAAAATAATGAAAATGAAAGAAGAAAAATGAAGCTGAAAAAAATTAGCTTTTTATAGAAAAGAGCAAAACAGCTCAATTTTTTGTGAGACAAACTTCAATCTTTGATCGTTCAAAAGGCGAAATAATTTTTCAAAAAAATAAAATAGATCGCAAGACATAATCCTTTAAAGTCACTTAGGTCGCATATTTTAACATATTCACTCTGTTACGATTTCATTAATTTTCCACTTTCATTATTCTTCCAATTTTTTATATGATGAAAAAGTGCTTTTTAAGCTTGACACCAGCGCAAAAAATGCTTTTGAAATATCTCATAACCTTTACCAAGCATTTATAAAAACTGTGCAAGTTCATTTGAAACGTACTTTAATTCTCCAAGATTAGCCTCTTGTTATCAACTACACTATAATTTTTATAAGAAACATTCACTGGCTGAAAATGACTAAAAATAAGAACAACTCAATTTCGAGATAATGAGGTGATAAGGAAATAACACCAATTTCTCAACTTACTTAATTCAAGCTGATCTTTAAATAGAATCACATAATACAGTATACAGAAAAAAGAAAACACAACATTCAGAAGGTGAAATCCTAAAAAACAAGAACATCGAGACCAGAGCGCCATATAAAAAACGAAGCTTCATGAACAGTAGTAAAAAGAAAGTACTAGTAATTACAGATGTGGTACCCTTTTATTTTTTAAATCCTATTACCCTTTGTCTTCCCAATAGCTGATTCATGTGAAGTATGGACCAACAAACAATTGGTGAATATATTCCATGATGGTGGACATTGCATTAAAATGCCACAGTGAACGTCTGAAACATTTACTTTTCGCAGCTAAAGTTCTCTATCATCAAATGCAAATTTGCTCAGAAGCCATTCTTGTTAGCCTAAAACTCATAAGGTTTTTGCCAAATGTAGTGACTACAATATTAAACAAAACAATATCGAGTTTTGTAGTAGAAACATTGCTAAGAACAAAACCATACGGTGCATGGAAAGTCAGCTAATAGACATTGAAACGTTACATAACCAAAACCTCTGTTGCAACTAAGTAAATACGGTCTCCTTTCCTAGATCAATATCTTGGCACCAGTCTATTTAAATGTCTCGAGTATACATTTAACTGTCTACCAATATCGTATGATCCTGATTAAGTCACCTTACATGGATACTAATGACAGGCAATAAATTCCATTTTAACAATGTACATGTAAAAAGGATATCTTGTAATGTGCACCTACAATATTCGGACCTACTGTGTATGGAATTTAGCATTAGAATTAGAAAGTGTATTATTCCATGCTGGTATCACTTTAATCTAATTTGAAACCAATACTCGCAGATTACAAAATATATATTCATGTCTCGCATTTGAATAACATAACAGATTTACTGAGAACATACAGGTAATCTGAATTAGAAATCACTTACTATCAACGCATGCAGTTAAATGAGAGAAAAGATTATTATTTTGCGGTTGAACTGAACAGTGGAGAAATATATATGCTTTAAAAAAGGAACTCACTCGAGCCATACTTATCAGTATAGATCCTGCTTTCAAACGCAAAACAAAGTACTTTTCTACTATACTTTGCTAAAATGAAAAGTAAGAAATTATTGTGTCTATTATCACGAATTCCCCAAACATCCATTACTTCTTAGGAAAAAAAATTGAGAACAATTTATCGACGCGGACGTACAAAAAGCTAAAGTTACATCGAAAATAAATAAGATCATTAATCAACAGAAAACTATCCTCCAGTCATTAACATGTGAATGGAAACCATTTAGCATGGCAAGGTGAACATTAAAAGTCGATCACCCATTAGCCGCATTCCGGAAAATCATGTTTTGTTTACACGAAACTATATTCGCTATGTATCTGTAGGGACGTTTATACTATATAATAAATAATAAATAAATTCGGCATATTCATTTAAAAAAACAACTTTAAAATTTCCATTTCCAACATTACGAAACACACTGTATAACTTGGTAGAGTTGTTCTTGAATATGTCCCCCAAAGTCATTAGAAACTTCACGTAAACATTCGAAAAAAACGTGCAAAGTAATGATGTTCCTTTTGATACAAGTAAAGTTTTACATCTCAGAAGTAATTATTGAGTCTCATCAGTAATTATATTTTTTCGTGTAACAGGCTGGTTGATGCCAGGAATGTGGCTAATAAAGTGAATGCTGTGCGGTAATAACACGATCCTTGTTTAAAATCCGACTTCTTTATGTTGGGAAAAGACGGAAAGCTGTACCGTTGACGTTTTAAAGAAATGATTTAAGCGGCGTGTTTATGATATAATAGGGACCTTACGAAACTACGACGGCAACGTGGACGACGACGAGAGGCAAACAAAAGATTCACTTTACTCCATAGATTTGCTTTAGAATGGAAGTCATTTCACACTATACTATTGGGAAATGTGTTTAATTTTACTAATATCATTATTAGATTTGCACGTTCTACACACAACGTGAAAAGTACTATTTTGAAGTCGTACTGAAAACCAAAACGTGAGAAAAACAGTACTTCGGATAAATTTTCCTTGGTTCTTTCATGATTCTGCCTCCCTAAGTTCAAAAAACAAACTTAATAGGCATTATAAATAAACTTCTTAACCCAAGTGTATAGTTTCTGCTCTTTTGTGATTCATTGAAGATGAATATTTTGTACGTCGTCGTCTTCGTTGCCGTCGTACTTTCGTAAGTTCCCTAATATACAAGTTCGTACCGGCGTGAAAGTTCCATTTACATGACCGGTTTCTTGCTAGCTGAAATTTTTCTGAACTATTAGTGCCATTCTTCTAAGTTCGCATGCCCAGAGGTGGATCCAGGGGTTAGGTAAAATTAGTGAAAGAACAGCATAGCTCTTAAAAAGAAGAAGATCATTTGAAGAGATCATTTTTTTTCCATAAATTTTGCTTAAGTTTTGATTCCCCAACTCAAAAAAAACTCGATGGATAATCATATATTTAGAAATACTGCAAGAACGAATTCATGAGGACTTTGGGTGCCACCACTTCCAAAAATAACAAAAGGAAAATTATGTTATGACCCCAAATTGGCTTCTGTACTACAAAACTTTCATTTCTGATGAAAAAATTTTTAAAGGGACTTTTTCTGCATTTTCATTTTTCTAATTTCTGACATTTTTGGGTCCATCTTTTTAACATAATCAAAGGCGCCAATTAAGCACCTAGTTCCTATGCCCTTTATTAACTAACCAATTTGCCAAGACTTGATTAGAAATTAAAATGTGGAGCAACGACAACAACAAAAACAAGTTCGCAAAGAAGAGATACCATGATAGCAGCTTGACAACGACACAATGACATATCAATGTTTAAAAGCGCCAGTGGTTTATGCAAAGAAACCTCTGTTTTGAAAAACTTTGTTTTGAATTCTTTTGGATACCTACAGTTGAATCATAGAAGTACGAAATTTTCGTATCGTATTTCTATGGTTAAATTAGTGGTAAATAATGAGAACTAATCAATGAAACAGCCAAATGTAAGTTCCATTGGAATGTGTTTTATGGCCACACCTTATTCCTCACCGTCTTTGTTGTGATTGAATAAATCAAGTTTTAATAATTCAAAAAAGATTTTAAAGAAGCTTCGTTATATCCATGGGTGGATTTAGAAATCTCTGGAGGAGAGTTAAGTTATTAAGAAAAGAAAACGAAAACATGCAATTACTAAATAATTGAAACTGGAAGGAAAATTCATGACAGTGTACTCCTCCACAAAGTTTTTGGATGGGTCCTAAGGACACATAGGTGGACATTTCCCAATCGCAGCTATAAGGCAAGATGTCCTGGGAATGAGGCTACAGCTATAAGGTCAATTCGAGGTAGTGACTGTTGGAGTTGTCCCAACGAACGCCACACACCTTTCCCCAATTTTTCCCAATAAACACCGCACTAATGTAAAGTAATCAAGTTCTGCTTGGTTTGTTTTCATGTATTTCAATATCTTCAATGCTACATTCTCATTCACCTATCTTTGTTATTATCTTATTATTCAAAGTTTTTATTGCTTTAAGGCGATTTTTGAAGACACGCTGTACATTTCCAAACTTGATTTTAATCGCTTTAAATCAATAAAAAGCAATCAAGATCCTACAAAATGAGGCCATACATAAGTTGGTTAATCCGAATAGAGCGTTGCCTTGCCGAACCAAACTTTTTCAACCAAAAATTAGCTATATATTTTGATAAGAAAGCTAGTTGCAAAATTTTCATTGTCATATGAATTTGTATTCATGCATTAACATCCTGACATCCCACCCATAACGTATAATCAAGTTTTTTAGTTAAGTTAAGTTAAGATATGTAAAGTAACTTGTGTGGACGTTTCGGGTTTTTTTACAAGAAAAAGGAATTTTCGAGAATTTCGAGTACTAAAATTTTAACAGAAATTCAGCTTAGAATCTTCGCAGAGAATTTCTATTTCAGTTATGGTATCAATACTGACTTTCAGCTTTGATATTTTAATATTGAACATAATTTAACCCAGCAATATGTCAAAAGATACAAGCTTCAATAAAACACTGACTCTCTGTTTACAAAAAAAAAGAGGGAAAAAAGCATAAAAATCTATTTAGAGTCTGTTAAAAAGTAGTCTATACTGCTTATTCGTTATGAGCCATGTACCCTTTGGTCGATATTTTCATATGCTATGGAAAAGATGGGAACCATACCAAGCTGAAAATTGGCCGAACGATTGGTCAAAAGTGTGATCACATTCTGTTACAAGCCAGTATGAAAAGAAACTAGTAAAACGTATACACTATAGAAGAGTCTTAGTTATCTGAAGTATGAAGCATCCCTCATCAAAAAAATTGTTCATTATGAAGACGAAGAATAGATATCAGGGTATTCGGAATTTAGAAATTGTTCTTGACCACAAATTCTTTTTATAATTTTGTAAAAAAGAATGGCGTGTGTGTCTACACGCTATGTTTGAAGGTACTTTATGAGCACGTTTCTGCGAAAGACGTGACGGAGACAAGCTGATGTGATGTCATCATATTGTGCATGCCATATTTTGGCACATCGCAAATAGAATTTTGAAAAAAATTGGATATCTTGAAAAATACATTAATACCTTCATTTTTGGTTTAATATCACTAAATTGAATTTCTCATTAACTTTTTTAATTTATATCAAGAGACCTGCGATTATATATTTCCAACACTTTTACTTTGCTGTACGAAGACAAAAGTTGCGTCATAAAACCTCACTCTGGGTCTGGGTTAGTTAGGAGAAGGTTCAAGCTTTGACTCATTTGTTCAAATACTTTTTATATAAAAGTATTTTCACCGTATTAGTGTAATGGGAACAATTTGCCAGAAGAGCATACCGTAAATGACCGATTAAGCGCCCAGGACTCAATTGAGCACCCTGTCCATATAAGCGCCCAGCGTAAAAGTTCAAAAAAAATTATAAGCGCCAAGGGCACTTAATCGGTCATTTACGGTACTCCTTGGGTCAGTTTATATAACATAACTATTGCCTAGCTCGATAGATGTTTTTGTTTCAGAATGGCGAAAGCTTTCATAACATAACAATTTGCAAGCAAAAATTCATGGTATAAACCTTGTAAAATTTGTTTGGGTTAGCGAGGGTTAGGTTCAGGCTATGCCTCGTTCTTTCAGACTATTTTAAAAAGCTTTAACCGAGAAGTTTGATGCTTTCAAATTTTTAGATGAAGACACTCATAAGTAGAGAAGGACGAAAGCTTTTGAATTGAATGGAATCAGGTAAGGTAAAAGGTGTAGTGTGTACAGCTAGCCTAACATACTTAGAGCTGGCCTAACATACTTTAAGCTGGCCTAACATACTTAAAGCTGGCTTAACATACTTACAGCGCTATATATTTCAAAGGTAATAAAAGATACTGACAGCATATAGGTTGTAACACATATCAAAAAGCGGTTCTCACAATTTATAAACAAGAACAATGTCCAAACTATCATGAGAAGAAATCAATTGCTTGCACCCAACACTTTCTTCATTCGTCGGAAATCGATTATAAATAAGAAGTACTTTTAATACCTTTTCTTCGACTTGTTTCGAAGTTGTACCAGTCCTTCTTCTCGGTGAAATGCTCCTTTACGTTTTGTTGATTCAGAAGTCACGAGTTTTTAATAATTATGCATTTACCAATTAACTTTAATTGCATTTTCCTGATTAGTAATTCCCTTGCTTTGCGCGATCAATTTTTCATTCAAGATTTTTTAAACTACGTTTAGAAGATTAATTAGATCGTTGACCATATACAATTGCAGGAAATCAACAATTTATTATGAATTTTTCGCCATATTTGAATCGCAGTAGGGAAGAATCCCAATATGAATTCCTATTTCTACATGATGCCGTTGAGTAAATGGAATTTATGGATAACAAATCTACAATTTATGACAAAAAAGTTACCTTTTGAGTTAAAATTCAATATTTCTTTGACAAAAGCAAAGAAAATCCTAACAAGTTTTTTGTCGCCTTGGTGATTCCAGTGGTTCCACAAAAGTGATAAATGTACCTCTTCAACATACAATGTTAATATTTCAGCTTTCTTTTGTTTTGTACGAGCAGCAGTAGGTACGTGACAATTCCGTCGTCATATCGAAGTTAGGGAATGGATTTATAGAAATATCATGTCTCTCCATGAATTCTTTTTAGAAGCTTTTCTGTGGTACTTTTTCTACGTAATTGCGGAGAAATACAACACACACACAACTTAATTTTCTAAGGAATATTACAGAACTCTCACACCACTGTAAATATAAAAAACTCCCACTTCATTTAAAGACCTAGACACACTGTCATTAAATTAAAACCTAGGGCACGAAAAGACACAATGCCGCGATCCATCGACATTACGTCACAACAGTTATACGCATTTTATCGTCCAAAAAAAAAAACTTCATCAAATATTTCTTGTTGAGGTTTCATTACGTTTCGTGAGTTGTATAAACTTCACTATCATTCAACTTCAAAACAAGGCAACGACGTTTGGGATTTGACTTATCCAAGGGAATATAACACCTAGAAACTAGACTAGGCGGTATGCTCGAACATTAAGACGACAGAGATGGTCAATTTATGACGATATTATGTCTACAGACGAACATGAAAAGATTCTTGCTTTTTGTAACGACGTCTATAACAATTAGCTGTCAAATATGTTTTAGTGTTGTACGAGACAATTTCAAGGCTGATTAATTTCAGTTAATTCTTTGGAAGAAATCCGTTGGTTTTTGATAATTAATATCAAACATCAAAAATTCTCTGAGAAAATATTATGGTGCGGGAAACCTGGTATTTTAATGGCACGTACATACGAATATCACTAACCAGTGTGCCGCATTCACGTCTACGAAATATTTTGTTACGTCAGATCATACGGAATTGGTGGTGTTCATTCATTCTCTACGCTTTAACATATCCCTGATTCTCTAACATTACGTGTTAGGGTTTTTTATATCACATGTCTCATGAAAATAAGGCAAATCCTATGGATATTTCGTAAGGGCTTACGTAGGTGTAAATAATTTTGAAGATGGAACTAAAACATTGTACAACATATCATGTCCATTTTCCGAAATTCTGTTTAAATACAAATATCTTGTCGTCAAAGTATCCTATCCAACCTCGTTTTGATGTATTGTATCTATGACGTAAATTTAGTTCCTCTAACCTACAACATTTTATCAAATTATCAATGAGTCCGGATAGTTTGACAAAACATCGACGTATGAAAACGTTCGGGAAATGGCTATTAAAATTATAATTTTCATTTTTGCCTACATTGTATTCTGCGACACAACCAACGTTTTTAGTTACACTGTCAGTGTATACTTCACGTGGATACAGCATCGCATGTTTTAACTTGTTAATCGAGTGTGCGTTAGATAGGAACTCGACTCGATAAGCCAACAAAATAAGAAAAATGCAAAATATCTTGTTTACTTTATGCGGTTGTTTTTATTGTTGTTGTTGCTCTACGCATATTGTTCAACATTGCGAAAAATAGAAATATATATAACCGTCATATAAACGTAAACAAAATTTTCTTTTCTTCAAAAAGGGCGTATACGTTTTGCTTATCACACTTCTCCCATTAACATCTGCCCCAGTTATGGTTTTCTTTTTGAAATATGTTTTAGACTTCAGCAAACACAGTTAATCATGACAAAACAAAACATTTAGTTATGACAATATTTTTCACGTAGTTAGTTGCTTCCCTCAAGGAGCTCCCACTTTGATGAGGTCCACACTTTTTCATGAGACTCGTGGTCCCAGGTCTCGGGCCTTGTTTAGAAAATGCCATTTTGTTACGAAAGGAAAATTCGAGTAAACTTTTGTAATTGTGTGGTATCTATACGCCCTGTTTCCGCCAGCGTCCAAAATATTTTGTTTTATTGCATCAGACACAAAGCATACTTCAAATTGACGTAATTGCAAAGAATTTAAGTTGAGAAGGCGTTTCTTTGTTGAGCACGTACTTATTCTAAAACTTGAGACCTCCGATTCTGCTGAGCCATAAACAACACAACCTGTTATAAAACAATTGAGATCGAACATCGTCGTTTTTACACACCTCTGTTATAGAAACCGTAGCCAGGGAAAAACGTAAAAAAACCTTGTGATGCTGCATTCGCATGTACGAGTGATTTCTTAGAAATCATTTGCTTACGAATGGATTTGTTCGCATTTACAGAAACTATACGTAAGATCGAAAACCGCATTTCATTTGATTTTGTTTTGAAATTATTTTCAACAAGCACCATTATATCAAATTTGAAAAAAGGTATTGATGTCGAATCAACACAAAAATTCTTTTCTTCATGATAAATAAAAAAGATTGAGAGAGAGAAAGAGGTCAAATTATGCGAAGGTTTAAGTTATGGGAGGAGTTAGCTGTACGTTATAGGGATTTCCTTGGTTTTTTAATAAACACTTCGCTTTCAAAAAAAACCCAAAAAAATCTCCTGGAAAAGTGCAAGTTGAGAACGCAAACGTAACCAGTGTGGCTTCAAGAATTTGTGAAAGCAAAACACCATACTTACATTCTCTCCTATCTCTTTATAATAGCTTGATTGATTTGGTGTATATCGAACTAATTTCAGCGTTTGATAGTTACTTTTCCCATGCAACCTTTTTACCAAAACTCGAAAGGTGGCGACATCGTGTCGATTTTTATACTCCAAAAATAACCACGCAATTAAGGTCGTACTTTAACGTTTCTATTCTTGATCAAGAAATCAGAGTGTCGCAAACGATGAGGTCACGACAAAAAAAAAAGGAATGAAATCAAAGAACTACACGTTTTTTGTTTTTTTTTTAAGGCAACCAAGATCAGGCCTTAGTAGTAATGTTGCTTAATTTGTTGCTAAGAATTAATTGAAAAAAATATTTATTTCCAGTCTTGAAAACGGTTGTCTAAGCTTAAGTATCTAAGTATAAGGTCTACAGCATAGTACTGCAACCCAATGTATAAGAAATTTGCTGTAGCTATGCTAGTGCTGCATCATTTCATGTTGCTAATTTATGTAAGATCCATGTAGTACTGTTGCTTAACTTTTTGAGAAAATTTACTAGTGCTATAAACGTGTTGCTTATAAAAAAAAACGTTTATGAAGCGAGTTTAAACACCGTATTATGGCTCAGCCAACGAGTGTAATCTCATTTTAAAATCTTACTTGTTAGAATAAATTAAATAAATAAGTAAATAAAAATTATTCTATTAGGGGATTGGAATCAAGTGAACCTCACTAATAAAGATGTGACACCAGCGGAAAATATAGTTGAAGATTATGTTCCCACATTGAGTTTTGACACCCTATTGTTTCGAATTGCAGATAAGGCTTTTTGTGTCCACACTATTTCAATAGCCCTCCATTTTATAAGCTACATTTATGCCAAGACGTGCCAAGACGTCGCGGCCACAATTGTTTTACGTATCTGTTAAGTAGCATTTTTTTCTGGTAGTTTTACGTTTCTAATTGTTTTTACAAATAAGGTTAATTCAACCATATTTTGTTTGTTTTCTATTATTTCGAGTTTTGCTTATTTCCGAGTTTAATTTCACAAGATCATAAAAGAATGACTAGCTAATTGGTGGAAAATGATAACTTGAACATTTCCAATGTCTTTACTCGTTTTGTGATGTCTTACACGGTGTAATAACTTGGTCTTTTAACTTGAGAATTTCGTACGTCAGTTTTTTTTGTGAGTTAGTTGCAATAAGTAGCTTCTTTCAAATGTTCACTTGTTGTGTTTTCTTAATTTTTCTGGTTTGCAACTAATAGTAGGAAGGCGCGATAATTAAATGGCGGCATACTTGTAGAAAGTTTAAAATATCAATGATTCAAGGATCACATGGTGGAGATTGTGGTCAACCAAACTATTTCGCTCTATCACTGAGTAAATTCCAGCAATTCATGTACTGGACATTGACAAGAATGTTTTAAGATACACATTTGGAAATATCAGAACGCTTTGCCAACGACAACAAGCAGATTGTAAAATTTAAGAACTTTGTTGATTAAGCAAAAAAACAAAAAACAAAACAAAAAAACATTGTTGGAGACCTTTCATGAGAATAGAGAAAACCTAAGTTCATTTTTTCATCATCAATGACAATAATTTTGTTGTTTTTTTTCAATCACTTTGAGGAACCACAATTCATGATCACACGGATGAAGGAATGGTAGCTTTTTTTTCTTGTTCTCAGATGTTAAATAAAGACCTCCTTTATACCTCAAATCAATCAACAACAACAAACCTATAATCTTTCCATTCGTGAGTTTTTTTCGTATTCGAAAAACTTTTCCAAAAAAGAAAGTTTCGTGCCAGGGTATAATAACCATCTGGGATTTCCTCCTTAAACAACTTTCTTTCCGTTCTTTCAAATAACATTCAAGTTTGCCTAAATCTAAAAAATAGGGTTCAAACCTATGCCCTTGGGTTAACACTTCAAAGGATAAAATTCATTCTGGCAAGAACCTAGCAGCGTAACAACAATGCCACATTCATAGGTTTTTGACATTGCCGAATTTCTTTTTACCAACACAGAGGAATGGGAGCACAGATAAAGTTCTTATGATGTAATGATGTAATGCAGTTCTTATAATGTAAGAAGGTTACGCCTTCTCTTTGATTGAAAACATATCAAAAATCTTTAGAACCTTTAGAGCCGCACTTCAGAAGTCAAACAATATCAATTTTCAATAACAGCAGCTATCTTTAGAATATCTCTAGTAAGTATTCAGTTAGAAAATTTTGACGCTTGCAAGAGAATTAAGATGTTTTCGTGATCTTCAATGTTGCACGTAAATGATCCTACTCCTTTCACGTGCAATTGCAAAGGTTGAAATAGTTGCCTTAAGAACTATGTCCAAATTGCAGAACTTAATTTTTGGTGTGCGGTTGGAGATGAGACAATAAAACCATTTTAGTATTCTCCATGAATAGCCAAGGAGGTCGAAATCTGGACAGATATCCTGAAAAAGTGTCTATTTCAATGTTAAATTTGGGGCTCACCTTAAAGGTTCCATTTTTGGTAGCAAACCAAACAGGGAAGGTAGGTAATGGCGCCGCTATACCTAAAAGTGACCTAAAATTCCAGGATTTTGGTCAAATGACCCACTTTGAGGCTGGCTAATTAAGCCTCGCGAAGCCCTTCTTTCAAAAGAAGGTGACATTTGACAATAGTAACTTTAATAGCTAATACAAATGAACTTCCTTGAATAAGTATGAGGTATCTTTTTGATTCTGTGTCCAATATAATTTGATTCTTGTATATGGTGTCAACTACAGACATGCACGCTTGTTTCAGTTTATTGTAATTCAATATTCTAAATTGTTAGCAAATCAGCTTGAAACGCTCTTCAGGTATTCTCACCTATCTTGAACCCAGGATTTCAGACTTCCAACCGTAAATATTCCTTAGAAAACTTATTAAACTAGAAATTTGGTCAGTGAAGGTGTAGTGGGAAGTGTACAAAAGTTTTTAAACGCATAAAAGAATTTTGGTATTTTTTTTTTGACCATTATGTTACGAAGGAAAGTCGTAACAGTTTATATAATACCACGCAAATGTCGTAACCTCCTATTATTTATTGTTTATGGCTTTGAAGTGGCCGTGATGTTAAAAACATTCTGTGTTCATTCACAAACATGACAATTTTTTGATAAATATTATACCGATTGGCTGTTCCCGGTTATAAAAGGTAATCCGATACTCAAAACATCTCTCAGAGAGTCGTTGCGTTGTGATTACCATCCCTTGCTGCAAAACTTGATTTTTAATGGGAACATGATGGACGCATAAGAGAAAGACTTACAACTAAATTCAATTCTTACTATCAAAATCTTTTATTTCTGTATTTTCTTTGATGTAGACCACGCCTCTCATATTTCGCTGGATTTAATTTACATGGACAGGTTTATACAAAACTTAATGTCTGATCAGACATTAGAAGAAACATGAATTGCATATGCATCTGCGGCTTTCATCAATATTTCAAAACTGCCGCTTCATATTTTTGTTAAAGCGAATTTCAACGAGTAATGCAGTATCAGGGGTGTGTATAATTAAACGAAAATGCCGGACCTTAGACAGATGCCTGACCGACGTTTGAAAATATAGATGAAGAAGAACATCTTTTCATTCAATTCTGAAAATTTGGCTTTGCATCCGGGTTACATGCTGAATTGAGATTTCCCAATATTAGTAGGCACCATTGCATTCCCCATCATTCCCCGAACTTCAACATGAAACGTGTTGGTTTCTATTTATTGTAAAATAATGTTAACTCCATCTGTTATCAAAATAAATCTAAATGTTCCAATTGGAAATTTTTTCACGCATTCTGTAAGTTATCGTGACTTGGAAAGGAGTGTTATGATGGAACATGTAATCACAAAATGCGAAGATAAACCTCACAGAGTCCAAAAAGAAAATACAAATTATATTTGCAAATGAAGCATTTGAGAATTATTCTTTTTCTCACCAAATGAATAAAAGGGGGTTTCTTGAGGCGTTGTATGCTATTGAGAAACTAATAAACGACCTGTTGGTAGAGTGCTCGCTATTCAAGTGGAAAGTCACGTGGCTAAGTCACGTTAGAGACCATAGCCGTGTCATCCGCTCCAATTAACAGAATACTCGGCTTGATAACGGAACAATGTCCTAAAATGGATGTCTATTCAAGTGGCTAAAACATTCCTATTTCCTGAATAATTTCCCTAAATGGAGTCTCAAATGCTCTAGAGATTCGGTATCAGGTATATCGATGTTGTGCATTTTTTTCTCAAGTTTCATTTCATACTCGTACTTTTTTCCATTTTGAAACTTTTTGCCTATTGTACTGAGCAAACCAGAGGTCAAGTAATGTTTGGGATAATGTCATGAGTATATTGTAAAAATACTTTCAGTAATATGAGACTGTTTCAAAGGCGGGTATCTACACTCAAAAAAACGTTAAATATCAAGTGTTTATTATGCCATTTGCACGTTTTACGATCTTATTTGATATGCTTCATAATATATAATATAATAATAATAATTATAGATCATTACAGCCAAAGCTTCTACCACAGAAAGGTCCCTGTAACTCAAGAAAAAATCACGGAATTACATTAGATGCTCGAACTCAGAAAAGGTTCTGTGAACATTCTAACAGTGGTTCAAATTTCGGATGATGTAACCGTGTCTTTTTATTGACAATGTCAATTCATCCGCTATTTGCGTAGTTCTTCAATTCAGCCGCTATTTGCGTAGTTCTTCAATTCAGCCGCTATTTGCGTAGTTCTTCAATTCGGCCGCTATTGCGTAGTTCTTATTGCGTAGTTCTTCTATTATTCGCTTATGCAACACGAACTAACGCGTACTTAAATGAATACTGTCTCATGTTTCATGTTTTATTTAGGGATGTTTGCTTAATTTAAGAACAATAACCATTTACATGCTAGTCACACAATAAGGGATTATTTTGAAGAAAGCGGAATATTTTAGGTCTCGAGCATCGCAGATAAAAAAAAATTCCCAGCCAGTTATTATTCTTGGGGAATTTTTATTTATGTAGCGAATTCCTTAAAAGAGGTAGAAAATATTTTCCATTGACATTCCGTTCCCTCACTTCCTTCGTTTTCCATTCAGATTCCACAGCAACGATTTCACCGTATGGTTTCATTTCAGTAAAAGCGGACTTTATATTGGGGGACATTATATTGGATGCCCGACACTAATCCGTTGTTCATACATGAAACGTCGGGGGAAACAGATGTCAGGTTCATAAAAGTAAAACCAAATTTCCTGAGTAAGTTTTGGGGGTTTAACAAACAGAACCGCTGGTTTTGATTGGTTCAAGTAGTAACATTTTGCGTATATGCACATGTGCGCCTTTAATCAACGGAGATCAAAGATTTCTCTGTGAGATTGGTTTTAGGTCTTTCCGACTCCAAGACAGTAAAAATAAATAGATCACACTCACCTTAATGTTTTCTGCAGTAAAGCATCCAGATGAAAAGGCTACATTCGACCAGCGATAAATTTGATATGAGCTGTATACATGATAACTCAGCACTTTTATAGTTTACCGAAACACTAGCCTGTCATTGAATGAGTATTGTATTGTAATGTGAAGAGGCAGTTTATAGTTATCGAGTGACTCAGTGAATCTCAACAAATGTTTTAATAGTTTTCTACCATGTCATTAGAAGAATAGATGGACAACAATATTGTTTTTCGTCCGAGCGTTGTTTTTTTTCAGCAATATGCTTTTTCGGAGAAGGGAGTTTTTTTCTCTTTCTAAGAAACATGAAAGTGCAGTACCTTTCTTGCGATAATTGAAAAGTGTTTGAAATGCATTTTTTAGTTTCGATGACGAGTCATACATATCTGTAAAGTTTGATTGGTCAAAAAATGAAAAAAAGTCTAGTGACCAGCAAATAAGAAACTGGTGAAGTTCTTCAGTGTAAAAATTGTTGGCAATATTTTAAGAGTCTATTCGAAGAAATCAACTTTCTGTCTCCAGTTTTTATCTCTAAACGAAGTCTCATAATTGAACTAAAAGCTCCGCTTGATGTTATATGATGTCATATGTAGAGTCACTACACATTGCATACAGATGAAAGTTTCTGCAAGTTAATGCATAACACAAACTATGGAGGGTCTAAGATGTATTCAGTTGTTCTTAAGCTCAGACAATGGCTTCAACACTCTCTCAAGAGGGTGAAGTTCCTCTTAGTTTTCTCAAGAGGTCGAACTTTCTACAGGTTCTCTTCATTCCAGGTTTCTGCTGAGCAAATGCATACAGGTTGTCAGAGTTCATTTCCCGCAATAAACTAATATTACTCATCAAAGGATATACATTTTGAGTAAAAGTAATAATTAATGTTTTCTAAACTTGTGTTTACCTCCAACGTAAACATCTGTCATGCCAACCACAGTAGAGTATCAAGTACTTTGTCGCGTAGAATTTCACGTTTTTCGTAACCGCTAACGAGTCAATATTGAAGTTTATTGCATATAAAAGTGTGGGCGGTATCTCGATTCTGCTGATACTAGCTGAAGAGGTTACATTCACCGCCTAACATGCACGATGTGTCACGAGTTTGAAAGAAAATGTAAGTTTCGTAGATGGACTCCTACTTGATATGAGTGGAGTTTTAATCGGCTAATTAATAGTAAAAACAGTACCACAGCCCGCAAAAAGTATTCATCGGAGTTGTTCGTTCAAATTCTTCAATGAAAATAATTCTTTGGATACCTTACAAATTCAAAGTCGCAAAATTTATTCTAAGGAATATATAAATTATCTTCCGAAATATCTACAAAGTATAACGTTATGTTATGGAGTACAAAAAAACAACAACAAAAAAAACAAAAAAGAAAAAAAAAAAACATAAAAGACATAAACACACTGTGACGTCATTAAACACGGCTTCCATTCGAAGAGGGAAGTGTACAAACATATTTTTCTGATTTTTGTTTCATCGAACATCTATAAATTCAATCTGTGTAAGCTCAACAGTTCAAACATGCCAACGAGTTCAAGGAAAAACGAGATAGAAAAATTTATGATCGTCACAGAGTTTTAAGATTGAAAGTTTATTCTATTATATAGTTACGTTTATTTATTGGTAAAAACATTGTGAAAAAGCATGTCCCCAAGAAACCACATTTATTAGTATATCATTAGCATCACTTAATTCTATCGTATAACATTTCTTCCCGCTTATTATTAACACAGATCAAATTGTTACATCATTTCGGGTTGTTCTCATCTAACAAATTTAGACCAGAGTTTCCATTCAACAGATTTGTCGCTCGATAGGAAAAAGTAATGTGTAAAACGGCCTTAAGCAATGCCTCCTTCATTCAAACTCAGTTTCAAGAGTTTACACAGATAAGGTCGGAAATAACAAGGACAAACTTTACACCTAAAAATTCCAGTTGTCATCCATCACCATCTTATTATATTTGCAGTTCGTTTCTATGGCATTACATTCGTACTGGAGTAGTAGTAGTAGTTGCTCTTCAAAATACAAATACACACAAAATGAATCTTTTTCGAACAGAAAAAAACTATCGCTGAAGAAGTTGATCAATCTTGAGAAATAAATTTTTAAAATCAACGATCGTATCTTGATAAATTCGAAATAACCAGTAAGGATCTTCACAGCATAAATGCTGCGGAACAGTCTTGGAGTTTTCGATCATCGATTGCTTTTCTTTAGCTAAGTGTCCAATCCCACCTAAATTAATTGACCAGTCTGGATGTGTCACAGTATTCTTCTCAAATGGATTTACCCAAGCCATGTATCGCAGATGCAAGTACTCCGCAATAGTCTTGTACGGGGTGTAATTCTCAGATGGGACGGCGAAAGGAAACAACTCCACCAGAAACGAACCCTCTTTCATAAACAGGCTGGTAACTAAATGGGCACCGTGTACGCCGATCACGAGATACGCGTTGGACACTAACAATACGATGTCGACAAACCGTTCTTTTTCCAAGCTGATAACATGTACTGGCATTTTGTAGTGGAAAGACAACTGTAAAACAAGCTGGTTCTCATTCAGAATCCTCCGTGTTACGGTGCGCGAAAACAGCACAATATACGGTGACGCTTCGGCTTCTAAGGCACTTCCTTCAGCTCTAGCCAAATCGTTTTGAAAATCCTCTCGGAAGTATCGTATTTCTTGAACAGGGAAATTTCGTTTTTCTAACGGACCTTGCGGAATCGAAAATCCGTATTGGTACCATGTGGTAGCTTTCGATAATCCAACGATAACATCTTCGAAACAAGTGAAAAGACTAGTCAAGTTACTTCTGTAGTAAATGTTGTCTGCCACGCTCATATAGAGGTCGACATACGGACCTAGAGGCCGTCCATCCATGGCTAACAATTTCACCTCTTTTCTAGTCGACGCCACGGGGAAATACTTTCGTTGAGTATGATAAATTGGTATGAGATCATCGTGTATAACATGCATTAAATTTTCAGGATTGAAGCGATGAAACAATATGAATTTCCCAGCGTGTACTTTCAAATCTGTTACGTTGCCATAGTGGAGATATGTCGACACGTTGACATATCTGAAATATTTTGCCGAATGATTGAAAACGCTACTTAGATCGAGTGGTTCCATACGGTCTGTAATACCGAACGTACGAGTGTCGCGTCCATGAACGAATACATACTCCTCTTTCCTTCTGTGATAACACAAATTCTGAAACCGGCACTCGCGGGTGACTCGGTCAGATCCATAGCAAAAAACGCTTGACGAAAAGTTCGCAGGTGTCCTGAGAAGATCGTAATTTTCATTGAAGTGTGTTGTGAGGGGATAATGGCGGAGAAGAACGGCAATCAAGACAGATTGGATGATGCAAATCAATATCAAAATCGATGACCAACAAGAAGTCATTTCTGCTAACTGAATAAAATTAGATAAAGGAAACATTAGAATAGCCAAATTAGATAAAGAGACCAACTTGACTTATTGAAATACAGCATGTTTATAAATGATACAACAGGTGTTGAGTACCTTTCATACATCAATACTATAACTTCTCAGTAGTGGAGTATGCTCTTCGAAATTTTCACTATCAAATTTGTATTGACACATAGGACAATTACTTTTAACAGTCAACCAATTCCCTAAACAACTAAAAAAAAAAAAACACACATACAATAACTTGATGACTTTATCCAGTGTTTACTTTTCTTGCTTTTCTACCTTACAGAGACAAACTTCGGATTATTTCAACCAAAAAATTGGGCTATTCGCAAAATATGATGTTAAGAGTATCAATACCAGCACTTAAAGTCAGTACTGGAGTATTCAAAAAATATGTTCAAAATTTGCCCAAAGCAACAATCCAATTAATCGGATGAAGAACACTTTCTAGTAAAAAAAACCCGAATATCTTTTCCATAACACGACTATGTTCATTTTAGCATTAATAAATAGCAAAATGCAATTTCATCTACCATTTTTGTGAAAATTGGTTTATGGGAAATTTAAGACATAGGCAGGGACCGCGTAGCAGAATTTCGTTTGGGGGGCTTAATGTACTTAACATAAGTGATTCAAAAAGTAAAAATGAACTAGCAATTACGTCCAGAAAGAAGAAATATTATTTGCATTATAAGTTCCTGATAGGTAAAGGCATATTCAAACAACCAAATGGTTGAACATAGTTTTAACTTGATTCAAGTTAAAATCTTTGGCACATAAAAAGTTTTGTTGATTTCAAGGATAAAAACATGAATGACAATACTCTTACTCTTTGTGGTAGCCATGGTTGCATGGAGTCAAGTAAATCTTTTCATTATTTATGAACTCGTCTCGACAAATTGAGCAGATCTAAACAGTTAAGTTAAAACAGTGACAAAAAAACATTTCAGAGATATTTTCAACAGCTGCACATATGGACGACTTTGTCACAAATTTGCCTTGATAATAGCTTATCAATACTCATGAAATAAGGACAGTGAAACTGTATGGATGGATGGGGTTTCTATGCATAATGAATAGCACAAACCTCATTCGCACAGCTAGCCTTATGAAACCCTCTTTTTCGTCTGTAAGTTATAATCTGAAAGGTAATGACAACATAAAAAAGCAATAAATCAAAAATAATCATTAGTATGTATATATATACAAAAGAAAAATAAGAAATTCAAACCTTGATCGATGTAGGTGTATCATCACTAAAGGTATATAAAAAACATGTTAATAAAAGCAGCAGTAAAGGATTGCACAATAAAAGTTATTTGATTCAGAAGTTATCTGAAAAGTGATTCAACAGTTTGATTGCCCTAATTCAGCCTAACTTAACGTATTGGATTATTTTGCAGACAAGCCTGATAAATCTTTTAACTATATAAAGTGAAATCCTTCAACTTCGGTTGATACCATGTTTACACTGGATAAAATTGTTACAGATTCAAAAATATTCAGATTTGTTTAAAAACGTTGATATATGTTGATAAATGGTGTTTACACTTTATATAGCAGTTTAAATGTAACAGTTGCCAAATCCGTTCTTACTAATCATGGAGGCATGAGTTTCTTTGGAAAACTCCAACCAGCTTATCATTCACATGACTTAGAAGAAATATCTTTCCATCGTACCTGCTTTTGAAACATTGGCAAAATAAACACATTGTACATTATCTTGACAAATTATATGAAGTTTATCTAAACAAAGGAAGACATATTCATAAAGGTTTTATCAGTGTATTATCAGTGTCTAATCTTAAGATTTTATTTGGGTGTCATGTCGGGCCATTGACATTGTAGGTTTTAGAATTTTTGGTGGTCGTCTGTTTCGTACGTTGGTTTTAGCTGTTCATGCAATAGCTTTTGGGATTTCAGCGTTTGTTTCGGGCGTTCGTACAATTGGGAAAAAAAATGCTTCATTGATTTTTTCTAAACGAATTATATATATAATTATAAATCATGAAATTTTATAACAGAATCCGACACACATTGATTTTTCTGTTTCTATTAGTTCAACGTGCCTACTTCAAAAATACCTTGACCGATGTAGTTAAAACCAATTTCATTGTTATATAGAAATATTTTGTATATAAACAAATGAATATAATGTTATCAAGAAGACACCTGAAAAGTTTGGAAAAAGAGTTCTCCGTTTTAGTTGATAATAAAACACATCAAATCAATGTTTCTCATTGGCTGTTAAAGGTATGATGGAGTGTCATAGTATTTATCTATAATATGTAATACAAACAGTTACAACTGTCGTAATGTATTATATTATACATTATGTTGCTCAAAGGAGATAAAGACTTGTACAAAGTTATACTTTTTTGTTCTTGTTTTTTTTTTCAAATCTCTTGTAATGGAATTTCTTAAATCATTTGTATATTTATTTTTTCGCCTGTCCAGTTGGGCCATCACAACACTGGATTTTCTAAAATTTTGGTGGCCCAAAGCAACTTTTGACTGCGCCTTAGACAGTCGGGCCAACACTAAGATTAGACACTGATTATTTTACGTTTGTAATAAATAGAATTGGGTAGAATGATAACTGGGTTATTAAAAAATTGATTATTTCATTACTGCATTGAAATCCAAATAAAAGTAGTGCAGTAGTGTAGTAGTGTATATAAGATTATAATGAATGATAACGTATTCAGCTGTGAAACATTGAAGGTTGTTCAAATCCCCTCTGGATGAACACAACTTCTATCGACCATGTCCCTGGTAGCACTGCCACAAATCCTCAAATTCATATAACACTGCCACATTTATAAAAAAATCTGCTCTTTGTGGGGAGACAAAAATTTAAAACAAAAATAACATCATTTTAAGCCAAGCACTTTTCTTCTCTGACAACCTACTATATAGTGTTATTTTTTGGAGAGTATAACAAGATTTTTCATTAAAAAATAAGGAGATAGAAAAACTGGAAGATAGAGCTTAAGGAGGAGCTGTTTGTTTTTTTTAACTTCATCTAGCGCTAGCTATCTCTACTTCTTTCTTCATTTTTTTTTACTTGCTTCATTTGTGATGAATCTTTCTTCCATTCTTCCTCTTTTCCTAATATTGAAATGCCTGTATTTCGACAAAGGCCTGAAAAAACATGCATTCCCAGAAACAACAACAATACAACAACAATAGAACAACAAAGCAAGTGATTTAAATCCAGCTTTCCCACACTTCTGATTCCCCCATTATTAAATTATGATGGGAGATTGGCTCTACAAATCGTACCGAGCGCGTGGTTTGAGGTAAAAAAAGTCACTAAGGGGCTGTTCATATGGAGTGAGCTGGCCCGGTTAGCCGGGCTAGCTCACTTAGCAGAGATCTAACTGTTATTAAAAAATCTTTATAAAAATAAATTGTGTTCATATGAAAAGCGGGCTGGCTCACTTAAGTGAGATCTCATTTCATTTGACCGGGATCTCACCTAGGTGAGATGAAATTTGTTCATATGAACAGACCAGCCCGGCTTAGTGGGGTAGATTTTAGACAAGTGCGCACGCGTCGAAATTCGAATTATTGTTTACGTGATGTAAACAACATTCTCCAGCCCGGTTAAGTGGGATGAGAAAAGCCATATGAACGCTGGGTGAATTTCATCTCATTCAAGTGAGCCAGCCCGGTTAACCGGGCCAGCTCACCTCCATTAGGAACAGCCCCTAAAACACACCATAGAAATAATGAGCACACATAGACGCACTATAAATCTTGGCCGTTCCCAAGATTGTCTCCCAAAACATTCTACAACTACCACAATGCAATGCTATACTTACTTGCTTTGGGAGTAGTTTAAGCACAGTTTTAAATCGTTTGTAAGAAATAATCAATAATCTGAGTCTTTCAAACTTATTATAGCTACAAACTTTTTCCACTGGGGTCAATGAACAAATCCGTGCTATGTTGACACATGTCAGCCATTGTATCTATCATTTTATGTCTGGTTTGTGCAGGCTTTAAAACAAAGAACAAACGAGTAAATAGACTGGGTAGTAAGGCCATGGACATACTCACTTCTACGTTGGTTGCTGTCTTGCTAACGTTGTATTTACTCGTAGAACTAATTCAATGGCAATCGTGAGTATTACACAATTTGTTTACTAACTAGAAGCGAAACCAGACCTGATGTAACATACACAAAGAAATGATGCATTTCTCTCATGTTGTGTCACGCCATTTATATGGAGCCATAGACTTTGTAACTACAGTACACTCCCGATAACTCGAACCCCCGATAACTCGAACTTCCAGTAACTCGAACTGTTTTTGAATTCCCGTTGAACCTTCACTAATACTTTCTCACAAAAATCACTCGATAACTCGAACCCCCGATAACTCGAACATTCGTTAAGTCGAACCATTTTTCCCGTCCCCTGGACAGAAATTCCCCCGATAACTCGAACTTCAGAGGGAAAATGAAAACAATCTCAGTAAAAAGTGACTACTTTTCTTTCAATAATATAAATTGTTCTTCCAAAGTTGACACAAAAACTTTTTTCTCCTGTAAATTGTAAAATGCACGGAACTTGTAAACCCTCGCCATCGCCATACCAAGGTTAAATCAGTTTGCCCAAAAGTTAGTGATATTCTCGGGAGGCATTGCAAGTGCTGCATGACTACATGCCCTTCAGTCTATGCGGTGAAGATATTCAACAAAAGCTCAATGCACTCTCAATTTCAATTGACAGAGACGTTATTGCTACAATGAAACAGAGAACTTTTTTTCAGTGATGTATAACTATGTACTGTATATACCTTTCTTGTTAGAATAGAAAAAAACAAAAAACTTTTAATAACTCGAACTATGTTCTTTTTTCTACAAAAGTTCGAGTTATCGAATGCCCCGATAACTCGAACTATTTTCTCGATCCCTTGGAGGTTCGAGTTATCGGGGGTGTATTGTATTTTTCATACAAAGTTCCTGTCCACAATAAATCAGACATAATGAGTACAGCTGAGAGTGTTGAGTCTGTGACATAGTGTTGATTATTAATTGTTTTTGTATTTGTAAAAATATCTTAAGGTTATTTCTAGAGTGAGTTTCATAAGAATAACGCAACAGGGTGAAAAACAGATACAGTAACATGTAAACCTACAGTATGTACAGCAAATGTGCAAAAATTAATATAAACATGAACATCAAACATAAAGCTGTCTTCATGAGTTCGCAACTTATTTGTTGTATATCGTGTGTATGAACATACACACGATATACAATGTCACGTGACATTATCATTATCTTATTCTGAAATATACGAATACCTTTAGGCCCATTTCATAAGCTGTGCCGTGCCGAGCCGAACTCGCCAAATTTTCTCTGAGTTCGGCTCGGCACAGCTTATAAAACCAATATTCAGCCGTGCCGGACCGAGCCGTGCCGCACAGCTGACCTGGCCGTGCCGCACGCCTCGGCACGGCTTGGCTCGACTGTTTGAAACGAAATGGTGAGCCGAGCCGTGCTGATGCATGCGTATATTTCAAGAAACTTGCTTACTTTGCAAAAAAAAAAAAGATTCCTTTTTAAATAATATTTCAATATGGCGACCGAGAAAACCATGCTGCAGATTTTTGAAGAGCAATCTGCTCGTATATTTAATGAAGAACGCGAGGAACGTGAAAAATTCGAAAGTTTGGATGAAGATCAAACAGACGAAGAGATTATTCAAAAATTATGTACTAACAAACGAAAGAAAATGAGTGTAAATAATGTAAAAAACGATAAGAATAAACGAAAACCGTCATCAAAAGTTCAAATAGTTCAGCAACGAGATAATGATAATGAAGCTGATGGAGGATCCAGACTTGATATAAGAAAACCCAACTAAAATACTTAATTTTTCTCTTCTCTGTCTCTCTCTCTCTTCGCATTCGGGAATACAGAAGCATTTTGTTGTTATAAACAGCCACCATTTTGAAACATTTGGCTCGGCTTGGCTCGGCTCTTATGAAACGAGGCGTGCTGAGGAAATTTCCGAGTTCGGCTCGGCACGGCACAGCTTATGAAATGGACCTAAGAATATTTCACACTTATTTTTGGCAAACCATAAGAATACTTCACCCTCAACGAAGTTTCACTATGCTTATAAAAAGAAAAGCGTTTATAGTGGCATTACAAAACTAAATTAATGACACGACAGCTTTCAATAAATGAATTGAAAGTTTTTCAAATTGTGACCACTGTGTCTTGTAAACATATGCCAGTTGTACCTAATTAAGGGTATGGAACTTAAGGTTTTTTAGATTTCACAGAAAATAACAGAGTTGTTGCTGAAACACATTGCCATATTCATAATAAACTGATTGCCAAAGTATATCCAATTGATCGTTGAAACATCGTTATCAAATTATAAATTGAAACTTCCTAAACTAAACTAAACTAAACTTGTTATTCCGAACTATAAGTTTATACTTTACAAAACGTTTTTACAAAAATTTAAAGTACATCTGAAGAATGTGTCATGAAGTATTTTTGTCTTTTGTTTTCTGATCACAGTTTCCAATCTCCTTCAAAATGAATTAATTCGGTTTGTTGAAGTATTTGAGCAAAAAATAGAACACAATTCGAAAGAGAACTATGTATCCCCAAAGCATTCCAAATGAAGCACCAATACCGAAGTCGATAGTAGTTACAGTTGGAAGAACGTCCGATCCCTGCAGATAATTTGTAGTATTGGTTTTGCATATAGGAAAGACTGATTTAGTGGCGCACCTACAAAACAATTAAGGAGCAGATAATTACAATTCATTCAGCGAAAATCCAAAAATAAATTCCTAATCATAGCAATGGATGACTCAATCGCAGAGATAAATTAAAAATAAAGACATCCAATATATTTTCGATATCTTTTAAAAGGAAATTATACATTGCTGATGGTCATTCGGTTTCGATATAAACCATGTTTTGAATTCTATCAAACTAAAACTTACTCGAATGCTTTGGTGGCATACTCAAACTCAATCCTTATCATCACATTATAAGCATACGTAATGTGAGATCCATACTTTAACCAAGATAGCCAAAATGGAATTCCTCTAGTGAAGAATCCACCCACTAAGATGCAACAATTGGAGAAGATGATAGTGAAGGTTATCGAATGCTTGAAGTTCGTGATAGTTGACCCAATGCATAACCCAAAAGTCTGCGAAAATGAAGAAAAAACCCTTGTACTATAGTCTGTTCAAAAAATATGTGCACTAATTTCAGTTACCATGTGGAAACCAGATTTAACAAATTACATAAATTCCCTTGAGCCTGGTTTTTATATAAAAGCTGAAATCAGTGCATATAATTTATGAACAGACTTTAAATTACTAGTGTGAAATTGAAAATATGACACATATTCAATTACGGTTAAAAATAGATTCGTTTGAAGGGAACTTCTTGCTAGAACTTCTTGATACAAAACTTTCAAGTTGAGACACAAACAACACACGACAAATATTTTCCGTATCCATTCCCGCGTATACTCGCGGTAAACTTTGTTTGTACCTGTGCAACAAGCGCGAGTGTTATGATCTCCAAAACACCAACAAGAAACATAGGTGATCTATTCAATCCAGACATCCAATAGACGATGGCATAAAAAATGACTGGTTGAAAGAAGATAACGGGCAATTCACTCAAGCATTTTGCTGTGTAATATGCTGATAATCTGTACATTCCTGATGCCCTTTCCTTGGCTATCGCGTTTCTTTCTGCTGGAACTGAAACAAGAACAATTTACACATCTGTATAATAAAACAACTTTCTTTCAATTCAACCCAAAGGTTTAAGGTTTCACTTTATAGTGATTGACAATGACGTAATGAAATCATTCTTGCCTAAAATAACTAATATATCTCATCGCTCCGGTTACATCAAAATCTAGCGGCATTGACATATGCGGTATATCAGATGCGCATTCACGGGACTTTCAAATATACAAACGCCATATAAATCAAAACAAACAGATTAAAAATGAAGGCATTATTTTACCAGAACAGTTCGAGACTTACATGACATTAGTGCATGAAACATCGGAATCATGACCAAATACGACAGTGTATAAAATATCTGAAAGAAAAGAATTTTTATTGTTGTCGATTCTTGAATATTCAAACGTTTATTGTCATTCAGATAAATTCTTACTATGCCCGTTCGATCTTTTAAGGAATCTTCATCATATGGTGTGTTTAACCACAGCAAGCCAACGATAACAGATATAAAAAATGTCTATGAATTAAGGAATTTAGACTCAGAAACAAATAGGGATCATTTCATCATTTGGTAGAAACAAAAACCTGGCATCTTTTTCAAAAGTTAAAACAACTGCAATTTTACACACAAAGAGAGAAAAAAAAACACAAGGGAAGAAAAGGAAAGAAAGACGTTACGTTAGGTATCAATAAGGCAGCGATGCTACTTCATGAATCAAATGTTATAGTTAACAGACTATCAACCTGAATAAACGTCTGCAAATCCCAGATTTCTTTGCTGCTTTGAATGAATGCTCGTTTTGACAACGCTTTTGTTTGTGTTATGTATCCAGTAGGCCATTTCGGTTGCATTCGTGGTGCCTTAGACGAGTCCTTTGAAATAATGTAATGATATATTGTGTGTTTGCCCAAAGCACTAATCCTTATATTATGCTATATGTGTTTTCTAATCGTAGTTCACTTGATTGGTGGTTCTATCTGAAGTACCATAATGTTACTCACATCAACGTAACTGCTATCTCTGAAAACCTTTCTTCCCTCACGTTTGTTATCATCACCAACAGCATGAATGTTGGCAACAACAGAATCGTGACAGTCACCATCTGTCATTTCGCCTTCGTCTGTGTCTACAGCCTCATTAAAGTCAGCATCGAAAAGATACTTTGTTTCAGGATTACTAAAGAATAAAACTTACAGGGTTGATGTTGTTTGGGAATATACCTTTTCATATCTGTTGATTATGAGGTTTTTTTAAGAAGAGACTTATATAACGTTTCCATAAACAACTGGTTACCAACCTCTTAAGTTCTTCATATTTGCTAGCCATTTCATCTGTTTTTTCTTTTCCAGTTGTTAATTGCTCCACTAAAAGGAAAAGTTATCAATTGTTGTTATTGGTGGAACATTTAAGATGTTGGAATTTCTTCTCCTAACTTCTGAAAGTTATAAACGATTCTGTGCAATGTTCCAAATTTTCCAAGTTTTGAAAGTCCTTCAATTTACAAATTGATTTGGAATTTGCCATTCAATTTTCATATTGAGCCAAAATTGATTAAGTAAAATCATATGGTTGTCTTTTTGGGTTATTGTCAAGCTAGGAAATTGTGACACATCCTGAAGTCTTCAAGCCATTCACCTCCTTGTTTATACTAAACAAAAAAACTTACTGATAAAATCTGCAGGATTCCAATTTAAAAAACACGGCATATCAATGTGCTCGAAGAATTTGATCACGTTCCTCACGTTGCCATTATATATGGTCTAAACGTATGTTATAAAAGAAAACTGGTCAAGGTCAGAAGAGAGTGAAAATCATAAGCATAATAACACAAAACGATTCATCAGCACTTAATGGTATATAACACCAACAAAGTTAATTGACATAACGCTGACCTTTCCATCGGCTATCAGAAAGAGTTTATCGAACAAATGAAAGACATGACTAGACGGCTGGTGAATTGTCAGCAAAACTGCTCGCTTTTGCTTCTTTGCTAGTTCTTTTACTGTTAATATCAAACTATGTGCTGTCGATGAATCTAAACCAGTTGTTGGTTCCTAAAAATAGGAAAGTTTCTTGATTTTTTGTGTGACGAGAGAAGATAACAAAAATAGGGCAAGGAGGTTTGACATGTCAAGTGTTTGACATTGGAACGACATTGAAAAACCAAATTCTTGTAATTCTTACATCCAGAATGAGCAGGGCTGGATTAGTAATTAATTCAACAGCTATACTGCATCTTTTCTTTTCCCCTATAAATGAGGATCACATACTGAAAAAATCAAGTTCTTGATTAAATCGGTGTTCTTGCATAGGAAATCGATATTTACCTCCTGAGCAACCAGTAACAAAAAAACCTCCTCCAATAGCTAAAACAGAAATTACATGATTTTAAAAATTGATCATGAAAACTCTCCTGAAGATTGTGTTTCTTTACTAAAATATTTTACAGTTTTTGTTCACCTGTATTGAGACATTTTTCTAGACCGAGTTGTCCAACAACCTTTTCGACAATCTGTCGTTTTTGTTCCTTTTTCATGGAGTCAGGCAACCTCATCTCTTTGATGAACTGGGAAAAAAAACACCCAAAAAATCAATCGTAAGTAATAGGGAGAATTTATTTGAATCCATCTCTAAGGTTGATACGCTTAGTTATGAGAGTTGAGAGTTATTCATTCGCATTCCAAGACGGGTTTCAAGGAAACAATAGCGTTTGTTGCAGTGTTGAAGGAGGACCATACTATGTGAAAATATGACCCTGGGTAAAAAGGCGAACAACACAATTTACTGCAGTTGTTTTTTGTCTGTCAAAGAATGTTAATTTAGTTGTTTTTAAAGACTTAACACAAGTGCGTATATTTTTGAGCTAGAATTTAGTGTAAACCGAGCTGAACAACTTACATCAAGAGTTTGTTGAACTGTAAGATGTGTAAAGAAAAGGTCTTCTTGCGTCACGTAGCCGATTCTTCTTCGATGTGCCTTAGTTATAGCTTCTCCATTGACTAATATTTTACCTCCATCCATCGTCATACCGTGTTCTCTTCCGGAAATGAAATTTAATAATGTGGACTTTCCGGAACCTATGAACATTTCAGGGAAAAGCATGATTATTAAATCCCGGAAAAACAGTTTCAAATTCCGCAAAATTTCTAAAAACATCTTTTATTTGACCATTATTTTTTTTCCAAAATATTTATACAGGATAAGTACACTTCAGTTATAATAACTGCTATCAATGTGTGTCCTGTTCCAACGAAAAAAACACAATAAAACAAAAGCCAACAAACGGGTAAAAAGGAGATATGGGTAAAATAAAACGAAAGAACGGGACTCGCGAAGATTGATTAGGGCAGAAAAAAAGCAAACAAACAAGCTAAGTATATCGACAAAAGCTTAATTAAGACCATAATAACCCATTTATCAACAGTGCTTAGCTCAAATTGCCACAAAAGAAACACCGAAATGTTCCTTAAAGTAACGTTTTGAACTATGAAGTGCTGTTTACATTCTACGGAGTGCCTCTTAAAAATAGCACAAATAACAAATTTCAAGATTTAACTAGCAAATCAAGAAAACCTTAGGAGGGGGCAAAGTGCATAATGTATACTGAACCAACTACGAATCAGCTAATAGTAAACTCAGGGGTTTAATTTCGACGTATTCTAAGTCTTCGATACATAAATTTCAGGATTTGCATAAAACCTACACCGTCTAAAACGTTTCGTCCAGAGCAGAAAAATCGTGCATTGGATGGAGATGGAGAGATTGATAGTGAACGTTGGTTTTACGGAAACCCAAAACTCTATGATTCTGGTTTGCTAAAGAACTTTCGGATGAATTTTCAATAAGTACTTATTAGCATTCTTTAGGAATTCTGTTTTCAATTTGAAAGGGCGCAAAAAAATTGGATTGTCACAAAAACATTGTATTTTTAAATATGATACCATCATCAAAAAATAGAAATTCTTTGTTGAGTAGTGTTTAGTGACTTTACTGTTTGATGTTACTGTCACAATCAGGTGTAAAAACAAATGGAATTTGAAAGCAACTGTCAATTATGTCAAAAGAAAAAAAACTTTAGTTTGTTTGCATTGGTTTGAGTGTTATACGCTAAGTCTTTGAATCACAAGTAAAAACTAGTTCTCTTTTAAAAATTTTAAGGAAAAAAAAAGGAAATTTAGGCCGATCAATTTACTTCATAATTTAAAGATAATATTTAGCAACACTTATTTGAAACCGTACTATATTTAAGAATTTAAGGTGGAAAGTTAGAAAGTTTTACTCAGGGGAAAATAATCAATAAAAGATACTGTCGGGAAAAGACAAATTTAGCTGCTGCAGAAAATTTGGACATCAAATTATCTACAATGGGGAATCGAGTGATTAGTTTTCCGGAAACCCAAAATTCCATGATTCTGGATGTGCTAAAGAACTTTCGGATGACAGGACTCGTTGGTAGAACAGTTTTTATTATGTATATACTTTGTAGATATGTATAAGAGAACTGAAACGAATATCCTGTATAAAGATTATCAATAATAATGATAATAATAATAAAAGGTTAACAGTAAAATATGGATTCAAATAAGGTATTATCCAACATATTTGGATATCATAGGATTATAAGTTAAAATTCAAAACCATTAATGAATAAATAAGAAATAGATAGTATTAAAAAAATTATGAGGTAAAAAAATTGAGTAAATAATTGAGTAAATGTCTGCAAAGATAAAAGGTTAATCATTATGTATAAATACGTAGACATATTCGTTGGCGATATTACAACCCATTAAACTATCAAGTATATGTATGTAACTTTTTCATGGTTGATAAATTATCGTTGAAATTGTAGAAACAGCACAAAGGCATATAAGCAAGCCTAATTATTTAAACTTTTAAGAGAATTTTCAGGGCAAAAAGCTTTCGGTTACATATTTGCTTATCCACTCAGATCACTTTAGGTATTAACTTATTGCAATAACCAATATCGGAGAAAAGAGACTATCTACAACTACGCATACAAGGAACATACCTGAAGGCCCCATTATTGCGACTACTTCTCCTGGTCGCACTTCCCCTGAAACATTATCGAGGATTTTCTTGCCGTTACCAGAGACGGTCAAATTCTGGAATTCCAAATGAATTTTATTGTAAGATTCAGCCATCTTCGTGGATGATGAAAGTATATGCGCGTATGTGTTTTTTTTTATCTAACAGAGGAAATATGTTGAATGACAAATCAAGTAAACCAAAAGTAATCTATTTCCTACAAAATGTTGCAATGTTGACATGTTTTTACAAGAACATCGTACATCTAGCTAATGTAAACAACAAACTGTACAAACAAACAAATACATGCACGACAATATGAGGGTTAAACAGTTGTTAGCAGTAATATTGCTTCAAGCAGCTTTGAACAGTGTTGTTTCTTGACCTGCACGAATCGTTTACTTCTCAAACAAAATTCGCTTGATATTTTTATCTGAACAACAGTATCATACCCAAGCTCTATGGCGACACTGAAAAGAACCAATCAATTTCAACATTCCACGCAACAACCTATTTGTCTATTCTCATTAAACGAGATATGGGTACGAGGTTGATGGAATAATATATGGAATGTTTTTTTATCATCAAATTCCCAAGAAGATCTTGTTTTACGTAAGTGAAACCGCGGTTTCCTGGAACCATGTTTTCTTCTTATCTATTGAAAATATTGAGCGAGCAAGAATGAAAAAAGCGGGAAAGCAAATTCGACATTGGAAACAATAACAAGGTTCTCACCAACTAAAAATATAGATATTTGACTCTGATCTCTTGACTTATAAATTACAAGCTCAATTAAGATAGGCGTTTCTAATCCAAGAGATGTTGCATTTTCAAATACCAGAAGTACTTTAAATTGATCGAGAAAGACAATATTGTATTTTCATAACTCGAACATGAGAAGTTCTGTAATAAGTAATAGTATATTTCAAAACCAACTCGAATGAAACATGGCTCTCTGAAGAATCATAAGGTCGAAAAAAAAAGTGTGTCGGGAGTTATTGTGAGATAATCTCCGCGAGGGAACCAATCATTATTTTTTACTTTGCTTGAACGCTTTGTTAATAATAAACAGCTGCTCGTTGCTAAACCATGTCTTAATTGTTCTATTTCTGCTGACAGCAACATAGTGCAACCCTCAACCCTACATATAACAGTTCGTTATCTTTAACAATGAGTATTTCAAATACTGGAAGGAAAAACAAAAGCCTGCAGATTGAAAATTATTTACTGTTATTTCTTAGGTAAACCACTTCATGTCCACTTTCTTTATCGATATATTTTGAAAGTACACTCCTCTTCGTAGCTATATAAAAATGACTCATGCGAACGAACTAAGGAAATAGGTCATCGTTATCCGAAAATATAGATGAGGCGTAATAAATGCAGGTTTCATATTTGAAACATATTTGAATAAAACTTTAGAAATCTCGACATAGTTGAGGGTATAGATAAATGCTCAATGTGTCCATTGAGATATCGTACACTTGTAGAGTTTCATGAGGCGTATTTGAGCATTCGTAAAGTGTAGCAGAACATAATGACCCCTTAGAATATTTCCACCCCCCGTAGTTTACGCTTATGGCCTAACCCTAACCCTAACCCAACAATAACAAAGAAGATCTAACAAGTCATAAGCGTAAACCATGGGGGGTGAAAATAATCTAAGTGGTCATTATATTCTACTACAGATCAATTTCTACGGTCTCTTTATAGTCCACGTTTCGAAAAGTAAAATTCATTGCTGGTCGGAGTGACTGTAAAACGAAAAATTCTGTTCAACAAAAAATAATTAAATTGGAAAAAAAGACGTGACAGAAAATTGACTTAAAGGAACCTTCTCTGAATTCTCTCCAATCCAAAATTTCTGCCAAAGATCTTCGTGATCCTGTCTTGTTTTCTTTCACTGTGTTTCTCTAAGCAGTTCTTCGAGCAATATTTATTTTAACTTTGTAGGTTCAGTTTCGCTGCCTTCTTCTTGTTTCGATATGTGGGTTAAACAGAACATAAAAACAACCAAACACAAACAAACCCGATAGTTTCCCGCGAAAAAAAACTTCCAAAACTCGTTTGACTCTCCTATAAACTGACTCTTCTCAACCAGCTTATTCGGTTGCAAACTTTTCAAATCGAAATAATAACAGAATAAGTCAACAAAGAAAGCGAAGTTTTTATGAAAATTGAGAAGAGTAAACATTCGGCAAGTAGTTGAGTCGATTTTCTAGCCACAATTACCATTTCTGTACAATCAAATGTTGCTGCACATGCGCAATAGTGTTAATTTATTTATCTGTCTTTTCATCGATTTTGAACTTTTTTTCTTCAGTGCTTTTTATTCATATATCCACAATGTCAGAAGGTTTAACATATTTTTCACAAAACTCTCAGTAAACACTTTTAAGGATTTTGTGCCATCACAAATAATACCACGCAGTGACGTTAGATCCCTGCTTGCTTCACATGATTCACGCGAAACAAACATTCAATTTTTCTTTCAAGACATTCAAATCAAGTTTCATGTCCTCATTTTGTTTTTATCTTTCAACACTCGATCTTATAAAGCTTATCATGATTATGATTATAACACCTTATGAAAACACGAAGACCCTTCTCCTACACAATGTAAGCTTTCCGAACTTTTCTTTACCCGAAGCTTTGAAATTTTCGTGAGTATAAAACGTGGGAACTGCAGTCATTATTACAAATGTTTTACATTTTTGGCTTAGTTGCCAACTTATCAAGTAGTTCTTGCGCTTAAAAAACGTGATTTATCTCCCCTCTGTCACCATCTCAGTACAAACGTTGATACGTTGATATAAACCCTGTTAATGTCTGCGTTGCAAGAGTAAAATCTTTTCCAATGAAAACATTACGGATAGATAACGTGGTAATCGAAATAAGAATGTCTGTTTTGGCTTTTTAAGCAAGCGAGATTTTCACTTGAGTATTATTGCGTGGGAATTGTCATAACTAAGCCATGACAACTTTCAAATAGATATGGCGGCATATTTTAATAGGAAAGTCAACTTGGTTCACCAGGTGAGTGTGATTGATGAACTTGGTTTATCATTGATCTCATGTTTGCAAGTTGACGTAGATGAAGACGTCTCTTCCAGTTAGAAATCTATAAATAACCTAAGTTGGAATTATTCCTACCGCATCATAACACGTCTTTAACATTGCTTCGTTTGTATTTTGATATGACATGTGCAAATATCCAGTAATGTATAAATATTGACATAAAATATTGACAATGCTGACGTGGAAGAGGCTTCCGAAATGCTTTTCGTTTTTAACTATTCTATACTCTTTCCTCATTTCAATTTCACGTTTAAGGTCAGGAAGGCATGTTCAATAGAGGTATTTCAATGTTCAACAGATCTTATTTCATATTTTAAGATCGCCTCAAGATTATTTTTGGCAATATTTATTAGAAGGTGGAGCTTAGAAAATACAAAAACTGACTGTTTTTTTTTTAAATCTATCAAATTACATCAATATGGCCAATACAAAAATCGCCCATGACTTTTCATATAGGCGTAGAGGAGTTTGTCAGGAGTACAACACGCACTCTCTCGAATATACGGTGGCTCATACATGACATTTTTCAATAAGCACTTCCCGCCAGTTATAACCAGCGGCCGACAGTTGCAACTAGCAGAAAACAATTCCCGCCACTTATAACTAGCGGCCGAATTTTACGGTTTCCTATAGTCATTGCTTGGTAGCTGAAGCTTCAATGTGCCATGGTTCGGTATCGGATGATTATCAACAAGCAACCAAAAAATATAAAGTTGGTGGGTCGCAATGTCGGAAGTCGCGAATGAATTGGTAGATAAGTTATTTTAAAGATCTTCGTGACAGGGGGTTGTTGATGACAAATCAGTTACAAATCGAGTTACCATCTTGAAGCATTACGTTTTTGCTTTATGGATGTTTTACAAAAAGGACTAGACGAATATGTTGCTTTGTGGAATAGTCATCGAATTCGCTTCAATCGAAAGATTGAGTGTCCTGGTGGACGTCCAGATGTTCTATTTTACCTGCCATCAACAGCAAACAGGAATCAAGGAGGTTTCTCTGTTCCCATAAACAAACTGTCGTTGGCCTCGAATTGGTGCTCACCACCATTGCCATTTGGATGCAGTAATGAGTTTTTATAACTTGCGACTGTCATTATGGCCAACATCCAACTAGACCTCTCAAATTGTGTTGAAGAATCAGAAATGTTATTAAAAACATTGATAGACGAGATCAACAATATATAACAGACTCACAGCGATTTCAAAAAAGAAAGAGAAACCTTATGAACAAGATGGTGCCCGTTCCAAGTTTCCCTTTAACAATGTCTTTGTCTGATGTATTGTTATAGTAATATTTTACAATTGACTTTTCTGTTTTTTTTGTTTGAAACGAGGCATGACATAACCGCGATCCTGTTGTCCCGTAACAAAATTTTCACCATTATAATTGTGATACTTATCAATAGTTTCCCGGGAAATACAGAAAGCCAACACTCAAGGAGCAAGCGTGCAATTTGACTTAATGATTGATAATCTTCGACGTTTAATGTGAGCATGTTTGATACCAAACAAGAGGTTGTGGACAGAAAACACTCATATCAGAATAAAAGTTATAATCTCTTAATAGCATTACAATGCGAGATATGATAACACAACTAACAATTTCAGACATTTCACTGCAAATTAAATTCTCCTTTTCCCGCTTAAACCATCTGACAATAATCATGTGCAGAGTGTGACAAAGGAATATCATTAATGATATGCCTTTGTCACACTCAAAAATCACAAACAAAAGCAAAAAAAAAAAAAAACAAAACAAAATACCCTTTTCCTTTCAAGCGCCAGAATAATTTCTTAACAATAATTGAAGATAGCAGAGGCGTGTTCAGGTTCAGTCAAATGAAGTGGAGGAGTCAAACATTACGATATTTCTTTTCAGTCTTAAGCTCGGTTCCCATTAGAATCGAAAATGTTGAGCAACAGTCGTACAACAGTAGCACAGCACTTACGATATTAATGGAAACAAATGTCGTGCAACAGAGCGATTGTTGTACAACAGAAGACATGTTGCACAACACATGTTGTAGAGATAGAAATTTTTCTATCTCTGCAACAGTCGGCGATAGTTGTACGATATTATTGAAGTAAAAGTTCAATGGAAACACAGCAGAGAGCAGTTGCTCAACAGCGCACGATTTTGCTGTTCTGTAAAGTACATAATCTTATACGTTTTTTTAATGAATGTAGAATTTATCATAATTTAACATAACATTTAATGGAAACATGTGATTGCACAACAACAGTTGTACAATTGTAGTACAACACTTGTTGTACGAATGTTGCTCAACATTTTAAATCTTAATGGGAACCGAGCTTAAAGTGGCAATTAGGTAATCTGTACGCATTCCTTTTCTACTCTAAATGACTAAACTCTCCTCCACAAATTTTGACTGACCTCTGGCTACGCCTCTGGATAGTACAAAACAAAACTTCCATTTAAACCTTAAACATGAAACATCGCCGGTAGCCAATAACAAAAAAAAAACAAAACTGTTTCTAATTGTCTTAAAAAATAAACATGTAAAAATAGTTCTGGCTTGGAAAAAAGAATGGAATCAAATTCCTTTTTACAAATAATGAAACCAACAATGATTTTTATTTTTATTTTTGTCAGACAATATATTTCGCTTATTTAAGCATCATCAGGTCTAAAAGTAAAATATAAAAAATGGTTAAAACCATTTATACGAAATATATACAGTAAAAAATTAAAAAACACAAAATATTATCAACACTATCAACATATCCACACATCGTTCACACTACTGTCAGGTGATTAAAGTTTTAGTGTAAAGCCTGGTGATTACGACGATCACGACGACTAAAATTCAGTGTAATCGTCATAATCGTTTAATGTGAACACTTTTGCAATCGTCAGATTACGACGATTACGATTACGACGATGAAATACTGATGAATTACTGATTGATTACTAATTACTAATGAAATACTTAAGCCTGGTTCACACCTGACAATTATGACGATTAATTTATTTTTTAATTGTCGTAATCGTCGTAGTCGCCAGGTCTGAACCAGACTTAAGAGTGCGGCTTATGTATTCGTCTTTTGTATTTAGATCTGGTTTTATTGTAGCTATGCTTAGTGCCTCGAGTGTCATTAAATTTGACCGTATTCGTGACCGTATTGACCGTATCATGCTCCTTACAATTTTGACGTCATTCATTGAAAGTTGATGATTGCATGTTTTCATGTGGCTTCCCACAGGACTACGCAAGGAGCGTAGATGCTCTTGTAACGGTCGAGTAAATGTCGGCTTGTCTGGCCGGCATAGCACGACGTACATCGTGGACAAGCAATTCTATATACTATTCCGCTTTTGAGAGGCTTCTCTACAGACGGTTTTAAAGATGGTAATACGCTTTATTTCAGTTTATGTAATGTCATAATCACCTTACAGGGAGCATTACGTTTCTTCAAAGATCTTTCATAGTTTTCAGTTACTTTTCCTCTGTATTGCATAACCAGGATTTTCTTTCTTCTTAACTTTCTGACTCATCTGCAGCCTCTTCGGGTTCTGGTTGAATAATCTTGTTCAGTGTTTTTTCGATAATCGGTTCATAGAACTTTGGTGGATATTGATTGTTGTGAAGCAATTTCTTGGCCTTCGTTAGACTCAGGTGTACGTTTTCCCAACTACTGCAGCTTCTGACGATTCTGTGCACTAAACTAATTACTACAGATCTTTTGTACTTAATTGGTGCAAGAGCATGAAAACTTAATGTTAATCCTGTGTCTGTTGGTTTATTGTACCAGACTGATGAGAGTTTACAGTTTTTCCTCATTATTTTCATGTCAAGAAACGGCAACGATTGGTCAGATTCTCTCTCGATGGTAAACTTAAGTGATGAATGTAACTGATTTATTTCCTCAAGTTTCCGAAGAATGTCATCCATGTATCGTGAAAACAGTTTGGCATCGCCTTTGATAACATCATCAAATCTGCTGAGCCAACCATTGACGATCGGAGGTGTAGGCCACCCATTGACAACCCATCGATTTGGAGGTAAAATCCGTCGTCCGTTAACATCAATACATCATGACTTGAGATTGTTAGTAGCTCTTTGAAAGTATGTTTATCAACATTTGGTTTCTTGTATTTTCCAGAATACAAAAGTTCAGTACAATAATCAATGGCCTCGATGACTGGCACGTTGGTATATAGCGAGGTAACGTCAAAACTGATTAACTCCTCGTCATGATCGAGTTGAATCTGGCTCAGACTGTCTGTAATCAACTTTGTAGATGACTTTATTTTACATTCATCTACCACCGATAACCAGTCTGCGACCTGTAAATAAAAATTTTGTGGTACGCTGAACCAGGCATTGATAGTATAGGTCTCAAGAGGACGTCTTTTTTATGTATCTTTGCCAAACCATATAACCGAGCTGGTTAACTGCCTATTGGTTTCTCTAATTCCAATAAATAATTCAAATGTGCTAGATAATCAACTAAATTAAACAAAGTTTGTGGTTTTATGTGAAGGAAGTGTAATCTTTTTGTAACTCAAAATCTTTAATTCAAAACTGCACTTCCCCTGAAGTAAAGCTTTTTGTAAGAATTCATTGAACGTGAAGAGTTGTTTTGTGAGTACTTAGAATAGCCAGTCTCATCGCTGGACATAACACAATGGGTTCAATGAATAATCAACCGTAAAACAATAAAATTCAACAGAGCTACTAATCAAAAATAAAAATAAACAAAATACTTTTTTCACAAATCAAAGTCCAAATTATCATGCACTGTCCAATGGCTAGAATTAGACTTCATGATTTAAGTTTCCAAATTGTCTTTAAGTTGATACATCGAACTGCCGAGGTAAATACAAGATTTTGAAACAAGCTTTTGAGGTAGGATATAAGCTTGTGTGTTGATTAACGTATTCTACACGGATTATAGCACCAGGCAATAACAATGTCGACCCCGAAATGAACCTGATGAATTTGATGAACTGATCACCTGAGCATCCACGGATAACGCGATGTAACCAAGCGGTTACCTTCTGATCTTGTGCTCCCTTTTCATTAACTTCCAAAGATTTTATGATCTTAACAGATGTTGGTTGTAATATACAAAGATTCAAGCATCTATAAGATTCAAAAATCTACGATTTGGCTATTGTGAAAGCTATTCCATTGCAGAAAACAAACAAACACCTCAAGAGCAACACAATCTTGTTCTCTTGGAATACTACCACGTGAATACTTCGTATGCCGGCTTGCCGACTATAACTGGTGGAAAGTTTTTTCCGCCACTTATAACTGTCAGAGTTAAAAAATTTCATGTATGGGCCGCCGTACGAATAAATGTGCACCTTTTGGAACTCGTGTTAAATTTAACCAACAGATCGTTAAATTGAATAATTGCATTAAAACGTTTTTATATAAATATAAACTGCCATACAAATGTGGTAATGATAAGATTTTATGTGGACTTAAGCTTCTTTACAAAACTCTCTGTGAATTGTCTTCTTTATGGAAAGAAAACCATTACTTTTGCATCCTTAGCTGGTTTAGCTGGTGCACCAATTCAGTCGGTTTTAACATCCAGCAATGAAAATCAGTCCTGTGAAATTTAAAAAGACGAGCTTCGAAGTCGAGTTGCTTACAGGATAACATGTCCAGATTGCAGTACTTGCTATATCGGATAAACACGTTGACGTCTGCGAACTCGGTATCGTGAACGCAAGAATTGTCGCTTGGGAGCAGCATCATCACATTTTAGGGATTTTGCATCCACAATACCTAGCCAGGATGATGTTAGAATTTTGGTTACTTCTTCACGAGATTTCGAACATTTTGCTACCAATGGAATTCTTGTATATCAGACAATACAAGCAGAAACTTAAAACTAAAGATGGATATTGGAGTAGGGTTCTAATGATACGTTTTTAATTATTTTCTCGATGTTCCAATGTTACCAAGTGTTTTAAAGTGGGAATTCTCATTGTTATAGTTCATTGGGAATTCTTATCGCAAGTTCATTAATTAGCCTTTTCTCTTAAGTTGACATATCTTTTTGAAACTTGTTTATCAGTACGTTTTTACTTGGGATACATTATCATTTTAATGGGTCACTTTAAATTGTTTTAAATTGTTCTACAGTGTGTCTCAAAATGTCTTATCCACCAACTTTCAAGGCGTATATCTCATTACATGTTTTATAAAATATTGTGAATTCTATATCACAAGAAAGAGCTTTTCATGCTGTATCCATTAATATAAAATGTTTGCCAAAATATTTGTTCTTCGATAAGATATTGAAGAAAACCTCAACGATTTGGCTCATTAAATTCTTAAAAGTCAATTAACTCATTTTACAATGAAGGCCATTTGTAAACACAATAAAAAAATTAAAAATCATCATCACATCACATCAAAATTTTTATGATTAGTTGTTATCGGAAATTGATACGCAAAGCTATACTTAAAGTTTTCTAAAGGCTTCATTAGCAAAACAAAAGAAAATTACACCATTAAAAATTCATTAGCATGTCAGTTAATTGACTTTTAAGAATTCAATGAACCAAATCGTTGAGTTTTTCTTCAATATCTTTTCGAAGAACAAATATTTTGGCAAACATTTTATATTAATGGATACAGCATGAAAAGCTCTTTCTTGTGATATAAAATTCACAATATTTTATAAAACATGTAATGAGATATACGCCTTGAAAGTTGGTGGATAAGACATTTTGAGACACACTGTAAAAATATAGTCCACGTGGGCAAAATTGTCATAAATACAGTGTGTCTCAGAATGTTTTATCCACAAACTTTCAATGCGTTTTTTTCAAAAATTATTCGTCAAATTTTTGTGATTTACGCACCATATGAAAGCTCTTTTCAAGCTCTTTCTGAAAATGTAAAATTTGAAGCAAAATGATAATTCTTCCGAAAGTTATTGAGGAAAATATCATGGTTTCAGATCATTAACTTGTTAAAGATCAATTAACGCGTGTAACAATACAACAAGTTTACAAACACAATCAGATGAGTTCAAACATAATTTCTGTCGTTAGAATCTCTTAAGCCTCAAATTTTATAACCGAGCGAGTTGATAAGATAAAAGTTTTGGGAATTAAATGCGCGTACTTTCGCTTAACAAGTTCAAAAGATTTTATGATCAGAACGAAAGAAAATTGCTTTATCAAAATGTCATTAAGGAACCGTTAATTGATCTTTAAGAAATTAATGATCCAAATCTGTGTGTTTTTCTTCAATAACTTTTCGAAGAATAATCATTTTCTTGAAAATTCTATATCAATCAAAAGTACTGAGAAAAGGGCTTTCTTGTGATGTAAATTTCGCAACATTTTGACAAATAATTGTTGAGAAATAGACACTGAAAGTTTGCGGATAAGTCTTTCTGAGACACACTGTATAATGTACAGTGGAACCTCTATTAACGGTCACCTCCATACATCGGTCACCTCCTGATAAGCGGCCAGAAAAGAAAGTCGTCCCTGCCGAATTTATTGTCAAAGTCTTATAAAAAAACCTCCATACATCGGTCACCTCTAATGCAACGGCCACTAAGCTGGGTCCCCCAAAGTGGCCGCTATTAGAGGTTCTACTGTATTTCAGCCTTTAACCTTGGAAAACATTATCATTTAAATGGATCACTTTAAATGTATCAGTTAGATTTTCACCTGTTTCAGTTTCAATGGAAAGCGTTTGAAAGAGTTGATCGTGTTCAATTGTTTTCTTAATTCCTGTTGTTTTAAATAAAAGAAAAGGTGATACATAGTGGATTAAATAGCAATATGGTCTCAGTGGGCAAAATCGTCATAAAAAAACGTGTACAGTAGAACCTCTAATAGCGGCCACTTTGGGGGACCCAGCTTAGTGGCCGTTGCATTAGAGGTGACCGATGTATGGAGGTTTTTTTATAAGACTTTGACAATAAATTCGGCAGGGACGACTTTCTTTTCTGGCCGCTTATCAGGAGGTGACCGATGTATGGAGGTGACCGTTAATAGAGGTTCCACTGTAGTTGATTACGTTTGTTGCATAAGTGTAGACACCTGTGTTGGATCAGTTTTTTTAATCAGTTTTTTTTTTTGTATCCATTTGGAATTATATATTTAAACTGATCTATATTAATGAGTAATGTATTCCAAGCTTTAGAGATCGACAATGACCGAGATTGTTGAAATGTATTTCAACGATAAGTATGCTGTTTGCTGTTTTAAATATTATTAACAATGCAATTCTTTTAATTTACACATCAAAAACACAAACGCTGATTTCGAATTTTCAATCAAAATTCACAATTTCATTAGATCTTTTTAATCAAATTCTGAGTTTAACTGATACAATGATATTTCGTTCAAAACCGATTGACTGCAAACTGACTTACTTCCAGGAAAGTTCGAGTAATGTCATATGCATCGACAGTAATTCAAATACCTAGTTTTACGTCAGCGGGTGGGAAGAGCTACTTATTACGGACAGAAGCTCAATGGAGTAACTCCTGTTCTTTTCCACTTACTATAAAAAGCATTACTTAAGCATATACTATGCACTCTACTAAAATACTCGTTTACTGGTAATGTCAAACGGTTTTGTGTTTATTTCGTTTGTTATGTCTTGCAGGTCTGTGAGACGATTTTTTAACGATATAACGACAAAAGGAATTGCTAGAAAGCGTGTGGAGAAGAAGTCAAGAATTATTATAGACCGATGCACTAGATCACAACATCTAGTAATCCACTATCATCCACCAACCTGTTTCAAGAAGTACCTATTAGTTTTCAAGAGGAATGCAAATTTCAGTTGTCATGCCCTTGTCTTAATGAAAAGAAAGTAGCATTTATCGAAAGCGTATCTAAAAGCTAGAATTTGTAATAAACGTCTGGGAGTTTATTAGCCGAATTCATGCTGTTCCGTATAGGATATAGCTGTCCGTCTGTAGGGACAAAATTTTCAAAATGGTAGAACTTTCAGTTTCATATTAGCATGAATTCAGAGAACATAACGAAGTTAAGCAAAGAAGAAGCATCAAAATGGCTCTCCGATTTAGGTTTAGCTGTCTCTGGGACGAAGGAAGAGCTCATAGGAAGAATAAAAACCTACATCAAATGGCCAAAGCTCGTAGCAAAACTAAAATTGAGGGCGAAGCGAAATTATGTTTTCCAGTGTGGTTTGCTTCCTACAGACATTCCTTCACCCTCCTTACAATGGAAAACAGATGACACATTGTATCCAACAGTCACAAATGAAATATTTATTCAATATTGTGCTAACAAAAAAGAGGGCAGTCAAGGCCAGCAAGAAAAAGCTTTCCGCATGCTACAGAGTCGTAAAATAGTGTCAGTGAAAACATTCTGTGCTGGTGGTGATACTACTTAGATGAAAGCTATGATACAAAAATCATATGGCACTCTGACCCGTCCTGCAGTTCTATTCTTTGTGATTATGATGTACCTAAAAGAGCACATTGTAACTGTCCAGTCGGTACCAGTGATGTATGTTGTCACACCTTGGCTTTATTATTGTACCTTCAACATTTCAACAACACTAAGGAAAAAATTTTGCAATTGACATGTACTGAACAATTGCAAAAGTGGCATCGAAAAACCAACAAAGGTTCAATTCCTATGATGACTCTCAGTCATTTAAAATTAAAGTCTGCAAAGAAAAAGAAAACTATCAGGGCTGCTGATCCTGAAAATTCTTATTTTAAACGAGATGTTAACAAGATGATAGCAAAGTTAAATACCAAACTTGATAATATGAAGTCGGTCACTGAACATGTTTTTTCAGTCCTTTCAAAATCAGAAATTGGTCGAAAAACATCTATTGGGCAGCATTTATGGTTCAAATTTAGAGTCAACAGCTTGGCTGACCACCAGTATTGTGAAAAAACGTTTTTTGAACAGAATATTTTGGGTATCAATAAAGATTAGAGGACACTTATTGAAAACAAAATTGACGATATTCTTCTTGGAAAAAAAAGTGTTACACCAAGTTACACAAAACAAACAATTAGTATAAAAGACATTCTTTTGCAAGATTCAATGGACATACACATTCTTGAAGATGAACAAGTTTACGTAAAAGATGAAACATACATTACAACCAAAGACTCAATATAAGCACAGCAAGGTGAAAATATAAAACTTGATTTGTGCTTTCTCAATCCACCAGTTCCGAAAGGCAGCAACTACATTGACACTAGACAAAATAGACAAAAGGAGTAATGCCAATAAATGCTTTACCAGTTGAGTGATTCTGATAATGTGAAAAAAGCAAGCTGTTCACATCATAATTAGTAGCGAAATTAAACTTGAACTCTGTAGCATCTAATACCAAATCTGTCAGTCCATGGCCTGTATTTACAAAAGAAGATGGCATTTTCTCCATTAAAAATCCATGCTCAGGGATCATATCAATTCTATTAAATACAGTTGTCAGAAACACAATCCAAGAATTTCCAATACGCTGCTGGATAGTTGTTTCAGATGTATTCATAATAAAAGCCATAAAACGGTAGTTAAGACCGTGACGGCAAATAGTGAGCACAGCTAAATACTGTGTTTCCAAATCAAAAGCTACTGGAACTTTGAAATCTTCCTCAGATGTCAGCAGTGACAGATATGGTCGGACACAGTCCATTATGAGTTTGAATTGGTACACTTCAAGTCCACACAAATACTTGAACATTTTTGGGTTATCAACAAGCCTTGAATAAATAAATGAATTTTTTTTCAAATTTTCCACCATTCCTTGTAGCTTCAAGTTTTCTACCTCTGCTTGCAATAATGCTTGTTTTTTTTGTATCAAAATCATTTGTAAGTCTTGAAGTTTTGAAGACAGTAATTCATTCTGTGTTTTCAACTCTTCCAAATTCGTGTTTGAAAATTCAAGTTTTTTTTGTAATTGAACTTTGGATGATTTTCTTTTTAACTTTTCCCTTTTAATTTTTCCAAAATTCTTCTGCCCTCAGCTTTTTCAGGATCGCTTTTTTACACCCTTAAGGCTACATCAAGCTTTTTCTTTGCTGCTTTCACAACAAGCTTCTACCTCTGGGTTGGGTTCTTTTTAAATTTTTCTTTCGAACGTTCAAACTTTGTTTTGATTTTTTCCAACTGACTGCTAGGCACAATAACATCAGGTAGATCTTCTGGATTTAACCGTTCTCCCTTACTCCAGTGTTCTGAACAGATGTGTCCTTTTTTCCAGTTGAATCCAGACGTCTTGAAGAGTTTTCGATATTTCACTTGGGGTTCACTTTTAGTAGGAAGTCTATAAAACTTCAAAGGTTCTCCATTTGAATCTTTTGTTCGGAAATTATTATAACACAGGACAGAGCTACAAAACCAGTTAGCCATCCTTTAAAACTTGTAAATATAACGACTTCTTCACTTAAATTTTCACTTCACAATATTGAGTTTCTGAACGTTTTCCTACTGATTGTCAACAAATATGGTAGACGCTCAGATTTTGTCCCTACAGTTCAGAAAATAAACCAAAAGGACCACTGTCCAACCTGAGACCAGTAATCCTTCTATCTTCCCTCCAAAAAATTCCGGCAGCTTGATGGAAGTTATTACAGATTAATCGCCCCGCTCTCCCCTTACAAGTCTAAGCTAAATGTAATCAACCATATAATTAACACAATTATAATGCAATGATATTGTTTTAATTGTGTTCCTGCAAGAAGGCTTTTGTATACACATCATAATTTAAAGATTTTACTTTAGCGGAAATATTCAAAACAAACGCCACCACCTTCAGTGCGGTCATCAAAAATAGCCGGCAATTAAAAAAAGCCTTATTTCGATCCCTGTATTTGTTGGGTTGGTGTGATTGAGGTATTATCAGTGATTATTAGTTTTAAATACTTATAAAAATATTTATAAGATACAGACTTGACTATCATTTGTTTTACATCTTTTCATATTCTTGTGTGATCTGCTTCAGAGGTCAATACTATTCACCAATAGCATTTTATAAATATACTTGTATATATATACTTTTTTACGGTAGCAGCGTAAGCGAATACCGTATTAAAACACCCTTGGACTCCTACTACTACTCCTCCTACTACTCCTCCGGCCGAAACGGCAGTTTTTAGCCTACGCTTAACAGTCGATCAGATTTCGTTCAGAAAATCATATGAAACCTCACAAAGGAACGCAGTTTAAAAATATTCGAAGGTTATATCCAGCAAACATTCTAAAATAAATTTTTCTAATATTTCATCGCTTAATAATGCATGAAGAAAGAGATATTTTGGTAGTAAGGCTTTAAGTTAAAAGTAGTAAGTAGTTACTTTTACTAAAAATGCTTAACATTTGGATGTAAGGTACGATTTTATCGTCGGTAGTTCAACCTTAACGAACTTTTTAATTACATCTAAAGTTTGTCAGCTATCTAAACCGTCATTTTGCATTAAATATTTCAAAGATCACAGTTTTTGGGAAGGTTTCTTGAGTCCATGGAATCTTTGTTAATGTTTTTAATTTTTTTTGAAGCAGACGCGTTTTTTTACACATAAGTTCTTATAATTTTATTTCGCAAAATCTCCGTACGATGTAACAATGCGTTCCTCCAACTTCTGTGCTCCGTATATTCTCGCAGAGGAGCCAGTTCACCCCCTTCTTCAACTCACTCCGTGTATCGCTCCGTGAGGACAAGACACGTGAAACTTGGCAAACTAAATATATCTTCAGCAATCTTTTACATCTGGTAATGTCGTCTGATTCGAACGAGACGACTAGAAGCCCCTCCTGTAAAATTATCAACAGGAGAAGGCACGGTGGCTGCTAACTCTAAGAAAGAGACCACCGTTGCCAGCGGCGAAAAGAGAACAAGGGATTTTTCTAGTGAAAGATTACGTAGTCGTGATATCAATTCATTGTCAACGAGAGGACGTAAACGTCGTCATAGTTCGTCTTCATCTTACTCTTCAGCATCGAATAGATCTAGATCCAGATCTTCCAGCTCATCCGATAGTGAAGTTGCACCTACTGTATTATCGAAGAAAAAAAGGTTCAAGATAATTCCGGACAAAGAGAGGAACAGTTGGCAATTACCAAAAGAAATGGCTGCGTATATTAATGAAATGATCAACAATTTCATCCCTGAGTCTCAGATTCAGGAACAAATTCTGAATGATTATCCCATTCCTGAGAACATAGCCTCACCAAGAGTGCTTGATGAATTTGTAAAATGTTTAGTACAGGACAAAACAAAGTATTGGGATGAAACTCTGAAAAAATCCCAGGCAAGAATGTTGCAAGTGTTTGCACCTCTCTGCACTGTGTGGACTGAGTTAGAAAAGTACAAATCTCAAGTAGAGACTGGAGAAGATGTCGAACTGGATCCAGCATCATTGATAACATCACTAGAAATGACAATACTGTTACTGGGACAGGCAATCAATGGCCTTACATACAGTCGTCGATTAAGTGTATTGCAAGAGATTTTTAAAGAATCTAAGGAAGCCAAATCCCTCATCAAAGAACATTGTGAGCCATTACAGAGACAAAATGATCAACTGTTTGGGAAAAAGTTCCGTAAGCATTTACAGGATTTGGTTAAAGTCCGAAAGTCTTCAAAAGAAACATTTTCTCAAATCAAAACACCCAATAAATACCATGCAAGATTTCAGCCCTTTCGAAAGAGCCTCCCACCATTCAGTGGCGGTAGTGGGGGGCGTATTAGAGTTGTATCCGGACAGCAAGACAAGTTTTCTTCATCAAGGCCACAATAATCTCACAGAGGCAGAGGAAACTTCAGCTGGAAAAGGATGCAAGATTCAACCTATGGTAAGAAAAAAATCCATGTCAGGCATAGCAACCTTCTCCAAAAAATTTCCAGACCTTGTACCAGTTCAGATGCTAAATCATATACATCCCATAATCAAAAATTTGTTCTCGAACGAAATTCCAAAGGTTCCTTTAGCAGGAAGATTAAAATACTTCCTAAAAGAATGGGAAAAGTTAACAAACGATCCAGATATTCTGGAAGTAGTTCAGGGCTTTCAATTGCCCTTCATAGAACAGCCAATTCAGCAAAAACTTCCACATGCAGTGAACCTTTCAAAACAGCAACAAGACTTAGTGGAACAAGAAATCCTGGATATGTTGGAGAAGGGTGCTATTCAAGAAGTGTTGCCAGAAAGGAACCAATTTGTCAGCAATCTTTTCTTGGTAGGGAAAAAAGATGGGGGAAACAGGCCAGTGATAAACCTAAAACAACTGAATTATTTCCTTCCATACAAACATTTCAAGATGGAGAACTTGTCCCATCTGAAACATATTCTTCAGCAAAACGATTTCATGTGCAAATTGGACCTAAAGGATGCATACTTCTGCATTCCTCTGAACAAGTGCTCAAGCAAATATGTCAGGTTCTGTTTTTCAGGCAGTCTGTACGAATTTATTTGCCTATGTTTTGGTCTGGGTCCAGCCCCCAGGATTTTCACCAAACTGCTGAAAGTGCCTATAGCACTATTAAGAAAAATAAACATCCGGATAGTGATTTATCTCGACGACATGCTTTTGATGCATCAGACACTGGAGGGTTTACTCATGAGTCGAGACACAGTAATTTTTCTATTGCAACAGTTAGGATTTGTGATCAACCAAAAAAAATCAAATTTTCAACCAACTCAAGAACTGGAATTTCTTGGACTGTGGGTCAACTCCAAGGATATGACCCTTGCTTTGACACAGGAGAAATTGAACAGAATCATTCGGGAATGTGGAGAGATGTTTCTCAACCCGACTGTGTCAATTCTGAGCTTAACAAAACCAATTGGCAGACTATGCTCCACAATCCAGGCAGTGTTACCAGCTCGGCTACAGTGTCGCTATCTACAGGAAATACAGGTGGAAGCCTTAAGACAATACAATCAGGACTACCTTCAGATAGTTACTCTAGATTGGAAAGCAAGGGAAGAGCTTCTGTGGTGGGTAGTAAACCTGGAACTTTCCAATGGAAGGAAGATATTAGCAAAAGAAGCAGAAATACTGATTCAAACAGATGCCTCAAGGAAAGGATGGGGAGCGTATGCCAGAGGGATCTCCACAGGGGGACAGTGGTCTCAGGAGGAAGCATCTCTTCACATAAATGTCCTGGAACTTCTAGCAGTGAAGTATGCTTTGTTGACTTTCACAATGAGATTCCCAAACCTAAAAGCTATTCACTTACAGATAGACAATACCACTGCAATAGCTTACCTTTTGAAGATGGGGGGTACCAAGAGCAAGGAAATGAATGGCATAACCAAAGAAATATGGGAATTTTTGTTAAGAAATTCGATCACAATTACTGCAGAATACCTCCCAAGTGCACTGAATTTCAGAGCAGATTGGGAGTCACGTCACACGGTGGACGGTACAGAATGGAAGTTAAAACCAGAGATATTTCAGAAAATATGTGCCAAGTTAGGTTACCCAAGCATAGACCTGTTTGCATCAACTTCCAATTTACTTCTCATGGAAACCAGACCCATACAGTTTGGGAACAGATGCGATGCAACATCAGTGGTTGGGAAGATTTCCATATGCTTTCCCACCATTCTGCTTGATCAGTGCTATTCTAGCAAAGGTAAGGAGGGAGAAACTTCCTCAAATTATCATAATAACACCATGCTGGCAAACACAACCATGGTACACTCAGTTGATTCAAATGTCAATAAAGAACCCTATTCTAATCCCAAGTGTCAGCAGACTGCTTCTCAGCCCTCAGAACAAAGAACATCCTCTTCTAGCACAAAACCTAAAATTAGTGGCATGGCTCATCTCCGGAAAGAATTGCAGAGCCAAGGATTATGTGAGTCGGCTGCCAACTTGGTCATCCATTCCAGAAGAGACAGCTCTCTTGCAAATTACGAATCGGCCTGGAGAAACTGGACTAGTTGGTGTAATAGATGGTCATTTGATCCTATTCGATGCCCTGTAGATAAAGTATTGAATTATTTATCATCTCTTTATGACCAAGGATTTCAGTATCGCACTATAAATAATCACAGGTCAGCCATTTCAGCCTATCATGAGAGTATTGATGGCGAAACAGTTGGAAAACACCCTTTAGTACGATCCTTACTAAATGGGGTATTTAATAAACGTCCCCCCAAACCACATCTGTCTTCTGTATGGAATGTGAAAGATGTCTTAGAGTATTTAGAATCTTTAGGTAGTAATGAGCAGTTATCTGATAAGATGCTTACTCTCAAACTAACCATGCTTTTAGCACTTACATCTGCGGCAAGAGCTTCGACAATTCACCATCTGAATACACAACATATGGTTCGGGGTACAAGTTGTTATATATTTTCTTTCTCTCAGTTACATAAAGCATGGAAGAGGGGTAAGTCTCCCCCATCTATCTATTATTATTCCTACTCAGATAATGAGATACTGTGTGTTGTTTCAACACTAGATGAATACCTTAGGAGAACATCTGATTGGAGGCAAGGTGACAAAACCCAGTTGTTACTAAGTTATGTCAAACCTCATAAAGAAGTTGTTTCCTCAACTGTGTCAGGATGGCTTAAAGCAGTGTTAAAGTTGGTAGGGATAAATACAAGTATTTTTACAGGTCATTCTACAAGAGCGGCATCGTCTTCTATGGCTTCCTTTAAGGGTCTTTCGATAAAGGAAGTGCTACAACAGGCAGAAATTCTATAACAAAAACATTGAATCCTCTGCCCAAAGATTTCAAAAAGAAATATTGTCTTAGGACCTGAAGGAATGTTTATAGGTAGGCTTTGAACAAAGGGTGAACTGGCTCCTCTGCGAGAATATACGGAGCACAGAAGTTGGAGGAACGCATTGTTACATCGTACGGAGATTTTGCGAAATAAAATTAGTCAATTACGTAAGGCCGCGCAGCGGCCGCAATGTAATTGCGATTTTATGAGTAAAATCGAAGTACGATGTAACAATGCCGCCCACCCATCACCTTATAAATTTTCAATATTCTTTATTTAGGGAATTCGTCGTATCGCAGAGGCCGGAATTGACTAGTTTTTCATTTCCTATGTATTGAAATATATATATACACATATATATAAAAATGTTTTCTTTTTGTCCCGTATACTCTGGATTTGTCTCCGATTTGTCTTGATTTGCTTCCATGTTTCTTGGGTTTGCATCTAAGTGGTATCGGATTTCTATTACAATAGCCTGTGAACTGGCCCTTTTCTCGGATATACGGAGCACAGAAGTTGGAGGAACGCATTGTTACATCGTACTTCGATTTTACTCATAAAATCGCAATTACATTGCGGCCGCTGCGCGGCCTTACGTAATTGACTTATTTTTTTCTTGAAAAAATTCGACTCATGTATGTACATTTCTTTGTCTTGAAAATTATTTGCTGGTGGCGTTTCTTAATAAGACCCCATTTACATTCGATAAGACCTCTTTACACTAACTATTTTTTTATGGCAATTTTTGGTCGTGCTTTCGAAAGTATGCCGCTTGCTGGCTACCGTTTTGCGCCATCTGGCTCTTGTTTATCAATAAAAAAGAAACCAGTGAAAGGGTATAGTACTGGCTATTTTTGGGGCAATTTTAGTATTGGAAGTTTCTTGTTTGGTTTCTTAAACTCCGATTGCATTCAGATAACCTAAAAGCTGTTCTAACATGTATTTACTAGCATGTAGCTTTAGCTAAAAATGCCCCCGCGCTCAAGCATTCCAATTTGTACACACAGCAAGCTATACATTGCAAGCCTATACAACGGAAACAAAAACAAACAAAACTTTGTTGCTTTTTGTGATCTCTTAGTCCTATGTCACACTGATGATAATTTATACCTTTCAAAAAGTGTAATTAAGGCTTAACAAGTAATATCAGAAAATATTGGCTACAAACAAAAGAAATGTGTGAACTGAAACCATGGACACGTATTTTATAATCAAAATAAGATTTGTTAAAGAAATTCTGTAAGAGCCAAAAGAAAGAAAAAAAAAAATTAAAGCGAAAAATCCATTAGAAAACTGCGTTTCAAACTTTGATTCAAAACAAGAAATAGCCAAAGTTTACATAAAAAACAATAAAAAAAATATAAGAAGGTTTTGATCATGATCACACCAGGTTTGGAGGACAGAAAAAAGAAGGAAAACACGATGAACGACAATTTGTAGGCTTTCTTGCATACACAGAAATCCAATTAAAATCTTTTTAAGGCAAGATCCGCCAAAAATCAGTGCATTGAATAAAATTTATCGAATGAAAGATTTAGAGCTTAAACATATATACAAAAATAAAATGTTGTTGGCAAAATTTCAGATTTCAAGCTGTGCTTCAAAATCCTAGTCGTTCACTTCACTAAAACAACACAAAAGTAATATGAATGAAAAATGTCTAAGCAATTTTAGCATACGAACTTCCTAAATAACATAGTATAAATAATAATAAATTAGGAAAGAGATACGAAAAAACATTCCACTTAAAGTACCATGCTTTGAAACGGAAAAAAGGCAAAGTCAGCTAATAATTCTATACCACTGTGTAACGTCAACACGAAAAGCTGGAGGATGAAGATGATGATGATGATGAAGAACAAAATCGGAAACTGACATTCGCCTATCTCGTGAAACTACTATGCCTCCTCCTCGCTCGCTTACGCTCGCTGCGGGGGCAATTATTGTTCTATTGGATAGAAAAAAGGATTGGAAAGACATGCCGTTTTTCTTTTCATGTATGAATTTGTTAAAAATAACTGTCACATGAGAATAACTTAAACCATTTTTCAAATTTCAGGATCATGTCGATTCCGTCTACGTCATCGAGGGCAATGTATTCTTTTGTACCCTCTTCAATTTCGACTAAGTACTCCACTGAAGTTTGTGTTGTACCACGAAATGAGACCAACAACCCAATCTTGGTACAAGATCTTCAACTTTCTGTTTTTTAGTACAGATAGTATACACACAATTAATGGAATTGACATTGACTTGTTTCTGCACGTGTTATCAAGTCACACAAGCGTATGTACAAAAAGTTCACGAAAAGGTATTTCATGGAGCTTAAAAAAATCAAGTACTGAAAGTTTCTTATAAACGTTTTTTTTTTTTCTTTCAAAAATACGTGTACATGACGAATCATGCATAAAAATGCCTGTGAGAGGGAAGAAGTCAATTTTTTTTATGGTTGTTGGCTCTGTCTTATGTCATCTATCGGGTAGGGCGACATCATATATAAGATAGAAAATATTTATACTTCGCCGTTGCATTTCATTTCCTCTTGAAAAAACCTCAATGATCTGTTACAACAAGCATGTGCCAAATGCTAGGCGTTTTTGTTTGGTGGTCTTAAACTTGGACGTCCGGCCAAAATACAAAATTGTCCCCAGAAATGACTTCTTGGACATCATAAAAATAAGTCTGACCAAAATTTCCGGTTCTATAGATTTTCAAATTTCAGTATCAGTCTGTAGATTTTTATCATTATGGAATTTTATGTGTTTATACTTATTTATTCTTTTATTTATCATATCTACTTAAGTCAACCGGATACAATTGCATACAATTGCGGATACATTCCCATAATTCAGTTATCTCCCTAATACCTACTGCAACTACCACAATACCATGCTTTAATTACTTTCTTTAGGAATTAATTTAAGCACTGGTCTTAATAGCTATGAGAAATGTCAGGTTTGTTTATGAAAGTCTTTTTATTAATGCATGAAGGGAATTTCTGACGATGTTTTTCTCATTGACATATATGGTAGTTGTAGTATATACTAAGGCCGTAACTGGAATTAGGAAAGAGAAAAAGTTTTATAGAGCAACACAGAGAGCATTAAATTGAGTTCCTTTATATGACACGTTCTACTACAGTGTCTTTCAAAATATTGGCAACAAAAAATATTACCGCAGTTTTTAAAGTAAATATCGAATTTATTCTTATAAATTTTAGATCAATATTAATTTATGTCTTGAAACGTAACAAGGTCTTTTTTACACCACTGTATAGCTTTTATTCATTTTTTTAGTGCTTTGTTTACATTATAAACAAAGTAAATGTTTATCACGAAAGAAACCTCACGAAGCATTTCATCAAAACGCAGTAATTCAAGTTCTGTGTTTATGTTTTTCACATGAACAAGGAGTTTTATAACAAAATATAGCTTAATGCTTAATTAAAAATTTCTGTTATCTTACACTTGAAAATGTTGTTTATTACACTACAGCAAAGTAGAAATTCTTCTACCAATTAAACACCTGGTTTCTACTGCTAGTGTAGAGAAAATACAGAGTTTCATTGCAGGGTTTTGGTTAGCATAATTAAAAAACTCATTCAACATCAAGATTGAAGACTCGCTTGTATCAACAGAGAATTGGATACACGCATCTTTTTTTTTTAAAGAACCAGTAGCTGGCTGTTCTTATTTTTTGAACCTTTTTCAGCCTGAATTGTTCGTATTTTGTTGTTGGCTTTAAGAACACAGTTTCACATCTCTGCCTTATTTTGTTTTGATTTCTGGAACTTTCAGTAAAATAAAAAGTTTTTAAAGCAAGCCGCACATTGCATCATCATTAGTATATTTTCACACATTCATTTGTTGGTGAGAAAAGAAACATTAACAAGTGAAAATAATAAACCTCTAAACTATTAGTGGTAGCTTGAGAAAAAATTCACATCCTGAACTGTTCTTAGTTTACAAGAAAATTCAGGCTCAGATCAATTTTTGGAATAATGATTTGAGTCTCAGGTTGTTCTTATTTTGTTCTTATCTTTTGGCCAAATCTGAGGCTCGTGTTCTTATAAAATTGTTCTTATAAAAAACAAGCGAGTTATCCGAATCATTCTGTCTTCAACTTGGACTGTATTCGTTTGTCTTTCATCGTCTGAATTCACTAATTCCGATAAAAAACAACTACTACTCATCCACCATGTTGAATTTACAAACGACCTTTTTGCGTATCTAGTTTCCATGGAAAAAAGTCATTAAATGTTGGTTAATTATGTGATGTTGAATCATTGTCGAATCTATTTAAAAGGAAATGTAACTTTCATAAGATCATCAAATGCTTTACTAAAAAGTATAAACATAGTTAATGGGAATATGGCAGACGGCAAGGCGAATAAATACAAGTTTCTGAACGAAGAATCCTCCATCATTTCTGATGTCACTTATGCAGATAGATTGTTTCAATTTCTGCACGAATGTTATCTGAGAGGACACTGCTGTGACGTCATAGTTCAAGTTGATGAGAAATGCTTCAAGACACATCGCTTTGTTTTGGCCATGATATCAGATTACTTTCGAGGTTACTTTCGACATGATGACATGGAAGAAGAAACGATAAAATTATCAATGGTAAATGCAAAGATTTTTGAAAGTATTCTCAAATTTGGTTATACTGGAAAAGTAGATCTTGAAACAAAGGATTTGGAAGAATTACTTATTGGTGCAGATATGTTAGGTGTGTCCTCTGTGAAGCACATTTGTGAATTTCGTTTAAGACGGACTGTTTCCAAAGAAACATGCTTTCGATTGTTAGTTTTAGCAGATACATACTCGTTACCTACTCTGTTTAAAGACGTTAAATGGTTTTGGTGCAATAACTTCAAGTGTCTTTCTGATTCAAAGGAATTTTTAGATCTTCCACCGCTCACATTTCTAAAAGTGCTGGCTGACGATGAACTAGTATTGCGAAAAAAAGTTTCAGATAAAAAACTGATGCGATCTTATGAACGTGAAAAAATTCTTTATAAATACACTTTGAAGTACATAGATGAAAATTTGAACACAGTAGACTTTGATGTGTTGTTAAATTTGTTGAAAGCTGTCAAATTATTTGAGTTGACGAAAGAACATCTTGACAAAATATTGAAAAAATACAAAAAGTTGATGAACATTGAAGAAATTCAAGATTTGCATACTTTGGCTGAACGTCATCGGTCTGACAAAGTGAAAAAAGGTGACCTTCCTTCTAATTGGCTGACATCTAGAAGCCCGGGTATTTACCACATCATTGAATCACCTGCATATGGATCTGGTAGGTTTATATACGAATGTGGCAGTTTTGATTGCAATAAGATCGACCCACGCACAAAAATAACACAAATCAAACTGTGGACACGAACTTGGGATGACAGAACTGTATTGGGAAGGATTAAGATAACTTATGAAGACGGCAGTGTGGTTGACTCAGGAACCAGACCACATCATTCTGAAGTACGAAGGTATCAGATCTAACCCATAAGTTTGTTCATAATATTGATTTGATTTGATGATATCTCATTAGAAAACTGGTGGATATCTCTTTTTTTCAGCAGTCACGAATATTATGTGGATCTAGATCCTGAAGAAGTGATCACAAAGGTAAGACTTTTTTCTGGTTGGTTAATCGATAGGCTGGTGTTCATCACAGATAAAGGTCGTCGATTCGGTCCATATGGTGGTGATGGGGGAAATCCTCGCACCGCCAGTGCACCCGTGGCTGATTCTTATTTGCATGGAATTCGTGGTAATGTAACAATTTCTCAAGGAGAGATAGCTGTGATGCGTTTAGTTTGGAAATGGATAGATTTCGATTGATTGGAAAGTAGCTATTCTTCAAACATGCAACTGATACGAAAAATTATATATATTGTGAGTAAAATGTATTGATCCCTTTTTTTTGTGGAATTAGTTTTTGCAACAGATTTTTTTCAACAATGTTGGGTATACATTTAACATAGTCTTAATTTTGTAACAGGTCAGTAACTGGTAAAGTTCAAAACAAAACTATCATGTTTGCATCGGTTGTTTTTATGTTCCAGTCGTTGTATGGCAAATTGAAGGGCAAATCCTTATAGACACTAAATAATTGGGTAACACTTCGATAATTGGAAAAGAATTTTATGTGTTGTGTCCCTTGCAAAGAACCACTACACAAACAAACTTTATTTTCACAAGCTTAACTTAACTTTGAAGAAGTGACAAGTAAAATGCTATTCATCAACACGATTGGTCATTTGAATACATCAGATTAAGCTTTTAGGGTTGGCATAAGTAATGATAGCTTTAGTAACGTGTTCTGAATAAAATACAATCTCAAATGATTAGGATTCATTTTAATCTGTTCAATTGAGAATTAACAACTAAGAGAACTAAGAAAATTGAAAATTAAAACTTTAAGATTTTTTTCTAAGACTTTAACTAAGATTTTTTTCTAAAACTTTAACTAAGATTTTTTCTAAGACTTTAACTAAGATTTTTTCTCCAATTTTGTTCAAATCTGGAAAATGACTCTCAAATTTGAAATCAGTGTCTTTTAATTGTGCTTCGTGAATTTTTTTTATCAATGAAAATTGGGGAAAAATTATGAAAAAAAATTATGTTTTTAGGCGTAAGCCGAAAAGCTTTTAAATAAAATTGTGTTAGTTATTCTTTTTATTATAAAATTGGGGAACTTTCAAAATTTAGTCCAGATTTAACCAGGATTTTGAATTAGGTATCGATTTCATGTACACACTGCACAAAATCATTCATAACTTGGAGTATTATTGAGAAAAAACAGGGTTGCCAGGGGACCTCGAAAAAAACAGGGTTGTCAGGGGGCCTCGAAAACCATGAAAACCTTTAAAAGCCGAGTGACCTTGAGGGCCTTGAATAACCTTGAAAAGTCATTTAATGACTTAATGAGAAGTTGGACATTTATCTTGTTTCCGATTTCTTTTCTACAAATATTCTTTCAGTTACTCCTTTTAGCTGAAATAAGTATACAAAGTTGTCCTTTCAACGATAATTGTTTAAGAATCTAATAATTTATATGTATATAAGCTCAGAATCAAATGTTTCTTCCATACAGCATGTTTTGTGTAATGGCAATGTACATGTAATGAATGTAAATGTCTCTTGGGGTAAGGGTAGTAGGATTGTACAATTATGCTGGTTTTTATGGTGTTTCATTTAATTGTTTGGGGTTGTTTAAGATGCACAAGAAAAGATGCCTCTGGAATTCTACAAACTTCAATTGGGATGATTACAGATAGTTTTTTTTTTAATTTGATACTTAATTTTCCACTGTTGACACATAGCATTAGCCCTTATTAACTGGGATTTTGATTTAAAAAACGGATTACTTCTTTCAGAAAGATGTGGGGGCTGTATGTTTATTGTCATAAGCTTTTATTTTTCAATGTTTGATTTTCCTATGATAGGGGGAAACTATTTTGACATCTGGTTCTTGTGATTTTTGGACATCCTTTTGAATACAGGGTTGATAGAGATTTCCTTATGACATCTAATGGATGTATCAGACCAGACTCTTCGCAACTCATGCCTCATTGACAATGTAGTTTAAACTATTCCTATCAAAAGCCAAATCAATAATACTGTTTGATACTATACTATTTGATTTTGTGTCCAGTTAAAAGGGGTTTTAATTTGTCACTAAATTGGAAGAAATATTTCTGTCACTAAGATTTATTGTAACATCTCTACAAACTGCCCTCAAAAATAAGTACACAATAGGGTGATAGGGTAGCTGCTAATCGCAAAAATCAATTCCTTACAGTTAACAATAAGAAACTTTCACGCTTTTCGGTCTGTTTAGCAAAATTGGGAAAGTTTTGTGAGATACCATTCAGGACTAATCTTTCAAAGGCATTCATTTGCAGAAGTTTAACCTGATAATATTTTTTTTCAATTTGAATAATACACGCTACCTTTTTTATAAGCCACACAGAGGTTCAAAGGTCTTTGCAGGCTGTTGCTTACTTGGTCACTTGGGAAGACCAAATTCATATACAGTGTGTATCAAAATGTCTTATCCACCAACTTTCAAGGCATATTTTTCATTACATGCTAACGACCTTCATTGTAAGTTGAATTAATTGACTTTTAAGAATTAATGAACCAAATCGTTGAGTTTTTCCTCAATATCTTTTCGAAGAACAAATATTTTGGCAAACATTTTATATTAATGGATAGGGCATGAAAAGCTCTTTCTTGTGATATAAAATCCCCAATATTTTATCAGACATGTAATGAAAAATACGCCTTGAAAGTTGGTGGATAAGACATTTTGAGACACACTGTATTTGCTTACTGAGTAAATCAAGTTTTTTGTATGACACTTTACACGCACCTCTATAGAACAAAACATTTGATTTCTCCAATACCAATTAAACGAATAAAGTTCTATAACTCTTTGAACAAGAGGGGCTTTTGCTAATCCACAACCTTTTTATAAGCAGATAGAAGTTGAAATACATAAAGAAAGTTACGCTTAAGATTAGCATACCCTGAGCCTTAGAAAAAAAACTACAGGCATATTAAGGTTCTTACCATTAATTCAGTACCTTTTTATAAACAAAAATGGTTAGAAATGGGACTTAAGGATAAGAAACGAACATGGGTACTTCATGTTAACGCCAAGAGTCTGTTTCAACTATTATCAAGGCTCGACAGCATGCCTAGGTCCATATAATTGCCGGACACGAACACACAGAATTCATGTTTATAGACATTAGGGAACTTACGAGAGTACGACGGCAACGTGGACGACGACGTACAAGATATTCATCTTCAATGAATCACAAAAGAGCAAAAACTATACACTTGGGTTAAGGAGTTTATTTATAATGCCTTTGAAGTTTGTTTTTTGAACTTTGAGAGACAGAATCATGAAAGAACCAAGGAAAATTTATCGGAAGTACTGCCATTCTCACGTCTTCGTTTTCAGTACGACTTCAAAAAATTACTTTTCACGTTGTGTGTAGAACGTGCAAATCTAATAATGATATTAGTAAAATTAAAAACATTTCCCAATAGTATAGTGTGAAACGACTTCCATTCTAAAGCAAATCTATGGAGTAAAGTGAATCTTTTGTTTGCCTCACGTCGTCGTCCACGTTGCCGTCGTAGTTTCGTAAGGTCCCTATTATATGAACGCGTCGCTAGTGACGTGAAAACTTCAACAAGAACGATGGCATGTGTGTAAGTGTAAGTAAATGCAGTGAACAGAGAAATGACAAACTGAGTTTGTATGCAATTTTTTGTGTAAAAGTGCTCAAAATAGATTGAGAAGTATTTGAAAATGAAGAAAATAAGAAAAAATAAATTACACGTTTTTTTTATAAGCAACCAAGGTCAGACCTTAGTAGTTATGTTGCTTAAAAAATGACCATTTTTTAATAGTAATGTTGCTTAATTTGTTGCAAAGAACTAATTGAAAAAATATGTATTTCCAGTCTTGAATACCTTTGTGTAAGCTTAAGTATTTAAGTACAAAGTCTAGGACACAGTACTGCAACCTAGTGTAACCACCTAGTGTGGCAATTTTAAGAAATGTGCTGTAGCTATGCTAGTGCTGCATTATTTCAAAATTTCATGTTGCTAATTTATGTAAGATCCTTGTAGTACTGTTGCTTAACTTTTTGAGAAAATTTACTAGTGTTTATAAACGTGTTGCTTATAAAAAAAACGTGTAGCTATGAAACTTATGATATGTTGCTTCAGTAATTTGCAAATGCAGTGAACTGTCAGCGAATTTAGCAACCACCTCCTGAGGAGGTGATCATAAAGAGCATGTAACCGAACGTACCTTATCGTAACATTGATTATTACTCATGTCATGATTGAGTGTTTGACAGTGGTGATTGGTAAAGTTTCCAGTGCTCTTAAAATAAATTTAATAGTTTCGAATCCTGGGAAACTAACTATATATCAGATATCCCAGCGCACAAAATCATCAAAAAGTCACTGCGACGGAGAGAACTTTTATTGAATTTGAATGCACTCCTTCGCAGATACTCTTTAACAAATGTGCCGGCTGGGATGTCTTCTGGAAGGGAATCACGAAATTCTTTGAAAACTTCTCCCAAAGATTTAGTTGATTTTCCAGAGAAAATGAGCGAGGAAAGTAAAGCATATTGAAATCTTGTCTTTCAATTTGCCAAATCGCTTTAAGTGTTTTAGGATTCTTTTGCGGACATGAATAAACGCAGGAACAGCTTCGTGTTCTCATACATAACCACGAGAACAAAAGAAGAGCACCAGTGGTTATGGTTAGTTGTCTTGTTAGTGGAAGCAAGCACCTTCGTGACAAAATTAAATATACAAATGACAAAATAATGACAGATAAATTCATTGTCTAAAACGGTTGTCAAATAAAAGCCAAAAAATAGCCGAATCCTCCGAGTGTTCTTGCTACTCCAAGTTATGAACAATGTTTATAATGCAAGTTTGCGATTCTGGTCACATTTTTGTTATTGTTAGATTTCGCTAAGCAAAATATATTGGTTTCGGCGTCGTTCAACTTGTCTATCTATCTTCTCTATCTGTGAACGGCGAAGGTTTTTTAGGACCGCACTTACTGTCACTATTCTTAGAAACATAAACGAAATCATACAATAACATACTCTCGGTTATTCGAAGTTCCAAGGGGGGATAGAAATTTACTTCGACCGGGAGTTCGAATAAGTGAAAAAAAAATTTTTCCGCCAAATTGTTGATCATTCACCAAAAGAAAAAACAAGAAAGTTTGCCAAAATGACGTTTTACTTTCTCAAGTCAGAGAAATTGTGTACTTGTAAAGTAAAAGTAACATGAAAAAGAATTAACCTGTGGGGGATAATAAAGGAATGAGATTCCCCTGTTGACTCCAGTTCTCAGGACCTAAAGAGAACATTGAACTTTTACAGAAATTGCTGAAAGATTGTAAATAGTACGATAGTTTTTTTAGAAAAATATTGTGTTTTTATCACTGAACATTTTTTGAAAATCTCCATTTCTCATAATTACTTCGAATAACTGTGGGAAATTTGGCCCACGGGGACAAAAAACCGAATAACTGACATTTCGAATAACTGAAGTTCGAATAACTGTGGGAGCTTTTGCTTGAGTTGAGTAAGCAAATCCAAGGGGAAAGCAAACTGACTTCGAATAACCGAAAATTTCGAATAACTGGGGGTTCGAATAACTGAGAGTATACTGTATAGTTCTTCTTCCCTATGAATTAGATATAAAATGAAACTGTGTAAAAACATTAATGTAAGAAAACTAAAACCCATTGGGTGTGGTCACACGAAAAATTGAGAGGACTAAAATCGAAACGAAAAGAGCAAAATTTCAGTGTTGAAGAAAAACAAAAACGAATTGACACATAAGAATTAAAGACGAATTTCATTTCATAAAATCTCCGCCCGATCTAATCCTGGTGTCCGCCCTTCTCGCATAAAGCTAAAGGTCATCTTCTCAACGACCTCCTTTTCGTCAATTCTCGCATTCAAGATGGACGCCAAGTAAGTAAATAGTAATTATAGGGTTATTAAATCTAATTATATCTCATGATATTCTACGTATTATAAGACAGTTTCGCCACCTAAGAATAACTAAAGGTTACCTTGTTATTCTTTATGAATATTTGCTTTCCAAAGCATATTATTTTGAATTACTAGGACATGTTTACTCGTCTTATTTGTAGTGCTACCAAATCAACAGCACTTATTGATGAGCAACCTGAACTCCATGAAGAGCAGGAAGCACATGAACAACCGAGCCCTGGTAATACACCAGAGGGGAGGAAAAGAATGATTGAAGAGAATGAGGAGTTAAACGACAAACCTCCGAAAAAAAATGCGACGCTTTGAGCTTTCAGATATTGACGAGTCTGAATGGGAGTTATCAGATGAACTGTTGCAATACGTTCATAAATATTTAACTACTCACTTCCCAGATAAAGATGTGAGGGAAAAAGTGCTTGCTGATCTTCCAGTTCCTAAAAATATCAAACCCATACAGGAGTTGGATGGTTATATTAAAGAAGTGCTCAATGAAAGTGGCAAATCAATCACTGTCCACCAGGACAAAGTTTTTAAGAGTGTGGCAGAAAAAGTGAGAAACATTTTTGGTCCCTTAACTCAATTATGGACTCGTCTGGAGGAAGAACGCTCCCCGTATTCGAATGCTGATGAAGATCCCTTAGAGGAGATGTCAGTGATGTTTGAAAAACTCGTGCTTTTAGTAGCACAAGCAATGAATACATTAAATTATCATAGACGCTTAAATATATTGAGCACTCTGTTTGATAGCTCCACAAAGGTGAAGGAGATGTTGAAGGAAAAAGCAAAAGATTGGGATGCTATGGACAATGACTTGTTATTTGGTGAAAAGTTTAAGGAGGAGTTACAAAAGGACTCTACTGCAAAACTAAAGACCAAAAATTTATTCACTGGTTTGAAAAAGATGGGAGAAAGTAGTTCTGGGTCAACACATCTCAAAAAGCAGCCCTTTCGTCAAGGCCCCTTACTTTTCTCATCCTATCGAGGTGGTAAGGGGCAGGGTTCCAGAGGTTCCAGTGGATTTGCCAGACTGGTCAATCAAAGGGGTAAGAAATACTTGTCTTTTACTTCAAGCAGGGATATGTTAAAGCGTAGCTGGATGCAGAGCGATAGATTTTGCTATGTTCTATGTGTGTTGTCAGGAATTTCAGGAATGTATGTGATTGTTTTTTTTCGCCAATTAAATTGCTTGAAAGCGTATTTTCAACCAATGAAAAGACGTGAAATAAATCGTGCAAACTTCTGTTTGACTTGTATTTTATCCTAGCTATACGCGGAATAGTGTTCAAAGCGACAAGATTTTGATTTGGGATTTTGATCAAGAGGAAAAAGTGTAAAAGTGATCTGGGTAATATGCTCAGCATCTTAAAAAATTACCCAAACGTTAGCTTATATATATTTAGAACGCCTGCTTTGAAAAAAAACATGTTTTATTTTGAGGGAAATAATTTATTTGGTAAAGAAGCTCGTTGAAAAATGCAGTACAATGATGTGGACCTACATATATAAATATAAACATAAAAATGACACTACAAAGTTTTAATAAATCGAAATATTGTGAAAATTTCTTGTGTGTTTTTTTTTGTCTTATATATAAATACAAACGTACTTATAAAAGAATGAAAGAAGAAAACTATTTTTCGTTGAACTTTAAGTTTCTTCCTTCACAGATTCATCAGCTAACTGAACTGGTTTTAAAATAAAGTAAAATTGCTCCTGACTGTCGAGCACTTTCAGAGAAGAGAAATGTATGCTAATATATATTAATGAACTAAAATTCCTCTCTGATAATTAACTACCTTAAGGGAAGAAATTTTGGCGGGGAGAAATTTTGGCCGATTTGGTGGATTGCTTCAAAAACCACCAAAATTTCTTCCCCCAAAAATTTCTTCCCTTAAGGTAGTAGGAGTTTACATACTTAGAGAATGCAAATATAAAAACATGGGGAAAACAAAAAACAAAAAAAAAAACCCTGAAAATCTAAAAAGCTGAAAAAATGACCAAGAACAGAAGGATTAAGAATTTAGAACCTAGATTATGCCTAACAAGACAAAAAGAACAAAGAACCAAGGGTTTAGGGTAATGATGTGTAGTTATCAAAGGGAAAAATTGAATATAATAATATATAATATATTATATATATAAAACAAATTAATTAGATAAATATACTAAATAAAATAGACAATGTATATGTAAAATACAATGAAATAATACTAAACAGTACGATATACAAGATGACATACTACATTTCAGAGAATATAACCAGATTTTTTTAGGCACAGCAAAAATGGGTTTGAAACCATGTGTTTATTGTTCATTAAAGGAAGTGACAGTTAATATATAGCATTTTTGTTTTTTTTTTTTACATGAGAATATATTTTCTGTAATGTGCAGGCAATTTATATCAACACAAAAGTATATACACGTTTTTTTTTATAAGGAACACCTTTATAAGGAAGGCTGAAAAAGTCTCTAAAAATAAGGAATTCTTAAGGAACTAACCAGGCTGAAATAAGAGTTCAAATAATAAGAAACACTAAAGAACTTTCTTTTTTATATCAATAAAACTAATAAAAACTTGTTATTCACAAGTTTTACTATAGTTTATTTTGATAATAGGATATTGATCAGTTATTGTTTTGTTACTGTAATTAAGTTATTTGTTTATTTCAAAAATTAGTGTCTATACATTTTCTGTGTAAAAACAAAGAATTTTTGGTATATAAAAAAGATAGCTTAAAAAATAAGGATTAGTTCCTTATTTTTTAAGCTATCTTTTTTATATACCAAAAATTCTTGTTTAAGGAACTGTGAGGCTCAAACTCTTTAAAAAAATAAGGAACTTCAGCCTGAGCCTAAGGTTCCTTATAAAAAAAACAACGTGTATTCACCCATAAGTGAAAAATAAAACATCCAAAATCAGCATTTTTGTCTCTTTGATAACACTTTTTCAGCAATAATATCGAGGTCTATTCTCTCTCTTATACGTCATCTTGTATTTTCATGCATTGCCAGTTATCACATCTGACTTGACAACAATTAACTTTCTTTCATTGAACATATCGTTCTAAGCTGGGATTATCAACACAGCCACTGCGCACTATTTGCTTACAAAAGATTCAGTTTATTGGACAAACAGTCTTCAATTCCATCCAAGTAAAATAACAATGGTTCAAGCTTGATGATTGAAGGAATGCATTGAAATGCAGATATATAAACTTCAATAAAAGGGTTAGCTACATATCTAGCCTACCATTCTGCACTTAAATTATTACAGGAACCAAATAAAAGAATAATTACAATATCAAGTCAGGAATTTTTATCATTGATTTATATAAGCAAGAACATTAATCACCAGTAATTCTAATACTTTCAAAACTCTGCTATATCTGTTTTTGTCCCAGACACAGCCATTCATTGTCTCATCTTGCCACTCATTTAAGTATTTTAGAAAGACATTGTTTGTATTTTTTTTTAATTTCATGAACAATCTAAAAACAAAAGCATGAAAACATGACTGCATATTTCTTATAGATAAAAGCTTACTACTTCATGTCTACATACATCTTAACACATCTACATCTGAAAATGCAAAATCATATGAAAATAGACAAACATAGTAAGGAAAACTGAAGCAGCCAGTGTCAGTGACGCAACACACTCAGCCATAAAACCTAACCACAGTGAAACGAAGTGATTTCTTGCACATAGTAGATATTCATACCGAGTTTTCGTTTGTTTTGAAATAGAAAATTTCTACCATTTCATTACAGGGGTCCTTGCAGTTCAAATAATATCACATGACATACAAGAATTTAGTGAAAGTCACGTGATTAAAGTGACGGAAAAAAATATAGACGAAAAGAAAATGGCGTAGATATATGCCCCAGAAAAATGAAAGTCGTGGGAGATCGTGGTCTTCCCTGATTATATTTTCACAAGATTTGATAAATTTAATGCTTTATCTTGCCTTGACAATTAGCAGGATATCAGGAAATTCTTCCTTCCATCGATATAACACCAACAGATTTCGCTCTGTGCGAGGCTATAAATGGCTGTTTATCATCCTTACAAGGCAGGATACAATTTAAATCTTGTTTAAAAGCCTAAAAGCTTCTTTGACAAAAGTCTATCTGAACTGGGATTTTACAGAAAACGTATAGATGAAGTAAAAAGTGGCTTTTTGTGACTTATCATTTTGATCGCTTCATGCCGCTTGGCCGCCATTTTTGACAACACACATAGGACCGTCTTTGTTTTCTTAAAACAAAAGAAATTCAATGAACATTTTTGTTTGTCGAATCTCGCTCTGCATCCAGCTACGCTTTAACATATCCCTGCTTCAAGGTCCTGTAGAAATGTTGTCTGTACAGGAATTTCCACATGTCCACCCAGCAGTAAGGGATCTTTTTCCAATATCAATATCAAATGTGGATGTCTCAGCTGCTGGAAGATTAAGGGAATTTGTAAAAAACTGGGGGAGGTTCTAACTCAGGATCCATGGGTAATTCAGGCTGTGAAAGGGTACCATATTCCTTTCCTTGCAACTCCAGTTCAAAAGCAGTTACCTCCACAGTTAGTGTCCAAACAGGAGGATATGAAACTTGTGGACCAAGAAATCTTGGAAATGTTAGTGAAAGGTGCTATTCAAGTAGTCGAACCTTGTCAGGGTCAATTCCTAAGTTCAATATTCTTGATACCCAAGAAGGAGGCAGGGTTATTTCGGCCAGTGATAAATCTGAAACCGTTGAACAAATATATTCCGTACGAACATTTCAAGATGGAAAGTTTAGCCCTCTTGAAAGAAATTTTGAAACCAGGGGATCTGATGTGCAAAATAGATTTGAAGGATGCCTATTTTTCAGTACCTCTGAACAAAACCTCCAGCAAATATGTTCGGTTTCAGTGGAGAAAACAGCTATATCAGTTTCTTTGCCTTTGTTTTGGTCTTGGGCCGGCACCAAAAATTTTCACAAAGTTGTTAAAGATCCCCATTGCGGTTCTTCGAAGACTGAATATAAGACTGATAATTTTCCTAGACGACATTTTATTGATGGCTTCAAGCAGAGAGCAACTGTTGATGGCCAGGGATACTCTAGTGTTTTTACTGCAACACCTAGGGTTCATTATAAATGCCAAGAAGTCTGTGTTCTTACCAACACAAAGGTTGGAATTTCTTGGGATGGAAATAGATTCTGTGAATATGGCTCTCAGCCTCCCAGGGGGGAAAGTGGAAAAGATCGTATCCCAGTGTCAGAAGATGCTCTCAAAGGAATATGTAACCATCAGGGAAATGTCACAATTGATAGGTCGTCTTGTATCCACAGCCTCAGCTGTTCTACCAGCCCCTTTGCAGTATCGAGCCATGCAAAAACAACAGATTTTAGAGTTGTCTCATCAGCCAAAAGGGTTCGAAGCTCTAGTGAAGATATCACCAGAGGTATCAGAGGAGTTAAATTGGTGGATTCTGAACCTCAAGTTGTGCAATGGAAAAGGTCTTTTGCAGCACCCTCCTCAATTGGTAATATCATCCGATGCTTCGACTCAGGGATGGGGAGCAGCATGTCTGGGGATGTCCACGGGGGGTTGTTGGTCTCACCAGGAAAGACGAAACCACATAAACATTTTGGAGTTAAAAGCAGCAAAATTTGCGATCATGACCTATACTCAGAGGTTTCCACATCTGAAGTATGTACATATTCAGATGGACAATATAGTAGCTTTATCTTATCTGGTAAAAATGGGCGGAACTCGGAACGAGGTTCTGTCTTCCCTGAGCAAGGAAATTTGGGAGTATTTGTTATGCAATCAGATCATGATTACTGCGGAATATCTTCCAGGGAAATTGAATATAGCAGCAGACAGGGAGTCTCGTGCGGTGAGGGATTCCAGCGAATGGAAGCTCAAACCAAATGTCTTCAGGCAAATATGCAAAATAAGGTGGGTGCCGGACATGGATTTGTTTGCTTCAAGAGTGTCCCATCAAGTACCAGTTTACATGTCATGGAAGGAAGATCCATTCAGCAAGGGAAGGGATGCTTTTCTAATAGAGTGGACACAGAGGCAAGGGTATGCGTTTCCCCCCTTCTGTCTGATAGGGAGGGTGTTGAAAAAAGTGCAGTTGGATCAAGCAACATTAATATTAGTAACACCAGCCTGGCAAGCACAAGCTTGGTACCCTTTGGTTCTTTCAATGTGCATAGAGGATCCAATTCTTCTTCCTTGGTCGAAGGATCTCTTAGTCAGTCCGGAAATGAAGTATCACCCTCTGGTGTTAAATCGCAGCTTGCAACTGGTGGCCTGGACAGTTTCAGGAGTAGGTTGGAAGCAGAGGGAATATCAAAACAAGCTACCACTCTTATCATGGCAGCAAGAAGAGGTGGTACGACATCACATTACGAATCGGCCTGGCGTAAGTGGTGTCGCAGGTGTGCTTCGGGACAAATGGATCCCTTTTCATGTTCTTTAAATCATGTATTAAAATTTTTGTCAGATGCATTTCAACAAGGCCGGTTATACAATACCATTGCGGGTTACAGATCTGCAATATCGGCCTACCATGATCCAATAGAAGGATTTTCTGTAGGAAAACATCCAAGAGTTTCGGCATTAATGACTGGGGTATATAATTTGCGTTGTCCTCAACCAAAATATGCATTCATTTGGGATGTAGAGATAGTGGTAAAATACTTAGATTCTTTACAGATGCAGTCTCTTTCTGATAAAATGTTGACATTAAAATTGACAATGCTTTTAGCCATTACATCAGCCTCTAGAGCTCATGAGATTTGTAGCTTAGACCTAAGATATTTAGTGAAACATGATTCTTTTTATTCTTTTCAGTTTTCAACAGTGACTAAAACTACAAGAAAGGGGAAAATCAGGCCACCAATTAAGTATCATTCTTTTTCAAATAAAAATTTATGTGTCTGTCGACATTTAGACGAGTATATCCAAAGGTCTCAGGAATGGAGAAACAATACACATCAGTTACTACTTAGCTTTATTAAGCCTCATAAGCCAGTCTCTAAGAGTACTGTCTCCAGGTGGTTAGTTAACGTACTTAGTTTAGCTGGTATAGATACAAAGACTTTTTCGGGTCATTCTGTAAGAGCGGCTTCTTCATCTAAAGCGAACTGTGCAGGGGTCCCTACTCAAGAGATATTGAAGAGGGGGCATTGCTCCCGGGAATCAACTTTTCAAAAATATTATTGTAAGGAAGTTAATGACAATTCTAGTTGCTTTCAGGATGCTGTTTTAAACAGGAAGCTTTGAAGAGAGGTCGTTGAGAAGATGACCTTTAGCTTTATGCAAGAAGGGCGGACACCAGGATTAGATCGGGCGGAGATTTTATGAAATGAAATTGAGGATTGTACCAGGGCGCGAAGCGCCTGCAGTGCAATCCCGATTTTATGAATAAAATCGAAGCCAACGATCTAATCCTGCCCTCCCTCCGCAATCCCTTTACTTATATTTGACTGTTTATCGTTATAGGCCGTGGTACATTTAGTCGTGGAAGAGGCAGAGGCTATTAAGATGTATATATGGGTGTGTTTTCAAGAAAAATATAAAGTTTTCTGTTAAATTTCATGTGTTTTTAATGTTTGATGTATCTCATCAAAATGTAACAATTTGAATGGCTCGAATTGACTTGTACATTTGAGTGAGATATTTAAAAGAGATATCATCACTTGGTTGTTTCGAAGATGACACTTGAACTTTATGCGAGAAGGGCGGACACCAGGATTAGATCGTTGGCTTCGATTTTATTCATAAAATCGGGATTGCACTGCAGGCGCTTCGCGCCCTGGTACAATCCTCAATTGGATGGACTACATAAAAGCGCGATCATGATCCGAAGATCTCAGCCAAGGCCTTATCTACTTTTTTAATTTTGCGAATCTTTTCAGGAAATTCAAATTCTCTTGCTAATTCTTGAAAAGTTTTGCTTCACCAGATTTAACTCTTGGCTCTTGAGAGGAGGAGCGAAGATTTCTTCTCGGCTCATGGAATTCCACCTTCAAGTGTGATGGATATTTCGAATCAAATTTTGATTTATGGACTAATTTGACCGTATTCCAATGAATCATCTCATTTGCAGGAAGCCATTTCAATTTTATCACATCTTCAAGGCTGGTGTATCTTGAAAGCACGTAGCCTGCGGTGATATTTTGTACCTTTTGCAGTCGATGAAGGAGATACTTTAGCATTTGTGCAAAAATAGAGTTGTCATAGCTCAATATGGAATCAATAGAATTGGTAGAATCAATGCTTCTGGTAAAGACTTTCTCACATGGCAGGGCGTGAACCTGAAAGACTTTCTCACATGGCAGGACGTGAACCTGAAAGTGAGCGTAAGGTTCCATTAGGTGATTTTGATGATACTATTGACTTGCTCATTCCAAGTGAGATTCTGATCAAAAGTAATGCCGAGAAGTTTTACATTCCCCTTTTGCTCGATAGAGTTTCTAGAGCAACGCATCAAATATTTTCGATCATTCCCTAGTTGTTTTGATAAACGTGGAGAAACAAAAATGATAGACTGAAGTTTGTCACTGTTGAAATGTAAGTTGTTATTACACACGGGTCCATGAAAGCAATTCATTAATGTCATTTTCAATTTCTTTCATGTAATGAACAACATCAGCAGTGTCGATAGGTAGTATTGTCAGCATATTGGATAGATTTGGATGTGATACGAGCGGACAGTTCAATAACGTATAGATTGAATAGCACAGGATCTAAGATAATTTCCTTGTAGACAAGTTCATAGGTAAGCAGGAAGATTTTTGATCATTGATCAGGACATATTGATTACGAATGCTACTCAATATCTCAATCGAAAACTTCAGATTTGCACCAAAATGTTATAGATATTTCAGATTTGGACCAAAATTCGAAAAAATTGCTGATTTCTAATATGGCAGTCATTTTTCTGATTGGAACAAAAGTGTACAAAGGTCTTCAGTTTTCATGAACGTTTCACCCATTAAAATCATTCTGTACTTTAAGAATGTTTTATTACTGGTTGGTAGTTTTGCAGTTGTGAGCGCCACATCTTGGGTTCTTTCAAGCCATGAAGATTCTTTTCCTATTTTCAGCTCCAACCCAAGGTCTCTTGCCTTTTCGATATACCGATGGCTACCGAAGCTGTGAATTCTAGTGGCTGAAAATATTCCTTATGACTGCAAGAGCTTCGAGCAAAAAGAAGAAATCACCCGAGTGACTTCTGAGGAAAATAATAATAATAATAATAATAATAATAATAATGGATTATATTTCAGTTCCAAGATTTACAAATTGGCTATTATACTGAAATAGCGTATATATTGTGTATGCGAAAGTGTGCTAAAAAAAAATTATATATAATATATAAACTCTCTATTTTTTTTTTTTTTTTTTTTTTTTTTTTGTTTTTTTTTTTATATTATTTTATATTATTGCAGAGATTTTGCCAGTGCTCTGTCCAGTAAATGTTTATGTGTCACTTTACAGAAGCTTCTGTAGTTAACTGTTGTGCGACAGGACTGTGGGAGATCATTGAATGATTTCGTGGCTACATGATCAAACAAAGCAGGGTTTTTGCTATCGTAGTTGATAGTTAGTCTTTTGACATTCCTCGTTGGTCGTTGTGGCTCGTTGATCTTCATTTGAATTAGATTCGGCCAGTCCTCGCTATTAATTGATTTCCATGCCAATTTTACGATGCTATGCTCAACACGCTCTTCGATTGGCAGCCAGTTCAGGGAAATAACTTCGGAGCGTCTTGAGTAAGATCCCTTCACAAAGCTGGCTGCGGCGTTTTGAGCTCTTTGTAATTTGTTGAATAGGTATTTTGGTGCATTATGAAATAAGAATAGAAGTCTACCATTTAATTATTCAAAATAACATTATTTTAGCTGTCATATTATTCACAAAGCACTGGTATGGTAGCATTATGTATTTATACTGAGAATGGCACGAAATTCTTAAAATAATCAACACGTGAACAAGATATATTTTCATGCACTTTTGACTAAAAAGATAACAGTGTTGAATCATATGAGTCTTCTTAGAAGAGTGTAGTTTCTAAGAACTTTAACTGTAGGCTACATGTAGCCCACGTGCTAAAATTTAAGAGCATATTTAGAAATATGCGGACAGAGGATGAGCATCTTTTTTAAAATTTGCAACATATTTCATCTGATATTAAAAGTCTTTCTCAAGGGTCATTTAGAATTCGTAACACACACATTCTAAATTCTAAGACACTTACAAGAAGTAGTCTTACGATATTGAAATAGACATACGGTGGAACCTCTATAAAGCGGACACCTACGTGTCCGCCTTGGAGAGGTTTTGCTTATTTTGGCCAGGAACTCGGAAGAAATTCTACTCCTAAGCCGACAGCCCATTAGGCATGCCCATATTACCCTTTGCTATCGCTCAGTTCGGCAAAAAAACATTCGTAAAGGTAATTGAACCTGAAAATAAACATTTGTGTGGCATAATGTGTAGCATATCAGAGGTGACTAGAAAGTACGTAAACTGGGGAGCTGGTTATGGGTTAGAGGTGCCATGTATGTTCCATGTTTGTTCGTCACTTGGCTAACAAATAGCATAAACCTTATAATAAAATAACAAGAAAATATTGTAAACAGATGTTTAGAAAAAAAGAAAAAGAAAAGAAATAAAATACTGAATTTTGACATTCTTCTCAAATTTTCTCGATGTCCTCTTTATAGAGGTAAATTTAAGGGGAAATTGTTGTGCGAGACCTGAAAAAAATGTCCGCTTTAAGGAGGTGTCCGCTTTAGACTGTCCGTTTTGGAGAGGTTTCTTTATAAGAGTTTATTAAGGATTCGTCCGGGATAAAATTATTTGTCCGTCTTAAGGATGTCCGCTTAAAGGAGATTTCACTGTATTTCAATAACCAGTTTTTAATATATTGATTATTGTATAATATTGAAAAAGTCTTCATCCCAAACATTTATTTCATGAGAATCTTTTTCAACATTGTGATTTATATTCATAAGTTGTTTTACTGTATGCTTCATTATTACGACGCAATGACCATCAATGACAATCACTCAATAGTTTGTATATTACTGGGTCAACATTGTTACACTTTTCAAACTCATTAATGTAGGAGAGTTGATCTTGACTTTAAATTAAATTATATTAACGTAAGACCGCATTTACAAAACGTATGTTCACGCTTCTCTTGCTTGTGTTCCCCGCTATAGCAGCAAGCAAAGAGGAAGTTACAGCGGATTGAAACAACAGTTGATCCGAGTTACAAAACGAAACAATAAACAATAATAACCATCTCCTGTTTCCTAAAACTAAACTACACAAAGCTATGAAAAAAGGAGAAGTAACGAATGATGTCTTTGCTGACTTTTCCAAAGCCTTTGATACAAATTGACTTTAAAACACTAATTCATACATTTCACAAGCAAGACACTTTAAAATACAGTGGAACCTCTAATAGCGGTCACTTTGGGGGACCCAGCTTAGTGGCCGTTGCATTAGAGGTGACCGATGTATGGAGGATTTATATAAATATACTTTTTTTATTAAAAAGGCTGGTCGGGAGAGGAATAAAGAATGATTCACAATCAAAATTAACACAACATTATTGATCCCAAATGCTTCAAGTCGTAGTGTGACAATATTCAAAGCACTTACTAAGTGCTTCACAAAAGTTGTTCAAATCATCTACAACAGATAAGGCTGCTTGACTTGACTTTAATAATCATTGTAAATAACAATTCTTTTTTATTTTTCCTTTCATTTGCTTGCATAAAGATTTTTTTGACCGTAATAGAGGTAAAATTAGACATTGGGACAATAGAAAGTGGCCGTTTGGCCGCTGATTGGAGGTGACCGATGTATGGAGGTTTTTTTATAAGGGTTTGACAATAAATTCGGCAGGGACTTTCTTTTCTGGCCGCTTATCAGGAGGTGATCATTAATAGAGGTTCCACTGTATTTCCTTTTCTGGATTACCGACTACTTTCCGAACGGATCATATCAAGAAGATGGAGTTTATCAAGACAATCAAGAAATTCTTCTTTAACATTTCATCGTTCTCGATTCACTCAAGTTGAATTTTCTGTGTCTGAATGTGTCTCCAAAATAAAAACACAGCAAAATGTCGTCGATGAGATAATAACACACAACACCACACCCTTCATTATTCAAGGATATCTACTGAAATAACCATGATAATTTTAAACAGATTGGAGACAGCTTTGCTGTGGAAGTCTTGAAAATATGTACACAAAATGCAAACAACTCAAATTTTTCAGAAATGAGACCAACTCGACGAATTATATTTGGTCTCTACATTGGTTGTCTTGTGACTTTGTTAAAACTGAATACACGAGAAAAAATTTCCTTCGGACCACGTTTTATAAAAATTACACAGATTTTGTGTAATTTTCATGTCACGTGACCAGTGTTCACCAGGGTCTTTTTCGCCGCTATGCGTATATCGAAAAGGCAAGAGGCCCTGGGTTCGAGTTTGGTTCTATCTATAACACAACTGACATGATGGACAGGCAGAACAGTTTGAAGAAATAATGTGAGGCCGCGATGTGAACATAGTCACAAGATAATCCTTGTGACTATGATGTGAATTACCAATCAGATGGATTTTTATCATTTTTCAGAGTAATCATTTTAGTGATACTGTTGTGAGGTAGAAAGTCATTTATTCGTATTTCTATGCATATACCGACTGTATATTTCACTGTATTATTCTGTATTTTTTAATTAAGGAGGGAAGTTGAGCACATTTACAAACCAAAAAGTACACACAACAGTTTTAAACACAGCCCAAGATGACTATAAGCATCAAAATCGAAATCTTTCTTCGTCTTTTTAAAACTTAGCTATTATCTTCTTTAGCTTCAGGACTTTTTGGCGAATTTTACAGTCACTGAAAAAACTAAGCATTCGTTACAGTGACGTATAGAAGAAAAAACGCGAAATACGACGCGAAGTTTTTCGGAATGGAAACAGAAAGAACACACGTTTTATAGAATGCTTTCAATATCATCGTTTGTTCAAAAAAAATCAACAATTATGTACAAACAAAATTCGAAGGGTGTCTTACAAAACACGACGAAAATAAACTCGCAAATAAAGTCTTTTTTTTCCAGGAATTTTAACTTATGGTTTTTTGATATATCTCTTACAATAGTTATCTTATAGTACACATAAATTCTATCCTAAAAAATTTGTAAAGGAAGCTCCACTCACTCGATGTCTCAAATTTGATGAGTCTGCGATGGGGCTATCTGTTTTTAGATAATCGAGACCAAGTACAAAATTTACCGAGTTGTAATTCGAATACCACCTTTTTTTTCCAAATATCTACCACAATCTCGTTGTAAAATCAGATTCTTCAAAGCAAAAATACCAAACATAAGATAATCAATATACGTTTGTTACATTTAACAAAATTTAAGTTATGGCTTTTTTTTTTTGTATTTTATATTAAATATTTTTTCCTATTTAAAAATTTGTTGTTTTTTTTTCTTGTTTGCCATAGTACATCACTCGGAAAAATAAAACATGTCATATACTAAAAGTTAACTAAAAACTAGAAAAATTCCATGGTCAAGTGAGGTGATCACAAAATATGAACCATGACCTGGGAACACTTAAAAACGATTGGTTAGTGTGTCACGTGAAGAAATATTAAAACAAAAGAACATATATTAAATATATAGTAGAATAAAAAGGTGAATAAAAGAACTAACGGAAGTTTGAAAGCGACAAAACACAACTACCTTCTTTTTTCGAATTCCGAATGTTGTAGTTTAGTTCGCAGCCTGTTTCCGATCGGAAACACTTTGTAGACTGCTTTGTTCCGAACTGTTTACTTGAGTAAAAGTGATCACTGATAACAAAGACATAGAACAAATTACAGAGCCAGTCAGTAAAGGTTTTCCCATAAAAAATGAATGCGGGATCTAGTCTTTCATAAGTAAGTTATACGAGTACCAACTAGAAATAGTGAATAGCTTTCGTTTAAAGATAATCCGGATGATTTTCATGTGACGTCAGTCTAAAAGTCTCCACCTGTAAGGAGGTCTCAACTCATCAAACCATAACGAAAGAAACACTTAGCGTCAGTAATTATTGAATAACTGATCTTTGATATCTTCTTTATAAAAACAACCTAAGACTACGATGAAGGCCAACTTAGCTTACAACGCGATGGAGTATGGTGAATTATTGAGGCTTGTTCAAATACCGTAAGCATACGTAAAGCACCAGACGGAAGAACACTATGTATAACCAGATCACCGCAAAAGATGCGCCAATCCCAACATCGATCGTAGCCAGCCTTGGTAAAATATCACTGCCGGGAATTTGAGTGGTGCCATTTCTACCGCAGATCTCAAATGCTGAGTTTGCGGCGCATCTATGACAAGGATCAATATTAACTTTATAAATTAGGCGTCCAGTATGGTTACTTGCCAAATGTACGCAGGTACAAGGAATCACATGAGCACAACTAAAACATTGAACTTACGTGAATGTTTCTGCAGCGTAGCCAAATTCCACCCTTACCAAGACGTTGTACGCATACGTCAAATGAGAAACATATTTGGCCCAATCTAACCAAAACGGCACTCGTTTCGTGTAGAAGCCGGCCAATAACATGACAGTATTCGAGAAAATGATTGCAAATGTTATTGAAAGTTTGAAGTCTTTAAATACCGCACCAATTACCAACCCGAACGTCTGACATAAGAAAGAAAAATGCAAGTCTTAAAAAGATGAGAGAAAAAACAATCATTTTCATTTTCGGAAAATGTAAGTCAACATTTACCTGTGCAAGTAGCGTGATAGATAGGACCAACAATAAAGCCAATAAGAACATTGGAGATCGGTTTAACCCGGCCATCCAATAAACGATGCTATAAAAAATGACCGGCTGGAATAGCAACACAGGCAGTTCGCTCAAACACTTCGCCGTGAAATACGCAGACAGGCGATACATTCCCGCAGCTCGTTCTTTACCAATCGTATTTCGTTCCGATGGAACTGAAAAGAAAGAAGAAGAATAAAAAGGGTTTAAGTTGAATAATCGGAAAATCATTTCTGCAAGCCAATTTGGAAACAAAGACACTGATCAAAACAAATTAAAAGACATACATGCCATGAGACCGTGAAACATAGGATCCATAATCAAATACAACATGGCATAGAAAATCTAAAGAAAAAATATAATAAGTGATTTTCACAGGCAATCCCAGTAAGAACGAACAGAAACAGAGCCTTGTGAAAAAAAACTTACAACACCCTGTCTGTCTTGTAATGACTTTTCATCGAATGGGGTGTTGAACCACAACAGGCCAGTGATGATTGAAACGAAGAATGTCTATGGGAAAAAAAACAAAGATTTTTACAGTCACCTCACACAAAATTCTGAGGACAAAACATTTCATTATAATGTTTACTTGTATGAATGCTTGCTTGTCCCACAGTTCACTCCTAGACTGAATGAATGCACGCTTGGCCAAGGCTTTTGCTTGTGTATAATATCCAGTTGGCCATCGTGGCAACTCAACTTCTGTTGTAGGTGTTTCCTGGGATTTGAAGAAAAAAAAACCCAAAAAAAGTCAGGAACAATTTTCCATATGTGCATAGGATATATTGTTATTGGACAATACAAGCTATACCTGAGATGCTGCATTAAGTGCTTTCAACTGCACGCCATTCTCATCCATGACAGCATCAACAGCATCTCCATTTTGCCCATTACTTTTTGAGTGAATACCATTTGTCTGTTCAGGGCTTTCTTCCAACATATACTCTTTAAAATCTGGGTTACTAAATTATGGAGAAATGATTAAATGTTTTGTTGGCGAATGCCTCAAGATATTTTTAACAGAATGGTAACTGACAAAAAGTTTCACCTGACAAATTATGGCTAGATAATACCTTTGAAATTCTGGAAATCCTTCGATTATCTTTTCTTCTACCTCTTTTCCAGCTGTGAGTTGATCCACTAAAATTAGGAAAAATAAGTTTAATTTCTTGACACCAAAAAAAATATCTTTTGATGAAGATATTTCTACTTACTTATGAAATCTGCAGGGTTCCAATTAGGATAACAGGGCATTCCAATGTGATCGAAGAACTTTATAACTCCAGCAGTTTTGCCATAATATGCAACCTTCATTAAGAACAAATAGAATTTTCTGAAAATATGTCAAAGATAAATGACATATGAAAAAAGTACGAAAACAAAAAACATTTAAGCCAGACAACTCTCAGACGAAAAATAATTCAGGCTAATTGTAATTAGATAAAGTCATCTAATAAGTTCTTATCATTTTCAGTGTAATAATTTTGAAAATGGAGTTCTTACTCGTCCGTTGCATAGAAGCAACAGTTTATCAAACATATGGAAAACGTGACTGGATGGTTGATGTATTGTCATGATGACAGCTCTGTTCTTTTCTGATGCTAACTTTTGAACTGTTTGAATTAAACTGCAGGCAGTCGATGAATCTAAACCAGATGTTGGTTCCTAAAAAGTAATTACATCGTAGTGCATTAAATTAAGTATTTCATAGAACAGAAACAAAGACACATATACTTGTATAACCGAACGTACATCCAAGATGAGCAAAGCTGGATTGGTAATCAATTCAACTGCTATACTGCATCGTTTCTTTTCACCTATGAAGAACAGGTATGTCGATGTCAATAGTTTTTATTTTAATATAAGTATTAATAGCACCTGCAATGGAATGAAACACTAACCTCCAGATACACCCATTACAAACATCCCATCACCCAGTGCTAGAAAAGATATGCAATAAAGAATTCATTTGATGCAATCAATTAGAATGTTTTTAATTTAGAATTCCTGGATTATACCTGTGTCAACAGTTTTTCGCAAGCCTAACTCATCAATAACGCCATCAACAATATCTTTTTTTTCTTTTTTGCTGTGCGAATCAGGCAGCCGTACTTCTCCAACAAACTGTTTTAAAACATAATACACCTATCAGAATTGTGGCAACAATAGTCTTCAGAATTTATGTTTTTAATCTACTCCCAAGTGTATATTGTTATACACTTGTATTGAACCAGATTATATAGTACTACATAATGAAAACCATAATGTATTTATAACTGTTTTCATATTTAAAATTTCAAGGAATATAAACAAATCTATTTGTCAATGAGTTTTTAAATCTTTTTTTGGTCCGAAAAGCCTTGGACCTATGATGAAAATATGGAAACACACCCTTACATTAAAATGAAATGCAGTGTTGTGGTTTCTACACAATTTGTAATTCCCTTAATTACATAAACAAAGGTAAAATAATTATAAATATCTATATTTCACTTTCTTCTATCATAATCTTACCACATAATCAACTATTGCAACATTATGGGTTTCTTATCAAACAAGAGTTTTATTCTATTATTAAGAGTATATAAATCTAATAAACTGATATTAGGTCTTTCATCTTCCTTTTGATTGAATAAGACTTAATTAGACAACTTATTGCAGATCTAATTTTCAAACCTTTCTATGTCGCAATCACATTCATGCCATTTGGCATATTTATTTCTTGCTCACTTTCCATTCAATTAGAAAAACACACTCTATATGACCACATTTGTACTAAAACTTCCTCACAGAAACTTCTGTATTGAAACAGACTGACACTATACTCTTGTATTTGGGACTTTCGTCCCACAAAACTTGTTCGAAATATTGATATATTGAGAATTTAGAATTTTATCAGAGCAAATTGGAGTATACACACCTGCAAAGTTTGATCAACAGTTAAATGTGAAAAGAAAACATCTTCCTGTAGAACATGACCAATTCCTCTTCTTAATCGTTTTGTTGCTTTTTGACCATTTAACAATATTTCACCACTGTCTAGTTCCATGCCATGATCTCTGCCAGATAAGAAGTTTAACAGTGTTGATTTTCCAGCTCCTAAAATATGACGGCTGAAATTAGTAAAAGGGTGACCTTCAAATGAACCAATCAAGGTGTTGGATAATGGTTGTTAGAAATTTGACAGCTTTACCGGATGGACCCATGATAGCTAACATTTCTCCTGGTTTCACTTCACCAGTTATGTCACGTAGAATCTGCTTATCATCAACTTTAACATGTAAATTCTTGAATTGCAAATGTAGTGTATGACTCGATCTTTCTTTTCCCTCTTCTTTCTTGGGAAGAATTTGGACTCTAACTTCGTCTCCACTCATTTTCATTAATTTCTTTATTTTATAATATCATAAAAAGAAATATAAGAACATTCATTCTGGATTCCAGACAACTACAACTTTCAATTTTTCCATTCTACAAGAAAAATTGTAGTATAAACTGTGTTGATTTCTCATTTTTCACAAAAAAATAAAAAAATGTTTCATAATGAAATAAATTTATATACTCCATAGTTTATAGAATTTCCTCACCACAAAGTTTTAAAGAAAAGACAGACGGTACATAATCGACAGGAGAGACGAACAATGAAAAGTATCTGTGATTGGCTAAAACTATGAATGAAAATATCACCTGTCATTTACACGTGAACAACTTAAACACGTGTTTACAATACTGTACCTCTATTGATATAAAGCTTTCAATCACACATACTAGGATACAGATTTTTTTTTGAAGCGCAGCGCTTTTTTACATTTTTAGACACACCAGTGTTGCCAACTCTCCCGCATTGAGCGGGAGTCTCCCGCATATTAGAATTCACTCCCGCTTCCATTACAAAATTGCAATGCTCCCGCATTATATGAAATTCTCACGCTAAAGTTCGATTATCTCCCGTACAGTACGTAGTATAAAGATGAAACACTGGAGAAGATGTGAAACAATATTCGACTGTAGATTTTTTTTAACAATTCTTACGTAAGAATAGAAATTTGTGATCAAATGTAAAACAATGGATTCCTTTTTAAACATTTCAAAAGATTCAATAAATAAAACGATATTAAAAATCATAGTTGTGTTTTCTTAGTTTCGTTTGCTAAACGAAACATAATTGTTGTATTGTTTGCCCCACGCGTAAGTAATTTTACAACATCGTACTTAGCTTGATGTCAAAACTATAAACCTGCGTATCGTAAAGGCTAAATCTTGAAAACGTACAACAACCCGGCTGCATTTAGTATATAATCTTAAACTAATGTAAACAAACATGGAAGACGGAGCTGCTTTGCGCCACGTGTTATTCAACGAACTGCTTCGTACATTAGTACATATGATGCTTTGGAATTATTTTTTCCCTTCGCAAAAATTAAACTAAATTCACCCACATCGCTTCTCTCACAAAATGATAGGACGCTGGGAACCAGCCTCATCCTTCTCCAAGGTTTTTTTTTTCGTCTCTGGCTGGGATTGAACAGAAGGCGAATTTCCAGGCTAAAAATTGATGTCATTCAGGCTACTTTTCATGACAACTGTGGCATAATCTACAACACCAACAAAACGCTGGAAAAGAAATCAAGTTTGGGCTCTCTGTGAAATTTTTGTTGGACCTCTAGATTTACTCTCCCGCAATTTTAGTAAAGAAGGTTGGCGTCTCTGACACACACATAACATATCATATACATACAAACAAATTTTGAAAAAATATCTAACGTCAAAATAAAGTAAAATACAAAAATAAATATGAAAAGTAATGAATTCTTCTCATTTTCAAACTTTTCTCCTTTATTAGTAAATTTGTGACATACTCGTGTTACTAACTCAGAATACAAAACAATTTCTTTTAACATTTAACTTCACACTTTACTAAATCAATTTTTAACAACTGTGAATGCATCATGTGATAACGGAATGTTTCTTTGTTGTTGTAGACACAAAAGAAACGAAGACTGAAAACATCCGATAACAATCATGATAAAAAACAAAACGCGCATGCGATTTACAGATACTTCATTCATCAAATCTTTTTTTTTTTTTTTTTTTTTTTTCACGTGCACGTTTAAAAAAAACAAAAAACAAAGAGATTGCGATGTTGTGTAAACACAAATTTCAACCGTCTTACGTATATAATTCCAATATGACGAGAGAGGACGGAAAATCAGTTTTGAATAATATATATAAGAATTATTTTTCATACATATGAAGGGAAATCGATAAATGTCCCGATTGTTCCGTTTATCTGAAAATACCGTCTTAATCGAAAGTTGATTTCGAAAGTTATGACAATGATCATATTTGCAAAAGAAAGAAAATATATCGTTTTCCAAGTTATTCAAAAAGATTCAATTTCACCAAGAGAAATGCTAATAATTTTATCCTAATTTTCAATCCTGTTCGTTTTATTTATGTTTCTTTCATGTCATGCTATCGATTCCAAATTTACCATATACAATTCTATCAATAATTTATCGTTCGTTGTGTATACATCCTTGTGTTGACAACATTTAACTTGTAAACACATTCCCCCTTTCATAACTTTCATTTTCTTTGTGGTCCTTTATGTTGGCAGCTACCCAACTATGACATATAATATTGACATATAATATTGACAACTATGACTATGATTATAATATTGTTTTTTATTCTATCGTAACGTTTTTATTCAAACTTTGTAACTGATTCATTTTTGAAGCTTAAAACATTCTTAAATTTACAAACTATTAATCATTTAGAATTCGAAAAATATCATCTCGTCAGCATTACTTTAAGCTTTGATAAAAACTAATAACTTTTTATGATAATAAAACGTTCGGGAGAGGGAAATTTAGATGTAGAAAAAACTATTTCTTTTCTTTTTTTTTTTTTTTTTTAAATACCAAATAATTTCTATCGTCATGTCATCACCACTTCACAAAAAATTCAAAAGATTCTAAAATGACGTGTATGGGCGATATTAGCTACGTCACATTATCGTTTGTCAACAGGCTTGTCATAACATAAGTTCCGGACGCGTGAAAAAAGGGCACGGTTTATATATTTTCTAATCATCTATCTATTTGTTTGCATGCACTAATTATTTAGCAACGAAGGGTCATTTATATGGAAAGACTTTTGTAAATTGCTTTTGTAAATCAATATTATATGCTGAGGTATTTAGTAAGCTAACAAAAATAAAAGCCCTCTTAAATAAAAACTATCTTAATCTCTTTAATATCTAAAGGAACAAACACATTTTAAAAAATCGCCGGACAAGTTGCCGAAATGTTTGTTGTCTGACTGAATATTATGTCGGGCCGAAAAGATCGCAAGTTACAGTTTCCACTGAGAGTATATAAAGCAAACACCTATGATATTACAATGTGATTAGATACATTTTATTTGATCATAACTTTGTGTTTTCAATCCTCTTGGTTTTCTGTCCCTCCTTCAGTTTCCTATTCATATATCCTATTATTGTTAATAAACTTTTCTGTCAAGTGAACATTTATGTGTTTTCAGCACACTGACAAAATCTAATAATATGTAACAATAGGACGAGCAGATAACTACGAAAATACTTCATTATTCGAAATAAACTTTAAGAATGAATGCTTCGCAGTAGCTTTCAGTGACACAAATGTTAATTACAGTAGGTTTTGAGTAAATCTAAAGAAAAAGATTAATAGTAAGTAAGTGAAAACAGCGAGAAGGATAGTCATTAAAAAGGAGAACTTTCGATTGGATTGGCGAAGAAACGTAGCTAAATATCAAGCTTAAAGATAGAATTCCAGGAAAAAATCTCTCTCTTACACTATTTAAAAACTTTTCAGGACATGATTTATACTGCATCTTAATATGGGGTTGCTTTTTTCAGACTTTAGATATCAAAGTGAAACATACCGAAGCTTCGAAAGAGTTCCATCCTTTCATAAATAAAATCGTGTATGTACATACCAGCAATGAGATACAATCTACAGAGAACCCTACTAACCAGTAACAAGGCAAAACATATCCAATAAAACCAACGTAAGTAAGAAAGCATTCTTCAAAGGAATATCAAGTTTGTAATACAGCATTCAATTACGACCACGCCAACATTTTCCAAACAAGTTTCAAATCATGTTCAATTCCAAATTGTAACCAGTCTCATTCCATCCTTTATAGTTCCTATAAATGAACGGAAGTAAATGAAAAATTGTGTCGCACTTGCTTTATGAATCGAAATAGTGAAAATGTAACTTAAGCTCAAAGGTGTTTGATTTCTAGTTTAAACAACATTTAGCAACAACAACAAAACTTATCGAAACTAAAAATATTTGGAATCAAATAGTTTTTTTCTGGAATGAGCAAAATAGCCAAAATTATCGAAGTCATTTAACCAAAACATATATAGCGAGCTTTTGGTCAATAACCAAAACATATAGCGAGAATATAATTGGACCGTAAAAAAAATCTATTACTTGCCAGCAAAGATGTTTATGCGTTTTTCATAAGAAGCATGTTTATAAGCCACAGCAGTAAATTTTATCAAAAAGTTAAGCAAAGTACTACAAGGATCATTCATAAATTAGCAACATGAAATTTTGAAATCATGCAGCACAAGCATACAACACATTTCTTTAAATTGTTTAGGTGGTTACACTAGGTTGAAGTACTATGTCGTACATTTTGTACTTAGATACTTAGACTTAGACAAAGATTTTCAAGACTGGAAATACATAACTTTTCAATTAATACAAACTAAACAACATTACTACTAAAAAATGGTCATTTTTTAAGCAACAGTGCTACTAAGGTCTGATTTTGGTTCCTTATAAAAAAAAACGTGTATATGATTCTCATTAAGATGTTCGTAGCACCTCTATTGGATCTCTACACTGACATCTGTCTTCTGACAAAGTATCTATATTATTCTAGTATGTCCATTAACAAGTAGTTGTTAAATGTTTTCTTTGATCTTATAAATAGTCAAACCTTTTGCTGACAAAGATTCAACCAATCCGCAGTGTTTCCTTAATATCATGTGATCCAAAGGTGTTTGCCGACATGAAATACTTCACAATAGAGTTCCAAACCAATAAAATTCCTAATGACTATAAACGTCCTAATGACTATAAACGTGCATGCTGGGGGTAACATTAATGAGGTTAATATGTATAAAACGTATACTCAGCGAAATCTAATCACGTGCATTCAAAAACATCAAAATAAAGTAATAAAACCAAAAGTGATAACTATCACAATATCTGACGTTCTACACTTATTTTCACAAGAATATACTCAAAAATCATGTCAAAGCTGAATTCAATTTCCACCTGAGCAGTTTCTTCAAATTCTATCACGGTTGATTTTGTTGTAGCGAGATTGCTTAGGATCAGACATGCGGCATTGAGATGATGATGATCTTTCTGGGACTACTTTATCCCTTCTCGTAAACATTGTATCGATAGTGTTTGATGATTATAATTAATTATGCTAAATAGAATGTCAGGGCTGAATACTGACGCTATATACTTCTGACATGAGAATACTCTAGCTGAATCTGTGACGCCTTACCCAAAATAACCTTCAATTTAAGGTCGTAAGACGTTCTAACGAAACCAAAGAAGAAATATAAAAAACATAAACAAATATTGCTGTAGCATAATAAAGTCTTTCCCACCGCGCAAATTTGTTGAAAAATCACTGTGGCGGAGTGCGTTTTCATGAAAAGGCAAATAAATACACACACCATTTCAATGGTAATGCAATTCACCGCAGTGACTTTTTGATAATTTTGCACACTGGGTTATTTGGTTTGGGATAATCCCTCACAGCAAAAAACCCTTTTGATTCCAGATTCCGAACTGTGAAAAGGCACTAGCTGACATTAATGTGAACCAATGTTGATTTTATAAATTTCCTGACAATTTTATCGCTATGAAGAACTTGTGTGAAACGTCAGAGAATTCCAATCGTTAATTGATTGTTAAGTAACACCACCATAGAAGACTTATAAATATACAAACATGTCAAGTGTGTAAAACCACAAAGTTAATGATGGCGGGAATTTTAGATAAAAATGAATATTCAGCAATTTTTATCACAAGACATCCTGTTGCCACAGTCGGCATTTCTTTGAAGGACAAGATAATCTAAAAACCTAACTGATAATTTCATTCATTACCAAAAGGAAGTGAATGAATCAAAAAGGGACGTCTACAAATAGGATAAGGAGAATGTAAACACATGATATGAACTTGAAGCGTGATCTATCGATTAACAAGTCATTTTATTTTGTCATTTCTGACTAAAGCTTGACAGAAGATTTTCATATTAAGGTAATACATTTTTGGATGTCAGGCTAATTGTCTTGTTCGACAAGCTGTTAAAATGAAATTGATCATAGATAAACTAAAAGATTAGGTTGACATACTCTGTGAAAAAGAATGTGCAAATCTTCATTGAAAATCAGAACTTTAGATGACACATGGACAGAACCTTTTACGTATAACTAATAAATGGAAAATCAATTTAGATCAATATCTCCCTTCTGTCAAATTTTAAAATGCAAACAAACTTTTGTATTTTTAAAGTGTAAACCAGTCAAATTCCATAAATATTAAAAGCATAAAAAACCCTGATAACTTCTTACAATATAGTTTTGAGGTCAGAAGCAATGGTGGTATTTGGCCGTTAATAACAGGCAGCCCTTCCAATATTGTTTATCCATTTCTACAATCCCACATACAGAGTCTAGCAGGTTATCAAAAGGATCGACAAGAATTTTTTCCTGTTCCTGTATTTCTAAGTTTTTCTGACGTCAGTACTTGTGAGGGCCACTTGCACTTACTTGCATGCAGTCATGTTTGTTTTGTTTTATATTTTTTTCGTTATCTGAATATTAAAAGTGCACAACAAGCACATACGTAAGAGTCGGAAATATTTGCGAAGGGCATTCATCCGTTACAGAAGAAAAAATAATAATGAATAATAATAAAAATGAATCAATTTCGAAATTTGATTAGAAACATGAAAAGGGACTCAAAGTCAAACCTTCGAATTGTATTTTATAGAGATTTTCTCTCTCAAAACTTTGGACCGAATTGCCATATTTTGGTTGAAGCTATAAAAAATTGAACCTATTTTTTCGAGAAAGAAATGAAAGATTGAACTGAACATTATCCACATTTTGTGTTTTTTTAGAAAATTCTTATGAAATTTATAGCATAGTATGGTCTGTTTAGAGCATGTAGAAATCAAGATTTTCTCGTCCGCTATAGAAATACGAAAGAAGGTTTTTTATTTCTATGTTGTCACACATACATTAGAGCTATCTTAATTCAAATTTGACGTAGCCACTTGAAATGACACACTGTGATCCATTAAAATAACTTCAGGGTATTGAATGCAGGAGGTTTTGAAGTCACTAGTAAAATATCTATTTTACTAGACCTCAAAACCAGAGCTCTAGAAAATATGTTATTGATTGTTTGTTCACCTTTTGAAAACAACTGCACTTAGTACAGTAGTCTTAAAATCTACTTATAAAACAAATTACACATAATCCCATCGACTATAGGGTGACAGGGTGTAAAAAATGCTATTGTTACCTGTTACAACATAAAAAATGCAGATGACGGAACACGAATTGGAGTGGGAATTACTAATCACGAAGATATAAAACAGAACGAACACCGAATCTTGTACTGTACTACCCGCGGGATACCACATTACTCGAAGTGCGCAATAACAAACAATATCAACTTGCGTAATTTTTATAATTTTGTTGATCATATAACTTTGCGTTAATAAATAATCTTTTATATCAATTCTCCAAAGTGATTAGAAATCTGCTGAAATTGGCATAAACCTCACAAATATGCAATGAAAACAATGTAATTTAGGTCCATTTAATTCATGATAACCTCAGCAAATTTCCCAGAGCTGTAGTTTTTGAAGAGAGAACTATCCTACATTTTCTCACACAGTCCGTCATTATCAATAACTATAAATAACTATAATAACTATAAATAATACAATTATAAGAAACACGTTTTGTAAGACAGACACAAAGTTTCTTAAAATTTTGGGTAATTGAACCTGGAATGTTTCTACAGTTTATTATGATCAATAAAATTCAGGTGAAACACGTACATTTTTCCTTTTTGTCTAATGAAATTGGGCGTTACTTTTACTTTAAACGTTTACATAGATTTGTTACACTATACTTCATTAGTTAAGGGTCTGTTAAAAAAATACTTGTTATGTTGGACGGACAAATCGATACTTCAGGGCCATATAAAAACAGAACGTTTATGATACAGTCAAGCAAACGTTTTTCGAAAGTATACTAGATTAGAATTTACAAAATTCCAAAAGATGATTTTCCACAAGCATAATATATTTCAAAATATTGAAACAACCATCGTGTCTTTTGTAACAGACCCTTAATTTCATTTAAAGACTGTTCTACATGAAGTTTCTGTTTTCCTCCTACAGTCTGGCAACTTTTCTGAAATATTTCTTAAGTTTTTAAGACTTTCAGGCTCAAGATTCGTCGTGCTTCTTTACATATATAAAACGTGTACAAGACACGATTTCTAGTACAGAACAGAGTCTGATATACACTGATAGAGACGAGTGCATTCTAAGGCTAGAAGATAGTGATGAAAATGAAATAAGTTCACTGCAGGGTCTTTGTTTTATAAACACAAAAGGTACTGATAAAAAAAAGAAAGATTTACAAGTGTGAAATGAAAATATCTAATCAATAATCTAAAGCCGGTTTTCCACTAGGCGGAATATTCCGCTTGAGTCTAGCGGCTTTTGTTTTTTTAAGAAATTCCGCCGAAAGCGTCCGCGGAAAAGTCGGATCAAGTTCAACTTTTCCGCCGCGGAATATTCCGCCAGCCAATCAAATGGTTCAAATAGTGATCACGTGGAGAAAAACAATAACCGCACCACGCTGAATATTCCGTCTAGTGGAAAATCGGCTTAAGGGGGTGTTTATATGGAGGTGAGCTGGCTCGGTTAGCCGGGCTGGCTCACTTAGCCGAGACAATTTCATCTCGCCTTTATATGGAAGCGGGCTGGCTCACCTTTGTATTTTTTTTGTTTATCAAATAGTATGCACATATGCTATGAAATTAGCCCGCTCAGCCGGGCTAGCCCGGTTGTGGATGTTTATATGGAAAATTTTCATCCCACTGAAGCGAGATCTCGGCAAATTGAACCGAGATCTCGCTTAGGTGGGCTGGCTCGGTTTCCATATAAACACATTCGAATAAAAACATATGTTTCTTAATATAAGCGAGATCTCGGCTAAGCGAGCCAGCCCGTTTAACCGGGCCAGCTCGCTTCCATATAAACACTCCCTAATATTGTGCATATTTTACATCCACGAACTGCACTTAAAACAATATTGTACCTAGAACTGTTGAGCACAAAACGCATGATGCATGATTCCATTTTGTTTTGTTAGAACTTTGTTAGAGGATTGAAAATCCTCCTAGGTTAGAAATATGTTAACTGAACTAAAGTCAACTAACTTTAAATGTCAACAAATCTATGCAAAGAATTTTCTTGAAGCAGAAGGTGAACAGAACTACAATGTGTATCAAAAAAGTTGGGGTAAGATTTTCGAACGCATTTTTTTGTTAAATAATTATTAATATTTTGCAATTTATAATCGAGAGAAATCTTCTTTTTTTTTTTAGATCTATCCAAATATATAATTTTATTCTGAATGTTTTTTTTCCAGATAATTTATAAGGGCAAAAAGGTTTTATTACCCTCATTAATTTCTTAAAGATCAATTAACTTGGAGTGTTAATGATGAAATTGCCCTTTGTTTTTACTTGACAGCCTTTTCATTTAATAAGAAATACAGTGTGTCCACGAGAAAGTGGACACCTGGTTTAAAACACAAATAACTTTTCGAATTTTCACTAGACAATGCGTGAAATATGTTTTTAAATAAAAAGATAAAAAATAAAATAAAATAAATACCGTTGGAAAGAATACTTTACGAGCTTTCCAAAAATATAAGTTGTTATTCAGAAAACTTTTATTTTAAAGAATAATGACTATTTTCTCTTTCGACGATTGTTCATTTTTTAATGATCAATAAAACAGCCTTTAACGAGCAATTAACTCTTTGTTTCGCTAAAACAACCGCTGTTGGTGGTTTTGTGACCAAGTTTTTTCCACTGTACGGGAGGCTTTTCTCTATTTAATTTTAACTGGGAGATTCACTTTTTTTACAGGGAGTCAAAAGAATCTGCTACACCGACATGAGATCTGCCATAAACCTTAGCAAACGTTCGCATGATGAAAAGACAAACAAGTTTCATCAAAACATGAATGCAAAGATCGAAGTACTTACTATTCATACTTGCATGATTGATTTTTGAAAAATAATTGCATATACTTCAATTTTTTCAAAAGAACATTTTGTTTCCCATGATAATTCAACTTCACTCTGTTCTTGATACAAAATTCTGTTGAATAATTTTTGTTTTTGTTTTTGTTCTCAACTGACAGGTTTTTTTTATTAAGTTTGAAATTTTTTTTTGACCTCATCACGAGGTCATTGAACACTCAACACCTCTACCTGGTTTCCACTTAAAATGCCCCAGATAGGCTTGGACTTTTCGAAAAAAAAAATTTGATGCGCTGATTTCAAAATTCACATCTATTTTTGTCTGTCACGTCAGGATATCTTTGTAGAGAAACATAGCGTATATCAAAAATACCTTATTTTGTCCTAAAAATCTCTTGTTCGATTTTCTTCTGTGACGAGTATCGCTACAGTCCTGTTTTAACGACCAACAAAAAGCTGCCATCATAACTTCATCCCACCGTCCTTCAAAATCCTCCATCATGATAAACCTTAATAATCCTTGATCGTTCCTCCATTGTTTCAATATCCTTGTGAAATCTCTCTCTTTACTCATCACTCACGTCACATAAATATAAACAATATAAGAATGTGATAAATGAACTTCAGAAATGGAAAATCACCCTTATAGAATCTAAATACAGTATTTATATTTAAAATACATTTAAAATGTATTGGTATCGTATTTATTATATTTTTCTGCTTCTAAATACATTTTAAATGTATTTGGAAATTTTCTCCGTGTTTGTCGCCGAGCTTTAAATATGTTTAAAACACATTTAAAAAGTCAATACATTTTAAACGTATTTAAAAATTCCTTCCGAGTTTGTCATCAGTTTTCAAATATATTTAAAACACATTTAAAAAAGCAATGCATTCCCAGCGGGCACAAGACGTCTTTGAGACGTCTTAATTTAATCGTAAAATGGTCGTTTGCTTTCCAGATCATTTTGGGACGTCGTAGGGACGTCTGAAACGGGACGTCGCAATTGGATACTTTTACGACGTTTTTGGGACGTCTTTATACGGATTGAATAACGACCTTCGAAACAATTGTAAATTTAAGATCATTTTGCGACGTCGTTGGGACGTCTGAAATGGGACGTCGCAATTGGATCCTTTTACGACGTTTTTGGGACGTCTTTATACGGATTGAATAACGACCTTCGAAACAATTGTAAATTTAAGATCATTTTGCGACGTCGTTGGGACGTCTGAAATGGGACGTCACAATTGGGATCCTTTTACGACGTTTTTAGGACGTCCTTATACGGATTGAATAACGACCTTCAAAACAATTATAAACTTAAGATCATTTTGGGACGTCGTAGGGACGTCTGAAACGGGACGTCGCAATTGGGATCCTTTTACGACGTTTTTGGGACGTCTTTATACGGATTGAATAACGACCTTCGAAACAATTGTAAATTTAAGATCATTTTGCGACGTCGTTGGGACGTCTGAAATGGGACGTCGCAATTGGATCCTTTTACGACGTTTTTGGGACGTCTTTATACGGATTGAATAACGACCTTCGAAACAATTGTAAATTTAAGATCATTTTGCGACGTCGTTGGGACGTCTGAAATGGGACGTCACAATTGAGATCCTTTTACGACGTTTTTGGGACGTCCTTATACGGATTGAATAACGACCTTCAAAACAATTATAAACTTAAGATCATTTTGGGACGTCGTAGGGACGTCTGAAACGGGACGTCACAATAGAGATCATTTTACGACGTTTTTGGGACGTCTCTGTGCAGATTCAATAACGATCTTCGAAACAATTATAAACTTTCAAAAGCAACCAGTCTGTACAGAATGATTTATTGTTAATGTTTTTAAACGTTTTAACAACAAGCAGCGGTGGCAACGGTTACGAGTTCGGCTGGCACACCAGAGGTTCCAGGTTCGGGTCCGCCTGTGGCCTATTACAGTTTTTGAAAGAGTAAATTTCATAATCCTGCGACGTCGTTACGATGTCGTTGGGATGTCATCGAGACGTCTCAATGAAGATGTAATTGGGACGTCTTTTGAGATTTCCACTTCGCGACCATTTTGCGACGTCTTAGGGACGTCTTGAAAAGACGTCTTTACGACGTCTTTGTGCCCGCTGGGTTTTGTTAAAAAGGCAATACATTTTAAATGTATTTTATATTTTCCTCTGAGATAACTATTTTTGAGGTTCGGAATTCCCGAGTTACAAAACCGAGTTACAAAACCGAGTTACGCATTATGACGTCACAAACCGAGTTACTAACTCGGAAATTTTATTTTGTTTTATTTTTTCCGAGTTACTAACTCGGGAATTTTATTTTGTTTTATTTTTTCCGAGTTAATAACTCGGAAAATTTTATCTGCTATACGTTTTTAATTTTTAGTTTGCTTTATGTTTTTCGAGTTAGTGGCTAAGAATTAAATCACAAAATGAAATGAAACACTGCAAGTTCACCAAATGATGTATCCACTGTTGCGTATTAAGAGTTATTTTTTTAGTTAATTAAAACTTGGAGTAACTCAATAACAGTAATATTTAGCTTTTATTAGCTTTTCGTTAGATTTGATTGATGGTGGAAATGACGTTATCGTTCAGCTTTTTGGCAATTTTTTTAGTCAAAAAAGGAGCAAACTATAAAGGTGCTTCGACGTTTGTGAAAATGTGCATTTTAGGAAAAATTGACACTAAATTCTAAAAGTGCTTCGATAAGTAAGTAAGTTCAAATCAAGGGTGACGAAATTAAAAACCCGTCCAGATACAAATAGACCATGAGAACAATTTGTTATGGAGTGTGCTGTTTAAATGATTGCGTGCACAGAGAAACCATGTAAACTATGCGAAAAACAAGTTTTCAAAATCAAAGTAACATTGTTCTTCTTGCTAAACTATTTTGTGCCACTATTAGATTAGATCTCTATCCACTAATAACTCTTAATACGTTATAGTGTATGCATCATTTGGTGAACTTATAGTGTTATCCTTCCTTGTGGTTTAAGTTCCAGTACTTTTTATTTATCAATTTTGTGATAACATATAATGTGATGATATATCACTTCGGTGATATAGGTCCCCATTTGTAGTTATGCACATACACATAGTCAAGTGCGAATTTGAAGCTGAAGCACTTTGAAAATTAAGTGCACCTCAGGCACAAATAGCAAATTCGTAACCAGCATAGTCAAATTTTTTTATGGAAAATTTAGGCTCATAATGAATTGTTTGAAAATTTGGTCCGAAATTCTCTTTTAATTTCACTTTCATTTCAAGTCATTTTGTGATTTAGTTTTTAGACACTAACTCGAAAAACATAAAGCAAACTAAAAATTAAAAACGTATAGAAAATTTCCGAGTTAGTAACTCGGAAAAAATAAAACAAAATAAAATTCCCGAGTTAGTAACTCGGAAAAAATAAAACAAAATAAAATTCCCGAGTTAGTAACTCGGAAAAAATAAAACAAAATAAAATTTCCGAGTTAGTAACTCGGTTTGTGACGTCATAATACGTAACTCGGTTTTGTAACTCGGTTTCGTAACTCGGGAATTCCGAACCTCACTATTTTTCAAATATATTTAAAACATATTTAAAAAGTCAATATGCATGCTTGTTAACACATTTTGTGATAAAACATTGAAATGTGAAAACTTTCACACCCTTCAAAGCCGTATCAAAATTTGACAAGAGATTTGACAATGAAAGACATTCAATGATGAAAGGAAGAACTTGGAAGTGTTGCGAAGAAAACAGACATTAGTTATATTTTTTTTTGCCTTAGATAAATTGTGTTTTACAAATATACTAACTCCTCAACAGAGCACAAATGTGTTTCTCAAGAATTAGCATTAAAATTCTGAATCTGAAGATTGGGTGAAAAGTAACAATTCTGTAGAACTTTGTGTTATTTATAACTTCCCTGTTGTTTTCGAAAAATCAAATCTATATGTAATATATTTATATTTTAAAAGTATTTAGATAGATATATTTTTATATTTTGTGTGATGTGATTACAAAGATATGACATTATTACTGTGAATTAACTTACAATATATATTTCATTGCTTGTGTTTTGAACATATGTTATCCACTCATGCATTTTTGTAGAACTCAGCGTTTATATGTTGTTGTGTTAGTATATGTAAACATCATGACTATTTATCTCTCATTATATCGACGAGAATTATTAAAAGTTTATATCTACACTGTGTATATATATTGAGTTACATGAAGAAAATGAAAATTATTTAATCTACTGTTTACTCTCTTGCCCTACAATCCAATTCAAGTTCGGTGTGTTGTTCTGGAAATCCGTGCATATAAATAGGTTTGAGATGCATTTTAAATGTGTTTCAAATAAAAGTAACACGGAATCCGTCAGAAAATTTTTTTAACAAAAACACCTTATAAGCAAGTAAAGAGAGTATAAGAAAGGTTTTACCAGTGTAAACTGCTAGAAAGTGTCCAATTAAAAAGACTTAAGTGGTTTTAAACAAAACTCATATCCTAAAATTCATGGAGTTTGCTAAAATTTCAAAAAATCTGAAAAACGATATTGAAAAAAAAATCATTTTTGAAATCAGCGTGAAAAAGCCACTTAGAAAAAACTTTTATATATCTGGGGCAAATTCTTTGTTAGCCTGTGTTATCAACAGTTGATGACCTGATGATATAGCCAAGCGTCAGAATATGTCGTTTTGTTGATTTTGCAATTGATAATTTTTATCCGAAATAAAATAAATCTTTCAATGATCCCTTTTGCTTTCTTGGCAATTATTTTATTGATATCAATAACGTTCTCAAGTGACAACTGCAAGGTGGGCTTAATTTCAAGAATCAACAACACAAGAGTTTTATTTTATTTTATTAGATTTCTGCGAAAGCAAGAAATCTATCAAAACCGGCTTTCGTTTTTCTTCTTTTTTTTCTTACTGTCTAAACCTAACGGTTTTTTGAAATTTCGTGCGTGCACTTACATGAAACCAAAGCACCGTGCATTGCAAGTCAATAAATTAGTAATTATCTTTGACTGTGATCATCCTTTTCTAACTAAATATAAGTTCTCAATGTTTTGTAAACAGAAGAGTCAAAGAACGTGTATAATACAATACAGATATTCATCGTGGTGCAGTTGGCTAGTGCACTCGGCTGTTTAACCGAAAGGTCGGTGGTCGAGTGGTTCGAGCATTTTCTGTCGAATTTCATAAATGTCATGACATATTTCATTTTCATGCTTCAACAGATTTTGCAGAAATCTTTCTGCCCGTAAGGGCATCTTGTTTAAATTTTTTTAATCATCAAATTGGGACCCATACAATAACATATGGTTCTTCTCCCTATAACAAAAACTTTCAAATAAGAATATTGAAAATATTTTTGATTAAATAACATAAACGATAAAATCGTGTAAGGGGAGAAAAAAAAGGAAAGAAAAGTGAGCCAGTGCACTAACGAAACTATTGAGAAAACGTCTGACGGATTAAAGAGAAATTGTGATTGAAACACTGAGAGAAAACTGAAAATGAAAATGTAAAGCAGACAAACAAGGAAGAATATTTTATACTCGAGCAATATGTACATGAACTATAGAAAGGAGAGAAAGACTACGAGGACAGGACTCTAGCCAGAGCTCCGTCTTTGTAGTACTTCATCGCCTCTTTATTACCACAAATAGTCCTAATATTTTTTGGTAAATCATTATATATTAGTGCTTGCTCATTGTAGGTATTTTTGTCACTACGCTCAACTTTGAGTTCGCAATCGGATCGTGTCGAGCGTTTAACTTCCACTCGTTTCAATGTGAGGCCAGCCCAAGTTGATTACATCGATTTCCTTGGCAACGCGCCCACTTACGTATCCGGCAACAACATTCTGCAGTTTCTGAAGCCTTTTGATTTGATATGTCGGCAGCTGACAAGACATGACACAGTAGAACCTCATGTGGGATAATACCAGACTTTCAGCAATCACTTTTCGAACTTTATAAGGGGTAAATCGTTTGAACTGTTGTATATGATGACGAAGTGTAGCGTAAGATGACCTCATTAATTTGTCTACGTGAGTTTCGTAAGGTTTTCGTCAAATAAACCCCAAGAATCTTTATTGCGTCCATACGTTTAATAGTTTGGTTGTTGTGATGAATCTGACATGAATAAATCATGTTTTTTACTCAGTTTCGAGGATGAAAAATGCACAAACTTAGTTTACTCATCGTTGAAAATCAAGTTGTTATTCAATGACCATTCTGATACCTTCTTCAGATCTGATTCAAGGATCGAAATGCATTTCTCGATGTCTTTTAGTTTGCTCTTTTGGTATAAAGTTAAATATTGAATATTGAATAGCGTATTGTAGAGAGTTGCAAGATAAGTCTTTCACAAGGTCGATAATAAACAAGTTGAACAGGACAGGAACCAGTATACTGCCTGGGGAACACCAAAGTTGTTAGGTTGGACGGTGGAAGATTTATCATCAACTTGAACATATTGCCTTCGATTTGAAATACAGCTTTGAATCAATTTCAGTGATGGGATAGAGAATGTGTTCATTGGCAACATCTCTAAGTTTCAGTAGGAGAGTGTTCGTGGAATGTCCTTTCCTGAAACCCGACTGTGTTACGTTGTAAGTTGATTTTGTTTCAATAAAGTCGCAAAGCTGTGATAATATCTTATCGCGTTCGAACACTTTCGAGAGAATACAGAGGATAGATATGGGTCGGTATTCTGTTACACTCTTTAGATTATCTGTTTTTGGTATCGCTGAGACTCTCGTTAACTTCCATAATTCTGTTAATACCTTTGTCTCAATACAGTTGTTATTAATGATATGTACCAAAGGAGCAGTTATGGTATCTACGATTGGCTTTTAATAACGAATCGGGATGCCATCGTGGCCTGTTGAACAATCATTCTTAATATCTAGGATGATTTTTTTAACTTCATTGTAAGTCGTTGGATGTAATAACTATTAAAATTATTAAAGTTAAAATTATTTAGACAACATAACATATCTCTCGCTCTTGATGTACAGACGGCGGTGAAAAGGACTCTGGCGAACGATGCTGGAATTATGAATGATGTTGGCTGAATGCTATTACAAAATAATTCGATTGAAAAAAAAAACGTAGAAGATACAAAAGAAGCGTGCTTAAAACATTATGTTGGCTATCATTTTTCAAGTTATTCGCAAAGTACTACTGGTATGGCAGCAACATTTAAGTAACTATAATTAGTATATGGCTGGCCTCACGCACAGTTCTTTACATAATCAAATAGCATTAATAATAACATTAACAATCAAATAATATTAAAATAGCTCATCCTAGTATAATCGGAAATGCAGACATGTTCTCCTTCCGATTGAGTTTGCCGAGGGTGACACGTCTTGATTTAGATTATTTAAAAAAGGTCAGTGGATGTATTACTATAGAAGTTCTCTTTAGGTCTCTAAATCAACTGCAAATTGTTTTTAATGCTTTCATTTCTCCTAGTGTTGTCCTCTAGTCCGGATGTTTTGTAGCAAACAAGCACACAGCATTCTGTTCACTTGCGCTAATGCAAGTTTTATTTATAAGCAACATGTTTATAAGCAACACGTTTATAAGCAACACTAGTAAATTTTCTCAAAAAGTTAAGCAACAGTACTACAAGGATCTTAGATAAATTAGCAACATGAAATTTTGAAATAATGCAACATTTTTTAAAACTGTTACACTAGATTGTTACAGTTGCAGTACTAGGTTGTGGTTTGAATAACCTAGAGTTTATTCTTGTCAAGCAACTGAAACATACAAAATGAATTATCGATTAATTTATTTATTTCAGGTTCCCGGCCGGCAAAAAGACGTCTTTTCATGCGTCTAAAAGACGTCTAAACATGTTCTGAAATGTCCGCTTTTTAGACGCATTTTTCAAGACGTCTAATAGATGTCTGTTTTAGACGACTAAAAGACGTCTGCTGAAAATATCTAAACGACGTCTTAAAGACGCATTTTATAGACGTATGAAAAGCGGACAAATCAGATTATTTTCAGACGTCTTTTAGGTTTTTGCTTATTCGAGCAGGGTTGAAACTTCATTCAGTATAAAACATGAGAAAAAATATAGATTTATAATGCTAACTTCATAAACCTTTTAAATAGGGGATAATAAAAGAAAAGTTCTGTTTACTGTAAATTAATACAAATCAACAAGTTGATCCAGCAGAAGAAACAGCACACGAATCGCCTGCAATGTTAAAAATAATTATAGAGTAGTAGCTTACAATAACCAAACCATTATCTCCTAATATAACGTTAGCAAGCTCTGCACAATTTCATTCAGTATAAAAGAATTGCGGAAAAAATAATATAAATGAAAGTGACTAGGTCAACCCTCTCTCCGCTCTCTAACAAACAACACCACCATTATTCATACACAGTCATCAACGAAATAAAAGAAAACAAAAGATTTACTTCTTTCTTCAGCATCCCTACGAAATAATGAGTAACTATGTAAAATGGACTACGAGTCAATTTTCTAATTAATCAATAAATTATTTCATAACCATGGATTTAAAATCAATTTGAGATAATTGGATTTGTATTTTTTATTGGTTACGATTTCATTTTCTGAAAGTCTTGAAGTAAAATTGCTGAACAACATTAACAGACATTTGCAATTTTTGCAAAACAAATCATTTTATAACCTGGTATCTTTTAATCCTGTCATCAAAACGGAAAATTTATTATTTCTTAATAAACCAGCAAAAAATAAGACAGATTTGACAGATATGAATCACTGCAACATAATCCTGCAGAAGCTTTCACAAATTACAACTGTCATGACATCCTTTTTCTTTGCTCCGAAATACATTGTAAGACAAGGGAAATAATATTAATGCCAACTTTTAACAAGGAGTGTGGTGAACACAAATCAGCTCTTCAACTAATTTACAAAAAGCATTAAAATAATGCGAATCCAGAAATTGAAATAAAACACAAATTTAAAGGCGCTATATCTCAAGATGCTTTGTTAACTTTTTTACAAGATTAAGATGATTACACGTCTATTGTTCATGTTTGGAAGCCTTACGTGAGACAAAACATTAAGTTTGAAAGGAACAATCAGGTAATACGACAAATATGTGAATATACTAAACTTCCTGGAAAATTGGTTTCGTATGTTTTTGTATTATTTTATGGTGTATTGAAAAATGATTAAAACTTTTAAAATTTGAAAAATGCATTGAAACTTTGAAAATTGAAATTAAATAGGTATTTTTCAACATTTTGGAAAACTATATTGCATTTTAAGAAGGGACAATTAAGTTAATTTCGTTCCTCGTTAATTTTCTGGAAGCTTGTTAAAAATCTTTATCCATCTTATGATCTACCACAAGTATTAAAAACTTTTCAAATAGTCTAATGAAATACCAATCAACTTCAAAACAAATAAAACACATATATTCAGATTTTTCGGCATTGTTTGGGCAAAATAACGTCTACTATTCTGGTAACAATCCTAGATTCTATCCAAAAAGTCATTTCAAAGTTTTCTTAACTTATTTTTTAAAAAGTATGATTCCGCTCCTTCACTTTCTATCGATCAAAAGAAATGAAGTCTACCATCAGGCAGGCTGGAAAATGCTACCATGATTGTCGATATCTATTCTCGCCAAAGTAGACTCTCTGGTATAATGACTAACTCGGAGCTAACTTGCGAAAACCGCTGCAGAAAAGGGGTATATTATTCCATATTTATTCTGTTTAATCGTCACGTTTTAATAAAACAATAAAAATATTAACTGGGATTGTCATCTTAACGCGTTCAACAAATTAACATGAGCTGGTAATGTAAGAAAATTCTGAAATATAAGAAATCACTTTACTATTATACAATTTCAGTATCATAATGTTAAGAAACTTTTCCAAACCTTAAGTTTGATTGAAGACTAATTCTCGGCTTCTACAGTTTGTTGCATAGTCGGGATGTTAAGCGATCGTTTTCGTACCGCAAGTTGACTGATTGCCAACCGATGATATTTAAATTTTATTTTACCATCCAGTGCATATCAACTGATTTAAGTTTTTACTATTTCGTTTATAAAAATATCTTTTGAAATGAAAACAAATGTTACAGACAAAAATTAATATTTTTTCACTGAATGATTACCGGATGAGCCTATAAACCTGCTTTATGCTCAACATCGTGATCAGGTTAATGTGATCATATCTAATGCATATTTACCGTATGTGCCATGGTGAATGACTTAAAGATAATGAATTATCATATAAGGTCGAGAAAAAAGTGTCAGCAGTTTTCTTTTGAGATAATCTCCATGAAGGATCCAATCATTTAATAAATTATAAATGTACATTGTGTCCACGAGAAAGTGGGTCACTCATTTAAAACACAAATAACTTTTCGAATCTTCACCAATGCAATGAGGTTTTTATACCGTTGGAAAGAAGATTTTTTGAGCTTTCAAAATATTTGAGTTTTCCATGAAACCTCGCAATTAAATCAATAATGATCGATTAACACTTGCTTGAATAGGAGTTAATGACTCGAGTAATATGGAAAGTCGTGAAAAACTAAAATGTCGTGAGTACTTTTGCTGCTACCGTTTTGCACCATCTGGCTCTTGTTATATATTTCCCCATAGGGCGAAATTATGTTAAAACCGGCATTTCCTTCTCCTCCTTCTCCTTTTCGTTCACTTTTATAGCCGCGGTTCAGTATTGAATTTTCACCTAGCCGCCAAAGTAGATAAGAATAGAGGCTAGTCTACAGTGAAGTAGTGCGCTATTTTTTTTCAGTCAGTGCAGATGGTCAGTGGAAGACTTTGCTTTTCCTGCCAGCTTTTAAAATGATTCAAAAGATAAAAGGTTGTTAAATGATGGAAATAAATCGTTTTAGTTCAGTGTTGTTATGAAAGGTTTTGCAAAAACTTTTTAATAAACGTGTAAAATACAGAAAAAAACTGTTTTGTTTTTGTTGATAACAATAATGATGCTATGGATGATTGGTTGATAATGTTTGGAACAGCAAAACATTGAAGCTGTGATTTCAGTGCAAAAGGCGAAAATTCATTATCAATACAGGCTGAAGATTTATTTTTATTTTACATCCATTTGACAGGATAATGTTACAGAATGTATAGCCAAACTGAACTGACACAGCACGCACATGATGTACGGCAACCACAAGGGAAACCTTTTATACGTGGAGAACAAGTAGTTCGGCCAATTATGTTAATTCAAAGAGTACATTACAAAAACAGCAAGTAAAAATGTGATGTCGTATATTCAATAAGATGTTCAGAAAACCAATATACTTCAATATTTTTATACACAGGATTGAGACAGATAATAACTTGAAAGAACCTGGTTGAATGTGCTTCCCTGGCCGGATAGGCTGGATACTATGGATTAATTCCATGATCACACATACTGTTTTGATACTGTATTATGATATTTTATTTTGTAAAAAGTATATATATATAATATATATACTGTCAACTTCCTTACACAAAACATAAATCAAAACACAATACAACATAAGAATCTGTAAATTAAATCAAACCAGAACTCAAATTTCTTTTTTTAGCTTTGTAGTGATTTGGTTATGGATGTGTATTTTCACTACCAAAATCTGTTTGTTTTTTTCATTTTTGATTTACGAAAATCATTTTTATCACATAGTAAATAATGAGTGTCCACATATTTTTGTGACTGAGATGTTTATTCTGAATACTTGAATTTAATTTTATAAATCTCATCTCTTTTTGGAAAATAACTCTTGTCCTAATTTGAAATGCTACACAGTACAAATTTTGATTGTTTTTAATAGTTATTTGCTGTCTACCCCAAAGTATTTTTAATACTTAGACTGTAGTATTAAAATTAGGTTTGACAATTTTCTTTTTCTATCACTTTAATCTTTAATCTTTAATCTTTAATCTTTACACTTTAATCTTTAAAAGCAGGATCAACAATAAAGCAACAACTTGTTAGATCAAACCCATTCAACAATACAACATGTAATGCCGATACCTGCAAAGTCTGCAACGGCAACAACAACAATATCAACTGCAAAAGCCGAGAAGTAGTATATGAAATAAGTTGCCAATGTGGCGATACCTATATTGGCGAAACTGCACGAAGCATTTCAGAAAGATATACTGAACATATAAAAACATACGAAAAGAAAGACAAGAACTCTGTTTTATATAGACATACACAAGAGAAGCACAAACATATGACAAACAACAAGTTCGAATTAAAGATCTTAAAAGCGTGTCACGGAGATGCTATGTTACGGCAAGTAACCGAATCCATCTACATCAATGAAAGACAACCATCAATAAACGCGAAAGAAGAATGGGGTAACAACAACGTCCCACGACGGCGAAAAACTGACGTAATGCAGTGTGCAATGTAATGTCATCACAGTTTGACAGATGTTAAAGATATATTAAAAAAAAAAAAAAAAAAAAAATGTCATCACCGTTAACCGTTAACGTATTCCAAATATCATCGCTGACGAGTTGACATAAGGTCGACGAAAATATTAACGATGAAAATAATATATTACATACTTAAGCAAATAAAAAAAATGACAAAATGAAATTAGGAAGAATAAAAATCAGTCGTTTTACTTGGGATGAAATCATTTTCTTCTTTTGTAAACTTGTAAACAAATTTCATTGTATGATGTTGTAAAATAGTTTAATACGAGTTACGAAAAGCTGTGTTCTGTTGAATTAGATTGTTTGCCATGATTACTGTGTCAAAGGATGTCAAGCTTCTGCAGCAATGAACAAGATCATACGTTTATTATGATGAATTTATCTTATACACATTGATGCAGTTGTTGATATTCAGTTGTTTAAGGGGAAATATTAGTTGCATTTAGGTCTTCCAATTTTTAGCTTTGTCCATAATAACTTCTCATAACTCATAACTTTTTTTAACTCCTCAGCAAAAATTATAAGAGAAACCATGTCATATGACCATGACTATCTTCATTTCATAATAAGTTCGAAATAAGTTCTTTTGTGGTAAATTGAACTAGCCACCAAGGCGGCGTCGTTCGCCGCCCATGTTCAGCATGCGTTGACTTCACGAAAAATAAAATTAAGAAATTGGCAACTGAAAGTGTTCCCATGTTGTAGAGCTCGAAAAACTGATCAAAACAATGTATGGGCTCGTTCCGCTACGATCAACCGTTACAGAGATATCATCGTTCAAAGATTTTGATGACGTCACAGACCCCTCCCCCAAAAAAATTAGACCCAAATTTTTCGTCACCCCATCGCCTGTATCGCAGACCCCAAAAAACGTCAGTAATCCCTATTGGTTATCGAGATAATTTTCCCTAAACGTCGCATTCGATTAGGGTCTCAATGAAATGACAAGAAATGACAATGAGAAATGACAAGGTTGATGAATGCCTGGAACAAAAACTGTACACATCTGCAGAAAGTCTCATTAAAAGCGGTAATGATTATGCCCATGCTTCTTCTCCAAAAGCCTTCATATAAGTCTACGGCAAAACAACACAGTGAATGTTTAAAACGGAGAATGATATGGTGGGAAAACGGGGAATTTGACCGACTGGTAATAGAAGCTAGAACAATTCAATCGATTCTCTCAAAGTCCTCACAAAAAAAACATAGTGATGGTTTATCGAAAAAGTTCGCAAAACTGATCTTGAACGGAAACATAAATGCAGCTTTGAAGCTTCTGGACAAAGAAACGTCAAACGGTGTCCTGCAACTTTCCGATGATATAATAAATGAACTAAAAGAGAAACATCCACCTTCGGAGACAGCAGATGAATCCATCTTGTTGAAAGGAGAATTGCCTTTTTGTGATCCAGTAATTTTTGAAAGTATCGACGAATCCACCATTGCTACGGCTGCCTTAAGAACAAAAGGAGCAGCAGGACCCTCGGGCTTAAATGCAGATGGTTGGAGACGGATGCTGATATCAAAGAACTTCGGAAGAGATGGAGTTGAACTACGAAAAGAGATAGCTGAGTTTACAAAGAAACTATGTACAACAGAATTAACGGTAAATGAGTCGATTGAACCGTATATAGCATGTAGGCTGATCCCTTTAGAAAAAAATCCTGGGATAAGACCCATAGGTATCGGCGAGGTTCTTCGAAGAATAGTTGGTAAAGCCATAATTCACACAATTAAACCAGAAATTATAAAATCGGTGGGAGCATTGCAACTGTGTGCTGTAATTTCATCAGGATGTGAAGCTGCCGTGCATGGAATGCGAGAGATCTTTGATGAAAATCAAACAGACGCAATTCTGCTTGTAGACGCTTCGAACGCTTTTAACTCACTAAACAGACAAGCCCTGCTACATAACGTTCAGCATGTTTGTCCACCAATGGCAAAGTATGTTCGGAACTGCTACAGAACACCGTCGCGTCTCTTCGTTTCAGGTGGCAAAGAAATAGTGTCATCAGAAGGGACAACGCAAGGGGATCCTTTCGCAATGCCATCGTACGCTATTGGCTTTGCTCCTATGCTCCCATTACTCAAAAGAGAACAAAAACAAGACGAACAAAATGACGCTGATGGAAATGTAAAACAAGCCGCATACGCAGATGACATAGGGGGTGCAGGAATTTTAGAATCCCTTAAACCTTGGTGGGATAATATCGTTTCAACTGGTCCTCTATTTGGATATTTTCCGAAAGCTTCTAAGTCATGGCTTGTTGTAAAAGAGGACAAGTTTGAAGAAGCCAAAATACTCTTTGCTGATACGGGTATCAATATAACAACGCAAGGAAGAAAATACCTAGGTGGATTCATCGGCAGAACAGACGAAATTAGAAACTACCAGAAAAAGCTGGTTGACGAATGGATCGTACAAGTAAAAACACTGGCAGAAATTGCGAAAAGTGAACCACAAGCAGTTTACACTGCATTCATTCACGGATTTCGACACAAGTTAAGTTACTTCCTACGAACAATACCAAACTTCTCCGAAGCCCTCCAAAGACTGGACGAAGTTATCGATACGGAAATGTTACCATCACTCTTGAATATTCGTCACATTTCGAAAGAAGAAAGAAAATTGATAAGCCTTCCATCCAAGTTTGGTGGTCTAGGAATAACAATATTCTCAGACCTATCAAGAACTGAATTTGAGAATTCAAAAAGAATATCATCTGATATTGCCAAAAACTTGAAGCTTCAACGAGAAACTCTTGAGGAGAAAACTTTTAGTATGAAGAAAATAAAACAGGAGATCAAGCTTGAAAAGAAGTTATCGCATGAGAGCATTCTTCAAGACCTTCAAGATGCGATGACAAAGGAACAAAAACGTTCGAACGAAATTGCCAGAATGAAAGGGGCTTCGAGTTGGCTTACTGCAATTCCGAGAAAAGACTAGAACACTTTCCTGAACAAGAGAGAATTTCACGATGCAATCGGCCTCCGGTATCGATGGAATTTGAAGTACCTCCCGACAACATGCGCGTGCGGAAAGCAATTCACGATTGATCATGCCATGTCCTGCTCAAAAGGCGGTTACATACACCAACGACATGACGAAATACGCGATCTCATTGGAAAAATCGCTACAGAAATTTCATCCGATGTAGAGATTGAACCACACTTACAAGAACTAACAGGAGAATCGCTTCCACAAAGGTCGAATACGAAGCCTGAATCACGACTGGACCTGAGTATTCGAGGTTTCTGGCAACGAGGGGAACGGGCATTTTTCGATGTAAGGATTTTTAATCCATTCGCTCCAACCCATCGCAACCAAGGCCTGAAGAAGCTTTTCAAAGGAAACGAACGAGAAAAGAAATTATCGTATGCTAGGAGAGTCTTGGAAGTGGAACACGGCTCCTTTTCTCCACTTGTCTTTACACCGTATGGCGGTTATGGCGGAGAGACAGACAAAGTTATCTCGGTACTTGCAACTCGACTTTCAGAGAAAAGAGACATACAGTGCTGCTTGGTAGCGTCTTGGTTAAATACCAAGATTTCATTTGCATTATTACGATCGGCAATTCTCTGTGTGCGAGGTTCAAGGAACGCTCGGAAGGTATTCAACAGAGATGAAATTAACGAAATTGAACTCGCAAACAGAATCTGAATAAAAATGTGTTCGCAAACAGAATTTGAAAAAAATGTGTTATAAATATGGAATGGTGAAACTGTTTTATGTACATCTTTATTAAGATTAAATGTTATGTATACTGTTTAAAAAAAAAAAAAAAAAATAGGGTCTCAATACAATGGTTTCACACTGACGTCGCGCACAAGAAAAGAAATAATTTATGTGTGATCTTACATTGCTGACTCTCTTTAGCAGTTCACATCTACCATTTTGCGTAACAGACAAACGGACAAACGGAGAATCGGCTATTAATATATAGACTAGCCGCCAAGGCGGCGTCGCTCGCCGCCCATGTTCAGCCTGCGTTGAGTTCAAGAAAAATTAAGTAATTGGCAATAATAAGTGTACCCATGTTGTAGGGCTCAAAAAACTGATCAAAAAAATGTATGGGAACGTTTTGCTATGACCAACCGTTACGGAGATATCGTCGATCAAAAATTTTGATGACGTCACAGACCCGTCCCCCCAAAAAATTAGACCCAAATTCCTCGTCACCCTATCGCCTGTATCGCGGACCCCAAAAAACGTCAGTTATCCCTATTAGTTCCCGAGTAACTTTCCCTAAACATCGCATTCGATTAGGGTCTCAATACAATGGTTTCACACTGACGTCGCACAAAATAAAATAAAATAATTACTCCCACAACTCAATCTACCATTTTGCGTGACTTACAGACAAACGGAGAATCGGCTATTAATATATAGACTAGCCGCCAAGGCGGCGTCGTTCGCCGCCCATGTTCAGCATGCGTTGACTTCATGAAAAATAAAATTAAGGAATTGGCAACCGAAAGTGTTCCCATGTTGTAGAGCTCGAAAAACTGATCAAAAAAATGTATGGGATCGTTCCGCTACGATCAACCGTTACAGAGATATCATTCTTCAAAGATTTTGATGACGTCACAAACCCCTCCCCAAAAAAATTAGACCCAAATTTTTCGTCACCTCATCGCCTGTATCGCGGACCCCAAAAAACGTCAGTTATCCCTATTGGTTATCGAGATAATTTTCCCTAAACGTCGCATTCGATTAGGGTCTCAATACACGTCGCGCACAAGAAGAGAAATAATTTATGTGTGATCTTACATTGCTGACTCCCCGATTTCTTTCGCAGTTCACATCTACCATTTTTTTTTTGTTTTTGTTTTTTTTTTTTTCATTAGTATATACATAATATACATAATATTTATTACAAGATATGATATTATTATGATAATGATATATAATAAATGATATTATATATTATTTCTACCATTTTGCGTGACTTACAAACAAACAAACAGACAGAGAATCGGCTACCGTATTACTTCGAATAAACGCCCCCCTTCTTTTAAACGCCCCCCTCGAATAAACGCCCCCCTTTTTTCGAAAATTATTTAATAAACGCCCCCCTCTTTTAAACGCCCCCCTCGAATAAACGCCCCACCCCTAGAGGGGGCGTTAATTCGAAACATGACTATTTTGACACATTGGGATACAAGAACACAACGGAACAACATTTGTATTTGCTTATTTTGCCTTTTCGTTTTTTTTCTTCTCGATTTTTATTTTTTTATATACTGGAAATTTTCTATACAATCCTTTTTTCTTAAATTTCAATTCCAGTGTCGAAAACTTCTCTCTGCGTTTCAAAAGTTCTTCCTCTAAAATTTCAGCGCATTTTTTATTGTTTGTCTCAAAACTTAACTTTGCTGGGACAACCAGGCCAACCTCTCGACGTCTTTTACCAGTGATTTCAGCATTGATTTCGTTGTCAGCATTCTGAGCAAGAAAATGATAACAGAGACTTGAAATTTCCGCAGGTAAATGTCCAACTAAGAGTTTTTCCTTGTCTGCATCCTTGTACACTCCAATGGAAAACTTGTCGTATTGAATTGCTTCCTCTCTTGTTTCTGGAGCAGTGGTTAGGTGTTCTCCAACAGTTGATGTCCAAATAGACATGTAGACATGGTGGCCGCGAATGACACTGGAAACTTCAGTTTTGTGACAGACTTTGAAAGGTAGGTAACCAGAAACTCTAGCCATACTTGCTAATGAAAATTCTTGCCCTTCTCTCTCTTCTTTTTACAACCTTCAGAAAGGAAAGGCAGAAAGTAATTTTGCTTAAAATTAGCTAACTACTCACTTTAGAATGTTTGAAAAGATTTCCGTTCAACTCGTAGATAATTGAACAATGGCTCAACTGGTAGATAATTGAAAAATGATATTTGTTTTAGCAACTTTGTTTCTGACCCCAAAGGTGGAGTACTGAAACTATTATCTGGCACGCGCCATGTAAAAAGCAAATGTGATGAAACAATTTGAAATTTTGAAATAATATAACAAAGCACAAAGATGAAGAGCGCGAAATATTTTTTGTATCTTAAATCTTTCTCGTTTTGATAATTTTACCACATCTGTGATTAGTGCAAGAAACTTGATTAGTGAGAACCTCTGTGAGAAGAGAAATAACTAACAAGAGAAATGGATGAACGGCAACTTATCTCACATAAAGATGAAAAAAGAAGATCTTTCACGATGCAGTTTAAGCTGCAAGTCATTGCTTATGCAAGGGCTCATTCAAATCGTTCTGCTGCCAAAAAGTTCAATATAGAACCGAAACGTGTGAGAGAGTGGATAAGTCACGAAGCAGCATCAAGGCAACAAAGAAGTCAAAACAAAAATTGGAAGGAGGTGGTAGAAAGTGTATGGATGAGCAGTTGGAAGAAGACGTCATTTTGTGGATTTACGATCAGAGAAGTCGAATGTTACATGTCAGCCGCAAAATGATCATGTTCAAAGCTAAAAAACTTTTTGATGAAAAAACTGATGATCCAGCTGTTCGGGACTCATTTGTTGCTAGTCGCGGATGGTGTGAAAAGTTCATGAGGCGACATGGTCTCTCCTTGAGAAGAAAAACCACAACAGCCCAGAAAGATCCTTCGTTTTTAATCGATCGATTGGTTGCGTATGTTATTCGCACTCGTAGATTACAAAAGCAACATTCATTCGCTGATCACAATATCTTTGCAATGGATGAAACTCCAGTTTGGAACGACATGGTGTCAAATACGACCGTCGAAAAGACAGGCTCCAAAGACGTGCCCATGAAAACAACTGGACATGAAAAGGTTCGTGTGTCTGTTTGTTTAACTGCCAGAGCAGATGGGACAAAATGTAGGCCATTTATTGTGTTTGCAAGTGCAAAGAGAGAATCGAAATCCCTGCATGAAGAGTTTAAGCAAAAGTGTTCTGTTGCTAGTAGTGCAAACGGCTGGATGAACGAGGATCTTACACTTAGATGGTGTGACGAAATTCTTGGGCAATTTTCTTTTCAGAAAAGGCTTTTAGCATGGGATTCATTTGAAGCTCATTTGACGGATCCAGTTAAAAAGAAGTTGAAGAAAGCAAAATTTGAATCTGTCATTATTCCCGGAGGCTGCACTAAGTACATCCAGGCTCCAGACGTTGTATGGAACAAACCATTTAAAGGTAGAATACAGGAGTATTATGATGAGTGGCTTGCAAATGGAAAGCACGAGTATACAGATGCAGGTAACATGAAACCTGTGCCACGTCGTCTTGTTGTTGAATGGGTAATTCAAGCATGGAATGAACTGTCTTCTGAGATGGTTGCCGCCTCTATGAAATCTTGTGCTTTAGGACTACCTGTTGACGGGTCCAAAGATGAGGAAATTTCGTGCTTCAAGAAAGGAAAGAAATGCGAAGCAGGAGCAAGCCTTCTCAAAGATCAAACTGAGTTATTGAAAAGCGGGGAGCTGGACGAAAATCCTTTCGTCATATCTGATGAGGATATAGTCGAAGCAGCTCCCCAATTCACTTTAATCGAGGATGATGAAATTGATATCGATGTAACAAGTGTGGAAAATGAAATTTTAGTTGTAGATTAAAAAGAAAGATAAGAAGTCAACGAAATTCATTCATGTGGTCCTTTCAATTCTTGTCGATTTTTGAAATTATTTAATAAACGCCCCCCTCTTTTAAACGCCCCCCTCGAATAAACGCCCCCCTTAAAATTGAAAAAATTTAATAAACGCCCCGGGCGTTTATTCGAAGTAATACGGTATTAATATATAGACTAGCCAAATCGAAAGGTCTAAAATAGCTACATGTAACAAACCAATATTTCCAGCTTTATTTCAGCAATATTTTCAGAAAGATGTTTTCCAGAGCATCCCAATTCAACAAGAAGTTTACCAAAAATTAGTAATATCTACCGTGGCGTATATTTTCTTCCAAGTTGGTTTGAACCTTGATGTATCTCTGACCAACAGATCCCCTTGCATATGTTGTTGAGGAAGTCTCTAAACATGACAATAGAAGTTTTAAAATTAATACGTTTTAACAAACCTGGAACTTTTAAATTTACGATTAATAACTGTTTCCAAACTTAATTTTCCATTTCCTACAAAAAATACTCCATGAGAAAGACCAAAAGAAATTTATATGTAACTAGCCGCCAAGGCGGCGTCGCTCGCCGCCCATGTCCACCGGCTCTGTATCACTGTATCAATAAACGTCAAATTTCCTTATAAACGGCTCGTACAACTTGTGTTCAACCAGAAGCCGATTCGAAGTCACAACCTCTGGTGTGCAGTCAGTGTTACATCAAGTGTTACATCAACAGTGTTACATCACCATTTTTCAGGTTTTTCAGGTGTTACTTATTTATTTTTTAAAACAAATCGTTAATCAGTACAGCAATACACTCAAAACATAGGGAGAAAAAACTTCAACTTTTTATTAGCTTTTGTTTTAAAAAAGTTACGCGCTCTAACATGGGTGCTATCAAACGTAAGGGGGAAATGGTTTTTCTTTTTAAAAAGATCACACGGGAGGAGAGAGAAAAAGGCACGTGCTAAATGAATAAAGTGAATAAAAAAAACGTTCGATCTGATTAAAATAGATTGAAAGAAATCGATTAAAAGAAATTAAGACAACTATTAAGACAAAAGCAAAAAAAAAAAATATTTTTTATCATGATACTCTTTTTTTACCTATCGGTTTTTAAACATTTTGATTGCTCGAAAAAAAGTTCACCCGTCTCAGACAGTCAGGCAAGGATACGTTAGGATACACTGGTAAACCGCACATGCTGCCACGTTCTGCCACTGCTGCTTTTATGTCCAAAACGTTTAATCAGTTAGTTTCTTTGTATTTAGTTGATGTACTGTTTTCAAAGCCAAGTCAACGTGGAATATAAAACTAACAATAATAATAAAAACAAAACGTTATTCCTATTAGTTCATCAGCCAAAAAAAGTCCCGTTCGATTGGGGGTTGCAATGTATTTGTTTGGAACTACTCACGTTGCACACAAAAAAGAAATAATTTCGCTCACAACTCAATCTACCATTTTGCGTGACTTACAAACAAACAAACAGACAGACAGACAGAGAATCGGCTATTAATATATAGACTAGCCGCCAAGGCGGCGTCGCTCGCCGCCCATGTCCACCTGCTCTGTATCACTGTATCAATAAACGTCAAATTTCCTTATAAACGGCTCGTACAACTTGTGTTCAACCAGAAGCAGATTCGAAGTCACAACCTCTGGTAAAACCAATCTTTTATCAATATACTGAAAACGTATAGAGAGAAAACTTCAACTTGTTATTAACTTTTGTTTTAAAAAAGTTACGCGCTCTAACATGGGTGCTATCAAACGTAAGGGGGAAATGGTTTCTCTTCTTAAAAAGATCACACGGGAGGAGAGAAAAAAAGGCACGTGCTAAATGAATAAAGTGAATAAAAAAAAACGTTCGATCTGATTAAAATAGATTAAAACAAATCGATTAAAACAAATTAAGACAACTATTATGACAAAAGCAAAAAAAAATATTTTGTATCATGATACTCTTTTTTTACCTATCGGTTTTTAAACATTTTGATTGCTCGAAAAAATGTTCACCCGTCTCAGGCAGTCAGGCAAGGATACGTTAGGATACACTGGTAAACCGCACATGCTGCCACGTTCTGCCACTGCTGCTTTATGTCCAAAACGTTTAATCAGTTAGTTTCTTTGTATTTAGTTGACGTATTGTTTTTAAAGCCAAGTCAACGTGGAATATAAAACTAACAATGATAATAAAAACAAAACGTTATTCCTATTAGTTCATCTGCCAAAAAAAGTCACGTTCGATTGGGATTGCGATGTATTTGCTCTGAACTCACGTCGCACACAAAAAAAGAAATAATTTCGCTCACAACTCAATCTACCATTTTGCGTGACTTACAAACAAACAAACAAACAGACAGACAGACAGACAGACAGACAGAGAATCGGCTATTAATATATAGATTCTACCCTGGTAAGTACGGACAGCATTTTTATTTGCGTTGATGGTAGTTATACCACTTTTCTTATGGTCTTCTATGTACACATAATAATTGCTAAAAGTTTTGCAACTTTGGGGAAATATATAGTCGCATTTTTGCGAATCTTGTTTTTCTTACAAAAGGACCGAGGATCATTTGATTGAATGGAATTACAAAGATAGTCAATCTTTAAGAAGAAATATAGTCATTACATCAAAGCATGAATTGTAAACGTTTTTACCTTAAATGAAACATAAAAATGAACAATATAGTAGTCAAACAAACACTTATAAAACTAGACTCCATTCAGGGATATGTTAACATATCCCAGCTCCATCAGATCGAAAAATTTGCAAAGGCTTTATTCTAAATCATACAAGAGCCAGATGGCGCAAAACGGTAGCAGCAAAAGTACTTGCCACAAGAATACTTTTAAATTTGAAATTTTACTTAAAGTTCTTAAACTTTCTGTAAACGTTATTTCTTGAGATATCTTACTGGTGGAAAACAGGCATAAACGATATTATAATGTTTAAAATTACTAAGTCGTGTAAATAGGGTCTAATCGCAACACACCAGCAATTAATTTATTAGAAGACAAAAGAATTATACATGCATGAGCTGTTTATAACATACGTTTTTTTTTATAAGAGCTTATGTAGAAAAAAAAAACGCGTTTTATCGAAAAAAAAATGTATGTTTTGAATTATAATTTTTTGAAACCGAAAATGAATTCAAACAGATAACAGCCTTTTTTTAACTCGATTTTTGAAAACCTTGATGTTCAAAGACAGAACAGATAGCTAACAAACGTAGAAAGTAATAAGAAAGTCTGATCTGTGCTTTACTGACACGAAAAACATATCTATTTTCAAGTGCCAAAGTTCATTGATTCAGTACCATAAAGCTTGGTCTCCACTAGGCGCATAAGTGCGAAAAAGTGCGCTAATCTTATTGAGCATATTCTAATCGCACTTTTGCGCCTAGTGGAGACACTCCATAATCGCACTTTTGTGCACTTATGCGTACTTATGCGTAGTTTTTCGCTGTTATGCGCTTTTCGCCCAGAACAAAATTTTTTGATATTGGCGAAAAATTATCAAAGGATGCCGACGATTAATCATTCATCAAATGATTTTTCAAGAGATTTTAAGAAAAAAACCACGTGCAAATGAAAACGTTTTTGGATTTCTGCGTAAGCAAGAAATACTTTACGATCGTCCGTGTTTTTCTTCGTTTTTTTTCATCTACTGTCCAAACCTACGCATATTTGTTTCTCAAATTTCATTGGTTCATAAAAAAGCCGTCTCAATCGTGATTGGTGCATAATGCCCGATTTCTACGAAAGGGTGCTAATATAGCCACCTTAACTTCAATAGCGACAGTTTATTGGCTGATTTTCGCCATGCCATGTGATCGTCCACAAAACGTTTTAAAAATGGCAGCGAAAGAACGTGTGTAGTTTGCTAAAAGTTTCTTTGATGGAAATATGGCTTTAAAAGAAGTTAATACAGCTTATAATTTTATATAAAGAATTGCATTACTGTTGGGAACTTATCATGTTCACAAAATTAAATTACAGTGTGGTTATTCTGTTTTTTGAAAGAAGTTTTCTTGAAGTTTAAAATATGAAAACAGTGCCATACATGGTGTGTGGAAGAAAAGGTATTTCTTGTTTTATTTTTGCTCCAAGGCTTTTTAAATATGAAAGACCTTCGTGTATTTTGTATGTGTATGCATGTTTGAAGTCAATTTTTAGAAGCTTTTGGATTTTTAAAGCTCAGCTTAGCTTCCTTTCAGCTCCTCAACATCACCAACATATGCACTTTATACAGCTATTTATACTATATTTAGTAGCAATTTTTGGATGTATTCTGGCTATATCAGCTTATCTCTTTTCTCCCTACGTATGTTGTATTTTTTTTAACTTTTAGATTAGATATGAGCTTTAATTTCTAAGTAATTATTATTGTGATATTTATATTTTTCATTCTGAGGGGATCAATATAGAAACTTTATATATTAGTTTGTGCTGCCCAAACGATATGATGGTTACCGCCAGTATACACAATCTTTTTATAGGATTCATTATATTTACTGTGGTTAAATTAAAGTTTCGTATTGTGTAGATGCACTTTTTTGGAGTACGTGGGTGGCAAATATTCAGTAACAATCATTCAGCTTATTCGTACAAAAAAACAGATCTTCATAAATGATCTTCGCGATAGCATAAAGAAAAGCCCCTTTTTTATGTTATGGTAGGCTGACTTTCTTGACGAACATTGTCAGTCGCATTAATATTTTTGTTTATTTAATGCTGATGCTTCTCGAGCTGAATGATGTGACTGTCTTAGTTTTGCAGGACTAGTGTGCTAGTGTTGCATTTTTGTGGCATTTTCAGCAGCAAAGCTTGCAGAAATCCTTCTGCCCGGTAGGGCATCTTGTTCTTCTTATACTGGCTGTGTTGTGGTAGAGATGTCTTTGAAAAAGTTTTTAAGTTTACTGCAAGAAGAAAAGCTTACGGAAAATATTTCCTATCATCAGCTTGTAAATCCATGTACAAAGTATTGTAGAATCCTAATTCTTGTCGTTGCTGGTATATTTTTCTCACCCAATACTTATGTTTTCGTTTTCTTTGTTTCTTGCTTTTAGTTTTTTTTCGAAAGTATAAATATAACAGTATATCTTCAAGATCTTCTAATTCACTTTCCTCACTCATCGTGAACTTTTTAAAGAAGAAAGCATGTGCGGAAAAGCGATTTTTATATAGTGTCTCCACTAGGCGAAAAAGTGCGATTAGAATATGCTCAATAAGATTAGCGCCCTTATCGCACTTATGCGCCTAGTGGAGACCAAGCTTAAAAGTAGCTAAAAGTCCCAGTTTTATGTAGACATATTTGATTAATATCCATTCCTTCATCAATTAAGTGATAAAATATCAAAGAAAACGTATTTTAAATGTATGTGATTGAAAACCTTCGAAAATTCAAAAGGCTGCGTTCGTTCATTAGAATGTATATTGAGTTTTTAGTGGGGACTCGCATACTCTAAATCGTAGGCTAAACTGCCGTTTCGGCCGGAGGAGGAGTAGTAGTAGTAGTAGTAGTAGTCCAAGGGTGTTTTAATACGGTATTCGCTTTCGCTGCTACCGTAATAATATGATACGATCTAAAACTAACATTAATTACTCTTTTTTACTTAAACACTTCTTGATATAAACGTCTGTTTCCAAAACACTGGGATGTGTTTCATTCAGTCGAAGTATCTGCTCTTTCTTAACGTTCTTCAGCATTTCCAATGCTCTGTCTAAGTTATTTGTTTCTATGTGACATCGAGCAATTGTTTGTCGGCTGGTCAAAACATCGGGATGTTTGTCGCCAATCACTTCACTTTGTATCTTTTCCGTATCTGTGAGAATTGCCAATGCTTCTTTAATATCTCCCAGTTCTAAATGACACACACCAGCGAAGTGTTGCGTTTGCAAGTAGTTATGATGCCTTTCGGTTAAGCTGCTCTTTTGAAGTTGACTGACTTCTTTAAAAGCTTTCAAAGCTTCTCCAAACTTTTTTTGATTCAGTAAACAGCGAGCCATGTAATACTGAACACGTAATGTATGAACGTGTGGATATTGAAGAGTTTCTTTCAGATGCTGTTCAACTTCTTTAAACGTATTGTAGGCTTCTTCATTTTCATCAAGACATAACAAACAATTAGCAAGGTTGACTTTTGATGAGGCCAATAAGTGATTTTCGCCTGCAAGACTACCACTACATGTAACAATAAGCACGAACTTCTTTTTGGCTTCTTCGTATCTTCCTAATCTTTGAAGGCAATATCCAACATTATGCGTTGTAGTTAATTTGGTTTTATCATCATCATCTAAGTAGATCTGGTCAGCTTCAATGATTTGAAATTCTTGTAAAGCTTCCTTATATTTACCTTGTTCCATCAAACACAGCGCGAGATTATGTCTTCTCAGTTCAATGAGCTGAGAAAGTTCGACAGATGTCTTGTGTTGTTGATGGTAGTCAGCATCCTTTAATACTTCCAAGGCTTCTTTGAATCTGCTCTGCTCCATTAATGCATGAGCCAGGTTGTTGGCAGTACTTAATTTGAACAAAACTATTGGTTCTTCTTCTGTCGAATCAAGCCAATAAAATGTATGCATGAGATATTGATATTTCCCTTGTTCAGATAATTTAAACGAACTTTTAAAATTGGACGAAATTGATGAGAACTCGTTACTTAATTCTGCTGTGGCATTTTCAATGCTTCGGAGGCCTTCCAATAAATCACCTTTCCTCAATAAACAGAGGCCTTTGTTATTTAGCACTGTGATGTACAAACTTTTGTCTTTGAGACCTACTCGATGAAGCTCTGCAATCAATTCTTCAAATGCTTCCAAGGCTTTCTCGTATTTCCCTAAAGTAAATGAAGTGGAACTGTGAACGTAAAAAGAAAGCACACTATTTAAATGGTGCAAATTTAACGTCTGCAAAATTTCAAACCTAGATCAGTTAAGCAGCATGCTTTGTTGTTTAAGAAAGTTGTGAAGGCAGTTGTACTCAGTGAAGAATCTGCACCCTCGTCAGCAGCCACTCTAGAAAGCATATGCGGACAAGTTGATTTACGAAACAAAGAAGTTATATGAACCTACTAGTCTGAATATTACACGTATGTACCTTTTCATCGTTGTTAATCCATTATCAAATACAGCGAGAGCTTCATCAAATCTTCTTTGTTGCATTAAACAGCAAGCAATATTATAAGCTGACATTAGTTTCACGTACTTGGTATCGCTGGTGATTGATTCATTCGTATCTTTTAATAATTTAAATCCACGGTATGCAATGTCGTATTTCCGCAACTTCATCAGTGCACAATTGATTATAAGGAGCTGTCTAGTCATTTCATTTGGCATTTTGTTCAATGCACCATTCATATTCGGCTCCGAAATGGTTTGGAAAAATTGACTGATATGAGGGATCCATATCTCATGTTGCTTAAGGTCGTTTTCTGCAGTATGGATGGCCTGAAGTGTCCTTGATATTAAGCTGATGAACTTACATATGTATACAACTCTTTTGTTCAAATGGGGACTTAACAATTTCGGTCTCATTCTTATAACGTACTGAACCAAAGAGTGGATTGAGACTTTTCCTCCATCCAAATTTATAAGGGAATATTCAGATAATGATAAAAGTGCAGCTCCTATGATATCTTCTAAATCATCATCGTCGTCGTCATCATCATCTTCGTCATCATCTTTTTGAAGTCGATCCGCTATCAAATCTGATGTATCCAGATGAAGAAACAATTTCCTGTCAATGTGTTTCCCATCCATATAAGCCATTAAGTTGATTATTACAAACGCAATTTTCGCTTCAGCTTCTAATAGTTTTTCGAGGGCCAATCTCCATGATGTGAGAACTGTCATCTCATTTGTTGCATTTATTTCTGCATCCAAAATAGATTTCCGTTTGTGCTTCCATTTTTGAAGATACTTGCTGACACTGACGTCTTGTGGTCTCCTTAGATATCCAGCTGCAAGTTGCAAGGCAATCGGCAGATAGCCCAACTCTTTCGATAAATTCAGAATATCTTGCCGTCTTTCTTCTGTTTCTTCCTCTTCCAAGATACCTGCTTTTCTGAAGTATGCAATAGCATCTTCATCCTCAAATACTTTGATTTCAACGGTATTGAAATTCAATCCCCACTCGGTGAATTGTGATGTTATCAAGACTTTGGGAATTTCAAAGTCAGGCAATATACCTTTGGGTAGAACTTCTTTGATTTCATCGAAGTTCTTCGCGTTATCAAACACAAAGATTGATTTCTTGCTACTCACGCGACTGTAGACTTTAGCCAGAATAGCTTCAAATTCTAGTTTTAGTCCCGAATTGTCTTTTGTTGTGATATGCAATTTTTCTGCTACTTTCAGAAAGGAGTTTTCCATATTGGTTCCACAGTTGATCCATATGACATTTCTATCAAATTCTGTGAAATATTCCTTACAAAAATAAATGGCAGTTTGTGTTTTACCAATACCTCCTAAACCGGTCAGCACAGTGCCGTGGGAGTTTTTGTTGGATGTAAGCTTCAAATAAATGTCCCGGATCTCAATTTTTCGCCCGGTAAAAGTCGCTTGTTGTTTTGGTACTTCTGACCAAACACCATCGCCTTCCAAAACCAGCCTATGCAATTGCAGGTTTAAGTAGAAGTTTTGTTCCTCTTGCGTGCTACCTAAATCCGTAAGTATTTGGCAAAGTTTTCTTTTGTTCCATTCAAAGTTTTCACCTGGATTTGTATGTGCCCATGTATTCCGTATATCCCATAAGCGCAGTATCTGAAGGAGTTTATCTGGGTAACATTTTTCGTCCAGTATGCCCTTCCAAAAGTTAGCATCTTTTAAGTTCATGTTTTTCTCGTAGTATTGACGAATAACATTGCATTTCGACGTAATGTCAAGCTTACCTGCATAAGTATTTCCATTTGTAGGAAACAGAAGATCAAATTGCTCGTCTTTTATTATTCTTTTCTTTTTTAATTTCTTGAACTCTTCTTCGTATACACGAATATCATTGTGAAATGCTTCAGGGTCATCAACGTTAAATGAGAGCTTTCTTAACTGTTCTTTCAAAACTTTGTTTCCTTCCTTGTCCAAAAGCAAACGAAGTTTCATACTGTTGGTGTCTTTCTCTGTCAGTTCCCCACTCATGATTTCAAAATTTTATAAAACTTCAATCCGCTCTTTTCCTGCAGACATATTTTCATTCTATACCACAAAAACATACTTGCAGCATTTTATTTTGTTAAAAGCCGAGTTAAACAGGCACCTGAAGTCAACGATAGAAACACCAATGTAAAACTTTAGCCAATCCAAATCTGTGTTGTTTATTGTTGTGTTTTTATTTACCTCTAAAATGTTAGTGAGATAAACTATTGGAACCTTTTCATGAATCTTTTTTCCAAATGTACAAAGCGTCAAATTGGATATCAGCCGTGTGGCTAAAGCTTTAAAGAAAAAAGAAATATTTGATGAGATGAGCTCCATCGTCACTATTTACTTTCTTACGCTTTGTTTATAATAAACACAAAGAAGGAGGGAGAAAAAAGAACGCGTATAAATATGATTATAAAAACCTGGTTTTCACTTGGTTATTCAACGAGAATACTATAACAATTAGGTCGATCACATCTTGTACATTTTTTAAATTTGACATCTTCAAAGAGTGTGTAAAGAATGACACATCTGATGGCAGTGGCGGATCTAGAGGTATGTCGAAATTTGTGTAGGAGAGCATTAACATAATTTGTGAATTCAATTTATATTACCAATGGGATTATTTGAACGCTTTTCTTTTATGGGTAGATTGCTAACACTCTCCTACACAAATTTCGACATACCTCTAGATCCGCCACTGAATGGAAATTTAATCTTTCGTTGCACATACATCTCTGCACATACGTATCAGCTGTTATTTTGTCCATTGTATTTTAAGGCGGTTTTTCCACTTCAAGAAAATTTTCCGCGGATAGGAACGGACAGGGAAGGAAAAATAACTGATCATCAAGCCCCCAAGCCCCCCTAATTCTACGTCCTTCAGTCATCATTTCTTGGAATGTATCTCGCACAAGCACAAATGCAAGTTTTCCAATCTACGAGTTTAATTCTTCATCTTTATCTTCACCATGATCACTAACGTCAGTTTCAAAACTAGAATTCAGAATTTCCGAAAACGTTCATGAATCTTAAAACACAAAACTGCAATGGCGATTTGTGGTGTATTGAGATACGACATAATTGGACTCAAACACGGGTTGCAGCGGTCGCACTCAGAGGTACTAACCACTACACCATCGCTGCACCAAAGTATTTCATGCTCAAAATTACAAAAGAAAATGAAAAGCTTAATTTCCCTATGTTTAGAGCGCATAATGACGTATAAGCTATATACTCATTTTCAATAGAATTGAGCGTTTAAGAGCTTCTCGATTGCTCCAACTGTTGTTAGAAGTAATAATAAGAAAGTAAGATATGATATCATATATTTAAACAACGCAATGCTACACACCTTTCATAAAATTTCCCAAAAGACTAAACCTTGAATCATAATAATACAGTTGACAGGAGCCAACGTGTTGATTCTACAGTTCTAAATTTAATTTTTACTCGAAATACGTATTATCATAATAAAAATACAACGAAAATCAATACAGTCCAGTCTCTATAAAATTGAACCTCCAAAATTCGAAGTTTCTCTAATAAAAGCGAAGTTCATGGTCTTTTTATTTAATATTTTCCTTTAAAAGTAAACTTCCATAAGTCTAACTTTTTTTTTCGGTCTGTTGGGTGTTCGAATTTAAGAGAGTCTACTTTATAATATAATACATGAAAAATAAAATGTACACAAATATTCAAGAATTATTCAAGAATTGTTTTGGCTATTCTAACTAGATTTAATTGATTTCAAACTTGCAAATGAAAAGAATGCTGACTTGGTCAAATTGTAAATAAATCAACGGGAAACGTGTATTTTACAAAATCCTACATGATCTGTGAAGAATGAAAATGATTGACAATTAGCAAGTTTTCTTAAACATCTTTTCTCCTAATTTATAAAGAAAATACAACAGTACAAAAAGCAGAGGATTCAGAAATGCTTCTAAAACTGAAAGAACATCCAAAACCATGGTAATCGTGCCTTTATTATCCAAGCCATAAACATATAGAAATGCTCTAAACAAATTGAAAGTAACAAGGACAGTAAGACAAGCCAAAGACGCAGTTTCCAAATTATTAATCAGTGCGTCCTTATATGGCATAACCATTAAATGAATTAATAAAAGAATAACCATGATTGGAGCGATCAAAGCCAATTGAAATAATGGATCGATGAAGTATACAACAAACAAAGCCACTATCAACCTTTCAAAAAGTCGCCAAGAATCCCAATAAACGGATTCCCCACCAGCTGTATTTCGGAAAGGCTCTTCAAAGCTGGAAAGTATAGCTGATCTTAAATTGTTATTGTCAGTGTTCATCTTGTATAATCGGGTGGTAAACCAGCGAATGACGAAATAAAACGGAGCTATCACAGGAATAGCCATACACAACAGAAACACTTGTAATGAAATGGTCCGGGCTTTCAACATCTTTAAACAGAGGTAAAGTGTCAGCGGGAATGGAAGAATCCATATGCAGATGAAAACACCTGATAAATATTGCCACCATCTCCAACAATCGATTTCACCATTAATGTATAAAACGTATCGATTATCGACAAATCTGCAATTAAGAAGAATTGCTGAAGAAGTCACTAACGTCTTATAGTTCAACGTGATTAAGCTAAGCAAACAAATCCAAAACCGATTGGTCAATGACTTTATCTTTTTACTACTCATGATGGGAGATTCTTGGCATCTGTCATTCATTTCCATGTTTTGCACAGTGGCTGCATTGATGTCTGAAGCTGCATTGACGTCTGAAGCTGCGTGTGTGAGGTCAATTGCGTGGTTAACAGGTACTGCTCGTTTTAACTCACACCATCTCAACAAACGTTGAACGAATGTCAAACATGCAATAACTGCAACCACAGGTACAATCAACGCAGCTACGAATACCACACTTTTTATGACAATCTTCGTGAAGTCATCCAAGACTGCCAGAGGACAATAGGAAGTCGGAAGTTTTACCATATCGAGGTTAAACAATGATGTTAATCCGCTATCAACAATTGATGTCTCGTAATCAGATCCCAAACGAATTGTAATTAAATCTTTTAGTTGATAAAATGCAACGAGAACATTGAATATTCCAGATGTTCGACTGCCATCATTTTTTTGTACTGTCCTTAATGGTTCTGCAAATACTGGATTTACTTCCTGACCATGATTTGAGTTCGTATGTGTTTGAATCTGTGTACCATTTTCTACAATGTGGTCTTCGTTGATTTCTGAACCAGTACTTCCATTTTTGCATAACAAGTATGTCTTTCTGCAGGTATGTTTTAATAGTTTCCATAAAGATTTTAACTTATCAAAAAATGCGATGACCACTATGTAAACAAAAGCAAACAGTACAAACAATACCCAGAAAAATCCAATATGTTTACATTTTGTTTTTATCATGCAGTTTGTAGAAAAATAGTCGACAGTGTAATTGCTTTGACATTCTCCGCAAAGTATGCCTTTACGATGGTAGTTACACGTGGAATATGATGTGCATCTGTTTTCGTTCTTTGAACAACAATATCCCCCAGGACATGGCATAAAGGTGACGTTTCCACTTTTGTCTATGTAACCCCAGAAGTTGTCATTGCTTCGAATCCCATTAAAACACCTTCCACCTGCAGGACAAGGTTTACATTGTTTGTGAGACTTGCTTTCGTTTTTCAAGAATTCATTTCTGTTGTGTGACAGGGAAACATTAGTCGATCCACTGTCCAATGTGTATAGCCCACGCTCACAAGGTTTACAAGAGTAAACTTTAGTTGATAGCAGTAGGTTTGCTGTATCTTGTTCAATTGGATTGCTATTTTTCGAGCAGTTTATGAAAAAGTTTATATTTGGAGGATATAGAACTGGATATATTTTTTTCCTTCGATCGGTTGCGATTATGATTACAAAAACTGGTACCGAAGAAATTGCTTGGTCAACGTGTAGTGTTAGTCGCTGTATATTAATGGGTGTGGTTGGTATTATGTTGTAGGTAAACAAAGACATAATGTTTTTCTCTACCGAGATTTCAACATCTGTGATGTTAAATCGAGCCTGTGTGTGTGTAATGGCAGAACCCTTTATATTCTTGAATAAAGAATTCCTAATGTTGGCTTCACCTCCAAGCAAACCCAACCCAGCACCAGTCAAGTTCGAAATGTTTAAGTCATCTATATCGGTTTTTACATTGATCAAAGTTACGGCATTGGCTACGGCGCTGTCCTTGATAGTCACAGTTTTTAAATTCACTCTTACATTGACGCATGAGATAATAAAGTAACAAAGTGCATTGGTGACGTGGACATCCGTGATATGAGAACTTGTTATTCCAAAAAAGGAAAAGCCAAACATCAATATGAATGTTCCTAGTTCATCATTGTAAGATGATATGTTTTGGATCACAACTTGCTTTGCAGCTGCTGTTGAGATTAATGCAAATAATTTGTTATCCCTCGATACAAAATCTTTTATTGTCACTTCATATCTTAGAGAAAAAATGTTTGGAATAAACGATGCAAAGTATCTGATGCCGTTGCTTATGAATTGACACTGTTCAACGTAGACCACGCTGGCGTAACCTCCTAACGCTGACGAATTGCCAATGTTTCTTTCTATTAGTGTATGCAGGATTTTAATTTCGCTTTGTAACACAAGGAAATAGCCCAACATTTTGCTCTTAACCATGTTATTTGTGAATGAAACGACCGTTTGTGTGACCAGCCCAGATGTTCTTTGGAACTCAAAGAATGAAGTGTCACCGTTTATCTGCTTGAAAACGTTTTGAAGAATGGTTACGTTTTTAATTCGAAAGCTGTTGGCATTATTAATCTCTGCGAAAACTGAATTCAAGTTATTATGAAATAAAACGTTCTTGATGATGACATTGCCATATTTGATTTTAATGGTCATTAAATTTCTATTTCGTTCGACATATAATCCTTCGATGATAAATCGTGATCGATGACCATAAATTCCATATAGATCGGCTTTTTCAGTGATATCGATTTGTCGAAATATGGTATCGATAACTCGAACACTCGATGACACGGCGTATATTAATGAAGCAATGTCTTTTCGTGATCTCAACTTTTCAAAAATAATGTTTTCGATATTTACGTTAACTGTATTCAAAATATCAATGGCGCCAAAATCAACAGGACCATGGAACTTACAATGTTTTATATCAACACTTCTAGAATCATTGAATCTAATAGCAGAGCTGTCCAAGAATGTCGAATTGATGATTTTTACGTTTATACGCCCATCAATATAAATGCGGTAATATCTTGAATCCATGTGGAAGACTGCATTTTGAATTGCTACATTGGGCACAGATCGTTCAAGTTGTCTATCCTGGCTACCTAGTTGAACAGAAGAGTTTCGGAATACAGCATTGCGGATATCCAGATCAAACAACGACTGCATGTCCAAATAAATGTTCAAATCGGTAGTGGTGTTTTTTATCTGCACGACCAATGTGTTTTCCAAACTTTCATTGAAAGATCTGAACGGTTGTTGGATCATAGACAGCATTCTCCGGTTCTGTTGGCTCGATGTAAATTTGCAATTACCAATTTGAATATCGCCATGAAGAACACGCGTTGTCGTACTTTCCATTACCCCACTGTCTTGAAACTGTATGTTTTGAATATTCAAGGTGATATGTTCTGCCATGGAGTTATTGAACAGGTATTTTGTCCCATTTGCACCTCTTACGACAGGTCTACTACTTCCACGTGTAATTGATGTCACAGTTACATGAACAATTTCGGAATCAAATTGAATTTCCTTATGTATACTGTAAATTTCATTTCCACTCAACAAAATGGTATCGTTGTCCTGCAGTCTTCTTTTAAATGTGTATTCGATAGACTGGCAAGGGTTTGAACTGTCCCCGCAAGATATTTTATCTTGCCCAAATCTTGATACGTGAAGTACAGTTGACTGATGCACTAAAGCAGATCGAAATCAATTTCTCAGTAAATGTCAATAATTGTAGTAAGAAAACTTTTCCAGCTAAAGTAAGGCGTTGAAACTGATATGAACGTTCTACTTATAGACGGAGATGTCTCTTTTAAGTATGGGCGATAAAGCTGTGCAGAACGGTAAACTTCAAGGAGGTATAAATGTGGTAAAATAGTTTAAAGTAAGTTGGAGTCACATTATCATACTTACACTGAAAAAGTGATAGCATAACTACCACAGAATATACTTTCATGATCACTGCAGGAGAAGATTGGACATACAGTGTTTTGTATTTCGCCCCAGAACAATTTGCACGTAACATGAAACGGCAGTCTTGAAATTCAGGTTGATAAAAACTGGCATTCACTGGTTAAATACAGCATGAAGGTACTTTCCCATGATCATCTGGTCAATGCGGCAGAGTTTGTAGTTTATTATCAAGTACTGCTTTAACTCATTTCGGAAGTGTAAGCGAACAAGAAGAAATTTAATGTGATTCAATTAAGGTCCTGATGGTTAATTAATCCAAACTATCTATGAGCTTAATGTAATTTCAGTAATTAGATCAGATAATATGACTTCCTTTGCGGTAAAAAGATTTCAGCTTGTAATTCTTGCTGAGATGTGAAATATTATTTGCAAGAGAAAAGAGACAAAAATTTGATGCTAATCAGGCCTACATAAATCACAGTGTGAACCAGAGCTACCAAGAAACACACCAAGAACTGAATGTCTTACAGAACATTTATATACGGATCAGTTTTGATGATGGAGATCTCATATTTTTTACTGGTGCCTATACGTTCAACAAGGGCCATTAAAAACAGATTCCTTACGAAAATAAACCGAAAGTAAACCTATATCCGTAAGATATCCGTGACATATGAAAATGACTTAACAGACATGAAACAAAAAAGAAAAAATAACTGGTGTATTCGAAATCAGCGCCTTGAAATTGTTTACGTAAATTTTAAAAAACATTGACGGACTTTTGAAATGTGGTCCAAGTTTGGCCGGAATTTCCCAATTTCATATCTCACTCACACCAAAACGTAAACATCATTAAAAAGTTAGTAATGAACACATTCTTATTTTGAGAAACATGAGTCATTTGGTTTCGTATTGTAGGATGAATACTTTCAGAGATAGTGTTACGTGTTCATGGTAGTTCCCGAGTCGTTTCGGTGTTAGGATGATTGACAGTAAAGGTTAAATGCATTACATAAAACTTTTTATTTCCCAAATTCATAGAAGTCATGTTTAATTTACAGGTGACGTAATGTTTATAAACATTACTGTTCTTTGCTCGATAATTACTATTATGCTACAATGTTAAATCCTACTTGTCAATTCATTTCCCTGTGAACATGCAATTGGATGCTCTGTACACACTGTAAGGTTTTATTTGTTCATTTGGTTCCAAAGAGGCCCTTTAAAGACAATGAGATTTGGTTCTAAAGAGGCCCTTTATAGACAATGAGATTAACTTTTTTAGTACACAGTAGCACTTGAAATATATATTTTTTGACATTTTGGTTGTTTTTAGTTCAAGTTAGCAGCCAATTAGATTGTAATCACAAGATATTTCCCTCAAGCCGTTAAAAACTTCACATCGAAACTCGAATTAAATATGCCAACTAATGAGGTTTCTTTTGATACAAAAATAGATTCTAAATCTCTAATGTTCTATCCAGCGGTGTAAATATTATCATTATATTCCAGTTATTTCAGTTTTAAATTCAATTTGAATTTTGCGTAACAGTTTTTGAGACTCATACCGTATAGTGCGCATTCGTGAAAATAATTACTTTTTGGCGCGCATTAAATTAGGATTGTAATGGTGTCAACTGCTTGTTTAAAAATACAATCTTCGCCTATTCTGAAGGTTCTGCTTGGGCTTTTTCCTCATATTTTGTTAATTGAAGTTATAAGCAAGACTCAACCAGGTTGAGTAAGATATCGCGAAATGTAGCAGGTGCGGACTTACTTTTAAAAAGCGGTCTCGGAAGTAACAAACTCATTGTTCCACTCCGCTGGCTAGCTGCCGTGTGGATCAAGGAAGTTATTGTTCTTTTAACTTTTTTAAAATCTACATCAACATGTAAGAGATTTGCAGTAAGTGCGTGTCCACCAGTGATGATAGGGAATGCGTAAAGCCGTACATGTACATGACTTGCAGACTGGGAACATTTGATAGTTTTCTTGAAAAAATAATGAAATTCCTGCATTCATTTTCTTTAGATTGTTTTCATCCAATTGAGGAGAAAAGATTATATCGAGCAGTTATCGGTATGTGTCCTGTTTACTTTAAGTGTTTTCATTTTTGTGTTTGTTATAACTCATCTCATTAGATAGGGTTTTTTATTTTAGATTTCGGTCAAAAAAGTTTAAAGCATAGGAGGAAGAAATACACAAAATCATGCACTTAACTAAAAACTGCCTTTGTTTCACTGGAGAAAAGCATGGCAACAACAGCTGCTCCTGTTAATTGAAAAATCACCTTTTTTTATTTGCATCTGTCTTTTTGGTTGGTTTTTAAAGACTTTCTGTCATTCTGAGGGTTTAGTCGATTTAGCTACGTTTGAATTTAACCCCTTTTTCAGAATCTTTTTTACACATTTATGTTTAATTATTTAAAAGTATTACTTTACTATACGGAATATGTTTCAATAGGGACCTATAAACTTGCCAGTGTTACATGTAGATGTTTGGATAAGAAAATTTTATCATCAGGTTATTACGGTAGCAGCGATAGCGAATACCGTATTAAAACACCTATGGACTCCTGCTACTCCTCCTCGTCCTACTACTACTCCGGCCGAAATGGCAATTAGTCTGTGATTTGGAGTCTGGGAGTCCCCCTAAAAACTCAATATAAATTCTAATGGAAGGTTTTACATCAGAAACATTTATACGAATGTTTTTAGATTTATTTTCATCGCCTTCCTTGATCGCTTTTCATTACCTACACGGAAAGCTTGTGCTTCAGAGACACTACTGAAATTCCAGATAGTTTGTTTGAAGGTAAAAATCCGTTTATCAGAAAACAATGATTTAAGAAGGAACAGCTGCCCAAAATGACTGAAATCATATCTTTATTCAGGTGGAACATGTATTGCCATCACAGATGCCTTTTTGTATAAACCTGTTTTGGAAACGGCTTTAAGTGTCTTGAACAATCTGCGAGGTGATCGAATGATCATAAACAACAAGTATGTTTTGTTTTGTGTCTCTATTTGATACACATCTCCCTTCATCTAAATTACGAAGACCAAAATGCTGTTTCTTCAGAACTTTGAGATTTGCAGCATAATATAAACAATATACATGGTGGATACACAATAGATACGTTTAAAGTTATTCCATGGGATTGCCGTACATGGAAAGCAAAATTGAAGATCAACAGCGTTTAGTAGAACCGGTTCCCGAATACGGAAACGTCATTACTAAAGTTCATATTTATAGAAAATTATGTACATTTGTTTTGTATTGCTTGCTTCTTATTTGGTTTGGGGGCGTCCAAAATGACTGCAAGTTAGCTTCGTGCCACCATGCCGTTCCAACTAAAATGCAATTGTTTGGGGCAAAACAACGATACAATGATACAAATCAATTTTAAACAGATATAAAACCCTGAGTCTTTTGGCAGGGTTCCACTTCATTGGAAAGCCATCTTTTACGAAGTTCTGGTCGTTTTTCTTGACTCACATTTGGTGAAATGTGAAAATTGTGGACCGATTGATACAACCTATACCAAAACAACTTGGCATTTTTCGAATCAAGAAAATAAAAATAAAACGAATAGAACTAGTGGGTTTTTTTAATACCTTAAGAGAAGAAAATTTCGCGGTTGATCAAAATAATTTTATTCGCGGAACTTAATTTTGCGGATAGAAACAATTATTATTAATTTTCGCGAGAATAATTTCGCGGATAGTAAAATTTATTATTTTTTTGTGGGAATGCTTATTATATACTATTGAGCGTAGGTATTATTTCAAAACAGGATAAAATTAGTAAAAACCTTAAGGAAACCATTAATGCCGTAGTGTAATATTTTAAAGGAGACGATACATATACCCAACACCTAAAATCAACGATTTGGTTTCAAGTATAGAAGTACGAAGAAATACTGAGGTTTAATTTTGTAACTTCGTGAATTTTGAAAAATTTCGCTTGAATTTAATTTCGCGGACAACCAATTTTCTTCCCGCGAAAATTTCTTCTCTTAACTTTCAATAACAAACTTTATGAGATTTTGTAATGTCAAGGGATTCGTCACAGATCCTTCAAATCGATCAATGTAGCGACTACCTTAAGGGGATTATTTTTTGCGTATAATAATTTCTGCGACTTTTGGCCTAATTCGCAAAAATTACTCCACGCAAAACGCTCTCAAACCTTGGCTCGCAAGAATTAATCCCCTTAAGGTAACATCGCTGAAAACTTTACCTTTAATACTTGAAGCGGCAATTTTTATTTCTTATTAGAGCAACACCTTAAGAGATGTCATGATTACAGTGTTTTTTTAATAATAATAATAATAATAATAATAATAATGATATATTTCACAGTATCTCCAAAATTTTACAATTGGCTCTTCACCTGGAAATTGAGAAGATTATGTATATGCAGCGTCTAAAAAATATCGTATATTAAAAAAAATAATGGCAGAAATTAGAGAGACAGTCGTAGTATGGGACGTGGCTAGGTGTGGATAAGGTGAAGGTAGAGTAGAACCAGATAGTCGTAAACCAAAAAGAATGTCGACTGAAGTTATGAAAACTAGAAAATGGGACATGACTAAACCTAAGGACTAACGTAATGTAAACCGATGTGTAGGACCAAATTGAGGTTAGAACCGAATATTAGAAAAAAAAACTGTTAATATATATAAACTTATAAATTAATTCCTCCATGGCAGTAAAGATAGAACTTGGACTCAAAAAGCAATCTAAAACCTAAAATAGGACTAGATGAAGGTAAGGAGATATGATAAAGGAATATTGATAGCATTGGTCTTGTTGGAAGTGCGGAATAGGGCTAGGAATAATGCCAAGGATAGGAGGACTTATTAAAATATACTGGTAAACTAGTCTAAAACTTAGCAAGGCTCTTTGCAAGGCCTTGGTCTAAAAAATGTTTTTTCGTTTCACTACAAAATATTTTATAGTTTAATTCATCCCGACACTTTTGCGGGAGTCTGTTGAATACCCGCGAAGAATCGTATTCAAAGCTATTCACAACAATGTTTGGACAAGCCAACATCGTACCAGCATGTACAGGATTTCTCAAACCTTCACGAGGCGGCATTCTTTTCATTGGAAGGAAACTCGGCCAGGCTGACGAATTTATGGACTTCCAAGCAAGCTTAGCCATACTAAATTCTGATCGCTCATATATCGGTAGCCATTTCAATGAAACCACGTCTGATATGTTTGAGTAGCGGCCTCTTACGAAACTGGCACTTGCATTCTGGACTCTTTGAAGCTGTTGATGAAGGTATGATGGTGCGTTCAGGAAAAGTGCGTTACCGTAATCGAGTTGGCTTAGCACCAGTGATTCGGCTAGCTGCTTGCGTAGATGGTATGGTATGAATCGTTTGATACGGGACAGAGTCTTGAGGGTCCCGTATGCCTTTGACGTTGCTTTCTTTACATGGGCGTTCCACTTCATATCCTCACTGAAGGTTACACCGAGGAGCTTGAATTCTTGGACACGTTCGATAGTTTTCTCGTCGAGCGATTTTATCTCGTAGTCGAACTGATGTCGCCTGGCCATTTGTTGGGTTGTAAAGAGCATAGTTTTTGTCTTTTTGGAGTTGAATAGTAGATTCTGGCTTCTCGACCATCGCTGGAGATCTTTGATATCTTTATTGATCTTCTCAACGCAATCGGCGAACTGAGGTGGTTTTGTGTGGCGATATAAACTGGTGTCATCCGCATATTGCATACATTCGGCATTAGTATTTGTTGACATGTCGTGAACGTATATGTTGAACAGAACAGGGTCAAGGATACTTCCTTGAGGGACTCCGTTCAGTACAGTCAGTCTGTTCGATTCTTTGTCGTTGACTTGCACGAATTGGCGGCGATTTGATAGGTAACTTGACAAGGCTGATTTTGAGAAGTTAAGTTTATGGAGTTTTTCGATCAGTATTTCAAAGTCAACAGTGTCGAACGCTTTTGAGAAGTCAGCCATGACGGAGAGAGTAACTTCACCGCTGTCCATTGCCTTGATGATATCACTTTTGATTTTCATACACGTGGTGTTAGTACAGTGTCCTTTTCGAAAGCCGGATTGATGGTTGGAAAGAAGTTTCAGGTTTTCGATATAATCAACGATTTGCATCATTAGAATTCTCTCGTATACTTTCGATAGGATGGGGAGAATCGATATTGGCCGGTAATCTGAGGGTTCTGTCGGTTGGTCGATTTTCGGAATGGGGGTGATCTTTGAGATTTTCCATTGGTCTGGAAAGGAATTCTCTTCGATTGCAGTGTTTATTATGTGGCAAATGGGACTAGTGATTTCATTAATGCAGAGTTTTAAGAATTTCGAGGGTATCTTATCTTGTCCGGTGGAACAATCATTGCGAAGGGAGAGGATTGCTTTCCTTGTGTCTGAGTAGGTGGTTTTGGAGAAGCTGAATGTGTTTGGGTTGACAGGAAGTGAATCGATAAAGTTGCGGAGAGTTTCTTCAGGCTTAGCTACAGAGTTCAAGAGCCTTACTGCTGTGGTGTTGTAGTGTTCATTAAGGGCTAGGGTTAAGAATTCGATGGATTGTGTTCCAAACTTCTTTCGGGCGTTTCGATGACAGAGCTTTCTTGTAAAAGTTTGCTTTCGTATTACGGATGTCTTTTTTCACCTCGTTTCGAATTTTACGGAATGCGGTCCAAGCTTGTTCGTCGTGTGGTCGCTCATGTGCACGTGTGCGAAGTTGATTGCGTTCACGAAGCTTTGCAGATAGGTTGAGTTCGTGTAGCCATGGAGCTGGTGGTCTAGTGATCTTACATTTGACAAGTGGCGCGTGTTCATTTAAACAAGATAAGAACAGTTTATTCAAGCAGTGCAACTTATCTTCTGACGATTCAAGTCCGTAAACGGTTGCGAAGGGGAGCTTTTCAACATCGGAGACGAATGATGCAGGATTAAAGTTGGTTTCGATGCGGATGTTTTTGTATCGTGGTTCGAAACGTGGTTTCTTCACGTCGAACATCACATACGGACCATCATGATCGCTGATTTCGTCACAGGGAAGAACGTTTTCGTAGTTGATTTTTGGGAGATTTGAGGCGATATGATCTATCAGCCTGCGGCCATGTCTGGTGGGTTTGCTTATGTGTTGCTTGAGGCCATGATTTTGTAAAAGTTCTCTATACTCTTGTGCAATCTCAGAGTTCTCAAGCATATCAATGTTGGTGTCACCGGTGATGACGCCAAAAGTGTGTCGAGCTTGGTCAGCCATATACGTTTGTCTGCAAGGGTAGGGCTTGGTTGATACATAGCAGCTAAAAGAAAGGAATCGTGTTTACCTTTGATCTCCATCCACATGTGCTCGATAGTGTTGTCTCTTTGGGTGATGTCATCTCGTTTCTTGTGTTTGACCGACTCTCGAATATACATGCCGACACCGCCTCCACGTTTCTTGTCACGATGGTGGAACTTGGGGACATAGCCTTCGATTGATACATGCTTGAGGAGTTGCGGGTTGTCTTTGAGCCAGGTTTCAGATAGTGTAATAATGTCAAACTTATAACTCCAAACCATTCGTTCGAATGCAGAGAAGGTCGAGGTTATCGATTGGGTGTTGAGATGGCAGATACTGAATCGACCACGATTTTCGTTGAGGGCTCGATGATGTTCGTCTTCCTTTAGATTTTCGTGCTCAGCTACTTGAATATCTGTCAAATCGCGAACACCGAAGAAAGGCAACCCAGTAAGCAGGCAATTGTGGCATGTCCACTGGTTAAGTTTATTAGAAAAGTTTTTCACAGTTCGATACATGCATTTGACGTGAGTTGTTTGATGACAAACCTTGCATTCGAGGCGGTACGAGTTCTTGCGGACTGTTTTGGTGCAGACAGGGCAAGCAAGCGGGCCTGGATTCATTTCGATATCGCCGGAGATGATAAGTTGAAAGGTTGCCGAGTGGTTCGCGTAGAGATTGATTGGTGCACAGAATCTCCTTTTGTTGTTGTTGTTGTTGTTTTGACGTCGGATCAAGTGTTTATTTTGAACTTGAAAAGTTGATTCATCATTGCGAAAGTTTTCGATTTGATGTATAACAAAATACATTATCAGAATCAGCACGGTTTTCTTCATCTTTTGCAGCAAAAATCAGCACACTTCTTTTTAATTTGAGCGAAAGTTTTAAGCAAAAACAAATTTATTTTCACTCTTTTGACGTTAGTTTTGAAAAACACGTCTAGCCGTTAAGAAGTCATTGCAGTGCAGTGAGTTTTTTTTTTTTTTTTTTTTTTTACGTGAAAGTATACCACAAAGCCAAATAATTACAAAACGGAGTATATAAATTACAAATTCCAAGTTGGTGCATCACACTTTGAATTGAGTTCCATCTTAAAGAGTCAAATCCTTTGTCTTCGATTCGTTGATGGATAATTCGATGTCGATTTCGCTGCTATGATTTGACTTGAAATATGGCGATCTGGAGCCCCGCAGGCACAAAACACATGCACGAATCAGGTGAAAATTAATTCGTAATCTGAGCCAATTCATAATCGTGCTATAGCTTACATTTCGTTTTTCGGCAATTTGCTCGGCAATTCGTTTGAATAAAACGCCACATTCTTTGCTCATGCCTCCGAAACAAGTGAACACCAATGGGGTGAATGAGGCTTGATCGACAGATGTAATACGTTTATTGTATGATCTTTTCTTTTCTTGCTCGTTGGCTCTGTGTGCAGCAGATAGCGTGGTTTTCTGGTAGGACTTGGCAGTGGGATTGAAGACCCTTACGTCAAAGAAAGCCATCTGACCTTTAGCCCAAACTCCTCTTGCTGCTACATCCACACGAGCTTCTTCGGATTTGATCGTACTAGCGGGAAGCGTTTCTCCCGTTAGAGGTGTCAAGGTTGGTTCCAGGTGTACGTCGTGGTAACACTCAGATAATAATTCGGCAGTGAAATTTCGAAGTTCGTTGTGTCGGATTACGATAAATCCGCCTTTGGGACAAGACAGTGCATGATCGATAGTAAATGGTTTATCACATACACAACGCGATGGTAGATTCTTCAATGGAATGCCGTATCGCAAATTAATGACATCCCAGAATTCTTGTTTTTGTAAGAAGAAGCCATTTTCTTTTATTGGTAGTGCAGTCAACCAGCTTGACGCTCCGTTTTCTAGCGTAGCTTCGAGTGTTTTCAGTTTAATCGGGCAGGTGATTTGTGCCTTCACTTCTTCGAGTTGCGACTTTTGTCTCTCGACTTTCTCTCTTTTCAATTCATTTGCGATGGTGTTTTGTCGCTGCGCAGTATCTGGATCATACGTGTTGTCCTGTTCACAAACTTTGTTGACCATCGCCTCAGTAATTTTTCGTGAGTTGGAATACTCAATCTTACATCTTTCTGATGGTATGGCAATTCCTAATCCACCAAGCTTTGCTGGAAGAGAAAACAATTTTCTCTCTATATCGTTACATATGTACCCGTTTAATATAGCAGGGAGTAGGCTGTTTCTGATAGCATCTTCTAAAGGTTGGAGGTTATTTGAGATGTTTGGTATCGTTCTCATTACATAAGTATACTTGTGTTGCAGACCATGGGTAAAAGCAGAGTAAGCTGCATGTGGATGGGTTTTAGCGATATCAGTCAAGTTATAGATTTCATTGACCCATTCTGTGACTTTGTTGTTCACATATTCGTTTTTGTAGTCATCGTTTCCAATTATCGCCCCAAGGTGTCTGTTACCTCGTGTTGTTATCTCGATGTTGGTCTCCGAGAACAACATATTTGCTTCGTTGATGTAGCCTTCCTTTACGATTAAGACACTTTTTGAAGGTTTCGGAAAGTAACCAATGTAAGGGCCAAGTTCGCATATGTTGTCCCACCAAGTTCGTAGTTGTGGTATTGTACCAATTCCAGTGAAATCATCTGCGTAAGCAATTCGTTTGGCAGTCTCTTCGCAAAGCATTTCGTTATCTGAAAGTAGCAGTGGTAGAATTCCAAGTGCATACATCGCCATGGCGATGGGATCACCCTGAGTGGTACCTTCAGCAGAAGAGATCTCCCCTCCACCAGTAACGAATAATCTCGCAGGTTTGAGGTAGCAATTCCGTACATATGTCGCAAACTCTGGACATAAAATCTTCATATTGTGTACTAGCACGTTTCTGTTGATGGAGTTAAACGCATTGGCAGTGAGTGCAGTGCAGTGCAGTCATTAAGCGCCCTTATACATTATTCCTGCTTCCTCCTTTTAGCGCCCTTCAAAAATGCGCCCCAGTCTATGAATATTTATTTTGGTTTATTATGGTAGCTACCGTGTGGTAGCCACTTCTTCTTATCATAAGAAGATCAAAAGTAACGCTACGAGCTTGTTTCTTTTTGAATTCCAAGTAACGCTCGTTAGTACAGCTTCACTCAAACCTGTTTGCTTGCAGATCAAAACAGACTTCCGAAAACACGCCCCACGCCCTCGGAAGTCAACGTCTTGCCAGTTGAACGATTGCCGCGCTCAGGTGGACGCTTCGTTCCCGCATCCACGCTGTTAGAAGTCGTTTTCAGGGAGCCCTCCACCGAGACTGAGTTGTGGTAGGGGCGCTAATAGGGGCGCTAAACACAACTAGATAACAGCACAAAAGGACCATGATGGTAGCCAAAGTAACGAAAGGCTCCTCGTTTGTCCCATTGTTTGACGCATACAAATATCGAAGCTTTCACAGTCTTCTTTTATTTTTAGGTGGAACGCGTCCATTAATTACATTGCAGGTTATACCGTATTTCCTGAAATAAGCGCAGCGACGCTTATTAAATTTTCATGTTTTTAGGTGCGGCGCTTACTTCAAAGTTTGAGCATGTTCATAATCATGAGTAATACACGCTTTTTTATTTATAAGAATAGCTTCTATAAGAATATCAGGGTGAAAATCGCCTAATTTATAAGAATATCTTAAGAATATTACAAGGATATCGTGTATATGTTACACTATCATGGAATCTTATTCTGAAATATAAGAATACATTAAGAATATGTCACCCTTATTTTTTGGTAAACCATAAGAATAATTCACTATGCTTATAAAAACAAAACTTGTATCATGGGAGATGAAATTTGTCTTGTGGTTCTTGCAAAGTCAAGTGCGTTTCGATAAAAAAAAAAAATACTGGATCAGCAGATACTGAATTAATATAAAAGAAAACTGTATCGAAATATATATATGTATTCTTACTAAGAATTTGATGTGGATGACTTTATTGATAAAGGGAGAATTAATTACGCATAAAAAAGGCTGTTTTTTACTATTGCCGATAGAAATCCAATATGCGTCGTATTCGAAGCGTTTAAAGGCGCTTATTTCAATTTCGTGATCTAAATTTCGGCGCTTATTGGAGGGAGGCGCTAAAAAGAGGAAATAGGGTATGTCATTTTGTTACTTGAATTGAGCACCAACTTGTAGTTTTAATGAAAAACCAAACATTGAATTTATTGAGTCAGGGATTGTAAAGATAAGTTTTACGCCACAGGCGACTGCTTGTGGCAATCAACTATTGCTCCCCACGCCTAACTTAGATTATCCATTGTCAGGAGACAAGACATCAACATTTTGTAATGAATATTTCAGTTTAGTGTACACGTTATGGCTGTTTCATGCTTTCATGTTTCCTTGATGTTTCGTTGCAGTTGAAATATGAACATAGAATATAAGTTATACAATATAAGTTTCGACCTGTTAGATAAATGCGATTTATAAAAACCTACAAATACACGATTTCATTTTAGAGCATCTTATGACCTCAAAAAAACTGTGTACAAAAAATCAAGTAATAGTGTGTCACGTACTTAACATTAAGCTAGATTTCCACGACATCGTTCTAAAATGACTGATATACAAAGTCAAACCACAAACTTAACAACATCGGAAAACGGTTTGACAACGAATAGGGGATGATTCATCTCAGCTGTTGTTTTACCATTCATTTTTCATTCATTTCTTCATAACACCCGTCATCCATCATTTTTCGAGCTCCTTCAGATATGTTCTTTCGCTCTCACGGAATATTTCGAGACCGACCCCAGTGATGGCTACATAGATCATGCCGCTATGTACAAAGATTATAAGAAAAATTATATTCGTATACCGCAACATATTTCTATGATATAAGCACATCAAGGCTGAAATAAGAAGAATTTGTTCTTCATATGGCCAGATTGAAAAAATATGTTAAGCATAAAAGTCAGGCTAGGTAAGCTAACCAGTAAACCTGACTTTACTTCAGAACTACATGTGGAGATTGTTTATAGTAACCAGGGACAACAGAAGCTTATTTAAGGTAGTGCGGCCAGCGAAACATTTGCAGCCGCAGCTGGGAGTTTAGAGGCACTGCTGCTTATTATAAAAAATGGTACTGTGCAAGCGTTCAGAAATAAACGGACGAACTGACAGATAAGTAAATTACTCTACACTGGCTCACCCTTCTAGCCATACTTCCATATTGCTCACATCAGCAACATTGGTAAAAAAATCTCGTTTTAAATGAAATTGACCATCCAATGAGACATGCCATATCTTGATGCGCTGATCAATACTTGTCGATATGCAAATGTCTTGTCGCACAAACTTCACAGCTGAAACAATGCAATATAATGCATTACTAATAGGTAAAAAATACCAAAATATTAGTCAGGCTTTGCAAATTTCACAAGAATACAAATACACGTCCTCGTGTCTAGATAACGTGTGTGCTAATGTAACATGTGTGTTTGCAAGCGACATTTACGTCATCACGATATGAAGAAAACAATGTTCTTATGCAAAGCCTTTAACTTATTATAATCAAAATACCTATCGAAAAAATGTTTCGTTTATATTTTTAAAATAAATACAAGAAACTTAATTTTGTCTCGCTCATAGATCTCACGAAAACATTTTTTTTTTTTTTACCTACTAACCTCTACGACGGACAGTGTTAACAACTACTTTCTCACAACTTCCGAACTCCGACAAAGTGAAACGCTTTTTTACCTGAACTTAATAGTTGACAGCACACAAAGGCTTCACATTACAGCAAACAAACAAACAAACCTGTTATCGACGAGACATGCGCACTAGTATGACATAACGATTGGCGAAGTTCGAAACAGCCTCTATCGAATACAATCTTGCGAATCGCCAACGCATTGTCATCCCCACCAGTCAAAACCAGGAAACCTAGAAAGTAGTGCACAAGTCACATGGAAACACAACTGAATTGATCTAAACAAGTAAAAGCAAATGTACGTTCAGTCTCACCATCTGATAGATCGTAAATGTCCATAGTATTAACACCAGATTGGTGCACGGGTACATGAAAACACGGCTGAATGTAACTATGTAAAGGTGTGTTGATGCTGTGAAACTTGAATTTATTCGAGTTCACGTGGTGCTTTTTTGTCGTTACTTGAACATGATCAACTCTGTGAATAGTATCAATCGCGGAAGAATCCGAAACTTTATCAACAATACGCCACGCTACGTCATCATGAGAATTTCCTATTGTTCTTTGGTTAACGACGAAATCGTTCAAAAGTTCCGTGATATTCCACATGGCGATCTTCCCATCAGTGGCAGCAGTGAAGATGATGCATTGTCGTTGTTGTTGTGTTGAACTGTTGTCTGATATCTGTATGGAATGCTTCACATTCAGAACACAGTGGTTATGGAAGTTCAGAGTTGCAAGAAGTTCAATCGTTTCGGTGAGAAGAATATATACTCTAAAAACGATAATAAACAATCTGGACGTGTACAATATTTCAGGGAATGTTTACATGGACAAAACCATGTGGATGTGCGCATAGCTAAAGCCGGATCCTCAACTGAACAATTTTGACGACGATCGTTATAAACTTTCGCAACGGCACGTGTGTTACTCTCTCTTGCTGATTCACCAGAAATCCCTTGGAATCGTCGCCAAAATTACGTAGAGGATACCAGCTTCTTCATTCAAACAACACTTCGAACTGCTGCAGAATTCTTGAATCCCCAACAAAACACTAACCTAGCATATCCGTCCGAGCATGCGCAGACACAACACTGAAAGCGATCGAGACTCTTGTGATCAGGATATAAAGTGGAAAGCAAGAAATTCGACGTGTCCAAATATCTCATATCATCTATCACGTCAAAACTCTTCGGCTGTTTGGAGGAGAGTTCAGGATTAAAGACTTCATATACAAGACCGCACGAAAACTCTTTTGCATATTGACGTGACAGGGCGTAAAATGCGTCGACGCCCATTTCTTTGCTATAGTCGTCAATTTCCTTAACTTGATTTTTCATTTGCGCTTCTGCTTTCTGGAATGTGTTCAATGAAGCGCCCTTTAGTTTCCATAATTTCAATGACGTGCGACTTCCGCATGAAATAAGGTAACCTTCTAAAGGTTTAATATTCGTTTGTATGAACGAGACATTTTTGACTCCACCAATGTGACCTGTTGCCGTATGCACAAGCTTCAGACAAGACAAGCGCGGGTGATCTGGGTGTAATGGTTAAAGATGCGACAAGAAAACCGTTGAAACAAATACGAAATAAAAGTAATAGTCTGGACGAACGATGTTAGATGTTGGCAATATTTCGGTAGGATGCATGGACGTTTTAGTGTGATTAACAACTTATATATTCAAATTAAAGCGAAATAACATTGAAGAAAAGATACAAAGATGGAAAGCAATCGTTGTATCTTCACTACCTGTCGATACCAACCAAAACACATCGCCTAAAATCCAACAAATCGAATGGAGATACAGAAGTTTCGAAGCGAAATTTTTCACAGCTCCAAAAAACAATAAAACCAGCGTTTAACTGAAGCGTGATTGATTACACCACAAGCCTTTCTAATATATCTTTTCGCACAAAACGACCTTTTTCCGAGGTGTTCACAAAACTTAAAGTTAATAACAATGAGATCACACATTCCTGATAAGATGAACAATAAATTTATTTTCTTGTCAGCATGGTTGTTTCTGCTCAAAAGAAAAAAAATTCCGTTTTAACAATTTCTGATATTTTGCAAGAGAAATAATTTTCTTTCGGATTTAATAACAGTAGGAAGAGAAAGCTATTTCTTGGTTACTTCACGACAATAAATATTATCGAGATAAATTTTTTCGTGAACATTCAGAAAATGTTGTTTAATATTTTCACCTGCAGCTGCACAGAAATAAGCCTTTTGACGAAGTTCCAGATGCTTCGAAGGAATGTATTCGTGAATTGGTCCTTTTTTAATAAAATCTACACCTCACCATGTTCATTACCACCCTCTACACCTCACCAGTTGTCAAATTATTGTCAAAAATTAAATTTCATAGCTAATGGAAATGGAAAATATTCGTGGAAATTTCAGTCATCATAGGAATTTCAGTCATCTCCGTATGATTTTTTTTTGTTCCAAGAAGTAATAATAGCTTTTAAAAAACTGTCTTTATACATACTTCCAATCACGTATCTTGCAAGTACTTTTAAGCACTGCACTTCTCTACCATGTAAATGCTCCTAGAATACAACATTTCGTGTGGACTGTACATGAACAATGAGTAATTGGGTTTTCAAAACCACCTCGGTCATACTAACCTGTAGGATTCGACCATTATTCCGACTGTCCCAGTCACATTTCAAAACATTAATGCTTGTTCCTTTTAAGTAGACGAATGAAATCAACGGACTAGTCTGAAAATAAAGATGACAATCATGTAACATCAATGAATCTGCTTTGCAAAATCTTCCGTTGAAAAAACTTACCGAAAATGGGAATTTCACATCCCATGAACGATAACCTCCTCCACACTTGATTTTGAATAACATTTCGTTTGAAGTGACACTCCACGCAGCAAAATAGGATTGCTGAGATGAAAGAAATCAGGGGGATCAAAGAACAAACGTTCACCACTACGCTTTCATACAACACATATCAGTTCCGCATGATTCAAATAAAATTTCAGCTACTAATCCGACTCTCATCAATAATTGATAAAAGTTTCTATATGCATTGAATCCTGTGCACCTCAAAACAGTCTAACTTAGTTCACATCAAATCCTAGCATCAACACTCAAGCGATGACTTAAGCTTTGATCTCACTTAGTAAAACAAATTTTACAAGGATTACAATAAGTCGATTTGCATATACTGTGTTTATCTTTGTGAGTTCGTTCATTCAAACTTAAGGGAATAACTTCAAACCATGTAGAACCCATAAACAATCACATCATCTCCATCGAACCAAATTCCTTCAATCCAATCCATACCTTTACACACCTATAACAGAAGAAGGGAAGTCAAAAGCTCTATGTCTGAGTTGAATGTTGTCTTCTCTGATGTTAGTTGGAACATACTTTCTGTATATCAACTGGCTCTAAAGTCTTGTTGAAGCCATTCAGTCGATATGTGTGATATCGACCATCTCTGCCAGTTGTGTAAATGTGGTTATCATGCAGATGAATCTTGGTGACGCCGGCTTTACCATGTGCACTTATGATGGATTGCAATGGTTCCTAAAGTAATTAATCCATTTTAACTAACTCAGATAATATTAAAAATAAAAGTTTTATAAGCAGACCTGAATCATTTTATCCAGTTATACTTTATGTGATACTTTGAACATTATAACGACTTGTCCTAACAATGTACCAAAACGAGACAAATAAGATAGTTCAATAAAAAAAGCCACATAAACTGAAGTTGGGAAAGGGGTGTTTATAATAACATGTTTTTGTGTTATGGAAACACAATATTGATCACTATAAGATCTATGCTTACTCTAGACATACATACCTGAGCAGATAAATGATACAGATGTAATGATCCTCTTCTGTCTCCACACACCAAATACATATCCTGATCCGAGTTGCCATGCAACAAACATGCTGAAGATATCCACTGTTGACGTGAATAAGGCAATATGAAGGTGTGCTCAAGAACAAGTGATATATCATGAAGACGCAGAAGCTTAATGCATCCATCAGGACCAGAAAGTAAAATGAATTTCGTTTTGTCAACAGTTAACCATAACAAATTGAATATTTTTCCTGAAAAAATCCTTTCATGAAAAACCACAGCACCAGTTTCTAAGAAAATGAACATAATATTGACAGGAAATTCTTCAAAATTCAATAAAGACCTCACACAAAAATTGACAGAAATAGTGCAATATGAAGAATGATATTAAACACACATGTTAATACTCTACCTAGTGTTTTTATACTTTTCTTCATTTAATGTTTTTTCTATTAAGGCCATGATACACTATTGATAATTCCATCAAATATCTTTCTAGACGGACCATATATGGAGTGTCTGAAAATTTTTTTGAGTTTAAGGCCATATTCGATTTTATTCTGAATATTTGATGGAGATAGCTGTCTGGTCTTGATATTTGGTGGAATAATCAACAGTGTATCATGGCCTTTAAAAAACGGAGCGATTCAGCCATTTTATGGACAAAAACACGGTTGCAGACATGTGTGCACTTACTTAAGCAAATAACTTTTATAAGGCCTTTTATATTTCCAATTGCAATATAGCTATCAATGATATCGGTACAGCAATAGGACATGAATTGCTCATCTTCATGTACAACTGACCAAGTTTGGTCCACTATGACATACTTCCAAAGAAGTCTAATAATAAGGAGAATTAAAATGATCAAATTAGGGATACTGACAAAATGATTCTTTAAGCAAAATTAAAAGAGGGTTCTGATGCACAGATCCCATTTAAAGCCAAGCTCTCCTTATTACAACACTAAACTATATACAAATGATTACCCATTATTTGTAAATGACAGTATACAATCATGACTAACTAGTTTAACAACACGTGGGAAATCATCCCTGCATCTATCAGTAGGAACATCCAAGGTCAATAAAGGTTCTAAGGAAACAAAGATGCTTAGCTAAATCAATGTTTTTCTTGAGTGTATAGAAAAAGCAAATGTATTGATTATCTTGTACTTCTCAAGTATCAAAATTTGGAACCTCTCTCAAAAATGTCTGCATCTTGCAAATACCAAAGTCTAATGGCACCATCTCCACCCCCTGTAATTATTTTTTGTTGACCAACATCCAAACTCCATATGCTTTTGCCTACAAAAAGATGCACAACAAACTCAAAAAATATGTGCAATTTTATATAAGTGCAATTTCCAAGATAACAGATTTTAAATAAAACAAAGGCAATTAACAAAGAGATTTTTCGGAGGCAGAAAAAGAAATCTGGATATAGGAACCCAATTTGGCAGAAACATTTCTCACAGGTACTCAGATCAGAATAAACAACAACTTCATAGAGTTTAAAAAAAGTTAGCTCCAGTTTGTTCAAACCCATAAAAACTAATTTCTATAATTTCTGATATTGCAAAAAGTATGCCTTTATGGCCGCCAAATTTTTTCTTCACTTTTCCATCTCTGTTCCACACAATGCAAACAGCATCTTCTCCAACACTTATGATGTTGCCGTCAATAAAACGAGCATCCCAAACCCTTGCACTGTGTCCATAAAATACTTTCAGACAAGATGTATCATTAATGTTCCAAAGTCGTATACTTCGATCATCAGACACAGAAATTAGCTGAGCTTTATCACAGTAGACTTGAATTCGAAAGATGACACCCTATGCATATGAAATTACAGAGTAATCAATTACAACATTGAAGCTTAAACCTAATGAAAGAACTTAAAAAGATGTAAATTGTCCATGCTGCAGAAATTCATTTATGTGATCACAATTTCAATTTTATATTTGTACAAATTCAAAAAAAATAATGCCGAAGATACTAATTATGAATTTTTAAAAACAATTTCCACTACTACCTCATGGCCAATGAATGATTTCCAAACATCGATAAACTGATGTCCATTCTTATCTTGTTGAACTGGCTTCCATAGTAATACTTGATTAAAAACTGTACCTGTTGCAACAATATGTTCACCATCCAAATTAAAAAAAGTGGCAGAATATCTGATATATATAGTTTAAGGTGAAAGAATGGCTAATGTTGCGCAAGAACAAACTACAATAAATTCAATAGTATAATATAACAAAAATGTAGGGGTTGAAATTTTCATGAATTAATTATGTGAAAACAGGAGAATTCAGTGAAGAATATTCATATGGAATTTTAAGAAGCAAAATGTTATGTTAAAAAGAATAATCTCCACTGTTTTAACTACCAATCACACACACCACCAACATCCTCTCTATCTACACCCATACTTTAAAGAAAATTAGAGTTTTGAAGTACAAGGTTCTATCCATCACTTTTGTGTATCATCATGTGTGTCACCATGTGTTTCAGATTATTTTTCCCTTCATATATTTATGTATTTATATTCTCCCTTCATATATTTGCTACTTCTGTATAGGGTTGTTATTGTGTAGCAGTTCTGATAGTCTTAGTGGAAGATGTGTACTTCATTCTAACGAATAAGAATATTAGGAATGTGACACATCTCATAAACCAATGTTGAAATGGATACAGTATACACTGTTGGTCACAACTGGATTTGATTTCATCATAATTGTTCAAAACATTCCATACAAGGACTGTATTATGAGCGGATATCAAAAGTAAAGCATTTTGAGAAAACCATACTGCATCCCAAATCCATCCCTTGAAATATTTTTCAGTGGTAGTATAAGTTAACCTAAGAAAAAAGATTTCAGGAGAAAAAAAGACTCGAAAATCATCCTGAAGGACAAGTATTGGGTTGTGCTTCCCATCAACCACATCTATTGGCGGTACCTGAATGTTTTCTTTTCATCACCAGTAAAAAATGTGGCACATCTCACACTTTTACCACCAAGAAATACAAGTTGATCAGTGTGTAGATTCTCACAAACTGGAAAAAAATCATCTTGAGTTTTATTTCTGTTTTATCAACACACATTAGAAATGATGTAAAAGTAACTGACTGTTTATCTTATGAATTCGAGCATGCTCAAACACTTGGTCAGTGCAAATTATATTGAAAGTCTTTAACGAATACACAACAATCCTGCAACCCTGACCTATGAAATAAAGCAGAGCAATGTACAAAATGGAGTTACCAGTGCAATCTATTTCATTTTCCTTTTAAACATTTAAAGCTTCTTTTCTGTTAAACAATTTAAACTGATTCATTTAAACAATAACGTATTCCAAGCTTAACAAACATTATAATATTAGAAAATGAATACTTGATTCCCATTAATACCTTAAAAAGGTAAGAAAACCTTTATGAAAAGATCACTTTTTTAATGAGATGGTGGTGTTCACAATCTAAAAAAATTGGGGGGTTGGGGAGACGGTAGAGACATTCCTATCCTGTTTTTTTTTTTATCTGAAATACTTTTCATCACAGATCATACATTTCAAAATTATTTTCTCTGGTGAAATGTTTATGCCTTTGTTTTTAAACTTAATAAAAAGCTTCTTATGGTCTTACGGTCACATGCACACTTAAAATTACACCAGACATCGCCATTCAATTCAAAGCAGTTCTTTTGTAAACAACCAAAATCAACTGGCAAAACTGACAAAACCCTACTTTCATAAAGACATAAAATTGAATTTGTTTCAAAAATCACTGATTTTGACATTCCGCTTACAAATTTAGGTTGATTTATTGAAAAACCATCCTCAAAAACATGTGATTATGTAAATTCAGAGAACAAGAATTATTATACAAAAGAATGTCTAGCTAAAAGGTAAAAATTTGTAAACACATAAACTGCTAAACATACCTGACAACAGATAATCTCCCAATATTTTTAAAGCTGTTACTGGACATTTTAGTAAAGAATCCATCCTACTAAACAACACATTATAATTCATCAAGCAAGAATTACCTTGTCAAATATATAGTAGAACTATTGCAAAATCATTTCCAAAATCGTTTTAAAGAACTGATATTTCAATAACATGGAAGGTGCAAATTTCCATATACCTAAATGTATAGCTCTTCCTTTAGTTCTTGGTCAAATTTTACAAAATTCAAAAAGCAATGATACATACGTTTGGGCTAATCAACATAAGATAACATGAGATAAGTAAAGGTTTTGACACAATTTTCTGAAAAAGGACTTTTTCACAAAATACAAACAATACAATTATATACATGATTTTAAGCCATTACTTTTTCTGTTTAACAAGCTATTTCTTTGGTTTCGTAGCAGCTTTGATCTTTAAAATAATCTCATTAACAGTCTGTCTGATGTTTGGTAGGTCTCCCTTGTTCGTATTTTGTTCAATGAACATACCACCAACGGTTCCAATAAGACCACCAATCACAAATCTTTTGTTGATATGTGAAAATATCACACCAGCAAGAAAGCCTTTTAGGAGTGACGAGTTTAATGGATTCTTCTTTTCATTATCAGACATGTCATATAAAAAGTACTTTATAAAAAAGATGATCTAAAAGTAATAAAACCATTTAAGGTGTGAGTAAGGGAAAAAATCATTGACTTTTCTGAAAAATGTTTTTTTGCACATCAGGATGAAAGGAATTTTCCAAGGTAAAACTATTTTTTCAGGAAGTGGATGGGAAGTCTGTTTATTTTCCAAAAACGTTGTATTAGCATCTTATTTGTGTACATTAAAGATCATGAAAAAATAAAACATGTTAGGATTAATATTGATCCTTTTGTTTTAAAATTCTGTTTCGTAAATTAATTAATTAGTTCACACAAAAAAGAAAAATCTTTGAACAGGCCTGGTCGTAAGAGGCATGCGATCGCACGCGCACGCCTCCACACACGCCAAGATTAATTTAGGCGTGTGGCAATCGCACGCCTGGCTTGTAATTACAAGTGTAATAACAAATGTTTATTTAAAAGTCAACAAAAATCTGTCCCAAAATGTTGAAAGTTTTGCTTCGGAAATTGTTCATGTGTTACGATTAAATTTTACAATAACGGAACGAAACTTTGCTACCATTTCAGAAGTGAGGTCTCTGATCGCTTTGGAATACGGTAGTGGTTTTGAATTAAAAATCAGTGCTTCGTTTGGTAGTAGAAAACAAGTCTACTCAACGAAATCCGCTGAGGAATGAAGAAGGAGCTTCATGCACGCGATTTTATTATGTATTATGTAGTTTTCTCTTTCTTTTTAACGTTCTTTTAAGTTACAAAAGTATGCGCAAGGTTGCAGTTTCGAAAAAATAATCTTTTATTTAAAAAAATAGCCAGCCAGGTGGTGACGAGTTAATGGAACGGAAACGTCTTTAATTTAATTAAAAAACAATTTGAACTTCAAACCAAAACGATGGAGAGTAATACAAATATTTTTTATTTTTCCTCTTTATTAATTTTTGAATAAATTTTATTTACCGTCAAAGTAATCTTTAACATTTTACGTTCCGAATCTTTGAAAACAATGTTTTGTTTCATTAATTCATTCTTCGTGAAAATCTCATTATTTTTACATATGACACATTTCAAATTTGACTGATTATCATACAGAATGAAGATCGTTGATCTTAACTGGAAAAAATTGATCGCACGTCTGTCAAAAATTTACACGAGCGCATGCCATAACTGATATCGTCAATTAAGGCGTGCGATGACCACACGTCTGCTAATTTTCTTACGACCAGGCCTGTTTGAAGCTCTTTTTTTCAGTGTTCATTTTTCGTGTCAGAGCCACTTATGTTTGATGTTCCATTTACAAAACGAAAAAAGCTCGAAGATTGAGATTTGGCTTACTGAGAAGCTAAAAGATAGATCTATAGTCAACTCTCCTTTTTCTCGTTTATCAGTATAATGCCTCCCAATATATTTAGTGCGGTTCTGTTTAACGACTCTGGTTATAGTGACCATATGATTTTTTTTTTCTGTTCTTCATATATTTTATGTACTTTATGTATTTCTCACGCTAAGGGCTAATTTGTCTCCGTATACATCGAAAGGGCGACCACAATAGTTACGACAAGAATTCTCAACATCGTTCAAGTTTACGTCATACGCCTGTCTTCATTTTTCATTTTTGACCCTTGTCTTCTCAACCTTCTTGTTCTTGTTTCTGAAGTATATGTTTATTAGCAAATGTTACTTTTCTAATGTTTAATTTATGATCGCGCACATACACTAGTCTTTCGCTATTTCAGTAGAATTAGCCAAATGTAAAACTTTGGAACTGAAATATAAACCGTTATTATTATTATTATTATTATTATTAAAACGCTTTTTTTTGTATCTTTTAATTTTGAACAGAACAGGAGTTATATATACTCTTGTAAACGAAAAAAATGAAAACAAAAAACAAGGTTTTAGAGAAAATGAAAGTAATTCTCCCCTATGATAGTGAGGTATACCTTAGGTTTACCTCAGGTATACCTTTGACACATACAGCATAAAAAAAACGTACCTGAACTGTACCTTAAAATTCAGGTACATAAAAGGATGAAGCAAACTACCTAATGTGCACCTACTATGTACCTAAAATGTACCTCAAGATCAGGTATATACATTATATAGGTACAAAAAACCACATACCAAAAGTGTACCTACTATGTACCTAAATCGTACCTCAAGATCGGGTACACTATGGGTACAAAAAGACACATAAAGTAAAGTATATAATATGTTTAATAATCTCAAGATCAGGTACAGTATGGGTACAAAAAGCCACATAACTAATGCAGGGTTGGAATTAAGGATTCGTTATTCGTGAATCACGAATCAATTTCCTGTTTCTACGAATCAAAAATTTGTAAAACTCCCATTTTCACGAATCGTTTTTGAACGCATAGCACTTGGATATTGAAAAACGACTTTATAAAAACCCAAGTGATACACTCATGTTATGAATAAAATTGAACGATGAAAAAATAGCATGTTTTCATTCAGAAGAAAAAATATTTTAATGGAACACCTGTCCTTTGTTCGTACGTGCTCCATAATTGAAACAAATTTTGCTCAATTCAATGAAAACATAAAAAACACATTATCATCAAAACCATCACAAACTCTTAATTTTCAGTTTAGAGTAGTTAGTTTTCAATTTTGCATGCTCAGTTTTCTTAAAATGGCCAATCTGCAAAGTTCGTTACGGTACGCAAGTGGGAGACTAGTGTGACCACTTATAAAGGATGTAAAATAAAATAAATTTCTGATCAATGATTCGTAATACTTGTTTTTCTTCACATCCTTTTCATTCACATTGCGCAACAATTTTCTTCATTTCGTTTATTTCTTTGTTAGAGAATATTTCATTCATTCGTTCGCACGTGCCGCATTGGTGCACGTGTAACAATAACGAAAAATGATATACAGTACAACGTGCTGTCCAACACTTCTTTGAGATTCCATGGCTGCAAAATGCTGTAATAATGGCGGCTGTATTTTGCGAAAGTGTTTTCAAACGGTGATCTATTTCTGTCAATGAAGGGATGTCGTCCCATTTGTTATAGTATATTATATTCTTTCCTTTCTCATTTAGATTATGTTCATTGTAAAACATATATTAGTAACTAAATATACATGCAAGGAGGTTCCCTTCATGAACATAATCTTTTACTAAACAGTTGATCTAATCATTGGAGTGAGATTTCGTTTTGGACTGAAATCATGACAATTTCGGAGTGCCCGATCGAAACGTGCGAATATGCAACCCCTGATATCGACATGGCAAGGAGGTTCCCTTCAGTCAAAAAAATTAGATCTTATCTTTCCTGGGATATAAACAAATAAACTTTTGTTTTAGATGATGGTAGGATCTGTTAAAATAATAAAAACAGAGACTCCTATGAAAAACAAAAAACATAAACAAATAGATAGCAATCATATTTACTCGTGCTTCGCATAAAACGTGAAAATTTTCTAATTTTTTCACGAAGCGATATTTTTTCCTTAATTCCAACCCTGTAATGTAAAAGATCAGGTATACAACGTGAAAACCTTGCTTGCAATAGTAATAAATTTAATACCTAGAGTGTACCTTATTTGTACCTCAAACATACTTTTTCTTTTCGAAAAAGAAATAATGGCCTGGAAGTATTTCTATAATAGGCATTAAGTATTAAGGTATGAATAGGTCAACAGATCCAAAACAAAGTCGTTCATTTCTTTTTGATACAAAGTCTCCAGGAATACTTATTATTGAATGCCCTTCAATCATTGAACGCTTGAAGGTTTGGTGAATTTTAGGTACAGTTAAGATATTCTTAAACAATCCAAAATTAACCTTTTAATAATGTACCCAATCAATACTTTCAATGTACCCAAACAATACATTAATGTACCCAACAAACTGTACGGATCAATTTTTACGAAATCCGAGGTTTGGCGAACGCTGTACCTCAAATGTAGTCTTGATGTACCTGAGATGTACCTTTGTTGGTATTCCTAGGTATACCTAAATGTCCTAAATTCGGCTTATTTATGTACAAGTGAGGTACAGTTCAGGTATTTTAACAGACGGAAATAACATGATGAAACTCAAAATTATAATTTTATGCAAGAATCTTGATGACAAATTATGATTGGCAAATTTCAGGGATTTTAGGCGTGTAAACAATACTGATGTAATGCATAAAAAGTTAAATACACACATACAGACAGAAAAAAAGGCTCGACAAGAGAAGGGCAAGCAACAGCTCGGCTCCCGTCTCGCATGGTGCAGAATAAACTTTGAAGTAAGATATTTATAAAACACGGAATCGATTTTTGAAATAATCTAGTCTGTGATAAATGCATTTAAAAAATTCAGTGAAAACTAGCAGGTTTGGAGATCTCTTCTGTGAAGACTAGCTTTTGTTGGCCGTAGATTGTGATGTTGTTTTGGCGGCAAATGGTAGTCAGAATATTTTCCTGAAATAATGTGTTTTGAGACTGAAAGAACACGAAAAGAAGTTCACTTTTTGGAATAACGCTTTTATATCTTAAGGATATTTTTTAGATAGTATATACGTTTAGGTTAAAAGTGACTTGTGAAAAGTAGTGTATCAGAAAAAAATAAGGAGCAAAAAAATTACCGTATCAAAAATGCGATAAACTCTTTTTTGCCATCAGAAGCACTTTTCCCTACAAAATTGTTCATTGATATGATAGTATAGCGGACCAAGTAACAATACCAACAATTTTCTTCTTTTTCTATCAAACTGTGGTGGTGAATGAGAATGGTCTTCCATGCATAATCCCAAACAGAGAGGACACTAAATAGAAATTCTGCTCATAAAAGTTTGCACCCATTCTCCCCAAAACTGTTACATATAACTGAAAGCAGAAGTTATATTTTAGTTCAATGTCAATTGACAAACCATCAATGAGAGTGTAATGTTTACATAATTATTGTACGGATTGATCATAAAACCACTAATTTGAAACTTATTAGATTGTGTTTGCACAATTTTTTTTTGTTGATACCAAATTTTGTTAAAAACAGGATAAGGCCGATGGAATATGTTAGTTTAGCGTCACTTATCTCCTGAAAATGTCATGCGGCATGTTTTCATTATTCATTATTCATTAATTTTGTTTTTTGCCATTACATAGCCGGGAGAACACATCAAATACACCATTTTGTATTATATTATAATCACTGAGATCCCGCCTGTGGGAGATTCAGTACTACCTCGAGCTTTTAAATTACTTCAGACCTGCTTTTTCTTCAACCACATTTAAAAAGAAGAAGAAATTTTTGCAAATTAGATATATTTCGCAAAGTTGGTTTTTTCAGCATGTATTCCAAAACGCTGCAAAAATTAATGTCTACTTCAATTACGTGATCGAATGTCGAAATTTCGCTACATTTGTTATCGCGAAGTCATTAGACGCACCCGGAAGAGCAACAACTTGGACATTTTGAACTGGGATACGATGGTCGGTGGTGGGTAGGCAGGCAAATGAAGTGGATGATGTATTGTTCTTGTTAAGAATTGTCATTTTGTATTGGAATAATGAAATTTTGTAAAATAATGAACTTTTTGATGCGGGCATTTAAAGTGATGCGGGCGGGTGATGCTAAACTAATATAAAATTTCCAATCTAATTTTATTACTATCGTTAGAAAATTCTGAATTTTTTTTTTGTAAAACTGCAACGGTGTTTATACACAGAAAGATATGAGAAGCAGAAATGTTTTGTTATTTTGACAATTTTCACTCTGCTTGCTGCTTTTCTAAGTGATAAAATATTATCAATAACTGTTTATACTATGGATATACATATTATACATAAAAATATACTGTCAATCGTCCTAACTTTAGACATCCTTTTTAAATTCCTAACTAACAAAAAAAGTAGTAATAATAATCTATAGTATACTATCAATTAAACTAACTCCAAAACTTATTATTACTAAACTAAACAAATGCAAACTTGCTGAATATTTAAGTCAAGTACTCTTGAGACATAGGTTGCACAGAGATAATCTCGGAACTTTGCAATGTGATTATGTATGTGATTTAAAGGGATCCCAAGGTCATAATATAAATTAATACTATTTTAAAGGATATAGCCAAAAATAACGTTAATTAAATTTTTGCTCTTGTAATTCATCAGAAGTCCAGTATTACTCGATTCAAAACACGTTATTTTTAAACTTGAACTCTATTTTCAACTCTATGCGCCAGTCCTCTTAGCCAAATTTTTAGTTGTGACGTATCATTTGAGTAGCGGCTCGCATAATAAATAGGAAATGTCTGTGCCATCATACCAAAAGAGCCAGTAAAACAGCAAAATAAAAACGAGCAAATCAAATGATGAATGAGAAGATGTTAATAAGGAGTTATAAACCCCTTAAAAATTGCCCAGGGCTGTTTTGCATGATTGTCAGGTTTTCATTTATGCTCATAATTATGTTGTTCATGGTTTTGAGTATTGGCAACAGAACAATTTTGGTAAAAATTTGATGATGGACATTACATGAAGTCTTGTATGTCTTTCAAAAGAATAAATGGGGTGACTTTAATGTTTATGTTTATTGCCAGTGGAGATGTGAGTGTGTTGAAGTATTTGTCTATTCTTTCAAAAAAAATCAATTTTTCAGGATAATATACACAGAGAAATTTAAAAAGCAATATGGCGGAAAGTTTTTCTACTCCTCCTAATCGCACACGAAGAAGAAGACCCGTAAATTCCCCAGCTTTATCTGTGTCTTCTATTCGCCTGGCTGATAACGATGATGCGGAAGAAAAACGATTACGTCGCAAGTCAAAATTGCTTACAAATAATATACTTAGTCCTGGTGGCATACAAGCATCACCTGGTCGTCAAGCTCAAAGTGATAAAGACAAGTATGATATCGCGTTTATTGGTGTTTTTGTTGTTTGTTTTATTCATTGAAATTCTTGTACAATCTTATTTTTATCAAATTAGGCGGAAATCTATTAGTCTCAGTCATGCGGGCATGACAAATACACAGTTGAAGGAGCACTATGCCAACTGCATCAAATTATCATCAGAAAATGTAAGTATTTCAGAACCAATTTCAAGATTTACTATTTGGTAAATAGCAGAAATTTCTAGCTCTAAAACTGTTTGCTGAACAACGTTTATACCAGGCCTAGTCGTAAGAGGCGTGTGATCGCATGCGCACGTCTCCACACACACCCAGACATATTTAGGCGTATGCCAATCGCACATCTAACTTGTAATGACAAGTGCAATAACAAATAAACAAATAAACTTCTTAACTCAACAAAAAATCATTCTCAATAATGTTGGAAGTAAAAAGAAATGGTTCTTCAATAAAATCTTATAATATTAAATGGAAAGTTAACAAAAGGATCTAAGTTTGATCTTTCTAGTTAATATGTTGCCTGTTACAAAATAAGTAAATGATAAAAACAAATTAATTAATGAAGTTGATATCCTGCACTTGACGATATAATTCTGCATGCTTTTAATTCAGAGAATGTTGTTGCGATATAGAGTCAAAAACCCCTGGTAGAATCAGTCATAGAACAAGATGGTAAACTGATACAGGACATTATGTTCGACAGTACAGGATCTCACGTCAGACATAGTGCAATTCTTGCTGGAAAATATCCAATGCCTGGCGCTTATTTACAGCCCAACATTGTTTTGTTTTATTTCTTGTTAAATCGTTTTGCTTTGTCTCTTGTTAAACTCATTATCTGTGAAAATCTCAATTTCATACATGATGCATTTAAAAATCACAAAAATATATAGCATTGCTATTAAACTTTACTTGAAAATCATACAGTTTAAAGTTTGTCAATCTTAAGGCAATGGATACTGATATCATCAATTAAGGCGTGCGATGACCACACGTCTGCCAATTTTCTTACGACCAGGCCTGTATACTGTCTAAATTTATTTTGAAAACTCTCATATCTTCTTCTATGATATTCTTATAAGTTAAGGTAAAAAAGGCTACAGTATTCAAGATTCTACATTGACGCATGAAAAAGCCAAATATTTTTATTTCCATTTTTAGAAAATTAATGCGAAAAATGCATTTGGTCTTCACCTGATTGATTACATGAAAGAATTACTGAAGCAAAGTCAGAAAGAAGAAACAGGGACAAACTTCCAAGTTGCCAGTTGCACGCTGGATGCTGGAGTTAAAATTTATGCATACCGTGTCGATTCTGTTCATAATGAAGCCTATAAAGTTCTTGGGAGTCTCGGACGAACTAAAGACATTGAAAATGGTAATTGCAAATTTTACTCCAATCCCTCTCTTTGAATTTTATGGAGAATTGTATTTTCGTTTTATTGTATGCAGTGGTCAGAATATCATTTTGATTGGTGTTATTTTAGACCAAGAAGATAATTTGGAAGTTGCCGAAGAAGGAACTCAACCAACTGTTGCCAAAAAACAGCGCAAAGTAATTTAAATTTTTGAAAACCATCATCCAGCTGAACTCTCTACCCTATAAGTCAATATCTTGTTGTCATAATAGGAGTGTCAGCTTTTTACTCTTTATTTTGTCTGTACAGAAATGCTGCTGTAGCTCTAATGGGTTTAGAACAAAAACTCTGTGTTTTTTGTATTTTCAATACGTTCCAATCTTTTCCGAGGTAGTTATTATATATCTGGAGTTTATTTTGTTTTTAGAAAGGATCAGGCAAGACAATAGAAACTAATTTTAAAAACATTAATTGCGAAGAGTATGATTTAGATTTCGAGGTAAGATCTCTTACTTATTTATTTATAAATTTTACTCAATAAACTTGGGAGCTTTGAATAATTATTGCATACAAGAAATATATATTTTTGTATAATTCATTTTTCTTTATAAATGGTATTAGAATAAATAGTTTCTGAGTTAAAAGCAAAAGCTCCCCCCAGTTCCATCTCAGGGTTGCCACACCCCAAAACTCCCCAATTCTCCTCAAATTTGATTATTCGAAACCTTTTTTCAGAATTTGTTAGTTAAAAATTTGTGATCCTCAAAATGTGCATTTTCTGACGCAAGTGAATATAAACTTCCTCCTATATTTATTGAAAATTCCCCTCAAAGCTCCTCAATGCTACTTAATTTTGACTCTTAAAAAAAGTGGCAATCAAGTGGTATCATTATTTGCTTCTTGTTTTCTTTGTTTTCAGGTAGATCCTTTCTTCCACAAAACATCAGCTGCTTTCGATGAAGGTGGAACTTCTGGTTTACTTTCATTTCAATTGAGATCAAAGTCTGATCATAATGACATGTTGATGGATTCTCTGAAACACTTGAACGATATCCCATTGGCAACAGTTGGCGAAAGCACCAGAGATGATGAAATGATTGATCTTTCTGTCCTTAGAGGTTTGTCTGCACTTAGGATCTGGTCGTAGAATCTCTACAAAGTCTCTCACAAGAAACCTAGGATCTTTTTTCCTGACCTGTCCTTTGAATTTTTTGAAATTTACTTTTAGACATTTACAACAAGTTCCCCATTGATTCTTTGGAAATATGTCCTCAGTTCAGTACGTTCAGATTTACTGGTTGGGATAAAGACTCTCAGGTACCTTACAGAAGCCCTTCAATTTATGCTTCTTATGTTTGAAAAATGTTTCGTTCAAATGATTGTGACAGAATTGAAAGATAAAAGATTTTTGCAATAACATGAAATTGAAATTTATATTGCACAAAGATTTTTCTTAATAGACCTCCACTGTTGGTGTGTAACATTTTCAGTTCTGTTGGTTCCTTTGAAAGAAAAATTTATCTGAACATCTATTTTGCCCATCTGTTCTGGTCATTTTTTTCTTTGCCCTTTAGGATGTTGATGGTGGTCTTAATATACCAGATGACAGTTTTGACGATAATGTTCATCGCTTCGATGAAAATGCACCAGGTATATATCCTGTGTTATTGCAGAAAGTGTGATGAAATGTGTAATATCAGCTAAAACCAAATCAACTGAAAAGTCACTGTCTTGATCATTGTTATTTTCCAGTGTTGCCAGATACCATGGAGAGTTTTGATAATGGTGTAGATGCTGACGGTGATTATGATGATGTAAATATGATTGTTTAGTTACTATTTTACACATTTTTTTTTTCATTACAAACGTTGCAAGAAAATCGAAGAAGAGAAAACAGTGCAAAGTTTGACTGCCAAGTTTTATATACATTTCATTTAGCAATTGAAGTGTACACTTATTCCATTGATTGTATTAAAAATACCAGGAGATAGTGCAGGCTGTCTGTAACATTCTTTATGATAAAGTCATTTCTTCTTTTAGAATGAGCAGCAGACTGATATTGGTCCAATCCAATTTGACAGCAGAGCTGCTGAAATGTCTAATGGCTCCATCAGGTTTTTAGTGGAGTTTCTTCTTTTCTTTTTCTTTTTTATTTATCCTTCATTCCTGAATAGTTCACTCTCATTACGTTAAGAAGAACTTCATACAGACTATTATAAACATTAACGAATGAAATCATCTCTTTAAACTATTTTTCTATGGTGGAAGACATTGTAGCCGTCTCTCGCCAGTCTACTGTCAGTGTCTCAAAAACACAATTTATTGCTTGGGAAGACTGACTACAAATCAACAAGCGTCTAAAGATAATCTGAACCAATTTGTTAATAATCTGGTTTTGAATCAGGAACCTGTTGACGTAATGCCACGCCTGCTAGTTGCCCAAGGACTGACAAACTAGTGATGTATATCTGTTAAATTGGATAACCTAATACTGACTAATATTACAGAGTTTATCTATTTATTAGTGTCATCAATGCAACTGGTTCAACGCACTTGGCATTATCTCTTCAACCGAGTGAATATTCATACTTCAGTCAAGATATATTATCAACATGGGCTGGCCCATTGCACTGGAAAGTTAAACCCAAGTCCAAAGGTACTATAGATTTCTGTGTTGAATAATTGCTTAACTACGAATTTGCAATTTTGTTTTTCCTTGTTTTATTCAGATAAAAATGTATCATCTTCGACAACATCCACGAAGACAGTTCACAAAAAGGTTGCTTTAAGAATAGACTATGAAGACGATGTAGACTTGAAGAAGAAATACTTCGCAGCAGGCAAGGTAACTGCACTATTTGATACAGAAGTATTTGTAACTTTATTTCCAAACAAACGTTTTTTTCTGGCTGTACATTCTTTAAATGTCCTATCGATCTTGCAGATGCTAGTTTGCTTACTTTTAAGGCCTCGACACACTTGAAAGAATGTACTTTAGAGAAGTATGCTGCCCAAATGACCGTTCTACCACCTGATTTACACTACGAGGCCGAAAGCTTATTCAAACTGTTCATTCGAGATTATGTTACTGTAAGTAATTTATTATTTTTCGACTTGAGCGTCAATATTCTTAAGTTTTACCAAAACATCAGCATTCTTAAAAATACACTCGTTGACGAAGAAATCTTTTCATAGATCAAGAAACAAGCAGACGCTAAGGAACTACAAAACGAAGGTGAAGTGATAATCCTATCCGGATTGTTTCATGCGAGGTCTAATCCCAAAAAGCTTTTACCAACTGCAACTGTTTTTGTTTTGTTGTTTTTTTTCAGATGAGGAATGGTATGACTACGACAATAAAAACGACAGAGAGGGATTCTGTCCACAAGTTGACGTAAGTTTATACGTCAGATATCTATAAATAGAACGGTGTTTGCCAGCTACCTCTCAATCGCAATCTGCACTTGTGTAAACAACAAGAAGATCCTTTATGAAGATTCTATTCTTTGATGTTTCGACATGCTGGTTGTAAAGTTTTCATTTTTTAGAACGACATGGCTGATTACGACGACGATGATGACAATGGTGGCGTTGATGTCGGTGACATGACTTTTGATGATTTGGCGTCACAACCAGTTATGCATGATCTGTCGGCGTTAACTGGAGACAATCTCGTTGCTCCGCCAAATAAGGTAATCAAGGTTCGCGGTGATAAAAAAAAAACTGGTGACTAAAGTGTTGTTTCAAATTTTCTTTCTCAATTAAAACTACGTTCTCTCATTTTGTTATTATTCCAACTGACGAAAAACCTTTGATTTTGAAGGTTGCCATGTTGCATGATTATATTTCAACCAACTTTATTATGTCTTGAAGTCATCAGTACTGATCTTCTTAACACATGTTCATATGTCTGATGAAGGTTCGAGTTCTGGACATCAATTATGCTAAGTCAGCAAAAAGAATAGATGTGAAACGATTGAAGGGAACTATGTGGAAGTTGTTATGTCAAGAGAAATCAGACGAGAAGGTAACTGAACTGGCATTCAAACCTCCAATTTGAAGAAACCCATCAACGTTCATCTATATTTTTTATATTACCTCTCTGAGTGATTTTACTGAGCATAATACTACCTGTATTGACTCCATGTTGATGGAGGACCTTCACTTAATTTTTTCTTTTGATTCTCCTCTCAGGAAAACAACGAAAATAACAATTTACCGAAACCTGCAATCGAGGTGGATGAAAAAGACAGTACTGCGCATGTGTCGGGATTGTATTCTTTCAAAACAATGTATGAAGCTTTGCCGAATAAAGTATCCAGTAACATGGCGAAGAATTTGTCTGGACCAATCGCTTTTGTGTGTTTACTGTATTTAGCCAATGAAAAGGTGTGTTGTATGATTTTATTAAGATTATTTTTTTCATTGATTCTCAGCCTTCATCGTGATATTGGGATGAATCTTAATCATTTGTAAGAATTAATGAGTAAATGAATAAATTAAGTTCCACCGTGTAGCTACATCTCGAATTTTGTCTCGTCCTAAAGCTATCCTCCCAAGTAGAGAGAAAACCTGCCTATTGTGAAGAAACTACTTTATGAGAAGTTCTGGTCCCTTGACGTAACAGTTCTTTCCCTTGACGTAACAGTTCTTTTCCCTTGACGTAACAGTTCTCTTCCCTTGACGTAACAGCTGGGGAAAATGCAGGTCGGGTGCCGAAAAGTTGGGGGGAAAATTGGTCGCTTTTGCCCGACTTTTTTTCCCCTGATAACGTACATTATAACTTGTTTTAATGCTAGTTTGTATTTTAGACGTTGAAACTCACTGGAACGGACGGTATGGACGATATCATCATAGAAGAGGGCGTGTAAAACGTATTGGCGTTGTATGTTAATTCCTTGAACCAACATTGATATAAGTGCACATTACTTATTGGCCCTCGTTAATTTCTTGTTGGTTAAAAACCAAAGTCGACCATTGATATGCTTGATACTAAGCGGTCGTTTCTGTTTTTTGGTACGCTGTTCTGTTGAACCATCAGCATATAGGAAAATGAAATGGTAGATATAATAATCACAATAGTTCAGCTGACAATTTGTCTTCACTTCACTGGTATAACGTTTTATGGGGAAGTGAGGATAGATTCAATATATGTCCCAATCCTTCAAATTATATTGAAGATTGAGGTTTCACTGTAACTTTCTAGTGGGGAGAAATTGTCAGTAAAATAAACTTGCAAATGTAAATATTCATCATGGTGATAAATTGACAAATTCATTCAAAATTCCTCTTCTTTCTTCCAGTAGCATATAACTCACTTTCCCAAAAAAACATGATATACTCGCTGAAGTGTTTTGCTAGAATTCACGGCTGCTTCCGAAACGTCGCATTTCAGATTTTAGTGAACTTAAGCAACTACGACGGCAACGTGGACGACGACGTGAGCAAAAAGAACAAAATAATAAAATTACTTGTGAATAGTATTTTGAAGAACTTCTTTTTATTGGAGAACTTATTCAATTGATAAACTTATAACGACTAGAAAGTTATCGAGCTTCTATGAAATCTACATAAGAGAAAAAGACTTTCTCTATAATCGCGTCTCCGTTGTCAGTACGACTTCAAATCATGACTTTTCACGTTGTGTATAGAACGTGCAAATATATTAATGATGTAATTATCTTATAAAACTTTCCCAATAGTCTCATAAGTAGTAGACTCCCTTTCAAAACAAATTCCACAGAGAAAACGAAGCTTCTGTTTTAAACACGTCGCCGTCTTCGTTGCCGTTGCGATTGCTTAAGCTCCCTATTAACTAATCGGCCTCGGTTTCATTCATTGCTCCATGGTAATATCGAAATAATTTCTGCCGAACATTACGTCTGTATAAAGGACTGGGCTCGAACGGACGTTGAAACGTCGAGACGTTTTTCTTTTTATTACATTGAAAACTGCAAACACGTATGTAGACTTTAAAAGAAATTTATTTCGACCATCCTGTTCATCTCTAAATGAACAAAATTGGTAGAAACGTCTGACTACTATGATAAACAAGTTTCAAATAATAGAAAAATGTAGATTTAATGACTTCTCCCACTATATGCAATAAAAATGCGATTTTCTCTTTATTTGTTGACTTTAGGACACCCGCGGTGGAGTAAAGTCTTTAAAATACCCTTGGTTTCTCCTCCTTCTCTTACTCCAAGTTATGAACGATTTCGTGTAACATACATGACATCGTTGACAAATTTGTTGTGTTGACACGCGAGACATGTGGGTATGTGTTGACACACGAGACATTTGGATATGTGTTGACACACGAGACATGTGAGTATGTGTTGACACACGAGACATGTGGGTATGTGTCGACACACGAGACATGTAGATATGTGTTGACACACGAGACATGTAGATATGTGTTGACACGCGAGACATGTAGATATGTGTCGACACACGAGACATGTGGGTATGTGTTGACACGAGACATGTAGATATGTGTTGACACACGAGACATGTGGGTATGTGTCAACACACGAGACATTTGGGTATGTGTCGACACACGAGACATGTGGGTATGTGTTGACACGAGACATGTAGATATGTGTTGACACACGAGACATGTGGGTATGTGTCGACACACGAGACATGTAGATATGTGTCGACACACGAGACATGTGGGTATGTGTTGACACACGAGACATGTGGGTATGTGTCGACACGAGACATGTGGGTAGAGTAGATATGTGTTGACACACGTTCTGAGGTCTTCTTGTTCCTTGTTAAAATTTGCCTGCTCTAAGTTCGAAAATTCCACGAATTCTTTTCTCTGCAAAATATCTAATCTTAGAAGTTGGGTTTCATGTTCCAATTTTTAACAATGGCCTAAATTTTTGCCCGATAGATTTTGCCCGTTAATTTTCCCCAGTAATAGTTTTCCTCGTGAACTTGTTTGTAACAACAAAATTTCTGGTAATTTAAGTCCGATTTCCATTCAACAAAATATCCGCGCGGACGTAGGTAATCCACACTGAGTGACACATGCGTATTGGCTAATTCATAAGCGTAGATATGTCCGCTCAGCGAACAAAAATAAAGTTAAAAAAGTTTAACTTTTTTTAAGCCCGCCGACGTCCGCTGATAATTTCAGCCAATCGTGTCTTTTGATTTCCATTTGCAGCTGTTTGGCCGCTCGGAAAATTCTACGTCGGGCGGGCATAAGCGTTGAATGGAAATCGGCCCTAAAAGAAGATGTTTTTTTTCTCATAAATAAAACTTTGGCTGAAATGCGAACGGTAAATGAATGAATTCAGTCTCATTCTCGTAAATTATCCTAAAATTTTGCTTATTTAAGTACCTTTATGTTACTGAATAGTTTTTAATTGTTTTCGTCGCAGGGGGTATTAATGATGTACATTAATAGCTTCACAATAGCTTTTTTCAGTGAGACAAAAGAACGGAAACAATTTGAAGATGCCACCAAAACAACGATGGTGATGATGATAAATAGCATATCCTGTAAGTAAAATACCAACTATGATTTAATTCTCCTCACTTCAATTAACTTCTAAGGATACATTTCGCTATGTCGTGTTCAAGGGATATATACGTTTGTATATAATAGAACGTTCGTATGTCACGCTAGGATAGATATTGCTTTGCATTTCCTACACTCAAAACAGTTTGACTCGCTATCAGCATCATATGTGAAGTTATGGTCAACATGTAAAGAAGTGTTTTTGGTTTCAACAGTTGACTGTTTTTTCAAAACAACACCATGGATGACCGCCATTTCCAAGTTTATTTACTTCTGCAAGTTTTTTTAAGCTGTAAGTTGAATTCTTATACGGTTGGATTAGAACAAATTCTCCCTACCATTCAATATTTGTTAAATTGATCGTTCACACGAGAGACAAATTTGAAAGCCTGGTTCAGACCTGACGATTACGACGATTATAAAAAAAATCGTAATCGTCAATCGCCAGGTCTGAACACTCTCAAGTATCTCAAAATACTAATTTCAAAATTGTTTCAAACACACGATACTTCTTTCTCTTATTAAGTTTGAACTTCTTTGTAAAATTTGAGCGGTTCTAGGACAACCCCTGTCACCAGAATTGTCCTGTCACCATTTGAAGCACGTGCCTTTACGATCTTAAAACAATAGAATTGACATAAAATTCAATAGATTTTTACATACAATAGATGGACTATGACGATAAAATATCAAAAAAATTTACATTTTGTCGTCGTAAACGCCAGGCATTAGACGATTACGCTCAATTTTAATCGTCGTCTGACTTATGACGGTCTCAAAATTAACACATGTATTTTAGTTTCAAAAAATATCTTTGGATGACGACTTTTTTCAACTTTTTTATACAACCTTGGGCGGAACAAACAATTAGACCTTCATTTTCTTTTCTATTATGTTTTTGTAGCATATGACAGTGTCACTCATCACGTCTCTACAAACGGAAAAGATTACACTTCTTGTGGCACCGAAGTTCGTCCATGCAAGTCGATAGAATACACATATACCAATCATTTTGTAAATAACGATACCATTTTGTTACATAATGAAAACAAACAAGTTTACGTCATCCACACGCCGATTTCTATACACAATGATACAATAACAATCTCCATTGAAGGTGCGCAAACAAACGATTCTAACAAACCCATCATAAAAGGAAGCAACTCCAACGTTACACATCTGTTCAAATATGTTCGCGGAAAACACGTGAAAATAGCAGTGACAAACCTCCACTTTGCTGATGTTGGTGTGATTGATGGGAAAGACTTGTATGACGATATAGTGGCCGGTGTTGTCATGGTTATGAATTGTTACGTAGCAGAAACGAACACCAGCACATCATTGTTCAACATAGGAACATATACGAATAAAGCATCTACAAGATCATTGACAAAACAGCTGCTCGTACTCCTCGTGTACAACACCACTTCCTATTTGAATATCGTTTGCAATACACAATCAGTGTTCCAGTTATCGGTGAGAGACTCTTCGTTTGTCCACGGTGCTATCCACGTTGTTGTAGTTGGTAAAACGTTAGTGGCATATCCAACGCAGATTCTCATTTCTAATACAACATTAAGTCTAACATCTACCTTATATCGACTGTATTTCGTAGGCAATATCGATGCTGTTGTTAGTAATGTCACCTTTCTAAATGGTGCAGGAATATATGGGCAAAGTTGCCATTCAATCACTCTAAACAGTTGTCGATTCACAGATACAGCTGATGGAATGTTCATTCAAATGATAAGTGTGACATCAGTTGTTATGAGTAAAACTCTGTTTCATGACAGTACAGTGCTTAGAGAGAACGCGGCGTTAGTTTTCATCCAGTCTTCCAATGCTCGACTGACTGACACGATCATTCGCAAAAATAACTGCTCTACCAATATACGTCAATATTTGGCTATATTTGGCTATCTATCGACCATTTCTATTGATAATTTTATCGCTGAGTTCAATAACAAAATAACGGGTTTGTTCTTTCTTCAATGTTTAGCGTCTGTGAACAACGTGTTCCATAGAAGTAACGAAAACACAAAAGGTATAGCAATAACCAATAGTTTCAACGCTCAACTTAAGAACATCAACTTCTATCAAAATCTGTTGAATTACCAAAACAATTCTGATATCATTTTGGTGGAATTCAAAAATGCAACGGCCCTCCTGCAGAAAGTATATGTTGGATATAACGTAAACAAATTGTCGCAAAAAATGATGGGATGTATACATCTTGGAAAATCTACTGCGATAATAACCAGATGTGTCATCAAAAATAACATAGGCAATGTGACAGGAATCACTGGTCTTGATAGTACAGCAATCACAAAACATCTACTAGTGTTCGATAACAACATGTGGATTTTCTTTTCCTTCCGAACACACCAGTTTCCTCGCACATCAAGAGATCGATTAAAACTCGCAAATGCGACGCTTAGAAACAACACTATCCATACTGTCTTCTACATAACAGCTCTCAAAAAGCTGGAACTACAAAACATCACGGTGTTACGTAACAATATGGTGTTCGTAACTATGATCAAAGGAGTTGAAACATCTCCTACATTTTCGGAAGTCCACTTAGAAAATATCACAATAGAGGGATCGGTTATTTTTCATCCCATCAATGCTTTTTACGTTATTCTGGCGATCAAGAATTTGTTACTTTTCGACAGTACTGTGAAAGTCGCTATTGTTATCAAAAGTAGTACGGTAACAATGCGACGTCTGAATATCTCTCGAGTAAGTAAGACGATGGGTCATATAAACATCCAAAATTGCAATATAGACATGCAATACGTCAATCTAGAGCAAACTGAAGGACTTGCTATTATGATTATATCTCTGGACGATCAACAACGAATCGTAAATATTGCTGACACGCATGTACTAGCAACACGAAATAAAAACGGCTTGATCAGCGTAAGTACAGTTCCTAGCACTAAAATCACAATAAGACGTGTGACGTTCAAACTGTTGACGTCTATAAGTGACTTACCAGTCATCTCTTTTATGTTTGACACGATTGGAAGAAACATATACGTTACATATGAGACAATGCTGGTTGAAGTTTCTGTAACATGTCCAACGAACTACTACCCCTTCAAATATAACACTTCCGACTTCATAATACTTGTATCGTATTTTTGCAGACCGTGTGACCGCGGATTATACACTTTGAGCAATGGTTCAACTTCAATTCGATATGTTCGCAACAGCAGTCACTTAGATATTCAAGAAAATCATAAATTTGAAGAATGTAAACTATGTCCCGCAGGTGGAAAATGTGATATCGGTGTCCAAAGTAATGATAACTTTTGGGGCTATGTAGGACCAAACGAAACTGTCGCCTTTATCCCATGCCCAGACGGTTATTGTTGCTCTCAAACCGAAAATAGCTGCAAGACTTACAGAACCTGCAATTTTCATCGTTATGGTAAACTTTGTGGACAATGTGAAAAAGACTTCATTGAGGATTACTACTCAAGAAAATGTATTCACAAATCAAAATGCTCATCAACTGCATACTTTTGGTTACTATTCTTTTCTTATGCGTTTCTGTACACCATAATCATTTGCTATCTTGATAAATTCAAGAACTTGGGAACATTTATCAAAAGCTTATACGCTTCCCTTCTCAAACGTTTCAAAAGTTCCAAGACAGAAACAGAAGAAGAATCGGATATTTTGGAAGGGTATGATTCGGAAACCATCGGGTCGTCAAATCAGGAGGAAGAGGATGTTGAAACTGACTCGTTAAACACAGATGACAAAAACGTTAAAAACTCTCGTAGTCACCAAGGAAATGGTCGATTTTCTGGAATTCTAAACGTTCTCGTTGCATTTTACCAACTAAAAGCGCTGTTTACCATCCAGTTAGGGTCACAATACACTGTATCTATCGTCGATGGCTTTCTAACGTCTCTTTTTAATATGGAAATGGTAAAACTGCCTTCAAGCATTTGTCCAAGCAAAACACTTGACGCTCTAAACAAAATTATTATCAAAAATTTACTATTTTTTATTGCATTGGTGACACCAATCATGACGTATATCATTGCTGTATTACTTCGGAATTTCTTTATGAAGATCTTTGCGTCTGATAGAAGTTCTCGAGCAGACAGCCTGGTCAATATTCCGTTAGAAGTACCAACAATCAATGAATTACAGCAACAATTCAGCGTTGAAACGACGGCGACAGACATGACATATGTGTCGGAGATATTTGACGATGAGATGTCTGTATCAGGAGACGAAAAACCCCTTTCAACAATCAACCGTATTTGGGCGTGTTTTATTCGGTTATTGGTGCTCAACTACAAAACACTGGCAACCTTTTCCGCCGTCTTGCTGAACTGCAGACGTATTGGTGAAGAATACGTGTTATACATCAATGGCGAGATCAACTGTTGGAACTGGTGGCAGTATGTGGCAGCAATATTTCTTGTGGGATGGATTATACCATTCCCTCTGTCACTCTTTCTTAGTCTCAAGATGTTGAAACGAGGTGTTATCGCCTCAAGATATTTTCTTGTTTTTATTGTGTTCCCAATCGCAGGACCTGTGTATTTCGTATTCCGTTCGTTTGCTACTAGAGTTTATCAAATAAGAAAGCATGACGTGGAATTAAAATGGGCTATTCTTGGAATTTTTGAAGATCCATTCCGGTTAAATTCCAAGAAAGAAACCATTATATGGGACTCCTGGCGCCTGTTTGAACGATTAATCGTAGTCTTGATCGTTGTATATTTCATTAATCCATTGCTTCGAATGGCTTTGATTGGACCAATCATGGTTCTTTTTCTCATCACCCACTTGATGGTAATGCCATATAAGGACACGTTAGTAAACAATTTAGAAACTGTTTCTTTGGCCAGTTTAATTATACTTGTCATCATCAACTTTTTCCGAGCATTTTTATACGTGTTTAGTTTTAATAGCCAAGGAATAATTACGTTGATATTAAAGATATTCGGCACATTGGAGATGTTCCTTCAACCCATGTATTTCATAGTTTTGTATGCATTATACAGGGTTGTTACCAAGGTGTTTAGGAAGCACTTTAAAAATTTGTTAGATTTTTGAACGAAAACTACATTTGAAAAACACGTTCTTATATTTTAAAATTTCATATTTAATTTTTTTATTTTGTTAGAAACAGTTTTTTCCTTCGCATATTTGAAACGTCTTAATATAAAGTTTCCCGCCAAACAGTCGGCAAATTGTTACAAATATAGTTGTTATGCATTTTGCTCCGCATCTATTAATAAAGCTTCTTTGATCTAGGATAGAGTAATATTTATTATTCATTTGTGTTGTAGTTCTTATTCAGTTCAAGTTTATTTAAGAAAATAAACATCGTGTCTTCACATTCGTCCCAAACCTTGCGAGACATGATAGGTCCAAGATTAATAATAAACAAAAAGAATAAACGTATTGAGATTTGTACAGAGAGCCTTCAAAATTTCAAATATTTATGGTGATTGAATTTCATAGTGAATTTCAAGGCCCAATTTCATGATTTAGTGGGAAAGATAATTCAGACCAAATTTACAATCTGACAGTAATAATTTTGATTTTTAAAGGGCAAATTCATAATGTCATTGAAAAAAGGCATTATGAGAGAATGTTTTTTAGAATCGTTCAATTTTTATAACAATTTTCAACTGGTACAATTTGATAGTGTACTGTAATCGAAGAGTAGGCCACTTTTGATAATTTAGTCGCAAAAAAGTATTTGAGGCCAAATACAGATGAAGTTTTGAGATTCAATTTTGGTTCCAATTCTTACGAACATTTTCACGTGGGAAAATTTGTATTACTTATTTAGAGCAGCCGGTTGAATACCCTGGGTAGCAAAGATCTTTGAGTTCTGGCTTGGCTGGTGTCATGTAGACGCTCGATGAACGCGAAGGGGTAGCTAGGAGAATAATTTTTCAAACTGCACACCGGCCTTCGTGCAAGTTGGAACAATGCCATGCGTATCTCTGGTGATAAGTCAACTATTAGTTGCAGGTCGTCAGGTGGAAGAACCATCCATTACGGATTGAAGTCCAAGGACTAAAAACTCCCGTTACTTACTTACTTACCTACTAAGTTTTAGGGGAACTTTTGATTAATCTTGGATACATTTCGACACTGTTATTCAAAGTTACATGAAATCTCTATAACCATCTTCTTTGCGTTTCATCTGGTCATCTTGCAGTAATCTCCAGGCTACAAAGGATTTCTCTGCACACACACACACATTGGTGTAAGTGAGTTAAACTTACGCCACTGCACAATTCATGCCGGTGTAACCGTAAATAAGTACTCCCCCAAAAAAACGTACTCCCGCATACGTTTTTCCTAGGCAATAATAACTCCCCCAGTACTTATTACCTAGTAAAAACGTACTCCTGACAGGAAAAAAAGTACTCCCTGTCATGGAAAAAAGTACTCCCTGTCAGGAAAAAAAGTACTCCCTGTGAAGCCATTTCAATGAACAATGGAATTCGAATTTGAATTGAAATGTAAGCTTGTTCATTATTGTCTAGTTGTGGTCTACTACTTTACTTGGTTACTTTGATTATATTGCCTTGTACCCACCATTTCTATTGTTGTTCCTAGGCATAACTGTGGCTGATAAGCCTGCATCTCCTGTCCGACATGATAGATTATATCGTCTTCTCCAGATTCACAATATTAGTTCATTTCCTCTTCCAGGGTATCCAATTCGATTTCGATCTTGCTTACCGTGCCTACCGATCTTGTCCAATCACTCGAATTCAAATGGTGTCTTTTTGAGATTCGAGAAACTTAGTCTTGAAAACTAGCTGGACAATTAAAAAACCTTCCGTGAGTCGCTATTTTATTGGAATTTCGCGAGGTATCCAAAGAAGGTGGAATACAACAATGATGTGAACATCTGTTCGACACATAATCTTGATAATGGAAGAACAACTTAGGTTGATAAATCCTGTCTTTTTTTATTCTGGAGAAAAAATCTCGAATTTCGTATCCATTGTGTGCCAAAAGTGAAAGTGTTGAGAAAATGAACAAAAATCGAGAAATTCACTTCAAACTTCTCAATCAAACTTCTCTCTTCACGAAAACTTGATCTACTTCAGGCAAACACCGATGAATTACGATAAAACAGATTACAAAAAAACTCTATTGAAAAATCTCTTTTTCAATTTGATTGGACTTGTTTGAATAATTTACGTTTACTTCCTTTGCGACGAGGGAGTACTTATTTCCTGAAGGAGTACTTATTTACTAGGAAAAAATTACTCCCAGGAGTACTTTCTTCCTGGGAAATAATGACTGTGGAGTAATTATTTCCCAGTAAATAAGTATTGGCATAGGCGTATTCAAGGTCAGTCACAAAAAGTGGAGGAGTCCAACATTACGATATTTCTTTTCAGTCTTGAGTATTGATTAGGTTACTTGCACGCTTTCCTTTTCTACTCTAAATGACTTAACCCTCCTCCACAAATTTTGAATGACCTCTGGCTACGACTCTCACTGGGGAGTACTTTTTTAAGGGAGTAGTTATTTACGGTGACACCGGCACCATGTTTGATGGAAGTTTTTTTTTGAAGAAACCATATTTGCTATAAGGTACAGTTCACACCACACTTAAAGATTCGTCTGCGGATGTAAGTCAGGCTTTTTAGTTCGAAAGGTGAATCGCCTTTTAAGTATGTACGTTAAAACACTATTTGCAGGAAACAGGTAACTAAAATTCGTACATTTTTCGAGGAACCTCGTATGTATAGAAGAGAGGTCGCTAAAAAAATAAAAATAAGAGAAGCCATCGCATTGCAGTTGTCACGTGACGTTTATTTGACGGTTGATAACAGATGTTGTTTCCAACCATGTTTAATGCTTTCTTTTCTTTTAGTTTTTTTGTTACAAAATTTTTTCCTAGCAAAATAATACAAAATAAAATCCCTAATTTAAAGTATACCCTAGTCATATATACATCGTTTATATTAAAAGTGATTCAAATGTCTCGTGGAGGAATCTGTGTGTTATACTTCACTTGCGTTGCCACCCATGATGCAATCCTGTCGTGAAGTTTAGGAGAGGAAACTCGGAAGCATTTCCCCATCCTCTTGTCGTAATAAATTTCTTCGTCGTCATTGTTAAACTTTCGTTTTCGGCCCCTCATCATATCGGCGGAACACACATTCACATTACCTCCATAAGAACGACTTTTCGGCATGTTGTCCAACTTGCAAAATCCAACATCCTTGTGCACTCTTTGTTGAGATAACGCTGAGTTTCGTTGTAAATACATCGAAACAGATATGCGTTTGGTCGTGTTATTAACAGAGTTCTTTGGCAAGGTCACGAGGTCTTGACGAGATGTAAACTGACCTTTCTTTAAGCAATCACCTCCTTGAAGATCACTATAATCCGTTCCATATTGGTTCATATTCGGGTCATGTTGGACTCCCATAATATAAATGTTAATACAAAAAAATGACCAAGATGGAAGAAACGTCCTTCTCAGACTCAGATTCAGATGTCTAAATGCATCAACTTGAACTTACCAAAAACATTGAATTCAGCTTCATAGTAGCCTCTTCTCAGCTGGTTGTAGATGTTCTGACACTGAGGCTCATTATTAACCATCGCTCTTTGCTTACGTTCGAAACTCAAGTATCGGTCGATACGTTGAGCAATCCCAGCGAAGTCGTATCGACTCATCAGATGATTTCGATGTTCTTCGCTGAGCGACTGAAGTTTCTTCATCACCACACGTTGTTGTGAAGTGGTAAATGGCTTTGTAGAAGGTTCCATAATGAGTCCTAAAAAACAATTTACTTAATACAATTTTCTCTTTCTCTAAACACCTCTTACACCACTGAAGCTTTTACAAAAAAGCGGTTATTTTGTGGGTGACGTCAAATTTTAATCTATCTTTTCTGACGTCAAAGATCAAATTAGATTCAGCCCTCCACGATAAAATTATTTGATCTATTTATTCTAAAAATATTTTACTCTATATATAAAAATTTTTTACCTTAAAAAATATTTTTTTACTGAAACAGATTTAACAACAACAATGAAAATAAACACCACAAAATTCGACTTACTTGTTTATTATGTTTTTATGCACTGAAGATGATTTTTATCGAAAAGCTTTTGCTATTTTAAACAGTAGTCTCATCTATTTCTCACATATGTTTTAACCTGACAGAATATTATTCTACATTCGAAAATTCGAATTTGCGTTGTTTCGAACAGATTTTAAAATCCCATGAGGAATGCTGTTTAAAAGTAGAACCACGACCCACCACTCGTATGAAATACATATCGCATGCATATTCTATATCAGCTGACTAGTTGAATGAACTTTTTTATAAAACCTCGTTTGCAAAGCTTTTTTTATTCGCTGTGCTTCGTTCGGACAAGATTCTTGCCTTTTTGATGCAGTGAGTTAACTTGTTTAAATTATTATTTCTTAGCATAAAAGTTCCTCTGGATTCGCCGGTCCTGTTAAAGGGAGAAACTTATTAAATTTCAAGATCTAAATTGTGGCGCTTATTAGATGGGGCGTTTTATCTGAAGAAATATGGTACGGTAATTCTAAATACAGAACTATAGCATAACTTTGTGGAAAAGACTGTTTTTGCAGAACACTTCCATGTATCAGCTACTACGATTTAAGAGAAAGTAGCACCATATTCCAAAGAGTGATTGTTTTAAATTTCTATGTGTCACGTAATTGGCTACGACACTGGAAAGATAAGAGCCTTTAAAGTTACACAAGGTGGAATATTCAACGATATTGTTCCCCACGTGATAACAAATAAAATAATTTGAATAGTTTGCAGAAAATTCCGAGTCAGAAAAATTAAATGAAAATAACAGCCTCTCTACTGAAAGTTGGATAGTTTGCTTGTCCGTTTCATCTCTTTTTCATTTATGGACTTCCTTGTTGCCAACGCCCATATTTCAAAACGCCCATATTTCAAAAAGAAAACAAAAAGCACGTATTTTTATAAGCAACTCAGTTTTCAAGGTCTTAGGAAATTTTCTTAAAAAACGCCTTAACACTATGTTGTCGCTGAATTATAACCTCCGACTGGATTTAGTTTCTGGATGAGCCTTTTGAAATTACGGCGGCAACAAAGACGACGTTGCTTATACAATTAATCACAATGAAACTTTAACAGTTAGGTTGAGAAGTTGGTCTATATGATGTTTGTGAAACGTGTTTGGTGAACTTAGAGAAACAGAATCTTGAAGGAACCAAGGAAATTTCAAGCGAAATACTGCTACTTCCCCGTCTTCGTTTTGAAATAATACTTTTGTAGAACATGCAAATTTGATATTAGTAAAATTTAAAGCATTTCCCAATGGTATAGAGAGGGAAATAAAATCGCATTCTAAAACAAATCTATTATGGAAAATGAATCTTTTGTCGGGGTGTCCTCGTTGCCGTCGTATTTTCTTAGGTCCCTACTTTCCGAGTTACAGACTTAAGATTGTCAAACGAGAATAATTTTATAAATAATTCGACATTATCAGCTTAAAACGCCCTGCTTCGCTGATAGAATTACTCGTTCTTATAATATTCAATTTCGGAAGTGTACTAACAAAGAATAACGTTTTCTGAGTTTTCGGATTAGTCGCTCGAGAATTAAAGTAGATTAACAACAATCATATGAGATTCGACAAAAAACTTAAGAACGGTTTTCACACTAGCGAATATTCTAGCCGAACATCCTGCTGGAATACTCATGCAAGTGGAGAAAGTTATGCACGAAACAAATATGGCTGCCGAGTAACCCACTCTGGTTGTGTCGATCATAAGTGATCATTAAAAAATTGTGAGTGTGTGATACAGCATGGTAGTAAAAGAATTTGCCATGCCAATTGACCACGACCATAGGAGTAAGATGGGAAATTGGCGCAGCAGAAAGTACGTGTACGGTTTAAACAATACATTTTAATCACCTGTCTATCCCTTGCGTCATCCTAAATCAAAACTTGGAAATGTGAATAACCAAGGTGCTTCGTACATATACTTATATCTGAATACAAAATGAATTCACACTTTTTTTTCCTCCTCTGTCATATTGAAGTATTGAAGGTTTACCATGTTTCGAGTAGACAAATTTTAACTCATGTGCGACGTATTCACTTTTTTTCTAGATAAGGGTCTTAATCAAACAAATCTAAAATAGATCGAAAACTGCGATCATTACTTATTTATCTCTTAACGTCACACCACGTGGCAATCTAATGTCGTCATCGCTGTCTGGAAACACTGTTTGCAAAAATGGCCTAAGAAGGAAAAGATGAAGGTTTTTTTGTCTTTGAAGGTTTTTTGTCTGTGAAGTAAATACCTAGCAGACAACACATACTTTAAGAGCGTGTTTTCCTGACAAGAAAAAAATATGGCGTGAAAGTCGTTTTTAGTTTACTCGAAAGCTCAACATCCAGGTTCAATACTTGACGATTTCAATACTTGACAGTGTATTATTGATTTTTGTTGATAGTCAGGAAAGATCATGTCAATGTAAATGTGTTTAATTCGGAATATTTGGATTGTTGGAGCTAATGCCTTGATGTTTTGTAGCCACGCAAGAATTGTGAGTACGTACGTGTTAGCAAAGACGTTTTTGGCGAGCAAATCTAGACACGACATTATACCAATTTATTCGTCCATCTCACAAACCCTTACGTCGAAGTATTGATGAACAGAGTAGAAAGTTTTGAAGATATCTAATACACACTCTTATACTAACCTAAGCACAAGTTACAAAACAGGGTTGTCAACAAAGAAATAAATTGGAATTGAAATCCGTACAACAAAACGTAAGGCCTGTTTTCCATTAGGAGAATTCATTCGTTAAACATTCCTATTTTCTTGGTTTCTTATGTCGGGGGTAAAGTGTCTTTCTTATTTGTCACACGAAAGAACGCTATTATTAATCGACACGACTCATAAGTGACATACGTAATATACAGTGTGTCTTCAAAAAATGTATCATCAAACATTGAATGTGAATATCTTTTTATTTGTTGTTGTAGTCAACTTGATTTTTATATCATTCGATAGGAGATTTTGTAAACTTTTCAAAACTTGAGGTTTCGAAATGTGGAAACAATCAGGGAAGAGGAAAAATCAGTTTTTGTCAGCGATTCGCACTATTAACACCATACTAACGATGAAGCGTCTATCGTCTAGCTGTTTTGTCAAATGGAAATGACCCGTGTTATTGAGCAAATAAGATCATGATATTTCATAATTTACTGAAATTTGAAACGCCTTTCTCTTTCAGCTGATGTTTACACCCCACTTGGGAATCTGTGTAAAAAAAAATCACGATTTCACACATACTTTGACATGCAAGGGTTTCATGAGATTAAATTACTAGTAATTGTACACACGAAGAGAGTTTGCCTCCTAGCTTCACCTTTCATCAACTTGAGTTGTTTGCAGTTAAGTTTTCTTCGTGCAAGCAACGTGCATTAATTTTTATTAAAAAAAATTGTTTTAACAACATGAATATCCAGATTGCAAGAAGATTAGTGCGAGGTTTGGTGGCGTTCAGAAAGGTGGGTAAACTTTACCAGTTATAATTTGATATGTTTAAAGTTAGATTTATTTGCGATAGTGTAACCAGCTATACGATTTTATGTCACTGAAGATTGATTGGAGAGATGAGTGTCATTATAAAGCCATGTTCAGCCTTGAAATTTGTCACCAAAATTGTGTATTCAAGGACGTAGAATTAGAGGGGGCTTGACTTATTTATATCTTGATCTATTTATTTATTTATTTATTTATTTATTTATTATCGAAAACGTATAATCAGCTGTAATATCAAAAACGTTGTTTTTAAGAAAACGTTTAAGATGCTTTACATTAGTGAGCGATAGTTTCGTAAAAACGAAAAAAATTTTAAAGACTGTATTGAAAGTATTTTTTGGGAGACATATGATAAAAATAACTTTGTAGGTGCGTCATAAGCATCGCCACAAATCATTTTAATGTTGAAATTAGATAGTGTAATTTGATTCTCAAATTTCATGTTCTCTTGTACACGTTGCAAAACTCAAACTCACAATCTAATTCCAGTCGATTATTAATTTTCATCATAAGGGGGTTATAAAAACAAATATCACTGGTCATTAGGCGTATCATTTTCACAAATCAGTCCCCCGTATTTTAGTTACTCATTAAACAAATAACAATCATTCATGCAACAGTAGGCACGAAATTTAGTGCATAAAGTTGGTTGCATAATCACATTCATGGTGCAGTGTGTAGTGTGCATAGAGCAAAGGGGATACATTCCAGGTATGCATGATTGATACTAGTTGTTGTGCAAGCAAAATAAAGTTATAAAAAAGTAAAAAAGGATTCTTAAATACAAATATTCTTCCTTAATTTAGTACGTGATACTTCGCTCATTGTATAATCGTCCGGTAGAATGTTCCATATCCAGGGAGACAGTTTTTGGTTCTGCTAGTAGCTTCTTATGATTGTTGTTAGCGTTGCACGAACATAATAATCTCTATTTTGATCATTTTTATAAAAGGATATTCGCGCAATGGCTACAAAGGATCAGCACGATTTCAGCGTTGACTTGGAAAAACATCGATCAAAGGGAACTGTTGATGAATTTTACGATGAATGGGCCAACAAATACGACAACGTTCTACAAACAGGAGGCTATGAAGATTATCTCGGGTACTCGTCCACTTTACTCGGAAAAAGATTAAACCCAGCTACAGCAAAAATCTTAGATGCAGCTTGTGGTACTGGACTTGGTGGAATTGCATTGAATAAAGCAGGCTTTAAAAACATTGACGGGTTCGACCCTGTGAAGGAAATGTTAGTGAAAGCTGGAGACAAGAAAGTGTACGGAGATTTAAAAGTTGGTCGAATTACCGAGACCGAAAAAATGCCATATGCAGATAACTCATACGATGGGATAACGTGTTTCGGTTCCGTTGTAAAGGGACACATTGATCCATCAGACGCCGTGCGAGAATTTGTCCGAGCAACGAAACCAGGGGGTTATTGTATCTTTAACATACCGTTCGATATAAAAAACGAATCTGGTTTTATGGATGTTTTAGGTAAGGCCATGAAGGAAGAAAAATGCCAACTGAAATTAGTGGAAGAAAAGTTTTATTACAAGAAAGATGGAGTAGACAGGACAACCTTTGTATGTATGATACAAGTTAATTAGGGTTTAATTAGGGTTTTTTTAAAAACATAAAATAGGATTCTTTGATGGACAGAATGTGACGTAGTTCGATGAAATAGAATTATGTGTAAAATTTCTAACAAGGCACCGTTTACACGACCGTCCCTTTTTGTCGATGTGAATATACGTACAGAAGCATCTGGAAACTTGCTAGAACATTTTCAAATATTTTTATTTTGTTTTGGCTTTTTGTTATTGATGTTATAATTTGTTTATAAATGACAAATACTTTTGGAAATATTAGAAATCAAATTTAAAACGAAAAAAATGTTGCGAATGTTTTAATATGTTTGTCGTGCTTAGTCTCCAGTTGGTAACTGCTTGATAATATTCTTTTATTGAAGCTTGGGTACGAAACGGCCAATTAAGGCCAAACTCAGGTTCTTTGTTGAAAATCAACATTTAAAAAAGTTGCATTAATAAAAAAGGATACTGCAAAACGAGAAATTTTAACGAAAGATCGACTTAACACCAAGCAAATTTTTGACTGCAAATAACACCAACAAAAGGTATGCTAATTATGCTGACTATATATGGTGAGGAACATTTTAAGAATCAAAATCTAAATTTAATCATTCTTTGCTGAAGTTTGTTTGATCAGTAAATCCTTTTAAAATACCCTTCAACTTCGACAATACTTAAACAAAGTCTTGTTTACTCAGATGTAAAAACATAACAATGTCTTGCTTACTCAGATGTCAAAACAGAGCAACAATCAACTTCGTACCCAGTGTATTCCCCTTTCAGAGTCATCTAGTACATTGAGAAGGCAAGAAACACAAAGGAATGTGTTGTCGCAAACATGTTATTACAGATCATTTCATGCATTGAAATCAAACGATAATATTTGTGTGGCATTATTAAGTATTTTCATTCGTATTGGGAAAGCGAGCCAACCTCGTTTTCAACTCGATTTTCTTTTATACAACCTACCACCCAGATATCTCATCTGAATCTGACGAAAGGGTTTCATTTTAGAAATATATTTCCATCCTAACACGAGGCGTGAACAACCTCATCACCAGGAATTCAGAGAATTTCTAATCTTATTCGAGTGGATGACCTTAATCAAAAAATTCAACCCAAAAAATGCGCCATCATGTGTAATGTTGCAAGGTCTTTGTAGATCAGATGGGTGTCAATATCACGAATGTCACGAAAGAAGTTCTTGCGAAAGAGTTAATCGTATCGAGCTTTAGGATCATTGAAATTTAACGATACTTCGAAGGTCATTACAAAGAGTTAACTTGCTTAAGATTTACTTACATAATTTAAGGATCAAATTTCCATGTTGTTTTAAACCCAATGTAAAATGTGAAAGGAAAAATGCGAACGTAATTTTACAATTGTGCAATTTTTTGTAACCGTGTTCATTCGACATGACGTCACAATGAACTGAACCGTGGTCAAATCATGTTGCACGTGCAAATGTAATAATATAACTAGACAACAATCTCTATGGCAACTTTAAGGCATGTTTACACTAGACGACATATGCAACGCTGAGAATGGCTAATAGAAACCGTACCAAATATATAATAATATAACAATAATAATATAATATAATACGGTAGCTTAGTGGTTAAATCAATCGCCCGGTATGAGGAGGTCGTGGGTTCGAGTCCGATAACTTTGCGCAGCAATTGGAAAGGTACATTGTGTGCGGATTGAACATGAAGAATTAACCTCTCAGCTAACTGTTAAGAATTGTCAAGGTTGTTCTCTGTGGCAGTCTGAACTTTCGTTGAACCGATAACTAAGAAAAAATTTCTACGACCTAAATATTTCCAAAGTTTCAATAACCATGGAGGGTGAAACTGTTGAGGTGTACGAGAAAGCATGGAAATATTTTTCAGATGACGGAATTACTCATCAATCACTCATTCATGTATCAGGGACAGACCTATACAATACCTCTGGTGTCTCTAAATTACGAAGGGTAGACAACAGAACCGGCGCAATAAAAGCATAATTTTTTTGCCTCGCAAGATGGTCAGATTAATTACGCGAATTATCGATTTAAATCCGTTGGATCTTAATAAAACGCATCTTATGAAAGAACTAGCCGCACTGGTTGTGGGAAGAGAGAACTAGTTCTACATTTACTTCAAAAACAATTCAAACAACATCTCGAGTATCATCATTATCTGCCCTACTTCAAGATGAAATGAAACTTATCGAACAGATGAAATTCTCTGGAAAGAAGACAATGTTTTCCTAATCGAACCTGAAGAGAAAACAAAAAAGGCTGTTGATGATTATATTAAGAGCTGCTCCAGTTTTTTTGCGAATCAACCGACACTGTTTGAAATCATCGATGATATCATCTATAGGTGATAGTTAAACGAACAACACCGCTTCTTGATTTTCACGGTTTTTAATGTTCTGCCAAACACTAGTAAATTCAAAATCACACACTCAAAATCTTAAGCAACAGTACTACCAGAATGCTAGGTAAATTAGCAACATGAAATTTTGAAATAATGCAGCACTAGCATAGCTAAAGCACATTTCTTAAAATTGCCACACTAGGAGGATAGGTTTGTACGCTAAATAATGTTTGACCATCGAACTGAACACATACAACTTAGACATGAGTTTTGAGCACGCACGGCTTGAGGTTCAAAGAAGAAACAAAATTAACTCTTTCTTCATTGGTTACATGTATTAGCCTAATCCGAAAGAAACCGATAAGCAATTACACGTTGTTTTTGTTTTATAAGCAACATGTTTATAAGCAACACTAGTAAATTTTCTCAAAAAGTTAAGCAACAGTACTACAAGGATCTTACATAAATTAGCAACATGAAATTTTGAAACCATGCAGCACTAGCATAGCTACAGCACATTTTTTAAAATTGTAACATTAAGATTGTTACACTAGGTTGTAGTACTATGTCCTGCATTGTGTATAGTGCGTTCACTCTAACTTGGATAATCGTTAATGATTTTTATCAGACACGTTAAAGTAATGAAACAGAACGCTTATTAAAAGTTTAAAAATTCTTTTTCTACCCTTATCAAGACAAAAGACGATCAATGACTTTTAAGTGTTGTGGGAATTGACGCTCAATTTCCACCAGATCGTGCAAAAGGACATTATCCAAGTTAGAGTGAACGCACTATACTTAGATACTTAAACGTACACAAAGGTTTTCAAGACTGGAAATACCAACCTCGTTCCCAGGGCTTCTTGCCTTTTTGATATACGGACGACGATGGTCATTTTTTAAGCAACATTACTGACCTTGGCCTTGATTGCTTACAATGATAAAACGTGACAAACATTCCTATTATTATCATAAAGCTCGGTTCTCACTATGAGTTAACAGGAGTTAACGTGGGTTGACATGAGTAAACGTGAGATTAGCGTAAGTGTGAACGTCGTTTAAAAAATTAACCCACAAAATGAACTTATTCACGACAGCTCCTCCTAACTCATCAGCTAACTGTTGAAGATAGGAACTCTCGTTGTATGAACAATCCGAAATAACGAAGAACATTCCAGAAAAATGAAGAACTTACTATAACGATCAGCATATGATAGAATGTTCTAGACGTATTTCTGTTTATATGTATATATAAAGGACAAGTTTTGTAAGTTTTTGAGAGTGTTTTTCGGAGACATATATGCAGAAGAGATCAAATATTTTCAACACTAACCGACTTTTATTCTTCGAAGGAAAAACATCAAAATCATGTTATCGAATACTTCATCTGAACTATCCCTTTCCGTGATGTTTACGTTAGTTAGTTCAGGTTTAAAAGAAGTCGTTCGGGTTAATTTTTCTTTCAAATGTGAACCATACGAATCAAAAACAAAAAGGTTCAGGGCAAAAAAATTTACATCTGGGTATAAATCAAAATCTTGGTGTTTTTGTTGTTATAGGTTGATTGGCAGTGCAAGATGTGCATTGTTTTAAATTCCCATTCCCTTCTTTTCCAACAAAACAATGGAGATCATATGCAATACTTTTAAGAAAAAGATCACAGGGTCATTTTTTATATTATAACTTTTTTTCATGCTCCTGTGACACACTCTGATTTTCTACTCTGAAATTCTCCAGTTCTGCCAAAACATTATAATACTAGTACACAGTAGAAAATAAACCAAACACTTGATTGGTTTCAAGTTGGTGCCAAAATTCATAACGTAAACAAAACGTTGCACCAAGAAGGAAACTACAAAACTTAAAATTTATAAATTGTACCAAACAATAAAAAAGTTCCAGCAGGCAGAGAACTAGAAAGTACATCAATATACTAGATCCCGAACGCGATTACATTTAGGGTGGAGGGTCGGGCGTGTTTGAAAGAAGTAAATTAGATACATTTTATCACTTTATGATTTTGAAGAAATATTAAAAGTGAGGAAAATTATTTTTTTCATTTCTTCAAACTTAAAAGTTTTGAGGGCGTTATTCAGGGCGCAGAGAACTGCAGCATTAAGGCGGATTTACACACATCGAATTTTTTGCGCGAAGCTAATTTTTCGCTCGTGGACCATTGTTTTGGAAAATTCGATTGCGCAATAAAATTTCGCTTCATTGAACTTTTAGCCGCCTACAGAGTAAGACTGAGTTCAACTTTTTCGCTTGTCAAAAATTCGCTTGTGATATACAACCAATCAAAGTACACACAAAATGCTCATTCAGTAATTATTAATTTAGTAATAATTCAGTAGTTTTATAAGTAATAGCTTCTTAAATTTATTCATCTTGTTTCTTTACAACTAGCCATGAAAACATTATTATATTTGTTTGTGTAAATCGAGATGAGGCGATTTTTTCGCCGCTAAAAGTTCGTTTTGGGCGAAACATTCGCTGTGTGTAAACCCGCCTTTACAGAATGACAACAGACACACGGGGAAATGAAAGATCAGCTTCCTTGCCGCGCTGACCAACTAACTAATGAGTTTAGAACGCATAAAAATCAATCCAGCCGAACTCATGTTAACACATAATGGGAACTGAGCTTCAGATTGGATAGAAATTTTCTGAGATGACGCTTTTCTTCTTCGAATATAAGCTTCTCAAATAACTTAGCATGCTTTTATTTCCCTCTGGACAAAAAATTCATGAGCAAGGGGATTTCCTTTGCTGATGTCAGCAATTCTTATAATTGCCATGGCATTACAGCTCTTTTTAGTGTGATAAGTTTATGAGGAGACTCGCTAGAACCACTGCGAGGGCATTAAGAGACGATAGCATTTTCCACTTCCCCTGAATTTAAGGTCATTAAAATATCGAGGATTTGTGGCTTTGAGATCCCCGAGGAGAGTGGGTATATTCATGCTACCTATGTACATACAATTTCACATATAAATTCATTATTCCATGAAGTAATATCTACAATGACCCGGAAGGTTCATTCGCAAATACACAAGAATGTGCTACAAATGGACTTAAATGCGCATAAATGTTTTGTGCCATACGTAAATTTTTAAGTTACACATAAATTTTTGTACTACGCAGCTACGGGCGGAAGAACCAACCATTACGGATGGAAGCCCAAGGACTAAAAACTCCCGTTACTTACTTACTTACTTACTTACTTACTTATTTATGTGTTTTATGGGTACAGTAAATTCTCTAATTTAACGTGTGTCCTAATTAACGCGCACAGGAAAAAATAATTTTTTTCTACCTCCATGAATAAACTGAAGGAGATGGAAATAAGAAGAAGGAGAAAAAGAAGGAGAAGAAGAATTGAAAGAGGGGAATAATCAACTTCGTTGCTAACTTTTGTATTCATTTTTCCAGTTTAACAGATTTGTGAAAATATTGATTCTAATTTTTTCTAATTTACTGCGTATGAATTTATTTTCTCCTAATTATTAACACGTGATTGGAAATCCAAAATTTCGTAACTTATTCCCTCTCAATTTTCAACGCGTACCGTCAAAATAATTATTTTTTCCCCACGCGTTAAATTAGAGAATTTACGGTACCCAGAATCTAAATGCGAAAATAAATTTATTATACACGAGATGTTCCACATTTCCTTTCTGTTGTGTATATCGTGGATGATTTCATTCTCATCCGATGAAGATCTCATGTGTATAAGGACCTGTCCATAATGATAGTAAGTGAATCACATGCACTTTTTATTTTCAAAATTAAAAAAAAACGCTGGATTTCTTTTGAGCATGCTTTATTTCAATTCGTTATAGGAACTGTTGGTTCCCCTGTTCTCAACTTATTAGCATGTGGAGAATTTTATTTCTGTGAAAGCTGTTGTGGGCAAACCCCAAGATTGTATTGTTTATTTTTGCCTGTTAACTTCTGTTTTTTCAATCCAGCTGGTCTACCATTTTCAGCATTTCCATTACAATTGCTCAATTGCCGGAATACCCGTGTTTTTTTGAAAATGCTCAATATTTTTCTACAACCTGCTAGATAAAATAAATAGTAGTAACTTGCCCTAGTAAGTAAGATCGAAGAACGGACAAGAAATTCTTTTCGTCGCTTCTCGTCAATCCCTGCAATGCTTTTTGCGCGATTTTTTGCTGTTTTGTATCATGTAACATTACACACCAAATCCATGCGCAGCACAAAAAAATTTGTGCACAGCGCAATAATTTGTGCACAGCGCAATTTCTTGTGCCTTTAGGGTCATCCTAGAAACCAACTAAATTAGTATTTTAAATTTTCCTCACAAATAATTAGTATCAAATATATCACAATTATTCACTTATTCTTTATTTCCGCCTTTAAACATTTTTCTTGCTATACAGTAATACCAAGTGGATGATAGTGGTGAATGTAGTTCCTATGAAAGCAATGCCGATAGAAACAACAATCAACAGTGATGTGAATTTAGTTAAAAGGCTGATAGCACTGAACATAGTTTTCCAGTACACAGCCACAATGATATACATGTTCACGACCACCAGGAAGCCACCAGTAAAAGACAAAACAATTTCGAATTGAGGAACAGATTCTCCAATAAGCAACGTGAGAAGAACGAGTGATGATCGTATAATGCATCGTTGCCAACAAAAGCCTAAAGGAAATCGCAACCATTCGCAGTTTTAAAATTGATGCATATAGGCCAAATAGAAAGCTAAATAAAACAGAGAAAATTAAAGAAAAATAAATAAAAAGACCCTTTAGGTTTCATAAGCAATGTTATTGATAGTTCACTATTAAAAATCTAGCTAACAGCCTAGCTAACGATTACAACAAGAATTCTTTACCTCGTGGAATCTGAAACAGCTCTTCAGCATCTTGAGCCAAGTTATTGAAGACCAGCACATACGCAAATATAAAATGCCCAATATACGTTATCAAAGATATATAAGTGAGGGTTTTTTGTAAGTAGCCAATTGGACCATCGTTTGTTTTACTAAATTCCAGCATGTTATAAATGATATTAGGTTTCAAATCGCCACCAACAATAACGAATCCTGTCACAGACAACATCAGGTAGACAACGCATACAACACCATAAGAGACATAAATAGTTTTGTTGAATTTCTCCTTATTCTCCATGTCCACAAAGATGTTTGGTAAAAACGGTAAGATACAGAAAGCAAAAAAGAATGTTCCTACTCCTGCAAAAAATGTTTGTATTGTGACTGCTCGCTGTGGAACCTCTTTTTCCAAACTTGGAATATGCAAGTAACACGTAATTATGATGCAAGTAATACCAATAACTGTGCATAATACGGCTGATAATGCCACGCCCCAAAAATCTTTTGGTGTTCCGAAGAACGTCAGTGGGACCAAGAAGCAGGTAAATATCAACATCCACACACGGACACTAATTTTCAGGTGAGGAAAGAGTTCTGTTAACAGTTTCATTGTGAGCTCTGATGACATGAGTAAATAAACGGTAGAAACTAGAACAGACGTGGCATTCAACGAAACACTGCCGATGATGCGACCAGTTTTTCCAAATGCATACTGAACCATGGTTGAGTATGGTGATCTAATGTTAAAATTAGCATCATTTCTTGAGGCTTGTTCCAAGCATTTGCATTCAATGATTGATACAAATATATTTGCAAAACATAAGTAACCAATTAAAATTATGCCTGACCAACCTGAAATGAAGATGAAGGATGGTTTAACATCTCCTAATAAAAACGTATCAGGCTTAACACAACACAAGAACATAGTTTGGGCTTCCTTGTAAAAAGTTTAAGTCTTGAAAAATTTTGCAAACACTGTTTTGCTAGTCTGGAAAAGTTGCCCTTAAGAAAAATTCATGGTTGACAAGGGAGTAATCCTGATGGAAATTAAGAATACTTATGCTCAAGAAATGTGATTATCATGCATGTTTGCATGTTGTCTTTCCTGTCTGGAAAATGTTTTAGCAACTTAAATCCTCATGCTCATAATTTTTTCCTGTTTCCACAATAAAATAATGTTTGTGTTATATGAACAGAACCGATGATACTCAAGACCACCTGACGCATACCTATGTTAGCTAAAACGTTGACGCATACCTATGTTAGCTAAAGCGTTGGGCATAGCTACAGCACCTCCTCCAATTATTTCACCCAACGCAAAGAAACAAGCAACTCCCCACGTCAATCGTTTTGATGTTTTTTGATGTTTATCACATTTTTCCACCAACATCGTCTTCTCAGCACTGGATTCGTCAATTGTAAAAGTCGATGTTTCACTTGGCGTGTTTTTCTTCATTCCGAGGGAAGTTTATGTAAGTACATTTTTTCCTCTGAAATACAACACCAGTTCAAAACAATAACAAATAAAGATCGTATCGAGCAGAACGTGAAATTGAGTCGATCTTTTTATCATATACATCGGCAAACCGTGTTCCCATTACAGTATCAAGTAGTTGGTTTACGGTAAAGGAAGAAGTAAAAAAATGAAAACTTGTTTTCGAAACTTTTGTTCAACGGGCCTTATTTTGGAGAATCATCTAGTAATTCAACTTTTACTAATTGCTAAAAACATCATGTACACAGAATGTTCGCTGACAGCAATTTGCGCAGAATAAATTGGCTTTGATAATGGAAAACTTTGGCAACGATAATTCCGTCTGGAAAGTTTGTTCACTTACATTAATTTGCTGATAGAAGCAAATCATTTCTTTGAAGATGATGGTAGTGCAACAAAATCATACCTATATTTTTAAGCAAACAAAAGTTCACTTTGATGTCTTTTTGTTTGATAATTCAGCGATGATGTTGTGGTACCTTCGAGTGCAACTGCTGAGATTCGTTTTCGATTCACTACAATGCACTATAACAGCAATGTATCAGTCGATTAGGAACTATCAGATAACTGCAGATAATAACAAAAAGAAATGTTTGAATAAAATAAAGACCTATTGCATACATTAACTACTAAAAATTTGGGCCTTACAAAACTTGGGTCAAAATAGATACCCAAACTAAATTTGCCCAATTCTTGATGTATGTCCAAATTTTTTTAACACCCAAAGTTTTTGCTTTTTGCCTCAATCCATCACAAAATAAAAGAAAACAACCCAATTTAATTGGTTTTTTTTTGCTTTAAATTGCATGTGTTGCATGCTAGTTGAAAAGGCTATCGAATTTGCTGAGAGTATTATCCTTTCATTCATTTAGTCCAAAAAAGAAGAGCTTGGCTTATCATCAGTTTAAAAATCAATGTTGATATTTGACTGTTTCGTGGGCAATCTACAAAAATTTCATTCAAGAAAACCATTGAGTAATTTTGTATGCTCTCAACAACAAATTATTTTCAAATGCTTGATCTAAATGTAAGTGGTCGTACCAAAGAATTTTTGGGAAAAAAATTGAAGCATGCTGAACAAGTCCAGAAACAACAAGACAAAAGAAACGATATTTACGATGTTAATGTTTCTATGAAGATATGAAACCAAAGCATCCCCAATGGCTAAAAGGGATGTGTGACTATTTTCAGAATAGCAAAGACATGATTCTCGAGTCATGAAGAAAGCCGTTCTTGAGGAAGCCTTCCACTAAGAGCTTCCACCGGAATACCTGATTGCTGACTTACACTAACAAAAGTTGTGACTGACTTAGACGTGACTAACAAGTCATAAACAAGTAAATTATAATCGCATACATGGTAAGCTCGAGAGTGTCATGTACAATTGATTTGTGACAAAATAGAACTGAAAATAACTTTTGCCCAAGTTTTGATCCTGTCCAAAATTTTAAATGTCCAAAATTGTTAAAACCTTGCCCAAAAACTACGCCCAAAATTAATTCCCCCAATCTTTATCCGCCCAAATTTTTAGAAGTTAATGTACATCAGTTTAGAAATCAAAAGATCTGAATGATGCACGAGATTGTCATATAAAACCAAACATGCTATAAATACTTACATCAATCTTTATCATGTAACTTATGTAACCATTTAAAACTATCAAAATTTCACTATGTAGACATTATAGATTTCCTGGTTTCGGGCTTCTTTGAAACTCTGCTTCGACAGTTTTCACCACAACCTTTGATCGTCTCACACACTCGTATACGTCTTTATGAAAAGAGTAGCTGCATTCTCTTATTTGTAGTAATCTAATTTCACAAAAGCTCTAATTAATTATCGTCGTTTAAAATAACTATAGTGTGTTGTACAGTGGACCTGGTTTAAAACACAAATAACTTTTCGAATTTTCACCAATACAAAGCGGTTTTTATACCGTTGGAGAGAAGATTTTTTTAGCTTTCCAAAAATATAAGCCCTTGATTGTAAAAAAATTCATTTTAAAGAATATTAATTATTTTTTTCTTTCGACACGGTTGTTAATTTTGTAATGATCAATAAAACAGACTTTTAACGAGCAATTTAACTCTTTGTTTCGTTGAAACAACCGCGGTTGGTGGTGTTGTGATAAGCTTATCACGGAATATTTTGAATAGGCACAAACTTTTTTTCATTTAACCTTAAGCTTTTATTATGATTTAATAACTTTGTATTCCCAACGCCTTGCCAAAATCTTTATAAGGAAAATACTTTTAAGAAGTTTTTTTAAATCTTCGTAAACGCGATGCGTTTCAAGTTTGTAAAAAATATGATTGGAAAACATCCAAGTATAGTAGCATTTTTGCAAATCTTGTCTTTCTATTAAAAAGGTCATATATTTAAAAACCTCAAAAAAATCTTCTTTTTAACGGTATAAAAACCGCATTGCACAGTGCCGTAGCAACCGCAGGGGCTGGGGGGGCTGCAGCCCCCCCAATAATTTTCCAAGGTGAAAAAAATTTTGAGCACACATTATGTAATTATCATGCCTAACAAACAAAAATGATTAGCTATACGTCAAATTCAAGTATTGGGTATAAAATCAACAATAAAAACCATGTTTATATGTGTTTGAAACTGAATTTCATATTTTCACAGCACATGTTGCAGCACTATATAGTTAACATAGATATTGCGAGAAAGGAACTACAGAGAAAGTGTCTGTACAAAAGAAAAAATCATCATTACTGCAGTACTTCCAGAAGAATCTTGATTAAAAAGTATCTTTCTAGATAAATATGTACTTCTTTATCTTATCTTATTTATGTCTTAAAATGCGTTTTTAGCCAATTTGGAATCCCAAAATCTCGAATTTTCCCAGTCGGACCCAACCAAGGTGGGTCCTCCTTGAAGCCACTATTTAGGATTGCTTTAAGCCCCCCCAATAAAATTTTCGTTGCTACGGCACTGTTGCATTGGTGAAAATTCGAAAAGTTATTTGTGTTTTGAGTGATCCGCTTTCTCGTGGACACACTGTATGCAAGAAGGTTTTGTTTACATTGAGTTCTTTTATCAGACCAATCACATAATTATACCCTGTACAAACTGCAGAGCAATTAGTTTAAATTAAGATCGCTTATGCACACTAAACCTTACCTCACATCATCACAACGACAAATGAGAATAACATCAACAGAATAAGCGCATTTTAATTACCTTAGAAGGTGCGTTCACGAGTCATTGATTAATGACTTGACCAATACGCTTGATGTTGAAACATAAGAAGTTATCGTGGAAAGAACGCCAGATGGGCTAAAATCAAACTTCCCACTAGTTTATCAAGCTTTTACAAACCACCGATTAAGCTTATAATCAGCATTTGTGACATGTTTTCATAATGCACTCAGAAATTTAGAAATTGAATCGAGTTCAACCTTTTCTGTTTTGTCTTAACCAATCCTATTTAACTTTGTGATATCATTTGGTACGTTTACTGTCGAAACCTTCGCCATTCAATTGGAAGTAAACCCTTAGAAAGTCTTCTGTCCCTGTTGGGAAAAACATCTTTTTTTAGGAATGTCCTTAAATTCCAAAATTTTCTGACAAAAATAACTATTTCTCGACTTTCGACGTCAAATCACTTGACGTTGATGTCAAAGCACGAGCTACACAAATCTTTGAGCAGGATTCTTGCTGAGTGTTGAGACATTCTGTATACGTACTGTTTTAGCATTCACACCAACACCATGATTATTCAATAATCTCCATCTTCTATCAAGCGGACGTACTATTTTGGTGGATAAATAGTAGGCAGAGGTCAAATGGAAGTTCGACGAAAATAACATAACGAATTTTACCATTTGGAAATTATCATCAAATCCCTAAATATTCTGGTTGTCGACACAGCGAATAATTTTTAAGAAACGTATTTCCCCTAATAAACGCTCTACTTATAGCCAAACATTTGTAATAAACGCCGCCTTCTAATAAATGCCACCTTTCAAGAAAACAGGCTAAGCAAGAAATAGTTTAATAGTTTTATTTGTTTCTATCAACAAATTCTTTCAGGCTTGCATGAATATATGATGTGCAATTACTTGCGCGAGAACATTCAAGTCAAATTTTCATATCTTTTAAAAAACGCTACGACTTTGGACAGTTCTATGTCCAACTGTTCCAACTGTTCCTTGTCTGACATCTTGGACATTCCAATCGCATAAAAAGGATTCATCTTCCTGCAAATCCTTTTCAAATTTCTGACGTCAGGGAAAGCTATGAAAGTTTTTCTTCTTCTTTTTCTTTTTCTTTTTTTTTTAATTATCAAATTGAGATCCATATAATAATGTATGGTTCCCTAGAACATGAATATTCAATCAAATAAAAATTTTAAAAATATGATAAAATTTTATTATTTAATAATTTAATAAAATTGTGTAAAGGCCATAATACACTATATGATTAATCATATATGATTTGTAATAAGCACTTGATGAATGAAAAAAATCGTAGCATAAAGAGAAAATACACACTATGTAAAATATCATGTTTTTATCGTAAACTACTCTCTCTGTATACAGTCAGCTGCACAGAAAATTTTCTCGCGCATTGGCTGCATGACGAACAACAATAGATTCTATTGTTAAAAGTCTATGATTAATCATAGAAAGTAGAACACCGTGCGACTTTTTAAAAATCATACATTACGAATCATACAGGTAAAAAAACATATGTTTTTCTGAAATACACACTGTGATTAATCATATATTACAAATCATATATGATTAATCATATAGTGTATTATGGCCTTAAGGGGAGACAAAAAAGGAAAGAAAAGTGAGCTTAGTGCACTAACGAGACTATGGAGAAAACGTCTGACGGATTGAAGAGAAATTGTGATTGAAACACCGACAGAAAACTGAAAATGAAAATGTAAAGCAGACAAACAAGAAAAAATATTTTATATTCTGATATATACATGAACTATAGAAAAGAGAGAAAGACTACGACGAGGATATGACTCTTTCTTTGTAGTACTTCATCGCCTCTTTGCAAAAACTTTTACTATCACTAATAATCCTAATATTTTTTGGTAAATCATTATATATTAGTGCTTGCTCGTTGTAGGCATTCTTCTCACCACGCTCAACTTTGAGTTCGCAATCGGATCGTGTCGAACGTTTAACTTCCACTCGTTTCAATGTGAGGTACGAAGGCCATCTAGGCCACCTTGACATTATTGTAAAATGTGAACATATCTTTTATGTAAAACATTTTCGCACAATCTTTTGTAACGTTCTTTAGAAAAAGAAAACATTGTCGTTTGTTTTTATCTCATTTTTCATTTTGTAATAAACGCTAATGAACGCTGCATCCAAAAGCTGCGTTTATTAGAGGAAATACGGTATTTGTTTACATCCCTCGCATCGATAACAAGCCTTAATTTGGATATTCAGTCACGGTCAATAGTTACACGGTCTACAATTTTCTTCTCTGATACATTATTTTGAAAATAAGGGGTCGATGCCTTCTAAAGTAAAACTTCAAATTCAGCAAATGCATAATGAATTTGCATGTTGTTTCAAATTCTTCATGGCAATTAATATCATCAATAAATAGTTTATTGTTAACAGACTCTATTTATGTTATGTTAATTATAATAGTTCACTATTAAAAATGTTAATTATGTTATAGTAAGTAGCCAGATGCACCAATTTACATATAAATTCCTAATTCTATAAAATAATATCAACTGTAATATTTTTATCAACTTTTCCTCACAAATAATTAGTATCAAATATACTATCATTATTCACTTAGGAAATTCTCTTTATTTCCGCCTTTAAACATTTTTTTTGCTATACAGTAATACTAAATGGATGATAGTAGCGAATAAAGTTCCTATGAAAGCAACGCCGATAGAAACAACTATCAACAGTGATGTGAATTTAGTTAAAAGGCTGATAGCACTGAACATAGTTTTCCAGTACACAGCCACAACCGTATATACGCTCACGACAAGTACGAAGCCACCAGTAAAAGACAAAACAATTTCGAATTGAGGAACAGATTCTCCAATAAGCAACGTGAGAAGAACGAGTGATGATCGTATAATGCATCGTTGCCAACAAAAGCCTAAAGGAAATCGCAACCATTCGCAGTTTTAAAATTGATGTATAAAGGCCAAATGGAAAGCTAAATAATGCAGAGAAAATTGAAGAAAAATAAATAAAAAGACCCTTCAGGTTTCATAAGCAATGTTATTGATAGTTCACTATTAAAAATCTAGCTAACAGTTTAGCTAACGGTTACAACAAGAATTCTTTACCTCGTGGAATTTGAAACAGCTCTTCAGCATCTTGAGCCACGTTATTGAAGACCAGCACATACGCAAATATAAAATGCCCAATATACGTTATCAAAGATATATAAGTGAGGGTTTTTTGTACGTAGCCAATTGGACCATCGTTTGTTTTACTAAATTCCAGCATGTTATAAATGATATTAGGTTTCAAATCGCCACCAACAATAACGAATCCTGTCACAGACAATATCAGGTAGACAACGCATGCAACACCAAAGGAGACATAAATAGTTTTGTTGAATTTCTGTTTATTTTCCATGTCTACATAAATGTTTGGTAATAACGCTAAGACATTGAAAGCAAAAAAGAATGTTCCTACTCCTGTGAAAAATGTTTGTACTGTGACTGCTCGGTGTGGAACCTCTTTTCTCATCCTTGGAATATGCAAGTAACACGTGATCATAATGCAACTAATACCAATAGCTGTGCATAATACGGCTGATAATGCCACGCCCCAAAAATCTTTTGGTGTTCCGAAGAACGTCAGTGGGACCAAGAAGCAGGTAAATATTAACATCCACACACGGACACTAATTTTCAGGTGAGGAAAGAGTTCAGTTAACAGTTTCATTGTGAGCTCTGATGACATGAGTAAATAAACGGTAGAAACTAGAACAGTCATGATATCCAACGAAACACTGCCAATGATGCGACCAGTTTTTCCAAATGCATACTGAACCATGGTCGAGTATGGTGATCTAGCATTAAAATCAGCATCATTCTTTGAAGCTTGATCCAAGCATCTACATTGAATGATTGCTGCAAATATATTCGCAAAACATAAGTAGCCAATTAAAATTATGCCTGGCCAACCTGAAATGAAGATGAAGAATGGCTAAACATCTCCTAATAAAAAAGGGCTTAACACAACACAAGAACATAGTTTGAAGAATTCTTTGTGCTACCTTGTAAAACGTTTGAACATTTAAGTAAAGCTTTCAATTTTGCAAACGCTGTTTCGATAGTCTGGAAAAGTTGCCCATGAGAAAAATTCATGGCTGACAAGGGAGTAATACTTATGATAAAGAAACATTGTCAACATCTCAGACGCATAATAGCATCCCAGAAAATCTTGGATATAATTCTCTCTCATTAGTGCCCACACGCATGTTTTTCTTGCCAAGTCGTAATTCTTACAAAACAGATTGCTTGTATTTTTGCAAAATAAAGTCATTCTGGCTATAACTGGTTCACACATGTTTCCTAAGAAAGTGAATCTGCAAAATTCACATTAAATTTCTGGTGACTGCTAGACTGATTGAAAAACGCGCGTCGTGTCCGCTTAATAAATAAATCACGCATACCTATGTTAGCTAAAGCGTCGGGCATAGCTACAGCACCTCCTCCAATTATTTCACCCAAGACAAACAAACAAGCAACTCCCCACGTCAATTTTTTTGATGTTTTCTTCACCAACATCGTCTTCTCATCATTGGATTCGTCAATTGTAAATGTCGAAGTTTGGCTTGACATGTTTTCTGTCATTCTTTTAAAACAACAACACAAAAACTACACGAAGCAAATGTAAGATCTTCGTATATTTTAAAATCATCTATTCCTTAATGTTACCACACAAGGTTATCATATCAAACGATACTGTTAATAATAAAATCATGAACATTTAATTGCAAAATGGTTTCTTAACGAAACTTTTCGTAAGTAACACTGCACGTTTAAATAAACTGTTTAAGAAACCATATTGTAATTAAGTGTTCATGTTTTTATTGCCCCCGCAGCGAGCGTAAGCGAGCGAGGAGGCATAGTAGTTTCACGAGATAGGCGAATGTCAGTTCCGATTTTGTTCATCATCATCATCATCATCATCTTCCAACTTTCGTGTTGACGTTACACAGTGGAATACAATTAATTAGCTGACTTTGCTTTTTTCCCGTTTCAAAGCATGGTACTGTAAGTGGAATGTTTTTTCGTATCTCTTTCCTAATTTATTATTATATTATACTATGTTATTTAGGAAGTTCGTATGCTAAAATTGCTTAGCCATTTTTCATATTACTTTTGTGTTGTTTTAGTGAAGTGAGCGAATAGGATTTTGAAGCACAGCTTGAAATCTGACATTTTGCCAACAACACTTTATTTTTGTAATATGTTTTAGCTCTAAATAATCTTTCGTTCGATAAATTTTATTCAATGCACTGATTTTTGGCAGATCTTGCCTTAAAAAGATTTTAATTGGATTTCTGTGTATTCAAGAAAGCCTACAAATTGTCCTTCTTCGTGTTTTCCTTCTTTGTCCTCCAAACCTGGTGTGATCATGATCAATAAAACCTTCTTATATTTTTTTCTTGTTTTTTATGCAAAGTTTGGCTATTTCTTGAATGCACTGATTTTTGGCGGATCTGGCCTTACAAAGATTTTAATTGGGTTTTTGTGTATGCAAGAAAGCCTACAAATCGTCGTTCTTCGTGTTTTCCTTCTTTCTGTCCTCCCCCAAACCTGGTGTGATCATGATCAATAAAACCTTCTTATATTTTTTTCTTGTTTTTTATGTAAACTTTGGCTATTTCTTGTTTCGAATCATAGTTTGAAACGCAAATTTCTAATGGATTTTTCGCTTTAATTTTTTTTTGAAAAAGTTTTTTTTCTTTCTTTTGGCTCTTACAGAATTTCTTTAACAAATGTTTATCTTATTTTGATTATAAAATACGTAACCATGGTTTCAGTTCACACATTTCTTTTGTTTATAGCCGATATATGTGACGTTCCAGGGGATTTTGATAACAAACGATATTAACGATAATTATTAACGATAATATCGTTAATAAAACAATAGAATTAGCGATATTATCGCTAATAATTATCGTTGCGTTATTATAGTTAATAGCGCTATTATCGTTAATATCGTTATTATCGTTAATATCGTTATTATCGCTATTATCGTTATATATATTATATATACTATAATTACGAAATTATAGTAAGAAAATAACTATATTTTTGATATTAACGATAATAACATTAATATTAAACATGTGATCATTTTATTTGTGACAAGGAAACCATTTCGTGTATATTAATCTTTCTTTCGCTTGATTACGGCGTAAGAAATTCAATATTTTTAGAATTACCCTCAAGTAAAGTTTTAGAGCCCTGTGTAAACACAACTTTCAGACAACCTTTCACATAAACTTCATAACAAACTGAAGTAAACAGGTAATATTATATTTAAACGAAGGTGAGTATTTCAAAAGAGAACTTTTGCAACTCGTCAAGCCGACGTTAAAATGTTTTCATTCGTCCCTCATCCCAATGTTGAACCTGAAAACATTATCGACGAAATGACAAAAATCAATAATGATCACTAAAAACGTTGCGATCAATTTAATTAAGGGTACATCTTCACCCAGTGCAAGTGAAATGTCTTTCGAAAGAATAATAATAAAGGTTTTGCTATCGAAAAAAACTTTAATGTAACGTGTCTTTAATAATGTAAAGTTTTTTTTCACTGAAAACGTTGCGATCAATTTAATTAAGGGTACATCTTCACCCAGTGCAAGTGAAATGTCTTTCGAAAGAATAATAATAAAGGTTTTGCTATTGAAAAAAACTTTAATGTAACGTGTCTTTAATAATGTAAAGTTTTTTTCCCAAGAGCTTATAGAATGGCAACCCGTCGAACAATTCAGAAAAAAGAATTATAGCAGACGGTTTCTACTCGTGCCTGCTTTCGAACTTACTTCTGTATCTTTAATCTCCAAATGAATATAAGAACCAGCTAATTAAGTTCAATTTAATACACAAACGCGTGCTACCTGCAAATGTACATTTCAAAATAATACATTACCAAATCGAATGAAACGGTATTTTAAAGTGGCTTTTCAAATTTGTGCTGAAGTTACAGGAATAACAAATGAAAAAAAAGTGCTTTGTTATTTCTAGAAAAATATATATGTCCGTGTGTCATAATTGAATGAATCAGGTTTATCATGTCATAAACAAGCGAGTTTGTTTTGAATTGATTGCTATTTGGCGAAATAATAATTAAATCACGGTTATTTTAGAACTTCATAAAACGACACACGTATGTGAAATGTACAAACAAACGTCTTGAACAAAACTTTTTGACGATAGTAACGGTAATCTGTGCTCTTACCATATTAACGATATTAGCGATATTAACGATAATAACGATACTCTGTAGTTCCATTAACGATATTAACGATAATAACGATATTAACGATATTAACGTTAATATCGTTTGTTATCAAAATCCCCTGGAACGTCACATATTCTGATATTATTTGTTAAGCTTTAATTACATTTTTTGAAAGGTATGAATTAGCATCAGTGTGACATAGGACCAAGAGATAACAAAAAGTAACAAAGTTTTCTTTGTTTTTGTTTCCGTTGTATAGCTTGCAATGTATAGCTTGCTGTGTGTACAAATTGGAATGCTTGAGGGCGGGGGCATTTTTAGCTAAAGCTACATGCTAGTCATTAAAGTTTATGGCGAATAGAGATTACATCTTTCTTTACAACTTTCTTCAGCAATTAAAGTTTTGCAAGAAGGGTTTATTTACACTGAGCACTTTTTGTCAGAACATTGCTTAACAGTATTTGAACCAAATGTTATGATTGTAAATAAAAAATAAGATGGTACTGACGGTCTGAAAACTTCTTGATATTCTCATGAAAATAAGAGTCACTTTTGCATAAAGCTGACTGTGGGAAGTGTGGGTGTCGAAACTGTTAAATGCTTTAAAATTGCAACGATGTGAGAATCCTGTATGTTCGCTTTTTTCGATAGGAGTTGTCGCTAGGTTTCGCCCATTACAGCACCTCAGTATGGTGATCTGTCCTTAAACAAAGAAAAATTAAAGCAAAACCTTACAACATCTACAAAATAGGAAAAATGGCATCGTGGATGGAAATTCTCCAAGGGTACTGAGTGAACCTGTTCTCGAAAATTGCTGCTTTCCGAAGTAAAACTTCAAATAAAAGTTCGGTAAATGAATTTTGAACTTGAACGTCGTTTCTAAAAATCTTTGAGGGATTTGCAGAAAAGATATGCAGCAAACTGTAGAACGACTAATGATAAAAAAAACAACTAACTTCGACTGAAATCAACAAAAATATAAAAATTAACAATGTAACACAAGCCTTAAAATAAGTGCGTAACGAGGGAATAATCCTCGAATAATGATCGAATTTCAAACTGCTTACACGCCTTTTTTTATAACCATCGATAATTTGAGCACTAAAATATTTGCCTACTTTTGCAAGAATGAAGAGCTCTCATTGGTATGAATTTAACGTAGTGTACGTACGAAGAATTTTTGTTACCATATATCTGTGAAAACATTTACGCGCATCGATTCATTACTCTCATGTATGATTTTTTAAAGTGGAAACCAGGCTTTACTAACTGCTTTATTAAATTGCTCCATAAAATTCCTTTGCTATACATAAAGGCCGACCTCCACTCAACAAATTTTGTACGCGCGGGCGGACGACAATTCAATACGCATGCGTGCAAGCACACGCTGCGAACACATTTCGTTCGCAAGTAAGTAGACCAGTGGTCTACTACCAAGCGACAGCGTACGTTCGCAGAAAATAAACGATGTAATCAAAACAATTAAAACCAATCAAATGCTGCTAAACATTTTAACTGTAGTATTGTAGTAATATTATTTTTTTCTTTTCAGTTTGACAGTCATGTTTGCTATTATTTTTTATAATCTAAGGATTATTTGCAGATATTCAATATCCACTCACGCTGGTGCATACACCGGCTTCGTTCGTCCGCGCGTACAATATTTGTTGAGTGGAGGTCGGCCTTAATGGTGGCACGATATGCGTGCAGAGTATGACGAATTGTTAAAACGATCGGAAAATTATTATTAACGTGACAACTTGCAGTGAAGCAGCCATGTTTTTTTCTAAAACTTGAATGTTGAAACATCAATTCCTCTCCAATCAGCAACATTGTTGAAGTAAGCATCCCTCTGACGTCACAACTTAACCCTGAGATTGATTTAGTGCGTATAAAGAAGTGTTTTTTATGTTCACATAAACTATGCACAAATCCTGAAATACTTGCAAAAATATACAAGGGATTAATTTTCATTAACTTTGGGTTGAAGGACGAGACTCGCTTAACCTCGAACTAGAGGTGATTTCAACAACGAGAAAATGACTCATCGACATTGGGGACAGCCAAACGAAACAAAAAGGAAGATAACGAAAACAAAAACAATGACAAAACAAAGAGTTGGACAGATTCAAAGGTTTTCGAATACATGAATTATACATGGCTGGTAAACAGCAGACTACGTACATCTAAAATAAATAAATTAACTTGAATTATCTTAATGTTCCATGCGAATCCATTATTTATCATGAGGAAAATGAAAATTAAGTTCAATTTTGTGGTGGAATAAGAGAAACACTTGCTACCAGCTCTTCCTTTCCGTCATTTTGTTTACTGATAACCGAACTTGGAACAGGTTGATATGAAGGCACTTGTTTTCTTTTACTAGACAATTGACACATGATTAGGTCGGTCAGAAAACCGACAAATGAATGCAACATGCCAGAAGTGGCAAATACACCTCCAATGATACCACATAACCTAATCAGAAATTTCGAGAAGTCGTGACGACTTTCACGTACATTCACGCAGATCGGGTGAAGATCGTACTTGAAGAATATGCCAGCCACACCATGAGAGCCTATGTGATGACTAATCGCTCTTGATCTTTGTGTTACTGAATACTGGTTAGCTTGCATCTTGTAGCGGATCCCATTTATATTGGTGGGTACTATCTTGATGTAATACTGATACATATGATATGCGTCTTCTGCTAGTTCCAGGTCCCCGTCCAATGGATTTATAATACCAGGATGTGGATCACCAAATGATAATAAATCTATTCTATGCGAAAAATTGTAATTAAGCTCTGATACAAGAGAACTTAAGTGTGCATGCCCTCTTGGATGAGGTATGGATTTACCAGCTGTAATATGGAAATTTCCAGCCACTTTATTCACTTCTACATTGCCATAAATTCGACAGGCATTGTGCTCACGGCCTTCAAATTCCTTATAATCCTTTTCGGGCATTGCAGTAGCAAATAACCGTCCATATATTTTAGACATTGATTGAACGTTTTTTATAGAACGATAGCCCTCGTCACTTTCGCGGACTGACCTGAAAGCCTTCCACCACTCTAATTGGTTGGCGCTCATCGCAAAATGTGTAGGTTCTAAGCGTATATGGTTCGATATATCTATGCTTGTTCCAGATAGATCGATAACATCCGCTCCAATATCATCACAGTCCATAGCAACAGTCATATCGACGTTGATTCGAATTTTGTGGTCTGCATTTTTATCTACTTCATACGAGTACTTTGTGATGGTTCCAGAATAATATATAAACTCAGACAAAACCAAAACAGTTATGAAAAAAAATGTCAAGATTGACACTGTACCACCACTCGTTGACGTTTCCTGGTAGTTTTCTGGAACTTTAGGAAATGCATCGAGTTCCTTAAAAACTTTGGCAACATTTTTTCTTTGACGTATGCCCTCAGATAGGGATTCCATTTATAATTATATACTAAACTGAAACAAACATTGAATAAAAACCAAATAAAAATGCATCCTGTTTACAAATAAGACATTCTAAACAAACACACTGGCTACTGTTTTGAAGACTCGTAACATGATTGGTGAGGGGTTTAGACAGAAATAAAACATAATTACGAATTTGGCATTTTTCTTATTAAATTAAATCTAAATGTTGGTTGGGTTGCAAAGAAAATTTTCGGATCTTCTTTGTAGTTTTTGAGCACAAAACCCATATTTAATTTGTTAATAACATTCAAATTCATGAGTTTCCATAATTAATTTATGCTCCTGCCTTCGCTACTTTACTGTCTGATAAGCATCTTTCACAAACAAAATGACTCCATAAAGTTATGGCCACACTCACAAAAATGTATATTAACAACAACAACAATTAAACAAATTGAAGAAATTAAGTCATTCAATAAAAGGGTTGAAGGTCTGTTGTAGGTTCAAACTAGATCTTTTTGACAAAGCATAATGGATACTTTAATCGGAGAAATTTTCGCGAATGGAAATTTCAGAAAGTTTCACGTGGATTTATTTTCGCGAATGCTCGTTTCGAAAAATTTTGCGTAGATTAATTTTCGCGAATGTTCGTTTCAAAAAATATCGCGTGGATTAATTTTTGCGAATCGCAAGATATTTTTTTGTTTTTGTAGTATAAATGGAGTTTGGTTTGAAAACATTCGAACAATGAATTAACATTCTGTGCAACATTTCCTTGTCCCCATCCGAATCGAATAAAAATTTTCGAATGACTTCATACCCAAAAAGTGACATTTTTTTCTTTAGAACTTGACTAAAATCTTTAGGGAAAAGTATAAGGCTGTGTTTATTGAATGTGAGACGCTTCTCGAAATTCTTTTTCTTTCTTTTTTTAAACAAAATGATAAAAACTACAAATCTTCTTCATCACCGGAATCTTCAAAAAGGTCAAATGCGTTCCGCTCTGGACTTTCCCATTTAGATTAGTGCATATAATATGTATTATATTAGGTAGAAATAATTTGAAAAAAAACTATTGAAAATTTAACCTGTTGAGCCCCTATTAATTTTTTTTTCAAATTCGAAATGATGAAAAAATTGTAAAAAACCAAACTGGATTAATTTTCGCGAATTGCGTTTTCATTAAATTTCGCGTGGATAAATTTTCGCGAATTAACTATTTTGCGTGTTTTTGCGAGATTAATTTTCGCGAAAATGTCACTACTCGCGAAATACGCGAAAATTTCTCCCGCGAAAATTTCTCCAATTAAAGTACAACAATAGGATATTTCAGCCTCCTATCGTCCTTTGGGTTTAAAGGTGCTGTTTTGTATTCAAAAAATGTGATGCAAGTTTTAAGGTGTAAACAAACAATTTAATGTTTTTTAAATTTAATCATATTCAAACTTCCAGAAACTGAAAGTTAATTCGTGACATTTCGTGTATAATAGAGCTATCCATAATAATTTCATTATTCACTTTTCTTGTTCAATCTCCAAGTGCTGCATTTACTTAAAATTACATAACTTTTTTTCTATGAAATACAATGATTTTTTTCATGAAACACATGAGAGAGGGATTATGACAACAAAAGGCTTCTAATATTCTCTGCATCTTGGTTTAATAATGTTGCCAAGCCTGATGTTGTTAGTTAAACTTTGGTTAGAGATTTCGCTAAAACCCAATGACAAACCAATATAATTCATTATAACGATGTTTGGATACTAAACAAATCTTTTTTCTGCACAAAATATATCAGAAGTGTTTATTTCAACTTCACGCCTTGTTTATTTTAACTTCAAAGACGATACATAGTATACATAGTAATCACTCTTCTCCATTTAGAAAATGCTGCATGAGTGCTTTTCTAAAAATTGAACTGTAATATTTGCATTACCGATAAAAATATTTGGGAGCAAAAACAAACAAATAGAAAAACATGACAGTCATGGTTTTTGACGTCAATACCTTGGGTCTAATTAAAGTGTTACATTCTTGAGAAGTCATTCTTTGCTTTGAAAACATTGAAGACACATTTGGCATTGTCAATCGTCTTAACTCCAGAAGGCCTATTTTATATAAAAAAACATGTCTGCTACTATAAACTAAACAATAATCCACATTGCGGCATTAACTTAACCTAATATTAAAAATTTAACAAAATCTGATCTTAAAACACAAACTTTAGGTTGGCCATAACCTTAAACCTTGTGTCAGATGCAGATGACTGAGCTCTACAGTGTGATCATATGTGATTTAGGGCTCTATCTAAACATGGATCTGAAAAATTCTTTCAATAATATTGTTCTCCATTACTAATGCCCAATTCCCTGTTTTTCTGACATGCAAAGTGGGAGACGAGGTTGTGTAAGTAAATGTTGCACCACATAAGTCTATACAAAACTTGGCAAAGGTGTATTGTGAAACCTTTTATAGATGACTTTAAAATATTTATGTCTGATTAGTTGCAACCTAACAACAACCTTGAAAATAATCAAAATCTATAGGGGGTGGGGTGACTAATTAGGGCCAAGAAAATTTGCTATATTTTAGGTAAAACATTTTCAAAAAACCTCTAACGGAAGAGGGAAGAAATTGTTTGCGGAAGAAATTTGTACGGAACTTTTTTTTGCGGAAAAAATAAATTCCGCAAAAATGAATAAATATTGGTCATCTACAAAAATAAATTCCGCAAAACTTTCCATTCGCAAAAATTTACTTGAAAAAATCACTCTTCGTCAACAACAATGCAAGCAGCATCAGCACTCGCAACAGGTTTCGTGCCTCGTACTGTTGCTTTCACTTTGAGAAACGGTCTTATGTCGGTAGCGGAGGTATGACAGTTTTTCTTTATTGTTCATTGCTCTTTTCCTTCATGGAAAATAGACCTAGACTGAGTAATATACTCAGTTTCATGCATTACATTGACTTAAATAGGTACTAGATTAGGTGTTTTCCGACTTTCGATTTTACTAAGTTTCTTGCATCCGCAAAAATTAATTCTGCAAAATCCTGTTTGAGGTCTTCATCCGCAAAAATTTCTTCTGCAAACAATTTTTTCCCTTAAGGTATTATAATGCAAAAATTTCTGTTTAGGACATGGCCATCATCCTGCTCCGCGGCAGTCCCTAAAAGTATATACATGAAAGTGCTCTAGTGTCTAATTAAAACATCTTAGTACTTCAATATCCAAAATGACTCCTTGGAGCACTGAATCAATAGAAAGTGTTTTAAAGTGCAAAATGAGCATTCACATTACCTGTGTGTTGATGTGGTCAAGTCAGTAAGTCAATGACTTGTAACATTTCATCATGTTGTTGCAATGAGAAAAAACATATATATGCATTTATAAACAATATGTCACTTAGAAAGTCATATTTATATACATGTAAAGAGTATATTCCATAAGATTGATATTTTTTATTTGATGTAAAATAAACCATAAACATTCCTTGAAATTGAAAAAAAAACTTTTGAGCCGTCGATGCCACGACGTTATGTTCTTCGGACGCATTAGGGACAACATGATGCATTCCTAAGGGGCTGTTCATATGGAGGTGAGCTGGCCCGGTTAGCCGGGCTAGCTCACTTAGCAGAGATCTCACTGTTATTAAGAAATCTTTATAAAAATAAATTGTGTTCATATGAAAAGCGGGCTGGCTCACTTAAGTGAGATCTCATTTCATTTGACCGGGATCTCACCCAAGTGAGATGAAATTTGTTCATATGAACACACCAGCCCGCTTTGGTGGGATAGATTTTAGACAAGTGCGCACGCGTCAAAATTCGAATAATAAAAAAACAATACTCTTATTAGTCACGTGATGTAAACAACATTCTCCAGCCCGGTTAAGGATAGTCCATACCCTCCGAGGTGAATTTTTTTGAAAAAAAATTTTTTTCAATATTTCCTTTCAATTTTTTATTTAAAAACAGATTCTGCAATCAGAATTTTAAAATTCCAAATAATTATGGAGTTATTAGCAAAAACCAAAAGGCAAAAAAATCTTTGTTTACACAAGTAATTAATCTTTCGGTGAAATAAAAGAGATTTCTCTCAATATACGCACATGCATGACGCCATACATACTTTTTCGGCTTTGTTTACTTTTCGTATTCAATATTTTGCTTTATTATCGTTAAAAATAAAACCAGGTGGTTTTCTTTATAATTATACACACTATCATTATTCAATGAGATAGTTTTCTAACTTTTCATACATTCCAACATCTCACATTCACAATAGAATTTGATCGCTATTCAATTTTGTTTACACAAGCGATGGAAGAAGAAAAAATCTTTAAATGTGATTTTCTCTGAAAGTAATTTTAGCTTGATGACCAACATTTAAAGAGTTCCAACTCCCCTTGTGAACGAGATATAACCATGCGGGTTTTTTCATTTTGTTCAGTTGGCCTTTGCGCAAAAAAGTTTGCCACATATTTTGAAAAGAATCAAAATTCGCCCCGTGAGGGAGAGTTGAAGTTAAAGAATCAACGTTTTTATAGGGTCATGAACAAAAAGCTTTATATTTTTGGAAGTAATGAGTTTAAAAAAAACTGTGGCAAACTTTTTTCGACAAATGATCATGGATTTCAAAAGTGCAATTTGTTTGAAAAAAAAGTGTAATGGAGGGGAGTTGGAACTTTTTAATTGAATGCGTTCTAAATTTTACTTTTTTTCTTCTAATTCCTGTCCTTTTCATTTTTAATAAACAAAATATGGATCATTAGACAGATAATTAAATAAGGATTCAGAAAATATATACTTTTGATAAGAAAAAATCAACACATTTCAAATTATCAGGGAAAAACTGAAATCATGCTTAGGAGGGTATGGACTATCCTTAAGTGGGATGAGAAAAGCCATATGAACGCGGGGTGAATTTTATCTCATTCAAGTGAGCCAGCCCGGTTAACCGGGCCAGCTCACCTCCATATGAACAGCCCCTAAGTCAAGAATACTTTAATATTTAAATAGTGATGTTCATATCACAATTTAGAGTATCAAAAATTTATTATAATGTAACCAACAACATAAAACATCACATAATGGTCATTTCTCATGCAAAAATTCTGTCTGGATATAATATTCAAAGGAACAGAGTCTTCAAATTTGCAATAGTGTGTTCTTGTACATGACATCAAAACAAAACGAGAGAATAAATTTTGCAATACACCAATTCGACACGGCAAAATTTTATTGGAAAGCTTTTATGTTTTGCTGGGAATATATAATAAAATATACAGATAGATTTTTCTACCTTTTCCTATCGAGGAAAGACACAGAAAGAAAATGAATAACAAAATACAGGTTCACCAATTAACAAATGAACCAACTAAACTTTGGGATCAATTGAAATCGAAACAAAAGCAAAGAAAATTGTCTATTACAGAATATACTACCTTAAAGGAAAAGAAACAAGATTTTGTGCGTTTTGTTATGATATCAGATACCCACAATAAAACTGATAACCTAGAACTCCCGGATGGCGATATACTCCTTCATGGTGGTGATTTCACTAAAAGAGGTTTGCCTTCTGAAATTGATCATTTTAACAATTTTCTTGGTAAAATTAAGCACAAGTACAAACATGTTATCGTGATATGTGGTAATCATGAATTAACTTTTGATCCCAATTCTGAGTATGCTACCTATATACTGCCACCTGAACATAGGAATTTAAACCCTGTTGAAATGAAAAAGAAATTGAAAAATTGTACATACATTGAAGATGAAGTCATTGAGGTCATGGGTTTTAAAATATATGGTTCACCATGGTAAGTTTTTAGTAGGTTTTGACTATATTTGCAAAACTAGAACTCAGTACTCCAGAATTTTGGAATCTTTCATTTTTAAAAACAACAAAAAACATGAAGATCCCACAAATCCTGTTATCACGATTCTTTCAATTAATAATAAACAGAATTTATATTATTTTATCTTTCTCCTTTATTTTTCACCTTATGGTTGTATGAATTTACAATGTTTTACAAAGCATATTCAAATTCTGTGATGATTCATAGTTATTTATAATAATAGTAAGGTTTGGTGCCAATTCGAAAACTTACAAATTGCACCTCTCATATCTATGATAAACAAATTTTTAATTCCTCGCTGTTGTTAGTGTTATTGGAACCAAGTTGTATTAAAGAGAAGATTAGCTGTGAAGATCTGGATTTATGTTTTATGAACTTACTCTTTTAAGAAAATTCAATTCTGTTTCTACCATTTGCAGGCAACCTGAATATGGTGGTTGGGCATATAATTTGAAGAGAGGTGAGGAATGTTTAGAAAAATGGAATCTGATACCTGATGACACAGATATCTTGATCACTCATGGACCACCTCTGGGCTATGGTGATTTGTGTTTCTCAGAATTAAGAGCAGGTTGTGGTGAATTACTTTCAACTGTACAGCAGCGTGTGAAACCTCGGGTACATTTATTTGGACACATTCATGAAGGTGAGTTTAAAGCTTTTTTAAAGGAGAATTAACATCAAATTTATGACTTTGGCTTAAATTGTTCATTTATGTATATATATTTGAATAAAGGCTTATTGAAATTTATAAAATACCATATTTTGCTTTTTATAAAGGATTTAAAAAATTTCATGTGACATCACAGTTATACTTCAATTTCTTACAGAATGAATGAGTCTGATTCATTTTAAATGAAAATCATGAGTCAACATGTCTTCTTCAGATACAGATACCGTTTCTTCCATTTCTTCTCAAGATTGCTCTTGGAAAAGCTAAATTGAAGGCTTTGATGTCAATTTAATGTTAGGTATATACCGGAGAGTCAGAATATAACGACTGGTAGCCCTGTAGTAGAGTGCTCGCTTCCTGTTCGGGAGGTCGCAGGTTCAATCCCCGACCGAGTCATGCCAGTGACTATAACAGTGTGAATCAATCCTCTCTGCTTAGCACTCAGCAAGAGAGTAGGAATGATGTCTAGGGTGGTTGTCTAGTTGAGCGGTTCCTGTCATTACAGCTTCCGTAGCCCAAATGGGGGCTTTAAATGCTCTAGGACCTCCTTCGCAGGACCCTCATTGATAACAGTACCTTAAGGAACTGAAGAGGCTATCCTGGGTAAACATTCGTAAATAATAATAATAATAATAATAATGATGACGAGTTAAAGTCAATGAAGTTTTCTGATGTAAGTGAAAATAATGAAGTGAGGGTGATGAATGTGAAAACAAACTTCACTCAAGTTGTGACATAATTTGTGATCACAATTCCCACTGCTTTGTTAGAAAATTAGATAACTGATCCGGATAATACTTTTAAAAATTTTCAAAATAAAAGAAAAGTCAAATAAGAAGAAAAATCGCAAAGATTTTTTAGAATGTGCAAGTCTCCAGACACATTACCGGATTTTTTCAATTATTTTTGTAAAAGAAACTTTAAAAAAATTGAAAATGACTAGAATAAACCATGCCTTGTGCTAGATATTGAAAAATGCATAGAGAGAGCATTTATAGAAAAACACTTTACTTTTTTTAGATCCTCTTCAAAGAGCTAGATTTTTAGAACTAACAGTTTCTGCATTCATATTTATTATGTTAACATTTTTATGTTGAAAAATTGTTGCTACACCTGCTTTCGAGGTTCTTTTCTTCAGCATATATGTTTTACAATATTGATCAACTTTGAAATAGTTTTCATGAAAGTGATCGCTGCAAACCACTTTATCTTTTCCACTAGTGTTAGCAACTCCAAATTCTTTACATCTTGGAATTATCAATAAACACTTATAGATCAACTGCCATAAACCAAAATGCGATAAGAGTTTCTTCTATGCTTATATGACTTGTAAAAGCTACAGCTGGATATCTACGTGCAATTGTGACGTCATATTTTCGAGTACAAAAGAAGAAGAAAAGAAGGAAAACAGAATAAAAACAGATAGAGTTATGACAGATGACAGAAGGAAACGATTGATGCTCTTTTTAAAAGTGAAAAGATCATAGACATCAGGAAAACAAGATTCCAACCAGCCATGGTGTTGGGAATAAAACTCTCCTGATAGAATTTGCAGTTCCTTTTTGATTGAAAGACGAATATTCCGATCAAACGTATTATCAGAAATGACGGCGGAAATACTTATAGAAGAGAGAGAAGGAAGCTACAAGGCAAAGATGAGACAGAGAATGGAAGTGAATAGAGAGCTCAGGTCCAACGAGATTAACAACACGCTGAATTTTATCAAGCAAACCCTCGTTTCCACAAGAACGAAACAAGGGGCCAACCTTCATAGAACTAACTTTGCTGTACAAGTGATGTAATCATTAGAAAAAGAAAGACCAAGCAAACGAAACGTGGGAGATTCGGGGAGATCACTTCCATCCATTCTAACGGACAACTTATTGACGATGTTGTTACGATTAATAGAAAGAAGTTTCGTCTTAGAGGCAATTAAAAGAAACACACGAGTCAGAGCCCCATTCCAGAATGGCAGAGAGGTCATGGTTCAGAGAACTAACTAGTTCAGTCTGGTCAAAGAGATCATTTACCATTAGAGCACTCATAGATAGAAGTGTCGTCAGCAAAAACACCGGCATTACACAAAAATGATATAGAAAGATTCAATGATCTGAAAGACCTTTCCAAGATCAATGAGGCAGACAACTTATACGAGAGACCTGCATACCAGGTCCTATCGAAAGCCTTGGAAATGTCTAGAGCAACAGCTCTGGCTACTTCTTTCTTGTGTAGTGCATGATAGATTCTGTCAGTAATGACGGTCAAGAGATCAGCAGTGGAATGTGCCTTACGAAAACCATACTGATGGTCTGACTCCAGATGATTCCATAATGATGAGATGCTAGGGCAAAATTAATAAGAGATTCAAAGACCTTACTAACAACTGAAAGCAAACTAATAGGACGACAATTAAGAAGATCACATTGGTCACCAGAGTCCTTAAACACAGGAACAACAGAAGCACATTTCTAACTAGAGGGAAAAGAAGAGTTTAAGCAGACAAATATCGAAAGGATTGAAAACAACTCTGGAAAACAATGCTTCAGGACAGTAAATGGAATGTGGTCGGGACCGGTGGCTGAAGAAGGGTCAAGTTCGGAAATGACATTAGCAAGCTTCTTAGGTGTAATATAGATGTCCTGTAGAACATCATCACAGTGAGAAGGAAACACAGGAAGATGTTGACCAGAATTTGGTAACGAGCAATTGCGAGCAAAAGTGTGAGCAAAAAGCTCCGACTTCTCTCGGGCAGATGATTACATTCAGATCATCAAAGAGAGGAGGGATAGCAGATTTCCCTTTGTTTGAGATGCTGTTGAAGATCGTCAAAAAAAATTAATGGATATTTTGTCGTCTGCAGAATATTTTTGCAGCGGGTACGAACAACATAAAAGAGCCTCTTGTTTTCATCAGATTTATCACGTCGAAAGAGGTGAAAATAGTGGTTAAGATAAGTAACGGCTGCTGCACAAGCAGAGTCACAAAAGCATCGATGCCAGCCTGGATCCACTCAGTGACAACTGCAGCACAACGTTCTACCGGAAGAAAAAAGACATCGAGCCAGGGAGCATCACGCATGAAGTCCCGGAAGGAATCCCAGCCAGCAAGCTGGAAGTTGTAGGAAGTTCGATGAGAAAGATGGTCAGTAGTATGAGTAGCCTTCTGCTGTAAGGAGATGGATACCACAACATGATCGGAAGTACAGAAAAAAGGCTCAGGAGACGCTTTACAACTACTAGAGTCAGGAAAGATCAAGTAACGAAGGAGAGTGGGCATCATTGTCAGGAAAACGAGTAGAGAAGGTTACGCTCTGTGAGAGATTCTGAGATATGGAAAAAGTTGTAAACTTTCACATTAGCATCATCTGTGTAAGTTGATCCAATATGGACATTGAAACCAACACTGTCAGTCGGCTTGTGTGCGAACAACAACCACTCGAATCCGTTAACCTCTGCCAATGATGCAAAATCAAAGAAGCAATGACTTCACCAGCCAGAAATCAAAATAAACCAAATGGAACGACAATGGAGGAAAAGAAAACTCGGCACTTCAAACCCAAGCAAGAAAACAACAATGGAGAACGTATTCCTATTAGCAGACCACATGTTCGTCTATAGGTGAGGAAGGAGTATCGTCTTATGCCTATAGGCGAGGAAGGAGTAGCAAAATCGGGTGATAGCAAAAGCTACCTGTTACCTTTTTGTACTTGTTAAAAATATCAGGCCTACCACACTTTCTATCAAAGTATCAAAAAAGTATTCTATTAATTTTTTTAAACACAAAGATCTTCTCAATATCAACCTAAAGCAAAGTATTTATGTCTGTGTGGAATAACTGTACTAACTGGTCATAACTTTTTAATAAAGAAAAATCTGTTATTGTTTAATGGTCAATCGACTCGATGACAATGTGAGAAGTAGAATAAAGGCCTCGAATCTTTTCTCTGTAAAATTTGTTGTGTGATTATGTTTTCTATTTTAGCGTATGGTGTATGGACTGATGACGTCACCACTTTTGTCAATGCATCAACATGTACTCTCAGATATGCACCCAAAAATCCACCAATTGTAATGGACCTAATGGCATCGCGTTCTTAGCCTTTGTTTTCCAAAACAGGTTCAAACTGAAGTAAGGCGAAAGTTATGTGACATACTGCTGTTGTTATGTTTTCGTTTAACTTCAAATAACTTTTCACCTTTCATTTCGGGCGCAAAACGTGAAAATTTGATAATGAAATAACGAACTCCTCCCAGTAATAACGAAGTCTCTTTTATAAAGTAAAACGATGAAATCAAGTTAGTTTTTTTATTGACATACCGTATTCTCTCTAATAATTTTGAGATGGTCATGCAAGCTGTGAACGAGGCATAGATAGTCTTCCGTTCCTATTACAGAATTTTCGCTTTTTGTTCAAGGTTCTAAGGTATCCCGAGTGCTTATTAATTTCTTAGTTAATGTTAAGTCACTCTAATAAGCACCCAGGCGGTTATAAAATATTTTTGACTAGATAGGGGCGCTAATTAGGGAGAATACGGTATGTTTTCACTTCGTATACGTTTTTCTTGCAATATTACCTTATCGCAGTTAAGGTGTTAACGCGATATAAAGAAAAGCTTTGTTGATGTGAACGAAGTAATTGTTATGAATGTGTTACTCAGTCTATTTTTGCAGTCGAACTCTTGAACCAATATTAAAAAAAGAAAATATGAGTTTCGTTATAAAAATACGTTTTTCAAACTTTCGTTTTCTAATTCCCTCAATTTTTTGTTATTTTGATTTTAATGGTTGCCCTCACTGTGTCCACTTTCGTTTTGTATTGAAACATTTCAGTTCGGCATTGTATAGCAATATGAATTATTTAATAACAATGTGACGTCCAGATACATACTAGTAATAACATGGTTTTGAGGGAAATTTGAGATTTCTAAAATTTTGGAAAGAAGAAGAAAATGTATCTCAAACTTCACCATGTTGTTACTAGTTGATCACGTGGAACATCTAAATCTACTTTGTTTATACTCAAATCTACTTTGTTTGTACTCAAATCAATAAAACTACAATTCTCATGTAAAAGCATTATTTTTTATGAACGTTTGTTACGAAAAATTAATTAAAAGATGTCTTTCTGTGAACTCATCAGATAGTTCGATTTCGAATTGTCGAGTTCGAATTGTCGAACGTTCTATTCAATTTGAAGGGAAATTTCAGATATATCGGAGGGAAATTTCAAATCAGCAGGAAATTTCTGATTAATTTCCCGCAATAATCGTCAATGTAATTTCAACGAAATTAGTTTCGTAATGACGTATGACGTTTTCGATAACAGCAATCTTATAAAATTAGAATTTCCCGAAAATATTTCCATAGAGCACAAAATACCCTGATGAATATATTTGTTTAGTTTGAAAGGTTTTTTCCGTTTATGAAAGTATGTAGATATAAAACCTAGTGATTATCTACTATTAACAGACAATCGAATAAGCAATTAAGACGGCATTCCAACTTATTAACCGAGTTGTATAGTTCTCAAATGTTGTTTTGGCTTTGAATCTAAGTATTGTTTTGTAGATAGGAAAGATGAAAAAAGCTCAGGCAGTTGTACAAGAATTCCTTGCTAAACAAAAGAAGAAGAAGAAACGCGTTGATGATGGCTCACTACAAGTGAACAAGCTTACTAAAAGACCCACAAAACTCTGGGAGCAAGTGAAATGGAATAAGAAACAGCGAAGGTGTTCGATCAAAGGATTTACAAGTGAATTGAAGGAAAAGAAACCTGGCTCTGTACGCTTCGTTATGATCTCGGATACATTCAATAAAACTGATAAATTGAACCTCCCAGATGGAGATGTACTTCTCCATGCTGGCAATTTTACTCAAAGGGGTTTACCATACGAACTCGATCAGTTTAACGATTTCCTCGGCGAAATCAAACACAAATATAAGCATATAGTTGTGATTGCTGGAACCCACGAACTGACATTTGATCCTGACCTTATTAATGGAAACGAGTTACTTCCACCGCAACATCAAAACCACGACATTGATGAATTGAAGAAGAAGCTGACAAATTGTACGTATATACAGGATGAAACTATCGAGATAATGGGTTTCAAAATATATGGTTCGCCTTGGTAAGTTTCCTGACTTTTTTTAAAAAAGGAAGATCTTAAGAATTACACAGTTTTTCATATTTTTGAAAACAGTTTTCCTGTTGACGTCATAAAAACAAACCGCACTGTTGTTTGTATTTTCAGGCAGCCTGAGTTCGGTGGCTGGGCTTTTAACCTGAAAAGAGGTGAGGAGCTGTTAGAAAAATGGGATATGATTCCTGATGATACAGATATCTTGATCACGCATGGACCACCTCTGGGCTATGGTGATGTGAATTCATCTGGGCGGAGATTTGGTTGTAGTGAATTACTTACCACTGTGCAAGAGCGCGTGAAACCACGGCTACACTTATTTGGACGCATTCACGAAGGTGAGCTTTGCTTAGTTTTCTTTTGTCAGTATCATACTGGTTTTCATGAGCAGCCTAAATAATGTGTAATTTCCAGAACATGAGAATTCTCCTCAAAGTCAGATGTTGTAACCGAGGATGGATTTATAGGGACGCTCAGTATATATCCTGTTCACTTGAAGTCGTTTACAGCTTATACTCTTTTTTTTTTTTTTTTTTAATCATGAAATTGGGATCCATACAATAATGTATGGTTCTTCTCCATAGAACATTTCATATAAAAATATCAAAATAGTATTAAATATTATTATTATTAAATAACTTAATAAATGTGTAAGGGGAGAAAAAAAGGAAAGAAAAGTGAGCCAAGTGCACAAGACTATTGAGAAAAGGTCTGACGGATTAAGAGATTGTGATTGAAACACTGACAGAAAACTGAAAATGAAAAGGAATATACTATAAACTTAGCAGATGAGGCTAATACTGATAAACATTGTATGATTTCAATATTTGTGTTTGGTTTTGTATTTTGTAACACAGGTCTTCATAAAAAGTTTGGCCTGATAAAGTTACTGTGGCTATTGTAAAGCTATGAAAGTTTTTCCTCATTTTGGTGCCGCCTTACAATAAGTGCGGCAGTTTGGATCACGAAATGGAAATAAGCGCCCTCCTCTAACTAGCGCCTCCCTTCATTAAGCGCCGAGCCTCAAATGCGGTATTTGTTGGAGTTATCCATAATAAATGCAGTGCTTATAATTGCAAAGCTTACGACATTAACAGCTATTTGTATGCGTTATCAAATCTCTTTTTTGTTAATTCTTGATGCAATGTCTGAGCCAGTTTCTTTTTCGTCGAAATTTTGCGGGAATCACAAAAACAAGTTCATTTCTCATGATACCACTTCACATGATAATGAAACGCCACCCTCTTATTAGCGCCGCGTTGCTTATTAAAAGGGAATACGGTGACCTCTGTGTGCGATGAGATCTCTTTACTACGTGTGTATCTCTTTTAGCGTATGGTGTATGGAGTGATGAAGTCACCACCTTTGTCAATGCATCGACATGTTCAGACAGGATTGTCATCAAAAATCCACCTGTTGTAAAGGATTTGTTTGTACAAGATTTAATAGCATCAAGGCCTAACGAACAGACTTACTCGAGTGTCTAGATTTTTAGCCAATCAAATTTGTTTCTCGCTGAGTTATCACAACTTCTAAATGATCATAAACAAAATCATAATGAAGAAGTTTTCTGAATGTACAAAGATGGAAGTAACAGGATTATCTTTTGAATGGACATCTCATTGCAAAAAAGCAGCTGCAAAACTGCCATCGATGAATGGAAAACCGCCATTGGTAGCGCCCATGATAGAACTCGGCGCATATTTTGAGGGCGTAGTTTCACTGTTGTTATTAGTATTTTTTGCAGTTATATTATTATTTTGACTTGTAAATAATTACGTTGGACGAAATACATCTATACCACTGTCAGCATTTAAAATATCCTTCGCATGATCTCTGTGGAAATGCAAAACTGAAACCGCGCTAATCAAGTAATGAAATGTTATGCTGGCAACATATGTTCTTTCGTTCTTTCTTACATTATGATGACGAAGACTGGAATGTTACCTACGTAGGAGGGATAGGGAGGAGATTCTATGGAGCGCATTATAGAACATTCTGGACGAGATAGAAAGTTCCATCTTGAAGAGTACCGTAGTTATCCGAATAAGTGCTCAGCATTTATCAAGCGCCCAACTCGAATAAGCGCCCACCTCGCTTTTAGAAGGGGGCGCTTAATCGAAAGGAAATTTACGTTTAATACCCCCAGTACTTATTACTAGTAAAGTACTCCCTGTGAAGCCATTCCATTGAACATTGAAATCCAATTTGGAATGTATGCTTGTTCATTCTTGTCTAGTGGTCTACTTTGTTACTACTTTTGATTGTCTTACTTTCTGACTCACTCATACCCACCATCCTACGGTGGCCCACAACTGCCACGCCAAAAGAAAAGGTCGCGCCAAATAGAACAACAAAACCACACCAAAAGAAAAAGTCACGCCAAATAGAACAACAAAACCACGCCAAAAGAAAATGTCACGCCAAGTAGAAAAAGTAACGCCAAATAGAGCAAAAATTTAGATATTATGCTTGGATGTACAATCATAATATAATAATAATAATAATCGATTTATTTCCAATTCCAAAATTTTACATTGGTTCTTCTATTGGAAATGCGAAGTTGTGTGTATGTGTAAGCGAGTCAATATAAAAGTAGGTTAAATTACAAAACTATTATTACTCTAACAATTTTTTTTTTTTTTTTTTTTCAAAATAGTATTTCTTTGCATCGCTGCAGAACTTGTCATAATTAATTTCTCGTCTTAATGGCTGCGGAAGTTCATTGAATCGTTTGCCTGCGACATAGCAGAATGATCCTTTGATATTGCCTGTTTCTACTTCCAGCATTCTGTTCTCGTTTCCGCGAAGGTTTACCGCTCTCGTTGACTTTCGTGTAAGCTGTAAATAAATTGGCCAGTTGTCTGATTTGTATAACGACTTGTGAGCAGCTTTAACGAGAGAAAAAGATATTCTTTCCTCGACTGGTAGCCAATGCAGGGTTAGTACGTCGCTGTCATTGCAGTATCTGTTGTAGATAAAGCTGGCGGCAGAACGTTGAATTTTTTGTAAGCGTTTAATTAGGTAAGCAGGTGCATCTGCAAAAATGAGATTGGCATAATCAATTTTCGCAAGAACTAGAGACTGCACCAGCGACATCTTTACGTTGAAGGAGGCAGATCTTTTGAATTGTTTTAAAGATCTGAGGGTTGTCATACAAGATTTTAGAACTTTGTTTATGTGGGTATTCCATGTTAGATGCTGATGAAAGTGCACACCAAGTATCCTGTATTCTTCTAGATATTCAATTGGTTGACCGTTGCTGGAACGTAAAATATGTCCTTGACTGTGAAAATTGTGCACCTTCGCCATTTTTGGCTTTGAGAATAACATGGCTTTTGTTTTCTTTGTGTTAAGGTGAAGATTGTTTTTATGTGACCATGTTTCCAGTCGGTCCATCTCTAGCTGCATCGAATTGATCGTTGCATCCAGAACATTTGGTTTCATCCCACGGAAAAGCGTCGTATCATCAGCATATTGTAAATAACAACTCGTTCCATTTTGACTGATCATTGTCACGTACAAGTTAAACAGCAACGGACCAAGTATACTTCCTTGAGGTACACCAAATTCGACACGGAGCAATTTTGAAGATTTGTCATCAATTTGGACGAACTGCTGACGGTATGCATTTTAGCTTTACTTAATTTTGTTGCAGTGCATTGCTGAGGCTGCGGTTATACCGTATGCATGGTTTTTTAGCATAGTTTCTTCTGTTCATTTTGACAGTGTTTTACTTTATCAAAAATTCAAAAAACGCTTTTCTTAATGAATGCTGACGTCAGAGAGAAATTTTTTATTTCAATATTTCATAGGAAAATAGCAATTAACTGACAAATTTGTATCGTAGTTTCCTATTGCCAAAAATGTATTTATATTTTGTTCTGAAGATAACAACTATTTCTGTTATGCTGAATTGTTTGCTTTCTTTTTTTCTGCCTTCCTTTCTACATAATTATACCCAGAGCCTTTTGTCTCTTTCTATCAAAATAGCGTCGATAAGCCAACCAACACCTTGGATCGAGTACTTATGTTCCTTCCTCTAAAATAGCAATTGTATTTTTAGGAGAAGTTGTAGTTCATCTTGGTAGGTTGCTTATTCACTAAGAGAGAGACATGAGCTTCTCATAAAGTGATAGCGCATCTTCCCATGTCTTAGGCTTCGGAATATTCAGCGTAACCATTACATACTCGAAATATTCGGTGTACTCGTTTGAGTAGTCTCTCACTACAACATGCTGTGCTATGTCGTCTTGCATAGCAGCGGTAACAGGCTGCATGTAATATCTACTTCCGTGCTGCTCAAGAATAAAATACAATGAATCAGGTCTTCCGCTTACTGTCTGATACTTAGATTTCCTGATGTTATGTGTGTTCCAGTGGACCTTAATCATGTCAAGGTCTTCTTGAAGTAACCCAGAAAATGAAAACCACAACGCTTCCATGCTCATCTCCGATGACGTATCGATGGTTCGATTTGAACATAGATCCTTCAAAAAATTCCGCCACGAATTTGAACGTTGCTTACTGAACTGCGACCACCAACTTTCAATCCGCTGATTTCTTGGCGATGGAACGTAGCAATGAGCATCAGGATCATCTCTTAAATAACTTTGTATAGAAGCCGACAAGCCATTTTCAGTGCCAAGATCTGTGATGAGTTCCACAGGACAACCACCCAGCGTGCTAACTGCATCGAGGTAAAAACTAGCAATATTATCCGGTGCGTTATTGGAGCGAGTAAGTTGAAGCCATAGTATTCGTCTACTGTAACCATCTATAGCACCGTGTATGAGAAATCCCCAGGGCTTCAACTTATCATATCCGTCGATATGCCAAGCGAAGTTAGGCCCAGGGTTTTCATACCTTCTTCTGTGTAGCCTGTGTTTCCTTCGATTTTCTGTGCTTTCTGGATCCAAATCTTTCAGGATTGTCTGTACAATAATTCTTGGAACCCTTAAACCTTCCAGTTGCAAAGAATGCCACACAGTTCGATATCCAGCAGTCGAACCTGGACCATTGATCAATGCCCTTATCGTTTGGTTTACTGCATCGTGTGTTGCATCCAACTCAAAGAAAGTGTCACGGTGTCGTCTTTTCAAACCGTACTTGCTTAATCGTCGCAGTAGCGTTTGATAGCTGACATCAACACCATGGTACTTCTTGAGAAATACTAAAATTTCTTCATAACTGAAGCCTCTGTCAAAGTAGTACTTTATTACTTCCTCTTCGTTGACAATGTCATCAGGTTCAGAGTCTGAGGATGCCATAACCGAACCTGCCTACTTACATATTGCCCTGCTCAGAATGCAGAAGAATCGAACATTCATTTTTTTTGGGTTTTTTTTATTCTTTGTATCTGATTCTTATAATTGCTAACTGAACTTTTTCTTTTGGCGTGAATAATTTGTTCTATTTGGCGTGACATTTTCTTTTGGCGTGAGTATGTTGTTCTATTTGGCGTGACTTTTTCTTTTGGCGTGGCTTTTTTTTTTGGCGTGGCAGTTGTGGGCCACCGTACCATCCCTATTCTACAAGATCATCTCCAGATTCACAATATAGTTCATCCAGGGTTTCCAGTTCGATTTCGATCTTGGTTACTGTGGCTCAATCACTATCGAACAGCAGGTTTTTGAGATGGTGAGAGACTTCGCCTTGAAAACTAGCTGGAGAATTAAAAGAATTTTCCGTGAGTCGCTATTTTGTTGGAATTAAGCGAGAAAAAACTTTCAAAATAGAAGTGGTATCCAAAGAAGGCTGATAAATCCTGTCTGAAAGATCGCGAATTTTGTGTCCAGTGTATGCCAAGAGAGAAACTTTTGAAAAAATCGAGAAATTCACAAAACGTGATCCATTTAAGGTAAACAACGTAAAGAAATTACGATAAAACAGATTACTTGTTTGTATAATTAACGATACTTCCTTTGCGATGAGGAAGTACTTATTTCCTGAAGGAGTACTTACTTACTAGGAAAAAAAATTACTCCCAGGAGTACTTTTTTCCTGGGAAATAATGACTGTGGAGTAATTATTTCCCAGTAAATAAGTACTGGGGAGTACTTTTTTTAAGGGAGTAGTTATCTACGGTGACACCGGTCTTGAACGTTCAAAAACAATCAGTGCCTTTGAAGTAATTGAACTGAAGCCGTAAATTGAACTTTTACACTGTTTCTATGTAACTATGGCAACTGATTTTAACATTTGAACTGTCGCATTTTTCTCTAAATAAATACCCGGATGATGTTTAATGGCTAGTAGAAATCATTCCTCATCTTTTGTTGTCAAACACTCCTGGTTATCATTCTTGTAAGAGTTTTCACGGAAAAGTTTTATTGTCTAAAGTAGTTAGTTAAATCATTGTATTTACATATAAGATCATGTTGGAATCTCATGTACTTGAGATTTTTGCACCCTGAATTTTCACGTCCGATCTGAATATCATAAAGGTTTGACCATGGTTTGTGCAGCGACATCCAAAGCATATCACTAGGTGCAGTTTTTTGGTTTCATCACATTTCGTCGATAACATAACAAGGGAGATAATAAATCAGTTTCAATTTTTAACTAAGTTGTTCAAAATGAATGAAAAAATGTGCAATTGAGTTCGAATGGGAAAGGTAACCCCCCTTTATTGATCAATATTATTTGATGCACAATCTTCCAAGCATACAAACATGGAAGTGATTTCCGTTTATTCAATTTTATCAAAAACACCAAAATGTAGCTTAGAAAGGTGTCTTAACGAAAGGAAAGCCCGAGGTGTCAAACCTTCAACTATATTACTATAAACTGCATAAATACATTTAGTAAAAAAATTCCAAATTCCCATTTAAAACCTATTTTACAAAAAATCCGTTAAAAACATGCTACAGAACTAGTTAGGTAAAAAGCATAAAATCCTTAGAACAGTTTTGTCTGGTTCGGCTTAATATCCACCAAATAATGACAATCTACTACCAAAACATTTTATTCAAATACAACAATCTGTAGAACTGTGCGTATTTTCAAAATATTTCCCTTTCCACATCTCCCTCATTCGTGTCTTTCATTAAAAAAAACCTGATGAAATGTGAATTGCGAAAATTAATTCCGTTAATTTCGTCCGTGTTGTCTGCATAAATATTATTTCCTACCCTTTGCACTGTGAGGAGATGATCTAAAGCAAGCATTTCAAACAATTTCGAAGTACCGCTATGGATGCCAACAAAGCCCATGACATGAAAGAAAAAACTGAAGACAAAGAGTCACTCATATACTATATCTGCTAGTGATGGGACAGTATTGTTTCTTGATAAACGTAAGCCAAGCTCATCTCTTGGTGATGACATCGCATTCATAGCACGTTTCATTCGTATATTGCGTTTCCATTGAAATCCCAACTCGCAGCTGTCGTCAGCAAGGTTCATGAACGTTTCGTTCGGTATCTAAACATGATTTTTAAACAACGTATGTTGAACAATTATTCTATGTTAGGAAGAATTACTCCATCAACTATGTTAATACATCTGACGAATTATGGACCAAGCCAAACTTACTAACCATAACACAAGCAGCTTCAGCTGTCTTTAAAGTTGCAATAACTGCTTTCATCAAATTGTCAGCGTTAGCCACTAACTGCAAGTCCGCCTGTATCAAAGAAGAGGAAACAATAAACACCTATCGCTATAGCAAGTAGACTTGTATGATGGTGCCTTCAAAACGCACTGTCAGAATCTATTCTCCTAGCAGATACCAACAACAAAATACTTACAGTTGGATCGTCGTTTGTTACAGATTTAACGGATGCAACTATACGTAATTGAGTGCTGATCGTCGGCACAAGTTCAATGTAATGCAGCAGATCGTTTCGACATCTAACAACAAAAACACCAGTTCGAGTTGGGTTGGTTGGGCCATGCATGGTAAGCAATGATTGATGGAACACAGCAACAAATAATGGGCACACTTACCGTATATCTGTGCAATGTTCAGCAATAATAGCAGCAAACTTAGCAACTGTTTTGGCGTTAGCAGCAATTGCTTTTGCGGTCATGACCAAATCCTCTTTAGACTAAAACCGATTACACGCATCAATAGATTACACACATCAATAGATTACACGCATCAACAGAGGTAATAAAATGCAGGAAAGCTGTTATATTACAAAACAACAACAATAACAGATCAGTTACTCGAAGTGTGCCTCTTCCACACGAGAATTCTGCCATTTCAAACATCTGGTTCGCCATTAATTTGACAGCTTTGATGATTGAATTGTTCTCTTCTTCCCACTTGTCGGCTTCTCGCTGGAGAACTTTAGCTGCAGCCTGAAACAAACATGTTCGTAGCTGACACACCAACTTATGAAATGCGTAACTGGCACAACTTTTGCAGACATCGTATCTTTTTTAGTTCAACTCTTCAAGAAGACAGTTGATTATACTCACAGCGATTGATTTCGTGACAGGTTGATTGATGACACCAGCACTGCTGGAGGCATTTAGTTTCCAGTTTTTCGGTTTTGGAGAAACTGGAGGTTTTGTACGCTGGTTGTCAACTTCGATAGAACCATTCTTCTGAGCAAAATAAAAAAAGTTAATCCTTTTTTAACAGTTATAACACTACGTTACCGGTTACGTCATATGACAAAGACAGGAGAACGGTTCTTACTTGAGCTTGCGTCATGGCTTTATATGCTCTCTCGTGTGTTTCAGTGTCAACAATTTCATGGACTGATGCTTCGTTCATATTCTACAGAACGAGATAGATTGAAGTCAAATACAGACGACTTTAGGTAGGAGTAGTAGCTGTTGAATGCTGCAGAAGTCCGCAGAAGTCCACGCTTAATGAAAAACCACCTACAACGTCATAATATTTCACCTCTGAACTTTCCGAATAATCAGCCCAAGTACTGTACACGCTGTCAAATTCTGAGCCATCAACGTCATGAGCAGTTATGGCGGATGAAGTGGAGAAAGTTCTGGATGGATTACATGAAGGGTAACCGGTGGAAACCTGTTCATTCATCACAGCAGAAAACTCCCCAGGGCTACTGACATCTTCAGCCGCCATGAAATGCCGCATCATAGCTGTGAACATTAGAGAGATGAAAAGAAATATGTCAGAAGTACCACATTAAGTAGAGATGGGAGTGGGGTGGAACGCAGGGGAGTGTGTTATTGTTGATTACAGACAATCAGTCACTATTTACTAGAAATAATTGCTGAAGATGAGAAAGTAAAAAATCTTTCAGATTTGATTAGAATCCCATACTTTGAAGCAGTCACTATGAAATCCCCATGCAAGCATATTTGAAGTAAATATATTCACAGAAGAGTGTCTTAATGAAAAAACAGAGAGATTGAGAAATTTCTGACCAGATATTGCTGTGTAGCGTACTTCAGGTAAAAGTCGCAGCAAATACAGCAGATAGTTGGAAGATGACAACCACTGAAGTCGAAGCAGATGGATACTCATTCTGATTGGAGTAATTTTCTGTCGTTCTAAAACCAAAGATCAAAGCATTACTTCGTTTTATGCTGTATGGCTTCCAAATTCTAATTTCATTCTTCAAGCTATCTATAATACATTTGAATAGAATGGATAGTTTGTAGTGATTAGCTCATTTCGTCCAACACAAAACTCGGTTGAGTTTTTGTAACAGTTTTTCCTCTTAGTGATGTATATTAAACAATGACAACATTTCGTTAACTAAAGCACATGTTCTTAAAAGTCAGACTTTTAAGCTTACCTTTTATACCACGAACTGCAAGAACTAGATTGTCCGATATTTCATTGAGATCATCCATGGTCTCAACAGCTTTGTGGACATCAGCCCTGCATGTGCTTTTATCTACAGCTAAACAAGTATGTGTGTGAATACGTTCCATTTTCTTTGAGAATATCTCTTCATATGGTTCTGAAAGATCCTGTTCACTTCGAACTGATGGTTTGATCAAGGCATCAACAGGAGAGGCCAAATAGCAAGTCGCTTTCTCTACTAATCTTAACAACTGGTAGGCCTGTAAAACGAATTGCAGACAGTTTAGCACAAAAAGGTGAATTTTTCTCTGATTTTCTGAATTAAATCATTCGTTCATTTACCTGCCATTAATACTAGTTAAGAATTATTTTTCTTGTTTGTTTTTATAAAGAAAAGTAAAATCCGACCTGAAGTCAACTTTAAATATTATAAAACTTTCCAGATTTTTGTCTTATGCTTAGCAATCAACTCAATTTTATAAAAAAACATAAATTGCTGGAAAAATGTTGCAGTAAAAATATACATCAATAGTTTGTTGGTGAGTTCAGGTAAGAAAATTCAGGCTCAGACTGTCCTCAAATTTTTCAATACAATGATTTGAGACTCAGCTTGTTCTTATATTGCTGTTGTTTACGTAAGACTTGTGTTCTTATAAAGCGTTCTTATGAAATAAAGTGGGTAAGTAGACTAACTTCATACCTTAATCTTCCAATAACCATATTGAAGTGTTTTATAAACAACAAACAAAGGATGACCATCATGTTTATCATCTACAGCTGCACAATACACATCTTCTAACTCGTCCAATGCCACAATCAAAGTAGACTTTTGTTCGGATTCCTGACAACTATAATAACAAATAACACAAAGATGATCAAAGCATAGCAGAAATATGTTTTCGACACTTACAAGCAAACTGATTGTTACAAAAGCAAGATGCTGTTCATTGATTAAAATGTCTAGATATCCTTAGGGAGAGTAACAACATCAATTAAGAAGAAATTTACATGAATTAGAAATGTTGGATATTCAGAAAAAAAGGAAAAAATTTGATCTGATTGCCTGTAGTACACAACTTGGTAGTCGAACGAATCTCTTTTTACAAGATAAGGAGAAGCAAGATATGCAGCTATTACTAAGCAGACTCAACATAGCCTTTCATTATGGGGGTCCAAATAAAATGTTTAATAAAATGTGTAAGTTGGTCTCATGCCAGTCCTTTACTTGGGGTAAAATTCATATTGTTCCAAATGATGAATTTGAACAGCTGAAGAAATAATTTACCTCTGAATTGTTTGCTCAGCAACTCTTCTGGCAATATTGTGTTGCTGTCTCAACAAATTTTCTGAAACAATTTGAGGATAGGAGGAATCATCTGGAAGAGTGATAGCAGATAAATGATGGAAAAGTTGCTGCAGACAATTTGCCCATCGAAACAACCATAGACCAAACAAAAGCCATTCATCAACTTTTATATCTTCAAGAAGATGAAGCTGAAGAAGAAACAACAAAAAATGAAAACAAAAGATTGCAAACTGAAGTGAGATGCAACTTTTATTTAACGATGTTCAGAGATAGCATCATTAGTAATTGAATATATAAAATATAATATCAAAACTTGTTGGGATAAACCCATCAGCAGAGAAAGAAATATTACTTCAAGAAAGTCAATGAAAAAATTCTATACCTTGGCCAACTGAACGACTCTATTTGAATAATCTTTTAGCTCGATCAGAAGGTTTTTGGATTTCACTTGATGTGATTGTTTGTCTTCATCGAGGACATCATCTTCAGAAAGTTCCAAAAGGTTTGCCACCATACTTTGCACTTCACTTTCAATTTCTTTGAATTCTTTTATCTAATTGTTATAAACAGTTGGTGAATATTTTATTCAAGAGTGCTGTACCATATAGGAGTAAGTAATAATTATTAGTGAAGACACATACAGAAAAGAAACTACATTAACTACCAAAAATTTTGGCGTTACAAAATTTGGAACAAAATCAATGCCCAAATTAAATTCACCCAATTCTTGATGTTGTATGCCCAATTTTTTTAACACCCAAATTTTTGCAATAGATTTTCATATTTTGTGTGAATTCATCTAAAAATCATATCATCTGAAAGTTAATGGAAAATGGCTTGTTTTGAGGAAGCCTTTCTCTCAGAGCTCCCAACGAAAGACCTGTTTTCTGACTTAGACTAACAAAATTTACTTTATATTTCTTTGATTTATACATTTTTAGTTTTTTTTAACACATCGTATTTCTTATGTTAACCATTTTGTTTTTAAACTGATTTGAAAAGTTATTTACCAAACAGAGACTATATTTCTATTGGTTTATTTTTTCTCCCTTTCACATTGGGTCTTAGATTAAAAACAGTAACTTGTGACTGACTTGAATGTGACTAACAAGTCAGAAACAAGTAATAAATTAAAATAATATGTGTCATGTGTAATTGATTTGTGACAAAATAGCACTGAAAGTAACTTTTGCCCAAATTTCGATCCTCCCCTAAATTTTTAACGTCCAAAATCGTTAAAACCTTGCCAACAAAATTCCACCCAAACTTAATCCAATCAAATTTGTCGAACTTAAGGTATGTTTTTCTATTTTTAAAATATATGAAAAGTTGACAAAATGAGTAATTAATTAATTAAAACTGTAGTTTTGCTGGAGTATTATTCACAGTAGATGAACTTTTAGTTCTGGTTAAAACATAGTCTCTTTTCTGTGTCTTCACTAATAATACTTTTATTTAAAATGGAAGATCACCAAGACTGCAATTACAACTAATACATGAACAATACTAATACATTTTCATTTCATTAATGAAGGAATAGAAAAATTACAAAGCAGACGGTCATTTTTCAGAAAGTCTGTGAACTTACTGAATTGTTTAACTGTGATGTTGATTGATTAGATTTGATTTTACTTGACTCACTGTTAAACAGTTGACTAATGATAACAGTCCACGGTGAAAATTTTCTCCATAAATTATTTAGCAATTCCAACTGGATATCACTCCATTCCTGCACTAAATTATCTAATGTGAAAAAATCATCTTTCGCAGGATAATCTTTGATGAAAACACTCCTAGCCTGACGAATTAATTGTCGAGTTGCACACGAAGATTCGTTTAACATTTTCTCTATACTCCTAAAGAAAAACAACTGATAATAAACATTGGAATGATTACACCAAAGCAATCAGTTATAACTCAGCATAAATCATAAAGTTCAGTAACATTGAGAAGACAGAACAGAAATGTTAACTTTAAAATAGGTGTTAGCATAACATACTCATCTTTGCCATAGCAATTTTTTATGTCAAGAACAATTTTCTTTACAGTATCTTGGTATTCAGAAATATCATTGAGTGATTTTTCAAACTCTGCAGCATTTGATGATGTAACCAGAGAGCAAAGTTGACAAGCTTTGGCATAAAGTCTATGTTTATAAATTGGATTACCAACTAAATGGAAAAAAAACAAGATAAACATAACAGCAGACTTGACGAGAATCTGGCCAAAGTATGAGAGGAATCAGTTACAACCAAAATCTTACTAAAAAAGCAAAGAAGAAGAAGCTATCATTTTAATGCCATACTTTCCAAAGTGCTTGCAGAGTCAGTTTTTTGAATGTTGCTCTCTAACTGATTAATTTTTGTATCTGGATGAAAGACCTCTTTCATTGTTGTTGCAGTATGCTTCAGGCAAGCATCACTATTGAATTCCTTCAGAGCAGCTATAGAAGAAGAAAAATATTAATAAACCAATCAAACCCGATACAGAAAAAAGAATAATCAATTCACAAACCTTTATTGGCTAATTGCATTTGTACAAAGTCTTTCATTTCATTAATTGTTCGTATTAAAACCTTTGCATGGTCCTTCAATTGTTTTTTCATTACAGTGCTACCCAAATCTTCAAGCAAATTTGTTGTGCTTACATCATATTCAATAATTGCTAAACAAAGTTCATTTTAATTGATTAGTAAATATTTCATAAGCACCAAAAAATTTTTCTAATAAATTTTGCTGGAAAGAAAGAATTCTATAATACGGATTCAAGCAAGTTTGATATTATTGCAGATAAAAATTTATCAAACTATTAATGAAAACATGAAAAAACCTTGGTTTAATCTTCTTTGTAGATTCCTCATGTGGCCTTTGTCTTTCTCAAATACAACAAGTTTTTGAACATTCTCCATGACAGCATATGCAGAAGACACAAGCTCACTATTTTCATCCAATAAATTAAGAGAAGCTGATTCTGTTGATAAATTTGATGAAGAACTGATGCCTTAAGTATAGAATTAAAAATTTTGTTTGAATTCTTGTTATTTGATCAGGTTGAAGAATTTAGTTTTCCATTTAAAATATTACCATCACAGGAAACTGATTTCCGCGGAAATATTTGTTTCTTAAAATTTGGATTTTCCATTTGTCCATAACAAGGAGTTCTTTCATCAGCAATTCTTGTTAATTGAAAGTCCTATGGAATAAGCTTGATCAAAGAACCAGAAACGTTGCTTTTCTATAAAGATGTTAACAACCATTGATTAAAGTAAAATCTTCATTATCGTTTTATGTTATATTGGTCTAATTAATTTTGATAATGCTACTAAATTTTAAAATCTAAAAAATTTATTTTACTTTTCTTAGAGTGAGTTTATTGTTCTAGGCAACAAACATAATTCAAAATGATAAATACTTTTATGGAAATATCAGATCAAAAAAAATTTACAACCAATTTTTATCATTCAACGATTTCTGTAAACAATCTAAAATCCCCTTGTTAATCAATTCAAAATGCAACTTCAAAAATGGAAACATACAAAGTATAATGTGTCTTCTGAATTCATTAACGCTTCAACAGGATCTAACTTGCTGGCTTTTTCGAAGCTTTGTAGGATTATATTTATGCATGCCATTATATCAGATCTGCATTTGTTAAATCTTTCCTATATAAGAGATGGCATGCATGTCATTGGAACGTTTTTAGGAATAAAACAATCCAAACTATTTATATAGAGTTTTGATGACAAATGATAAAATATCTAATATCCCAATTTTCACAAAAAACAATAAAGCAAAAGAACTTACTGCTAAGAAACGGTCATAATCATAGCTTCTTCTACCATATTTCGCAAACTGAGGTGTTAAGATTTTGATTGTATGAACAGCATCCGATATATTTTTTCGGAGTTGTCCATCTTGAATAAGCTGTAAATTGTTAAGAATTTAAATGTGAATTCTCTTTTTATGTTATATCCAAATAAAGAAACAAAAGATACCTTTTTATTTAAAACTGAGAGTTGACAGAATTCAACCAGACTCTTGATACATTTCTACAACATAACATCAAAAGTTAATTATTGATGATCTTCACTTCATTTCACATTACTTTATATCAAACTTTAATAAAGTTTTACTGATATAGTTGAATGAGTCTGCAAAAAAGTTGAATAAAAAATTTAATTGAAAGCGCATACTTTCAACTCATCTGTTGATAATCGCTTAGATCCATTCTGTGGATGCTCTAGCTGACACTTGATGTCACCAACATAAGAGCGAAGGGTCTTATATATAGCATAGCTCATTTTTTTATGTCAGCATTTTTTTGACTAGACTAGATAGTTGCATAATGAAGAAAAAACAAACTTATCGTTTGATAATAAATCATAGCAATCACTATCAAATATCTTCTGAATATCTGCTGAAAAAAATTTTCCACAAGTAAAATTTGAATAAAACTGTAACTTTGGTAATCACATAATTATAAAAAATAGATAAAACATTTCTTCTAAGTGTAAATTATCACTCAAATTATTGCCCATGTCTATCAGTAATCAATGACTTGATCATTAACCTGTCAAAATACAAAGAACACACACATTCATATGTCTTAGAAAGTTATCTATACTTACTGTGCACAAAAATTAACTGTCATTTAGCGTTTTGAGTACTAATCATTTTTGCATTTGTAACAAGCTGAGTGCCTAGTTTTTATATGGTTCCTTTTGTTTTCTTATGCTTGAGTGTCTGGCAATTGATTTACTCTTTTTTCACTTTTATAAAAGATAAAAGTGTTTGGATGATACACTATACCGGACATGACAAACTTTGTTGTAAAGTAGAGAGGTAGTAAAGCATAATACAAAAAACAGTATATCGTATAACAATATTATACGTATTCAAAAGTGTATAGACAAAGGAAATGAGATAAAAAATACACACTATCTTTTTATTTAAATGATAATAAATTGATAATTTAAATAATTAATAATTTATGTAAGTAGGTAGCTTGAAAAATCTGCAGTGACTTTTCCCGCTGCATTTGTTTTGCTGTGATTTCCAAGAAGTCAAAAGTAACGGTGATCGAAATTGCTTGATTTAAATGGACTCTCCTAAACTAGGGGGTGAAACTTATAAAATACAGAAAAAAGTATTTTGCACAAGATAGAAATAATACGATTTACTTCCATGAAAATATTTTTTTTTACTATACTGCTTTAAATATTAAATTAATTTAATCACTTTCAATAATCTAATGGCACTTTTTGATTTTTTTAATATATTTTTTTCCTCCTGTTGAATAGTGTTCACATTAATGGCCGACATCCCATGCTTCGCACATTATTGCTTTCTTCCAACAAGACATATACGTTTGTATTAGCTAAGTTTGAACTGAAGATCATGAATTTTGTCTCATATGAAGCATGTATTATAGAAAGGGGTTTCTAAACTATTTCAAAAGGTCTGTATTCTGTGTTTGTTATACATTATCTTAGAGGGTAGCTAGCAGTGCAGTTTCTTCTTCCCTTCTCTAACCACACACGTGTGTCTTTCTTTAAGGAGGTCGCATGAAGGAAAAACCTAGGGCCAGATAACGATTTAGGCAAAATTGCAAAAAAGGATCTTAATATATTTTATTTTACTAGAGCTTAGAACTCTTTCTCAGGGAATGTAGATTCCATTTGTTGTAGCTCTATTGTATTTGGCATATTTGTTTTGCTGTGATTTCTAAGAAGTCAAAAGTAACGGTGAAATTTAACTGTGAAAGTAACTGTGAAATTTTGAAAAAAGGTCCATTCATCTTTTGTCTGTCAGATAACGAAGTGCTCAAACTAATTGATGCATATCATCTCAAGTTATTGCTTCTCACAAAGTACACCTGAAATTTATCGTGCTGGGGTGACTTGAAACAGTGATGTTTGCACAAAAATGTTGTTTTGAGTGCCAAAACAGAAAGCGTGTGATCTATATACCATTACTTGTGTATAAAATATAAATTAAAAGAATTTGTTAATGTCAGTTTCATTTTTATTAAGTGATGGAGAGTGTTAGTAAATTTTGAAAACTCAATTTCAGAATGGTAAAAGAATAAGTTAAAAACTTATTACTTAAAAAATACCGTGAGTTGGGGTGAGATTCAACTCTGCGGGGCGAGATTCAACATGCCAAAATCCAAGCTACATCTGGTCAGTAATTCAAATACATTACATTTTTAAAACTAAACCAAGTTATACAACAAAAAAAAGATTTAAAGCAATCAAAACATTCATGAATGATTACCATTTAAAGAGACTATGGCTATTAAAATGTCACGATCCATCAATCTCGTTATGTACGGGCTTCAAATGTTTTGACGTCGTCAAAATAGCCCCGCTGAACAAAACGCGTTTTCCAAAATGGGAATGTTGTTTTAGTTTCTCTGTGGGAAAAAATGTTTTCATAAATTTCATTTCGGTTCGTTAGATTTTGATATACGATGGTAAAAGTTGTTATAAGAAATAGTTTAAAATTTTAGGTTTTGACAACAGGTTTGTATATATAGAATTTCATAAATGGTCAGCGGTTTTTTTGGTGTGAATCACAACTACACACGCGGTTGCTTGCAAATGAAAGTGAATGCCTGGTTTCTACATTGCAAATCGGTTAAGTTGAGCCTATCATCATAGTCAGAGATTTCAAATCTTGTGACAAAAAGTTGTAGATTGCATTTTAAATGAAATATTGTCAGACAAGTATTAATTCAATATTAACATCGGAAGCAAAAAGAAATATACGACGCGCACAATATCATTTTTTGCTATTTTATTTTTTTCCTTTGCAACAATGAAACTGCTTTTTCTCCAGATTTATTGTCCAATAATTCTTTTGTGCATATTTAATGGTTGTGCACTCAAGATGAAATTTTGCGCTGCAACTATCACACACGATCCAGCGACTTTCACTCTCGTCGCCCCATTTTTGATCACATTTTTTGCAGACCCATTCCTCTTCGAAGAGGAAGCTTCCGTTTTACTTTTTAAATCGTTGGGTTGCAGGGCTCTTCCCGGAATTATATCCTTTTTCCTTGGACGTGCTGCACGTCAACTGAGTACCAATGGGAGTTGATGGAGTGTATACGGTGTGCACTTTTTAATCTTTGCACAAAACCCTTTACAAAGTAATTGCACAGTCATCAATTCTCTCCATCGTTCTCTCCATCATTGCGTAAGACCCGCCGATAAGCTTTGTAGGTGCGCTGGGTTGGACGGAAAGGTGTTTTAGAGGGCGATATTGCTCAGTGAAAACCACCGTCTTTGAAAAATAAATTTTGCGCACAGTGATCAATCATCTCCTTCAGTTTGTTTCACTACATAGCTTCCGCCCACGCACCCCAAAATACGACCCGCGCATTAGTAGCTTTTATAAACACACTTGTGAAAGAGCGAAAGGTGGCTGGGGGCGGAGGGTGGACATCACTTCATGGAAACCCTCTTTGAGAAATCCTAATTGGTGGTATAAAAATAAACGTGCACGGCTTTACGAAGTCTTTTAACTCGTGTTGGGATTTGAAGAGCTCAAAGACAATTTACATTCAGCATTTGTAAAAATATAAAAAAAATTTTATTGTAGAGTGTAGTATAGATTACATCTTGGTTCAGATATGCGATGTTGTTGTTTTGAAATTTCGAATTATTTTGTTGAATGTTGTGGTCTGGATAATGGTGCTGTTGAATCTCACCCCACTGAGTTGAATCTCACCCCAACTCACGGTAAGTTCTGAAGCCATTAAAATCATTAAGTGTGTGACATAAGTGTTTCAGAAACAATATCGAAAGCATGCAAGATCAATTTGAATTTATAGCTAGTTTACACAACTGTACTTACTGAAAACTTGTAAATTGAATATAATAAAGTTCCTGTTGCATCTTTTCAGAGTGTCCAACTTTCTTTCTCATGTTTCTCTTAGTTTAGGATATATTTCCATTTCCATTTTGATACAGATGTCACTTAGAAATTGATCCATTGTCTTAGTTTTTTGCACACAAGCGCTTCATTATTTCATCCGGATCACGCAAATTTATTGCGTCATTGCATATGACATGTATATGGAGTATGAAACGGCGTCCGTATATCAAAAAGACCAGAAGCCCTGGTAATGAGATTAAGTATGAAATTGTAATAGTAAAAATATGCAGCCCAACTATCGCCAATTCTACAATAAGTATGGTGTGCCCATAGCCTTGAGCAAAAGATATAATTGCGGCACCGATTTGTTCAGAACTCTGATTAGTATTCAGTAATGGTACTTAGTAAAACGAGTCAATTGAGGTTCAATAGATATCAACATTTCTATTAATCAAACTTATGATAATTATTAAATGACTTAAATAATATTTATGCAATAATCGAAGAGACAAAGTGTATTTAGTGAAAAAAACCTGATACATTTTAATGACATATTTCTTTCAATTTTAAATATTTTTCAATAAAATTCTGGAATTACTCCCTTTGACCTTTCTATTTTGCAAATGCAAAAAATATGAGGTATCTATTCGCCATACGTTTTTTAATAATAAAAACAAGAACATTCAATTAATTTATTTTATTAAACGAAGCTATTAAATATATACTAAATACATGAAAGTAATGAGACTTGTTATTTTCAAAACTAATAGTTTCATGCCTTCGCAATCGTCAGTTGAAAATAATGATACAAAAACGGTTTATTACAATTATAAGGCTTCATATACAATGCGTTAGCATCTTTTCATTTGACGTCATTACATCAGTCTTTCGTGTTGAAGCGGGCAAATGTATATTTATTTATGTGACGGCATTTCGAAATTAGTTCGGACCTGAAGTTGATGATGTTGTCTTTCTGGGTTGCAATTTCTAATTTTTCGCCTATTATACTAAATAAATATATTAAATATACAAAATATCAGTGTATATTTTTAACCTGAAGATGTAAAAGATACTTACGAAAAGCTTCGTTTAATAAAATAAATTAATTGAATGTTCTTGTTTTTATTATACAAAAAATATATATTTGGCGATATGCTATATCGCCGTGACGTGTTATTTTACAGCAGTACTCATCTTCAGCTTTCGAGGAACTTCCTTGATTGAAAAACTTTTTCCATCGAATGTTGCACTAGATACTCTCTGAATGGAATCTGAAAACAATTCGGAGTTTCATACATTATTTTATAAGAAATTGCGATTTTTTGACGCTGTTTCAAGTCACCCCAGGTGTGCTTCAAGTCACCCTGCTTTATGGTAATTCAAAGATTTTTAACTAATATGATAAAGTTTAGTGTGTCATTTATACAATGGCAGGGTTCACAGTGTCGGGAAAATCAGGGAAAAAACTATGTTTGACAGGAAGTTTATTTATTTATGAGCACATTCTGGTAGGTCACATGAAGCTGAAACGTCAGTGCAGCAGAATTTTGCAACCATTTATTTTTGGGAAACATCCCTTGACCTAAAAGGAATAGTTTATGTTTTTTGAGTCCACAATATTGGCGACGAGGTGACGAAAGATTTTGTCTGGGGGACGGATCTGTGATGTTATAAAAGCCTTTGATTGACAATATATCTATAACCGTTGGTCGTAGTTTTCGAGCTCTACAAAATGGTTACACTTTCCATTTATTTTCCATTTTTTTTAGTTCAGTATTTATTTATTTATTTATTTATTTATTTATTTATTTATTTATTTATTTAAGTTTTTGCAAAGACGGGGAAAGTCAGGGAAAAATTTCATATTGTTTATAATAGTGTCTATTACTGACTTTGTTTAATGATAATTTCAATTACCCAATCATCTTTCAATATTCTGTTTTTTGTTTCGGAGTTAACTAACATGTTATTGTAATATTTCCAATCTTAATTTGAAATGTTTTATCCCTTCTCTAGCCTGTAAATCGATACTTCTGAATGTGTAATCTTGACTCTGTAGCAGTTTAAGTAGGCGAAACAGGGTGTTTTCAGAGAAAAGTCAGGAAAAATGATACCTTAAGGTGTGAGTAAGGGAAATCTTTGTGGAAATTTTCCTTTTCTTTTTTTTTTCACTAATCTGACATAAAATGACCTGAAATTTTGAATGGTACAATTGTTTTTTGGTAAAATAAATTGGAAATTTGTTTTTTTCATTAAAACAGTCCTTTTTCTATTTATCACTTCATTAATCATATATATAAACAAAACATGCAATCTAATAATACATGCCGAGAGAACTCTCATTGAGGATAAAATAATTAGTGAAGAAAAACTAACCATTGTTTGTGTATTTTTATCAAATAAAAATGAATTAACATAAACACACGTCATTTATGGTAAAGTGTATATCAGTCCCTCGATGCTTGTGGTGAGACACGAGCTATTGCTCTTGACATCTCTAAGGCATTTGGCAAGGTTTGGCATTGTGGCCTTCTTCACAAGTTGAAGTCTTACGGCATTTCTGGTTCACTCTTGAATCTTATTAAATCCTTTCTTAGTGGTAAGAGTATCAAGGTGGTTCTTGATGGTCATTTGTCTTCTTCTTACTCTATTAATTCTCAAGGTTCTGTTCTTGGTCCAACCATCTTTCTCATTTTCATCAACAACCTTCCTGATTGTATTCTCAGTAAACTTGCTATTTACACTGAGGACACTACTCTTTACTCGTCTCTTAAAAGGACTAAGAACTTGTTTGATAAGGTTGAAATGGCTGCTGAGTTGGAGGACGATCTTAGGACGGTAGTTGAATGGGGTCAGAAATGGTTAGTTTCCTTCAATCAGTGACCTATCCAGGCACAATTTGATAGCGTTTGAACGCTATGGGCGCCCAAAAAATTATGCCCCAAAAAACTTTTTTTAATACTGAGAAAGTACTTCCTTTTCACATGGAGACTGCTGCACTGTATTATGCTGATGATGTAACTTCATTATAACAACAATGTTCTTTCCTTAAACAGTATGCTAAAGCTGTCTTGTTGACTATTTACACATTAGGTAAAAGCAAAGAAAGAAAGAAAAAATCGCAAGAATTCATGAATTAGTTCTGGTAGCCTTACAATTTAACATAAATAGGTGGCTTTTAAGGTACAATTCAGATAGGAAAATCATCTGGGAAATCATCTGCAGTCTTGTCAATGAAAAAATTGCCAGGCCTGCGGTAAATAGCACGCGCAAAAGGGTTATTTGGTAGTTGAGGCGTGCGATTCTCAGTCTAGTCATTATGAGGCTCGTGATCCGCGCTAGCGCTTGCTATAACGCTCCTTGAGTTAGTTAAGACGTGATTTTAATCGCACCCGTAGATACTGTTTAAAAACATGCTGTACGTTGGTGCTCAATTGACAGCAAATCACTGAGGTATATTAAGTGATTTTTCGTTGTTGCTAGGGGGAAGGACCACCGTTGCTAAGGTAATTTTGAAATTTCCTTCGTTATACAAATTTCTTTGTTCACCTAAGGAAAGAATATGAAAACATAAGTGGTACCAGTAGGACTCGTTTTCGTGTTATTCAATGAAATTAAAAAGCATCTTAGTTTCTCTTTAAAATATGATTTATCTTGACCAACGATTGCAGACAGGATGTTCCCCAGTGAAAATGCTTCTGATTGGTCAATATTTCTGTACTCGTCAGCGAATTTCGTCGGAGTAGACTTGCTCGATATGAAGAAGTGGAGAAAATTTGAGTGCCGCTTTATGTGGACACTGTCTTGCAAACAGCTGCTACGTTGAGTCAAAATAGAGCAAATTCTTCAATCTTCTATTCTATTAGGCCTTCCACATAAATGCAAGATGTTTACGAAATTGTTTGAGATATGAAAAAATTTATTTAAGTGCAAGTTACTAAACTAAGAAAACGCTCAGGGATTTCCAAGCACTTCTGGTTACTACCGTTTTTCGTAGAGAAGATTGAGCTTTAGTCCAGGAAGCTCCGCAATTTTAGAGATTTCAATCTCCACAAACAGGCCTTGTCATGAGAGGCATGCGTAGGGAGTTGGAAACTAAGATGTTTTTTAATTCCATGTTATAAACGCTCGCCATTTTTCAAATTAAGTAAAAACAAAATTATTAAAATTGTAAAAAGCTTTTCGGCTTACGCCATCATCAGTTACATTTTTTTAATTTCAATTTTCAATTTCATTTTTTTAATTTCATTGAATAGACGGGTTTCTGTGTTTACATTTTTCGAAGCGCAACGCGCATGCGCAAAAAAGTGGAGGCAAAACAAATTGATTGCCTCCACCATTTTTGCAACGAAACAGTACATGCGAAGGTTATAAATGCTCACTTACTTGTAATTTCCAACTTTTTTTCATATGTGTATGAAAATATATCATTATTCGAAGTTCGTGCTGTGCATATGGATGTACAGACAGAAAAACAAGCTCTTCTGAGTTGATTTTCTATCGCTTTCCTCCAAAGAAAAGAGATGATCAAAAAGAAAGGTAATGGGTTAGTAAACTGAAGAGAAATGAGTGGCCTTAAACAGATGCAGACATTGAAAATGCTAGATTATGCAGTGCTCACTTCGTATCAGGTAATCTAAATCTTATTTTTTCAACTTTTTAAGGAAATTCAGCTTTGTAATTTAATTTTTTCTCAACTATTCTAGTTTGTAGTACCTCAACACACTGTCAATACTGCATAACACAACAAATATATTTGGCTTAGGTTCAATGGACATATGAATAAAGATTTCAATTTTCCATTATCGTGTGAAACAAACTATGAAGTGTTAATATTTTCTTTTTAATAGCCAAAAAGTCTAATGACAAGTGTAATCCATCTTCGTGTTTTCCAAGAACTCTTCTGATACAGACCACCAAAAGACTGAAAGGTATGAACACATAACCAAAAGAAGACTTCAGCCATAACCAGTACCCAAAGATCATAATGATGAGGAGACTTTTGATGACAATGATGAAAATCTATATCGTAGAAGGTCAGAAGAGATTTAATTATGAATAATGTGTTTGGGGGAAAGTTCCATTTTTGCTAATGTTTTCGTCATAGTATTTTTTTTGCTAACTTGAAAAAGAACATCTGATTTGTACACAGTGATCAGCAATGATATCTTATTTTTTAAGTGAAGAGCTGGTGAAAATTTCTTTTGTACATTCATTCTAATTTTTGTTGGTCTTGCTAAAGTTTTTCAAACATTGTATTTTTTTTAGACAAGGACAGCCTTAATGAAGATTGCAGCTACGAATGAAGAACTACAATCAACCAAACATGGTTTGAATAGTAGTAATGCCATGCTTTCAAAATATAGAATTGATCTTCGACGCAGCATTAAAGAAAATTACAGATTGAAGAAAGCTATAATCAATATCAAGAATGAAAATGTGTTTTGATACAAACATGTTTCAAAGAATAAAAAAAATTGCTTTCTGCACCGGAATTTCCAATTCAATCTTTTAGCTACAAGCATTGATTTTTCATTAGTAAAACCTGATGTCTTAACACAGTAGAATTTGCTTGGGCTTTTCATATCATATATGTAAATATCTTGTATCTTGTAGATATAAAGAAATTATAAGCCTGTAATGACATATTCAATTTGTCTATCCTAAACTCACTGGGTGTTTTGATAAGGTAATTGTATGTGTCTGGCCAAGTAACGTCTGGTAATTGATCAACAGAAACCCAACCATGTGAAATGTTGTATGGGTCTTGAAGTAGTTCACCATTGCCGAGAGTCAATTTTTTAACATACTGTGCTTTATCACCATTTTCTAAGTTTTTCTAATATCCAGAGTATGTTTGCCACACAATTTTGTGTTGAAAACGAACGCACGTGTTTGGAAATGGAAGATTTTTATTTTTTGTAACCACACTTTCAAAACATGATTAAAAAAGATTGAAAAGCTTTATGTGTTTGTTAAGCAATACTTAAATCTGATAGGGAGAATCAAAATTTTCAATCAAACGATATTTTTTCTTGATCAACTATAATTTTATGAATGCCAATTTTTTTTCGAAGCAGAGTCATCGAGCGCAAGAAAACAATATTTTACAAGGCTTTGTTGCTCTTAGAATTTCAATAACAAAGATGGCTAAGTTTTACGTGTATATTTAGAGGTCTATTCGATATTTCTCATACATTTTCCGTGTTTGTTTATGTTTTTTTGCCTCCAAAACCGCGCATGGGACTGGGAACGACAACATGATACGTCACACGAAACCCGTCTATAACATGAAAACGAGTCCTACTAGTACCACTTTTGTTTTCATATTCTTTCGAAAGGTGAAGAAATGAATGCGTATAACAAAGGAAATTTCCAAATTACCTTAGCAACAGTGGTTGTTCTCCCTAGCAACAGAACTTTTGGTGAATAATGGCCTAATTGTTCTCTCAAAACATGTTTTTAAATACGACGCATTAAAGAGCTAAAAAATGTTTAATTGACAATGAATGATTGAGTTTTAACTACTGGTAAACGGTAGTTGGAAAGTGCTTGGAAAAATCCTTGACGCTATCCCCCAAAAATCTCTGGATACGTCACTGTCAATGCTTCGAAAACTAAACTTCTCTCTATTAATCGCTTCAATTTCTTCTGTTCTTATGAACGGAAGTGAGCTTGCGGAGTCATCTCATGTTTGTCTTTTAGGTTTAACCTTCACAAAGAATTTCACATGGAATTTTTACATCAAGTCTATTGCTAAATCTGCTGCTATGAAGGTTGGCTCACTTTTTCGTGTCTCACTTACTTTCAGCTGAATCTATCATTTACATGTTTAAGGCCACTATTCACCCTTGTCTTGAGTACTGCTGCCACCTTTGGGGTGGAGCCTCTGCTCATTGTTTTCATCTTCTCGATCATATTCAGAAGCGCTTAGTTAACATAGTTGGCCCTGATCTTTGTGCTAATCTTCATCCCCTCTCACATAGGAGAAACGTTACTTCCTTGTCTCTTTTCGATAAATACTCTCATGGGCATTGTTCGGATGACTTGCATCAACTGATTCCTTCTCCTAAGACTTTCTCTCGGAACACTCGTCTCTCTTCGAATACTCATCCTTTGACTGTTCAGGTCCCAACATGCCATAAGAAGTTTTAGTATGATCTACAATCTTTTAAATCCAAGGTTAGCGCCACCTTGGTCTGTCTTTATAACTCTTCTTCCTTTTCTCATCTTGTAGCTCTCTGCCTAGTAGTGGCTTCGGCCTTGCAGGGAGCAACCCATTAAATCCATTTTTTAAGAAAGTAATTGATACATTTGAAGCCCTAATGTAAGAATGAAGAGATCTGAGATGGAAATCTAGCAATAATTCAGCTGAATAGCTGATCTAAAAACATTTTTTTTATTTTTTTCGTAAGAATGAACAGAACTTGAGTTATGATGTTAACTGTGTTAAAAATATAGAAAAAAATAAGCCGTAAAAAAGAAGTGAAAATATCTTCAAAAATACACAATTTTCAGGAAAAAAGAAAAAAAAAACGTTTTTAGATTGACATCTTATTATTTGAAAACGCCAAAAAGTAAAAGTGTAGGTTCAGCCATTTTGACAATGAAGCTTCAAATATAAAACACACACCCCTTTTTTATTAGCCTCAAAAACCTGAAATTATTATTATTTCACAAAATAATTTTGATATTTTCTGATAGAGCAGATTCATGGTTTTCTAAAAAATATATAGTATGATACCGAAACAATTTTTACACTGAAATTAAGGATGTAAAAAATCATGCTTTTTCCTTTACTCAAGTCAGAGAAAGTCAGGGAAAATATTTTTGAAAAAGTGTTGGGTAACATCTTTGGATAGTCTTCCTATTCTAAAAGTACTATGGCAAAAATACTTAGATTGAGAATCCCCCCATTTATTCTAGGACAATCACAGTTGGTGCCAATCTATAAAGGAAAAGAGAAAGCAAACCCAAAAACTATTGACTAGTACATATCTTTCACTTTCGTAAAATTGTTTGAGAAAGATAATTGTATAGAAAGGTTTAACCCTAAACAACATATGGTTTTAGAAAGGGAAGATCGTATCTTGTTAAATGGCTAATACATTGTGAAGAAATGTTAAAATCACTTGAAAAAGACTGGAGTTGACATAAAGCTTTCAACAAGATTGATTTTTAATTCCTATTGAATGATCAACCTACTCTATTTTATATGACAGAACCCAAAAAGTGAAAGATAATAGCTATAAATCTGAATCAACCACAGGAATCTGCTTTGTCTGATTATACCAGACATATTGCTGAAAATGTTGCAGAATCTTCAGTTAAATCGTTTGTTGATAATACAAAAGTAGCTCAAAAATTTTACACAGTGCAAGCTAACTACAATGAGACATAACACAGTCTTCTCCTTTTAAAAATACCATGCGTGCGGTAAAATGCACTCATAAAATTTCCTATGCGTGCGATTCGTACCAGTGCGATCTGATATTTTACGTGATTGGAAAATATACCTCCTTTTAATAACTTTGAAAACGAATAAGTAATATCATTGCACAATATTCTTTGTTTGTTTCTAAGGATTATTAAGAAACAAAAGGATTGAGTGATTTATAACTCGGAAAGTGAGATAGGATAACTTAATAAAAGTATGTTCTTAATTCGTAATATAATGAGGAGAAAAATTGGCACGATACATTTAGGAAAACCTTTTTTTTTCTTTATTACTTTTTAAAACTTCTTCATAACTTTTACAACTAAAACATGTCCATCTCATTATCACTCTGGCTCTCATCATCACTTATTCATATTCGTTATTTGACTCATCACTATTTTCATCTGTTGGTCCTGTTCTGTCATTTTCGTCAACGGCGATCTTCTGTCGTTGACATTCATTATCGTTGAGTTGAAGTTTCCTCTTTTTCTGCAAATGAATATCAACTGCACGCTCGATAAGATCTGCTCGCTCGTAATCGGACCAAATAGAGTCGTCGCACTTGATATTCATTGCCATTTCAACAAAAACTTATTGAATGAAATGACTAGCAGACTTTACAATTTTTGTTTGATTGAACATGGCATGTCTTCGCAAGTCGAACAATAGGGCACGTGACGTTGAAGAAAAATGTATGAGAAAAAATATTGCACTCTGGAAATCATTTCTAAATAGAAACCGGGTGACTGTAATATATTCCACGACATTTCTTGACTCGTTAAAATCATACGCTATGCCCACGAACAAAGGATTTTTTCACACGGTGATGACAAATCGGTGCGTGCAATCAAATGTACGTCTAGGACTTTTTACGCGTGTGATAGCGCGTGCGCGTGCGATTGCACTCGTCAAAAGGAGAAGACTGATAACACTATATGCGAAAGGGTAGACAAATTTCTGTTATATTAAATTAACCATGATCTAATATATTATATTTCATAGTTTATAAGTGACAGAACTATAGTAAAGTCAGGGACTTAAATATTGTTACATTGAATGACTGTGCTTTTGCAACCGTTGAGAAAAGTTGGATTCTACAAACATTTCAAATTGGGAACTCAATCAAATGATAGTAGAAATGTGTTTATAATTAAAAAACTAGTCTATTGCAGTGTAATAAATTGTCAATATTTTGAAGAGTTATCAAAATGAACTTTTATTATGAAGAATCACTGCTGGATCACAAAATGATCCTTTTTTTCCTGATTATGCTTAGCCTTTGTTGATTTTGGAATTTGTTGATTATGGAAAGTAAGTGTATGAAATAGTGTGTAATTCCTGTCTAGGGTATTATTTATTTTGAGGATTTGAAGTAATGGAAACTGGTAAAACCTCACCAAGAATGACAATTGATTCTGAGAAAGCTACTGAAATATCTCTAAATGAAGGTTCATCAAAATATCTAGGACAACCAGTATCAATGCAATGCGAAGAGGTAAATACATGATTTATACTAATATTTATATTCTCTAATAATGTAATAACACTAATAGTATTTTTAGAAGTTCTTTGTGAGATTTGTAATTCTAACAATAACATTGTGAGTTTTTAAGTAACTACCGGGGTGTAATCTAGAATGGAACGGTAGCATCCGGCGGAAGGGAAAAGACCATATTATGAACATCCGTCTGGCACTTTTTTTTAGGAATAGGGCAACCTGAGCTTAATTTCGGCAAAAGTGTTTCATGGTGTGAACGATAGTCGACATTATGTACATTTTTTTTTTGTACGGCCCTAGCATAATTATGAAATGATATAGTACCTTCAGAGAGTTCCTATTTATTTGCTCTGAATCATCGTTATTTTATTTTTTGTGTTGACTCAGGATTGTCTCTTTCATCACTGACATCAAGATCTTCATTCATCTTGCTATCCATTTGAGCAGCTTGTTGGAATATCTTTGTCTTCTTCCATCTCATGGTTGTTGTCATTGATGTTGCCAGGATATTATATTGTAGAAGAGATATTGTTGCATTATTTCTCTGATTTGTATGCAGAGATTTGTTTTAACTTTTGGGTCATATGGGAGTTTTGTAGTAGAATACTTGATAATGATAATAGAAAAATATTCAACTGATGTTAAGTTCATATTGTCAATCAGATTGTCCCGGGTCAACATCTGATCTGGAAAACAGTATTAATTTTTCGTGTACAGCCCTTTTCCGCATAATTTTGATACTAATTTTGATAACAATGTATGAAAATTAGTACTCTCGAAAATTTCTGTCATTAAGGTATAATGCTGACATAAATAAATATAAATACTGTTTTTTCTTCTGTTAAGGTCAACAATGCAAGTAAAACAACAGATGCCAGTAGGAATTGTATGCCAACAACTGGTATGTACATAAAACAATTTAATGTTTTTGATTTTGAATTTCTGAGGCATTTTTTCATATTTTGCACAAGAAAGGATAATGCACAAGAAAGGATAATTAAAGACATGTATTTAAGATGGTGGTTTTAGATTCACAAACAATTTTTTATGTTGGAAGCAGGGCCAGTAAAAGCAACTTCATAGTGGATGTCATGGTTAGTGACTAAGGAGTTCGTGGAGCCATGGTTGAAACTGGCAGGCCAGAAAATTTTGAAAGAAGTTTTTAAAAGGAACAAAGATAAAGGCATACGCTGAATGCTTTGATTGATATTTATAGGAATTGAAGCAAATGATATCGGAAGTTTGTTTGAACAGTTTATGGAATATGAACAAGGTTTGTTGTTCTTGTTGTCTCTATTTCAACGAATTGTCGATTAACCAATAGAATTGTCGATTAACCAATAGAATTGTCGATTAACCAATAGAAATTGCATATAATAATCTGATTTAATTGTTCATGGTATACCCTACTTACTTCTGTTTGTTACTAGGAAGTGAAGCAGATATAAGTTCTTATCCTGACTCTTCTTTTTTGACTCCTGTTGGATCTCCTGGGTATGTATTGAAAATGTAAATTTTATGATTTCAAGAAGAAACGAGGTCAATTTGTTTGGATCTAAGTTATATGATATTAACACATTAACATTGAGATCACTTTTGCTACTTGATGATTTTATTTTTGTTTTTTAAAAAACTGAGCAGCTATTTACTATTTATTCATACTAGACAAAACATAGAGTTCTTCAAACGAAGTTTCCCAATATAATTTCTTGGTCAAACCTGACAAAATGACTATTTAGAAATAATCTTATTGTGCTCTGGGCTGTCCCCTTTTATGCTAACCATTTTGTGAAAAGCAATTTTTGACCTCCGTTCTCCTTTTAAAAGATTTTGAATCGAAACAATCTGAATTTGCTTTCTCATATGGTTTAAGGGAGTGTAATGAAGATGTTGTTTTGGGGCGATTGATGATCGTTCAGGAAAAATTATCTCAGGAAGGTAACATTGGCACATGCTTCCTTGTTTAATTCTTTGAAGTCGGTCTTAAACTTGATATTACCCACAGAGTGGTTCGATGTCTTTGTTTAGTTGCTAGTGTGCCAGGTAATGATGATAACAAAGATGAAGACAACAATAATCATTCGGAGGTAAAATCAGACGGACTTTTACGAACTGTAAATGGTATCCATCCAAAAGGAACGAACATTCGTATGGCAGATAGTCCAAAATTCGCAAAATTCAAGAAGAAGAAACTCAGCAGTGATCCTCCATTAAGGCGATGTGTATCAGGTCCGACGACACCTCGCTGTACATCACCCAGTGATATTGTAAGTCCAGAGGAGATGAAACGGAGAGAGGTTAAACTTATTGAAGCGCTAGCTTTGACCATACCGAAACAACCTAATAAATCAGAACAAAAGAAGCCGGAGGCTGATAAAGCTAAAAGAAACTTATCCGTGCAAAAAAATCCATTTGAAGAGCACATACCTAGTCGGTTAATGCCAGTCGTATCTAAAAGGAAAAGACTAGAGCAATTTGATAATGTTAGTGATGCACGGTTATCAGGAAAGACTTCAGTTGATCCAAGGCTAAATAAATTGAGCTATGGCGAGAAATCTAACGTTACTCAATTGAAAAATACAAAACTAGTTGAAGTGAACTCATCGAATAATATATGTGCAGATGATGATGACGACACAAGGATTGTTGATATGACAATAGACCATGACACACTTGCTGGAAGTATGTTAACTGTACCACATACCAAACTGAAAAATGAACCAGCTAAGTCAACTGAAGCCATTCCTGATCCTGTTTCTGAAACGGAAGTGGAAATTGAACTGGCCAATCATAGTAACAAAGACGATCAAGTTGAAAGTACCGAGAAGAACATTGAACTGATAAAACAAAAAAGTAGCATAGTTGTTAAACCGCCAAAGAATTATCGCCGAGTGAAAAATTCAGTAGAACCAGAAAATAAAACGAAGAAAAAAAGGCTTCACAGTTCTCCACCAACATCGAAGAAAAAACGACCCCACTCTAGGGAAGTGTCTCCTGTAAGGAAAAGATCTAGAAGTCCTTTATCGGATCATGAAAGACCTTCAAAAAGCCATAGTCCAAAATTACATTCTGTATCCAGCAATAGGTCAAGCTGTTCATCAAGGCGGTCTTCAATAAGTCCAACTCATTCTCGCTCGAGAGATTCGTCTCGAGCTCCTTCCAGAAGTCCGTCACATCATCGCTCATCTGCCAGGTCGAAAAGCCCAGAAAGCAAATCTCACTCTGGTTCGAAGAGAAGTCGTCGTTCATCGCTGAATGGTTCGGAATCACTCGACATCAGTAGTAAACTTAGTGAGTTATCGAATCCTGTACCGTATGACATCGAACATGAACGCAAATTACGTTTTTTATGTGGTGGTGCTTCTGGCGGTTCGGTAAGTTAATCACTTTTGTTTCTGCGATGTCACCTATCAGGTACCGTATTTCCTCTAATAAACGCTGCCCTCTGGTAAACGCCGCCCTTATAGCCGAAAATTTGTGATGAACGCCGCCTTCTAATAAATCCCGCATCTTGAAAAGCGGCGTTTATTAGGAAACATGCTAAGCAAGAAATAGTTTAATAGTTTTATTTGCTTTCTAACAACAAATTCTTTCAGGTTTGCATGAGTATATGATGTGTAATTAATTGCTATAAAAGTTTTCATCTCATAGAAGAGAACGGCGACAGTGATATTGCTCTTCATTTTCGTGAACATATCTTTTGTGTAAAACATTTTCACACAATCTTTTGTAACGTTTTTTAGGATAGGAAACATTGTTGTTTAAGTTTGCTTTTATCCAATTTTTCATTTTGTAATAAACGCCGCCCTCTAATGAACGCCGCATCCAAAAGCTAGCATTTGTAATAAACGCCGCGTCGTTTATTAGAGGAAACACGGTTACTATTGTTGTTGATGGTTTCTTCCATGATAGAGTAGGTTGACTGGTCAAGCGAGTCAAACGTTTGATTTCACAGAGTGTCGTTGAAGATGCTCACGAAAGAATTTATTTTGTAAGAATTCTTCGCATGTCGATATGACACACAGCATTCATTGATTTTTAAGAAAGCAAATGGATTAAATTCTAAGGGGCTCTTCATTATGGAGGTGGGCTGTCCCGGTTAACCGGGCTGGCTCGGTTAGGTGAGATCTCGCTATTTTTAAGAAACGCATGAAAAAAATAAAATGTGTTCATATGACAAGCGAGCCAGCCCGCCTTACCGAGATCTCGCTTCCTGCACAAAGAATGTGAGGTCACGTGATGTAAAAAATTCTATCCCGGTTGAGCGGGATGAAAATTATCATATGAACACGAGATAAAAATCAGCCCGCCTAGCCGAGCCAGCCCGGTCAACCCGGACAGCCCGCCTCCATATGAACAGCCCTTTAATCAGTCATGAGAGTTAGGCTAAGAAATGAGTTCACGAAAAAAATATCGAGATCGAGTTGAAGTGTCAGTCGCTCGCACTGAAAGCTGCTGATCAATAAAATCTTAAATTCTCAACTTTTGGCAAAAAATCAGTAAATGTGTTTGAATCCTATTTTCTATCAGAAGGTTTCGGTTGTTTAACATGTTTGGCCTGCATAATCTCCTGTTGATGAAAAGTTTCTTTCTAGATGGAACGTCGCAATATATACGTTGGCGGAATTGCTAATGGCACGAGCAGAGTTGATTTAGATGAGCGATTTCGACGGTTTGGAAAAATTGAAAAGATCACACTTCATTTCAGAGATAAAGGGTCAGTCTTAAGGATTGATAGAATATGGGCAAAGTTTGTTTCAGAGCTCTGTGATTTGGCGTTACGTGAATTCTGTTAAGGCATTTCATGTTAATACTTAATAATAGAACATTCTGGAAGAAAGACCTTTCGATCACTATTATAAAGAGGCATTGGGCGATAACAAGAGAAATTTCTCTAGAAACTAGAAGCTCCGTGATATTTCGAATTCACGTCGTCATTGAAACAAACCTCTTATGGGGATCTCTTCATCAGTCACCATTTTGCGTTTTATTGAAGCGAGAATATTTGCGTAAGTCTTAATAGTGACCACGAAATTGCGATCGTTCGCTCATCGATGAATGGAATTCGCAATTCGCACAACCGGGGAGAAAAGTAAAACGTAACAGTGCTACTGGATGTTAAATGCTAAAACCCACAGCAGTTTTTTTTGGACTATGGTTGTTCTTTGTATTATTTTTAAAATTTTGATTGTGTTTAGAGATAATTATGCTTTCATTGTCTTTGACGAGCCAGAAAACGCCATGAGAGCAATAGAGGGTTCGTATTGATTGTTCTTGGTATTACAGGTGTATGATTTTTATAAGTGTGTCTGAACAGCTAACCACAGCTGAAATACAAACCTGTTCAACCCCAGTCTTGTTAGAGCAAATGGAATAACGGTAATGATTTGAATGAATACGGTGTTGGCCCTTGGTGTTATGCATGGTTGCGAGAGATACAGAATTTAATTTGGCTTTCAGATTGCTTCGTCTTTTTTATTTCTTGTGTTTGTTTGAGCTAACAACTGTATTCAACCGGTTTTCAGAAGGAAATGACGACCCAGAATATCCACCATTAGAGTTATGCTTTGGCGGAAGAAGAACGTTCGTTGGTGGCAGCTACGTTGATTTTGGTACGTATGATAGTGAGTAATCTACTAGGAGGGGCAATGGATCATTTTGAGGTTTGGGTTGGGATTACAACCCCCAAAAATACCCTGATGAGTTGTATTGGAGAGCTCTCCAATATTATGCGAATGACTTTTAGGTTAATCCTTACTAAACAAAAGGGATTTTTTTCTTCTAGATGGAAACAATGAGTACTTGGAAGAAAAGGAGACTACTTCTCGAAATCGTTGCTGTGATTCTCCAGAAGATGATTTCGACCAACTGCTCAAACTGGCAATGAGAGACAGTAAAAAAAAAGAAACTACACCAGAATGGACATGACGTCATATACGCACGGCATTGTTGTTCCGCGTTATTGTTTAACTTTGTGAGTGTAAAGACTTTCGTTTATGTGTGTTCTCAGAACGCTATTATGGATTATATAGTTTTTCTGCTGCCTTCGGCGATGTGTTAATCCTGTACAAGATAAGTCAAGAGTTACTCACAGAAGAGAAAGTATTTTTGTATAAAAAAATGTGGCTGTGATTTCCACTCGACCATTCCATTCCATTACGTTAATGGTAGAAATTTTCGCGTGTACTAATTTTCGCGTATTTCTGACTTTTTTTTTATCAAACTTGAAAATATCGTTTCGGACATACAACTTTATTATGAAAAGGATAACCAGAAGCTTGATCACAATTGAAAGTAAAAGATGAAAAAAAAAAAAATAATGACGTTTCAATTTAATAATTTCAATGGTACTAATTGTTCTTGAACATTCAAGGTCGGTTTAACATGCTTAATGTGCAATGCTTCTGCCAGTTTTCTTTTTAATTTATTATTTCTATATCCACTAGACAGAATTTCGAAGTCATTAATACCAACACTTTGGTGCCCAGTCTTTTGTACGTGTTCAACAAGCTGGGACTTTTTATCACGTCCGTGGTGGTCAGTGATACGCTCTGTAAATCTTCTTCCGACTTCTCCTACGTATGTAGCACCGCAAGACGAGTTAGGGCATGTAGCTTTGTATATCAAATCATGCTTGTGCTTTTCATCAATTTTATCTTTGACATTATCAAACTTATTCGCAAAAGGGCTGTGCACGAAAATTAATACTGTTTGTTTTTAGATTTCTATGCTCTTTTGACCCCCAGGATAATTTGATTGATGATACATGAACTTAATATCATTACATACATCGTTACATGTATGTAACGCTTATGTAGTGATATAAACTAGTCAACTATAATCGTTCTTTTCTTTATGGTAGCATTTCCACTTTGAGCAGCCATTTACGAATATCCATCGAGAAAGTAGCTTTGACAAATCGCGTTTAAGTGTTGTCTTTGGTAAATCATTATTTCTACAATTGTTTTGAGCTTGTCCACTGTCTTCCTTGTATAATTTACCGATAATTATAATTTCCTGAGGCTCCGTGTGTTTTGCTTCAAACAATGTGCTTTTCTTTGTTGCTGGCATCCGAAATGTCAACAAACATGGAAATTCTAAAACAACCTGGACAAGAAGAGAACGGTTATAATGGGTCGCTATAAGGTATACAATGACTCGCGTTATTTTCTTCTTATATTGAAGATAATTAGTCAAGGAAAATTGACTAATTTCAAAAATTGGTCAGGGAAAAGTGACTAAAATTTCCTTAGGTGCCTAAAATTTTCCCCGGCTAAAATTTTTACCGACTTTTTTCCCCGATAAGGTATTATGAGTTGTTTCGATCCATTGTTTGAATCGTAAAATTATAGATCTCAGCAGCATAATTTTATACTGTGCACGTATTTAAATGAATCAGTTTAAAATTTTTATAATGTGTTCGCTGATAGTCCCGGTGGGCAATATTAGGCGATTTTCACCCTGATATTCTTATAGAAGATGTTTTTATAAAAAAGCGTAATGTTTGTTACGTAGTTGGATAAGTGTAAACACGTGTTTTTGTCTATCCGTTTAAACTGATCCATTTAAATGGATAAAGTAGCTATTCCAGGCTTGAAACTCCGGTACAACAATTTGATGAAAAACTGAATTTACGCAGAATTTAGTAGTTTCACGAGATAGGCGAAAGTCAGTTTTAGATTTTGTTCATCATCTTCCAACTGTTCGTGTTACTGTTACACCGTAGTATTCAATACTTAACCGCTTACGTGAAGTAGTGCCATATTCACGTGCAAGATATTCTTTTTTTTTTTAAAATTAAAACTCACTTCAGAAATGAATCGTGATTCAATATACAAAACCATTTGGGTTATTCTTTTCTTTTTGAATCAGAGTTTGAAACGCAGATTTCTAATGGATTTTTCGCTTTGATTTTTTTTCGAAAATTCTTTCTCTTTAGGCTCTTACATATTTCTTTAACAAATCTTATTTTGATGTAACATACGTATTCATGGTTACAGTTCACATATTGGCCCAAGCCACACGAGCAGATTAATTAATTGACCAGATTCATTAATGAATCTAAATGTAATGAATCGGCGTAACAACGGTAGATTCATTATTTGTTTCATAATGAATGTAAAAATTATTGAACTGTGTGACTACGGCTTTATGAAAGAATCATTAGTTGCAGCTAATGAAAATTATATTTGTAAGAGAAGATATACTTGCATGTAGATGATATTTTACAAGCAAACATGAACTAACGAGAAGATAAGGTGATCAAGTTTTCACAACGCAATTCATTGAAATATAAACATTTCTTCTAAAATCGCTTCAAAAACTTCTTTTGTCAAAGATTTTCTCTCTGGTGTCACCATAAAGTTTGATAAGGGATCAGTGAGTACTGAAAAGATTTGTTTCTTCTAAAGTCCAATTTCTTGATGTACCGTATTCTCTGATAATAAATTCTTTTTTAAATTCTTTATTAGGGAGGGGCGCTAATTGGAGAGGGGCGCTTACAAAAACATTTTGAAATGGCCATGCTAGTTGAGAACGAGGCATTACTTTTTATCATAAAAGAGTAAAAACAACTGCGTTTTTCATGCAACGAAATAAGATTTTGTACTTGTGACTTGTTGTTGTAGTTGTTAATATGAGAATATTTTTACAGGATAAAAACTTCAGTTACAAACTGCTATCAATAGTCTTCCGTTTCTATCACAGAACTTTCGCTTTTTATTCAAAAAGTTCTAATCACCGCCCGGGCGCTTATTAATTTCTGAGTAATTTGTAGTCACTCTAATAAGCGCCCGGGCGCTTACTGGAGAGGGGCGCTAGTTAGAGAGAATCGGTAGTTTTTTACTCCATGATGTTCGTTTCTTGTTTCTTTTCAACTTTAAAACTTTTTTAAAACCACATGAAATTTAAAATTTTTCCTGTCTCCTGCAAACACCTGTGATTTCAAAAGAAATGTACATTAATTATTTCATGTAATGAATCTTTTGGATTCATTACATCGATTCGTTAGATGAAGATTCATTATTAAAAAAAATTCTGTAGTCATGCTAGAGATGAATTATTTGGACAGACTAATTAATGAATCCAGATTAATTAATTAATCCCGTGTGACTTGGGCTATTGTGTATATTTCTTTTGTTTGTTGCAAATACTTTCTGTTATTTCTAGTTAAGCCATTTACACTTTTAAAAAGGTATTTTAGCATCAGTGTAACTACGGCCTAAGACATAAGAAAAAGTACCTAAGTCTTGTGCAGATTTTCAAAGTTTAGATCTATTTGGTTTGTAATATTGGTTTGTAAGTCAGTTTTGAAATATCACCACCGTTTTGTGCCACATGGTTACACTGCTCCTCAAACTATTCGTTGTATTGTAAAACTTATCCGACCTTTGGTCTGCTTATTCTTAGTCTACTGCGAGGGCAGAACTTCTTGCTAGTTTTATCTGTAGTTTAAGTCTATGGTAAAAATGAGGTTTCGCTTAAAATTGAGGTTCTACTGTATTTTTGTGTGGGCTCAATTTGCTGACGTGTGCTTCAACTTGTTCATCAAAACAAACTTTCAAACAAAATATGGTTTTTATATATGTTTACTAATCTGACTTTGTCTATCCATTTTTAAAAATGTACATATTTTGTTATTGCTGATCTGAAAATTCTTAAGTACGTTCTGAAATGACCACCTAATTTTCCTGCAGCCATACCACACATTTTATTTTAAATTTGTTTTTAACAAGTCTGATGCACCACACTGAATTACAGTTGACCCAACCAAGGTATTTAATGCAGCTCGGACGTTTGGCGTTTCAGCTTTATCATCTATGCCGTTCTCTTTAATTCGGTTTTCCTGTCCGAGTGTTTTTGAATTGAAAAAACCCCAGCTTGGACTTTGCGTTCAATCTCCTAAAAATGACGATGGTTTGTTTGAAAATATAGATCCTCTCTTGTGGTAAAACGAAGTTCACGTCAATTCATCCAGCATAGAAAATCGGCTATTCACAGATGAGGTCTAGTTGTTTATCGCTAAAATTCTTTCTTTTTTGTCGTCATGGCTACAGATAGAGTATGTATCAGCTTTGATTAAATGAGAAAAGGAGACAGAGAGACTAATAATAAACTTTTAATTACTGAGAACAATTTTATTTTATCTAAATGGGATTGTTTTTTTGCATTTTACAAATTCCATATTTCGAACATACAAAAGGGAAAATGATGAGAAATTTTAATAACATTTTTATGGTATGAGACAGGTTTTAACGCCACTCCTTTTTGCTCCGTTTTTTACTAATAGCATTTAAAGGAGTGAAAGAAGAATTTAATGTTGTTTAAATGCTTTTATCTCCTTAATGTTGTTTACATGCTTTTATCTTCTTTAAAACATGATCATGACGGACTACCAGAATGCAGTGAGAAAAGTCAATAAAAACACTTCCATGTGCATGGGGTAATAAAAGGCTTTCACGAACTGAAATACCTATAGAGCAGTGCTTAAAAGTGATCCCAAAGCAGAAATAATTATAACATTGTAGCAGCCTTTTTCACTATTAAGGAGATAACAACATTCTGCTGGGAACGACGAATCAGGATATTAGAAAAATACAAGCGTTCAGAAAAAACTTCCTTAGTTTTGCTGTTATTTTCTTCATTACTTCTTTTTAAAAACCCTTTCTTTTTTCACTTTCCATTTATCTTTTCAATCAAGAGCAAAACCAACTGCATAAAGCTTGTTACCTCTTTATTCATGGAAAACCTAAAGTAGTTCCTTGTGGTGGCATCGTGAAAGATTTCAATATATCGTTTTTACTTCAGTTGTTATAAAGGTTTTTAATTCATTCAATAATGAGGATGTGATAACAACTTCTCCCAGTCAAAGTTGTTGATGATGAGTATGTGTTTTTTCCAGCTTGCTTTGTGTGCATTATTGCTACTCGATTTCATCGATCACTATTCAACACCATATTCGGCTGCAAGTTGACTCGAGAAGGACAAACGTCTTTCATAGAGTGCTTTAGTAGAGTTTTTGCATCGAAACTTTGAAAATTGCAGATAGCTAAATGAACTTTTTTAAAATTGCATAACATCGACAGGCTTATACGCTTCTACATTTTTGTTGTCATGGCAAAACTGTGCGATTCGTAAGGTTAGAAATTACAGTTAGAAATCTGTAAGGTTGGAAATCTGAGTAATTGAAATATTCAAGGAAAGGGTGGGTGAAAGAAGGAAGGAATGCGATGATATCACAGTTAGAACTCTTTCCTCAAAAAACTAAGCAAAACATAAGTGGGGTGATCTTTTACTTTGACAGCGGGGAATCTGAGGAGAAATCAGCCCATGTACATTGAGAATTGCTAAATGGATCTGTTTATTACAAGAAAAATTCACGTTTAGGAGTTCGAGAAATTGTAATTTCGTATATTGTTTCTAGATAAAAATAAAAGTTATGAAGTACACTAAACACCCATGTTTTTTACACGAACTCAAAATAGTTTGATTGACGTGTGTGTAAATAGGTATTGTTCTTTGTATAAAAACTAATATTTGATTGGTCGAGTAACAAAATATTAAAAATAACGTGATTTGCATAACAATTAGATCTGATCATCATTTTTTTCTAAAATAGCCGCCCGTAAAAATTAAAGATCAGAATTATCAACGCTGGTTCGTTGTACACAGGAAAAAAAATTATTGAAAACTTTTAACCGGATCGCTGGTCGATACCGTATCAATACTGCTGGACAGTAAAATATTCATTAAAGAAGAAAAATGGAACCTACAAGTTTAGAAAGCTTACTTCAAGCTGCTACAGTCGATCAACTCATTGGTTATGAAAATAATCAAAACACAAATATGTTACATGTCTCTGCTCTCCCTGCTCAATCTAGCCATAAAGCCTATCCTGCTTATCTGGAAGACTTAGCTTCATCTCAAACTGTTCCTAATGTTGACGAACATTCAACTTTCGGTGATGGAATCGATCTTGGTAAGTTCTTATTTTAGCTGAACATCCCCCGTATTTTTACGCAATTTCATTGAAATTTATAATTTTTCTAAATTTATCTTGAACTTTGTATGTAGTATGTTTATAACAATTTGAATTTGTTTTCAATTCAATATTGTTTTGAATTCATTTCAAATCTCCCAAAACTTTCAAGTTTAAAGTACTAAAATATTGCAACGTAACTTCGTTCGTGTTATTATTTATAACAACATGACAGTTATAGACAGAAAAATGTTCAACTTTTTTTAAACTGGGAAGTAAGAAGATACCGAAAATGATAATGTAACTGAAACCATGGAAACCTTCGAACAGTGTGAGAAATAACTTTATGTAGTATATGCCAATTTTACTAGTAAACTGATAGAAAACAACCTTGGTTTTTAATTATTCAAGAAGTAATTGTTTTTTTATAAAAAAAGCATTTAAGGAATGTTTTAATGTTAATACCTATTTAACTTTTCTCAATAACATTTTTGTTTTTTATTCTCTTGATGTATTAGATCTGTTTTAGGAAATTATTTGAACTGTCTAGGATTAAATCTGTAAAGATTTATTTTTTGATTTTAATTAAAAAGAATCTTTCATAGAATTTGACCATTCATTACAGGTGAATATGATTCTTACTTGGATATGAAACCTGACATTGCTTTGTTGAAGCAAAAAATGCAACAAACACAGGAGCAACAGTTTGATGATTTGGCTCAATGTCCATCACCTTGTGCATCTTCCATTGCCTCAATGTCTAACCCACCATCCCCATACAATAATCAACCTTCACCAGCGTATAACCCACCATCACCTTACAGCAATACATCTGCTGGATCACCTTACAATAGTTCCTCCGGTTCTCCGTACAATGGTGCTAACTCACCAGTTTCACCATACAATTCACCACCATCACCTTATTCACAACAAGGCTCCCCTGCTTATCAAGATGATTTCAACAACAGTCAAAATTCTCAATGGTGGATGCAAGAACGTATGATGCAAGAACAGGATTGGTGCATGTCTGCTGGCCGACACTGCTACAATCACCTTGCTCCTCAAATTAATGAGTTGAAGCAAAATGCTGTTGACCAGGAGCTCTTTTTGCAAGGTCTCCAGAAATACCAGGCCCAACAACAACAACTCATTGAGAAAATGCACTCCCAGTTACTCGCTAAACAAGCTCAGCAATCTGCTGGGACTCCATTCAAAATGCAACAACCTAGCCAAGTGAACATGAAATGGCCTGGGGTATCTGAGAATTCTGCATTTCAGCAACCACAGAAATTTCTATCCTGTTCTATGGCAAACAACTATCCTATACAACCAATCAACCCACGACCAATCAATAGAGCTGGTCTAAGCATATTAAAAGAAAAAAGAAATGACCCAACCAAAAAGTGCAAAGTACCACCTAGTGAACGACCATATGCTTGCCCAGTTGACAATTGCCCACGAAGATTTTCTCGCTCAGATGAATTGACCCGCCACATGAGAACCCATACTGGCCAAAAACCATTTCAATGCCGTATTTGTATGAGAAACTTCTCAAGATCTGATCATTTGACAACACACATCAGAACACATACAGGTATGTATTTGCATCAGTATTTAGATTATCCGAACTGGCTGGTGATGGATGTTAGGTGATGTATTATTTAATCTTGTTCTTTTTTAGGTGAAAAACCATTTGCTTGTGAAGTATGTGGACGTAGATTTGCTCGATCTGATGAACGACGCAGACACATGAAAATTCATCTTCGAGAACAACAAAAACGAGAAGAGGAATTGAAGAAGGCCATTCTAGCCCAGCAACCATCAAGCCCACAACAGCAAGTCCCCATTTTGAACAATGGTCCTCCCATGGTTTCTGTTCAAGTTTAGATATTCAAATATGGCATGGGTTTATTTATTTTCATTTCAGTTCTGGTGTTTGGATTCTCTCTGGAACTTTTTGTATATTTCAACGTGCCTGCTGGCAGGTGCTGCAGAGACTGTAAATACTAAGTGTTATATGAGGATTAAAGACTATAAGCCAGGCTGGTCCTGGCAACATTTTTTTATACAAAGACTTATTCTTTAATGATACTTTTTTTTTTTTTTTGCATCAATGCATCTCTTAATGATTATTAACAATTCCTTTTTTCTTTAAGTGGAAAATCAGCTAATTTTTGTCTTACCTTCAGGACAAACTAATCACAGAAATACGTATTCTATGCTAATCAAACAGTTTTCCTTTTGATTTTTTTTGTAACTTCCAAACATGTATTGAAAAAAAACAGACAGCATTACTAACAACATTAAGAACACACCCCAGATTCCCCACTTCTGCAAGTCATTATGGCTTATCCTTTCTTTCCAGTCCAATATTATGATGTTAGTAATGTCGGACCATTTATTTACGGTTCACTTGCGTGTAGTTTTTTTATCTGTGTTGTAGTATAACTTTACACTCATTATACTATAGGCCTAAAATCTGTCAGCGGTGGATAAGGGAGATAATAGGCCGAAATCCACCAAGACAGGATCTCCCTCTGATGAACACGTTATGGATAATGTACTACGAACTGATGTTGTATTGTGGCTATGCATGTTTTAATAGTTTTTGCCTTGCGTTAAGAAGATCTGCTTTGCAGCTTCTTAAATCCATATTTATGTGAATGATTACGGATCTCTTAACGCCTGGCCCGATTACACAATTTTTCCAAATGCTGTTAAAAAATACCAAAAAAAAGGACACATCTTGAAGTGTTTTGCTGGTTAACTCACTTCAGATACAAATACATTCTAAAAATATAAATATCGTTGTTTTTTGTCCGTTACCTCACCTTTTGCCCTATATCATGGCGTCAGTTCATATCATCCGTTGATTTTATTCTTTCATATATGAAGAATAAATTTTATCGTTGTTGTAATTTCCGGGTTCTTTTACAAAATTCTTATGTCCACACTGCGATTAGGGTCTAACCATTCCGAAAATTAACACCGTCCCAGTTAAAACTCAAGTTTTAATACGAGAACTTTCAAACTTATTCTTTTTCCCGACGTGTTGTATCTTTGTTATAGAATAAGATACTATCAAAAGCTATCCCAGTCACTGCAAGACCAACTCGATAATAAAAGCCGTCTGGATATTATAAGAATTTCTTTACAGATCGGTTAGATCTATGCATTCTAAGGCGTTTTCGCGGTTCCTGAGACATGCTGGACTGATTTTCAAGAAGCGCTTTCCGGTTGATGTGAAAATAAGATTCCTGAGAAATATCACTTAACATTCAAGTTTGATGTTAAGGTAAGAGAAACCTGTCCTTCCCAACATGTGGAATTGCACGTAGTTCTGAATTTTAATTGATATGAACATGACCAAAATATCCATATTTGCATTTTTCCTGGTTTTTATTTATTTGAGTTTCGCGAATAACTCAATTGAAAGGCACACGATTGAAGTGATTGATCATTTACAATCCTTGTTATTCAAATGAAAAAAGTCAATCAATACTGAAGAAAACACCACGAGCTTCAACCTCGAACCCAGGGTCTCTTGCCTTTTGGATCCCGTAATTGAAAAGGTAAGAGACCCTGGGTTCGAGGTTAGACGAGCTTACGTGAATACAAAACAAAAAAAACAATGGACGGGCCAAGGAAATAACATATCCATCATCATTATGACTAATCATAAATCGAAATATTTCGTGGTACATATAAATTCCTACAAAATAATCCTACATAAAAATTTCAATTCCATTTTTTCGAAATGTTTAAAAAATATTAAAAATGTTCTAACATTGGTGATCGACATTTAAAAGTCGATTGTCTCTTCTCAGTTTTTAATCGCTAATAAGTTACTGTACAAAAAATATATTGTCAAATGAGACCTAAAGGCCTTTATTGAAGTATACTGTGTGGACTTGTCCTCTCGTTCTCTCCATTATACTTTGTTGCAATTCCGTTTCCAATAAACCTACCGAAAGTGAACTAAAAGCAAAAACAAAGCTGTATAAGCAAGAGTGATGACATCAGAATGTTACGTCATTCACAGCAACTATTTAAGTAGTGTGGCTAGTTAATATTCGTTTAAGTAGTGTGGCTAGTTCATATTCGTTTAAGTAGTGTGGCTAGTTAATATTCGTTTAAAGACTGTAAGTTCATACTGAAGAGAAACCATACTGTATTTTCTCTGAATAAAAAGCCATCCTCAAATAGAGGCTGCATCTCGGAAAACAAAGAATCCTTCGCACGAAAACCGCTTGAAACAATAGCCGCAAAAATGTGGTTTCTATCATTACAAACTTGTGTAATTATCACAGACTAAAATCATCACTTGGGTGATCGAATCTTTTCGCTGAAACTTACCATCGTTGTGGGAATATAGAACAGGCGGCCGGCACCATAAATGTCAGGCTAAAAATAAAAAAATCTCATCCAGTATATTCTGTACTGAATAGGAATCTTAGAGGAAAACCGAAAACCCTACCTAACACCGCACAATAACGCTTGAATAGGTCCATGAAAGAACTTAATCCTCTAAAAAAAAGGCAAAGGATAGAATGAAAAAAAAAATCACGTATCATTTCAATTCCAATCAGTGTGACTCAATACGATTAACCAAGCACGCTGCTAATACTACTGTCACAAACAGGAAACAGGATGACGTTCAAACATGACGCTGTAATTAGTTACATGATTAAGAAAAGGAAACAGACGAACACATGATTGGTTCCACTAATAAAAGCGGGAAGATATTAATAACAAATCAAACGAGGCCAACAATAGAAAAAATGTACCAGGCCAAAATAGCACTTGCCTGCATCCACCTGTATTTCTCAATACGTTCCATTATCACAGGTACGATCACTAAAGGGAATAAACAGGGACATATTATTGTTTTTCTATTTCTATTGAGAGAATGAAAAATAAAAACAACAAAAAACTTAAGCCCACCATTCTAGCACTACATCAATTATAAATTTTGTAATAAAGATTTGATTGCATCAATTTAAGAGAAAGAATTCATAAATTAAAATCGTGACCATTACAACTAGCTTGAAAATAAACATTATTGTACTATAAGATAAACATTTCTAAAATCCTTCAAATCAAGATGCAGTAAGAAAAAGCTACATACACATTCCAGGAGCAGCCATAGTTATACGAGACATGCAAACTTGTACGATACTTTTATAGGCTGCCCTTTTGGACTGACCAAGTGGTTGATCATTTTCATCATAAACTGTGATACCACTTAACAGTTCCCTATGAGAAAACACATGCACTTTTTTAATAACAAGAAATCTTCCCACTTTGAGTCCAATGATTTCAAGAGCATTACAGATATTGACCTTTGTCTCATGAGCGGTATATTAATGCAATTAGCTGCAGCAACAGCAGCAAAAGGAACATATCGAGCAAGAAGTGGAGGTGCTGTCTGGAATAGAAAAAAGGACAGCGCTTAAAATAACTATCACGATAATGTGAAGTAAATAACATGCAATTGGAAGGATGTAAATGTCAACCACTAATGAGCATTATGCTAAGATTAAACATCTAATCCGTATGAGAAATTTGCAAGATCATTAAATTACACTAAAGAGATATTCTGACGAAGCCGGAAAGGAGATTGTGACCATGGATTTTATTCCTATATAAGAACATAATAAGACATAACGTAATAAAAGAGTCTTTTCAAATTCTGTTATATGCAAACTCAATACCTTAACCAATGAATTTAAACCCAATGCAATAGCCATTGCACCACTTGTTGCTGACACATATGCAACACCAATTTGCCTAGTAATCCAAAATGTTAAGAGGTAATTACATAGATAAAATTGGAAGCATACAAAAATGACAACAATTTCCTTCATGTTTGCGAATAAACATCACATACAAAAACAGCATTATTGGTCTTCCATTACGCCCACCTGTTTCACTAGTAATCCTTAAATTTTCAGTTTATAGTCAGGGAAAAAACAACTTTTGATTATCGAAAAGATTTTACATTACTTGCTGTACAATTGATCAAAGAATAAAGGCTATAAACAGCAATGGACACAGAATAAGTCATAGCAACTTGGGGATATCCGCAAAGAATTTGACTCATTAACTTACTTTTCAAAACTTAATGAATCAGGTTACAATAAAAGGCAATCAACACAAACATCACAGGTATTTTGTTTCCCCTCAGAAAGTATTGAGATCTGTTTGAAGCGCAAGAACAAGAATGAAGCAGTTCAAAATTGACAAAATGTCCCTATGTTATGCTCCTATTCAGTCAATTAAACTTTTTAAAACTTTTATTCATCTAGCTTTTTCCCTCGGACTGCTTGCCTCTGGAATTTTCTCCCTCATAGTTGTTTTCCTGCTGAGTATGATCTACAATCTTTTAAATTCAAGGTTAACCGCCACCACCATGAAACTATTTTATCTGCTTAAAGACTTTTATATCTTTTATTTCCAGAAATCCAAATCCAAAAAACTCCAAGGCCCCAGGCAGCCAATGATATAAAGTCTTCCTTCCTTTTATTTGATCAAATACCATGAGTTTTTTCTTTGATTTTATTATTAACCTTTTCCCTTTCCTTTTCATATTCTTATGAATAGGTGTTTTTACCGTAACCACGATGATTATGGCTCTATTTTACTTTTGTAGTAACACATATTACATCAGTTATATTAGTGCTCAAGAAATGCATAGGAATTTCGAATCAAACATTAGATCATTGATACCAGGATCAGACATAAAAGAAAGCTTTTTCTTAAACAAGTCTGATATTTTGATTGTTAATTGAAAGATGGTAAATTTTAGTGCAACCATTACAATGATCATTTTGAGACTAGCAAGGGAATATAATCTATAATGTATCATTTATTCACCATCACTCATTACGGTTTACTTCACTGAGATGGGCTACTACATTCATTTTTTTTTCGTTGTGTAATGACAAATAAAAATGGAGATGGTAATCTTAGATTTTGTTAAATTCATATCAACTTAATAAAAATATAAATACAGTGCATATTGTATAGGTGGCTGTGAAGGTATCAAGACAAAAAATCCTGTGGCTGTGAAGGTATCAAGACAAAAAATCCTCTTTTGTTTTTGGCAGCTCTATTGCTTTCACGACAAAATATAATAAAATGTTTAATAAAACTATTTTTATTTATTCTATCTGATAAATTATGTACTATGATTTCACTCACAATTGTGACTAAAGCACTTTTTACACCTTTCATGAAATATCTTTGTGACATTTTATACACTTTGCCACCAATTTAAACCTGCCTATTAAAGTACCAAGTTAATTTTTTAGAAGTTTGATGTGAATGAAATGTTCTCAAATATTTTTTGTCATGACCCTGATACTTCAGATCCTTCACATGAATTTGAAATCTATTTGACAATGCCGAGTTTCTTAATAACCGTTTTAGAAGCATTATGAACAAATCTATTTGTTACAATCTGTAAAGAGCATTCTTTTAGCAGTTTTTCAAAACATGTGATATTTTTTGGGATAATGTCAGATAATAATGAAATTAATTAGATACAATCTATCAAAAAAATTGTTTTAATGTAAAAACAAAGTATTTATACTTATAGGATCATGGTTACTTCTGTATGTTTTGACAAAGTTACTTACGCAGTGGTTATTTCAGATTTGGCGTTTCTATTAGTATAATTTACAAGAGCATTGAAGGATTGATTGATCCATTGCCATAAAACAACTTGTGGGACAGTCCTAAAATATTATGACAATTCTCGTGTAACAAATAGAATTTATGATCATGAAATAAAATATTATAAAGGCAAAACGGAAGTACATTTTTAAACAAACAAAATGAGCCAACCTGTAGAACTGTAACATACCACCAGTAATTGCCATACCTCCAGGAACTTGAAAAGACATTCTTCCAATGACATTCATTTTTTCGCCAGTATCTGGATGAAAAGCAGATTGGTATAGCTTCTTTGCATGCCAGATTTGCTCTTCAGTTGTACCTGGAGGCTCCTGTCCAATACTGTTTCAAACAAAATAAAAACAAACATTACCACATGCAAAAATTTAAGATTTCTATATATTTTATATATAATATTCTGTCAATAATTTCCATTTTGTAATAGTGAGAATCAAGAGAAATAAGATGATGTTATATACCGATATAAATCCAACAATTCCTTAGCATTGTCTAATGTTTGTTCAGAATTCAGACCATTTCTCCAGTCGGTAATGGACCAAAAATGTTTGAATCTTCCAAGAAACGTATCTTGTGGCCATCGTGGCACATCAAGATTGATTCGATGTTCTGTACTTGTTAATGATGACATCTATCAAACTATAACGGTTTATATGAAGAATGGTGTTTACCCATACAGACAGATCAAAACTTAATCACATAAATGGATAGTTTTTTTTAATTCCATTCCACGTGAAGTCACTTTTTTTTAGAATTTAATCGTGTAGCTGGTGTCCATGCTCTAATAAGCCCTGCATGGTGCTGGCTATTCTTATTATTTTCTTGATCATTACACCAGTCTCATCTGATTAATAAATGTTCCCTTGATGCTAACAATTAATTGGAGGTCCAATGGCCTGGTGGTAGTGAGTGCAGTGAGTGCATGAGTGAGTGCGTGAGTGCATCTAATGGTGGCAAATGGACTGTGCATTACAGTGTGGTATTGAGACATTAACACAATGTTTTTTTTTTCATAAGACTTGTAACATCTATGTACAACAGGCAGATCTGCTACTGATGATTATACATACTTAGAAATTATTGTGACCAGAATACACGAATAATTTTATAAGAACATGAGCCTCAGATTTGGCCAAAAAATAAGAACAAAAAGAACAACCTGAGATTGAATTTTCTTATAAAATAAGAACAATTCATGATAGAAACAACTCATGATGTGAATTCACTCACTGGCAAATGGTTTAGAAGTTGTTTTTTTTTTTTCACCTTGCATTCTCATATCGGGTCATTACCGAACAGCAACCATGCTTTTAAGCAGTTGTTTTTAAAAAGATTTATTTTAATGTTACTGGAAATTCCATAAATAAGAACAAAATGAGGCTGAAATCTGAAGCTGTGTTCTTAAAGCTAAGAACACAGTAAGACAATTCAGGCTGAAAAAGGCTCAAAAAATAAGAACAGCCAGCCTCAGGTCAGATTTTACTGGTTCTTATAAAAAAAAAGCGTGTAAATTACTCTTACAGCATTAAAGAGACAATTAAGGCATTCTCGAAATGAAAGATGTGCAGTTCAGCACTTTTTCTGATTCTGGATCCACAAAAGGAAACAGAACAGTCACATGCTAGAGAAAGAATGTGATTAGTTCTTTCGCTAACTATTACTTTGTTCTTTTTCTATTCCTATCTGCAGAACATTGAGAAAAAGTTGAAACAAGTTCAACTTTATCTATTTGTTCTGTGGAAAATGTTCGAGAAATTGTGACCTCTAGAGTCTTCTAAAAATCCAGACAGACACTAGTATTATATTGTTCAGATAATATGGAAGGAAGGACGGAATAAGAAAATGCAAGCAGGATGCCAAAAGCAATAAAATGCCTATAAAACACAATAAAAAGGTTCATGTGAATTCCATGGATCCATTATTAAGCCTTTAAATCACATGTGCAATCATATGGCAAAGCTCAGAGATTATCTGTATGCAATGTGTGTCTCAAGGATGCGGTTGACTTATTTAAAAGTTTGTGTTGAGTTAAGTTATGATAAGTTTTGGATTTAGTTGATAATATAGTATAGATTATTATTGATGTGGTATGCTTTTTTGTGTCCAAAGTTAGGAAGGATGTCCGAAGTTAGGACAATTGATGGTATAATGTATAAAACATGAAATAATAAATTATAAAAACATAAATTATATATACAGTGCTTAGTTGGTTAAAGCAGAGTATCAGATTGAGCAAATTGAGAAATAAAGCTAACAAGTATGGTGGAAGAGTTGAGGTATCACAGTAGTAAGCTAGCAACATTTGAATAAAATTGTAGCTATTGCAAATGAATGCAAGTTATATGGTTTTTAAAGAAAAACATTATGGTTACAGGTTGTTCCTAACAAACAAAATTGCACTTATACTTATACACTTGAGACGGATAATCCTCTGTAACTTGGAAAAACATTTTTGAAAAAAAAGGAACAAAATTTCACAATAATTCACAAGAAGATTTTTATTGTAGCTAACCCTGAAAATTTCTCCTGATTTCTTTCTATTGTTGTTATATATTTATTCCTTGCCCTGAAAAAAAAATGTATCAGGAATCAAAATATCAAGTTTAAAACATCTTCATTAAAATTGCACTGTTCTGAGTCTTTTTTTTTTGCAAATCATAATAGCTTTTTAGAGGACTGCGAAAAGTGAATACTTTAGGTGTAGAAACTTTTGCGAACAGATACTTTCGTGAATTTCGTGAATTTTAGCCGATTCACGAAAGTTAAATTCGGGAAGACTTTCAACTAGGCTGAATCGCGAATTTTTATGTTGATATTGTATATGATTTTAACAAGGCATTTTTTCTCAGTATTTTTTAAAGTGGCACCCATTTTAACATTTACTTAAACGATTTCCATTCCACATTGTACTAAAGGTGAATGTCAATTAACTTTTCCACGATCAAGAAAATATTTTGTATATATGCGAGATATTTCCCTAGGAAAATGGCCTATAATACTGAAATTTGAACGTAATTTTTTTATAAAATACGATATATTCAATTAGATGATAAAATAAATTGCAATTGTAAAAGGACTATTAAAATAAGTTATATACATAAAGACCACTATATTGTGTAATGCAAATCAAATCTGCTTCTATGACTAAAAAAACAATCTGTAGTGCCCAGGAAAATGCTAGAAAGCTGAGAAAGCTATGATTGGAATAGGAAAACAAATACAGTAAACCAAAAACTGCACCTTGTGCATGTACATATTAAAATCCGTTAGGCCAAAAAAGACTGTATGGCCGCAAACCCTCGGATATTCCGAGTGCAAAAACTGCTTAGAGGAAAAAATACTACAGTCTGGCCTCATCACATGTGAAATGAAAATCATCAACACAGTCCACATTCATGCCAACAGTCCGACTGCCCCGAAGACAGAGCAAAGCTGAACGCATTATAATGAAGGACAGCTTACAGCGTATCCAGCTTATAATATGCTCATATCTTTGACCGGTCTTCGTGGCGATCTTCTCAGCAAGATTTTTATGGAACACTGATGCCTCGCGACTCATTCCTCCAGTAATTGAGTACACAAGAGGAGTGAATGAGCCATGCTCATTGTTCAACACTCGATCATTATATTTTCGCTTTTTCTCTTGTTCATGTTTGTTGAAAACTTTCCCAATGGGTGTGTTAATTTGAGATTTAGAATTTGGATTCGCCACTTGTACATCGAAATAAGCGGATTGTCCTGGTCGGCAGAAACCCCTAGCACGTATATCTAATCTAGCTTCGTCATCGTTTATGGACTGCAGTTTGGGCTCGGTTTCTACATCAGAGCAGACCTTCTTCAACAAATTGGCCTCAAAATCACGGATATTGTTGTGTCGGATTGAAACGAAACCACCTTTTTTGCAGTTCATTGCATGATTTACGTCAAAAGTGTCACCACAGGCACATTTCGAGGGGAGGTTGCATATATTATTACCGAATCTAAGAGCAAGGGCATCACAAAGTTCAGCTTTGTTCATTGTAAATCCGTGATCTTTTAACGGCAGCACAGTCAGCCAGCTCAATGTACCTTTCTCTCGGTTTTGCAAGATGGTTCTTTTCTGGCTATCATCAAGCATGGAATCTATGGAATCACGCTGATGCTCTTCAATTTCTCTAATCTGCTGTAAGCGTCTGTTGCGAACTTCTCTTATTTGCTCTCCTGATGGAATAGATTCACCTTGCTTAAGAATGACTTCAGCAAGTGGAGCGGTGATGGTTTTGGATGAATCAAAGTCAACTTTTGCCTTGTCCCTCAGTATTGGGATTCCAAGACCCCCTGGTGGGAAGCTTGTAAATTTGCCGATCCATGTCCGTGATGGTATGTCCTAATATGGCTGGTAGAAGTCGGTTGTCTATTGCTCTGTCCAACGGTTCGAGATGTTCTTCCATTCCGGGGATAGTTCTGAGGAAGTAGTTGAATCTATGCATTTCCCCGAGTGTATATGCCGCATAGGCCGCTTGAGATTCATTCAGAGCGATTTCAGCCAGCTTTTCAATTTCAGAGCACTATTGTCTCACTTTATCAGATGCATATTCCGACCTGAAATGAGGACTTTCGATGACTGCACCAAGGAGACTTTTCCCATCCTTCATAAATTGAATCGAAGAATTTTTAAAAATTTGCAATATTGAGCATCTGGTCGTTTTTTGCAATGAACCAAGATTTAGGAGCGTTAACGTAGTATCCGCATTTATCCCCCTCTATGTTTAATAAATCCCACCAATTCTTCAATTTCAAGATCTTACCGCCACCAGTTGCATCGTCTGCTAGCCAAACCTGTTTGATGGGTTTCACAGATCGTAATCGTTCTAGCATCATAGCAGTCCCTATTGCGTAGAATGACATAGCAAGGTTGTCACCTTGTGTGGCTCCTTCCTGCGATGTGATCTCCTTCTGATTACTGATGATCAGGCGAGACGCTTTTCTATATGTATTAATGGGAATTGGGGCGAAATGTAGACAGATGTATTGTACATTGTGTACCATTCCGTTTAAAGAGTTAAACGCATTACTGGCATCTACCAGAATCAACCCTTCACACTCATCATCTTCGTAGAACTCTCTCATTTCATGAATTGCTGCTTCAGCTCCCCCTTCTAATCCTGTGGCAACTTGGAGAGGTCCAGCTGCAGTTTGAATATCATCTTTAAGAGTCCATCCAACGGCTTTTACTATAACTCTTTTTAATAACTCGCCGACACCAATTGGTCTGACACCCTGGTTCTTGTATGAGGTTGGAGGCGACATAAGCATCTATTGTACACGGATCAATATACGAAGTAGCAAGTTTACGAGCTAGTAGAGCTATTTGTTCACGTATATAACTCTTTTCCTTCACTTTTGTACTTGTTGTTTACTAAAATGTTTCTAAACTGATCGGTGTCAAGTTTTGAAGTTCCCGAAGCTCCTTTTGTCATACGAGCGGCCGATTTGAATGTAATTTGAATGTAATTAAGTGTATTATATCATATATAAAAATTGTTTCCATATTAATTTGGGCTTATTTTAATTGATTATTGTTATTAATTATTATTCATTTTTATATATATATACAGGTGTATATACAGCTTCAGAAAATAAATATTCTGGTATCAATGCGACATTTGTTTATATATATTTGCTAAAACTTTCAGTTACGTGAATTCGCGAAAGTTAATGTTCGCGAAAAGCAAAAATTTCTATTCACGAAAGTTTCTGTTCACTAAAGTTTTTACACACAAAGTAGTTTTCGCTGTACTATATACAGTTTCAACCCAATAATGTTTATCTATATCAACCCTGGGCCCACTCACTCTCCTAACCTAGGCATAAAAAGAATATTATGTTGAATGGATATCAACAAACTCCTTTCAGTAAGCACAGACGAAACAAGTCCAGAACAAAAGGGTCAACCAACAACGTTATATAAACACATCATCGTGAATAAGCAAATAAAATCATTTACGATCGTGAAAAGTCTTCGCGATCATAAAATGATTCTATTTAACTGCGTGTGTAATATAAAAATATAGCAACTTATGTGAAATTGAAATTTTTTCTGTTCATTTTCCACGAGTACCTTTTTCTAAAAAATCTAGCCTAGATACTATTCAATGCTAAAACCAAGGCTAAATATTCGAAGCTGCGATTTGCGGATCTTTATGGGCAAGAAGGCTATTTTTGTCTTATATCTTTTATCTGGTACATTTTAAAAGTACAAAAACTGATGTCGAAGCCAGAATTTCTTTTTAAATGGAACCAATACTCTGACAAACAACGGCTATGATTTGCAGGCAGTCTGTTTTTGTTTTGTTTTTAAGCACTTTTGCCAAAACTTGATTTTCCTGCAAAATCTTTACAACTCCACAAATAGCAATGGAGAAGACAAATCTTGCTGTGGTAAATGATTATATTGATTCAGTGGAGATTCCCTGAACGTCTTATCTGGCGAAACCATAACGTTGTGTCGTTTATTATTATTATTTACGAATGTCTACCCAGGATAGCCCCTTTTTTTTCCTTTTTCTTTTGATCATCAAATTGGGATCCATACAATAATATATGGTTGTTCTCCCTAGAACATAAATTTTCAAATAAAAATTTTTTCAAATAAAAATGTTAAAAATATTATTAAATATTATCATTAAATAACTTAATAAAATTGTGTAAGGGGAGAAAAAAAGGAAAGAAAAGTGAGCCAGTGCACTAACGAGACTATGGAGAAAAGGTCAGACGGATTGAAAAGAAATTGTAATTGAATCACTGAGAGCTTCTTCAGTTCCTTAAGGTACTGTTATCAATGAGGGTCCTGAGAAGTAGGTCCTAGAGCATTTAAAACCCCATTTGGGCTATGGAAGCTGATAGGAACTGCTTAACTAGACAACCACCCTAGACATCATTCCTTCTCTCTTGCTGAGTGCTTAGCAGCAGAGGAGTGATTCACACTGTTAATAATAGTCGCAGGCATGACTCGGTTGGGGATTGAACCCGCGACATCCCGAACAGGAAATGAGCACTCTCCCACACAAGTCTACCAGTCGGTTTAAAGGAGAGTCTAGGAGAATTCGTCCCTCCTCGTGGTGGGTTACTTGATAGCGCTTATACGGAGGCTCTGGGGGAAGGAGGTGAGTGCTCAGCGTCTCTATTAAACTTTCCCCTTGAAGGCAGTATTTCATTGATTTTGAGGATGACTTGGCGTTGCTGGTCCACACCATGACGCAAGACTGATCGTCTTCATATCTCCGAAAAAAGTTAGCTTGTAGATAAGCCTAAACAAAAGAAAGGTTCAAATATATGAAATATATGAAAGGTTCATATGTTGTATTATCGCAGTATTTTTGTAAGGATAATTCGACTAACAGCACTCATAGAATGCGTTAAAATTAAAGGTGAGAGGTGTATTGAAACGGATAATTTATTTATTAATTTGAATGAAATAAATGCTATTTGCTGCATTGTAAACTCCATTACTCTATTTATTACTAGTACCTTATCGGGGATAATTTCGTCGGGGAAAATTTCGTCATTTTGCAAAATTTTCCTCGGGGAAAATTCTCGTCACGAAGCAAAAATTTCGACACTTTTCCCCGACGAAATTATCCTCGATAAGGTAATGCATCTTCCAAGAATAAATGTCGTGATTTTAACTTTCTGAGTTTGAACGGGAAAATTAAAAATTAACTGGCAGGCGTTTAAACAGGGCGTACAGAATTGCAACATTACACACTGACGGGCGGACAGACACAGGTAAAAATGAAGATTAGTTACCTGTTGAAGGCGCTGACTAAATGATAACAGAATCTGTGATGGATGAGAGAATTCACTGAAGGCACGAAATTAAAGTCATTCACACGATTGAGAAATATTATAAGGTTGTGTGTAAGCATTGGAAAACTACGATAAAAAAATAAAATAAAAACAAACCCGGATAGTTAATATGATGTTTGGAAAGCGATAAAACTAAATCAGATAAAATCGGTTGCCGCGCAGATAAAACAGCCATGAAATCTGCTTGTCAATATTTTAACAGATACATTCAAGACAAGATAATTACAGACAAGATAATTTGACTTTGTTCTGATAGTCATCGATACAGAGTGTATACAAATACTGCAAAAAAATACACACAATCTTTTTCTTAAAGAAATATATTTATTCGCATAAGACGAAATTATTGTGTAATTATATTACTTTTACATTACAGATTGGTGGGCCAGCATCATACGGCTATGCCATTGTTGTATGAATCTCATCTGAAGAGCAACAAATATGGTCGTATCAACATATTTACAAGCATTTTTAGATAATCAAACTATACTTTGGAAGTCACGTGTGTAAGGTTTCGAATGATCGGATTTACCGTCGTTGTTGATGACGGAGTTCCTGACGCCCCATGTCGGACAGTACTGGACATCACAGGGACGCTGTTTTGAATTTGGATCATTGTATGTAGCGAGGTGTCGAGTGGATTATGCTGTTGTACTGAAGAAACAGTTGCTTGGTGTAAAGGTTGAAGCCTCGACACCTGTAGAGTATGCTCTGTCGGCGGGTTGTTCAGACTGACCATCGTCGTTTCACGTGGTGTTACTTGATCGTCTGTATCATTCTTTCCATTGCCTTTACCGACAAATCTTCCACCCATACTACGGTTACGACGTACAGCATGCAGATGGCGAGATTCATGAAGATATTTCTAAGAAAAATAACATTGTGATGACTAAACATATTATAGCTTTGGGTTATAATGTCCTAAATGATGGAAAGTAGCTGCTTAAAATGTCAATAATTAATGAGTTAGGTCTTGAATTAAACTAAGAACAAACAAGAGCCAGATGGCGCAAAACGGTAGCAGCAAGCAGCATACTTTCGAAAGCACGACCAAAAATTGTCATAAAAAAATAGTTAGTGTAAAGAGGTCTTATCGAATGTAAATGGGGTCTTATTAAGAAACGCCACCAGCAAATAATTTTCAAGACAAAGAAATGTACATACATGAGTCGAATTTTTTCAAGAAAAAAATTATAAGAACTTATGTGTAAAAAAAAAACGCGTCTGCTTCGAAAAAAATTAAAAACAATAACAAAGATTCCATGGACTCAAGAAACCTTCCCAAAAACTGTGATCTTTGAAATATTTAATGCAAAATGACGGTTTAGATAGCTGACAAACTTTAGATGTAATTAAAAAGTTCGTTAAGGTTGAACTACCGACGATAAAATCGTACCTTACATCCAAATGTTAAGCATTTTTAGTAAAAGTAACTACTTACTACTTTTAACTTAAAGCCTTACTACCAAAATATCTCTTTCTTCATGTATTATTAAGCGATGAAATATTAGAAAAATTTATTTTAGAATGTTTGCTGGATATAACCTTCGAATATTTTTAGACTGCGTTCCTTTGTGAGATTTCATATGATTTTCTGAACGAAATCTGATCGACTGTTAAGCGTAGGCTAAAAACTGCCGTTTCGGCCGGAGGAGTAGTAGGAGGAGTAGTAGTAGTAGGAGTCCAAGGGTGTTTTAATACGGTATTCGCTTACGCTGCTACCGTAAATAATAAATTAACGTTTCAAATAGAAACCACGCAAAATTGCTGGTTCTGATAAATTTCATGAAAATTACAAATAGTTTCATAGGAACGAAAACTGGTTGGAAATTTTTAAAAGTATTAAGAAGGAAATGAATAAAAAGACATACTATACAGTATTTTTCATTGGATATCATATTGTTATTTTCAAGCAAAAAAAAGCAATTTTCCAGATTAATATTTTTGCTCAATATGTTATACAGAGGGAAAATGGTTACTCATTAAGTGACAGTTCAAAAATGTAGATTTTGTCTATCCGTTGAAGAGATTAATTATTAACATAAAATGCACATACAACAGAAATGATTCAGAAGTTTCAGTAAAATTTTAGTACCATGAAAAACCTCTCAAATAAAAAAGACATCAATAAACAATACAAATAGAAATCTTGGAAGAAACAATTTCTCATTTGCTTTAAAAGCAGCTTTACAAAAATGTCCCAGGCAAAAATTTTAAAATATATTGATATTCACATTGGTAATGAAAAAATATCATGGTGTGAGAAAATGAAAACATACCTTTCTTAATTTGGGTATCTTACCCTCTGCTTCCAACTTGGCACGAGCCTGTCGCCTTTTGATTATTCTATGATACTGTTTAGCATTAACATACAATGGTTCATCTAATGTTTCCATGGCAACAGGTAACCTTTGAGCAATGACTTGCTGTCCATTTAGCTAAGAGCAAAGAGAAGAAACAAAAATTATGTTTAAAATCATTTCACATAAAGAATCAACTTTTAAGTATACAGTTGATAACCGAGCAGCACAGTACAATAAAATGTGAGTCAATCATTGCTGTTTGACCTTCTTACTGAAAATGAAACTACCTTACGCAAGTTTTAGAAAAGCAATGTAACAATATTCCACAAAAAGAGAACTCAGAACCCAAAGGCCAAATTAAGATATGAATTAATTTGTCAACTTTAGTTAAAATAGCACCCCTGGTCAAAAATATGAATTGGCAAATGAAAAATATATTTATGTTGATGTCCCAGCCCTGTCCTCCCCCGAAAAATTAAGACCCAAATTCTTTCATCACCCCATCACCGATGTCATGGACCTCAAAAATGTTGGTTATTATTGGTTCTCAAGATATTTCAATAAAACATGGTGTTTGGAGATGCAAGAATGCAATTGTGAAAAAACTGACATCAATTTGATTATCAATGGTAGAAATTTTTGGGTGTATTAATTTTTGTGCATAACAAAAAAAATTTTTGGCCCATACTAACTTTTGTGCACCCAAGAAAAATTGTTTATTTTGCATGTATTAATTTTAAAATCAATTTTCAGGCAAGCCATATTTTCCAGGGGGATTTAGAAATTCCATGCTGACACTCCAGATGCAAAAATCCCTTATGATAGTAAGGTAAACCTAACACGTACCTTTGACACATACAGCATAAAAAAATGTACCTGAACTGTACCTTAAAATTCAGGTACATAAAAGGTGCATCAAGCAAACTACCTAATGTGCACCTACTATGTACCTTAAGATCAGGTATATACATTATATATAGGTACAAAAAACCACATACCAAAAGTGTACCTACTATGTACCTAAAATATACCTAAAGATCAGGTATACAACATGAAAACCTTGCGTGCAATAGCAATAAATTTAATACCTAGATGGTACCTAACAGCGCTGCAAATAACGGGCAGTCAGCGGTCAATGACCGGCGATATAAGGCACTTGATCATGTGTTTTTTCTTAATGCTGATCAACTTGACCAGTCGGAAATAATTTTATTGAAACGAAAGGACCATCAGATTTTGTGAAATACGATGATTGCTTGATAGCAAGGGATAGCGATCGTTATAACGCAGAGTTAGGCAAGACGCGCTTTTAATCATGCATGAAGATACTCTTTAAAAACATTCTCAACTATTTATATGAACTAGAACATGCTCAACTTATTATATTAGTTTCCGTGCTCAATTGACAACGAAGGATAACTTAGGTATATTAATTGATTATTCACCAATTTTTAGTTGCTAGGGAGAACGGCCACTGTTGCTAAGGTAATTTGGAAATTTCCTTCATTATATGAATTCTATTGTTCACCTAACGAAAGAATATGAAAACATAAGTGGTACCAGCAGGACTCGTTTTCGTGTTATTCAATTAAAATTAAAAAGCCTCTTAGGTTCCAACTCCCTTTACAATAACAGTGAAATGGAATGTTACCATTTTTCAAGTTTGACTTGACCGGCAATATAGCCATGTGACCGGCAGATTTTGACTTTTAAGGATCACGATGACCGGCTGGTGCAAAAAAATTATTTGCAGCGCTGACCTAATTTGTACCTAAAATATACTTTCAGGCCATATTAGGTATTAAGTATTAAGGTATTAATAGGACAACAGATCCAAAGTCGTTCATTTCTTTTTGATAAGTCTCCAGAATATATACTTGTTATTGAACGCTTTAAGGTATTCTTAAACAGTCCAAATATAACCTTTTAATAATGTACCCAATCGATACTTTTAATGCACCCAAACAATACATTCAATGTACCCAAACTGTACCTGGATCAATTTTTAAGAAATCCGAGGTTTTGGGGAACGCTGTACCACGAATGTATTCTTGATGTACCTGAGATGTATTTTTGTTGTTATATCTTAGGTATACCTAAATGTCCTAAATTAGGCCTATTTGTGTACATTTGAGGTACAGTTCAGGTACATTGATCTAAATGAAAGGTTTGCACATAATAATACCTATAGCATACCCGAGGTGTACCTGAGGTATACCTGAGGTACAATCATGTGTCATTGTGTATGTCAAAAAAGGTATACCTTAGGTACAAAAAAAAGCATACCTAAGATATACCTCATTATCATAAGGGATAACACAGATCTGCTCATATTGTTTAGCATACCATACCTGGAATTGTTTTAAAAAATACTTAGAGCTCAGGAAATTATGATTCTCAGTACATTTAACAAAAAAGGGAGTGGACAAGCTCAAAACAATAGAAATAATGATTTACTGAAGACACTTAAACCTGATTCGTCAAAGCTAATTCTGATGGATATATATTCGAAAGATCCTCAGAGTGGAAGTGCCATCATTAAAGAGAGGAAAAACTCAACAATTACAATTGACTAGTATTGTTACATACATGTAACAATATACGTAACGACAAAAAAAAATTATAAATATTATAAACTGATATTAATTCATATATCATCAATGAAATTATCCCAAGAACAAAATATCAAGAAAAAAAACAGTAAATTAATTTTTCCGCACAGCCCTTTTTTGCACAAATGTGTGAAATTAGTACACACAAAAATTTCTACCTGTTTACAAAGACATATGCTTCAATCATCCCGGCTTGTCTGTGATTGTCCCAGATTTGGTCATAGGATACCATTCTCCCAGATTCTGATTAAAGTGTCCTGAATTTTTCATTTATGGCTTAGATATATTGAAAAATAATATTAAATTTGTCGATCAACGTTATTATCTTCATTGCCTTTCCTACACTCCAATGCAGAAAATTCAATTCTCCCGCTACGCAATCAGATATTCATTGATTTTATCACAAAATAAAATGTCCAGGGAACAGGGATGCAGAGAAATGCTTTTATAATCAAAATTACATTGTGAACAAATCTCAAAAAGTTTTTTGATCATTGCAAATAAATCATGGTTGCACCTCAATAAAGACAATAAAGCTAAGTTAACAGTGTCCTAAGTTAACTCAAGGGGTTGGAAACTCTACAAAGAGTAATGACACTTCAGGGAAGATGTTTCACAAAATGGGATTAGCATTAGATGTTTGTCTGTGAGAGTTTGACCATAGATTTTTGAATATTTGCATTAAAGAACCAACATTAAAGAGCCAGAGATTAAAATTGGACAGGCAGAATAAAGACTCAATTGTAATCTAACGTTAAAAAACATTAGACAGAAATCTCAATAAAATTATATAAATCCAAAATCTTTCATTATTCATTTCTACTGTCAAAGTTATTTGATTCAAAAAATTGTGAAGTGACTTTTTTATGTGTTTTGTGAATATTTACTTTAATTTTAATTTTTATTTTTGTTTTAGAGTTTTCACTACAACCTAACTCCTATGATTTTAATTTCATATTAAAAATTTGATGTTAGTGCAAAAAAACATTTGATATTTTGATTGGAAGCTTTAACCAAACTCTGGCTTCTCATTAGTCAATCTCATCACCAATGAACTTACAGAAATCAAACAACCAATCAATACATAACAATTCGAAAAACTCGCAACAGCATTGGTCGTTGCATCAATACTGTAAGTTCTTAAAACTTTTTCAAAAATTTGATAACAAAACAAAAACATAAACGTGTGACAAGAATATAATATGAAATTATACGACGAAGAAATTTGCGTGCACGGAAAAGTTTATCTCAAAACGTAATTAAAAAATTGAGAATATGTATTTTGTGTATATACCTGCATCACAGTTGATTGAGGATGAGGTGTAGCTAAATTTTGTGATGTTGTAGCCCCAGAAAATTCAAAACGTTGATCTCCATTAGATATCATTTGCAAAGGTCCGGTTGATGCTTGGTTTGGATCGATTATATATATTGTTTTCCCCATATTGTTCGGTTCTTGAGTAAAAATTTGTATATGTGAAGCTGTTTGTTGGGGTCCTTGCAACGTTAGCTGTTGAGGTTGGGAAGCAGCTATTTGAACTGCAGACGGATTTTGTGTATTTTCCATCGTATTTATTCACAGGAAGAAAGCAAAAACTAAACTTCGTGTTTGGCTTCGTGTTCGTCTTTCTTTGAAGCTTCTTATTTACATACGATCGCGCATGCGTTAAAATTCAGAAGTTTGTAAATGGCTGAGAGAGAAGCGCCAAAATCAAAAACAGAGAGGAGAAGTGGCATGTTTTCCCCCATCACCCAGACTTACCTACTAGACTCGTGATATTTTGATACTTTGATAAATCAGGTTGTTCCAAAATTTTTACATTCAACATTTGAAGACCCGGGCTTCCAACAAAGTTTGACTATTGACTTACATACATCTGGCATCACGCTAACAGAAACTGGTGAAGTAGACCAAATACGAAGCTCTTAATACTCGAGCAGTAACAATCGAACGTCAGTTCTCCAAAAGTGGACGAAATTTATCTGCCAGAAGTTCACTCCAGCGTTGATGCTGAACGCACTCTTCCTGCACTTCCACCGAGATTCGTGTAGGTCCCGTACTGGGAATTACGGTGGCCCATAACTGCCACGGTAAAAGAAAAAGACACACGGCAAAGGAAAAAACTCGCGGCAAAAGAATAAGACTCACGATAAAAGAAAAAAGACACACGGTAAAAGAAAAAAGACACACGGTAAAAGAAAAAAGACACACGGTAAAAGAAAAAAGACACACGGTAAAAGAAAAAAGACTCGCGATAAAAAAAAAAAGGTCATGAAAGAAAAAATGAATTATGAAAACAATGTTATTTGCCTAATCTCGCATTTCACTGGAACCCAGGTCGACAGCAGATGAAGCGATTACGGTACTTTGTCTCTTGTACCGTGGTACACGTAGTGATGGTCTCAATTGGGTTGTTTGATGCCATAAAACTAGAAACCTATTATTAGGGGACGGTGAGACGAAATTTAGCGTGAAAGGGCAAGGGACAAAGGGGAATTGGAAAAGTTCATCCGTGTTTACAAAATTTTAAAATGTGTTCTAGGAAATCAGGCCCAATGAAGCCATTAACCTTAGCCTTAGAACTTGAGGCTGACCTAGTTAATGGAAAATGGATGTATCAATGCCAGGTGCACACAACACACACATAATCCACATAGCAATAGTACATTCAGATACTTCAGCATGAACCTAATTAGCGGGATTCGGAAAAATCATGCTTCGTTTACACGAAACTATTTTTCTATAGATTTGTAGGGAATTATATACAACTTAGTAGAGTTGTTCGTGAATTTTTCCCTACAAAGTCATTAGAAACTTCACATCAACACTTGAAATAAGCGTGCAAAGTAATGATGTTTCTTTCGATACAACAAAAGGCTTTAAATCTCTGAAGTACCGTTTTAGTAGAACAGTTTTGAAAAAATTCTCACAAGTAATTGATTTTTTTCGTGTAACAGGCTCGTCGAGTTTACGAATCTCCCTAATTGAGTAAAAAAAGTAATTGATGCTGTTCGTTTATCCTCCATTCCGACAATGTAAACACAGAGGTTAGGTTTTAGCTGAAACTGTTGAAATTTCGGAGAAGTTCGGATGTGCTTTTCCTCTTCGCCAGCTCTTGAATAACTTACTAAAACCAAATTCATAGCGGTCTTCAAACCTGGTCATAAATCTGATATCCAAATGTTTCAATTCCAAAGACCTATTTGCAGCCGTCAAGACTAACAACAGTGTTGTTTTAAAAGTAAGTTTCTTGATTTCGTTAGGGTAAAGGGTTCTTAAGTATTTCAACACTGCCTCTACATCCCATATAAATTCATACGTTGGCTGGGGAGATCTTTTATTAAATACCCCAGCCATTAATTGGGTTACCCTGGGGTGTTGCCTTACTGATAATCCTTCAATGTGTTTATGCCGAAATGGCTGACCTGCGGTTATTGACAGTCCTGTAGGCATTTCCATCCTCAAATAAGACTTCCAAAGAGTCCAGAACATAATTTAAAGAACACTGAAATGGATCAATCTGTCTTGAAACACACCATCCAGACCACATTCTCCAGGCTGATTCGTAACTTTGACAGGTTAGAAATTTTTGCCGTGAGAACAACTTTCTTTTGCCGCGAACTATTTTCTTTTGCCGTGAGTCTTCTTCTTTTGCCGTGTGTCTTTTTTCTTCTGCCGTGAGGCTTATTCCTTAAATGTGTCATTTTTCTTTTGCCGTAAGTCTTATTCTTTTTCCGTGTGTCTTTTTCTTTTACCGTAAGTTTTTTTCTGTTGCCGTGAGTTTTTTCTTTTACCGTGGCAGTTATGGGCCACCGTAGGGAATACCTTATCAGACAAAACTTAGTCTGACAAAATTTTAGTCACCTCCAAATATTTTAGTCACTTTTGTCCGACTAATAATATTGTCCGACTAAAATTTTTGTCCTTTTCTAAAATTTCATAGCTTACTTAATTTTCGATAAGGATTATGAAAAAGCGTGTGGGAGTGCGCCGATATTACTCTAAGTTCTAGATATGTATAGGAAAACGAGGGGAAAGGCATATTAATAAAAACAGTTTTGCCGACGTGAAAATCATATGTCCAACAAAATCATCATACCACGACGGTACAATTTTGCCGTCGGAAAAAAATCCTAATTAAAAGGGTTGTAGTATAATTTTATTTTTCAATTTCAATGTCATATTCCTGATCAGTATAAAAATCTATTTTGGTTCCTGCATTAGCTTCAGGCGTTTCTTCCATTATGGCTGTCTTCTTCATTTTCTTTTGAACTACCTCGCTATCACTTTCACCGGAAGTTTCTGTTACTACCGGTGCTTTTCTCTTTTCCTGTGGATTCCTTCCCAGAATAAGCGAGGCTATTAAAAAGGTCCAATCTGTTTACGAAAGGGTCGAGAGTAAACAATGAACATCATGAAGACGGGCGTTAATATTATTTATCAAAACACTTTAGAAATTGTTTATTTATGACTAAGTCATGTAAAAATATTGTATTCGTTGGTCAGCGAAAAGAAAAACATAAAGATATTATAAATATTTAAAATATTGTAATTAAACTGATAAGAAGAAAAATTCTGAAAAAAATGATTTGGACCAAATATTTAGTCGGACATAATAATTAGTCGGACAAAATTTTAGTCACTTCCAAAAAATTTAGTCACTTTTGTCCGACTAAGTTTGTCCGATAAGGTATTTGGAGAATGCGCTGCAGAAGAATAAACAAGAATATAAACCAACTTACAAAGTGCAAGCAAGATCAGATTCTGGGAGTAACTGAAAACGATTTGATGAGCAAGACGAAGGAACAAATCAAATACGAACGTTGGCAACATTATCAAGAAACATTCGATACGCTACTAGCAGAGATGTCTCGTTGTGACAAAAGAAAGTAATTATCAAATGGACGAAAGGGTGTTTTAATCTCACTTACGTCAATATCGATCAAAGAATTCAGATTCGACCTGTCTAAACCAGAATTTTGGGATGCTTTACAAACGGCTGCACGTTGGAAAGACAACATCATGTGCATGTGAAATAAATACGATTTGATATAACACATGCGTTTTATCATCGTGCAAGAAAGGTAGATTTATCACCCTCTCCGCCATAACGAGTTTAGGAAAATCACTGCAGAGCTACTCAATGAAATTATGTGCAGGCATAAAAGTTGAATCCATGTTGACAGACGTAGCCGGTGAAGAATTTTCCAAACGAACAGGCAATCGGCGCAGTGAAGCAAGAAAAACTTCTAGTTTTCTGGTCAGAGCATTCTTTGATATAAAGGTTTTCGACCTAAACACGCAAAGATACAGGATTCTACAGCTTGCGAAATGTAACACCAAAAAACGAAGACGAAAAGAAAGAGTGCTTCGATTAGAGAATGGCACCTCTTGTGTTCTCGGCCAATGGTGCGACGACAAGAGAATGTCAAGAAAAAATTCGCACTATTGACTATTCGCAAATTCGAAATTCTCCGATCAGTGATTTATTGCATGGTATGAGACCAAAAATAGCAAGCATATTAAGCATTCTTTTAATCATCTCTCGTTGTATGTAACTTGAAGACATTAGTTGTAAATTATACCCTTCAGCGAAAGAAAATAATCAAGAAAACCTAATCAAGAAAACCCAATCACGAAACCGGCCTTCAGGAAAAGCAGAAATTATAATCGGTATTTCATTCTGGAAAAATAATTTCAGTTAAAAATAAATTACATTTTTATCTGTACAGGAACATATCAATAAATAATATAAAAAATCAAACCAGATGGTTACAGCTGGATGGTTGGTGCTATACTAAGTTCAATCACGATCAAATCAAGACTGATACAAAATTCAATTCGTTTTTTTTTGTGGTCAAAACTTAATTATGATTGCGTCATGCTTCATTCTTTCAAACAACTATAATAATAATCGAAAATGTAGGGAGAAATAAGAAGTAGCTGGACCATCCGCAGATTCTTTAGAGTCAATTGGAGGATGGTCTTATGTTGAGTCGATTAATCGGACGAATCTTTTCCTTGAATGATCCTCCGAATTTTATACGCATCTGTTTTTAAAGATTTGTTCTTTGGGTCGAGTTTAGCAGCTGATTCGTAGTCGCGCAAAGCTGAAATAGAACCAGTAAACATGTTGTTTCCCAGGGTTGTTATTGACGTATGCGTCATTGGAATTCGATTTAAAAAAAACGAGGAAAAGAATGTGACGTAATTTACAAGAAAATTTATTATATCTCAGCAGTTAAAAACCTTTGGTTCTGTAAAACATCTGAAGGAGAGACATGGTCATTCATGAACCAAGCAACATCACTGCAATTCTCGTCACCAATACAAAAGTATGTCATATATGTTGGACTTGTTAAACAATCTTACCTTCAACATATTCATGCAAGAAGAAGTAAGCTGCCCCCCGTCTTGCATAAGCACGACAACGTGAAACCAGGTTTTGCTCAACAGGAGGGTTAAACAACTCAAGGGCCTGAAGAAAATGTTAACGCTAAATAACCATCATGTAGATGTCATAACCATCATGGTTAAACAGGCTCCAAACCATATTTTATTTTTAAAAATTTGGGATCACAACTAGCTATTTGTGGACCTGCCATGAAAGATGAGTTTCCCCATCAACACAAATCAAATCAAACAATTTCACAATTCGTTTGAACCCATTAACTCTGTAACACGGACTATGTACTGAGAGATATGTATTAGAATATAATGACCCCTTAGAATATTTTCAACCCCCGTGGTTTACGCTTATGACCTAACCCTAACAATAACAAAGAAATCCTAACAGGGGTCATTATATTCTACTACAGATATCGCTGTATAGTAGACTAGACACAATCAACGTACGCATGTACAGTCTTGTATACATTCTTTGTATTGCTTCAACACCAGATGACAAGCAGCACGGTTCGAGTACAGCCTGTAGTAACTGCTAAGGAATTTGTCGAAAGAAAATCAGCGATGTAATAGGATGTTCATCTTACATCTCTTGACAGAATGGCACCTCATCAAATATAAGGGCTAAACTTTCTCGGTTTTCATGTTTTTGGTCACGAAATGTCAAGACGATTTGAGGCGGCCCAAAATCTTTTCACGATATTTCCTCATATGAATGTTCCACTTTCCATAGAAAATCGAACGTTTTCACTTTTAAACTGAAAAGTTACACTGGCCACCTCATATCACATTTATCGACAATAGTGACTTTTTACCTCACCCAAGTTGAAAAATGAATAATGAAGCGTTTAAAGGGACATGTTAGAGGTGCGAAGGATACATGGGAATATTTGAGTCCAACACCAACGCTGACGTGTACGCATTAATCGCAGCCACGTGGTTTCCTTTCTTGAAAAAATCACTGAAAAAAAAAAGTACAATGAAACAAACAGAATCATAAGATGCACTCATGTGAAACAACTAAACCTTACTTTCCCTTATCTTTCAACCAAATTGGATTCATTTCTTCAACATCAACGGTATCGCTGGTCTGCTTCTGTGTCTTGTTCATGTTTGCTAGTTTTTCAAGCCACTAGAATGAAGAGTAAACACGTCGTCGTACAAATATCACGACAGAGTAAACACGTCGTCGTACAAATATCACGACAGAGGAAACACGAAAGCAACAAGAACGATGACGTGAGAATGGTTCACGATATAATTATAAAACAATGACTCAAAAGGGAATGAGAATTTAAGGATTTGATCTGTGTTAACAAAACAATGAATTCTGAAAGGAAAAAATATCATCGCACAAAGTATTAAACCAACACTAGATAGTACTACCTTTGAAAGTACATAGTACAACTTCAAAACATAGGTTTTCACGTTTTGTACATAAACATAATCTCTTAATGTAATTAACTTTTCCCTAATGGAAAATGTGAAATAAACCACTGCAACATGTTCACAGTGACAAAAACGACGGAAACCGAACCCTTACCACTTCTTCTTCGGGCAACTTTGATTCTCTAGCTGGTGTTGGTAATATTCTATTGGTAAACGCAACTTTGATATTCCCAACAGTTCGTGGTGCAGGCATCTCTTCATTTTTATCGGATTTATCGGGTTTTTGCTCTACAAAACGGAATAAAAAGATGAAAAAGTCAGGGTTCTTTGAAAAGTTACCTTCCAGTCACTAATTAATCTTGTTCCATAAGAACAAGATGAAACCTCAAAACTTGTACATAAAACCTGTTCCAGTCCGAAACGTTTGGAGATCATACATGAACTATGCAAAATTTAATTCTTAAAACCTCTAATCGGAGAGACATATCCGTGAATAGCAATATTCAGCGCATGCGCAAGCGCACTTTCATTTTCGAAGCCAAATCACGGCAACCTACCGTGTTCTTTGAAATCGGCCGTCTTATTTGATATTTCTTTTAAGTCTTCTTTCTTTGGCACTTTCACAGATTCCTTTCTTTTCCAATCTGCTATGTCTTCACAAATTTCCCTCTCCTCTTTCCTCCTGGATTCCTCAACGAATTTTCTTTGCTCAGCATCTAACTGTACACCAAAAATTTAGTCATACAATTATTACATTGCATTAATGTCGAACAGTATTGGTGATAAAACCCGACTAATATCACACGCCAGCACTTTTTATTTCGCGTCACGAAAATTTAACGCCAATAACTGTCGTCATGAAACCGACTGATAAGGTAGTTATAGCAACCCACCTTATTTTACAGAAGGAACCGGGATCTATTTACCCTCATTTGCTCTTTGACGGCCAGTTTTCTTTGACGATCTTTTTCTGCATTTCGTTCTTTTGTCTTCAACTGTTTCTTTTTCTGGTGATATTCCAACATTTCTGCACGGAGTTTGGTCATAAACGCTTTGTCTTGCTGTTTACTGCAACAAATAAACCAATGAATCATACATTCACTACTTTACGGGGAGAAACTTTCGCGGGGAGAAAGTTTTGCGAGGAAAAAAAAAAACATTTTAGGGATTTACTTTCGCGAATGAGTGACTAAATCTATTTGGCGTAAAATAATCATTCGCGTTCAACTGGAAAAGTGAATTTCGCGTGGGATTAACTTTCGCGATTTTCGATTTTAGTGCAATTTTTTTCTCTAAACAATTTGAAATTTTGACAAATAAGACAGAGATTTATTGATTTAGACTGTATTGCCGAAAGAAAAACACGTGAAAGTGGGTTTCTGTTTTTTTCTTCAATTTAACTTTCGCGAATCGGCTTCCTAGGCCATTTCGCGTGGGATAAACTTTCGCGAATCCGCATGTCAGTCCTTTTCGCGGGAACTTACTTTCGCGAAAATGACCAAAAAACGCGAAAACGTGAAACTTTCTCTCCGTAAAGTAACAACGAACCACTATTATTCAACGTCAAATCAGCATCGTTTTCAAGTTCAATGCTAACAGAGGCTTTGCAATATTCCAGAATTGTCTACTGGCTATGGTAGTCACTGATTACTAGCAACAAGATACCTCGAGTGTTCTTGATACCACAAGCCATTCTCTTTCTTCAGCAAGTTGAATACCACCTGGCCATTGGAAATAGTTGCTTTCGATTTTTCTTCATCAATTTCAGCGTACAATGCCAACTCATAAAAATATGGGGGGAAACTAACCTAAAACAGAGGAAAGTATGTTCAAATCATTCATGACATCATGAGAAGTCATGTTGTTTCATTAGGTAAATGTTCGTAATGACTGTACCTTCAAATAAGATTTCGTTGAAAATATGTCAACATTTTTCGTAGCAGCTCCTTTCAGAGGAACCTTGAGGATGATCAGCTGCTCGGTTTCAGACCATTCGATATTCTTCACCTCAATCGGCATTCTGTTGACATTGGTATGCAAACCACCAAATTGTTCATAGCTCTGAATATGTCATTAGTTAGCAAAGAAAATTAGTAGCTGGCTTCACAAGCTACATTAACCATCATACATTCATTCTAGTCTCACGCCAACCCACAGAACGTTCTCGGAAAGACCATAATAAGTGAGTTACAAATATGATGGCATTTCATAGCGCTCTTGATATTAGAAAAAAACACTACACCACGCATCCTATTGTCTCATTATCTTATTATCAATCTTTAACAATAGGCCCAATATTTTTCTGGAATGCTCTAAGTCAATAAAAACAAAAAAGCAAACAAAACCAAACAAAAACTGAGGTTCTATTAACTCCAGTGTAGTTGACAACTGAGAACAAAAATTGCCAGTGTACAAAAGCTTTTAAAATAATATATTATACAATATGAAAAGGTAAAATGTTATTTTGCCATGCAACGAGCTCTTAAAAGAAGATTTGCAGCAGAATCTTGTCCATGTTTGCTCGTTAAGTCACATAACATAAGAGCTGTATCTCTACCAACAGTTGTAGGAAGCTGAGGTAATAATCTATTAACCTGAAAAAAAATTCAGCGTAGATTTTAGATTTTACACTATCCTTATAACATTACAAATCAAAACAATGAAAAAATCGTTCAAATGAGTTCCCTTACAATCTCCTCGTCAATTTGAATTGATGGATTAACATTTTCCGTTGCTTGAGCAATTTGAGTCAGCAAACTCATAACGAACAAAGTGACTGCATTTTCTTCATGAGTGGATAGCATCAAGGCAATTTCCTTCAGAAAACAACCTGAAGAGATATTATTGCTACATTATAAAAGATAAATGAAAGATCTTATAAAAAAGAACTGTCACAGAATAAATTTGACAAATTAATGCTGAATCTGCACTATTTTGCAATGCTCGTGAATGTGAAATTTAACACTAACATCATCTGTAATACAAAAAGTAGAATTCAACTTTTCATCCAGCAAAGAGGAACGTTTACTTATTTCGTTCATTCTATGCGTCTGTCGTTGCAAAATCTATCAAACGAATGCTGGAAGGGAGTTTCAGAACTCTAAGCACGAAATCTGTTAGACATCAAGTCTGTGTTCACACATACCAAATGCTTTCACCAGTCTTTCTTTTGCAGTCAGCAGGGTATTGGACACTTTTGCCATTTTTGCCGGTCTAAATAAAATTTTATTGGCTAAAAAAATCTGCATTTTGGCAATAAAGAAATTTTATAGCTACAGTTTCTCCAACATAAGAAAGACATCGTTCAACCAATTTGTAGCTTTAACCAGTTCACTTATCCGTCATATTTCACTGGTTCACACGATTCAAGTCTTGGATTGGAAGCAATAGGAGTAAGCTCTTCTCGTCTACCGTGAACTAGGGCAATAGCATTGGATTGATAGCACTATCAATAGAGCAATTGCTCGGCAAGCAAGAGGTTGTGGGTTTAATTCACACTTGATACATCACCTTTACGATGATTGGAAAGAACATTGTGCATACTGATTACTACACAATAATATACTTTTTATCCTCATTAATTATAATTACTTAATGTTCAATCATAACTTGAAATTGACTGTAAATCATCAGTTCCAAGAAAAACATACCGTGGGTTTTCATCATCAAATGAATATAAAACAATCGCTGTGGAGAAAGCTTTACTTAAACACTTGCAAAGACTGAATCCCTATGAAAGAGAAACAACATCCTTCAAAATGTTTTCATGAAAGAAATCTGTTCATAGAAGATAGCACAACTAGTACCTGTGGATCTGCAAATAATTTTGGTGAGGAATACAGATAAGTTTTTAAGGTATTTCCAAAAATCTCTTCCATGACTTCAATAGGTTTCACAAGAAGGAAGCATGTACATACTGTCTCTAAATAAATGCAAGATCAAAAGTTTCAATGCACCTAGGAAAACAAGCAGATTCGTTTACTTTATAAATTACCATCATCATTATACCCGGTATAATATCTGTTTTCCATGCTTTCCTAGGAGAATGGAATCAAACGACTTCCTTACCAATCCTTAATACTATTTCCTTTCTGACTGTTCTCTTAAATCCTTCCTCACTATGTCACTCCAAGTCTTCCAAGGCCAACCTCTTCTTAAACTCCCATCAACTACAATAAGCATGATCTTTGATTCTTGCAATATGACAAAACCTATGTTGTATAAAGTTCTGATAAGCTATTTAGTTGCAACTTCCTTCTCATATCAAAAAAGTATGATCCATCACTTAACCTAACCCCACATCTACTTAATCACCCTTCCAACATTTCTTTCAAATCATCCAATTTCTTCTTGGTTGCTAGTATCAACTCACTAAGCTTATTCAAAACCTGCAAGTGATTCACAATTCTTCTGAACAATTTGACTTTCCGTAGATAAAGCTTCCCATACAGACGAACAAAGGGCAATCCTCACTTGAAACAAAAGTCACCACTAACACTCCCATTAATTCTGATTTGTCTCTGTAAACTTTCTAATCTGTTTATGTTTACTTCTATCAGTACTAAACCAGAAGTTTACGTTGAACCAATATTGTAATTAATTTTTTTCTCTCACTTGTTTCTACTCAAATTCAACATCAATAACACCATCAACTTTCAGCCCCTCCATTTTTTTTTTTTTTTTTTTAATCAGTCGCTCAATACAAGGTTTAAAACCACTAATGTGTACTGAGGTACAAGGAGGAAAGGTGACGATGAACATTACATTTAAAGTGTTGAAGATTATAAGGAGAAGGAAAAACAGACTGGGGTAAAGAATTCCAAAGAGTGGAAGAGCGAGGAATGAAACTTTGTTGGTAAAAATGTTTTGATGATTTTGGGATGCTGACAGTGTGATCATGGCAATTAGATGAATATCTTGTTTCGCTTGAAAGTTTTTAATGCAGGGATGAGAGAAGAGAGCTCAGTTGAACATTTTCCGTAAAAGTAAAATTTTCCGTAAGAGGCAAAGAGACGCCACAGATCTGCGATGGGAGAGTGCGTCAAGTTTACTTGCAAGTTCATCACCAATAGCATTACAGATTCTTTTCTGGATACGATTTAAAAGATTTAGAGAATCAGAGGGTGCACCACCCCAGATATGGCAACAATACTCAATACAAGGTCGAATAGTAGATTTATGGAGGTAAAGAATGGCATCAGGGCTCAGGTATGCTCTTGCACGAAGAAGGGAGCCCACCTTCATCGAGGCTGACTTAGCTATTGCCTCAATATATGAGTGCCAGAAGAAATCCTGTTAAAAAGTGATGCCGAGGAGACGAAAGGAGTTGTTTTCTTCCAACTGGGTGGCATTCATGGAAACTGACGGTAAAAAGGGATCTCTAGTATGATTTACAGATAGAAGTTTGGTTTTTGTAGAATAGAATGTGACCAGCCATTTCTCTCCCCACTCAACTATAGATTGCAGATCAAACTCAATTTCGCCTGCCATTTCTACCTGGCTGAACAAATCTGATTTTGGAATACAGGAATAGATAGTTGAATTATCAGCATAGATGGCAAGCTTGGAAATAATGTCATCAGGCAGATCATTGATGAAAAGAAAAAGGGTTGGCCCAAGGACAGAACCTTGGGGAACTCCTACACTGATAGAAGTTGTCGATGATGATTGCCTGTCTAAAACAACCTTAAGCCTACGATTACCAAGGAAGGAACGAATGATCTCATAAAGGGGACCCTTAACTCCATATGCAGCAAGCTTTTTCGAAAGACCAGTATGCCAGACTATCAAATGCCTTGGTTATATCAAGAGCAACAGCTCTTGCCTCCCCAGATTTATCTAATGCAGTGTAGATTTTATCAGTTATCACTGTAAGGAGGTCAGCAGTTAAGCGTTGGGAGCGAAAGCTATATTGAGAATCTGAGAAGAGATTATTAGATTCAAGGTGATTAACAAGAGCATTATTGATAAAGGCCTCAAAAATTTTACTCATCACTGGTAGGAGACTAATTGGTCTGTAATTTCGTGGATTAGATCGATTACCAAAATTTTTAAAGACTGAAATTACAGAGGCAAACTTCCAAGATGAAGGAAAGCAAGATTCAGCTATGCACTCGTTTTACATAGATGAGAAAGTACAGGAGATCATTCAGGTGCACACTTTTGAAACAGGATGATAGGAATTCCATCAGGGCCAGTAGCCTTAGAAGCATCAAGATTTGAAATGATGGAAGATATTTTAGCTGGTGTGATAAAGCAGCTATCCAGTACTTTATTTATATTTAGTGCAGTCTCAAATGTAAATCTGCGCGATTGTTCTGTTCAAAATAAGTGTTCTACATTTTCAGAAAGCTTATAGACTAAAAAGAAAAATAAGCATGGTTTCCAATTTTTTATTTGGCATGTGTACATTTTACAGACCAGAATATAACAAACCCTAAAAGGGTGAACAAAATTTCATCAAACTTTGCAGAATTGTTGGATATGTTAATATTAATCACCTGTTCAAGTTTCATTAGAAAACAGTAACAGTTATCGGCCTGGTCTGTAAATTATTGATGTGGAATATTTTCAGTCTTTAAGCGTAGATATTCACATATGATATTTTTTTAATTAAAACACTAGCACTGCATTATCATCATCATTAAAGCCCAGAAGCGTTTCTTTATACTAAGATAGAAACCTCACTAAACATTGGGCTTGGTCTTTACATTGTACCATGTCTCCCGTAGTGAAAACCTTGTTAACTTTCTTTCTGACTTAAATCTTGGTGCCAATTACCAAATGATAGTACACATTACGAAAAGAATTGTGCAAGCTGTTCTCGTGAAGAAAGATGAAAACAACAGAGTTTTTATACCCTCAACTTTAAAAGAAGATCAACCAATCTATTTCACTATTGACAACGTAGACTTTAAGATTGATAGCCCTGATGGTAAAGGACAACTTCATGGGACTGGAACTTTAGTTTATCAAAAAAACATTAACAGGCAACAGGTATGTGAGCCAAATATGCTAGTTCTGTGAATAATTCGTATTAGTAATAAATGTCTTTTTATCCATTTAGACAAGACCACTACAAACTCAAGGCCGACTGAAAGGGGGAAAGTTGAAATTAGAAAGGGAGATCTATAAATGTTATGATCCATCAAAGAAGAAAACAACTGGGAATTAACAAAACTATCTTCGCTTTATGGAAAACAACATTAAAGTGAACATGGATGACATTGCTTGGCATATTGAAAACTTCATCACCGTCTTTGAGTGTCAAAGTACCAACATGGGCAGCTTATAGTTCCCTCATGGTATCCGCGGCTGTCACTACTTCTGTTTCCATGTTGCCTATCAATGGAAGTCCTAGAATATGGGATGATCTATACACTGCGATGAAAGAAACTGAGAAAATCAAGAAGCACATTTACAAAGATGGCAAAATCGTGATTTCATTCGATTTACAATTCTACATCAAAGCCATTATGCTTCAACAAATGCCCAACATTCAAAGCAGTTTCATATTCAGAATGAGGGAGCTACAAGTCATCTTCTGTGCTTTGAAAGTCATTGTGTGGTCTAAAGTGGTCTAGATCAACCTTAGATGAAGCAGGTACATACGTTCTTTATCAAACTTACGTTGTCGGAGATTATATTTTACTCTGACCTTAACGTTTCGAAATTTGAATTAAGCGTTCCTCTTGCACAAATGTGTAGTACACTGAGCATAAACAGACTGCTGAAAGAGTAATTATAGTGAACAAGTTTATTAAATAATGCATATTTTTAATACAACCTTTAATTCCAGGTATTTACGGAACCACAATGATACGCCAAGTAAAAGAAGGAAAGCACGTGTACAAAACCGGAGGCCCACTTTTCACTTTATCTTTCACTTTATGAATTGTAAGTATACAATGCTGTAATGACACAACTTCCTCCTGCGTCTGAGACAATTATAGAGCTAACCAATTGTGGATGTACAACGAGATATTACACAAACAGATGCAAGTGCAAGAGGAATGGTGGTCGGAAAAGTGTACGGAATGTGCAAGTAAAAGGATTGTAAGAACTCGAATTCTGGAGATATGATAAACACAAACGATCACATCATAGAAAAAAGCGATGAGGAGGAGACCTAATTTGATTGTTGACAATGTATCGTGGATAATTAGATTTTCTTTCATTGACACAGTGTGTTTATCAGTAGCTGTAATACAGTGTGTCTGGAAAAAGGTATATTGTAACATTAAATGTCACAATATGTTACTTATGATGTCTGTATAATGTCTTTTTTCCCAAATATCACTCTTTTTGATCTTCGTTTTTGTCATTAATCCAAGCATTTCAGAAATGAATAATCTACAGACCAGATCAAAAGTCTTCACTTGTAGATTATTTGTGTCGTTGATTTTCACAATATATGTTCAATTTTCTACTTAAATAAGTATGCACATTTTAAGGACCAAAGTCAAAAACTTTGCTCTGGTTTACAAATTAAAGTCACAATGGTTTGTAACCTTTCAAACAAATTTGATCACTTTAGAAGGATGGAGTTCCATTCCAATAGCTCAATGTACACGAAACTTTCACATGATTTCTTTTAATGTATCAAACATTTTCTCAAAATGTCACTTAAATCTACTGAAGCAAACAGATTTTACAGACCAAAATCTAAAAATATGTTCTAGTCTGCAAATTATCATTGTGACGTTACCACGGTCTGAAACTTTGCAAGCAAATTAAATTTGAAGTCAATTTTACAAGAATAAATTAAACAAGAATAAAGTTTTCACATTTTCTCTTTATTTTTTACGTACTGGACAATGGGACAATTGACAACAGTTGACAATTTAAGGACCAGCCCATAACGCATGTTCAGAATATCGCAATTTAAAAGAAACCACCACAGATGATTTCCCTTAATAACCTTAACAATCTTGCAATTTTTCAACAAACATTTGCTGAAGTGAACGAATTTTACAGACTAAAACCGAAAAACATGTTCTGGTCTATAAATTACCATTGTGATGTCACGAAACCTTGGAACTCCGCAGAAATATTTCACACTTTCAGGGCAATATGTGAAAAGAATTTTATTGAAATATCTGTCATAGGCTTTTGAATTATGACGATTTTTCTGTTTTTTGGGTCTGTTATATTCTGGTCTGCAAAATGTACATTTGCTCCCTAAAAAATTGGAAACCATGCTTGTTCTACTCCTTAATCGATAAACTTTCCAAAAATGTATAACACTTGTTTCGAACAAAAAAATCGCACAGAACTGTTTTTTGACAATTCAGACCGCACTAATTGTCACTTGTTATCCAAACTAACTTATATTGATTACTGAGTACCTGCTATCATACAAGATTGTCCTTACCATTTTATTTCCTATACACAACACATCTTAATTCATCTGACATAACTAGCTCTGAATCTTCCTACATTCAAACTACATAATCTAAAACTTAAATCGTTGTCTGATAAAATTGTTTGACTGGCCTCATTGTGTGCACAGAGCTCCAGTCTAGTTATAGCTTGTATCTTTTCCTGTCATTATAACTGTAATATGGCAAACTCTTTTTCAGTGTGGATCCCTTCTTACAGGGCTACCTTGATAACAAAATTTTATTACCATAATGATTGGCCTCCTCTTCTTTTCCGCTTTCTAGAATCAACTAAAGAATAACTTGCTAGCATTAAAACAGTTGCTCCAGTGCAAGTTTTGTAAGTTGATGATAACTGATGCATAATATAACCAGATTTCATAGGCACTAACTGAAACAACAAAATTTTGTGAACAGTGATACCTTGATAACAAAATCTGCAAACGAAGGAATTCCCATGGTTGTGTACAACTCGTTTACTTTGGCTATCAGGTTTCGGTTGATGATCGGATTTATATCAGAAACTAACTATAAAAGGTAACACCAACTACTCTCCACATACTCATTTACCCATACATTTTGTTGCATCAATAAATAAATAAATAAATAAGAACATCTTAAGCATTACTTTGAGGCTCACAAACACAACATGAAAAATTCAAAATGGTCGGCATCACAAAAAGTTTTCAAACACTTAAAGTATAAATGAAAATAATGATAGTAACAAAAGAACTAAATGATCTTAAATTAACAATCCTTCATGTTGAACAACCAACATGCTCTGACAACTAGAGATAAGCTGGCTGTTATTTCATGCACTGCAATCTAATCATGATATTTCATCATCTTACCTCTGTTAACTTCCCAAAATCAGTGTGAGCATGCTCCGTGACAACTATAGAAATAAAGAATATACACAAACATCATATTTCATCGATTTATAGCTGATTCAATTAGACTAAAAAAGAACAGAAGCATATAAAAAATGATTATATCACCAATCTAACCTATTTTAGATTTACTGTTGGCTGCCAACAAATCTGCTTCCAAGGGTAAAGAATATTTGTGCAATATTGGTGTCCATATTGCAGCCCTGTAAACAGAACAAATTATTTTTCAACTACTTTGGAAATGGTAATCAGTGGTTGAATAGGAAGAAACTGAAATACGCCTTTTTAAGAAATAAACATCAGATAAATATTGACAGCCTCAATTATGCTTAATATTATTGGAAATTTTATTATTGGACGTTTTCCACATTCTTATTTTTTTACATTCTTATTTTTATTTTTATATTTATACTCATACAGGCATTTTGTATGTAGTTATTTTAAAGCGATTTAAAAAAAAAATACTAAAATGCATTTGCGTGTAAATCTTATTTAACCATACTGTCTAAACAGGTCCAACTGTCTGAGACAGTCAAAAGTTGGTTCGGGCCACCAAAATTTTATAAAATCAGTGTTGTGGTGGCCCGACTGGACAGGCGAAAAAATAAATATACAAATTGTAAAAATGATTTAAGAAATTCCATTACGAGAAATTTGAAAAAAAAAAACAAGATAAATACTACGACACTCCACCATGTCTTAAACAACCGATGAGAAACATTGATTTCATGTGTTTTATTATCAACTATGATGGAGAACTTTTTATTACAAGCTTTGCAGGTGTCTTCTTAATAACGTTATATTCATTTGATTACAAAAGATTTCTTTTTAACAATGAAATTGGTTTTAACTACACCAGTCAAGGTCATTATCTAACTAGGCACGTTGAACTAATAAATAGAAGCAGAAAAATAAGTGTGTCTGGTTCTTCTATATAAAATTCCATGATTTTATAACAGTTATTATTTCAAAAATTACTTTTCTACAAGGTTGCTTGCATTAGGTACGAACGCTCAGAACCAATGACCAATTGCACAAATGCTCGAAACCCACGACCAATTGCGTGAACAGCTAAAACCAACGCCCGAAACAGATGGAAACTTACGCGAAATTATGACCCAAAAACCCCCCTGATAAATTCCGTCAGGCCACCAAAAATTCTAAAACCAATGATGCCAATGGCCCGACCTGACACCCAGACAAAATCTTAAGATTAGATACTGACTTGCACTTTTGTTGTGCTTATTTTGTTGTGCTTATTTTAGGGGCGATTTGAGCCCAACCAAGCTAAATACTTCAGCTCCTTACAAGAACAAAGAAATTAGCCAGCAAAAACAACTACTTGACTTTGTGTGTTATGCAGTAAACAAAAAATACAAATTCAATCAGCCAAGACACCCATGCAAAATTTTTTTAATTATAGAATTTTTATTATGAAGCAGGCCGGGTCGTAAGAGGCATGTGATTGCACGGGCACGTCTCCACACACACCAAGACTTATTTACGCCTGTTCCAATCGCACGCCTAGCTTGTAATGACAAGTGTAATAACAAATGTATATTTAAAAGTCAACAAAAATCTGTCCCAAAATGTTGAAACTCAAAGTTTTGCTTTGGAAATTGTTCATTTGCTGCTATTAAATTTTACAATAATGGAACGAAACTTTGCTACCATTTTATTGAGGTCTCCAATCGCTTTGAAAAAAATCAGTGTTCACAAATTTTCTTCCAGTGGTAGTAAAAAACAAGTCTACTCCGCAAAATCCGTTGAGGAATGAAAAAGGAGTTTTGTGCATGCGATCTTATAATGATAGCGGCTAATGCGAATACCGCATTAAAACACCCATGGACTCCTCCTACTACTACTACTCCAGTCGAAATGGCAATGACTTACATTGATTGGTGTTTTATGATTAGACCCTATTTACACTAACTAATCATTTTCATCAAATTTATCGTTTATGCCTGTTTTCCACCAGTCAGATACCTCAAAAAACACCATAAAGGAACTTTTTTTGGAACTTTAAGTAAAATTTTGAAAGCGTTTGTTTGACAAGTAAATTAGCTGTTACCATTTTTTTGCGCCATCTGGCTCTTATGTATTATTAATTGTATTATGTAATTTTCTCTTTCTTTTTAACTTTTTTTAACGTTCTTTTAAGTTACAAAAGTATTCGCAAGAGTTGCAATTTCAAAAAAATATTTTTTATTAAAAAATTAGCCAGCCAGGTAGTGACGAGTTAATGGAACTTCAAACCAAAACGATGAAGAGTAACACAATTCTTTTTAATTTTCAGGTTTTATTTTTCCTCTTTATTATCTTTTGAATAAATGTTATCTACCATCAAAGTTATCTTTAGAGTTAACATTTTACGTTCAATCTTCAAAAACATTGTTTTGTTTTATTTCTTGTTACATTCATTCTCTGTAAAAATCTCATTATTTTTACATGTAATGACACATTTCAAATTTGACTTGATTATCATACAGAATGAAGATCGTCGCACATCTGTCAAAAATTTACATGAGCGCACCCCATAATTGATATTGTCAATAAAGGCGTGCAATGACCACACGTCTGCTAATTTTCTTACAACCAGGCCTGATGAAGGGTCATCTACACGAAAATCACTGTTCAATAGATTGTAAGTTTAGGAAGGGCTCAAATTGTAGATCTTTTGGGTTGGGCCTCTTGCTTTGAATAACCCTGTTCATGAAAGGTCATTACTTCACCTTCAATTAAATACAGGAGAGCAAGATCAAATTGTTTTTTAAATTGTGATAATTACCTCGACGGATTCTGATGTGGCCGCTTGAAAAGGTTTATAATTCTAAAAGAAGGAAGAAAACTCAAGATGAAAACAACAATTAAATGAACTAGATCAAAAATATTATTGTGTGGAACTCACTTGGCAGTTCTTGCTCGTTCACTGGTGGGCATAGTCCGATATTGTGTACACAGCCAAACCATAGCACAAATGCACAAAGCTGGCCGTTTGTTCTTAAACCCCTCACACACTTTCTGCAGGGCATCAGTTGTAAAATGACGTCGCAAGTGGGCTTGGGTTAGCTCCTTCACAATCATCCCAACACTCCAACATAATTCGTTCCACCGTGCTTGACTTTAATCATACAAAAAACATTTTCTACATCACAGTTATCTCATGTTATGTAGAACAAGGTAAACATTTGTGAAAAACTTTTATTGCTTTGAAGAAGAAGACAAACTTACTTGACAGGAGGATGGTACGTTTGAATCATTGGTTCCATTATCTTATCAAATAAACCTTGATTATACATTTTCCGACATGTTACATCTGTGCCCTTCCTTTGCCATGTCATATAAAAGCTTGTCTCTAGACTAGGAGGTACATCAATGAAGACCTACAAAATAGGTCACCTTTATGTCATTACAGGAGCAGAAAATGCAATCGAGAAATACAAATAATAACTTTTTATTACTGGTTCTTTTTCCCAAGTCGGTTAGACTAAAATTGACTGATTTTAAGTTTATAACAAATTGACATACTTTGTTTATTACTGTTTATCATTGAGGAAACCCTGTGGAATGCCAACAAAATAGTTCAAAAGAGCTTATTTCAAATAATTCCTCTTTATTTCTTAAAAGAACAGAATGTGATGTCATAAAAGTGTTAAAGAACACTTTGAACTTTTCTCAATAAAATGATTTCAGCACAAAGTTTACTGTATAAGACAACCATCTGCATAAAATAGTCAATTTTTTATTGTCCCTAAAGTATTCATTCTACACAAGTTTGATTGGTCTACTAATTTATAGTGCTTAGACATTTTATTATTATGAGCTGAAATCCATTCACGTTTACCAATACATCCATTTCTTCTATTTTCAGGAATTTTGGTGCTTGTTACATGACCTCAATTTCCCATTGAAACGACATGTTTTAATAAAACAATTAATTTTTAATAGCATATAGTGTAATAGCATATACCATCATTCTTATTCTGTTCAATTTTGATGATGAATTTATTGCTGTGCTGTTGGAGAAAAAGAATGTTTTTTTCTGTTATGACCTTGTATTATAGAAGCTGCAGATTTTTTTCAGTGTCAACCAGCAGTCGACTGGAAAGCAGTCAACCAGAAACGTGATGCCAATAACTATATAGAGATCCATTGCACCCTTAAACTAATAGCAGAATGTAAATTCTTCTACTTAGCTAAATTTAAAAGGGCTTTAAGAACATATCAACAGGTACAACAGAAGCAAAACTAAATGTGTTGAAATGCTTCCTAATTATGTGAAAAGGAATTTGGCATGAAAGTATTAGTTAACTTACTTTGTCACCAAACTTCGCCTCGATAAAACACAGCAGAAGAAATGAATTGTTGAAGAGATCAGCACGAAGATCAGCATTGTCTATTGTCATGACAAAACAAAACAACTACAACATCAAGAAAATAATATGTCTGAATATCATGAAGGTTTAGAATGATTGCTTACTATCTTTCAAATCAGATGGCTTTTCAGCAAATTGATTCAAACTGTTATGAAGAGAACAAAATTACTGTGCAGTAACATTTAGTGACATTCAAGTAACACTTTTTATTTACTTAACAAAACAAATTCCAATACATTTTCAGAGACACTTTTAACATCATCAATCTCCACAACGTCAAAAGTAAAAGATGGATATAAATTAACCAACCTTATCAACACTGTGATCAGAGAAGACAGGGAGCTACTGGCTGCAAATGTACTTAAGACTAAAATCAAGTCAGGCATGTTGAGAAGAGCTATTAACTCTTGACCAATTCGTTCTTTATTCTCTTCGATAGGCAGTTGTAATGTTTTTAGAATATCTTCACATTTCTTGGTTGCTGCGACTAATTTGTAAACAGTATTGTCTGACACCTGTTTCTTTTCTGGATGATTCTTTAATAGCTGCTCACATTGCTTTCCATCAATCCCTTTTATTGTTTGGCATTGCATTACAAATACTCTAAACGAGTCACATCTGAAAAAGAAATTATCATCCCCCTCTCAAAAAAGGCTCATATTGGGAACAACTACTTTGAAGCACCAAACAAAGAACCATAAAAATATTTTACCCTAAGTAATTATCAATATCATTGTGTCGTAAGCAAGAAATTTGTTGCAGTGCAGAAAACATAACAGAGTGATCACCGTGTAGTCGGATATGCTTCTCTTCCATGTCACAAAATATGTGAGGCAACTGTGAAAAAGAAATAAGCAAAGAAAGCGGAGATAAGGGTTCCGTTAAACCTTTTTAAAACAAAAAAAAAAAAAAAATGGTTACTCAATGTTTTTCATCTTTTCATCAGTTAAAAAAAAGACATACTACCAAATATAATATCATCACAAACCTTGATAAACATGAAAGCAGAGAATATTGTGATTTCAAATGTGTCTGTTTTTATAAGAATGTTGCTGATCGAGAAGCGATATAAATCCAAGTATAATTGATACAAAGAGAGATTCTAAAGAAGACTTTCAATTTTATTTTACAGATACATCATTAGCTGTAGTTCCATTCAAGCTAACAACTAGCCATAACTTCAAACTCTGTAACTATGTAAATGGATTTGAAATGTTCTCATTATTACAATATTTTAGGATTCGTACATTTCATCATTTCATCAACAGACACCTGGATACAAGTGGGAATCCTATGCCTTTCAAACAGACTTTCAATACATTACATTTTACATTTCAATTTATACACATGTTAAGTATCAGCATAAAAATACAGGAAAGTTTTGTTTTTTACAATGACATGATATCCTCAAATGTTTTAGTTGGAGGATACACAGGAACATAAAGGATTTTACAGACTTCCCACAGGCTTTCAATAACATTACATCAACTTCCTATCTCATACACTTTCTTCTGTCAGATCACTACTCCATTTAAATCTAGTATGGATAATTATTTCTACAAACAAAATAAGATGTCTGAGTACCAAACAAATCTTTAAGAGATTCTATTATTAAGCTCGCTCAGTGAGTAAAACCTCTTGAAAGTTATATTTCATTAAAATACAAGAATCCAGTAGTACTTATTATCTTGATTTATGAGACTATAAATGTCAAAGTAACAAGACGCTGAACTCAAAGTACATTGACAAGCACACAATCCATATGCGAAAGAGTATTTGTTTACCTCCATCTTCATAACATTATCATAGAGGCAGCAAATCTTGGCAGTAGGTGATGCGAGATATTCAGTTATCTACATGAACATAGAAACGGTTCGTTTGCTTAGTCAGTCACAAAGGATGTATTCCCACCCAATCTATTCTGTTTATAGGTTACTGTGATAAGCAATCATAATAATGTCATTGCAGTTATAATATTCTGTACTAGTATCCCGTATAAAATTTTTTTACCATTTTAAATCACGATGATCCAAAGTTGGCAAAAAATTAAATCACTGAAAGGTGACTGGAAAAAGCACTCACTGAAGTTGTAGAGCTCGAAAACTGATAAAAAAATGCAAGGGGGGTCGTTTTAATACAATAATAAAATGTTAAAAATGGTTTAGATGATAAAATGTCTCATTAGAATGTCAAGTATAACTTTACTATTTACATTTTAGCAGCTGATGTGAAGTATACATAATTCTCTTTAGAAGATTAATCTTCCCTCCTCTCACTATACAGATCCTTACTATGAGCATTTAAATGCACAGGCAATGTTAGGCTTTTAAATCACTTCTACACACTTTTATTAGATTTCTGCAAAAGCAAGAAATCTATTAAAACCGGCTTTGGTTATTCTTTTTCTTACTGTCCAAACCTAGCGATTTTTTTTAAATTTAGTGTGTGCATTTACATGAAATCATGAAAGCACCGTGCATTGCATGTCAATGAAGAAACACTTTTAGACTTACAAAAGTTTCTTTGATTAATATTAAATGGATTTTTAAAGAAGATATACATATTTTAAGATGAAAAAAGAAAATTTATAAAAGAAACTAATTATTTTGGACTGTGATTATTCTTTTCCAACTAAAAAGAAGTTCTCAACATTTTGTAAACAGAAGAGTCAATAAATGTATATATATAAAAACACATACATGTGCCTTCCGTAGTGCAGTTGCTTGACGCATTCGGCTGTTAACCAAAAGGTTGGTGGTTCGAGCCCACCCAGAATTGACTTATGTATAATTATATAAGTTTGTTAGTGTATTAATTATGCTTTCGCAATGCACAGTGTGCATTTGTATATAGTTGTTCAAAAATCACTCAACTTTTTTTTCAAATTTCAAAAATGTCATAAAATATTTTATTTTTCATGCTTCAGCTGATTTTGCAGAAATCTTTATGCCTGTAAGTGCATCTTGTTTAGTTTTAGGGCTGTAAAGTTTACAGATTCTCTCAGGTTAGGTTTTATCACTGATTAGCTATCTGACAGTTTAAAAACAAGTCAACTCTACAGAAAACTTTCCTTGTTGACAACATTAAAGTCTTTATTCTAGATTGTAACCCTGGTCAACCCTCAAACACCAAAAAAACTAATATGATAACAAGTCAATCATAAACACCTGAAATTGGAGAAATGTGTGAAGAGACCGACTGGGACTTGCTGGCTTGGATGTTCCATCCCAACTTAATGATTTAGAAGCATTATTGAATCTAGAAAAACAAACAGAAAAGAATGAAAAAATCAAACACATCAAATAAAATATGTTTTTAAGCCATTGAAACCTTGTAATTAGATTCATCAACTGTTTGAAGAGACCGTCATAGGTGACATAGTAGGCATGACTGATTATCTTCTCGTGTTGAAAAGAGAGCAAATCTCTTATTTGGGCTTGAAGTGTTGATATCTTGTCTTCTAAAAGGAGCCAAGATTTCATTATGAAAAGAAAATCACAAAACAGCATCAGAGCTCCTTCAAAAGAACACCCTTGATTATAAAGATAATTACTTCCTTAAGGAGAGAGTGCCAATTATATTATAATACATAACTTTTTCCCCAAAAAGCTTATTTTAAGATTGCTCTTCATATGAACAGAATTTATAAGTTAGAAAAATTGCTGACCTTGGAAAAAACAAATAATGAAACCATAAAGACACTTTCCAAATTTTGTAAAAAATAAACAGTATCAAATACAAATTGATTAAAATTTTTAAAAAAAGTTTTTTTAAGCTGTGCCAATATATGCGAACCGTCTTTAGGTAGGAAGTATTTTTACACTAATAAAACAATTAATTTTGGATCCAGCCTTATAAGACAAAATTTGGCAGTTGTGATTGTTCTGCTTATGTAAATAAAGATCTTAAAAATAAAATAATGAGTGAGAACTTTTTTGTGGAGACCCAAACTTTATACCTTCTTACAATGTTTTACCAAGGCCAGTCTTACATGCTGCACTTATATCATTCTCTGAACAGCAAATGAAACAAAATTGATAGCAAGACATCACTTAGTTAACAAGAAAAATTTTGATTATTTTTTTTTTTTTCATATTCTTTGTCTGCTATTATTACATGTTCAAATAGGAAATGTTCTTAAAGACTGTCCAAAAATCAGTTCAGCTTCAGATTGTTTAGGCACAGTTTGATGTTTATCATATGGTAAAATTCCAACCTGGCTTCTCTTATAAACAGTGAGTAAGCATTGGTGAATTATGGTGTATAGTTTTTCAAGTATTATGGTCACAATTCTTTGAAAGAATTTCTGAAAACTTTTCCTTTAACTCTTAAAGTGATTTCAGAGGGATTTCCTGGCTGAGACTGAAACTGACCGTTAGGATAGTTTTCTAGAAGATACCTACAGAAAAGGAAGCCTGGTTCTACCTTTAAATAAAAGTTTCCCAACATAGTTGATGTCTTCAAAACCCTCTTCACAAATCAGTTTTTGTAGTGTACTTTGTGATTTTCTAATTACATGTACACAAAGCTCTGGATCTGGCGATGTGAAAGTAGAATCAATCATACACTGAAATATAACAAGTAATAAAATCTTTAATGCAAACAAACTCAGCACAATGTTAGCATGTATTTCAAAAAGTGGCACAAAGGAATTATTCTTTTTGTAATCAAAAAGCTTTCTTTAGTTTCCACAGAAAATATTTGTGAATGCTAAATCATTAAGTGTTGTCCTTAAAGGAGAATTAACATCAAAATTAAGTAATGGTTTTTGTTAAATATATCGATTCTAAATTGGACAAGGTGACTTTATACAAAGTTTCATTTAATTTACACAATTCTTTCGTTAGTTATCAAAGTTTAGAGTTTAATCAAAAATCATAAATATGATGTCACAGTTGCACTTAGATATCTGTAGTTTTTACAAATCATATAAATAGAGTAGAAGAGGAAAGTTTGCTCTCTTTATGCTTTTATGCATTATCTAACACAAGGCATGGTTTACTCTAGCTTTTTTAATATTTTTAAAGTTTCTTTTAAAAATATAACTAAAAAGATTTGGTAGTGTGTTCGGAGACTTGCACATTCAAAAAAGATCTTTGCGATTTTTCTTCTTAGTTGACCTGGTTTCTCTTTAAAATGTCTAAAAGTATTTACCTGATTTCTAAATTTCTTAGAAAGCAGTGGGAATTACGATCATGATTATGTTTCTATCTATTAAAACAAGATTCGCAAAAATGCGACTATATATTTCCCCAAAGTTGCAAACATTTTACCAATTATTGTGTGTACATTGATAACCATGAAAAAATGTATCGTTAAATAATTACAGTATAACTACCATCGACCTGATACTCAGGTTGAATTTAATGCCACAAAAAAACTTACTTTGAAGTTATTATGAAATGAAATTGTTCACGGTCAAATGATAAGGTTTCTCTTAAAATTTTTTGCTGAGGAGTTAAAAAGTGACTGAGAATCTACTATGGACACGTAGCTAAAAATTAGAAGACCTAAATGCGAATAATATTTTCCCTTCTGCATATCAACAAACTCATCAATGTGTAAGACAATTTCATCTTAATATAAGATGTATGATCTTTATTGTTGCAGAAGCTTGACAAGTTTCCTATTTGTAACTCAAATAAAATTTCTTACAACATTATACAATCAAATTTGTATACAGGATTTCTGTACAAAAGAAGAAAAGAAAATTGTTAAACCTAATTTTGATACCACAGTTTACTTTGGGGTAGACATATAAGCAAATAACTATCAAAAGTAATCAAAATCTCTACTAACAAATATTACATGTAACATTTCAAATTAGGACAGAATAGTTATTCTTTTAAAAAAGATGGCCTTAGAGTGCGTTAAGAGCCGTAGTGACCTCAAACTAGTTTGAAATTTTTAGCTGTTTGAAATCGCCATTCTGTTGAATGAGAAATTTCGATACGGTCTTGGAGAGTTTTGTCGAGTAAAAATCGAAACAATAGATTTACTAGTTTCTAGCTCTCTATACGAGTGCATTTTTACACGAGAGCTATATTGAACTCACATCGGTTTGGGATTTCAATACGGGTAGAAATATTTTCTATGTACGATGGAATAAATTTAGCACATTCTATATTTTTATTTCATGTGTCAGCAAAATTTAATTAACATGCACATGCTTGTTAACACATTTTATGATAAAACAATGAAATGTGAAAACTTTCACACCTTTCCAAGCTGTATCACGGGTAAAATATTTGTACAGCTGTTATCATGTAAACATCGCTAAAGGTTTGACCAGGAACCGTAGTGAAATAATTACCCATATCGAAACTCGTAACAGGAGGATTGAAATTTCAAACCGGTTTGAGTTCACTAAGGCTCTCATGTAAACACACTCTTAAAATGGCAATTTATAAAACTAAATTCAAGTATTCAGAATAACAGATTTATTTTGTGTTTACTTTGTAGTAAAAATGACCTTCATATATAAATCCCAAATGGAAAAAAAAAACTTTAGTAATATATCCATAACCAAATCACTACATAGCTGAAAGTAGAAGTTCGTCTTGATTTAAATTACAGACTCTCATTTGTGTTGTGTTTCGAATTACGTTCGTTGTTCGTACAGGAAAATTGACAGTACATATATTAAATTTTGCAAAATAAAATATGATATACAGTATCAAAACAGTATACGTGATCATGGAATTCATCCATAGTAAACTATGTTTCCGTTGTTGGATTAAATGACTATATAATACATTTTAAAATATTATACGTAATAGGTTTTCTGTACTTCTGGTTGCATATACGACATCATGTTTTTACTAGCTATTTTCGTATGTACTTTTTGAAACTGGTTGAACTGGTCGTTCTCCCCACATGAAAAAGGTTTCCTTTGCTTTATGGTTGGTACATCGTGCTTTCAGTTCAGTTGAGCTCTACACATTATATCAGGATGTAAAATAAAAATAAATCTTCAGCCTGGCTATTGATAATGAATTTTCACCTTTGCACTGAAACCACGGTTTGCTGTTCGAAGCATAACTACCAATCATCATAACAATGTTATAAACAAAAACAAAACATCATTGCACTGATACATCAATTTTTTCTGGTTTTACTCGTTCATTCAAAAGTTTTTACAAAGCTTTTCAAGACAACACTGAACTAAAACGATTCATTTCCATCATTTAACGTTTCATCTATTGAATCATTTTAAGAGCTAGCAGAAAAAAACAAAAATCTTCCACTCATCTGCACTGACTGAAAAAAATGGCGTGCTGTAGACTAGCCTCTATTCTTATCTACTTTGGCGGCTAGGCGAAAATTCAATACCGAACCGCGGCTATAAAAGTGAACGGAGAAGGAGAAGAAGAAGGAGGAGAAGGAAAATGCCGGTTTTAACATATATTTCGTCCTACGGGGAAATATATAATTATAGTACAGACGACTTGAGTTAAGTTCGTTTTTGCTTTCATCACTCTCATTCTTGTTGCTTTTGCACACACATCAGAAAACTTCACTAACTTTAACTCATCATCCTTTAACCATCATCTCGTTCTCCTGTATGTTAAATTGCCATCAAAACTTTCATTTGAGCTTTCCCAAGAGTAATCTTGAGAAGAAATGAGTCTGTACAAGACATGTTGCCACTCACGACTTTCATTTAAAATGAATGAGTCTGACATTTCGTATGAAGAAATTCTAGTGCAACCTGTGGCGTCACAGTGAATTTTTTATCCTTTATTAAAGACAAAATACGGTATTTCATAATATTTTATAAATAAACCTTTATTTAAATATACATAAGGAACAATTTAAGCCAAAGTTGTGTTTTTGATGTTAATTCTCCTTCTTTAAAGATAGTGTCTCCTAAAAAAATTAAAATTCCAAGATTTAAAGAGTTGTTATTGAAAATGAATTTGAATTGTTTATATGCTTAATAAACCATGAGTCAAGAAAGAACGATCTTCAGCTAAAAAGACTGTTCACACAAGGGAAGTAACAAGTTTTCATCATAAACTTGAAAAATCAACTTAAGGTTACGAGTAGTCTGGTGATTTTACATTTTGATATTCCTCCAAAACATGAAAGATAAGGAGTGGTGCACATTTTGAGACAAGACATTTAAATTGTAAAAAATGTATAATTATATAACAATAATTATATCATCAATTATGCATAATTAATTAATTCAGGGGTGAAAATACAATGAAAAATATTCTCTTCCATCACAATCTTGTTTTGATTTCAAAGCATGTTTACAATATTGTAAAACAACATGGTTGGCTGAAAAGCCTTTTTACGAAATTTGATTTAGAAATTCATCAGTGAAAATATATTTCCACAATATCAAATTTTAATATTTTAGCAGACACTACTTTGAACCTCGAGGTATACTCTCTAATGGATGATAAATGCAATTTACTTTATTAAATATATGAAAACAACAAACATATCAATGTAAATAGTAGACTTACAGAGTAAAGCAATTTGTAAATTTCAATAGTATTTTCAAGGAGCCAAAATGTAGCTCTAGTTATTGTGATGCAGATTTTCGGAGGTGTTGATAATTCTGTATTACTTAAAAAACAATACACACAGCTGATATATACACAAAATTTGTACATCATAAGAGCACATTCTGCCAATTCAATTCTAATAGTTTTACCTCAGCAAAGCAATACATGTGTTGATGATGTCCAATGAAGATTCATAACATTTCATTTTTTTGCCATATGGATGCTGAGTGAAAGATATAATAATTTTAAGAAATATGGCATTTACACTGGAGCAGACTTTTATACTGGGTTTAGTCATCTGACTCAAAATAGAAGGAGTGAAAAAGAAATAACAATTACTTTCCTTTGCCATTATTTAGTTTTAATTTAAGTCATAAACAACAAGTTTCTGAAAACTCAGAAATCGAAGGTTTTGTAATCCATCTGATTGAAATAGAATTACCTTTGTTAAACTTTCTATCACATCAACAGGAGAAAAGATCTATAAGGAATGCGAAACATCAAGTTACAGAAAAAACTGAAATAACTGGAAAGATATTAAAAACTGGGTGAATTTGAAATGATTGACCTACAGGGATTTTTCCAAGCACTTTCCAACTACCGTTTACAGGTAGTTAAAACTCAATCTTGAATTGAGTTTAGAAACTCAATCATTCATTGTCAATTAAACATTTTTCAGCTCTTTAATGTGTAGTATTTAAAAACATGTTTTGAGAGAGTAATTAGGCCATTATTCAACAAATATTCTGTTGCTAGGGAGAACAACCACCATTGCTAGGTAATTTTGAAGTTTCCTTTGTTATACGCATTCATTTCTTCACCTTACGAAAGAATATGAAAACGAAAGTGGTACCATAGGACTCGTTCTCATGTTATTCAATGAAATTAAAAAACACCTTAGTTCCCAACTCCCTTCGCATGCCTCTCATGACAAGGCCTGTTTGTGTAGATTGAAATCTCTAAAATTGCGGAACTTCCTGGACTGTAAAACTCAATCATCCCTACGAAAAACGGGAGTAACCAAAAGTTCTTGGAAAAATCCCTGCTAGCATATATTGCATTATGTAGACGCACCTGCAATGCTAGACCATCCTTCAGATGCTTCAAAAATATTATGTTTTCAGTGGAAGCATTGTAAGTTGCATGTACCAAGATATCTATAAAAAAGTAAAATGAAGTGGTGTAAATATACTTAGTTTATAGTCGCCTTGTTTTGTCCAGAAAATATCCTTTTTTCCCCATAAGATTTTTCTAGAGTTGATATATGATCCATATAAGACACACTATCCATCAAAACATTGCTGATCATGATGTGAATTGGTCATGTACACAGTCAAAATATTGCAAAAAAAACCAAATATAATGCCTAATTAAGGTATAGATACTTAATAAGACTTGTATATATTAAGTCAAATTAGGGATCGTCTCAAAATGTTCGTCCTGTAAAAGAACAAATTGGGACGAAAATTATCGTCCTTTTTGTTTTAATAAACAATTTTTTTCCGATTTTGTTGAAGTGAAATGGACGAATTGGTGAAAAGTCGATTTTCATAAGGAACGAATTTGGCCGAATTAAGGACAGAATCAGGTCGAATTTAGGGTGAATTATTTGAATTATCATGAATAGCTTCATTTATTTTAACCAACAAACTTGCTTGTTTACAGAAGTTTGCAAAAAACAATTTACATAATTATGTAAGTCAACGACAAATCACATGAAAAAGACAAAAAAAAGTTTAGTCTCACAATCTGTAACAAAGGACCCCGCTCAAAAATCAAAATTATACACAGCAATGATTCGCATGTGGTTTGTTTGACTTGTAATAGTAAAATTAAAGAGACGTGTCTGGTTTACAGTCTTCTCATTATGAGGACCGCGATCACCCTAGCGCTCACTATAATGCTCCTAGAGCTAGCTCAGACGCGCTTTTAATCGTGCACGTAAATAGTCATTGTTAGAACTTTTAAAACTTTATCACTGAATATTTTTTTGTTCTTTTCGTCTCCATTTAAAACGAGTCTAATAATGTGTAATAAAAATAAACAAGCAACAACGATGGAAAACCATGAGGCTTTTCAATAGAATTTCCGATGGAAGATTTCAATGCAATAAAAAACATGCTCAACCTATTATATTAGTTTTTGTGCTCAATTGATAATGAAACATAACTAGGTATATTAAGTGATCATTCACCAATTTGCTGTTGCTAGGGAGAACGACCACCATTGCTAAGGTCATTTTGAAATACTGTTCGTTATACGAATTCATTTCTTCACCTAACGAAAGAATATGAAAACATAAGTGGTACCATTATGATTTAATACCCAAATTCGAGTGAAAGGTCGAAAAAAAGTAGGTGCGTGACATCGTGCACCTTGGGATAGTTTAACAGCGCGATCTGTCACGCTGCTACTGGTTTACATATTGAGAAGACCAGAGTCGAATGATGGAATATTTTTATAAAAACATTCCCATGTGATGTTTAAAGGACGAATGTAGGTCGAATTTGGGACGAATTTTGGATCGACTTTGGATCGAATTCATAAAACCGTACATTTTCAAAGTAACGATAAAAGGTCGAATCTAGTATAAATGTAGGACGAATATTACTATATTAAAAGATGATTTTGATTGAATAAAGGATGAAAACAAAAAAGACGAATATAGACAAACATTTTGAGACGATCCCTTAGGCGAAACTGCAAATTAAGCTCCGAATGTACAAAGTAAAGAGTCCTAAGTTACAAATTAAATCAGATTGATAGTTACTACTTTCAAGTTGATTGTCCAGAACACTTACGTTTTTTCTATCAAATGTAAATAGAATTCGTTGAGATACAGATGAAGTGTGGTGAGTTCATCCGTAGTATTAAAGGCACAAAAGGCCGGTAGCACCAAAAGTAGCGAGCAAATTCTTGTGACTTTCGAACACTTTCCTTTTTTTCACAAAAAATATTTTGTGAATTTGCAGCTATTTTTTCATTTAATCAGTTGCTATGCTAGATAGTCATTATACAATCAGGTGTATTCAAATAATAGGAGAGTAGTAAAACAATATTATCAAGGCAATTCCTGATTATTTAAGCGACGGATTCTGGTCAAGTGGTCCTAACTGCTAACTGTTAAATGTACCCTTCTTGTCGCAACCAATGTTGGGCATACATGCAATGTTGGGCTGAAATTAACTATGTTGGCTTCTTCACCTTAGCTTAGTTCTGGATGGCAGCCTTAATTCTATCCCCAACTAACTGTAAACATCCCTTTTAACCCCTAATCCAAACCCTAACCCTGTAACCATAACCTCAGATTTCCCGCCTTCCTTGCTCATACTCTAAGCTAAGTTGGGCTATAACTTTCTGACTTATGGACAACATTGCATGGATCCCAAACATTTGTGGGACACTAACAACCTGACTTCTTATTCGGTGTGGAGTGTCTTTAGTAAGAAATTAACTAAATAAAATACACAAGCAACAAACATTAACTCACCTATGAAATGGGAAGATTTCAGTATATCGATATAATCAATACTTTTATCTGACAATTCGCAGTTTTCGCGCCACAGCTGGTGAAGTAGTTTTGTATATTCTGATGCTGCCATTTTGATTTGATTGTTTACATGCAGGATTCACACCACCACACAGAATTATTTGAAGCAAATGATCTGTTTATAATTAAAGCTTTCATTATTAATTACCAATTTAAAACAAAAAATAAGCCTAGATAAATATATTTGAAACATATATGCATAATAAAATCATAGAGTTCCAGTACTGTAACGAATATCAGAAAAAATATGAATTTTCAAAGTGATATACTTTATGTTAACATAAACTATGACTTGTTTTGAACTAAAATCTACGGCTAAGATGAACACTGACAGCATTGTGACGTCGTTCATCAGCTTCTTGTATAGTTCATTATGGCTCTAAGGTGTTTTATCAGATGTAGGGAGCAAGTCTGTTTGTAAATGGCCACTTTCTATCTATCTATCTATGTATTTAGTGACTAAGGTCCTTGCTTGGACCCAATCTCGTCACTTAGCTTGTGCAGAGAATATTTTAGTGAAGTGTCCAAAAGTCGTTTAGTGTGGAAAGTCTGTGTATATTGCTGATAGAAAATTTGTTTGAATTTGATTTGAGTGAAGAGAGGAGTTTCCTCTGATATGATGATCTCTAGCTATATCCTTTAACCCTTTTTAAACTAAAAATCACTCCATCACCAAATATTGTGGACCTCAAAAAACATCCGGTTTTATCACAATGAGTTAGTGTACAAGATATTTCCCCAAAAAGTTGCGTTTGATTAAGGATGCAATGCAATGGTTCCCCCTTCTTATTAAAAAATTTTTGTCACAATTGCTTCTATATACTAATCAGAAAGATCTTCTTGACTGCATAGTTTTATGTTCAACATTAAAAAAGTCACTCAAAAATAAAAGTGGTTTCACATTCCCTATTATATATATAAGATGAAAACATTGTGAAACATGGGCAACAAAAATGAATCATATATTGCAGTAATAATTTGGATGACTAATCTTGTTTCAGTGCTGTTCCGTGATTTTTAAAAAACTTCAATTCAGACACAATTTATCTTGTATATATCATTTGATTTGAAACATAACATCCAAGGGTTACTCAAAGCTAGATATACAATGAAAAAGTAATTATGCACAAGCTGTGAACAGCTGCTTCTAAAGCATTCTGCTTCATACTTTTCCACAGATTTTATACAAATGCCAATTTGCTTGTTTTGTGTCCATGACATAAGTGTCAAGCCTTTTATGATATTGGATTGATGGTGAAAGACGTGCTGTAACGGGGCTTGTTAAACGATTTCCTGAAACAGTAGATTTGCTTGATTCAAATTAGCCAGGGTTCAGGCTTTCTTTTTCTTCTTCTGCAGAATGATTTGTAATACATTTCTGAATTTGTGTTTATTATAGAACCTACTTCTATAATAAACAGATTCAGATACAGCTTATGTCTAAATTATGATGATATCAAGTATATCAATAATGTTTTTTTGCTATGTTTCTTTGATGTTCTATCTTGAATGTTTAGAGTTGTATTATGATTAGTAGTGTCTTGAAAAATAATGACTGTTCGCAATAGAAGAACCGACCATGACAAGCCAAAAAAACTTTATGCTGCCTCATCCAGAACGAAAACGCAAAAGAAAACAAATTCATGGTTTCACATTTTCTTAATTATATTAGCTTTTTGGGTGTCATTTATGTCAGCAATGTTATGGCATTATTATACAGAATCTCGAGTGAATACACCATTTCCTGCTTTGAAAGTAGTTCCTGCTTCCACAAGTAAGAATGAAGTGCTTGTGAAGCTATGGGGCACATACAGGTATGATTCTTTCTAGTTGATATTTCACTTAATAACCTTGCTTTTATTACATCTATATACAAGCTGTTGTGATGATATTAAAGAATTCAAAACATCAAGAAGGCTTATAATTATAAAAGGGTTTGAGCAAGTGCATATTAGGAATTTAACTTCAACCTTACGGCATTAGTACAGGAAAACCATTCAGTTGGAAGAATTTATTTTTACAGTGTGAAGACTGTTGTTTCCAAAGAAATTCTGTCGAAAAAGATTGGTTTGAATTCAACTTTTCTGGTGCTGAAAACCAACCAATCAGTTATAATTTTGTGGTACAAGCAAGATTATTATGCCTTGTTGGAAAACATAGAAAATGTTTTGCATTTCATTCTAGATCACACTTATATTTTGGTTTACGCACAAGATCTCCTCAATCACTTTTGTTTGGACTAATGTGGTTTGCTCAATATCCTCGAGATGGCCAGCTCCATTTAAGGTACAAGCAAGACATATCCTTCTTTAATTTGTATTGTGATAAATTCTATGATATTGAGTCTATGAACAGTGAAAATGGCAAATACATAAAGGTTTTTTTCAATTCAGCTTAAAATTCCGAGCGGAAAATCTAAGTAGTCTTATTGCCAGCAGAGGTTGAAGAGAACATTCAAAAAATTCCAACTTAGTGATCTGACTACGGGTACAAACAAAGGAAATCCCCATTTTTGTCTACTAAATTTAATGTACAACAGTTTTAAAACATGCAAGTGTTTTTGCATCCACAATATCATATTTTTCAAATATGAGTTGTTCGTCAAGAATTTCATTTGAAAAGTTTATGCTGTTAACATCATCATACTGATGATGACCTTTGGAAAGTAAGGTCGAAATATATATAATAGAAACTTTTTCGACTCTGTTTCTAATACTTAAAATGTTTAAGCTTCTGGTTATTTTGTTTACCATCAAATTATTTGCTCAAACAGACATTTTCGATTATGCTGTTAATTCTAAACAACTGCAGTTTGTAGTTGCAACACCAGTTATTTTGTATAATTATTGTAGATATACATGTGAACAAGGCGATAATCTTCCACGTTACGGATGGCTGCATCATGATGGACGAACATTTGGTTCCCAAGAAGTTGTTGATGACGACTACATCATTACAACAGAATATCTCAAGTTGGCAGGTGGGGACCATGGAGGTGATTGGACTGCCCGCGTGTCTGGGAAACACCGATTTGACAAAGTATCTTCAGTTTTTAGATGTTTAACAGTAGAATCGGAATAACTCCACCCTTCGATAACTTGAACTTTCAATAGCTTGAGCTGTATGAATACTTCCAGCTCATCTTCTTCCTCTAAAGATCTTGATAACTCCAAACACTACTTGTCGATCCCTTGGAGGTTCGAGTTATCGCAAGTGTACTTTAAATGTTTCGAGTTATCGCAAGTGTACTATAAATGTTTTATGCGTTTTTTATGGCAATTCGTCATACTGGCCAATCAATGGGCAGCCATAAGCAAACGAAAGCTATTGTTTTTTAGAATGCTAACCATCAAGCCGTGTCAGTCATGTTTGTTGTTTCTAACGAAGGACCCGAACAGTTACATGCCAAAGTCGATGGTGATACTTTGCTTGAAATACATGGCGAAACTCCCGTTCTTGGAAATTTTAAACTAAAATTTCAAAGGCCTCGTGGTAATATCAAGTTGAACAGTTATCTGGCTTCGTATGAGGACGATATCTACAACGCAAAAGACATTGTGACGAAAAGGCTTATGTACAAAACTAAAGCGAGAAAAGGAATTCCACAGCTCATTGGTTTACCAGGCAGGGTTTTGGATGAGCAAGGTCGACCTGCGAATTTCTTAGTCTACCAAGTGACGTTAGAAATGCCCTTTGAAATTGACGTGGTGTTCGAGTCTGAAAGTAACGAATACCGACAGAAAACACTTTCAGGAGATGAGTTTACCGCGAAATTGAAAGAAAGAAAATCTGCGTTTGAGGAAAAGTTCGATGAGAAGTTTCAATTGACCGCAAAGGCATATTCTCAGGACCAGATCTCCTTTGCTCGAGCTGCATTGAGCAATATGATTGGCGGAATTGGCTACTTTCACGGCAGTTCCAAAATCAGGACCAGCAGTTCTAAAGAACCGTTTGACTACTGGGAAAGTAGCTTGTACACTGGTGTTCCGTCGCGTTCTTTTTTTCCACGTGGTTTCTTATGGGATGAAGGTTTTCACCAGTTGCTTATACAACGATGGGATTCTTCAATTACTCGTGATGTGCTAGGACATTGGTTTGATTTGCTGAATTACAATGGTTGGATACCCCGCGAGCAGATCCTCGGTGTGGAAGCACGTCGAAAAGTTCCTGACGAATTTGTTGTACAACACAACGAGTACGCCAACCCGCCCACCTTCTTTCTCACCATACAGGCGTTGATTGAACACGAAAAGCATGCACACCATGACGTCACAGGTGAAACGTTACATTTCTTGAAGCATGTTTTCCCGAGGATTGCGGTCTGGTTCAATTGGTATAACACCACACAGAAAGGGAAGATGTTTGGAACATACCGATGGAAAGGGAGGGACGATAAAGCGGAACGTGAACTTAATCCGAAAACCTTAACTTCTGGCTTGGATGATTATCCTCGTGCTTCACACCCTTCTGTAGACGAAAGACACGTTGACTTGCGATGTTGGGTAGCAATGGCCTCTGGGATATTGGCAGATATAGCTGATATGATTGGTATTCCCAGTGGAAAATACCGCGAAACTGAACAGTACTTAAAAGACAATGATTTACTCGATAAGCTTCACTGGTCTGAAGAGCTCAACATGTACGCCGACTTCGGCAACCATACGAAATTCACCTCGCTGAAATGGGTACCTGTTCGTCGGGAACCACACGCACCGAAAAAACTGATTCGAGTTGTGAACGCAAAACACGGCGCCTCGTTGAAATACGTCAACGAATTCGGCTATGTCAGTATTTTCCCGTTCCTGTTGAAACTCCTGAAGCCCAGTTCTCCCAAGTTGAAAATCATACTTGAAGACATTCGCGACCCCAAAAAATTATGGACGAACTTTGGTCTACGTTCACTATCAAAGTCTGCTTCGATGTACGACAAATATAACACAGAACACGACAAGCCGTACTGGCGAGGACCGATTTGGATCAACATGAATTATCTCGCCACCAGAGCGTTACGCTATTATGCATCGATTGATGGACCGAATCAAAAATTATCTGCAAGTATTTACAAAGAACTACGAGAAAATCTCGTCAACAACTTGTATAAAAACTATCGAGCTACTGGTTACATATGGGAACAATACGATGACAAGACTGGCAAAGGACAGGGTTGTTATCCCTTCACTGGCTGGTCAGCACTTATAACTTTGATCATGGCTGAAAAATGAAATATTATTTCGAGTAGTAGGTAGGATTATGTTTTAGGGATCTTTCACTTTTTAATAGAAAAATTCATGTCAGTATCCATAGACTTTTTAACATTTTCAACTTCTCAGACTATTTTAATGACTAAACGAAGAAAATTTTTTTAAAATGAATGTTTATACTGGTCGTGTGTGAAGAGTGGTACTAGATAAAGTAGTTTGTTTTTTTCCAATGTTTTAGGTACGATATGACAAAATAAATTTATGATATAAGAAAGATATCGTAACAATGCTTTAAGATGACCGTTGTTGTTTGCCTCTTCAGTTCAGACAGAAGGATCCTGCATGAGGGCATTTTAATTAGACTCCAATCCCATACACTTTTTAAGATAATTTGAAGTATAAAATACAGGATTTCTGCAGGCATAAGTCGACCAAACATTCCATGAGAAAACTTTGAAGAATACACTTCTACTGATTTCTAAATAGTTCGTAGCTCGTGAATTTATTTGGATCATTTTTGCGTCGTTCTTTCAGATTGTTTCTGAAACTTTAAGCTGTCCAGAAACGAGTAGAAGTACACTCTTCTCTTGCTTGACGAAATGTTCAAAAGTGAATGACCGCCGTGGACAAAACTTTTAAAAACAAAGCGAAGTGCGCAATCACGATAATGATAGTTGTTTCCACTGTCTTCACTGTACCATCAGTCAGTAGCATACATGTATAGTCAGGTACATAGTCTTCACGTATAATTTTGTGCTATGTAACACTGATAAACATTCATATCGAATTGGGGAGGTTGCTTCGGTCCATACATTCCAATATGACAATAATCTTTGTACTTTAAACGAGATGAATTGTCAACAATGGGCAAAGCAATCTGCACTGAACTGTTCGTGGAAGAAAACTCGCTGCATGGATGCCTGAAACCACAAAACGCAATTACCATTAAAAACAAATTGTACAAGATGACATTATCAACAAAAATTAACCAAGTGGTTGGAATGGCGGTAAGATCCTCCATAAATAAATAAATAATAAATCCAGAAGGCAAGAGACCTCGAGGTTTCAAAATTATCAAAACAAGAGCGACAATGTGGTTCTAATATTCTGAATCAGAGAAAGATGATGTGGTTGTTATTTCGTGCTTACCATGTTAGGTTCGTGTTCATGGTACGTGATGTTTTGTTGGAGAACTGACTGATCTCTGCATACCGTTGATAAAGCTCTCGATCATGCTGTTCTGGTTCTGTTACTTTCACACCGTATAACGACGAACTCGACGAATCCTACAAGAAAATCCACGAAACTTAAGAGGTTTTCCTGACAATATTCAGGTGTTTGTGTAAACATTCGCCTGGTAACGTTTGATTGGTTCCAAGGCATCTATACATCGATGTTGTGCTTATTTATAATTTGCAGTGTGACTGCTACGCCCCAGTCGTTCCGTATCTCCACACTCCATTCTGATGCTATCTATTGACGGCTAGCTAAATGCTACACGATTTTGTCTGAAATTTTCACAGTTTAGTGGCAAAATTATTCCCGCTTTTGACCAGGAAATTGGATTCTACGAACGAAACACTCCCGATGTTCCAGATAAATACAACTAGTAATTCTCTTAGTTCTTGAAGGGCAAATTTTATTCCGCGAAATCAAATATTTCGCATTTGTTTCAAAATCGATTGTAATGAAGACTCTCTCTTCTTCTACGTCTCTTTCATCATATATTAATCGCAATATCAAAAGCGGGAGGCCGTGGGTTCGAGTCCCACTCGATCCGATAATTGCGCGGCAATTTGAAAGGTACATTGTGTGCGGATATCATTAATTAATAATATAAAATACAGACGTTCACGCATTGGTTTCAGTTATCTTTCATCATAATTTCTGGCATTCTATTGAAAAACCTCTTAACAACCTCTTAACAACGTTCATTAGGGGACATTTAAACAGAGAATTTCTTACCATATGTAAATCAATAGGTATGAAAAGATCTCGCGGGACTGGCTTCTTGAAAGGTGATGTCGCTCTGCTTTTATCGTCATCGGAACTTGTGTCTTCATCACCACTGGTATCATCTAAAGGGACTGGCTGTCCACCAATAGCATGTCGATGGGAAACTTGCGGAGATCTCCTAAAACAGCGATTACTTTGTTTTTCAGATGGATTTCTGATCATGATAATTTAGGCGTTACTTATCATGCTAAAAGACTTTGCAAGTTAGTTTTCCCTTATCACTTTTTGGTTGATGATGCATACGTCATAATTATTTAATATTATTGGACAGACGTATTACATTCCGCTATTCGAGGTCACTGCAAAAAAAAAACTGCTACTTAAAAGGCTCAAATATGAATCATTTTTCGATAAGCAGTGACCAGGTATTTACACAGCTATACAGAATTCTCTAACCAACACTATCATCTTGACCGTTACATTAATTACATTTTTGTCTTGCAATGGGCTCAAAGATGCTGGTTTGGAACGATTATTAAAAATGTTTGAAAGCGTACGTATGTCGATATTTTAGAAGTGTTTCGGTATTTCTTCCAGTTCACGAGTAGAATTGAATTGAACTGAAGACTCCAACAGTCTCCGACAGTGTTATAGGTCATCTGCAGAGTTTTTGGTTAAATCGTATCGGTTTGTTAATGATACTCTATAACCACTGACCATAATCGTGAAGAGTGGAAAAAAAATTTTTATTGCTCCCAAATAAGTTGAAAGAATCACTTACTCGTCTTGTATTTTCCCTCTTGCTCGAACAACGAACGGGCTGGGATCGTTGGACGTAGATGGCATGAAGTCCCTTAAAACGAATTTCAAATTTAATTCTATAAGGCAGGTGCAGTTGAATAAGGCAGGTTATAAACCTAAACCTCGTCAACCGTTTAGTCTAGTAGTCGACTTAAGAAATTAAGAAATTTTCATTTATATTTATCTCTACTAACTATCTAGCATTTTAACAAATAGTGCTTTACATTTTAACCGAAGAATTTTGTATATTTCAAGTGGCTACTACTTGGCTTGCGTTGTTCACAGTGAAATGTCGAAACCATATTCAATTAAAAATAAACCGACATAAATCGACGTACTTGATAGAAGTCGGCATAATTCTCTGGTATAACGTGTCCAGTTCGGTTAACTCGGCTGGTCTGTAATATTCCGAAAACAAATCCATCGTTTCTTCGTCGTGTAATGTGGAATGACTTTCTTCCGCTAGTAATTTTTTCTTGGCAACTAAAAAAAAACAAATGTTTTCATAACTTCAAAAATAAATTAGAACCCGGCCAGAAGAAAGGGAACAGACCGAGAGTGAGACGGAATCGATCTGGATGAAAAGTAACATTTATATGAGATCTTGAAAAAAATGCAATGAACTGTTTACAATATACCAACCTTCTTCCCAGGAAAATGGAAGTGATTCCAGGACATCTTGGTGACACCAGTTCGTATAGCTTCAGAAAACAAAAGCATAACAGTGAAACAAACCATATATAAAACGTCTGAAGCTATCTCATCTACACACACAGTGCATTACAATCTGATCTACACACACAGTGTATTAGAATCTCATCTAAACACACAGTGTATAAGATTATTAAAACAATCCACAATTTTTCCTGCTGTAACCTTTGATCTAGCAGCACTTTCGTATGCCTTACATAAACAGTTTTCAGGGCAGGTGCGAGGCAATCTTGTTAGATATCGCCTTTGAACAACATGTCGCGTTTGTTTTCGCACATTTCAACTTTCGGTAGTTTATTTGCTGTAATCATCAATCAAGTTCTAAGTGAAGACTTAAATTCCACACCTCCTTCTACCCTGATGGTGTTTTTTTTTACTTTTTTTTATTGCGGCAAGTCTACAGTTTCTTTATACTAACGCTTTGTTGTATCTGCCGTTACTGTATCTTCTATTGGGGGATTTTAAAGATTATTTATTTTCAGTCCATACATGTGTAACTACATTCTTATTACCAAATGTGTGTGTGTGCAAAACAAAAGAATCAAATACTGCAAAGAAAGAAATGAAAAGATACCTATGTCGAAAGGATTGGTTTTGCAGTTTCATAGTAGCAGTATGATGGAGATAATAGTCTGTTGAGATATCCCAAATGTTTGGGAGCTTTTCACTCGGTTGAAATGTACCAAGAAACAAATTAATCGCTTGCTGTTTGTCCGTGTCTAAAATAAATAAGAAACTTTACATTTTTTTTTAACAAAAATTGTTCGAATTTTGTAGCACTGTTGCACTTAAATGCAAGACTTGCGAACCTGTAAAAGCATTGCTATAGTAACGAGATACTGTTTGCATAATATCACGTGAGTACGAGGTCCATGGAGCTATTTTCCGGTATGTTCGGATCCTAAAATAAAACAAGAAGCCGCATGGCTTGAACACTTCAGGAGTGAGCTCACAATTTTATGAAAACTGATAAAGAACTTTCGAAATTGTGTTCAAATTTAACCTGAATTGCCCAAATTGGATCTTGATGAATTACCTCAGTAAATGTAAAAACATTTTTATGTCTACTGCAAAGATAAAGTTGTTTTGCTATACAATAACTTTCATAAGCAAGGAAACCTTATGTCAAACAAAATTTTGCGAACATACAAGTTTGTTTCGTCATTTAACCAAGAAAGATTTCTTCACAGGAGCAGAATGAAAGTTTTTATTACGTAGAAAAGTATCCCGCCAACTTAGGTACTTTTAATCCATATTTAATCCCTAATTCTACCTGTGCACCATCTGTGATCCACCGTATTGCAATGCCAATGTGTCACCATGTGCCTCAAATAATTCCTCGAGCATCCTAGATTTAGTTGAATAAAAAAAATCTCTCACAATTCAAGAAAGAGATTGTCAAGAAGGTCGTGGAAACAAATATGTTTCGGTTCAAATCACATCAACGTAAGAACGTTCCACAGGAGGAAACTTATCACTCATTCCAAACTTAATAGGTTTTCAGATGTTGATAAATTGACGAAAATTAAAATTTGAAACAATTTGTCACAAAAAAACAGGAAATTTCACGTTTCTGCAAACGACAAAAACAGAAATATACCGGACAGCATCAGAGTCAAATTGAAGAACAGGACTCTCGATCACACCCAATGCATACAACTGTAAAAAGAATGCATTGCATTTCAATTTCAGCAAGATATAATGCTGTTTTTTTAATAGTATATCAACTTTACCTGAAAGCCAAGTGCACATTTTCCAACCATAAATTGTGCTGTGTTAGTCCGATCAAGACAATCGACACAATTTACACGAAGAATGCCGGTCTAAATAGCATTATGAATTCATATAGCGCCATCGTGGCGATAGGAACAAGATTGTTTAGAAAGACATCCAGATAGACTCTGGGTTGTTTGGTCATCTCTCTCATTGAAGTAGAACGATAAGAATGAAGACCAGGTACCTGTCGTAAGCCAGGGTTCTGTTCATTATATCCAAAACCTTTCATTCCAGTGAAACTAACAGTGAAAAATCCTTTCAGTTAGGAAAAATTCTGCATGACAAAATAGATGTATGGAGAACAGAACAAAACTGGTTAATCTATCAACATTGAAGGAAATGATTATACCTTGGGTGACTTCTTAGTTCGTTGCAATAGATTTGTGGACCACTGTGGAAAAACCCTGTTTCTTTCATTACCTGAAACAAGACAAGAAAGAAGTTAACTCCAGCAAGTGACTGATGGATGGATCACGACCATTCAAATTGTACACAAACCCTTTCTGCTATCTCAGCTAAAATTTCGATCACTTTGTCTTCCTTGCTAAAGAAAAACAAAGACCCTACAAACAACACAAATAGATCATACCAGCAAAAATAAAAACAAATTAATTATTAATAATTCGTTATCATAAATAGTGCTCAGCATACCTTTTGGTCTCTCTGGCCATATCCCAAGGTATGTATTGCATTTTATGAGCTGATGGTAAGAACTGGTTCAAATAATCTATGCTTTCTGTTAATAGACCACTCAAGATTTGTTCATGTGCTTTCTTTTCTTTAATCTATGCCACAAAAAAGATTAATGTACAGATACTGCAAATTACGAATGTTCATAACAAGTGTACTTTTCCAAGTCCTACCTTAACTAGGTTTAAGATTATGACAGGTGCTCCATATCTTGACATAAGTGCATCAAAATGACTGGCTGTAGATATGAAGTACGGGTCTGCACGGTCCACTAAAAGAAAATCTCTAATTCAAAAGAATGAAGGAATACCGTTAAACCAATATTGAATAGTGGATATTGAATATTGTTAGTTATTTATATATTTCAACCAAAACTTTAAAAAACCTCCAAATCTTCAACAATCCTGCTATTTTCCTCAACAATTCCAAGCTTTGCACAAGACTATTTTATAAGCCCCTGTTCACATGTTCATTGATCCAACAAAATTAAAGTGTATAGTTTAGTTTGTACTTTAAAAGTCTATTGTTCATGTTCACACTCACCAAGAATTTGTGGCTTAGGAGTAATTCGACCTTGTATAGTGTCCTAAATATTTAAAATAAATTTAATAAATTGGAAAGATCAGAGAAAAAACGATTAAAAAAGGAGGAAGTTGTAAAACATACTTGAGACCAAAAGAAAGGCACAGATCCTCTGATCTGTACGTATGATGTGTATCGGCCACTTCGAAAAGAAATGGTTGATGCATCATGACAAATTTGCTCTGTTTCCACATCGTTGGCAACAAAACCCTGAACATTATAATAATTGTTATATCAAAAACGAAGAATTTGTTTCAGCAGATTTATAAAATAATAGTAATCAAAATAAATATAAAAAACATGCAAATTGATAGGACTGGAAAGCCATGCTTTCAAAACATGCTTTTGAATGCAAAAGTATTTCATACATTCCTGTTATATGTGTTGACCTTATATATCACAATTGCTTTTTTTATTTTTATTGCTTAGAACGTTTTATCAGGAAAAAAATATAAGAGATACAGTGGAACTTCTAATAAGAGTCACCTTAGGGAACATCTCCTGATGTATAGAGAAAATCTCTGTTACAGTTAAACTCTCATAAAAAACTTCCCCACTTAGTTACTAGCATCAGCCAATACGCTTGGTCCCAAACAAAATTTCGACTGTTATGAAATATTGTTCACACAAAACAATAAGATATAAATGATAATTGTTTGTGAAAAGAATTTTTAGCAGAAAGTCAAATCAAACTAAATATTTTCTGGATTAAAAATAATAATAAGCTTTTCCTTTTTTCCATACAACCATTTGAGACAACATTCTGCCAATAAATTGAAAGATAAAATTTCGTTCTGTCAAAACAACCAAACTTCTTCTAAAATATTTTGCAATAACCTATATAAACCTGTTCAAAGTATTAAGGGTAAAAGAAAGTAAAAATAAAACAAGAGGTTTCATCCATAGCAAAACTCCTTTCATAGTGTGTTGTGGCCAAATCTCCTTAGGCCAGAGGAATTTTCTCAAAAATGCATGCACAAGTACACAGTTGTTCTAACAATTCATAGAACTGCAAGGAGAGTCAGAAAAATACCTCATCATTGGTTCCTCTCTTTAAGAATCTTGTTCCAGCAAATTTATTTGACCTTCTTGCTATAAGAGTCACATATAATGACTTTCCATAAACATAAATATCTATTTAGATGATAATGAAGGAAATTGAACACAAAATAATGCAATGTAAGTATCAGATATTGAAATACTCAGCATCTTAACTTTCTGCAACATGTTCTAAGCAAGATAAAGTCATTAAAAGCAAGAACTTTAGAACCTACGCCTTATTTTAAAAAGAAAAGATACTGGACTGGCCAACAAAACCATGAATAATATTCAATAGCCAATCTGGATGCACTTCATTTTTCAAACCTTGAAGTATATAAGAGTTCCAAACAAACTTTTCAGTTGGTACACCTCGAAAAACTTTAGTTTTTATTTTGCTTTTGGCAGACCATTCCATAGGTGGTGGTGAACCAATGTCTGGAAACATGTTTGCAGAAACAGACCGCAGTTCTACCTCTCCAGTTTCCTTCAGTTGAAGTACTTTTTCGACATCTATATCCTTAGCATCTTCAATATTTTCTTCTAGCTTTTCTGAGATTTTGTAAGGGTCAACCCCATCGTATTCTGTTTCACTACTATCTACATCTGTTTTAATATCACAATAACGGGTTGGAAGGCCATAATATGGCGCCATGTTATATTGAAGAGTGCGTGTGAGATCATAGCTGTAGCTACAAAACAAAGCAAGGTGAAGGTAATCAAACCAAATCAAGAGAAGAATCAATGAAAATAATTTTCCAATACTTATCAACATTACCCCTGTTGTCAGGATTGCTACTGGGAAAGCAAATTAAATTGGAAATTATTTATAGATATCTTAAAGTTGCAATTCCCACTCAGTCCCTATCATTGAAAAGTACATTGTGTGCAAATATGCATACACTTATACGTGTTAATTTTCATTGTAAATCTATTAAAGGTCATTTTTAAAAATGAAAAAAATCCTTGCTAAATATTTGAATGTATCATACAATATCAAGTTCATTTTTCTTTGAGAGATTACAAATTAAATGCAAAACCTATCTGAACTTGTCAGTTAATATATCTCAAAGGTGTGACCAAACATCAATTGTGCAAGAAAGGGTGTGGCTGATTAGTCAGTAATCAACAGGTAGCATAAGTCATGACAAAACAGGGGACTGCCACTTGTTGTAAGCACTAGTTGCAAGAATAAGCCACTGGAGTATTTTTAAAGTAATTTTGGCTTGCAAACAGTATCTAAAACTCAAAGGCATACAATACATACAGATACACAATAAGATTTTATAAGTTGACAACTGCAAAAATGTCAGCAACAATATTCATAGTGTCAAGTAGTTGTCTGTCTGTCATACTACTTATTGTTAGCTGTAATAAATATTTTCAAGATAGAAAATTAAGAAGGTACATGCAGAAGAGAAATGGGTTAGGATTTAAAATCATTCTAGGTTGTAATCAAGTTGTCAAATGAATAAATAATTAATTACCTGAAATAGAAATTACTTGATAAATCTACGTTCATGAAAATTCTTAAATATCTAAAATAGAATAAAAGTGACACTAAAATAGTAAAAAATATTGAAGGAGAATGTAAAGAATTTCAATTCAATATTGGGATTTTCACACACTAAGCTATATCTTTCTTGTAGTCCAAATAATTCAACATTACCAACCAATAATAAAATTAATAACATTATAATATACCTTGTTTCGTCAGGGTTTCCTAACTTAGATCTACTTTGTTCATTAGCAATTGGCAAAATATCAACATCATCTACTTTATATATCGTGTGACCACCAATTAAAGCAACTCTAAAGAAATTCTAATGTTTGAAAATGCTGACAAGAAATACCTATCATCATATTGGCACAGTTGTGATAAAATTTTATTAAAACAAATTTCAATGCTCGAAAAACTTTAAAATTTTGATATTGGTCCAATAGGCTTTCCAAATGCCAGGGGTCAAGAGATGACGGTCATTTTCCAAACTGAGAAGAATTTCCTAATTGTGCCAAGATAAATTTATAAATCAACAATTTACAGAAAGTTTACTGCCCTCAGGTATTGAATTACTGACCTTCTTCGTTTACTGATTAAGATAATATAATAACCTTCCAAAAATCGTACAAATCCTAAAAATGAAAATCAACGACTTTTTTAATTCTGCATCTATGGAATGATCATAGGACAAGTTCATACCTAATATTCCAAATGCAGATCCACGATGAACTAAACCCACTGAGCCTTTATCATACGATTTTGAAGATTTTGGTCGATTTCCACCATCAATTCTTTGTAGTAAGTCTCTAACTTCACGGTTGTTATACTCTACCTAATTAGATGGGATCACAAAATAAACAAAATGTTTGTGGGTCGTATATGTTTGTATGTTTTAATTTGATATCATTCAATTCAAGATGAAATTCAGAAACCCAAACAAACCAATTCAGATGAAAGAAAAAAGTTGAAAAGTAGTTTGAAAGCTGTTTTGATTCTTTCATTGCAATTTGAAAGACTTAATTTTGGAATTACCTTATCATCAATCACATTTATTTCTGTTGGTTCTGTTCGGTCAATTTTCAGTATTCGGAACTTTGTTTGGCTGTTATTAGACCCAACTAAATAGAACCGCTGAAACATAAAATTATTCTTTATAACAGGACTTATACAGGGTTCGAAATCCATTACGTTGGAAGGGAGTAAAAAAAAAAAAAAAAAAGATGATGCCACATGTATACTGAGTACTAAACATTCTCATGTGAGTATTATTGATAGTCTCCCCATTAAACAAGACCTTTAAACTTGCCTTCCTGTCAAGAATCCAGGCTTTGTAAAATAAAATTTATGAGTGTATCCCCACCATAAGGGTGACAAGTAGGTATCTAATATAAAACTACCAAACATAATGAATACAAAACTTCATTCAAGTAAGGATTGTTTTTTTTTGTAGACTTACTTCGTTATACCATGATTGTATCACAAAACCTACAATCAAATTCATGTTTTCCCTTTTTGTTAGCATAAGCTATATAATTTAAATCTGTTTTTCACATCTTTCGTACCTGTTTATTTTTTACCTTCATAAGATTTTTTTCCTTAAGGACACGGTATACGTTATGAGAGTAATTATTACAAATTCGTTTTTTAAGCCATGAAAAATTAAATGTTTGCTAAATTATATACCATTGGAAAGAATTTTTATAAGCTATCGAATGGTATTAATGTTATTAGAAAATTTTATACTAGTAAAAATTTATGAGCCAAGGAAAATTTACACCCCGTCTTCACAAAAGCAACTTCATTTACAAAACTACTCAGTTTCCAGTGCTCATTCCACTCTTGATATAATCACAAAAGATGCGAGTAATTATTTAATTATTTTTTATAAAAGCCTCAATTCTAAGTTATTTCATTTTTCCTGAAAAGTGAATTTCTTTCGTCCAAACTTTAACTTTACTTCCTTTTTCGGAAAAACTGAAAAAACCGTTTTTAGAAAAATCTATTTTCTAAAAGTCACCTTGGCAGAGCTTTTTCAGTTTTGTAAAAGGAGCCAAGATGTAGTAGGAACTTTGCTAAAAACAAACACTAAGAAAAAGCGTTTTAAAAGTTTTGCAAAAGATCACACATTCAGCATGATCATAATGAAGATTAACAACTTAATAAAAAAACTCAAAATGTATATACAAAAGAGTAATCAATTTTAAATAACTCATGTTTACACAAAATGCTTGAAAGATCAATTGCAGAAAGTCAGGATTATTTAATGAGAAAAACATTTACTTGGAAAAAAAATGCTTTCCTGTAAAAAAATCCAAATACTAGCTTTACCACTGGAAAGCTTTGACTTTTTTAGATAGATTGGTTAAAATAATTTTATTGTTTTTTTTTTTTATGTACATAACGTATACCGTATCCTTAACGAATACGGTATTTCCTCTATTAATCATCCAGGTGCCTATTAATTTTTTTTTTAAAAGAAGGGGGCAGATATTAAATTGTTTTGTAAATCCCCATAGCAAAATTATGGTGCAAAAATTACACTTCTTCCATAATTTTATTTGTCGATGTTTACTTAAAAAACCTACGTACATAACAGAACTAATCTCAAATATTAGTTAGTCTATTCCTACGTCTTTGTCTCGATCTGAGTCAATGAGAAGATTAGGATCATCTTTGACATCCTGTAAATATTGTAAATTATCCTTCTTACTTACAAAGAAAAAAAGTAAAAGTTGCTTTCTTTCAAAAATTGTTTTAGTAATAATTAATCCTTTATCTGAGAAAACTAGACTAGGTCTCCCCCAATGCTAATAAAAAATGCCATGAATCCCGATTTCCCGTTATTACGTTTAGGAACTTAGAGAGACGAGATTTAGGCTGAAGAAAATGTTATTTTCTAATAACCACCATAGCACTTATTAGAGGAGGAGGGGCTTATTAAAGCTTCCCTCCAGTCAATTTACAACTTTAGCTTATCCAAATAAACAAAATATTTTGTACACGAAAACATAATTCTTTTTTTTTCAATTCAATCTAAAACGGTTGAAAAACACAAAATAACTTCATAAATTTTACTAACATGTGCCACTATTTGAACAAGAAAGATAAAACGAACTAATCTCATAATTGCTGCATATGACGTCAGAGAGTAGATAGTTGTTTCACAGAGCAGGCTATTTACAGTAAAACTGTAGTAATTCAACATCCATATTACCCCCAGATGCTAATGAAAATCATAAAACAGTCTTGATATGATCAATGATTCTTACTTAGAGCAAGTGTTACTTCTTAAATGCATTTTTCATTATAAAAATAGCCCAAAAATAAGTTTTAAAGTCAAGTAACATGGTTATCAGTTTGAACCAAGAAATACAATCTGATAAACCTCCAGTTGATTCAATCATACGATGCATCACTGATTACGAGCATTTCTACACCGTTATTTTGCTACGGACTGAATTAGTCCACATACAAGATAGGGAAAGCTGTATTTTATCGCAGCTGTAACTGTATCGAATGGGTACAGTTAGCTACTATACTTTATGCATCTACAGTGTTTATAAATACACAACCTATCAACGATTTACTTGTTGAGTGCATGATTGTATAAATTAAATGTGAGAAGCGTAATTCTGTCCTGGGTTCGGAAAACTTTTCCATCACTAAATGAAGTGCACGAGGATTCAGGGAAGTAAACGTAAAATGATGACTTGAACCTTACATGAATATTTCGTATTCAAGAAGAAGGGGGAGAAGAAGAAGAGAAACTGGGAAGCAGAAATTTAATTTCTTATTTGGGCCTGCCAATTTTCAATGATTTTGTCTCTTTGTGGCCTTTCAATAGGGTGCAGTTTAAACTTCTTTTATTTGGTTTTTCTTTTCTTTATTTTCTTTAATGTACACAAGTAAACATTTGAGATGATATTCTTCACGAAAAATAATTTTTAGGTTTTCTTTACTTTGCCTGCAATGAACTTGTGTGTTGGACTTCATAAAAGCTGAACTTGGTTCAACGCCATTCTTTGTCGACATGTAGATGCATAAGGAAACACCGAAGGAATAGAATCAGGAAGTTAATTTCTAGGCAATTTTTTTCCTAAAACTTAGGAAACTCCCTCAAAATAATAACCTAAAATAACTTTCAAAGCTAATAGAACATTTTATTCATACCATGCGATTGAAATCATCTTTTTACCTCAACACTTTGTGTCAAAGCATTCAACGGAAAGTGTTCCTCACATATTAACATGTGTTTAGGAAGTGTAGCAGCCCTTCCAGGTCCATGTGTCTATAGTGCACTTTTCTTTTCAGAGACCAAAGAATGTGTTTTCACAATGTTGCTGTTATTCAGAACATGAAGCCATCTTTTAAATCTTTCCATGTTCTTCAAATTTTATATCATGATCATTTCAGATTGCACGTATAAGCTTTTATAACGTTACAAATTTCTGAATCCGATTTGACAAGGTGCAGTTGTAAAAAAGAATAGTTTATTCTATGATAAAGTCATCAATTTGTTACTAAATCCTCACTCTGGTCTTTCAATCTACTCTCTGACATCACGAGCTTCGCTTAGCAAGTTCAAATTTAAAACAAAATGGCGATCTTTTGAGCTTATTAATGGAATTTAACAATAAAGAAAATGTTCATTATTCAGTATCAGATGTTTATTGACTAAAATAAATCTTTAACTCTATTTCTTGAATGATTTTCAAGACATTTTAGGATAACTTAATTTTTCACTGGAGGAAAGCTTTAAACTAATTTTGAATTTGAAGGACGCTTATTAGAGGGGAGCACTTAAAAGAGAAGGGCACTTAAAAGAGGAACTCTTTTGAAAAAAGATACTAGATGTTAGAGTAGCAAAGAGAAAATAAAAATCAATCTCATACTCTAGCTTTTCTCTTCTTTTTTAAATCAATTCAAACTGTAAACTGATTTATAAAAGCTGAAAAGCCTACCGACAAAATTGATTAAATCTCATGATTTGAGTAATAGAGATAATTTGGCTAGTCTTCTTCTGGATCAAAATGAGGGAACAGTGTTTTTTTATGTAAATTCATTAAGTGATTTTGAGTGCAACAACAGTATGAAACCATCCCATTGTATGAAATAACCAAAATTGTAGGGGGATATGTTGAGAATCAATACATATAACAAAATGTAAATATTACTGTGTAGGTTCAAATGAGAAATAAAATATTTAAAAAACAAAACTACCGTACAGATTTAGTCTCATAAACAGCGATCTTTTGAGTACAGCATATCGGATGGACGACATCATAGAACTCCTGTGACATGCTAAAAAATCATGTATAATCTTGTGATACAATTACCATTTATCAGAGGGCAGCGTTTACTAGAGGAAATATGGTAAAGCAACAAACTTAGTTTTTAATTTGTAACAAAAAAATGTTATGCTTTGCTATAAAACATAGAGCACTATCACGATTATCTTGTTATCCTTTAATAGTTATTATAACATTAAAATGAATCTCAAAAACTAGAAAGAATTACAAAATATATTAAAAAGAGACTTGTTAATAACTTTCTTTTGAAATCTATTGTATTTGAAGATACTGGACACAGGAATTCCTTCAAAACAAGCAACACTTCAAGTTTATTAAAGCTGCTTTTACATGATCATATTTTACATGACATAATAGTATATGATCATATGAGTTTGGTGGTGCAACATGCCTCATTATGAAGTGAAATCATATGATCATTATGTATATATGATCCAATTTTTAAAAGATAGGACATGCTCTATTTCTTCATAAACATGATCATAACTTTATTGGTTACTATTGAAATCAAGTGATCAGAATGTGTTCATAAATGTACAGAAGTGATGCAGAAAAACGTAAATAAATTTTCACATCAGAGAGAAAGAGATAAATCTTCATGTGTGTGTATATTTTCATAATGGCAGGGAAAATAGCTAAAATTGACACAGCCAAATTTATCGATATTTGGGAAAAAGAAGGATCCAATTCGGAAATCAAAATTTTGTAGTTAACAAGTGTAGATCTCCGAGCAAGCCATGGCTTTACCCAATATTTCTTCTTTTTCCGTTCAACTTTCTTTTTTAAAGATTTGCAATCATTACGGCAGGATCGGCAAGTTCTTTCTCATTCATGTAGATAAAACAGTTTTGATAAAAAAATGAAAACAACATATGACCGTGTAACAACAGTGCATATAGTGATGAAGTATAATAGGTGTCTCATATCATGTATGTCATATTAAATATGATTGCATAAAAGCAGTTTAAAGGGAAATTAAGAATTCATCAAAATATTTTTAAACTAGCTGCAGAAAGGTCTCATTAATCTTCTGTGTCTAAAATAAAAATTATACTCAATTTTCCGTTACTTAATATCTAACAACAGACACCATTGCTGCTTGCAAAAGAGCACTGCAATGAAGATCGTACAGATTATTGATGTTACAGCACGATTGCCCTTTTTGTAGGGATTGCGTAAAATACCGGGTGAGTCCAAAAAAAGTACCGGTGTTTCACAAGATATCTCTAGATTGAATTATGACAGATCGTTGTTTTATTTCTGACTAGAGGAATATATTAAGTATTTTTTGGTGTATCATTCTTTTAATTTGGCTGAGTAGAAATAAAGTTATGGACAAGAAACTGGAAATGGTCCTTGTAAAAATCTTCAAAAAATGGAGAAAAAAGCAGAACAAAATATTCCTGCGTGATTCTTTGATTAAAGTCCATAATGTTAATGAAAAGGATATGGGGATTGTAAGAAAAGACACAAATTGTCTAGTCACCTCTTTATTATTATTATTTATCTATAACTTCTTTTCTTCTCAACCAAATTAGAAAAGCGATACACCAAATTATAGGTAAAGGATTCCTTTATTCAGAAATACAAAAAATCTTTAATAATTATTCAATGGAAAGATATTTTTTGTGAAACATCGGTACCTTTTTTTGATGACGTCATAGCCACAGTACCAAATAAAATTTAGGCCCAAATCTTGCATCACCCCATCACCCGTATTGTGGACCCTAAAAAACGTCAGTTATCCCTATTAGTTCTCGAAATATTTCCCCCAAAACGGCGCGTTCGATTGGGGAGGCAATGCAATGATTCCCCGTTCAGAAAAATAACTGACGTCAAATGTCATGTGCTATTATACTAATCATGAATGTGTCTTGCGTGGTCAAACTGCCACTATATGACCATGATTAAGAAGATTTTGACCATTAAAAACAACCCGAAACATTCACTCTCTAAACTAAAAACTGGATGCACAGCGAGTATTAAATATAAGATACAATAGCAGTAAAAGTGAAATGAAACTCATCATGGTTTTAGATCATGATGTTGATGGTTGGTGAAGAACACAGATTATTCAAACCAATGTGAGTTTTCCAATCTATATGAGTTCAAAGCCTCCAAAGCATCGGAACAAGAACTACTATCACTGTCATCACCACTACTAAAAACCATTTTACCTCTTTCGCAAAAGTTGGTTCTCAATTATAGCAACCACTGTCTAATTCTTCTTCTATCTTCATCATAATCATTTACGTCAGTTTCAAAACTAGAATTCAGAAATTCCAAAGACGTTGAACTTTCATTAACATCAGACATCTTGCAAATGAAATTCTCTCTGTGATGTCATGACCTTTAAAACAGAAAGCTGCAATGGTGAATTAAACCAGTTGTTTTTTTAGTATATAACTAGTTTTTAATGATGTGTCAAATCCACTTTTCCTGTGTGCATACCATGATGATTTATTATTAAATCACTCAAGCTCGAATGGAAATTGTACCCATGTTGTAGAACTTGAAAAGCTGATCAAGAATCGTTTCGCTGCGGCCAGCTGTTACTGAGATATCGTTGATCAAACATTTTGATGACATCATAGCCGCAGCACCCAACAGAAATTAGGCTCTAATTTTTCATCACCCCCGCCTGTATCACAGACCCCAAAAACGTCAGTTATCTCTATTGGTTCCCAAGAGATTTCCCCAAAAACGTCGCGTTCCATTGGGGATGCAATGCAATGATTTCCACTTGATCATAAAAAAACTGACAATCGTAAAAAAGCCTCTCGTCTCAATAAGAAGTTGACTGTAAAATTTATTTAAATATATCACTCTCTAAAATAAAAGTGGTATGCACATACGCGATTATATATACACACTTTTTTTTTATAAGGCCAAAAAATAAGAACAAAACAAGAACAACCTGAGGCTCAAATTAATGTTTCAAAAATTAAGAACAGCCTAAGCCTGAATTTCCTTATAAAATAAGAACAATTCATGATAGGAACAACTCGTGACGTGAATTCTCTCACTGGCAAATGGTTTAGAAGTTGTTGTTTTGTTCACCTTGTATACTCATATCGGGTCATTACCGAACAGCAACCATGCTTTTAAACAGTTGTTTTTAAAAGGGCTTATCTTTATTTTACTGGAAGTTCCTTAAGTAAGAACAAAATGAGGCTGAAATCTGAAACTTTGTTCTTAAAGCTAAGAAGAGCTAAGTAAGAACAATTCAGGCTGAAAAAGGCTCAAAAAATAAGAACAGCCAGCCTCAGGTCAGATTTTACTGGTTCTTATAAAAAAAAGCGTGTATAAGATTTGTTTCATTTGGGATACTTTTTATACATAAAAAGGTGTTCATCTAGGAAAAATGAAGTATTTCATACTCAAAATTAGAAAAAGAAAATCGAAAGGCTTAAGGGGTCAGTCACAAATCGATTTTAGGTTTAAATAACGTCATATGACGTTAAGAATAGTACCCCACCCACCCACCACTCATAATGTCATATGTCAGAAATGGCCAAAAATCAATGTACTGTAATTGAGTATTTCTGTAAAAACGCTTAGTTAAAAAAAAATCATACATTAACCATCTCCCAACAACAACATACATAGATTCGGAACTAGCCGAACATAAAACTGGAAAATAACCTGAATTACCACAATCGGGAAATCTTGCAAGAAAAAGAACCACGGCAGCGGAGAGTGTTCTCGCAAAAAAATAGCACTTTCAAAATCGATGTTTCTGTTATGAATTTTTTAACGTCACTTGAATTAACCCACCCACCCACTAACGTCATAATGACGTTATCTAAACCTATAAAATCGATTTGTGACTGACCCCTAATTTCAGAAATAACTATATATAAGTCATTACAGATGGAGTAGTCAAAACTGAAATGAAACATCTGGTAAACATACTTACTTGAATATCTTAATTGGAAATCAAGTTTCAATGGTATAAAACTTTCAGCTATAATGAAAAATGAAAGCCTGTAAGCAGTGTGAAATATTTTTTTGCTAACTTTTAGAAGAATAATGTTGATGATGTTCCAAATCGACAAAAAAAATTAAATTGTCATAGTTTTAAAAAGGGTGCTTCAATAGTAACTTTGTAAAAATAAATTTACTCACTTGTTTAAGAAAAATGAGGATAGCTAGTTGTGTTGCATGTGTTTGGATGCATCTTGCAAGGTTCTGCTTGTTTATTTATCTGGATTGTATTTTTCCACTTTAGGGCGCTCCATTTATGCAGCGCCTGCTTATTTCGTGTAATGAAACATAAAGCCATAGTGAACCACATGGATTTTTGCTCGGAAACTGTTAGAAAAAAATAAATAAAAAAGAAGGATGCATACAATTTATGTGATGACTGTGGCGTATTTCCACCTAAACATCAAATGACCACTAAGCATTTGCTTGGCCTCTTCCAAATCAGAGATGAAAATGAAAAAAATTGACTATACCAGTTTTTGTGATCAGTGATAAGTAAGGAACACCATAACTCAGAGCATAGCATAGCATGCTGGCTGATATGTAAACTGGAGACAGATTTTGCTCTTACATCAGATATGTTTTCATGTAGATTGGTCTCAGTAATTGAAATTTGTTTCATGTAGAAGCAGTTTGCTTTTTTCAAGCTTGTTGTGTAGTCCGTTTACATAAGAGTGTTTCACAACAAATGCCACGTTTTGATTTAAGTTTCTTGGTATAAGGTGTGATTTGAAAAGCCCATGATTTGAGCAGAGCAGTTTAATACCAGTGACTTCAACTTTTTTTAAACAGACCAACTCAAAACAGTGATTGAATCTTATTTATTCTTTTCATTCACCACCACACCCTTTCGGATTGTTGGCTCCTATATAAGAACTTTAGCTGACTATAAAATTACACATTCATGTCAATATTATGCATTTATGCAATTTGTTCATTTCGTTCATATAACTCTGTTATTTGTTTCTCTACAACGAAGCATCCACACTAATAGACAATAGTTGAATTCTGGATACTGTAAATAATACTTTCTGCTAGTTTTTCATTTTACATGTATGCTGATGTTCTAGCCAGCAGGGGTCGAAATAACGATTTCAATGATTGCCGGCTATAATATAGAAATCAGCTGGGGGTTAAATTTAAGGCGCATCGAAATATTTATGCGTAACGTTTTAATACGCTTATTTTAACTTTTCACTGATGTGATTTGAAAGAAAAACGAAACCCTTTGTTGACTTCAACTGAAAATTAGAAATTGAACATGATGAAAAAAATGTTACTGATACGTGTTAGGCTAACGTAACAAAATGTTACTCTATTATATTAAAAATCTTGTATTTTTATAGCCGGCTAAAATGGATAATTTCTTTATTTGGATAGCCAGCTAATTCTTATTATGTCCGGATTTTGCCGGCAGCCGGCTGTTATTTCGACCCCTGGCCAGGTGTGTATCTTTTTATGAATACTTATACTCTAAACTTTTGAAAAATGTCATTAACATGATCATCAAAAGTTAGCTTGTTAATTTTTATTATAATAGTTTATGCAAGTTTCTGTTAGATATCGTAGTTTACGTTAACCTCGATATTTTCATCTATGGTAACAAAAGCTTGATTGCAGTTCACTCTTTAATTTACTAAGCTTGATTGCAGTTCACTCTTTAATTTACTAACGTTCCTTTTGATGAGACTATTGATATTACTACTGAGTCTAAAAAATTGAATAAGATGAAAGGCTTAAGTAAGTACCATCAAAATATCTCTTTTATAACAGTGGAATGCCAAATTTATATGCATATGCATTGGACGTGAATATAATACTAAGTGGTGTTTATTTTGAAAGCCACATTCCTATTCCTATTCTTTTTATTGATAGCTGTGTAAAATGTTTTTGAAGTTACATGGACTTAAAAAAGATATTATTACTTCTCACCACTTTAAGATCAGAATGAGTGAACGCATGCGTGTGTTTCCTTTTACAAGAAAAGTACATAAAAAGCATTGTAGTCATGGTAATCATGCAGCTAGTTTCGATAACTTCGACACTCTATTATGGGGAGTGACTTCTTTTTTAATAAGCCTGATCTTAAATTATCTTTAAAACATCTTGTGTCAATGTAAAAAATTATCATTTTAAGCGTTACAAAAATAATCATTTTTTAGCATTTGCTTTTTAACGATCTGTTCAATAATAGAAAATAAGGTGCAGTCTTAGGAGCAGTTTTCAAAATACAATGTATTGGAACTGAATTGTAAGAAATATTTGTATTAAAGTATTTGTAGTCTTATTTTATTTTCAGTGAAATGGAAGTCATTAATGAAAATGTTGCAACCTTGAGTAATTTTGAAGTCTACCATCTATTGGAAAGTGAGAAACTAATTGAACACAAAAATACTAATGTTGCAACCATTGCTTACGAGACTATTAAGCATTTAGAAAAGACACCTTGTGTACATCAGAGTAATGAGATGGTCACAGACGTCATGAAAGCTCTACAGCCTTATGACTTTACAAAGGCAGAAAAATTACAACTTGTCAATCTTCGGCCAACCTCCATTGTGGAAATGCAGTTGATTATTGAAGAGTTGGACGAACGTTTGAAAACAGAAGAAGAACTGCAGAAACTTATCAATATTATTGAAAAAACATTACCCATACAAAAGTCAGATGAAAGCTAATTTTTTTTGATGTTTGGTTTATTTTTGTTGATGAAGGAAATTCCTATCATTAAGCAAAATGATATTGTATCTACATTATGTTTTTTTAAAGAAAGGAGCATAAGTGAAAGTTCTGATTATTTTGTTTTATAGTGTGAAATGAAATTGTTTGTTTTTTGTAAATGGGTCAACTGGAATCAATGTTATGTATCTTATTCATCTTAATGATCTTTTACATTATAGTTTATATCTGCAACTTCTATGTGTGTTCTGTATTATACGTTTTGGTTTTTTTATAAGGAACTTGAGGCTGGAAAAAGCTTGGAAAATACTGGTAAGGAAGTGATCAGGTTGAAATACAAGAAAAAGAAATTAAGAAACAATAAAATTCCACTTTTTTAAAATAAGAAACAAAAAACAAAAACTAAAGGTATTTGTGTGTATGGCAAAGTTTATCAAAATCAAATGTATCATATGACAGGTTATTTTCTGAGGTTGATTATTAAAGTATTTAAGTAAGAAAAGATAACACATTTAGGAACTGTGATGCTGAAACTTTTGGAAAAAATAAGGTATAGCAGGCTCAAAGCCAAGTAAAAAGTTCCTTATAAAAAAAAAAGTTTGATGACCTGATAATTACAATATCATGTTTTTTTTACCTTTTCAAGTTAAACATTAAAACATTATTAAACATTATTGATTTTCAAGTTATATGGTCGTTTAAACATTATCGATTTTGTGATACTATACAAATCTCCTGTTTTGTTTACATTCCAGACGTATGATGAATATCTCAACACATTTGAGCAAGGAGTCTTTGTCTTTGTTAAGGGAGGATGTAACATCAGCTATTAAAAAGTTCCTTTGCAAACTTCATGGCATGCAAGATGACCACAATTACGTGCCAATGCTGCATACTTTATTTGATAAGCCTCAAGATGCAGGAGTGACTGACCAAGAACTTGTGAATTTAATTTGGATTCTGTTGGAAGAACTTCAAATTATTCTTGATTGTTCAAATGTATTTCCTAAGCGTATCAAGTTATGGATGAACGAAATGAGACCAACATCTGATAAATGTGTCCAGACTGACCCTGCAGTGGAGTTGAACGACGAAAAATATGTGCAGGTAACTTGTGATAATAGCGAGGTGCAAAGACGTATCAATGCTTTCGTCAGACGGAAACGTATGGAAGCTGACACTTTCAATAGAAGAGAATTTTGTAAATTTCAAAATAACCCAAAAGAAGTGACCTGTGCTCGAACCGATGCTGTGTTTGTACCGCGTCAAAGTCAGAAAAGCATTTTAAAAATAAAACGTGTGTACAATGTTGTCGATAAGCAAGAAAACAAGGATTCGATGAAACACAGGAAGTTAGAACACTGGCCTCCATTACATCCATCGTCACTTCTTCCTTTTCATCAGTTGCCTGGAGACTTGAAAGAGAGGCTGGGAAATTTACACTCCACTTTGCATGAAAATAGACGCTTACAAGAATATTCGAATGTGTATGAAATTGTCCAGGAGATTGAAAGCCGTGTTTTGTATTTAGAATCCCTGTCGCCTGAATATTTCAACGACGTTAGCACAAGCAAACCTATGTTTTCCAATTTCACACCAGCTCAGCCAATCCACGAAAAACCTCGCGCACAGAACCACTCAAACCTAGATCTTGTTGATCAACGGATTATGGAGTTGAAGCAAAAGCTACTAACAAAAGCAAAGCGTATAGATGGAGATTGATGATCCTAGTACAGCAGGTCTTTCCCAAGTTCTGTTAATATACACAAAGTATAGCCGCTTTTCTTAAGACCTTAATTATTACCACTAATTATGGCACCAAAACTATTGAATCAAGTTTCCATTAAAATGTATGGAAACAAGACGAAACTTACAACTTGGTATTAGAATAGTATTTAAAACCAGATTTAGGGAAAGGCCTGACAAAGCAAGCAGTGTTTAATATCGTGTTTAGTATTATACTGTAAACATATGTAACCATTCCTACATTATACTGTAAACATATGTAACCATTCCTACATTATACTATTAACATATGTACCGTTCCTACATTATACTGTAAACAGTTGTACCGTTCCTACATTGTTCCAACATCTCACTGTTTTCAAGACAAATTGAGCTTATTGAGCATTTATTTAATATTGTGTGAATGAGATAAATAGAATTTGTGTCAGATTCAAGACAGGGAGTCACTGCTTTGTTTTGGTTACAATCTGTTGGTTTAGAATCGGATATGCCTTGTGATATTGAAAGTGCATTCACCTGATGTTGCTGTAATTCATAGCCTGTCATTTCTTCTGAGATTTCCTAGAACATTTTCAAAAACAATATTTGTAATACTGCTAATGTTTATATGCTCTTTGTTAGGTAAATATGGAGTTTCGCTTTAATTTTCAATCGGAGAGAGAATGTGAGACAGAGCAAAAAGAAGAAGGAAACAAAAGTCAACCCCATTTACGAGCATGCATCGATCACACGTTCTCGGCAAGTTACCCGCGCGACACCAGAGTCGTGTGTCACGAGTTTGACGGGAAAGTTCTCAAACATCTTGACCCCTGTGACGTCAGTACTACCTTACGTCAGAAGGGAGTACTGCAATGTACCGAGACATCCGATTTACAATCGGGTGAATATGAAGGTGGTTTGACGGTTTGGGAATGTACTTATGATTTGTTGAACTATTTGCAACGCCACAAGGAGTTGATGTGTGGAAAGAAGGTCTTAGATCTTGGCTGTGGAGCTGGTATTTTGGGTACATACACATGGCTAAGTGAAGCTAAATTTGTTTGTTTGCAAGACTACAATGCGGAAGTTATCGAAAACTTCACCATGGCGACCGTTGGACTATCTACTGAAGGCAATACGAATTATGACTCGTTGAAATTTATTTCCGGTGATTGGGACAATGTGAATAAATATTTTGCGGACGAGAACTATCCGAAATTTGACTTGATTCTTTCTGCGGAAACGATTTACAATAAACAGTATTATTCCAAGCTTTTGCGACTGTTAACAACGCATCTTGATGAGAGAGGTATGGCTTTATTCGCTGCCAAGTCTTATTATTTCGGTGTCGACGGAGGAACGATGGAGTTTTGTCGGTTTTTATTAGAGAACGGGAATTTTGACGTCGAAACTGTCGTCAAATTTGATGAAGGTTTGTCGAGAGAGTTAATACAAATTTCGAAAACTTATTCCACTATTTTTGTCCCTTGTCTGACTGAGTACAAATTTCAAACTGTTGCTGAAGTCTACATACTATTTGCGGATATATTAGTCGGCATAGGCCTCCTATAATTATGCAACTGAGTATTACAAGCCAATTACTGCAAAAGGCATCTAAGAACTCGGCCATATAACAACTCGGCCATATAACAAGGTCTCTTAAGTGGAGTAATTGACATTCGTGTCATTATTACGTCATTTTCTTCAACTTTTGCAAATGCAACGGATACGTAAGATGAAAGAAAACTGCTGCTTAACGTCTGCTAAATAGCTGATAATAAAGTTTGTTGATCTGTTATTTCCTACAGGAGAACGTCCTCAATAATCTGACTTCTATCTTGATGAGTTCAGTTTAGCAAGAGTTAATCGATGATTCCGACTCATAGTTGTCCAAAAAAATTAGCAGATAGTGTCTATTCACGTGACCTTAGAAAGTCTCACAAATGAACATACTCATATGAGCTCATAGAAACAATGTATAAGGAAAATTGAATACAAACAATCATATTTATTTTTTCTTTTGCTCTATCAAAGATATGAACGTTTGTAAAAAGAGGCTTTTAAAAGAGAGAGGCGTTTTTTTATATTTTTTATTTATAGGGGGGCGTTCATTTGAAGGTTAGCAGTGGGAAACACCTTGCTGATCGATTTCCTTTCCTATCATTTGTAATGCCTTTTTCAAAAAGCATGAGAAAATTTTTTAAATGGTCTGATCGAATAATTGGAAATCTTATTAATTTTCTTGTAGGTTTCGGAACTAAAATGACTTTCCGAGGTTCAGATTTTGATGGTGAGAAACCTTAACCAGGCTCATATGATAAGCGCCTCTGACATGAAGTGACCAAATTTACGGGGAAGTCAAAATCTTTGTACTCGCCTCAAAAGTCTTCGTTTGCTTATTTATCACTTTTAGCTTTTCAGGACTTTCTTTCTCTGCTGCATTTAGTGAATGCTAAACAACCCAGCAGGCAAAAACCTGTTCAAAGTCAGCAAAATAACGTAAGAGCAAACGTTCATTCAAACGTTCTAATGTCGTTTTTTGTTGACTTTGAGCAGGTCTTTGCCAGTTGGGAACACGTCACAAACGTTAACAATAAAAGACGTTACCAGACTCCTGTAAGTGTGGTCGTAATCAAAGTATTGCGAAGGTGATGCGGGGTTGAAGTAATAGAACAAACATGAAATAGGATGCTTAAAATTTATTACAGTAATTGCATTAAAATTTATTACATTAAAGCATTTCTTTTATGTAATCATTTTATCGCGTTAAACTAAAGAAGAAGAAGAGGAAGAGATGTTTCAAAAGTGAAAGAAAGTCTCTTTCCCAGGTTAGTTTACGAAACTTGAATCTTTGGGAACAAGGTTGATTGATGTAATTGAGAGATCGTCAAAAATCAATAACTGTTGGCATCCATGAAAGCCTTCACTGCTTCTGCTAGTGTTCTGGCGTATGTCGGCCCTTCTACCTTATTTCGCACGTTAGCGTGACTTTCGATTTGTACGCTGTCGACCGTACCACCATACCGCGATCCATACTTTCTGGTATTGTAGCCACCGGTAAAATAACTATCATCACCAGGAGAATAGTTGTCAGGAGATGGAATCACTTTATAGCCTCGTATTTGTAAAAAGTATCCCAAACTTTTTGCACCACGTAAAATAACATCAAAATCATCTGAAACTCGATTGGATAAACCTCTCAGTGATGAATAAACAGCTTTCGTCTTATTTTCATTCAAACGGTATTTGGTTACCAAGTATCCCAACTCTTGTTTGCCATGCGCGTGTCTTTGCCCATGCATGTCGATGAATAAACCATTTCCAGTGATAGATTCTTTTGCAGTTTTGATGAAAGAGTGGAATTCATTGTAAGCCAACTTCGCTTCAGGATGACCAAAAGTAGCTTCATTGTTTGTATCATCTCGATTTGCATCCATTTTGATTCGATGAAGATTGTTTACTATGAGGTGCGGAAAGAATCCCGTAAGACTTTTCAATTCCTTACGTAATAACTCCGACAATTCCTTTGTATACGTGTCTCGAAAACTTTTCACTTTACATTCAGTGTCGTCTTCTGTCTCGCAAGGATGAATATATTGACAGGATCCCGCAATAAAGCATCCTTGTTCACGATCTGGTATTGAAGAAGGCCTCAATGATCCACCATGCGGTGCTGCTAGTACTATTTTGCTTTGTGGATCTCCAACATGGTATTCACAATAGCCGCTAGTGCACTTTCGACTTGTTGTCACAACGGAATGTCGGCAAACGAACAAAATGATTGTAAACGATATAATAAAATACATACTCGTTTCTTTCGATCTCGATTCAAAATGTCTTTGATACAGATGATCAGGATTTACCTTCTATTTATACCTTGTAAAGATTTCGTAAGATTTATCTTTTACAAAGACATTTGTACAAAGACATAAATTGGAGGATTTAAAAACGCTATCAGAGCTTTTATATTTATCTTCTGTCTCCAGCTGACGTGCATTTTGTAGTCCAACCACGAACCCAGGGTCTCTGAAAAACACACTGGCGACCGCCAGTAACGTAGCATGAAAATTACACTGCTGCAAAAAACTGTAATGGATCTCGTCTTCGATCAAACGTATCAGAAATATTTCGGATCAAAGATTTTATGATGTTACAACAATTCACAAAAATACGGAACCCAAATTCTTTTAACAGCCTATCGCTAGAATCGGGATAACGCGAGTTCTCCTTATCGATAATGATTTGGGTATGCAATCGTATGGTTTTACTTCGCGCACAAAATCCCATCTGTAAACTTTGATTTAATTCTGAAGCGTCTCATTTTTCGGTAGGTCTTTCTCGAATTTCTGTACGATAATTCATGATAACTGGATGACGATGTGTTGTGTATAAAAGTGCACATTACACTCATCCATTAGCTGAACTTGCCCTGAATGTATTTTCTATATAGATCGTTTTTCGTTTCCAACTTTACTATAACAAAAGTAGGATACAAATTTCCGTGTTAGCAGTGCCGATGTTATGTTATTGTTTCCCTTAATATTATAACATATTATTATATTTATAGTTTACAATTTAATGCAAAAAATATATGATTTATAACATATGACCGTAATGTATACACCATAGCGAATAAGCGACGGTCCAAATCACTGTGAATTTCTGACTTGATATCTATCATTTTCCTGAAATAGTATATTTTTCTCAGTGAAGTTACTTTACAAAACGTTCTTAAAATCTTAAGTCTCTCAGGGATTCTTACAGTATTACTTTTTTTTCTTTCGTTTTTTTTATTACATACGCAAATTCCAGACAAAATATTGATTACTAAAGTTTTAGTTGCTTATGTTTGCACTCGGCCAATGACCTTGCAGGATTACAATGACCTTGCAGGATTACACGTATAAGCAACCAAGGTCAGATCTTAGTAATGTTGCTTAAAAAATGTTTAGTTTGTTTCTAAGCATTAATCGAAAAAATATATATTTCCAGTCTCGAAAACTTATGTGTACGTTTAAATTGCTTAATTAAAGTATCCAAGTATAAGGTCTTGGACATTCAAATCATTACATGGCTAGTACTGCAACCTAGTGTAACAATCTAGTGTGCTAGATGTTGCTAATTTATCTAAGATCCTTATAGTATTGTTGCTTAAGTTTTTGAGAAAATTTACTAGTGTTGTTTATAAACGTGTTGCTTATTAAAAAAAGTGTACGCTTAAGGTCGTTTTGAGAAAACTTAGACGACACACACACTGGTGATGATAACAGTTTAACATTCGATTCCACCGATACTCTTCCTAGAAGCGCAACTAGCGATGTTGTCGGTATGATTTACTGCAATTACAACACCTCCGCATCAGTAATCTAATCTCATAAAATCACAAAGCCGGATCGAAGGAGATATTAGGGACCTTCCGAAACTACGACGGCAACGTGGACGACGACGTGAGGCAAACAAAAGATTCATTTTACTCCATAGATTTGCTATAGAATGGAAGTCATTTCACAATATACTATTGGGAAATGTTTTTAATTTCACTAATATCATTATTAGATTTTCACGTTCTACACACAACGTGAAAAGTAATATTTTGAAGTTCCCTTAGGGACCTTACGAAACTACGACGGCAACGAAGACGACGACGTACAAGATATTCATCTTCAATGAATCACAAAAGAGTAGAAACTATACACTTTGGTTAAGAAGTTATTTATAATGCCTATGAAGTTTGTTTCTTGAACTTAGAGCAACAGAATCATGAAGGAACCAAGGAAAATTTATCCGAAGTACTGCTATTCTCACGTCTTCGTTTTCAGTACGACTTCAAAATACAGTAGACTCCCGGTTATTCGAAGCTCCAAGGGGGATAAGAATTTACTTCGAATAACCGGGAGTTCGAATAACTGAAAAATTCAAGATTCGGCTCGTTTTGATCTTTGTCCTCATTAAGTACGATTTCCACGATTTCCTCATCAGTCAATTCAATTGATTTACTCGTGCATACCTCAATATCAATATCCACAAAATCATCTGCGTTCAAGATGTCACCGTCAACTTCTCTTTTTTTCAACTCGCTTATGCTGTCAGAAAGAGATTTAAATGGGTCATCAGCATCATTGAGACTCGTGATCTGTCCTTTTTTTGAGATGCCTGCCTTCTTAAAGCAGTTTTTAACGGTGTCTTTTGAAACAGCGTCCCATGATTTGACCAAGATTTGCATCCCTTCAAGAATGTTAATTTTAGGGACCTCTTTACCGCCGTCAATGAACTTTATTTGACGTTTCACAAGATTTGACCGGTAATATGCCTTCAATGCGATATTTTACTTTCTGAAGTCAGAGATGTTGTGTACTTGCAAAGTAAAAGTGACAGGGAAAAGAACTAACTTTGGAGATGATAAGGGATTGAGGATCCCCTGTTTGCTTCAATTCTCTGGACCGAAGGAGAATATTGAACTTTTGAAGAAATTGCTTGAAGAGTGTAAATACCCATGAATATTGAAACCTGATTTTTTGAAGAAAAAAAGTGTTTTAATCGCAGAAAATCAATGTTCTCACTCGACGATCTCCCAATAAGAAAAATTCGAATAACTGAGGGTGACTTAGCCTATAATTGGCCCCAAGGGGAATAGAAATCACTTCGAATAACCGAATTATTCGAATAACTGAAGTTCGAATAACCGAGAGTGTTTTTGCCTGAATTGGGTAAGCAGATCCAAGGGGAACACCATCTCACTTCGAATAACCGAATTATTCGAATAAGTGCAGGTTCGAATAACCGGGAGTCTACTGTATTACTTTTCACGTTGTGTGGAGAACGTGCAAATCTAATAATGATATTAGTAAAATTAAAATTATTGCCCAATAGTATAGTGTGAAATGACTTCCATTCTAAAGCAAGTCTATGGAGTAAAGAGAATCTTTTGTTGGCTTCACGTTGTCGTCCACGTTCCCGTTGTAGTTTCGTAAGGTCCCTATTTTATGTGGGCGACACAAGGAGACCAAGAGAGAAAGTACAAAATATAAACTGCAAATAATTTGATTTACTTTACCATGAGCGCGGAAATTGAGTGGCTAAGTTGTTTTCTTAAAATGAATGATCAAAGTTAGCGCCATTAGTGGTGTGCAGCGCATAGCGATAAGAGAAGCCGAGTCATGCCGAAAAACCAATTCACGTCGTTATTTAAAAAGTATTCTCTTCTTCTGAACAACGGCTATTCAAGAATTAACGAGATATTGCGGCGCCCCAACGAAACCAAGAGAGAAAGTAAAAACTTAAACTTCAAATAAAAGTACATTTACTTTACTACGAGCACGGAAATTGAATGGTTATGTTGTCTTTAAAATGAATGATCAAAGTTCGCATTGTTAGTGGCGTGAGGCGCATAGCGATAAGGGGAGCCGAGCCATGCCGAAAAAAAACTCATGTTGTTTTTTTATAAGCATTCTCTACTTCTGTATGCTGAAAAAAGTACAGTAAGATTTTGTAAACTTTAAAAGCGTTACTACTATGCACATCATGGTCTGAAATTGTTGTAAGCTGGTTTGCTTAACTTAATATCGTAAGAATGTATAGGATATTAGAGGAAGGGTGATGAGTCAAAAAGTGTTTCGTATTGGTTACTTTCCTCATGCTTATTTTTCAATCAAATTATAGATTATTCCTTTCCAAAGCTCAGAATGTTTTTTTTCGTGGAAAAATTCTGCATTCTCTGCTTCGCGTTGATAAAAATGAGAATTGCATGTTTATTTGTATTTTCCAAATGATTTCTTGAAAAATTTACGAATTGTTTGGAAAATTTAAAAATGATTTTACTAACCTCTTCTCCAGGGCATTTTGCTTCTTTGCTGACAATCAAGATATCAAGACGGCAAGAAGCCCTGGGGACAAGGTTAGAGTATACACGATATTTTTGTCTGTGACACTTTTATATCGTGGTGTTCATTGTAAAACACGAATCAGTTTACTTCAGAAAGCACCAATGAGAGACTCTGCACCAATGAGAGGTTCAAAATGTTGACTTTTTGAAACTTTCTTTTAGAAAAAACAAAATATGATGCGTTTTATCACCCAGTGTATTTTCAGTTGGCTTGTTTGTGTTCATTCCGTGTTGACACTAGAACACCATTGTACTGGAAGTTACAAAGGAATGAGTTATTGTGAATATTATGTTGGAGATCCACAAAGTAACATAGTAATAGGAGCACCGCATGGTGGACCTTTGGAGCCGCCTTCAATACCAGATCGTGATGCGGGATGCTTTATTGCAGGGTTCTGCGTTTATAGTCATTCGTGCGGGATAAAAGATTACATTAACTGTCCAGTGAAAATCGATACAGATCTTTTTACAAAAGAGTTGTCAATAATGCTACGGGATGAGTTGGAGGAACTGACAGGGTTTCGTCCCCATCTCATAATAAACAATCTTCAACGGGGCAAAATGGACGGCAACCGAGAAATTCACAAAGCAACATTCGATGTGCCTGAAGCAAAACTTGCTTACACTCAATTTAATCGTTTCATCAAAATTGCAAGAAATTCAATCATTGGAAATGGCCTATTCATCGATATGCATGGACAAAGACATATGCATGGGATGAACGAGCTCGGGTATTTGATTCCGAAAGCTAGTTTGAACTCAAATACCACAGTAGCTGAAGATACATCAATAAGAGGTTTGGCGAATCGTGTTTTAGAAGATCCTGCCGATTTCGATGTCATTTTACGTGGCGTAAGAAGTTTAGGATATTATTTACAAATACGAGGCTATGAAGTGGTTCCATCACCAAAACATTTCTCTCCTGGTAATTCTCATTTTTTCCCTGGTGGCCACAATACCAGAAAGTATGGGTCACTTAGCGGGGGTGTGATTGACGGCATTCAAATTGAAAGCCATGCAAATGTGCGAACTCCAGAAGAGGGACCGACATATATCAAAAATTTGGCAGAAGCAGTGAAAGATTTTATGGATGAGAACAACTATTAAAATTTTTATACGTTACAGATATCTATTAGCATTTGACTACTTAGGCATAAATATTCTTTTAATGTTTTGGAAGAAATTGTTTGTATATTCTTGTCAAAAAATATATTATGTTTATCAGAAGAAACGCTTTATGATGCATCCTACAAAGGGGAGTCATTGAAAAATCGAGAAGGTATTGTAAATGTGTGACAGTGAAAATGAACTTTAACAGTAGTTTCTTTATATATGTAGAATTCTGTCGTAAAACAGCGTTATTACAGTTTTGAATTAAAACATGGAGGTAGAAAAAATAATATTCTACATTGCGTTACAAGCTTTCGAGATTATTCTCTTCATCAGTAAATGTAAGTCGATACAACTTCAGAAGCTCGACAAATACTAAGAAATTGACAAATTTATTAAATTAAGGTGAACGGATTAAGGTGAATGAAATAGATATTGATTATAGTCTCTCATAAAAGCGACATCTTTCTTCAGAAACTTTACTTCCTTTCCATGTCGATCAATTAACGTAACAGCACTCTCTGCACGAGATCTGCTCCTCATTCTGCTGTTTTCCATTTTATTCTTGATTGTTTTATTGGTCAGGCGTGTTAGCATTTTATTGCTGATAATGGAAATTTTGAAGTTAGTGGGGAGTTGGGGAGAAGAGTGTCTTTCCGAAAGATGACGCCAACTCAGAGGGATCAAAGTTGACGCAGGTTGCTGAAGGGTATAACGGGTAGTAAAAAATCTTGAAGAAATGGTTGACGTCATTTGCGAACAATCCCATAGCAATTAATTGCAAATGAAAATCCATGATAACTTGAATGAAATGGAATTTGTTTTCATACTTTTTTTACTTCGTCACAAAGTTTTTTCTGAAGATTTGAAACAAAAAAAGTCAGCTGTCAAATATACAGAAAAGCAGAGAGACATACGTAATCCAATGCATACCTAGTACACGAGACCTCTTGAGTGATATTACCAAACAAAAGGACAAACCTCAGACTTACTGCCTTATAATTTCCGGGTTCAAGGCTGCAAACAAAACAGCTTCTTTTAGGGAAAAAAAAACTACTTTAGCAACAGGGAGAAAATAATAAAACATTGCCACTCTCAGAAATTCGAGTTTTATACATTGTTTAAAGGAAGGACTGGATTTTGCTGAATGGACTTTAAGATCTCTGTTGCTGAAGACCTAAAATGATGGCACGTCAGGAACAGCTAGTGACAGGCGTGTCAAATTCTCGAATCTGTTAAAAGGCTTTATACTTAATTTAAATTTTAAAGCTTGTCAAATAAAGATGGATACATATATTTTCCAAAGATTTTTATTGAAACACTTCATTCTAACGTTTTTGCTTCGATAAAAATAAACGTCAAACGGAAAAAGTTACATTGGTTATAAACAACATTTACTTTCTTATAATCTGCATCGTCCTTCACGTGATCAACGAAATGCTTATCAGGCTAAAACTTAATTTGAAAGACGTCATCGAAAGTTGTTCACAGCATACGTCATGAAGTCATTATCATCGTCAGTCATAGATTCTATTGATTTCTTTAATCGTCACAATTCTAGTTTCTAAAGTGACAGTCATTATAGCGTCCTAATTTGACAATATTTAAAATATTCTGATTGCAAATATATAACATCAAAAACTTTTATTTACAAATTCTACAAATGATATGCTGGATATTTAGATTTTTACACTGTTTGACGTAAACATATAAAACTGGATTCACACTTGAATCAGACGCATCTAGCATCTGATACTTATTTGTTTTCGCATCTACTTTATAAGTGTAAAACAGGCCTTAGTTACTAAATTACTGTAAACTTAAAAACGAAATTCTTCTGTTCACAAATGAAAATTTTTTTTAAAAATAAACTCTCCCAAATTTGATAAACAAAATAATATTCTGTGAAACAACAGTTAAAAACTGAGAGAAATAAACGTTAAATGATGATGAAATGACGTCAGACCTACACAAACATCGAATTTTGTGGCTGTAGTTGCTATAACAATTCCGTCGATTCTCCGACGGCGACGCTTTGCTCAGGTGGCGGTTGACGGAATATTTTACTTCTGATTCTCAACAACGACTTTCGAAACTCGGCATGATAAAAGCAATATATTAAAGGAGCAGCTGCAGCGTCCATGAAGGCCAGATATTTTGTTATGTAGCCAACATGTTGTTCTAAAGGAGAATCTTCGTAATCGTCCTCGAAGCATGCTTTGCACATGTCGCGCAAGGGGTAATATATTATAGACGGTGTCCAAAACAACCCGTAAGTGACGGCCAAAATCAGCGTCAACTTGGTCACCTGTTTATACTTTTCGACATCTTTCTTCAGAAACTTTACTTCCTTTCCATGTCGATCAATTAACGTAACAGCACTCTCTGCACGAGATCTGCTCCTCATTCTGCTGTTTTCCATTTTCTTGAGAGCACGGATGATGTATACGTAACATAGAATTATCAAGACATATGGAATGGCTGTATTAAACGTCAGCATAAACATCACCCATTCTTCTTGCTGGACATAGTAATAAAATTTTGGTTTGGCTATCGTAAGCTTTTTTGGCTGTTCCGTTGTGTTTGTCAAACGGGTCAGGTTCATGTCCACGTTTACCATGCTAGTTTCTTCTTCAGGGATGAAGGGTATTAGACACAGAAAGAAGATGTATACCCACAAACTGACAACTGCAATGCTCACTCGTTTTTTAGTCATTCTCGACTTATATTTTTGAAGCCAGTATGTGGCGAAGAATCTGTCCAAACTAATGGCCAGAACACCAAGACAAGCTCCGTAGAATGTCAGCATGTAAGAGAATCGAAAACCATTGCTAAAAAACTTGGCCCAGAATAATGAAGAGACTTTCAGTTTCTTTCCAGCATAAAATGGGAATACGAAAAGTCCTTGAACAAGATGAACCGACAACAAGTTGACGACAAATATTGATGACGGTTTATCACGTAGACTTTTTGACGTTCTTATGATATGTATACATAACGCGTTCAGCACAACTGAAAAAATTGCAAGAACTACCAAGCTAACAACCACCGCTGTTATATCGAGCATATTTAACCATAAATCTTCTGTTAAAGAGTTTTAAAAAATGTTTATGATAAACTTTCAAATAATCACTAAGCTCTGCTCTTGTAATCTCTAATTAAGTTTGTTATGTTCCTCTTTCCAGGATATCAATCAAGTGTTTGTGAATGGTTGAGTTGAAGTTATGACAAAAACCACGTAAATCTCATAAATATTAAACACGATCTTTTTTAACTCCAAAATTACCTATATCACTCATATTTAATTAACTTTTTTTCGGATTAAGGCTGATCTACACGAAGGCAAAAAACTAATTTAATGTTTTAATGGTTTCACATATAGGTTGTTACTTGACGTGTGATGTATCGCATGTCATACTATTCTATTTTTTATTAACAATTTTCTCTTTGTTTTTTTGGCACGATATATTTTTTATAACACGCAAAAGCAAATATCTGGTTTCAACAACTACAAAAGTATTTATTTATAAAGTTTTTTTTTACTCGATAAACGATAACAACTTTAAACCATCTAATCAAATGTCGTTGGTGAGAATCGGCTCTTGTCAATATAATTGTAATTTGCTATAAGTCAATTTAAACGTGTAAATATTTGTGTATTTGTTCAAGACAAAAGTTCTTCCTGTATTGACAAGTAGGAAAACTTACTAGGGTATGCTGGGTAATGTGATGGAATTGTTTCTATAGTATTTCTCATCTAACAAACATGAAAGTAGGAAGCTTAGCATCAGCATTTTTTTTTCTCTTTTTTCAATTTGTCATTTGATGACACTGTAAAGTTCACAAAAGCAAACGATGATAAAAATAATAAAATACTCATAAGAAATCTCCGCAACTTTGTTAAAGATAGTTAAATTCTTGAGGTTTTAAAGCCCCCTGAGTAACTGCGAAAGAAAGAGGGAAGATTACGTCATTTTGTCATCAAAACGACACAAATCGCGTGATTTTTCGTGTCGTAAATCTGTTTTAAACGGTTCTTGCTGTTCAACTGTATCCATAGTCTGTTTTCTAGAAAACAACTAGCCTGGAATATTTTTTTGCTGTTTTTATATTGAGCGTTCTTTACTTCGCACAGGCTGTATGTTGAACGTGTATAAACGTGCACAGGCTGTATGTTGAATGAGTTTATTTGATGTACTTTACGAAATGAATGGAAATAAAAAATTCACAACGATATTAAAAAAAGTCGAATAAGATTGTTTTTGATGTGGAGGCAGTGTTTCTTGCACGACAACATAACAACGGCCCCGAGTCGATCTTCTCTCCTTGTCTTTGTGAAAATAGCCGACGTGAAAGTAGAACAAGTGGAGAAAATCTCGTGAAAAAAAACGCTTCTACAAGAGTGGTGCATTGAGTCGAACCTCGATGTTGTTAACTTCTCTTTACAAAAGTCAACTTGAAGTCAACCTGAAGTTCTGAGAACATTTTTATGGTAGGAATGTTGTGTTAAATCAAGCATGATTGAAATGTGAAATACCCAGCAGCAGGTACCAAAACACTTGACATTCAAAGCAGAGGGAGGGAGCAATGAAAAAAGCTCTTGATAAAAACCTAATGAGAGCAGAAATCAAATTTTAAATTATTTACGTAATGAATAAATCACGAGATTAAAAAATAGAAATGAATTAATTCATCAACAACAGATTTTATTTTGTTTCCAAGAAGGAGTGATGGGTTAAGGCCGGTTTTCACTATAGAATGTCTTGGAAAAACAAAATGACGTTTATCGTTAGAACTGTCTGCATTAACTTGTACATTATTTGTAAGGTTTCTTTGAGAAAAGTTTCTACTTGTTTGACGGATTATGAAAGATTTTTCATGAAGCATAGAAATAAATAAATAATGATTTCGACAAGTGAGAGTGCAGACGCACCAATAACTAAACCAAGTACGCCCCCAATCTCCCCTAGCAACTTATCCCACGAGTACAATTCTTTCTCTTCAAAAGTTTGATAGGTATCAGGTGTTTGATAACCGATTGCAATCTTGTACTTCAACGCAGTATCACTAGTAGAAGCGAATGGAATCACGAATGACTTAACGCTGTAGCTCGTCTCAGTACATGGGACTGGACAATTTGATCGAGTGTTTTCAATGCTTTCTTCCATGAAGCATACACCCACATCTTTAATTGGCCTACTTTTGTTCTGGTATATAGTTTTTATGGTTTCTGGAATATAAGACGAGGTAAAATCTCGTATAGCACCGCATCTTTGAAATGTCTTGACGTCATAGTCCATAATAATGCAAGTTCGTCTGTTATATTCGCCTGGAAAGGAAGGAAAAGGTCGTGCGGAAGTGCAATTCGATGGAAAAGGATGTTTCAAACGCTTCGTTATTTTCTTTTCCAGTTGAATGTAATATGCCTGGCCTGGTATAATTTCCAACTGTGGATTCAAAAACTCTCCCACTAGCCTGTGATTGTGAACAATAGTGTGAATCCTAGGCTGGTGTGAAAACTTGGTGAAGACATCACTTTCGATTTCAAATTCAATATCAGCTCTATTGTAGATTTGATACAAGGTGTTATTCCAGTTCCAAGAAAAGCAAGCTCCTTGAGTGTTGATGGATGATTTGAAGTAAGAATGCTTTCCACAATTTATGTTTGCAAAACAAGTGCTGATATGGAATATCCCATTCGACCATAATGCATCAGTTCTTGTCTTATATGGAAGAGGGCTTTCAAACGTATCGTTTTGGCATACTTGATTTTTGTTTGGATGAAAAAAAAGTTGATGTCCACAGTAAAAGTTTTTAAACATGGTCAAATAGTCTCCAAGGCAAAAGGTTACTGTTGGGTATAACGCCTTTTCATCAATAACCGTGCGAACTTGCAAGTAGACATCACGTGACTGATACTTTCTGATATTCCCTTGAATGACGTAAGTTGCAATCACAAGTGCTGCGGTTACCAATAATGACCAAATAATCTTTTCGAGTCGGTTACCGGAAACAATTCTCGTGAGGCCGTGCACCGTAAACGAATTAACATATTCAGATATCTTTCTCTTTAACTTCCTTCGGCGAACGTTCAATTTTCCATATTTTCTTTCTGCTTTGTCACGATTCACTAAATTGGAAATTTGAAATAGTTGACATAAAAGTCAGTCAGTTCATGTCGGGGTCGTTTGTCATTTTGATATCACAATCGTTGAGGAGAAGAAAGTCATCTGTTTATGACTGTTTATTCGAAGATGATTAAAAACAGAAATTGACATTGTTTGAAGATGTAACGTTTGGTGTATGAAGAAAAGTTTCACCCACTTTATTGGAAGATGTCAAGCAACGAATTCTTATAAAAATATAGATAATGTTTTAAGTCATTTAAAAAAACATAATCATACATTTGTTTTTGGAGGTTAGATATATAAAAGGAAATGTAACCTGTATAGATCTTGTGTATGTCAGCTACAGACAGTGTGCTTACACTAACGTCCGCTTCTGAGTCGTGCTGTTTCTTTCTTTCAAACGAGATGTCAAAAAAATCTCCTTTCTTCCCCATCATTGACCAAAATTTAATGTTTGCCGATAATAAAAATAAATCCAAGCCAAATAAAATGTCTTTGGTCGCACTGACTAAAATTAATTCTAAAGTGCACTTTGAAACTTTGAGTTTAGCAAGAGTTGTTCGGCCACGGTTCTTTCCAATCGTGAGAAGAAGATAAATTTTGAAAAAAAGAAAATCAAGATTAAAGAAAAATAAGTATAATAAAAATATCAAAGAATATACATCAAATCCATTTAAAGCTGCTTTTCAGGAGATCAGCTCCAAAGTATTCTCTATCTTCTATCAGAATTTAGAATTTAAGACGGTTTCCTGAAAAATATATCGATCTATCTATTATATGACTACTGTTCATTCCGGCTATAAACTCTTAAAGCTGTTGCCAGCTCGAGAGGAGAAAAGGCAATAAAAACGAACAACCTGTTATTTCTAATGAGAGTCCTGGTAACTACTCTTATAAAAATCACGAATGCTGGCTAGCTTGATATTGCATCTATGCTTTTGGGTGTAGTTCTAAAGCAACAGACAAGCGACCTAGCAGCAGAATGCATAAAGGGGGTTGGAACTAGAGCGTGACGTACATTTTTCACTCAAAACGACTTTGAGCGTGTTTCGACCAATTAAGCTCTATTCTTCCCTTATTGAAAAAAAGTTCAGCAAAATATTGAAGACCATAAATTGCAACAGCTCTTGATTGTTGCTCGACGCGCAAAATGTTAAAAGCTTTTCTTGATGTTAATTTTTTTAATGGAGGGATCTTGAGATGTTCTCTGAGCGTCATACAAATAATATTTCGCTAAATGTCCATTTTTCTCAAATACATTCTTTTTCATTTTCGGTATTATTCTTCAGTAAGACATCTTTCGTTTCTTCATTCAACCAAGCCTTTGTACAGTTGATATACCTATACAGATGAAGAACCATTGTCACAAGCGAAATTTGATTTATGTGATTCGTTACAGTTTTTATAAGTGAAGCATATAAATGAAAATAAAACTCTAAGAAGAAAACTTTCTCCGTCATTATTACCGCTCTCTTCCCCACATAGGCTGTACAATAACTTTCTCCAAAAACCATGCATCTTGAAACCAAGCCGCAGAATGTGTTATTTGAATGCGTTGGATTTCCCCAACATTTTCTTTTGCGAACAAAACAAATGTACTGGGAGACACTTGATCCAAGAAACCACTAGAATAGCAATTAATGTAACATGTTTACCTTGATAAAAGACATGAAGCCTTTAGTCTATTCTTAAGTTGAACAAAATTCCATTCTGATCTTTACTTCCATCATACGATAAATTGCGACTTTCAAATGAAGACTTTCGCCTGTATTTAGAGGTAGTCTTATGCTATATGGAAATACCTTCCAGCATTTAGAATGTCTGATTTTCCTTCTTGTCCAATAATTTGAAATTTGAGTTGTGCATACGAATCAGCGAAATTACGACCACCTGTGACAACTTTGATAGAATAGTGATAACCTGAAAGTACGAGTTTCGCATAGTTTTTTGATACATATAAAGAAGCAAAGATGACATTGCCTTTGTCAATCTTACTGTTTATTTAAACGAACTAACTTCTGACATACCTGTGAATGGTTCTTTGCTATCGGTTAGCAAGTAATACTTTTCATTAGCTGTTTTTTCTGCATGGTAACCCATGTTCATGCATTTATTTTTCGTGCACCCCTTACATAGGCCTTTCTGAAATGATTTGTAATCTTTACAATTGAACGCTTTAAAAGCATGCTGATTGTTTACCGAAGCAATGAAATAAGTAACAGCACGATAGTGGCCGCATCCAAGAAATCTGTACATGTTAGTAGACGTCAGTACATCTATAACACATAAGGAAACTAACATTTCTGTGTGGTATTGCGGGGAAGATTGTACATTATTCCTGTTTTCCTGGTGTCATTGATTACAAAATAGAAAATGTTCTATCATGATGACAATAGGAGATGGTTCTTATCACAGTAAAAATGAAATTGAACCTACTAAATGATATTTTTTTACAGCCGGGTTGGTGGTAGCCACCATTCGGGTAAAAGTCCACGTGGCCGAGTGGTTCACTAGCACCTAATCCTGCAACCAAGATTGTCTTCGAATCTGTGTGAATGACATCAACAAAATCTGCATCAGTCGGATCTAACCGAACTTTTTCATTTGTTCCTTCGAAGTAAACACCAGCAGCGTCCAGTCCTGTCAGAAGATAGCAAGAAAAAGGTTGCAAATAACAGTCCTGTCAGAAGATAGCAAGAAAAAGGTTGCAAACAATTTTGTGAAGCGGATCATAGAATTTGAGATCATTGAATAGTCACCGTGAAAAATTAATCAAGTTTAGTTTGGGTTATGTCTAGTTGTTTCGAACGGTTTTGTAAGACTTGGCAGATAAACAACTCGTTGATACAAAGAAGGTACAGGGTCATCTTTTTTTCAACAGTAACAGAAGTTATTAATGGTTTATCTTTCTACTCTTAGAAGTTGTCCTTAGTTCGTTGATTCGCGTTCGATCGTGTCTGCAAGATTGTCAACAATATGGACGTGTTGCTAAGCAGAGCAATCGAAGAATTTTTCATGGGTAAGCGTCATCTAGTGAACAGTACGTTTGAAGGGTTTATCGGAGAGGAAAGACATAAAGACTTCACCAGACATATTTCAAGTCTTCACCAATCCCCTCACCTGTTATTCTTCCGATTAATTGTCCTTTCTCACGTGACCACTGTCCAGCATAACCCATCATATGTGCGCCCAAACTGAACCCAATCAAATGTATCTGTGACGGTTTAATATTTGTTTTGTTCACTATCCCTCCCACCAGATAGCTCACCTGTCGACCTAGTATGAGCAAAGCAAAAACATTAGCCGAGATTCCTGCTTATCCTTCACCGGAGTTGTTCGAGATCAGAAAGAAGCACTCCTCAGAGTAGGGAGTAGGATCAACACAGAAGAAGTTAAAAGCATACCTTGAACTCAGGCTCCCAGAAATAACGAAGAATAAAATACAAAATAAAAGCTTCAGGATACGTTATATACGTTGTATACGTTATATAAGATGACATATAGGTTTCAGGAGTAATTATAAAATTATGGAAAAACGTCAAAAAAAACATTGAATTGAGACTATCAACATACCTACAAGTCTACTATTACCAACAGCCTGATTGTAAGTTGGTCTTGCCGCATCTCGCCAATTTACTACTATAACGTTCATATCATTTGCTTTAAGCAAACTATCTACCATGGGTTGTATCCACCATGCTGTGATATCCTCTAGATCAACAACACGAAAAGATCAGATAGATATGATATCACGAAGATAGTTGCTTACAAAAAATCTACTTCTTGCCTAAAAAACCATGACCGATTATAACCGTTTTTTGATCTTTAATATTTGACCCAAAATGATTATCATGTGGATCGATTTGTAAACGCTTTTTCAAATCTCGTCTGTACAACCAGAACTGTGTGTTCAAAGATTCTGGAGATAATGGAAGAGGATACAGCGGGTTATCAAACGGCGCTTCATTGGTGAAACAACCATAAGGAGGATAGCAAATGCTATCTAGAAGAAAGAATTAAAGATGTTATTTCGTTGAATTTGCTGAAATGGTGATGCTGGTATCATATCATGATCCAAATAAATTTCACACGGGTTTTTTTCGCTTGAAACAGCGAGGTATGACGTAGCCATCACATTACTATAGGACTTGAAAATTACAAAGTTGTTAGCTGAACTGCAAAACTACTGTACACAATTTACTCTGAAACCAAAAGTTTCTTCAACCGTTTCTTTCTTCTGGTTATTTCAATTTTAATCCAATTTGTCATTTGCATTTTTACCAAAGAAAATGTTTTGTTTTACAATTTCCAAGAAAACATATGTCAGTAGTAACTTACGTAAGTGATGAAACTGAGACTTTACAAACAAAATTTGGTTGTAACTCACCAATTAAGACATTCACCACTAGTGATGCTAAAAGTTGAGATCCGTTTATCAAGTCCATGTCAACCTATCTTCACATCAAAGCCGTCGTAAGGTTTAACGAAGCAGTACAAAATAATATGGACAGTAATCTTATAAGAAGAAACTTTTTATAAGTTTGTTTTCCTTTTAACAACTTGTGGACAGAGACAACAATCGTTCTATTGAACGAGTGATATTTGATACGCATTGGTCATACAAAACTATGTGTAGATGAAACAAAATTTTGTTCAAAGCTTAAAAAAAGGTCAGAGTTAGTTGACCTACAGAGAAAGAATTTTGCGGGTAATGTAGTGGCTTGTAATGAGGTTTCACCAGTATAATAAGAAAGCATAACGTTATTACAACGAAATAATCTCTTTCTTTACAAAAACATGGAACAAAAATACATCGTGAAAATGCTCGTGAAAATTTTGTCAGCAAGTCTATTGTTATTCCCCAAGGTTACATTCTTGAATCAGCCATCTTGGATCAAGAGATCTTGGCTTTCGAGAAATCCATTTCAGGATGTTGTTTCATAAATCTACATAAACAGAGAAGAAGAAAAACATCAAACGATGAGCTTTAGTACAGGAACGGCGACGGAAAACCCCAAGTTACAAATTGGGGTACATTTATTCCAGTTAAAAATTCGAAGTGATATCGAAAGCCGAAAACTTCGAGTTCACAACTTTAATTAAAACGTATTAACACACAACTCGACGTATCGGGATCTGACGTTTTATGCTGCATAAAAATAACAATAGAAATCGAAGCGCCGTCCCCCCTTAAAATATGAGAAAAACAAAGTCGCTTACTAATGTCTATTAAACCGTTTGAAAGAGCAAGGCATTCCATCCTCAATGACCCAAGAAATAATTTAAGCCAATCAGAACAAACTTTGTTTCTTTAAATTATCAAAAACTGGGGAGTTACAGCCTCCTCGTTGTCAGGTAAGGGACATCAAAACTGGGGAGTTAGAGCCTCGTTGTCAGATAAGGGACATAGTTTAAAGCTTTGGCGCATACACGCAGTTCAGCTGTTGTAACAGGTCACCTACTTGGCTAGCATGTCTTGTTTTTTCTGTTCATCTGACGTCGGTTTCCCCATCTCTTTTTGTCGTTGATCATACATCATCTTCTCAACCATGCTCCTAGTCTCGCCATCAAGATCGCCAAGCTAACAACAGAAAGTTTCTTAATAAGAATGGTGTTCAACCAGTTCGACCTGAATAGTTTAGTCATATAGGTAGTGCCAGCCAGCACTTTCCTTCGAGGGAACCAACACGAGAGGCGCTTGCTCGTTCCAGACCACTTCCTACTGTTCTATTGGGGAAATCCACTGTGGACATCAACACACTACAACACTAAGTTCTATTTATCCGTTGTAGTTAAAGTTCATGGTAGATGTACCTTTGAGTTTTCGGGTTGAACTTTTTTGGTATTAATGACAGGGTCAGTCAGAACTAAACGGTCCCACCATTCCATCTTATTAACCTGAAAGGAAATATTTGAATTCAGATGTTTCATTTCGATTATAAAAATCTGATTGGCGATAACATCAGAGATAAAGCATCTACTGCATACTACCTTTTCTAGAAAAACATGGATCAATTTTTTATCTTCCAGGGTCCAATAACATTCTTCCAATTTTATCTAACGAACAAACAAAGAAATATTCTACTCAACCAAATGTTACAAGAATTCTTAAGACGTTCTGTAGCCGACGAGTCATGACGTCAAAACCATCATGACGAAGCGACTTCTGATACTGGATGGAAAGCCTGATAATATCGAAAAGACAATTAATGAAACCTTCTGGCATAATTCTCCATCGATGATTGGTGGATGACCTTTCAAACCAATCTTCAGATGCTATAAATAATGAAGTACAATAAAACACAAGCATAGATATTCCGATAAAAGCTTATTGTTGGAAAAGTAATGCAAACCTTAGCTTGGAATTCAACGATCACATCTCTCGATTTCAACGGAAAACCAACTCCGGAAGGGACGTGTAACTGAAAAGAAAATCTTGAGGTCCATCAAGGTGAACATGTCGATTGTTTGAGATTTGAGTTTAACTGGTTAACCAAGGCAATCAGATCTTATCAGTGCAACTCATTAAACTCCGTCAGCTTGGTAAAAAGTGGAGTTCTCAAGTTTTGTTTGTACATCATACTGCTTGGCTTGATCATGAAGAAACCGTGCGATGTTCGAAAGAGAACAAGTTCAACACGACGTTTTATAAGAAACATTCAAATGATGCTTGAGTAAAACGAGTAATGAACATTGAATTTAATTGAGCCTCGAAGTGGGGTTTTCTTTATAAAGAAACACTGCGTCATTAGTCGAGTTAACAAGAGGATATGAACCACTGAAAAAAGTGAAACTTACATCCACATCACCAAGTGTCTATAAAATAGAAATTAAAAGCTATAATTTTTGCCGAAATCAAAATAATTAAAATTTATAACACTATTCATAATAAAAAATAGTTGACCTGCACCCATCTATATTTGTCAAGGTCAGCACCATTTCCTATGTTGGGTTTTAATTTTCCTTTCGAGTCTTCATCCTCATCGTCATCAGCATCATTTGGTTTTTCCTAACATGAATCCAACACTTCTGTTAGATCAAATAATGTACAAGCTTACAGATGAGGAAATTTACTACGGTTCAAGAAATGCCAGCGCATTCTCAGGTCACGGTGCATACTGAAAATATGTAAATGACATTAGCTGAAACTACGTTAAAACGATAATGTAACTAGGATATTTGTTTGTGTTCACTCTACACACAACTTCGGAGTCTGGAATTTAGGTTTTCTTATCTGGGCAAAGTAGGATGAAAAACCTGTTCAACTTGATAAAAAAAATTGCTTGATCGTCAGTGTTCATATAATTGTCAAAGGTCTCTCTTACATAGATTGATTCGGACGACCCAATCAAAATACGTAATCTTTCGAACTTTCGTATAAATAAAGCATCCATAAAACAAACTGTTTCTCATACGCATGCATGCGTGCATGATGGAAATAAACATCTACAATTAATTTACCCTCATCAAAACCATAAAAACCACAAAAAGGTAGCTCTGAATACATTTGATGCATATACTACTTCCAATGGGACAGAAATAAAATGACAGGAAAATTCATTTAAGATTTCTACCATTTAAATATCCAAGCATAGTCACAAATTGTCCTTGAGGTGGAATACCCAAAGTCCCCTGACCTGTCCAGGTTTCCTAAGAAGCTTAAGAAGTTTGGTTAGTTTCAAATCGTTAGATGTAAACCACTCACCAAATACGCGTTAACGAAGTAATGACACAGAGAAGAACTGAAAGAAGAAATATGATATAGTAGGGCATAAATTTCAATGTAAACATATGTACAATCTACATTAAATAATATAATATTATATATAATAAATATAAAAATATTTTGTCGAAAGAGTAAACAAAAAACGCACAAGTATTCAACATAACACTGGCGATACAAACTTGATGACCAGTCCCTTTCTTCAGTCCATCGACTACAGTTGAGCGTCAGAATCTTCCGCCAGTGTTATCATGATAACGTCGGAAACGTCCGTGGCGTTCAATTCTGTGATGACGCCGTCGACCACTAAGTCATTGCAAGCAGCACTTTCATCCTGATTTACCGTTTGAACGATACCCCCGGTTTTAAGAATACTGGCGACAGCATCACTAACGTCGATGCTTTCCGACGACTGAGCGACCGATGAAACGATACTTTCTGTCGTATCCATGGAAACATTTGTTTCGCTGTTAACAACTGTGGTAGTTCCTGTGTCCAAGATTTCCTTCAGAAACTGAGTGACAAAGGTACCAGTTCGGTAATATAACTCCTTACCGTGATCAGCCGACACGTCCAATGGATTGACGTGCTCAGAAAGTTCTTTGAGTTTAGCAACGGGCAAAGGACTACTATGTTCTAAGTTCACTATTGTACCACAATCAACTTGTGTCTTTGTCAAATTTTGTAATATGGTGGAATTAAGATCAGTCACTGATTCGTTATGAGCGTAAAAAATCTGCGAGGGAGTTGCACCATTACCTTTTGGTATACAACAGGAATTATAGCTAGTTACAAAATCTTGTAAAGCTTTATTGATACGAGGCAAATAGACGAAATGTAAACAAAACAAGTCCGTTTCATTGGATACACTAAGTGATCCCTCCTTTTCCAGTTCCACGAATGTTTCAATAAGCGGATTAAATATCGTTGCATTCAAATCATTCTTGATGATAGTGATCCACTGAACACGTTCCAACTTGGCAGTCATTTCAACTGACATGTCTCCTTTCTCCTCCACCATCGCCTTCCAAACCTGTGCTTTCTCCTCCCTTTCATCCGTGCAAATCATGTAAGGCCATGAATATCGATCAGTGCTCCTTTTAAAAGCTACAAGGATGTTTTCAGATACGTTATCCCCTTGATTTGAGGCCATTAAAAATGTCATCAGCCTACTAAACATATCTAAGCCAAACGTGACCACGATCTTCCATCTCTCCAGCTTTATTACGCTGTCTATTCTCCATAAACTATTTGGAAAGGGACAGTTAGCCGGCACCTGAATTCCTGGCACTTCACTTTTTCTCGAACGATTTGTTTTAGGTTTTGGGGTATCACCTGTCTGCATTGATGCTCTAGCATTGACATTAGCTATACCAGAATTGCAACGCATCAAAGGCCCACTAGGGTCAACTCGATGGATCGACTCCCTTAGCCGTTGACGTTGAACTCGTATACCTCGCCCTTTTAGTAAGCCCAAAAGTCGCTTTTCACCAATCTGAGCATACTCTTTTTTAACTGAACGAACGACCTCATCAAGTTCATCATTGCTCATTTTAGAATAGATGGTAACATTGCCAGTTTTGGTGCAAAATCTTCGTAGCGTTCCATCTGATATGCCGAGAGCACTGGAAACTTGCGCCATTGTAAAACCGAGGGCGATCAGATTTTTGGCACGTTCTGCATCAAACTCAATGTGTGGTCTACCCGGTGTTTTACACGGAGCAATTTGTGGGGTTGTGGGTTGCTTTTTCACTGAATTTTTAACTTTTTTGTTATTTTTACCAGGTGAAAGTAGTGCATTTGAAGCTTTTCTTGCAGATTTTGGTATAGCCAATGTCTTAAAACAAGAAAGAAATGCAAGAACGTCAACAGTTGCTGGCGCAAAACAATACAGAAAATCTTGTGTTGAGCGATTGTATGGTATTTTGCATTTATTCGGTGAGGCATTTCAAATAGAATCTTTCATACCTTGGCAACAGACTTTTCTTTCTGGTCTATGTTCTCAGAACTCTTTTTATTTTCTTCGATTATACGGTTTGCTTCTTCCTCAGTGACCTCTTCGATTTTAGCGGAGTCACTTGTAGCTGAAGAATTTATCTTTTCATATTCTTCTTTCTCCTTCTGCTTCTGTTTTTCGCGACTTTCTTTCAATTTTCGTTCTTTTTCTTCTTTTTCCTTCAAGACTTCTTTACGTTTCTATACAAAAAAGGAAAGCTGATAAAAAAGGATTTGAAAAACAAATGTGTATTAGGAAAAATCCTTAGGAATAATTAATTAGGAAAAATACAACCCTTTTGCATGTTTATTAGCAAAAGTTACAGGGGATGCATTCCGGAGATATTTAGTAATGTTGCATAGCAACATTCAAGCAACATAACTTTTTCTACAAATATAGCAGTCCAAACTAAACCATCCGGAGAGAAGAGATTTTCACGACTCTTGCTTTAATGATTGATTTTGCCAAAATTTCAATGTAGACTTCAATTGATTGTAAAACGACAGTTTCATGGCCATTAGCATCAATTGTAGCATAACTTTTGCTTCTCAAAAATTGCACAACTTTCTCCCAATACCATTTCTTCCTTTAATGGATACCGTATTTCCTCTAAGCGCCGCCCTCTATTAAACGTCGCACTTATAGCCGAACATTTGTAGTAAATGTCACCCTCTATTAAGCACCGCATCCAAAAACTGGAATTTGTAATAAACGCTGCAGCAAATCAGTATATTACGAAGACTTCTCAAATAATAAAAAATGTTACACACCTCCTCTGCTTGGTCTTCAAATTCCTTCATTGCATCAAGCACAGTCTGAAAGATCAAGAAGGATCCAGTAAAAACATGTTTGGAACAATCGACAATAAAAATTCAAAAGATTAACATTATAAATTGATGAACCAATGATATAACTTTTCATGTTGAGGGTTTTGAACAGATGTCATACATACCGGGTGTACATACATACATGCATACAATTCAATCATACATGGTACATGTTTGACTGTATAAACTATTGCCAACCAAAATGAGAATAGGACTACAAACCTGTCTGGGTACACCTGCCGCTGCACCATGAAAAAAGTCTGTCTTACGATGAAGGAAACCAAAGAACGTTCGAAGAAGCTAAACAAAGAATGTAAAAACAGCATGAAGTTTCATATCAAAGGGAAATGTTTTTAGGTCTTGGTACAGAATTGTTCTTTGTCCAAAAGTAAACGAAAGATAAAATAAAATGACAAAAATGAAACTAGAAAGAATAAAAATGAAAAACTAAACACGTAAAATAGCTAAGTAGCTTGTGACTCAACTTTAAAGGAGAATTATCTCAAATTTATAAACTGGAAACAGAATTACTTAGTAGAGCAAAAAACTGATCAATTTACTAAGAGCAGGATTTCGTAGCACACAACTCACATGACCCACACTGTGGGTCTAACACCAGCATTGTTTGTACTCCAACAACCAAGTACCAAAAAAGGAACCAGCATATCAAGCTAGTGACCAATGTTTCAGGCCTGGTCGTAAGAAAATTAGCGGACGTGTGGTCATCGCACGCCTTAATTGATGATTCAAAACCACTACCGTATTCCAAAGCGATCGGAGAATCGCCATTGAGACGGTAGCTAAGTTTCGCTCCGTTATTGTAAAATTTAATCGTAGCAAATGAACAATTTCCGAAGCAAAACTTTCAACATTTTGGGACAGGTTTTTGCTGACTTTAAAATATACATTTGTTATTACACTCGTCAATACAAGGCAGGCGTGCGGATGCCCAAAATTTCAACTTGGGAATTGGAAACAGAAAAATGCGCCCATGTTGTAGAGCTGGAAAAACTGATAAAAAAAGTAAGTGTATGAGATCGTTTCGCTATGATCAACCGTTACAGAGATATCACCAATCAAAGGTTTTGATGACGTCAAATTTTTTTTCACTCCATCGCCTGTACACGGACTCCCAAAAACATCAGTTGTCCCTATTGGTTCTCAAGACATTTCCCCAAAAATGTCACATTCGATTGGGGATGCAATGCAATGGTTACACTGTGATGACGTCACGGTAACAATGGTAAAAAACGCATGGCCTAACGAAAAATATGACCACAATTAAGAAGATTTTGACCGTAGAATTAAACAAAATTTATCACTCTCTAAAATAAGTGTGACACATACTCGCTATTATAAATAAGATGTATATAACAATGTGGAAGAATATAAATTTTCAACATTCACATGTAATAACATTTTATCAAAATTACCCTTGATTATTTGGATATTTCATTTTTGATCATGACAATTTTTTAATCTATGACAAACTATTTTTCTCATCATAACTATTTCTCAACAGATATCATGTTCTTTCTGCTTTTTTGGATAAAGCAAGGTTCCAAGATTGTTGTTGATTAATTGGACCAAATAATCCAACCTTCTCACTTTTTCTGTTGTTTAACTTCATGAAAATATACCTTCACATTGCATATTCAGATTGCAGCCCCCTCGCGTATTTCCTCTCTGTAACTCAAACCTCGACATGCATCATGGTGGAAGAGGTTTTACAATGAATAATTTTATAATGAGTAATTTTTACATGTTTCAGGGTTGGAATTAAGGAAAAATATCGCCTCGTGAAAAAATTAGAAAATTTTCACGTTTTATGCGAAGCACGAGTATATATGATCGCCATCTATTTGTTTTTTGTTTTTCATAGGAGTCTCCGTTTTTATTATTTTAACAGATCCTACCATCATCTAAAACAAAAGTTTGTTTGTTTATATCCCAGGAAAGATAAGATCTAATGTTTTTGACAGAAATGGATCACCGTTTGAAAACACTTTCACAAAATACAGCCGCCATTATTAAAGCATTTTGCAGCCATGGAATCTCAAAGAAGTGTTGGACGTCACGTTGTACCGCATATCAGTTTTCGTTATTGTTACACGTGCACCAATGCGGCACGTGGGAACGAAAGAATGAAATATTCTCTAACAAAGAAATAAACGAAATGAAGAAAATTGCTGCACAATGCGAATGAAAAGGATGTGAAGAAAAACAAGTTTTTACGAATCATTGATCAGAAATTTATTTTCATTTTGCATCTTTTATAAGTGGTCACACTAGTCTCCCACTTGTGTACCGTAAGGAACTTTGCAGATTGGCCAACTTTTGAATTAGAAGCCATTTTAAGAAAACTGAGCATGCGAAATTTAAGAGTTTGCGATGGTTTTGATGATAATGTGTTTTTTATGTTTTCATTGAATTGAGCAAAATGTTTCAATTATGGAGCACGTACGAACAAAGGACAGGTGTTCCATTAAAATATTTTTTCTTCCGAATGAAAACATGCTATTTTTTCATCGTTCAATTTTATTCATAACGTGAGTGTATCACTTGGGTTTTTATAAAGTCTTTTTTCAATATCCAAGCGCTATGCGTAGTTAAAAGTTTCAAAAACTATTTGTGAAAATTGGGAGTTTTACAAATTTTTGATTCATAAAAACAAGAAATTGATTCATGATTCACGAATAATGAATCCTTAATTCCAACCCTGTGTTTGTCTTGCCATGTTGTTCATCTGGAATGTACCAACAGTCTTGATACAGATTCATTTATTCTCGTGTTGAGAAGATTTATTTCACGTCAAGGACGAATCCGAAGTATTAGATCCGATAAGGGAAGTAATTTTATCAGAGCACAAAACGAGTTAACCAAAGCAATGGAAGAAATCGATTGTTCAAAGGTCAACACATTTTTACAAACACAAAGATGCGATGACATTGTATGGAAAAGAAATCCTCCGTACAGCAGTCACTTTGGAGGAGTTTGGCAGCAGCAAATACGCACCATCAGAAGAATACTCTCCAATCTTTTGCAAATGCATAGCCATAGCCTTAATGACAAGTCCTTCCATACATTGCTCTGTGAAGTCGAAACTGTCATAAACTCAAAACTGTTAAACGTAGAAACGCTGAACGACCCGAATAGTCTGTTACCGATTTCACCTAATATGTTACTTACAATGAAAACTAGAGTTGTACCGCCACCGCCAGGAGCATTCGAACCATCAGATATCTATAGTAGATGACAATGGGGCAGAATTCAACACCTCGTTAATGAATTTAGGAATTAATGGCACAAAGAATTCCTGATCGCACTCCAAACCAGACGAAAGAGGCAAAAGCAGTCTCGAAACTTTTCTGTTGGTGACATTGCTTTTCTTGTAATGGAAGCGCCTAGAAACGAGTGGCCGATGGGCATCATCACCAAAGTTTATCAGGACAAATTTGGTATCGTTCGTAAAGTCAAGATTCGAACGAGAACAAACAAGAATTTGTTGCGACTGATAATGAAAATCGTTTTGCTGATCGAAAATGGTTGGTTCGATTCCCCATCAAAGACTTGTGAGGAGCCAGATGTTAATGAACAATTACGTTGTGTTCAATTTTACGTGCTGTGTGCACCCGTATATGTAGTGTTAATGTTGTATTATACTGTTACTCACAGTCGATAGGTTTCTTTGTAGTTGTAGTCAGGGTTCGAATTAGCACGTCGCAATTCGCAATTTGCGAATCCAATTGAAATTTTAGCGAATCAAATGACTGGCAAATGTAGTAAAATTGCGAATCTGTATTAAACTTATCCTTTAAATATGTTTAAAGATTTCCATAATAAACAGTGTCTTATACAAACATAAAAGAGTATTTCCACATGTTTAAAAACAGGTGCGAACATACTTTTGTTTACAAAAATAATTTGGCGCGACAATCCTCACAGGGGAAAACCCTTGTATTGTTCTTTCGAACAATAATTATTCTATTTCTCTCTACGTTCTTTAGATTTTACTTTATCATACAACGACCAAATAGTTTTTCAGTGTAGTTTAGATACGGGCAGAAAGTTGAATTGTCACAATTGAAGCCAGCCCAGGCATGGAAACTTTGAGGACACGATCGTTATCGTTACCGTGTCCTTTACGCAATATTTATGTCAGTAACGATCCCATAATCATATTTCCTTTTTCCTTGATAATCACAAATTTTGTGTTTTTTAATGATAAACTCTCGAAATATTTGTGATTTCCATTATGAGGCACGCGCTAGAACCTAGTTAAGGTGCGCTTTTAATCACGCACATAGATGCTCTTCAAAAACATGCTCAACTTATTATATTAGTTTTCATGGCTGACAAGGCTAATATTAACTGAGTATTCACCAATTTGCTGTTGCTAGGGAGAACGACCGCCGTTGCTAAGGTAATTTTGAAATTTCCTTCGTTATATGAATTCATTTTTTCACCTAACGAAAGAACATGAAAACATAAGTGGTACCAGCAGGACTTGTTTTCGTGTTATTCAATGAAATTAAAAGCATCTTAGTTTCCAGCTCCCTTTACAATCTTGTTTTATTTCGTTAACGTTAGCGTCGTTACCGCTTCGTTGCCAATAATCTAAATCTGCTGAAACGATTTTAGGTTCCGTTAACGATAATTCGTTTCTCATGGTGCAACAAATTTCCATGCTTGAAGCCTGAAATCTCAATGCTCAACGTTGTTTCCTACAAAATAACTGAACAAAAATATTGTGAAGAAAGGCTGTAGATGCTGTTTTAGAGGGTCTAAAGTTCAAAATTTTCTTCATCGCCCAACCATGGTGGGCGACAGGGTTTTTAGGCAAGTCACTGTTCAAACTTTTTTGCGAATCGACTTTTTGTTTCTAATTCGAACCCTGGTAGTAGCTCGTATTATCTGTTGTGAATTCATTCCTGTTTGTATGTGGCTTGTGTGTGGGTCAAGCGTCAGTATAAGGCCACCTATAACTAATCATTCGTTCATAGTCATTTTTTAGGCAAAAATCTTGATTATTTGATTATTTTTCATTTTTATTTTTTTTATTTTTATTTACTTTTTAAATGTTCTTTCTTTCGCAAGGGTGAGTGACTCATAACCAGCATTAGCTTCGATGTACAGAAAATTATCTGATATGGTTTCTTCAAGTGCTGATACGGTTTACAGATACAGTTTCTTCAAGTGCTATTGCTGTCTTTCACATTAACAAGTATTTACAAAAAGATCTAGAACATATTGAATTTATAGAAACAGGGTATTCCATTGCTCCTTTTAAAAACTTGTTATTTATAAAATACAGAACATAAACTAATGGTTTTTTTCAAGGGCGCTTAGTGTGTTCTGTAAACAAATTTGACATTCCGTGAGTTAACAGAAGTTTTATCAACGCAAAATAAAATTCAGAACAGAAGTTTGTTGATATTTTTTAAAGCCGTTGGTGAAAAGCTTATCAACAATTTTTGGTTATGCAGTTTATGAACGTTTATATCGTTTTTCGATTTTACCTCTCCAAGATTATATTGGTTACTTCGCAACAATAAAAGAAGAAAAATCCTACTTTTCCATGATTTTATAACTTTAGAAAAATACCTTAAGGGAAGAAATTGTTTGTGGAAGAAATTTGTGCGGAACTTTAATCCGCAAAAATAAATTCCGCAATAATGAATAAATATTGGTCATCTGCAAAAATAAATTCCGCAAAACATTCGAAATTCTTCATCCACAAAAATAAATTCCGCAAAATTTTTGAAATTTCTTACACGTCAAGAATTGATTTTTCACTTTGCTTTACATAAACTGCAAGTCTCGTCTTTACGAAACGTTTGAAAAATGAAAAAGGGGGTTGAAAAAGGAAAGAAGTCTTGGTTATTGAATATCTAAGGACTTATCTATTACTCTTCGTCAAGCAGCGTCAAGCAGCATCTGCACTTGCGACAGGTTTAACGCTTCCTACTGTTGCTTTTACTTTGAGAAACGATCCTTTTCTTTATGGGAAGTAGACTTTGACTGAGTCATATTCTCAGCTGCTGGCGGTACATTGAACTTCTCTGATCAAAAGACCCAGCTACATTATCTGTTTGTTATAGCTTAGTATTCTTTTTTGATATTTTAACTGATGAAAAATAGATGTTATTCCATAAATCTGCTTTTTCACTTCCAACTAAAGTTTGTATATACCCAGGTACTAAACTTTTTATTAAATTTGTGGCATCCGCAAAAATTAATTCCGCAAAATTTCTTTTGAGGTGTTCATCTGCAAAAATTAATTCTGCAAAATATGGCATTTTTGAGTCATTCATCCGCAAAAATTGCTTCCGCAAACAATTTCTTCCCTTAAGCTAAGTGTCCACTGAAGAAAAATTTGCGCTGCCACAAATGATCATCGCAAAAAAATATTTATTCTTGTTTAGTGGACACACTTTTGGAATCAAAAACACCTACTTATCGTTAATTTCTGTCTCATATATTTTCTGCGATGGGAAAAGAAAAAGTTTTCAATTGCAAAATTTATTCCATCACAAAAAAATCTTGATATCAAAGAAAAGCCGACATAAACAACTGAAAAACAGGCCTGGTCGTAAGAAAATTAGCAGGCGTGTGGTCATCGCACGCCTTAATTGACGATATCAGTTATGGCGTGCGCTCGTGTAAATTTTTGACAGATGTGCGATCAATTTTTTCCAGTTAAGATCAACAATCTTCATTCTGTATGATAATCAAGTCAAATTTGAAATGTGTCACATGTAAAAAATACTGTGATTTCCACGGAGAATGAATTTAATAAAATAAAACACTAAAGATTCGGTACGTAAAAACTTAGCCATAAAGATTAGTTTGACTGTAAATAAAATTTATTCAAACATTAATAAAGAGGAAAAATAAAACCTAAAAATAAAAAAAATATGTACAACTCTCCATTGTTTTGTTTTGAAGTTCAAATGGTTTTTGAATTTAATTAAAGACGTTTCCGTTCCATTAACTCGTCACCACCTGGCTGGCTATTTTTTTAAAATAAAAGATTATTTTTTCGAAACTGCAACCTTGCGCATACTTTTGTAACTTAAAAGAAAGTTAAAAAGAAAGAGAAAACTACATAATACAATTAAATAATATATACATAATAAAATCGCACGAAGCTCCTTCTTTATTCCACAGCGGATTTCGCTGAGTAGACTTATTTTCTACTACCAAACGAATAAAATTTGTGAGCACTGATTTTTAATTCAAAAACACTACCGTATTCCAAAGCGATCGGAGACCACTTCTGAAATGGTAGCAAAGTTTTGTTCCGTTACGGTAAAATTTAATCGTAGCACATGAACAATAACTTTCAACATTTTGGGACAGATTTTTGTTGACTTTTAAATAAACATTTGTTATCACACTTGTCATTACAAGCCAGGCGTGTGATTGCCACACGCGTAAATAAATCTTGGCGTGTGCGGAAGAGGTGTGCGATCGCACGCGCACGCCTCTTACGACCAGGCCTGGAAAAAGTTGAAAAGATCTATTGTTTCAAAGATCAAATCACATCTGCATTTTAAAAATCTAAAAGAAAAATGAATGTGCAAAAAAGCAGCGTAATAGAAAAGTGACTGTGTGTGTGTTGTAAAATAAAAAAATAAGCAATAAGTAATAGTAAGAACAGGTAGAAAAAAGCAACTGAGTTTGTTGGAGTAAGAATCTCTTGCTGACTGTCTGAGGAAATATCCCTGTCTGTACGTTCACGATAAATTTCCTGAATCCAATATATGCAGAGTTTTTTTCCGTTTTTTCTTTTTGTTTAAAAGCAAAGTAACACCGAGAACGCACAGCAATTTGTCCGTGGTTTAGAATTAAAAAGAAATTATTTTTAAAAATTAATTCCTTTCAGTGGACACACATGTAACAGGTGTTTGTGATAGATAATTTGCGACAGAGAATTCGTCCGTCGTAAAAAAATTTGCGATAGTTTCTATTGCTTTCAGTGGACACTTAAGCTGAGTGTCCACCAAAGCTTCACCAAAGCGCCTATGATAAACGCAAATAATTAGATATAAAATTTATCGCCGGCGCCAGAATGTCTGGCGCAAAAACTAAACGCAAACGTGTCCATTGAATTTTATTAAAATGTTTTGAAACGATCAAGTATAGAGAAACATAGCAGAAATGAATTGTGAAGAGGAAAACAAAACGCACTTGATATTTTGCTAGTAATGTTGCTACGAAAAAGACGTCGTCGAAGAACAAATGCTCATAAAAAGAGGGCTTTCTGGGTACAGGATATTTACAAGGACCAAGAAGTGTATGATGCAACAAGACTTTTTAATAAAATGAGAGTTTCGAATAGGGAGGACTATTTCAATTATTTTACTTTTAATTACTTTTTTTCTTCCCATGTTTTATTTTTATCGTTTTTGGCATTATTTTGTCTCACATTTCCACGAGTTTTAAAAAATATCTTAAACGCATTCCCCTATCACAATAGATTTTTTGTTGTTGAATAGCACCACATGCTAAAGATCATCGGCATTTCTTTGACTTCTGAATATTTTTTCGTTATAACCAAAAATAAGAAATGAAAAAGTTTTCATTTCTTATTTTTGGTTATAACCAAAATTTTGGCGTTAAAAATTTGCGCGCGCCTAATTTTTTTTGCGTTAGTTATTTGCGTTAAGGTGTCCATCTACGCGCGAATCTTTTTTTTGGCGTTGATCATTTGCGTTAATGTTTTAGCGCGTTGGTGGACACTAGGCTTTAGAGTGCGTTCACATGAGAGCCGTAGTGAACTCAAGCTGGTTTGAAAATTTAAGCTGTTTGAAATCGGCTTTCTGTTTACATAAGAAATTTCGATACAGTCTTGGCGAGTTTTGTCGAGTAAAAATCGAAACAATAGATTTACTAGTTTCTAGCTCTCTCTACGAGTGCGTTTTTACATTAGAGCCATGCTGAACTCACAAGGGTTTGAGATTTCAATACGGAAAGAAATATTTTCTACACACAATTGAATAAATTTAGCACATTCTGCATTTTTATTTCATATGTCAGCAAAATTTAATTAACATGCGCATGCTTGTTAACACATTTTATGATAAAACAATGAAATGTGAAAACTTTCACACCTTTCCAAGTCGTATCGAAATTTCAAACCTACTTCACAAGTAGGTTTGAAATCATCACGGGTAAAATTTCAGTACGGTCGTTATCATGTAAACAGCGCTGAAGGTTTGACCAGGAGCCGTAGTGAAATAATTACCCATATCGAAACTCGTAACGGGAGGATTGAAATTTCAAACCGGTTTGAGTTCACTAAGGCTCTCATGTAAACGCACTCTTAGCTTTAAGGTAATCAAACTTGATGTGCAATTATTGAATTTTAATTCTGAATGTGCGTGGAAGACTATGAACAAATGATTAATTATAAGTATGTATTTATTAAACTAGTATGTATTTATTATTATTTTATGTTTGTTGATTTGTTTGTTGATATGTTTTCTCTATAATTGCGTTTTGTTTTGTAATAATATAGCCTTGATCATCATTCTCAGGCCTTGTCAGGAGAGGCGTGCGATCGCATGCGGTTGTTCGCATGCCTGTTTCAACGTTTTTTATATGTGGCGTGCGATCGACCGCACGCCTGAAATTTTGTATGTCTGCCTAATGTTTTACAAACAAGTGGGGGACGTTTAAACTTGTGAACCCCAAACACAAGGACTGGCGTTAATACATTAAAGGTTGACTCTCGCAGTCTTAACTTTTCTTGTCTGATAATGTTTAAACCTGAAGTCCTCTGTGGCTAGAGAATAAATTTTTCAATAAGAGAACAAGTGAGGTCGTCAAAGTATAAGAAACGCAGACAAGCAATCTGTTCACGAACGCATTTGATCGTACTTATTTGATGTAATTAACAATTATGAAGGAGAATCGCGCTTTCATAATCTTTGATCTTTTGAGAAAAGAAATGAAAATTCATTCATTATCAAACATTGATCGACCGCACAACGTAAAAAAGTTTCTTCAATAACTTTTGAAAAAAATGATCATTCATTTTCATTCATTTTAAGACTTGACGATAGTATTCCCAAAAGCTCTCAGCTGTCTTTGAAAATATTTAGCATGAGAAGAAAAAAATTTTAAGTGCTTCATTCAAAAAAATATCTATAAGCAATGACAGGTGACAATTTCTGTTTCAATATTGCGAAACATGCTGCAACGTGATGTGATATAAATTGATAAAAACGTTTTCGAATGTAAATTTCATATTCGACTTTTTAAATAACACATGAAAGAAATTATGTATCTCTTTTCGTTGTGGTCGATAACGTCATCAAAAACTTCTTTTCAAGAAGATTAATAAATAGAAAAAACTTTTTTCATGAACAAGATTAATAAAAGCCTTTTTGATATATAACTGGTACTTTAAAATAAACAAATATTTAAATAAATTCCGCTGCATCTAGACAGTGCCAGCTGTTTTTTTTACGTTACAAGAACGAATGTATATAATCTTTTTAAGCTTCGCACTCCATCACACGCCTAAAAATTAGATGTCGTGTGATAATCGCACGCCATATTTTTGAAGTTTTAAATTCAGGCGTGCGGTAGTCGCATGCCGGCCTTTTTCTTCCTGACAAGGCCTGATTCTGGTTGTTTATTTGTGCCATAACATGTATCTAGGACTAAATGTTTTATGATGCAGCTTCATTTTTGCTTTGTTTTGACTTTATAGACCTTTTAGACGAAGGGTGTTGCTGATTCTATTTTTTCGATATTTACATGTTTGGGGGGCTATAAGTGATTTGAATGTCATTCGAACAAAATGTAAACACTAAACACTATCCTATCGTTTTGAAAACATGGGACGATGTTTCAAATCAGACAACTTCACCAACTGGCTCCAGAAAATTGACAATCTCACAGAAGGATGCTGCAAAGGCCATCAATGAAGTGGATGATCATTTTAAAGGGCTAGGAGATGAAGATGTAGGAGAAGAGGCTATTCAGACTTTGAATGCTCATCACTACTTAAAGGAAGGTTTGCTGACCAAATCAACACTAACATCTCTAGTAACCACACCACATGGTAAACTAACAACTGAATGAATGAACTAAATGAATGAAACAAACACACCTGTGTTTATTGACCTGTTTTATAATTTAAAAAGCTATTGTTCAAAAAGCTATTGTTCAGTTTGAAGATCCTTCTCACAGGAGTTCTGCAGAAATAAGAGCAAAGTAATTATATATACTCAACTATAAATGTTGACATTGCGAAAAAAAACCCAGGGTTTAAAGCTGTTTGAAATTATGGAAAAAACTAGAATCGCACAGCTTCCAGAGACATCGCCCCCTCCCCCTGGATCCCCTGCAAACTGCCTTTAAACTCAATCTTCCAAAGAAAAACGGTAGTACCTAAAAGTGTTTGGAAATATGCCTGGTCTGCAAAATATCATTTTGCAACAACAGGATTTTTGTAGAAGGTTTTGAAGTTGAAACTCTACATTATCCAGATGTCTGGAGTAAAGAGCAGATGGAGTTTTTTAGTCTTGCAGGACAGGATGAAAATTATCAGGCAGTTTTTGCACTGTGATGGCATGACATTTTGTCCTGTCTTGGGGCAAGAAGAAAATCAACCTGGGATGGTTTCTGTTATTGTTTATATAAAAATTTTAATTAATGTGCATTTATGTGATCATATGAGCAGAAAAATAAATACAGTAAGAATAACATAAAAACTATAGGGTGAAAATGTATTGTCTCGCTGCTCAGGAGATAAAAAGCTCCATATAATCAGCCCTTCAAGGCACATTTACGCTTTAATCAGTGGTTTTAAAATCTTATTGGTATTCTTATAAACAATACAATCCTACTGTTTTACAAATTTACAACTTAAGAAAAGATTTGTAATTTAAGTCTTCATAATTCAAAGAAAGAGAGAAATGCAAGGTTGGGATATTAGTAATTGCTTTACGAGGAAGGTTCTAAATCAGCTGCTTACATCTTAGTTTGCATCATCATCATTTCTAGTATTACTAATTTATTCTACGAAGTGGATATTCGTCCGCACTTTTATTATTATGTATATAATAAAAGTGCGGACGAATAATTTTAAGTTATTCGTCCGCACTAATTTACGGCATATAATGTGTTAGACGTTCTTTCCTAACTTTTAACAGATTCTTCTAATTCTGCAATTGTAAAAAAATGAACCCCGGTCGCAATCTCTTTCACCATAGTGCAATCTTATTCACAAGCTATACCACTTTAAGCACTTTAAATATATTTGAATTATCTTCTAACGGATTTTATGGCACTCACTAAAGGTGCGGACGAATAACTTCAAAATTATTTGTCCACACTTTATATAAGTGCGGACGAATATCCACAGCGTTTATTCTACCCTTACTAGCAACTGCCAGAAAACAAAAGTGCGACAGATCTCAACACAAGAGCTAGTTTCTTTCGTTTAAACCTTATGCAGTAAAAGCATCGCACCTCTTTGACACCACCTTGGTGTTGCTGTGCCATTGCAAGCAACATACCATCGAATCTCTCTTCCTCCATTGTCGCTTAAATGCGAGTTGGAGCTGAAATTTTGGAGCTGTTGTAGATTTGCTCACGTTTGATACTGTTATCCAAGAAAAGGTTGAGGCGCCGACTTCCTAAGATTTCAAAAGAAACATTCGAACCAATTGATCTGACAATCTAAAATGTTCTGATTGGCTGTATTCGCGATTTACAGGATTTCTGCTTAACAGCCAATACGATTCCTATTTAATATGATGCGCCAGCGAAGCCAATCGACAAAAAACGTGTTTTCAACATGCTTGTAAAATCACTTGAGTAATTTCCCAATTACAAAATGCTTCGAACGAGAATTACGCAGAAGGTTTTTTCACCAAGCCTAAGAAATGCTGTTAGGATTGCAAGGTCCAAATCAAAAAAGCCAACAACTTCATATGTTGTCGAACCAACCACAATGAAAATACAAAAATTTCAACCAGAAAAAGAATCAATGGAGGGAGCACCACTTTTTGTATCAAAATATAGTACAAAAGGATTCGTCATACAGGGAAATAAAGCTTTTGGTCCTGTAGCTATTTTACCATCATCTTATTATTCCTGGAGAGTAAAATGTGCTGAAGATATTACAGTAGAAAGTTTGCAGCTTTTTACTGTATATGATCCTAAAATAGAAATGCTAGTTATTGGAACAGGTGAAAAAATTGTGAGGCTATCTCAAGATGTACATAAATATTTAAAGAAACATAATATCCTTGTGGAAGTGCTAGATACACCTAATGCATTATCAACTTATAATTTCTTTGTTGAAGAAAGAAGACCAACTGGTGCAGCTTTATTGCCCCCTGAACACATTCCGTTTTAATTTGTATTTCTGTTTTACAGTAATATAGTGATGTATGAAATTTTTTCCCCTTCTGTCGGCTGCACCATTATGTTCAGATAAAGTCTTAATAAAATTCCATTAAATTGTAGAGACACGTATATTGATTATTTTATATTTGAAATATATTATTATTATATTATTTTATATTTGAAATATTCATTCACCCATATCACATTGACAATAGGCTGAAACAGTTAAGAAAAGCTGTCTCCTACTACGATAGATACAATATTGATATCATGACTTTTATTTTGTTATTGAATAAATATAAAGGGGCAAAAGGTATTAACAGCTCAGTTATTAGTTGAGTTACCACTGGACAAAAATTAGACAGCTAGAACAAAAGAACTATTAACAATAACAAAGAACCATAAAAATCTGCCTTTCTTTAGAGACATACAAAAAACAATGAAATTATCTAATAGACTTGATATTCGACATATTGCTGTTATTTTCCTGTTATTACTGATACTGTATTGGTTGCTGTTACCCAGGGAGAAAAATGTAACTCAAGCAGATTTAGACAGTAAAGTTGTGAACAAAGTAAGTGTTTATATAGTTGATTTGAGAAATACATTCACCAGGTTACCGTTGGCTATGCAAACAATTATGTTATCCTTCAAGACATGTATAACTGTTGAAATTTAATCATGGTCAAAAAATTATTGTGTGTAGAGTAAAACCTGTCTGAAAGACCACTTCCATGTATGCTATCATTCTGATAGCAAAACTGATTATGTAGGAATGTTTATGTAGAATGGCCTGTTAGTTCCAGGTTCCAGTTAGTTTCATACAAAGCCATTTACTTATTAATTTGATTATTCATGGTTTTCTATCACAACTTTTATTAAACATTTAATAGCATGCAGAAAATTAAAATGCAGTTGGCATTAAACTAAACTATCGACTCACTTTCAGTTTGTGGAACATTTTCAATTCATGCTTCGAAATGATCAATGAAATTTGTGGCAGAAATCAATGGATAATCATAGACACAGTTAAGCTTTATCTTGAATTTTTTTAATATTGCACTAAATCATTCATTATTATGTCAGATAACGTTTTTTTATTGTTCTGAGTTGTGATTTTCCTGTGGCAAAAAAGAACCAAATTATTTTTTGTGAAGATGTGACCATCATAATGTTATAGGTGAAAAACAATATTTAAACAACTATATATCAACAACTTCAGATACAAACAAAAATTGTAATCAGCGTTCCAATTAAAATTCCAAAGTTGATTCGTGAAACTTACGAGCGAAGCGAGTAACGTTCAAGTGTCAAGCTCAAAACGGAGCTGGGCGGATCTGAGCTTCCAATGAAAATTTTGGGGGTTCTAAATGCTTCTAATTCCCTTAAAATTGTGATTTTTCTTTCATTGTAACAAATTTCATCAACCTCAATAAAAATATGATAACATGAAAAGAATTATAACTAACGTGCATAAATCTAATTGCATCTTTGAAAGAACAAAGTTACATGTTTTCCAGTAAACTCATTCGCTAGAGACAAAACAATAACTACAGGATGTCTAATCTATTTCGAGTTTCAAAAAGTATAATAATCGCGACGAAAAAAACAACGAACAAAATATCAACCAGTTAGAAAATAAACTATACATAGGCACTGTAAATTGAGTCTTTGAAGTTTTAAACAAGTTAACCCATCATTCGAATGATTCAAATGTCTCATTTTCACTGTCTTCAAGATCAGACGTAACAAGTCTGTCTAAGTCAATGTACAAGCTACTTTGACCGTCGTTACCTTTGCTTCTTTTCCCATACTTATGTGGGCCTGCAGTAAGACGACGGACCTTATCGGCAAACCACGCGTCAATTACATGATCTGGCTCAAACTCGGAAATATCGGGACCTTCTTCGCCAACACGTAAACAAATGTCAAGTCTCTTACGACTCAAGCGATTTCGAGTATCTGTTTTTACGCGGTTCATCTTCGAAAATACCTGTTCGACTTTAGCATTTGTAAACGGAACTATCAGCATGATTTCGAATATGTGGAGAATATTTCTGCACTCTTCTTTCACTAATTCAGTGGTAAAAACTTTCTTCCAAATGTCAAGGTACTTGACTTTACGGCGATCTTGATTTTGTACGAGGGGAATAACATGTGTTTTCAAAGTTAGCCATTCTAATTCGATCTTGTCTACATCACAATTATTCTCGCGCAAGAGATGTTCAAAATGACTTTTCAATGACTTAGTTGCTGCATTACCAAAATTTGCAGTGTCTTCCTTTATTGGCCATGTAAATGTATCAAGGAGTGTCTCGATGTTACTGAATATTAGTGAGTCAGTAATGCTTTCAAATCTTTCCACAACATTATCAGAAATGTTTGAAACTGTTTGAAGGTAATGATTACTGAGACTCTGTTTGGCTCGATTAAATCTCTTTAACTGAATTCCCTGATAAAAATGCTTTCCATTACTATTCGTAGTAATGCTTTTCAAAAATTTTGTATAATGAGTAAGAACTGAGCCTTCTTTGACAGCCTCGTCTAATACAATTAACAATTTCGCCATCGTCCATGTAAATTCTTTTATTCGCTTTATAACTTTCACAGGGTTGTGCAAATCTTGTTGCATAGCAACACTGATTCGTTTTATGGGTGATAAAATGTCTAGATATATTGACATGTACATTGGGTACATGGTATCAGTCCATTTATTTGCATAGCCCTTAAGTTCTGCTCGTTTCTCGGACTTGGAGTCGGTGTGTGCCAAACTTTCTAAGTGTGTCATATAAGGACCATAATTTTCTAGTACCTTTTCCATGGCTCGGTATTTATGATCGATCCACCGAGTGCCGTGAGCTTTACCAGGCTTTGGAATACAATGTTCATAGGCTTCACTTAGTTCTTTTAATTCTCTGTACCGCTTTGGACTCTTTTGGTACAGGTAATAAAGTTTCATTAACATATTTTCAATGTTAGCGAAGAAGGAGTTTTCAAAAGTATCTTTTAAGGCTAGTTCCAGACGGTGATTGAAACAGTGAACAACCTCTAACCACGGGGCATTGTCTTTTATTAATTTTGCAAGCCCTTTATACTCCCCCATGTTAACACTGGCACCATCACAGTTTAAGTCCAACTAAAGCCTTTTCAAAATTCAAAATGCCAAATCTCTCAAAGGCTGTGACGATACTTTCTCGTAATCCTTCAGCATTAGCGTTATGAACATTTTCTATGCTAAAAAACTTTGTCTTGTGGACGCCTTCATCAAGAAATAAAATATATATAGCTTCTTCTTCAGTGTTACTGGCGTCTGTGCTACCGTCACAGCGCACAAAATAACGGGCGGTCAACGGTCATTGACCGCCAGAATCTCACCTTTGAACGGCAAACTTTTCGTTCAGCCGTTCTTCCTGACCGCCATGACTTAAGAATGTGAAGAGCGAGGCAAGCTAATATGGATGAAAATCTACTTAGCTCAATGGATTAATCAAGTTCCGCTTTCGTCATGTTATTTAAAAATTTAATGATCGTGATTCATTTGCAAATATATCTTCGAACTAACAGCTGTCTTGTACATTTTGTTTCAACAAAACATATTTGTTCGCGTTTATATTTACTTTCTCATTCATTCAAATTCCCACACGCGGCCTCGTTCGAAAATATTTTCTTTTAGAATGTTCGAACGTTTTTTGTTCTATCATAATATGGAAGAATCATTTGTTAAGTAGATTTCACAATAAAATAATCTTGAATTTTGAAAATCGTTGCTTGTCAGTTATATATTTCAATCGTCAGTTATATTTCAATCGTCAGTCGCTCGTTATTTATATTTAAATCATCGTTAGTTATTTCGCTCGTTATTTATATTTAAATCATCGTCAGTTATTTATTCATCATATCAATAATCTAAACGTGGTTTCATCGTATTCAAGTTGCGAACATGCGGTATAATTGTTTCACATCTCTTTTCTCTTTTGTAACAAAATAACTTTGTTTATGCACATAAATAACTTTCTTTGAAAAAGCAGCTGCAAAAATGATTATTTTACCTGTAGATTCGTTTTAATAAATAAATGAACTGAAACGCATTTGCCACATGGCTAGTTTTGTTTTTATTTTGTGTTATGATCACGTGATCATAATATTTACGTTTTTCATCCGTCAATAGACTCTTTTAACCTGTGAAAGATAGAAACTTCATATCGAAAATATCACAGTATACATTATGCTTTGTGAGCAGGCTAATGAAGCAAATGAGAAAGAGTACAAAAACAGTACAAAAACAGAAACTTTTTGTTTTGAAATTTGACCGTCAGAATTTCAGCTCTGACCGCCAAAATAGCGATGTCAGCGGTCATCATCACCGTCGGACAAATTTGAGTTATTTTGTGCGCTGCCGTCATTTAAAATGGAATAATAAGTGGCATGAAGTAAGTCTTTTTTCAAAGATTCCATGGTTACTTTTCCAATATAATCGCCGAACAGTGCCCCTGCATCAGCATTAGCATAACTACGGCTTATCTTATTTTCCAGAAGTTCAGGCACACGGTTTTTTTTTTGAAGCTCCAATAGTTTAGGATAGTCACTAAATGGTCTTTCTTCCTTAATCAGGTGATAAACTGTGTTTATCTTAACTATAAGTCCAGCACGATCTTTAGGATCCAATTTCAGGAAACTTCTTGAGATAGCAGAATTAGCTACCACACTCTCTCTGTAAACGTCTGCACCTAATTCACTTCTAAGTTCTAAATCTTTAGCAGATAAATGTGTGGTGGACTTTAAATGTTTAATGACGCTATCTTTCGCAACACTTTCAGAGCCTTTGATCCGATTGTCTGAAAAGTTTTTACAGTTTTTTATTCTTTGTTGCCACTTGCAACATAAATCACAGTGGATACGACAAACTTTTCCATCTTTCAAATCATACGACAATTTACAATTCAGCTCGTTTTCCCACTTTGTCAGATTTTTTATAGAAGTAGATTTAAACTTTTTTCCTTCAGCCATTACGATTTCTTCTTAGATTTTACGTAGAATGCAAAGCACAAATGAATCTATTGCATTGCTTATAAAAGCTCTTCTTCATTTTTACTTTACTTATTATAATTTGATCATTATGGGAAATATTTTTAAGCACGCCGAAGGAGTTTTTCTCCAAATTGTTAAGATCACACAATAAACATGTACACCATGATACACGCCGGATGTAATAGGCGTACTTTGGAAAAATTTTCTTTCGAAAGATTTTAAATTTTTCTTTCCGTATTAATTTTTTCTTTAAAACATTTTAAATCTTTTATTTCTTTTGTAAAATACGAACGTTTTGTATTTGTGAAGACTTTTTCTTTTCATATAAATGATAGACAAGACATTGCGTGACTTTGTCTGAAAGAAAAAGTTTAATCTTTCGAAAGAAAACTTTTACAGGTTTTGTGTACCTGTCTTAAGAAAACAATGTCAAAAAAGATCAGTGCTGAAGTAATTACGAACGATTTCTTTTTTAAATCAAACATTATATGAATAACGTTTTTAAACATACGTAAATCGCGAATCTATTCATCACGTGGGTAAACATGGTAGGCAACTACGATGATTTGTCATCTACACTAGCATTAGAAACAACGTCAATCAGTTAAAACCACTTAATATACTTAATATACAATATACTTTCTAAGAACCTTACTGCTGGGAAAAGCAAAAAACAGTTCGCGATTTTTTCTGAATATCACGAAATATGGTTCGTGAAAGTTGGAAAATGATTCGCATTTCGCGAATCGCGAATCCTTAATTGGAACGCTGGTAATCAGTAATTATGATAAAAATTCTTTTTGAAAACAATTCATCAATGCTATCTTAATAAATTTATTTCTCATAGGACAAACTTCCAAAAGAGAAGTCTCAAGAACTCCATTTGAAAGAAATAGCTAGATTGAAAATAATTATTGAAGATTTAAGACGAAATAATGAAGCTGAGGTGTTAACACTTAAAGAGGAAAATAAAAAACTCAAAATATTGAGTAAAGACTCCCGTAAAGAAACAGAAAGATTAAACCAAGCATCAAAAAGCACAGAATCTAAGGACCAAGCTGACAGTATGAATAAACTTGATCAAAGGATTCGTGAAGTGTCTGCCATGAGTGATAAACTAGCGAAGGAAAATGCAGATTTGAAAAAGGAACTCCATAAAAAGAATGAAAAATATCAGGCCTTTAAGGGACTGAAGCTCGTTCATCTGGATTTAAAAGGTGCACCACCAAAAATCAGTTATTTGCTGCAGTTTTTAAAATTGATGAAAAAATATGGTGGTGATGGTGTTTTGATGGAATATGAGGATATGTTTCCGTGGAAAGATGATCTGAAAGTTTTAGCTTCTGAAAATGCCTACTCAGAAGATGAAATAAAACTGTTTTTAAACGCAGCTGAAAATGAAAAATTAGTTGTTATACCATTGATACAGACATTTGGACACTTAGAATTTGTATTGAAACATAAAGTATTTGCTAACTTGCGTGCAAATAAGGAAGTGACAAATTCTGTTTCTCCTTTGAATGAAAAATCAAGAGATCTTGTAAAGAAATTGATTGATCAAATAATTGAGCTGCATCCAGGAATTCAGTGGATCCATCTTGGTGGTGATGAAGTGTGGAACATGCGAACATGTGATGGATGTTTGAAAGCTAAGATGGACGACAGTGACCTTTTTCTAGGCCATATGCGTCCAATCCTTGAACACGTTCAATCAAAGAAAACAAGGGACAGTAGATCGATGAAACCAATAATCTGGGACGACATGCTGCGAAAGTGGCCTGTAAAAAAGTTGCAGGAAATCAAGAAGCTAGCGTTGCCGATGGTATGGGCCTATGTTTCCAATCTTGATAACTACCACCACTTTCCTGATGGGATGTGGAATCGATATGCTGATGCTTTTGATGAAATCTGGATAGCAAGTTCATTCAAGGGTGCGCTAAAACCTTGGTCCAATTTTGTTCCTGTTAAACAGCATATTGATAATCACCTGTCGTGGTTAAAACTCACTGACAAACTTTATCAACAAAATGTGACTGTGTCTGGTATTGCAATGACTGGCTGGAGCAGATTTGATCATTATGGGCCATTGTGTGAATTACTACCATCGGCAATACCAAGTCTAGCAATATGTCTACGAATTCTCCAAAACGGTGCTTATAATAACGAACTGCACCAAAAAGTTTCTGCAGATCTTGGCTTCAATGATACTTTCAAAATTGGCATAACAAACTTTAAAGGTTACCATCCAGAGATGGGCAACTTTCTTGGTGCACACATATATCGTTTAGTTGGGCTGGTCGAACATGCAATTGGCTGGAAAGACTGGTCTAGTGTGCGAGTGATAGGATGGACAAGACCATTCCAGATAGAACGGCTGCATCTTAGTTTTTATGCACTGAATACCACTATCATTGGTTTGCACAAAAGTTTGGAACTTTTGTCCGAAGCAAAGAATATGGCTCCTAAAATTCTGAAGGAAGTTTATGATGGTTACGTTGTATCTGAGTGGATTTTGGATAAAATTGATTATCAACTTATTGAAGCTGAAAAATCAATCAAGCATGTGAAAGAAGTTTTGTCGAAACTAGCTAAAGCTTGATTCATTACACTTAAAATCTTAACTTTTGGATTTGGGTCCAAATTTTGTCTTTTGAAAACTCAACACATACGGTGCCTAATAGAGAGATGTATTTGTTTATCTAGTGCATACCTGTTAAGTGAACGCTGGATAAATTTTATTGGGTCAAATTGCAAAGTGGTAACCTTAAGTGACAATATACGAAGTATGGCTGTAATCTTTTTATATGCATTTCATATGAACTATAAATACATGACACTATAATATTTTGAGGAGGACTCCCTTTATTAGATTTGGTTAGTTAACAGTCATCAAAATAATCTCTTGAGTTTTTGCTGTTGGTAACGGACGGAATTTGAAAATGAATTCTAACTTATGAATTTCATTTTTATTAAAATATATATTTATTTAAAACTATATGTATATGAACCTGACAGTGGCATAAGCTGAAAAGCTGAGTTTTGAATATATATAATTTTAATAAATCTACAATAGCAAATTTATCAATAATTTCACTTTTTGTCTATGAGTTTCATAAATTTGAAATTGTAAAATTACAGTGCACTATGACTTATTAGGACTATCATGTATGTCAAACATTTCATATACAACGCTTACTTTGGACAAATGCTCATTCCATAATCAGGGTTGTTAAACCTCTGCTGCTGTGACTTGAAGTGATTGCTTTTCCACATATTAAATTATTAACTTACGGTGATCAGGCCTTATTATAATCTCTTGGCATCAGAGAAATCTAAATTGACGTTTTGTGTGCATTTTCTGTGATTCCATCCGTTACTTGGTCTCTTATTGGCTTCAGGTGATGTGTGCTACAATAAAAATTGATTTTTACCTCCTATCAAATCTTTCGGTTACATTAAACATCTTTAGCAACATATTTGCCAACTTGTTCTCTTCAGTTACCAAAACAATTTGCAATCTGATCCTGCTTTAATTGAATGGCACTAAATCAGTTCTGGCATTCCCTTGAAAAATCAAGGAGTTGAGGTAAAAATGATGATGAAACAGTGTGTTGAAGTCCATTGGGGCAATCTGTATTGTAGTGATTATCACTCTCGTAAACCATCTTTTTGTTAACTACCAGTAGTGTAAAATTAGATTGATGAAGAATAAGTGGACCGTTTCTCCAGTCTAATATTGGGATGATCTGCCTATTATTGTTTGAAGATTAACATGATTTTTTGAATCTTGTGATTGAACTCTACAATAAAAACTTGTGGTTTTTAATGATAAACATTTTTAGGAATAGGTAAATTGCTTTCATGATGAGAAATGAAATTGTGATGTACAGGTCCTGGAATTCCTTGAATTCCTAGAAAGTCATGGATTTTTTTTTGTCCTGGAAAACTTCTTGAAACAGACTCAAATTTCCCATTTTTTCCTTGAAATTTTCTGGAATTCCTGGAAATTTCAGATTTTTCCTAGTTTTAAGCCTAGTGTCCACCAACGCGCTAAAACATTAACACAAATGATCAACGCAAAAAAAAAAGATTTGCGCGTAGATGGACACCTTAACACAAATAACTTACGCAAAAAAAATTAGGTGTGCGCAAATTTTTAACGCCAAAAAAAGTTTTCATTTCTTATTTTTGGTTATAAGGAAAAAATATTCAGAAGTCAAAGAAATGCCGATGATCTTTAGCATGTGGTGCTATTTAATAACAAAAAATCTATGTGTAAGGGAAATGCGTTTAAGACAATTTTATAAATCAAGGATAGAATAGATAGATAGAATAATGCTGTTGAGCCAAAAACGATAAAAACATGGGAAGAAAAAAAAGTAATTAAAAGTGAAATAATTGAAGTATTCGAAACTCTCATTTTATAAGACTTGTTGCATCATACAGTTCTTGGTCCTTGTAAATATCCTGCACCCAGAAAGCCTTCTTTTTATGAGCATTTGTTCTTCGACGATTTCTTTTTCATAGCAATGTTACTAGCAAAATATCAAGTACATCTTCCTCTTCACAATTCATTTCTGCTGCTATGTTTCTCTATACTTGATCGTTTCAAAACATTTTAATAAAATCCAATGGACACGTTTACGTTTAGTTTTTGCAGCCAGACATTCTTGGCGCCGGCGATACATTTTATATCTAATTATTTGCGATTATCATAGGCGCTTTGGTGAAGCCTTGGTGGACACTCAGCTTTAATGTTTCATTGAAGTTATATATATGTATCTTAAGTTATTTACTGAGTATGTATCAATGATGTTTCTTCAGTAACTACACCCCTAATGACTCTCACTTTTTTATTTCAATAAGTTTTGATGCTCTATGATGCACATTTAATAATTTGAGATTTATGAATGAGTGTTTTGCCATCATGGTGTATTTTTTTGTGTTCAAAAGTTATTTTTTGCTGTTTTTTCATTTTCTATCTTTTCAAGTTATCCTTGAATAGTTGGTGATTTTCCTGGAAATGTCCTGGAAAAATCCTGGAAATTTTTGTTCAAAAATTATGTGGCCACCCTGTAATGTGTGTTGCCTTATCTTGAATAATTCATCAAAAGAGAATTTTGACATGAAATTGTATGGCTGTGTTTAGTGTTTCGGTTTTCACCATCCCTTTTTTTCTTCATCCATTTAAATGTTTCTTTTACAAGCATTGTGTCATTCGCCCTCAATACTGTAAGATGACCTGTTACTTAAATGTATAATTCCCTATGTGATGCTTCGATTCATCCTATTGCTATTTTGTTTTTAGTGAAAGGATCTATCAAGCAATCCTATCAGTGGATCTTATACAATTGGTTTGATAAAGGGTTTTCAACAAGTAATGCTTAAGACAGAAAGAAGCAACATATTTATTAGTTATGTCAAGGATGCAGGTTTCCTTAAAAACAAATTCATTTGTCTGAATGTGTAAAATACTAGAGTTAAATGGCTTGTTATTTTACTGTTGCCTTTAACCAGATCTTTTAGTCATTGTGCAGTTGAAACAATTGCTTTGGTGTGCACAGTATTGCCAAGATTACAGCTGCATTATTGCGAGAATGCTGTTACGCATCAGAAAACCAGGTTTCCTTTGCGTTTCCATAATCAATTAAGTCCTTATTAGCAGGGCAGCATAGAAACTACATATGGCCATACGATACGAATTGATAGAAACTATATGGTTAAGAACAATTAACAAGTTTGATACTTTATTTGATTTTATTTAAACTTCCAGTTTCAGTTTCTAGTGAGACTTTCCAGCTTTACGTGATGATGATAACTGTAGGCACACAATTTAGACCGTTGCATGTTTTGTAAATTTTTTAAATATCTGGTCTATAGAGTAACAGATCATTGTCTGTACAATAATAGATTAGAACGATTAATTGAAAGTTCTCCTGTCTATTTAAGTCAATCTATTGGTTATCTGTAATGCTAGTTTTATTATTGTCCGGAAAAAATAAGTTGTTGGAGCATCTAATGACTAATGATCTAATGCTAATGACTATTGCTAATGACTACTGCTAATGACTATTGCTAATGACTACTGCTAATGACTACTGCTAATGACACGATATCAACATGGGCATTGAGAGATGCTGCTTGATGGCTATTCTCAATTATATTTTAATCTTGTTTGTTTGCTATTTTGATATTATTTAGCTACTTGTTTCAAACCCATTTCGTACTATTCCAATGAGAGATGCCCACTGCTGACATCAGCGCAGTTTCGCTTCTATCTATAACACTTCATTATCTTTAAGTTCATTTTTATTATGTAGTTAATTAACCACCAAAGTGGGTAGACCTATCTATCTGTTACAGATATTGTTAGCTTTTAGTTCATTGATACTTATTCACCATCATTACCATTCAATCTTTGTGTATGAGCACGTCTTACTTGAGCTTTTACAAGTGTTCAATTTAATGCTATAATATACACTTTATATATATAATTATAATCTATCTTTCTTTAGGGACTTACAAAAAACAATGAAATTATCTAATAGACTTGATATTCGACATATTGCTGTTATTTTCCTGTTATTACTGATACTGTATTGGTTACTGCCACCCGGGGAGAAAAATGCAACTCAAGCAGATTTAGACAGTAAAGTTGTGAATGATGTAAGTGTGTTTATAGTTGATTTAAAAAATACATTAAATATCCAACAGGTTACAGTGTCCTTCAAGAAATGTAAAATAACTGTTGAAATTTAATCATGGGCAAAAAAAAAGTTTCATTACGTGAAGAGTAATACATGCTTTTTTTATATAAGCATAGTGAAATTTCGTTGAGGGTGAAGTTTACCAAAAAATAAGGGTGAAATATTCTTAATGTATTTTTATATATTTCCCCATAGGGCGAAATATATGTTAAAACGGGCATTTCCTTCTCCTTCTCCTCCGTTCACTTTTAGCCGCGGTTCAGTATTGAATTTTGGCCTAGCCAAGATAGATAAGAATATAGGCTAGTCTTCAGTGAAGTAGTACGCCATTTTAGTCAGTCAGTGAAGACGGGTAGTGGAAGTTTTTTGCTTTCTGCTAGCTTTTAAAATGATTCAATAGATTAAACGTTGGATGATGGAAATAAATCGTTTTAGTTCAGTGTTGTCCTTAAAGGTTTTATAAAAACTTTTGAATGAACGTGTAAAAAACAGAGAAAAAGTGATACCAATGTCGTGCATATGTTTTGTTTTTGTTTACAATAATATTATGATGACTGCTTATTAAATGCTTGGAACAGTAAAGCATTGAAGCTGTGGTTTCAGTGCAAAGGCGAAAATTCATTACTAAAAGCCAGGCTTATCACATTTTTTATTTTTATTTTACATCCTGATATAATGTAGCCAACTGAACTGTGATTGTGAAAGCACACATGATGGATGATGTACTGACAACAACAAGAAACCCTTTTTGTATGGAAAACAATTAGTTCAACCAGTTATGTACAAATGTGATGTAGTATATGCAATAAGAAGTTCAGAAAACCATTGCGTATAATATTTTTACGCAGGATTGAGACACATCATAACTTGAAAAAGAATCTGGTTGGCTTAGTGTGCTTCCCTGGATAGTCGTTTAATCTAATAACAGAAACATAATTTACCATTGATTAATTCCATGATATATCTTTTGGTATATATATATATGATATTTTTATTATGTAAAAATATATGCAATTTTCCTTACTACGATCAAAGAGCATAAATCAAAACACAATCCAACATAACAGTTTGTAAATTAAATCAATCCAGAACACAATTTTCTACTTTCAGCTATATACGTAGTGATTTGGTTATGGTTGTGTATTTTCTCTATCAAAATCTGTTGTTTTCCATTTGGGATTTATAAATGTTGTTTTTATTACTACATATATATAATAGATAATGGGTTGTGAACATATTTTTTTGAATCACAGATGTTTATTCTGAATACTTGAATTTGATTTCATATAATATCACTTAATAAACCCCATCTCATTTTTGAAAAACTCTTCTTTCCTAACATGAAATGCTACACATAATATTTGTTAGTAGAGATTTTGATTGCTTTTGATAGTTATTTGCTTATATATGTCTATCCCAGTATTTTAAATACTATTGACAATTTTCTTTTCTTCTTTTGGACACCTGTATACGAATTTGATTGTATAATGTAAGTTTAGTCGAGTTACCGAAGGCAATTTTTCTGTTGTGATACATTGTTTCCAGTGATTTTATGGTATAAAACCATACGTTTATTATAATGAAATTGCCTTATAAATTTAATTTAGTCATTTATGAAAGAAACCTTAAACCATTTGACCATGAACATGTTCCTTTCATTGTAAGTTCAAAATAAGTTCTTTTGTGGTATTGTTCCACCCTGATTACTATGAACACCCTCTTCATCTGAGTATCAGGTTGATGTTAGTTATACCATTGTATAATTATTTAATGATACATTTTTCTTGTGGCTATCGATGTACACACAATAATTGATAAAATTTTCGCAACTTTGGGGAAATATATAGTCGCATTTTTGCGAATCTTGTTATATCTTAGAATAAGATTCCCGTTCTGTGTCACATGTTTGCAAAATACAATAGTTATGTTGCAAACTGATTAAGGACAGCTGTTTGATCTTTATATATCTCAATATTGCAGGTATTTTTTTTTTCGTTTTGATTTGTACAAAAATTTGTTTTGAAATTTATCGTCTTCGATCGCATAAACTTCTATGCAACTAGAACAATGGGTATGGGATCGTTTTGCTGCGACCAACCGTTACGGAGATATCGTCGATCAAAACTTTTGATGACGTCATAGACCCGTCCACAACAAAGATTAGACCCAAATTTTTCGTGACCCCCTCGACTGCATCGGGGACCCTAAAAAACGTCAGTTATCCCTATTGGTTACCGAGATGACTTACCCTAAACGTCGCATTCGATTAGGGTCTCAATACAATGGTTTCACACTGACGTCGCACAAAATAAACTAAAATAGTTACTTTCACAACTCATCTACCATTATGCATGACAGACAGAGAATTGGTTGGGTTCACGAAAAATAAAATCAAGGATTTGGCAATAATAAGTGTACCCATGTTGTAACTGAAGCAAGCTGTGATGGAGTTAAAGATGAAAAAACACAAACTGAAGTTGTTTATTCCATAATTGTTTTAAAACTATTGGGTAGAATTATTTTCATGTATTCTAGCAGGATTTGCACAAATCTTATTATACTAATTCGCGATGATTCATTGATTAAAACTGGTAAAAAAAATTTTAAAAATTCTGATGATCGCATAAAACCACGTCGAGGCGAGAGACACTTTTTTAATGTTACGTAATCTAAGTGTGACATTTAATTAAACTGACGTTTTTTAAGCCAATCAAAACGCAAGAAATTATTTTTTCGCCATTTTGATTGGTTGTCGAAAATCAAAAATTGATAGCAACGGAATTCGTTACTAAATTTGTTGTTACTTGCCATTTTACTCACAACATACGTTTGGTGAGTTTATTTACGTACTTAAAATGCATAAAAGGCTTATTATTAACGAAAGATTTACATCACATTCAACATAAACAGTTCTTGTAAATAAAGAAGTCTGATTTATATTTTTCAGTGCAACATGGCAGCAAAAGAAAGACACTATTTCCTTTTCTCATCCTAAAACATCCTGGACAGACATTGGGGGGGGGGGGGGGGGGGGGGGGGGGGGGGGGGGGTGCACCGAAATAGCACCGAAAGAAGTATGGCGGAAGGAAAGTATATCAACATCAAATCAACAACAACCAAAGGAAGTTATTATCACTTCCTGTCAAGAACCAATTTTTGCTGACATTGCTGAAATCGAATACAAAAACTCACGTTTCATCACACAGAATCATTGTCTTAACGACATAAAGAATCAACTGAACGATCAAATGAGCAAAGAACAAACATGCTTGTTTACTCTTAGTCAAGAGAATGGAGCATCTTACTTGGTTATCAATCCCTACCAATGAAAGAAGAAAGTTTCCACCTCACCAAACAAGCATTTACAGATCTCAGAATTCGTTATGGTTGGCAGCTACAAAATTTCCCAACCAACTGTGAATGTGGATCCAATTTTACGATCGATCATCCGCTATCATGTAAAAAGGGAGGATTCGTTAATGACATTCATAACGACATTCAAAACACCATGGCAAAGCTATTATCTGAAGTGTGTCACGAGGTAAGGATCGAACCAACATTACAACCTTTAGTCGATGATCAATTGGAAACTGTTGTAAATGTTGCAGATCAAGCACGATCAGACATATGTGCTGGATCTCTGGTCAAATGGCAAACGATACAGAGATGTAGAGCTACCTACATATTATCGTGTGAACGAGAAGTAGAAGAAGAATCAATATAACGGCAGAATCATTAGTGTTGAACATGGTAGTTTCACACCTCTTGTCTTTGTGGCAACCAGTGGAATGGGTCGAGAATGCTCGAAGTTTTTAGATCGACTGGCAGACATGATAGCAGAGAAAAGACATTTACACAAGTCCAAAATGACATCATATATCAAACGTAAAGTGAACTAAAAGAAGTATTTACAGTGTTTACAGTACAAAATCTACTGGAAAATACAGAAAGTTTGTAGGTATATACTAACACAGTTAGTATGCTGGATAAATAAAGAATAAAGGGTTGTTTACTGTTGTGTTTTGAATTAGCCAGAGGAGATTTGAACTGAAATTAAAAATGTGAATGTTTTCATTTGTAAACTCTTTAGCTAAATTCTGTAATTACATTTGTGTTTTTAATTATTATTCTTAAAAGTAAATGCGTTCTTGAAGTTTCCTTTAGTTTGTTTTGCTTTTCTTTCGATATCGTCATAGTATGTTTGAATGTTTTCATACGTTAAAAAATCTTTAACTATACACATTCTGTTATTTAGTTTGTGTCTTCTATTATTGTTTTTAAGTTTAATATATGTTCTCGAAGTTTCTTTTGGTTTGTTTGTTTCATAATACTAGGTATTTGAATCATTATGCATTCAAAATCTTTTTTCTTTCAGAAAATAAAAAATACAATAACAATAAAGACATGAAACTCATGGTTTAAATCATGATGTTGATGGTTGGTGGAGAACAGATTATCCGTTTTAAAAATGGCACAAAAGAAACACAGTTGGAAGGTATGGATTTCTTTTCAATTCACATTTTGTAATGTTATTCAATGTTTGCTTTTGTGTGTTTGGGTTTATAGTTCTGTTACACTAAAGTTACTTCTTTTATTCTGCATATACAATATATACTTATTTGCTGTATTGCCATTTGTTTCTGCTTTAAATCTTCTGTATGTAAAAACATGATTTTGGTCTGAAGTAGGGCAATTTAAGTTTTGCAATGTTTGCTTGTGTTTCACGTCTCCACAGTAAAAATTATTTTTACAAAACCTTTGTTCAGTTCAGTTTTAGTTCCAGTGATACACATTCATTTGTACAAGTTATAATAGTGGGATGTTGGATGCTTTGGTGTATAGGTTGGTTTGCATTAGTTTTATTATGATTTGTTATAGGTAGAAGTTACTTTGCATTTTCTGTGTATCAAAAATTCACGTCTCCAGGGTAAAAAATAATTTTCATTTGGATTAGCTCCAGTGTTAGTGAGCCTATGGAAACATTTTATGGATGATGTTATATACATTTACGCGCATTATAGTAGTGGGATGTTGGATGCTCAGGTATATAGTTTTGCATCAATTTTTTTATGATTCGTTACTTTTGAAAAATATAATTTTTGGTCAATACTAAGTACAATATTTCAATGTTTGGTGGTTTCATGTCTCCCAGGAGAAAAATCTTTTAGAAATCTTTTATTCAGTTCAGCTCCTTTATTGATTGAATCTGTAAAATCATTTTCACATGTGATATTTGCATATTCATTGATACCAATTATAATTACTGGCTTTTGTGTATCTTGGTAGCTATATAGTTTTGCATTGTTCTTTTCATCTTCTGGGTATAAAAAACATGGTCAAAAGGAGAGAATATCGAACGTTTCAATGCTTCACTTTTTTTATTATTTTGATGTTTGATTCGTTTATATCTCCAGAGGAAACTTATTTTAATAATCCTTTCTCTGCAGTTCAGCTCACATTGATTAAAACTGATAAAAAAATTTTCCCCGGGTTACTAGTATGTTATAATAATTATCAAACGTGCATACCACTTTTATTTTAGAGAGTGATAGATTTTGTTTAATTTTCAAAGTCACTTGAAGTGAGAAACCATAAAAAGGTTATAGCTGGGATACTAGTGATTACACTATTTCCCATCAGTTATATTGTGTGCACCTTGGGTATCATGGAGACATTATGAATCACATGGCCGAATAATAACCATGGTAAAATCACCAGTAAAATGAATGGCATTGACAATTGAACTTGTTGAGTTCCAAGAAAGTTTGTTTCATTTTGTAAACTTCAAGCCTGTCAAATAGTGATTGAGGAGTTACTATAGGCATAGCTAATTTGAGAGCAAATGCCCTTAGGTAGCTGAACAGTTTTTTGCAGAACACATCAACATCTGCATCAACATCCTAAAACTTTGCAGAAGCTTTCCAGGTTTCTATTGTTTCTACAATAAAGGGAAAACAATGTAATCCAACAGTTGCACGCGTGGAAATGGAACGAAAGAAAACCAGTCAAAACTATTTGCTACAGTAGCTGTCGAAAGCAATCGAAAATCAATGACTTGATTATTGAATTTTTAATTGACATCACAGCATGCACTCCTTTTTTGTATGGATAAACAAAAATCAACAAATATTTGTAATCGGGAAAAAAGAGGGAGTGGTTTTTAAAAAAGAGAATGGCTTACAATGGAAATTCAAAAGTGATCCCAGTATATTGAATAAACATCTTTGATTAAAAAATCTATTCATACACATATTTCTTCAACAAAAACTAAACATAGTACCTATGATATGAAAGACCTTCCTAATCAATACACGCAAAAATAAACATTATTCTGGTCATGAAAATATACATCCATAACTATATCACGTTTGTGTTTTAGCTTGTGTTGAGGGTACAGCTTTCCACATTCAGGGGTTGTCCTTGCCCTTTGCAGCATACTACTTCATAATTTTGTTAAACATATGTTTAAAAGAACTTTTAGAATATTTTATGTGTATTATATATTTATTTTTATATATTTCCCCATAGGGCGAAATATATGTTAAAAACGGCATTTTCCTTCTTCTCCTCCTCCTCCTCCTCCTTCTTCTTCTCCGTTCACTTTTATAGCCGCGGTTCGGTATTGAATTTTCGCCTAGCCGCCAAAGTAGATAAGAATAGAGGCTAGTCTACAGCACGCCATTTTTTTCAGTCAGTGCAGATGAGTGGAAGATTTTTGTTTTTTTTCTGCTAGCTCATGATTCAATAGATGAAACGTTAAATGATGGAAATGAATCGTTTTAGTTCAGTGTTGTCTTAAAAAGCTTTGTAAAAACTTTTGAATGAACGAGTAAAACCAGAAAAAATTGATGTATCAATGCAATGCCAATGATGTTTTGTTTTTGTTGATTAGCTAACATTGTTATGATGATTGGTAATTAGTATGCTTCGAACAGCAAACCATTGAAGCTGTGGTTTCAGTGCAAAGGTGAAAATTCATTATCAATAGCCAGGCTGAAGATTTATTTTTATTTTACATCCTGATATAATGTAGAGCTCAACTGAACTGAAAGCACGATGTACCAACACCATAAAGCAAAGGAAACCCTTTTCATGTGGGGAGAACGACCAGTTCAACCAGTTTCAAAAAGTACATACAAAAATAGCTAGTAAAAACATGATGTTGTATATGCAACAAGAAGTACAGAAAACCTATTACGTATAATATTTTAAAACGTATTATATAGTCATTTAATCCAACAACGGAATCATAGTTTACTATGGATGAATTCCATGATCACGTATACTGTTTTGATACTGTGTTTCATATTTTATTTTGCAAAATTTAATATATGTACTGTCAATTTTCCTGTACGAACAACGAACGTAATTCAAAACACAACACAAATGAGAGTCTGTAATTTAAATCAAGACGGAGCACGAACTTCTACTTTCAGCTATGTAGTGATTTGGTTATGGATATACTACCAAAGTTTTTTTTTTCCATTTGGGATTTATATATGAAGGTCATTTTTACCACAAAATAAACACAAAATAAATCTGTTATTCTGAATACTTGAATTTAATTTTATAAATTGCCACTTTAAGAGTGCGTTTACATGAGAGCCTTAGTGAACTCAAACCGGTTTGAAATTTCGAGTTTCGATATGGGTAATTATTTCACTACGGTTCCTGGTCAAACCTTTAGCGATGTTTACATGATAACGGCTGTACAAATATTTTACCCGTGATGATTTCAAACCTACTTAAGAAGTAGGTTTGAAATTTCGATACAGCTTGGAAAGGTGTGAAAGTTTTCACATTTCATTGTTTTATCATAAAATGTGTTAACAAGCATGTGCATGTTAATTAAATTTTGCTGACACATCAAATAAAAATATAGAATGTGCTAAATTTATTCCATCGTGCATAGAAAATATTTCTACCCGTATTGAAATCCCAAACCGGTGTGAGTTCAGTATAGCTCTCGTGTAAAAACGCACTCGTATAGAGAGCTAGAAACTAGTAAATCTATTGTTTCGATTTTTACTCAACAAAACTCTCCAAGACCGTATCGAAATTTCTCATGTAAACAGAAATGGCGATTTCAAACAGCTAAAAATTTCAAACTGGTTTGAGGTCACTACGGCTCTCATGTAAACGCACTCTAAGGCCATCTTTTTTTAAAAATTAACTATTCTGTCCTAATTTGAAATGTTACACGTAATATTTGTTAGTAGAGATTTTGATTACTTTTGATAGTTATTTGCTTATATGTCTACCCCAAAGTAAACTGTGGTATCAAAATTAGGTTTAACAATTTTCTTTTCTTCTCTTGTACAGAAAACCTGTATACAAATTTGATTGTATAATGTTGTTAGATAATTTTATTTGAGTTACAAATAGAAAACTTGTCAAGCTTCTGCAACAATAAACATCATACATCTTATATTAAGATGAAATTGTCTTACACATTGATGAGTTTGTTGATATGCAGAAGGGAAAATATTAGTCGCATTTAGGTCTTCTAATTTTTAGCTACGTGTCCATAGTAACTTCTCAGTCACTTTTTAACTCCTCAGCAAAAAATTTTAAGAGAAACCTTATCATTTGACCGTGAACAATTTCATTTCATAATAACTTCAAAGTAAGTTTTTTTGTGGCATTAAATTCAACCTGAGTATCAGGTCGATGGTAGTTATACTGTAATTATTTAACGATACATTTTTCTCATGGTTATCAATGTACACACAATAATTGGTAAAATGTTTGCAACTTTGGGGAAATATATAGTCGCATTTTTGCGAATCTTGTTTAGATACACATGGTTTTTGATGAAATAGTTTATTTAGCGTTTTGTCCATCAGTTTTTCCCATAGTGATTTTTGTCAAGTCCTAGCTGTTTTTTTCATGCTTGAGTTTAGATATGTATATAGTTAAGTTGTCATCTTTACTCGAATCCGGAATAGAGGTCCCGTGACGATTACTTTTTCCATGAAACTTTCCACCAAAGAGGTTCTTATTCCACCCACCCCACTTATTTGTTTTTGGAAATTTTTCCACACACCCTATTTATTTCAGACACTTTTTTCTTCATAAAAGAACATAATTACGTAACTACCATTAGCATTCATAAAAACCGAAATAGCCTTACAATTTTTCCACCCACCCCGTTTATTAAGTTTTATGAAAATATCCACCCACCCTGGTTATTCCAGCCACCCCACTTACTTACTTTGTTGAGTAAAACTTCCACCAACCCCGCTTATTCCCACCACCCCTTGTATTCCATAGTGTAGTGTGAGTGAGTGTAGAGTAGTGTAATTAAATTATATTTTAGTTTTTACAGGACATCCATGATAGCAGTGTGTTGTGCAACTGATGGTTTTCCTGTTTTTTTAGCTATTTGAATTTCTAGGGGGTAAAACCACAGCGCAATGCTCTATTAGGCACCGAAATTCGAATCTCATTTCTTCATGTTTGAACTTTTGTTTATTCAATGAATCGTGGATATAAAAGTAAGTTTGTCTTATATATACATGAATGAATTTTTTTCTTAACATGCTTAATTCTGCTAGAAGAAAAAGAGTATAAAACCTTAACTTTCAGTACGGCTTGAGTGATTCTAGGCCAATATAGGGCTGAAAACTGAAGGTTTTACCCAGACCCTCAAATGGCTGCCATCGTTCCACGCAAGCGAGACTCACGTGTTACTAGCGCTGCCCAAATTCTAATCCTCTATTACCCCTTGATTTCTTTTCAATTTTCAAACAATACGGAACTTTTTGCTTGCTTCATTCTCCTTGTTTTTTAAACTGTTTTTTAGTTTGATTTATGTTCACATCAACCTAACTGTAGACACAAGACATAATGTACAAAAACTAAGATCTGTGGTATGAAACTGTGTGTCAAGTCCAAACATGCATCTCTGATTTTCACTATGGATTGCAAAAATATATTTCAAAACTGGTGTGCAAACCAAATTGAACTGATCCCTGGAGAGCTGATTGAATCTTCTGATGTAAATGTGGAAATACTATGGATGGAAAGGTATGTTTAAGTTTTTATTGAGTGCGGTTACACTTGGGAAAAGAAAATAAACTATTGTGTACATTGTTTGTAAATTTGTTGAAAGCTAAAGATTACATCAGGTAAGCTGTTTGCTTTTTTTACTGTATAAAAAAAATTAAAAAATGGCAAACGTACGAATAATTTTGCAACCATTTGTAAAAACCAAAAAGGAATTATGAGTAATGTGTAATGTTTATTTAGCTCTGTCTTGCTCGAAGTGTTTTCTGTGTGCACTTATCCACTCCAGGTTCATTGTTTGTACCTTTTTGATGTTGTTGCCCCTGTAATTGATTGATCTAGAGATTGTTTATATTGTTTATATTTTCATACATGTAATCGAAAGCGCAATAAATATGTCAACGAGGTGAGATCCAACCTTTTTGGTCGAACAAAAGTGTGGTCTCAAAAAGAACTGCTTGTTAGTTTAGCCACTGTCTTTAAGCATCTTCCATCACGTTTTTTGTCTGTATTACAGGTTTGTTGTCACCTCTGTACCTTGTGTCACCTCTGTACCGCAAGCTTCACTAAGCCTTTCTGGAGTTAATTGTGGCCATTTGATATTCTCAAATTCGGTTTGAATTTTGTCAACGTCATTCTGTTACTGCAATCTTACACCAATAAGCTCATAGGTCCTTATGTTGGTAGGCCATTTCTAAGGGGTAGGTTACACGTACAATTTCGCCCGGGGTGAATTTTACCCCGGGGTGAGTTCAACCCTGTCTGTGAAGAAATCACTTTGTCTGTATACACGTTATAGCCGGGGTGAAACACAACCCTAGGGCTTATTTCACCCCTGTTTATAAGACAGGGGCGAAATTCACCCCGGGGCGATTTGAACATGATTTTGACGAGTATGCACAAAATTGCTTTTAAACAGGTAGAAAATGTGCGCAACTCACCTTTTTATGCTGAATTTCACCCCGGTTTTTAACCTGCGTGTATCGTAACAAAAATTTACCCCGGGCTAAAGTTTTGCCCCGGGGCAGTTTTCAACCCGCCTACGTGTAACCGACCCCTAATTCTAAATTTTCTTCCATATGTTCTCTAGTCTAGTCATTTTGTAATTGCAATCCTGACATTGTTAGGTTTGTAGATACATAGGCTAATTTTATTTATAGTTTTATGCTCAGTAAGATTAAAATTTTGGTATATTTTACATACAGAACTTCTTTATTTTTAAGTTTCCTTTTAAATTTATTTAAATTTTATTTATCTGCCAAGTCAACTCTTTACTGGGTTGTTAGTTCTTTGAAATTCCCAGATTCAATGTGAATTCAACTGTGTTTTGATTCTGAACTTCACTTTGTTCTAGTTCGTTTAATTTTCGATTTTCATCAGACATGCAATTTGCTTTCTTACACTTAGGTTGTTTTAGCATCGATATGCACGCCCCTTGCATCATGCACGCCCTTGCATCATGCTGCCCGGAAAGACCAATTGCCTTAGCAACACTCTAGACAAGCTTTGTCAGTTTTGTGTTACCAAGATGTTTGCTGACAAAACTAATTTTAAGTGTTGCGCCACAATGATAAAGTTCATTTAGATAACATTTATTATCCTAATGACCTTAAAGTTCCGACATCCTCATGTGGGCCAGCAACGTCGCACAACAACCATGCTGCAATATACACTTAGGTTTGCATTTTCTGATGCATTTAGCCCCATCTTAAAAGGTAAAAAATTATTCAAGAATATGCCGTGGATAGCTATTTTAAATTTGAAGCTAGTCGTTTGAATTTCACATGAATGAACCAGTCAGCTCTTCGGGTTGAACAATATCAAGGCATAATTTATAATTTTGCCAAAGTTGCAGAAAATCGTGACCTTAAGGTGGGCAGACCAGTGTTCTACCTTCTTCGTTTCATGGTGGTCCAAGGGCATGCAAAATTATCAAGGTGCTATGGCTATGGTCAATGGGAAAACCAGATTTGTTTTGCACTTTCACATGCAATCCCAAATGGCGAGAAATTACCGACAATTTGGATATGGAGCTAGCACATTATCGAGCTGACTTGGTTGCATGTGTTTTCCATTTGAAATTGAAAGCACTTTTAGAGGATAATAATGGTGTATAATAATGGATAAAATGGTGTTTTGGGGAAAGCCATTTCTCACCTGTATGTTTTTCTATTTCAGATTTCATATACATTTATCTCAAGAGGACAAGCTGCAAAATGCTGATGACATTAACAGCTTAATTTCTACAGAAATACCAGATCCCAAACACAATAAGAAGTGTGTAATATCTATATAGATATGTTTGCAAAGGACACGACTGTGCCAATATCAAGATTAATGAACGTCTTGAACACGACAAAATGACAAAAACATTTCTGGATGCTCAATATGTTATTGCACCAGAAGCATTATGCAGAATTTTCATCAATGTTTGCCAGTTGTGAAGAAGTCAAAACCAACTGATGTTATTGAAGTTTGCTTGACAAGTTCTGCTTTATGGGCACCAGTGGTAAAGTATTCCAGAAAACATGAGGGCCAGACCGGAAGAACAAGAATTCTGTGTTTGGTTGTTACAACTTGGTAATGGTGAACTTTCAATGAAACAAACTGAACCTACTAAAGGTCGAAATTTCTGATAGTTGCGTTGTTCCACAAAACACTTCTATTATATCGGTGATGTATGATGGATTGGAACCTCGTGGATATGCCACTACACCAACAAACGAGCAATCGTTGATCATAAGCAACAAGGTGTTGGACAGATTACCAGGAAATGCAGTTTGCTGGTACAGCGCTGATGAAGTGGTATGTGGCAATGAAGACGAGCGGCAAAATTATTTATTCGATTTTCTGAATAGTATAACACCTCCACATTGTTTGGAACTTAAAACTGGGGCTATTATCATGCTCTTGAGGAATCTAAATATCAGGAAGGGTCTCTGTTATGGCACATTATCTGTGAACTGTGAGGCAATTTTACTAAAGCTTAAGTTTTGAAATAATTTTTATACCTAGAGTTGAACTATCACCTCCAGATACAGGTATTCCATTTTTATTGAGATGCAGACAATTACGGATCCGTTTGACATACTCTTTCACAATAAGCAAGAGTCAAGTTCAAACATTTGATAAAATTGGTTTGTTTTTGAAGTGGCCTGTTTTTTTCATTGTCAACTATATGTAACCTGTTATAGGGCAAAATCATTTGATAATGTGAAAGTCAAAGTTGGGTTATATCAATGGAAAGATGTACTCTCAAAATGTTGTTCTTCCACAAGTGTTAAGGCTGAAATACACTATACATTTTAATGGATCAGTTTAAATTGTTTGAAATAAAAAATAAATACATAATAGCGAATTAAAGCCGTCATAAATAAATAGAGCAATTTAAAACAATTTAAACTGATCCATTAAAATGATAATGTATTGTGTATCTTTTATTTATTTATTATCTGCACAGTATGCATCAATTTTGTTTGTGGCAATGACAGCTATTATGAGGAAGTTCTTGCATGCACAATCCATGATTCAAAAGTTAGGGCATCCACCCTGTTATCTCTGTTATCTTTTTTTAGTTCTTAGTTGTTTCTTTTTTTAGTAAACTAATTAATAAGCAAAGAATGGCCAGTGCACATGAAAATATTTTTATGCTTTATATATTGTGGTCTTAGAATACAAAATTAATTTTTCACTGTTTTATGCAGTTCATGTGAGTATGTTTCACGTTTTAGTGATCCATGATAATTTGCAGAATGATAATAAGTATACATACTAAACCGTTAGTATATAAGAAAAAGAAAGAGTTGTCTATTTAAAAATACTGTCTTTTTGATATTTTAGTTACTGATGATGCATCCAAGGAAGGTAAAAGGTAAAATTATTGCTTTAATGAAATACCATTAGTGTTATAGAATTACCATCACTGTTATAGAATTACCATCAGTGATTATTAAAAGTGTTCCTTTCATTTCAGATGAAAGTGGTTGCTAGGAGAAGGTAATTTCTTGTTTTCTTTTTGCCGCTTTTTTGGATATCAATGACATTCTATGTTATTTCATCCTACCTTCCTTTTTAAGATGTAGAATCCACTTTGATAGATGTAGTATTTACACTGTTCCTCTTTTATGTTATAGTAGCAACTGTTACACCGACAAATGTCGTAACTCCGGAGTTTTTTCTCCGCATTTATTATACGGCCACCTGATAGCCCTTGAAAAGTTACCTGGTGAAGACCTTCACGTATTTCTATGGTTTGACCTAATTTATGCTCATTTTAACGTTCAAGGCGTTCAAGGCGTTTACTACATTTGTCGTAGGTTTACTACATTTGTCGGAGTTACTACATTTGTCGTTGATTTTTACTACATTCGTCGGAGTTACCACATTTGTCGGAGTTACTACATTTGTCGGTGTAACAACAACATCAGTCCAAAATTTGGAGAGTAAAGGCTGGTTTCCACTTAGCTGGATCGGATCAGACCGGAGTTTTGAATCCACGCATGCGCAATTTCTTCTTTTTGTGATCCAGTTCAATCCAAATTGCTCCAAAACCGGATCAAAAAATCTTTGAAAAACTTTCAAAGATTTCACGATCCAGCAGCTGGATCAGAATGGATCTGTTTTTTTGGCCAATGATGAATAATCACTGTTTTTACCATGTGATTTGTACAAATGGTAGCTTGAATGAACCTCATGTAACTCGTGCACAACTGCAAGACGACTTTCAAACCAAAATGGTTGAATAACAGAATCAAGTACCTGAAGAATTTGAATCAAGTGCCTGAAGAATTCTGAAGAATATCAGAATTTGATGCAACAAAGTAGGATGATTCTACAAAATACAAGCCACTTGAATGTTTTCCAGCAACAACAAAATACCTTATTAGCAGAACAGTCAAACAGTATCTGCTAATCATCATGGTCATCTAAATATAAAACAAGAGATATGATGCCAAGCTATTTTATGCTAATAAGCTGTTTTATGGACTGTGTCTTTACGATCATACAAATACTTGAATAAAAAGAAAATGCATGCAGGGAAATCAGTTTCAGAGATTGGAATAGGTTATTGATCAAGACCATCCATCTTTTTTTGTGTTTTTCTCTTAATTTTGTTCGTTGTCTACGTCTTCTTAAAATGATAATTAACAGAAGTGTACGAACATTTAAAGCATCCATGTTTACAACTCGAAACATTATGGCGCCCCATACCGTAAGCGCCCTGGGTGCTTATAATTTTTTTGAACTTTTACAGTGGGCGCTTATTCGGGCGGTTAATAAGAAAATCACTAAAATCGCTAATACAGTTTATCTTTTCCCTGAACGCTTTTTCCGTTTTGATACAAAGAAACACTAATCCAATAAGTCTAATTTCTGTTATTCATCATCTTCGCCATCTTCATCTAAAGCATCGTATCATCGTCTTCTTCGATTTAGTAACTCGTAAACGGATGTTCATCGTGTTCAAATAAATTGGAAAGCTCGATCAATACTCTCACTTTGAGATGAAAATAATTCATTCCCGTGTTATTAAGTTTCCTTCATTATGCTGAAAAATATGTTCAACTAAAAACCATGTTTTTCTCAATATTATATGGTTTTGCCGAATAAACGCCCAGCTTCAGTTTTGGACCTGGGCGTTTAATCGGAACCTGGGCGCTTATTACAAATTTTTCCAGGATTGGATTGAATTGACGATCCGATCCAGCTAAGTGGTAACCAGCCTCCAGGATTTTTCTTTAATACACGTTGACTCTTATCATGTTCACTAATTAAATATTCTTACTCTTATCCTTCCTGTAGAAGCATAGTAGTTATGAGTAATGAAGCGTTTCTCATAAAACATCAGTATGTAGTTTGATATTTTGTTATCTTATCTGAAACCAACAAAAGTAAAAAACAATGATCAAAAAACTGTATTTATTAAATGAACCATGAATAATTTTAAGCCGTCCATTTTAAGTAGCCTGCATTTTTTATGTAGCGATTTTTGATTTGTATTAAGAGTCTTGCACAACACATTTCTAGAAATAAATGGCGCGTTTCAGTCATTTGTGTGTATCATGTGCATGTGTATCGTAATCCCATACCATAGTTTATTTAACTTTATTTATAGTTATTTTACTTATTTTTTTGTTAATTTGTTAAAACATTCTGTTGTTGTTTATTAAGTCGTTATATTTCACTTTTTTTCTGTAAGACGTCTGTTGTCATCTTAATGACAGAATCTGCCAAGTTTAAGTAGCATTGTTATTAGCTCAAGAAAATTGTGAATGAAAGTTCAGTTCGTTGAAATTAAGTTTGTATATTTGAATAAAAATTCAATCAAACTTTTCTCTAGATGCTTGGTTTCGATGGAAATCAGTTTCGTTGTAACGTGTCCTATGAATCGCTAAAAATGTACTTCTGGAAAAGATTCGATACACCGAACTACATACAAAGATACGAAGGACTTCCTATTAACGACAAGTAACATTATTTCCAAAAATGAACGTACTAAACCGTAAAAACACATTGGAGGCCTGTTGACGAAGTCGTTTCAGATTGATATTTGGGCCACGTGGGAAACATTTTTCATTATTTTTTCAAAAACCACTTTTTCATTTTTTACAAAAATATACTAGCCGAAAGAGCTTGAAAATGGCTTTCCGTTGATGTAAAAATTATTTTGAAATTCGGCATATTCATTTAAAAAAACAGCTTTAAAATTTCCATTTCCAACATTATGAAACACACTGTATAAAGGGATGTTTCCTGTTTTTCTGATAATTTTAATACTCCTGAATATTAGCTAATGCTAAGCAATTATATATCAAGTATATGGAAGTTAAAATGAAACTTTGTTATTCTCGACTTTGGGCTATCTCTTATTTTGAGATACTTTCTAGTTTTTTGTAAAAACTCTATCTAATAGAGATTTTGTCAGCATAACCGATGTTTGTGAAGGTCGTTTAAAAAGTGTTGTATATCATTTTATTGAATCACTGGAACATCTATTTCAGAAGTTGTCTCTTCCATTCAACCTACTAGAATATAATATTGAATATAATAAGGTTTGAGTTATTGAGTTATAACTAGTGCAGTCTGACCATGATTCTAAAACATTTGTTTCTATAGGTAGAAAATATTATCGAATTCAAATGAAGAAACTTCTTATCACCTTCATTGAACATTCCAGAAATGTGGTGCGTATGGCATTCAATAAACATTTGCTTTTTACGAACATTGGAGTGTCTACTGTGTTGATGACATGTGGAGATTATATTGAACAAAGGGCTTTAGAAGGTCGAAAAAAGTTGGACAAAAGAAGATTAGGAGCATTTGCTGGAGTTGGTGTTTTGTTTGGAGCATTTTCACACACATGGTACCTGACTATGAGTAAACTCCCCTTTACAGCAAGATTTCCTTTGCGACAAGCTCTACTATATCAAATAGCGTTTTGTCCATTTGAATATTTAGGATTTTTCCTATTTGTCGGTTTGGTTGAAGGCGAAAGTTTAAAAGAAATCAAAATGGAAATCAAAAAGAAATTTGGCATGGCCTACATGATAGATTGCCTTTTTTACATTCCATTTGGATACATGAATGTTAGATATATGCCATTATGGCTCCGAAGCTCATCGGACAGTACATTTTGTTTTCTTCAATCATTGATCTTGTCTCATATAAAACACCACGATGCTGATGTCCTGTTGAATAAAGTTTATTACTTATTTACATAGAGTTATTCTTAAGATTAATTTTATGTTGAAGGTAAAAAAAATGACAAATTTATTTTGACAAATTTTCGGTGACATCAGTCACCATGATCACGTCTACAATACTATTTCGTACAAAAAAATTTTGTCGTTTTTAATTTTATACCCATACGGGACAAAGGGACGGATTAAGTTTACCTTAGCTCCAGATACTTTTCTCGATAATGTGTGGAAGCCGATAAGTATGGTTGCTCAAATGTAGCAATATTCAATAACATACAGTTAATGTTGATGTATTATATTATATTCAACCAACACAGTATAATATATATATATATTCAATGAAACATTATTAATAAAGGTGGATTCACACCAACCTTAAAAGTGATTTTGAGAATATTTAAAAAAAAAAATGAAATTTTAAGAAAGTAATAAAAACCCCACTTTTCTAGACTAAAATTTATCGTAGAATCCGATGTTATTAGTTTCCCTTGTTATACTTTTTGTAATATGACCTGTTTAATTGAGCACAGTACCAATTTTTTTTTCTTGTCTTTACTTGTCGCGGCTGGGGCTGCCATTATGAATTTTTGACTTTTTTTACTGTTTTTCATCTAATCCCATCCATAACATCAATATGACTCAAAAATAATCAGTTTGATACATTTTTTTTAAAAAAAGTGACAGCTTGGTATGAATCCACCTTTACCTTCGTATTATACAATGATACTGTATTTATGTTCAATAAAAAATCAAATATATTCAATGAAATTGAAGATATTCTTCAGGGCGTAAAGCTTTAGTAAAAAGAGAATTACGAGAAGTTTCATTTTGATTTATGATTTAATTCAATGTATCGTCCTGCATCCGCAGAACATCGTCAGGAACGTTCCTATTTGATATATTTACTAGTCTTTGTGTTCAATAAACATATTCCATTTATCATTATTTTTATAGTAACTACTTTTAAACTGTCTGGTCACCGAAATCTAAAATCGTGCAGGTCTATGAAGTTAATTCGGCGCCAAAATCTCGTTTGTCAAGTCGTCGAATCGTTTTAGAAGTTAACGCGGTTCACAATAAGTCGACATTCAAGTCATCGAGTCGTTTTAGATGAACACTCGTTTTTCAATTTGAGGCGTTTTAGAAGTTTGTTCGTTTCAGATGATGACGCGTTGTTCAAAATTTGTCGGTCTTTCATATCAAAAACTACTAAAATTTCATGATCTGTTTATTCAAAATGACACTATTCGTGAGTCCCTTACTTGAAATCAAGCGCTATAGGGTGTTCCACACTAACTGAACATGAACATATTAATGTGAGGTTACATATTTCATTATATAAAAATAAAGAGAAGGGATCTTTCGGAATTCCAACAAACAATCAAATGCATCTGAAAGAAAAGGGAATTCTTCACAGTTTGGTCATTTTCTCATTCTTAACCATGCTATGCCCCATGTTTCATGCAACTACTAGAAAACATGACGGCCGGCATCACGACTTATATAAATATGACACAAAAATCTGTTTTTGTGTAAAAGCCAACACTGACTTAGAGAAACTGGTAATCAGGTTGCACCGCCTCATAGACTGAACATCTAAAACGGCTAATCTTCCGAAGCGCCTCAATTACAAAGCATCTAGCGACCCCAATTTCTAAAACGCCTCAAATTGAAAAACGAGTGTTCATCTAAAACGACTCGACGACTTGTATGTCGCCTTATTGTGAACCGCCTTAACTTCTAAGTCAACATCTAAAACGACTCGACGAATTGATAAACGAGATTTTGGCGTCGATCTAATTTCATACAGGTCATCCTATCAGAACAAGTCTTGTCAAACTTAGAGCTCAAATCAACAGATTTTCGTCAGTTACATAAGAAAAGCCAGTTATTTCTTTCAGTCCACGTTCTTGTGCTCTCCTGTAAAAACTCCACCTGGATACTAAGAGCAAGTCAGATATATTTTTCCAAGTGAACCCCAGCTCCCTGAAGTACAACAGAGTTTCTTCAGGAAAGTATAAGCCTGTTAGTGGAGTCGCTTAGCACAAAAATACTTCAAATTGTGATACAAACAAGAAACTTTCCACAAATGTTCCCCATAATGTAAGAAACAATTTTTTTGAGAGAGACACTCTCGAATGTCACGTGGTTGCTGACGTCAGCACTTTTTGTGGAAAATAGTTCATGGAGTATTATATACCGTTGGAAAGCTCTTTTTATGCTGAACAAAAAACTTGCTTAGGTCATGTCAAAAAAATTTACCTATAAAGAGTTATGAGGCCTGGAAGTGTACATGATGACGTCATCAAAAATAGTGAAATTTCAAAATTTTCAAATTGTTACATGTTATATACCGTTGGAAAGGTCCTTTTCTCCTGAACAAAAAACTTGCTTAGGTCATGTCAAAAAAAATTACCTATAAAAAATTACGAGGTCTTAAATGACATTTGATTTCGTCATTAAAATAATGGACATTTTAAGTTGTAGCATCTTATACTCTGTTTGAACTCTCTTTCTTTGAACAAAAAATTCAGTCATGTAAATAATAAATACCTAAGGCTTTGAAGTGTTACAGTTAATAGCTGAAAACTAACCATCAATAGTTTCAAAGCGTAACTTATATATTAATCGATTGTCAATCCTTTGTTTATTTTCTGAATTCAACGGAAATCATCTACAGTGAATTATCAAAGGTAATTCAGTGACACTTCAATTAAGTCTTTATTCAGACTGCAATTTTTAAATGAAAACATAGACTGAGTGGACGAAAGAGGAATAACGTTACTGCTATTCAATGACACTTCATGTTCTATTAATTATAAAATATTAAACAATAATTGATATTAATATCCACCACAATGACAAAGTTCTGTGCAGCTTAAATCAGCTTTTTTACACTTGCCAGAGGCGTAGTTAGGGTCAGTCAGAAAAAGTGGAGGAGTTCAACACTATGATATTTCTTTTCAGTCTTAAGTGTCGATTAGGTTACTTGCACGCTTTCCTTTTCTACCTTAAATGACATAACTCTCCTCCACAAACTTTGACTGACCTCTGGCTACGCCTCTGCTTGCAGCGTTTACTGCATTTGATTTTGCAGCCACAATCGATCAATTCTTTACAAGCTTGGCTTGCTTGGCTGCGTCATTCATCTTTTCTCCATCCCCACTCGCCAACGTCCCAATTTGAGATTGTTTTATCGATTGCTTTGCACCATATCCTAAAAAAAGGAAAAAATCACGTGTAAATTATTCTTGTAGAAACCACCTCCCCTTGAACAAAAACCTACCTGCTCTGTAGCATAGCACGGAGTACATGGAGTTTCAAACAATTTTTGGTGGGTAGTAAGGATTCTACTGGCCTTTGCTTTTTAGTGAATAGCATTCTTCGACATTGGTTAACTTCGCTACACGGGCTCGTTCAATCGTACAACATCACCACAAATCGCTGGATGGTATCAAAATCTTCATTGGTTAAATTGGCTGAATCAGAAAGACTATTAAAAAACGAATGAAATTTAACAAATACGTTTTTTCTTATCAGCATAACGTCTACAAGCACACTTAGGCTGAAATTTGAGGTTAAATTAAAGGCAATTTCGAGAATTGAAAGGTTTCCGAAGTAACTAAATGTACCAAATGAGAAAGCTTTACAAACAATTCAAGCCTAAAGTCTCAGATGGTGTGAGTGTGTGTGCAGAGAGTTTTTGGCTTTTAGTTATATTATATTATTCGTGTCGTGTAAGTCAAATACTCCTAAAAGGTCTTTCAAGTTTACCTTAAATGTAGTATGGATTGTATATCTTACAAAAACCTTCGTAACTTCTGGAAAACTTTTCGAAGTATTTCTTCCCTTTCCCTGCAAACATCGAAACAGTGTTGCATCCAGTAAAAGTGAACCAGAATGGTAATGCTCTGCAAATTTCTTCAGACAATTCCTTGGCAAGTTGATAAATGGGATAATATCTTTTATAATATCTTTTATTGCGGCCGGTACCAAATTCAATCCAAAGCTCTTTTAGATCCATTGAAAAAAACTGGTAAAGTGAAATTACAACAACATCCGTATCAAATGGCTCGGAATGAAAAAAAAAACACTTTTCCAGATTAAACGCTTTCTCTTCACTCTTTCTGATAGATCTTCGCTTTGCTGCATTATCAGTCATTTCACTAATGTTAACCTCTTCTTCATGACAGAGTGTACCTGAGCTTTCAACACGTTTCCTTTTTCTTGCAAGTTTTTGTTTATTGTAGCACGACATACATGATTTATGGAACACTGCTTTTTGATCTAAGAGAGTATCAAAGAGTTCTTCCGGAGTTTCATATTTCTGACAGCGTAAGGCTAGCAGCGTTGGTAGTGCATCAATTTCTTGAAATGCTTTTTAAATGGTCAGATATTGTACGGTAGGAAAAAATCCTGTTTTGTAATTTTTTGGTAAACTTTAAAAAAGTTTATGGTCAGAGGGGACTTCTCTCCAAAATGCATTTTTCGAAGATTTTTGGTTTCTTAGATCATAAATGAATAAAACCATTTACCGAAATTTAACCCTTGCAGTGCATTTTTATCATACCAAAAACCTTCAGGGCTGCCGTTGGGAGGGGGTATATTACCGTATATTTTTCGATAAATTCTGCAGTAAATACCTTTCTTTTCTGTTGGATTTATAAGGTTCTAGCCATTCTGGTCTGACAAATAAAGCATAGTAACCAATTGACATCGACAGATTGCAACTTTGATGGTGATATAATTTCAAATTCGGATCCATCCATTTGAATGACAGCTACATACACGTATTCATTTTGTTACTTTTATTACTCCAAAAATATGGAATTTCAAGATATTATTTATGCAATATTGCAAAAGCTACAAAAGCTAAATTTTATGCATTATTGCTAAAATTAAAGAAACTGAACAAAAAATTATTTGCTTTGCTGATAAATCCATAAACCTTAACAGACAATAATATAGCTCTATTTTTGTTTTGAGATGAAAAGATGATATTCTAAACTGAGCAGAGCGTTCCATTTGTAATGCAACCGCATCATAGTGATAATAGAAGTCTAGAAGTAAAAAGAGTTATTTCACAGCATTGAAGCTCTTCTTACTAAAGACGAGGTACTCAAAAAAGAAAAAAAATCAGAAAAATCAGAATAAATAAGATAATTAACATGCTTTGAGGCCTCCTAATTTTTTATAGGTAATTTTTTTTTGACATGACCTAAGCAAGTCTTTTGTTCGGAAGAAAAAGACCTTTCCAACATGTTATAATTTTTTTGCCCAAAAAGTGTTGATGTCAGCAACCACGTGACATTTGAGAGTGTCTCTCTCAAAAAAATTGTTTCTTACATCTTCTTTTTTTTTTTTTAATCATCAAATTGGGATCCATACAATAATATATGGTCCTTGTTCTCCCTAGGATATATTACGGTGCTTCTATCACAATTTGAAGTATTGTAGCAATTTTAAGTGCTAAGCAACTCCACTATTTTGCCCAATACAATTTACTAAAAGGGCCCTTTGATGGAAAAATTCCTGGATAGTGGATCTCTATGAATGATGTTTACATTAGCTACCGCCATATTTTTTTCTAATTCCTGCGAAAATTAGGCCTAACAATACTACCTGTTCAATTCCCAGACCAGATTACAAACTAGTATTTCGTTGACCATATATTGTGTGGTTGAATATCATTTCAATCCATTGCATATATAAGAAGTCACAAACCTGATAAGATATCGTGAACATATAATAACTTATATATAATATATACAACGAGCATTATAAATATAGCATACTAATAAATCGCGCCGAATATTTCAATTCGATAGATATATTATTGTGTGATTGAAAATATAAAAATACTTCATTGAATATTGCTACATCTGAGCAACCATAGATAAGCACCAGTCATTGTTTCATTTTTCAGATGTCATAATTTCTGTACAAAGATGTTGCGATTTCTGTGTTAGTTGCCGCAATTTCATTTATTATTCAGGCGCCGTACTCTCACATTTCTCTCAGCAGATGTCGCGTTTTCACTTTTCAGGTGTCGTGATTGGACAATTATCCATGGACCGGACCGGATCGGTTCGTAAAACAATAGACCTGTAGTAGAAAATAATGACCCCTTAGAATATTTTCACCCCCGTGGTTTACGCTTATGACTTGTTAGGTTTTCTTTTTATTGTTAGGGTTAGGGTTAGTCATAAGCGTAAACCACGGGGGGAGGGGGGAGGGGGTGAAAATATTCTAACGGGTCATTATATTCTACTACAGACCACGTAAAAATAATACGTAATGCTATATAAAAAGGAGCACGTTTATGATATAATAACAAGCAAACGTTTTTCGAAAGTATACAAGAATAGACTTTACAAAATTCCAAAACATGATTTCTACAAGGATGATAGTCAAAAAATATTGAAATGAACAGTTATCGTGTCGGATGGACAAAATGCTAATGGAAATAAGTGAAAAAAGACATCATAAGAACAGCAGAACGCATAAGGCCAGGCTCGATGAACAATTCATTGGCGCGATGACAACCTGTTGACTAGGGTACAATAGGAACGTTTAAACCAACGTCAAGAACAAAGTGTGTCAGACGTTTTCTTGTAAGACAATCATTTTTTTACCTTGTTTGAGTGCCTTGTTAATAATAGACAGCTGCTCGTTCCCACACCATTTCTCAACTGTTCTATTTCTACTGACATCAGCATAATGCAAGCCTCAGCACTACACATAATAGTTCATTATCTTTAAAGCATCAGAAAAGTCAAGCCTTTCGAAGCTTTGTTAATATCGATAATTGGATTAGGTGGCTTGATTGTTTTTAAACAGGATATCAAAACTAGAGTAAAATCAAATAACGTATATACTTTAAATTTGATATACTTTAAATTACAAGTGTTACTTCATAAAAACTCGTTTCAGCTTTGTTGCCATTTCTTCCTTGTCATGATGTTTTATGTATGATAACATGGTGATCCAACAAAATTGTAGCACACAGTCATTGAAAACGCGAAGATGCAAAGGCGCTATTGTTAAGTTAAGAATGGTGAACGGAAAGTAGACACATACGTCTAGAGCATACGTAAACAACCATTTGTCTTTGATTTCATTGAAAATTTTCTCCGAACTTTCACCTTCAACAGCCCCGATCAATGCATAGAAAGCTAAATAATCTAAGGGCGCAACAACAAACTCCCTAACTGACGCCACTCGAACTGGATGATTTGCCCAAAAAGGTCTTTCGGCAATAGTTTTATAGATTCCATGTCCTGCTGCTCCAATCATTAACCCTAAGCCAGTAAAACCAAAAAGTCTTCTGTAATCTAGGTTTTCTTTCCTTTCAAATAGCTTCTGCTCAATGAAGTCACTGCCAGTCGCCAGAGTTCCACCGATCATCATGTTTGTCAGTAGTAAATTTTGCTTGAATGTCACAGTATATGCTTTTCTACATGTTTCTAAAAAATCTACTTTCAGCTGCTTGAGGGAAAGGTAAATTCGTGCTGGCATTATGGAACTCGTGTTTTGAATAAACACGTTGGAATAATTACCAAGATTAATCATAGTTTAGTAATTGTAAAGTACTTTCAAGCAAATTCTTCATGCTTCATCAATGATTTGATTGATGGTTTTATGGAGATAATTCTCAATAAAGGCTGGTTCACATTCAATAATCACTGACACTCGTGTATTGGGGGTATTAGAACGTCAAAGAATTAAGAATTAACAAAAAAGGCAGGTTCCAATCAAGCGAGAAAGCTTGTCGCCCAATTTCGTCGTCAATGTTTGTCGTCAATGTTTGTCGCTCGTGAAAGTTACAGTGAGTAGCAAGTTTATCCAGTGTGTGAGGGATACCAAGGTGAGGACAAACCGTACTGACAAATGTCATGTGATTATGTGTGTTCACACGTTCTATAGAAGAACATGAGCATAAGGTCAAGAAAATCAGCCTGGATAACCCGGGCTAGAGTGTTCACATGGAAATATCTCAGCTCGAGGTCTCAGAAAACCGGGCTGATGCATTTCTCATGTGAACACATGTTGAATTATGAGGCATTGATAAAAAAGGTGATATCTCGGCGAATCGAGCTAGCCTGCTTTGCGCCGGGCTGATTTTATCCATGTGAATACCCTCTTAGTTTTTATAAGTTCCTCGATGAATGTTAAAACGTGTTTTGCTTTCATACATTAGAAATAGAAATTTTTCGCTGATTTATTAGCTTTTTTCTCGTTTCAAAGCATGGTACTGTAGGTGGCAGACAAAATGTGTTTTAGCGAGCGTAAGCGAGCGAGGAAGCACAGTACCTTAAGGGAAGAAATTTTGGCGGGAAGAAAATTTGTTAAATTAAGTTCACGCTAAATTTAACTTTTTTTGCACACAGCCAAATAAAATTCCCGCCAATTCTCGTTTTTTGTATGGACTTTTTTTTAATTTTTTCTCTCTCTTGCAAATTAAAATATTTTTTCTGATAATCAAAAGAGATATACAGTAAACAATGACAATAAGAATCCGATTTTGTTATATATTTTTTCAACCTGTTGTTATGATATTATTACAACTACAAGTACTTCACTTCGTTCATGGCGGTGTTTTTCTTTTTCACGCTAAATGGTTGATCGAATTTTATTTTTTTTAACCACATCACATCAGAAAATGGCTCAGACATCATCATCAATGGCTGGAAAAGGTCAGGAATCTATGACGACGTCAAAAACGGTAACAGCTCATTACCTTCCCTTCAACGAGTTACCTCTTTAGCTGACGATGGCAAAAACGATGAAACCAACGTAACCATTATTCGAAGTTTGGAAGTTTGTGAATTCTTGACAAGAAAGTTTTGTGAATTCTCGGCAAGAAGAATCATACTCAGATTCAGATTGGGAGCAAGAAAATGATTTTAAACGGAATGCTTTTGATTTTATCATTGACGACGAGTGAATGTAAAAGGAAAACGTCTTATTGATTATTGTTACAATGGTGTTTTGATTTAATAAAGCATTTCTCAATTCATGATACCCGCAATTTGTTTTCCTTTCGGTTGTAGCTCCACCAAATTTAATTCCCACCAAATTTAAGAAATACCGTGAACCACCAAATTTACAAAAAATCTCGAACCGCCAAATTAAATTCCCGCCAAATTTAACACAAATGTCAAAATTGGCGGACCGCCAAATTAAATTTCTCAGCGACACATTCGCCACCCACACATTCCAGCGACACATTCGGAATCTTTGACAAATAGAAACGTCAGCAATAATTCAAAGAAGATAAGAGTCTTCTTCCGCTTAAACTACTAAATGTTAGCAATACATACCACATCACTATCTGTTTTTATACACATACCACATCACTATCTATTTGTAGTATCAACTCCAAAATTTCAAATGTGGCGAAATAAGAGGTCGCAGTTAAATGCAAAGATTCAGGAGGTTTGGAAACTACATTGCAAGTGTTTTCACCAAATTTAATGCTTTCAACAAAGTCACTATCCTTTGTCAGTATCGTCTTTATATAATTACTCATTTGAACCACGTGGTATCACCTGCAGGTGTTCAGATAATGCTGACGACAGCGAAAAGAAGTATTTTGAATTGTGGGTAATGCTAGATGCTCCTACCTTCTTTGTTGTTGAGATATGGAAATGGATACAAAATACAGACTTGCTTAGACATTTTTCATGTTACTTTTGTGTTGTTTTAGTGAAGGGAACGACAGGACTTTGAAGCACAGCTTGAAATCTGAAATTCTACCAACTATACATTGGATTTCCGTGTACCCAAGAAAGTAAATTGGTGTTTTTCTTCTTTAACTGTACACTTTAACTAGTGCAATCATGATCAACAAAATCTTTTTATATTTTTTTCTTCCTCAATGAAACTCTTTGGCTATTTTTTCTTTTGAATCAAAATTTGAAACACAGATTTCTAATGGGTTTTTCGCTTTGTTTTTTTGAAAGAGTTTGTTTTTTCTCTTTTGGCTTGGCTCTTAAGTAGACTTTCCACTTATAGAAAATATTTTCGCGGACAGGAACGGAACGGACAAGAAAGGTTACTGAGCATGCGCACAAACAGTGTTTACAGCACGTGCTCAGAAAATTTTCCGTTCCGTAGAAAGTTGAATCGAGTTCAACTTTTCTGTTCTTTCCTTGAGGAAAACATAGAAAATATTTAGACTGGCCAATCAAATCTCGTTATTTTTCAAGATTTTCTCACACCACCATCTACAAACTATCTTCTTACTGGCCAAAAAGAATTTGTGATCAGATATTTTTTAAACAACAAAATAAAAATATGTGTGGGCCGGACGAGATTCACCCTCGTATGTTGAAAGAGCTTGTTACTTTTTTCTCATCGCCAATATCCGTAATTGTTAAAAAGTACCTCAGTCAAGGCATCATACCACAAGATTGGAAAACCGCATACATTTCTGCAATGTAAAGAAAGAGAGACAGACACAAATCAGTTAATTATCGCTCAATCAGCCTCACATCGATTGTATGTAAACTTCCTGAATCGATCATAGCGAAATGGATAACAAGATACTTACTTGCAAGAGTGAAGGCCTGTGATAGAAAGAAACAATACTTATCTATTTTACTTATTTATTACGTTTTTTTTTATAAGCAACACGTTTATAAGCAACACTAGTAAATTTTCTCAAAAAGTTAAGCAACAGTACTAAAAGGATCTTACATAAATTAGCAACATGAAATTTTGAGATGATGCAGCACGAGCATAGCTACAGCACATTTTTTAAAATTGCCACACTAGGTGGCTACACTAGGTTGCAGTACTATGTCCTAGACTTTGTACTTAAATACTTAAGCTTACACAAAGGTATTCAAGACTGGAAATACATATTTTTTCAATTAATTATTAGCAACAAATTAAGCAACATTACTACTAAAAAATGGTCATTTTTTAAGCAACATAACTACTAAGGTCTGACCTTGGTTGCTTATAAAAAAAGAACGTGTAGTTAACATTAGATTAGAGCATGCAAAAACCGATGTTGTCCAAATCCGTAATAGTCTAATTAATTAAATTCTGGACTCTGGACCTGTCATATTTAATAAAGAAAAAAATGATATCTACTAGCTAATGATTCAATGCCTGTAAATTTCTTTAACTGTAAATTTCATTGTAAACAGCGGTGTTATTTTTTTGGTCATTGCTGAGTGAACAATTATTTTTCCCGAAAACCCATCTCGAGCGCAAACATGGACAACACCAAACATGCCAAGCTTTTCATTTTGATCGTAATGTACGTTATGCCCAAAGTAATGTACGTTATGCCCAAAGTAGTCAGCTTGATGGTAAAATCGAGAAAACAGCAATAGCAATATTTATGGAACGCCATTACTGCCTTAAGTCTATGGTTTGGAGTTGGAACCATCGTTTAATCATTTCATGATGTCACAATTTTGCCATATGACGTCAGCATTCAGTAAAAAGATCAACTGTAAGGGTTATTACAAATATCTACCATTCTTTGAATTTTCTTTAATTGTGTCTTGAAGGTATTTAGATAAATTGATACATTTAAAAAAATTAGATTGATTGATTATACGAACAGTCTGAGACATTCTTCCAGTTTTCTACACTTTCCAGTCCAGCCTCCTCTCCTCCTCCTTTCTGAATTAGTTTCAGATATCTCTTCAGCAAATCATTTTGAGAGACGTAGCTAGAGCTCATTCAAAATTTGTGGGGGAGAGGTTATATACTTAAGTTACAGTGTGTATCAAAATATTGGAAACAAAATTTTTAACTGCATATTATTCAGCAACTTATCTTTATACAGTGTGTTTCATAATGTTGGAAACGGAAATTTTAAGTAAGTAAGTAAGTAACGGGAGTTTCTAGTCCTTGGGCTTCCATCCGCAATGGTTGGTTCTTCCGCCCGGCGACTTGCAACCATTAGTTGACTTACCGCCAGAGATACGTATAGCATTGCTCTAACTTGCCCGAAGGCCAGTGTGCAGTCAGTCGATGGCTCCTAATGGGCTGACACGTTGCTTTCGGAGTGGTGCATTGAGATACGACATGACTGGACTCGAACACGGGTCGCAGCGGTCAAAGATACTAACCACTACACCAAAGCTGTTTTTTTAAATGAATATACCGAATTTCAAAATAATTTTTAGATCGATGGAAAGCCATTTTCAAGTTCTTTCGGCTAGTATATTTTTGTGAAAAATGAAAAACTGGTTTTTGAAGAAATAAAGAAAATGTCTTGGAAAAATGTAATTAAATTTTTAATGGTCGATTAACACGGAGATCAACATCAAACTTTTGAGTTTTATTTCCTCTTTAAAAAATTATTAATTATTGCATAAAGAATAATGAGGCGTAGCAACACGCATGGATCCGCATTATTTGAAAATTGAGTAGACATTTGATTTGAACAAAAGTTTGATGTTACTAATTTCTTTTCGTTTTTTTCATGATTGGAGGGAGTTGTTACACCGCTTCATGGTTGGAGGGAGTTGCTACACCGCTTCATGGTTGGAGGGAGTTGCTACACCGCTTCATGGTTGGAGGGAGTTGTTACACCGCTTCATGGTTGGAGGGAGTTGTTACACCGCTGAATGTGTGGAATAAGCTCGCTCATACCGATCTGCACAGTAACTACACACCAAAAATATCTCTCTTTTTTGGTTAAGATGTTGCAAAGCTGTCAAAATCTTTGAGCTTCGTGTGTATTTTACATATTTTGCATACATGCAGAATTTGAAGTTGCAGGTGGTTCATTCTTTGTTTATAATAAACTTATTCCTGTTGATTTTGAATTTCTGTGCGACATTTACTGTTGATTTTAACGTTCGAGAAACAAATTGTTTTCTTATGGTTTGCGACATTTACTGTTGAGTTTGCGGCACTTACTGGTGCAACAACATCGCGAGGTTTTAAAATTTTACTTCGTAAAATCTCCACCGGAGCTAATACTGGTATCTCCGCTTTGCCCGATAAATCTAGAGGTCATTGCTTCAACCTCCTCTTCGCTTTTTCTCGCTCGAACGACAAGACGTGCTTAAGTAAGTAAACAAATTTATCTTATGCTAATCCGCAGTTTTCTTCGAAATCGTCAGTTGATAATAGAAATGAAATGACAAATGCCACTCAATATTAATTGATTTTAACCCCACCGGTTATATTTCATCGTGTTTTCTCACCGTTCTCGTAGAATGACCGGTGAAGATTGTGAGGAACAACAACACTCACCCCTGTCAGATAGTGTGGATGACGATCCAACAGGAGGATTGAATCCTCAAGATATTGACAATCCCCCGAAAAGAGGGAGAGAGACAGAGTCTCATGACGAACCGCCAGCAAAGGTGGGGCGATTTGAATTATGTGGGGGAGATATCAATGATTGGTCATTAGACCCTGATTTGGCAACATATGCCAATAAATATATGCAGACATTTATACCAAGCCAAGCCCTCAAAGAAGGGATATTATCACAAAATCCAGTACCACAAAATGTGGAAGGAGTAAAGGGCATTGACCCATACCTGAGAGAACTGCTAAATGAGCAGGGAAGAAAAGTAACAATTAACCAAGATCAGCAATTGTCATCTCTCCAACAGAGGATCAGCAATGTGTATGGACCCCTGAATCGAATTTGGTCTGCCATAGAGCAGGAAAAAGAGAAAGTGCTGGAATCCTCAGGAACTTCTGAGAATCAGAAGGATGTTATGGTAGATATATCAAACTTATTTGATCAAACTGTCCTTCTTCTGGGGCAGGCATTCAATTCGTGCTCCTACATACGAAGATTCAATATCCTGATTTCTTTCCTAAGTGACAAGAAAAGAACAGAATCCATCTTAAAGGATATGTCAGATGCATTCGCAGACAATCAATCCGAGTTTTTATTTGGTCCAAAATATGAAGAGGTGGTTTCTAAATCTGTTAATGCGAAAAATAAGTCCAAGGAATTGTTTGGTGCAATGCGCAAGGCTGATCGTGGTGGCAATGGTGGTCGACGGCCCTTTCCGAGGGGCCCCTTACCTCAATCAGCTAGGGGTAGGGGGCGTGGTGTCTTCTTGGCAGCAGGACAAGCCTTGGCCAACTCAGGATCAAGCAGAGGACAAAGAGGTAACACTAAATTTTTGCAAAAGTTCTCTTCTGACCAATGTGGAACTGTTATCCCCAGATCAGTTCCACAGAATACACCCACTGGTGTCCCAGTTATTCCCGGACTCGATTCCGAATGTACCTTTGGCGGGCAGACTAAAATATTTCAAAAAGAATTGGGAGAAATTAACGAGCGACCCAAACATACTGAATATGGTGAAAGGTTTCCAAATAGGCTTTCAGTCCCAACCAGTACAGCAGAGAAGGCCACATCAAATTTGCATGACAAACAAAGAAAAGGGACTTGTGAAACAGGAAATAAAATCTATGTTGGAAAAAGGTGCAATAAGGAAAGCACAGCCAGTGTCCGGTCAATTCCTGAGCTCAATATTTCTGGTGGGCAAGAAGGGTGGGGGAAATCGCCCAGTGATAAACCTAAAGGAGTTGAACAGGCATATACCATACGCACATTTCAAAATGGAAGGCCTCTTTTTACTAAAAGAAATGTTAAGACCGGGGGACTTCATGTGCAAAATCGATTTAAAGGATGCCTATTTCGTAATTCCTCTGTCAGAGGAATCAAGAAGGTACATAAGATTTATGTGGGAAGGCAGCCTGTACGAGTTCCTTTGCCTTTGTTTCGGACTCAGTCCAGCCCCAAGAGTATTTACAAAACTTATGAAAATTCCAATATCTCTACTGAGGAAACTGAATGTGAGGATCATAGTTTTCTTGGACGACATGCTGCTTATGGCCAGTTTGATGGAACACTTGCTAACAGCAAGGGATACCCTAATATTTTTGTTTCAACAATTGGGTTTCCTGATCAACATATCAAAATCAATCCTAGAACCAACACAATCTTTGGAATTTTTAGGGGTAGTCATAGACTCCAAAACAATGAGTGTAAGTCTACCCTCAGACAAAGTGATAGCCATACAAGCTCAGTGTCGAAGCATACTGGAATGTCCTCAGGTTACAGTGAGGGATTTGACCAAACTGATAGGCAGATTGTCGTCCACAGCAATAGCGGTATTACCAGCCCCTCTGCAGTACCGATTCTTGCAAAGGCAACAGATTCAGGAGCTTTCAGCAAAGCACTCTTTCGAGGCAACTATTGTTCTGTCAGACAAGGCCAAGGAAGAGATAAATTGGTGGCTTCTGAACCTGGAGCTTTACAATGGGAAGTGTTTGATTGCGCCACCAGCGCAGATGATAATATCATCCGATGCCTCGAAAGAGGGATGGGGTGCAGCATGCAGGGGAAGACAAACGGGGGGACCCTGGAACAGAGAGGAAAGGATGTTGCACATAAATGTCCTGGAACTAAGAGCGGCAGAGATAGCGATAAGGACATTCACAATGCCCGAAAAGAAGGGGTTATCAATTCACATGCAGATGGACAATATGGTGGCCTTAGCCTATCTGATGAAAATGGGAGGCACCCACAACGAGAGTCTTTTATCAATAAGCAAACGGATCTGGGGATATCTTTTAGAGAGACAGATCACAATTACAGCAGAGTATATCCCAAGTGCCCTAAACAAGGAGGCAGACAGGGAGTCAAGGTCAGTGAAGGACTCCAGCGAATGGAAACTGCTTCCGGCAATTTTTCAGAAAATTTGTCAACAGAGGGGAACTCCCGACATAGATCTGTTTGCATCGAGAGTTTCCCATCAACTGCCTCAGTACATGTCCTGGAAACTGGACCCCTACAGTCAGGGAAGGGATGCATTTCAAGTGAACTGGGGTCACCAGTACGCTTACGCATTTCCCCCGTTCTCCCTGATAGGTCGAACTGCCAGGAAAGTAGAGGAGGAGAAGGCAGAAATGATCTTAATAACCCCAGCTTGGCAAACTCAAAGTTGGTTCCCGACATTGCTGGGAATGTCAGTGCAGAATCCCCTACTGCTTCCACACAGAAGGGATCTTCTTCAAGATCCCAAGGGCTTACAACACCCACTGATAGTAAACAGCGCCTTGCGTCTAGTGGCATGGACTATTTCAGGAAAAGCTTGGCGGCAGAGGAAATATCAGAAAAGGCTGCCTGTCTTATCTCTCTCTCCAGACGAAAAGGGACACTTAACAATTACGAATCGTCCTGGTGAAAGTGGCATGGCTGGTGTTCTGAACGACAAATATGTCCCATTAGATGCCCTATAAAGTTTATTTTGGATTTCTTAGCAGATTTGTTTGAAAAAGGTCTGCAGCATAGCACCATAGGGGCCCACAGGTCTGCGATCTCAGCGTATCATGATCCTGTGGATGGGATGCCAGTAGGGGTACACCCAAGGGTTTCAGCATTAATGACAGGTATCTTTAATGAAAGGCCTCCTCAACCCAAATGTATGTTCATATGGGATGTTGAATGTGCACTTAACTACATACGAGATTTAGAAGGAGATGCCTTACTGTCTGATAAAATGTTGACACTTAAATTGGCCATGCTGATGGCTCTCACAACAGCATCACGAGCATCAGAGATCACTGGCTTGGATCTAAGTCATTTGGTGAGACACGAACACTTTTATTTATTTCATTTTTCAAAACATTCTAAAGTCAGCCAACCTGGAAAAACTTTGCTTCCACTCAAGTTTTACAAATATCAGGAGGAGCCAAAACTTTGTGTATGTCAAACTATAGATTCCTACATAGGTCGAAGGGAAAAATGGGGAGTTACTGATAACCAACTTTTGGTTGCTCACATTAAACCACATAAGGCAGTGAAAACATCTTCAGTTTCACGTTGGCTCTGTCAATTTCTTGAACTGTTGGGGGTTGATGTCAATGTTTTTTCAGGTCACTCAGTAAGGAAAGCATCCAGCTCTAAAGCCGTTAAAAAGGGTGTTTCAGTTAAAGATGTACTGAAGCAAGGTCATTGGTCTAGTGAATCAACTTTCCAAAAGTTTTATAATAAGGAAATAGATAATTCTAACTCAACTTATCAATCAGTATTGCTAAGTCAAGGCTTTGAAGAGAGGAGGTTGAAGCAATGACCTCTAGATTTATCGGGCAAAGCGGAGATACCAGTATTAGCTCCGGTGGAGATTTTACGAAGTACAATTGAGAATTACGTAAGGGCGCGTAGCGCCCGCAATGTAATTCCGATTTTATGAGTAAAATCGGAACCGACGAGCTAATACTGCCCTCCCGCCCCACCGCTATGACTTAACAATTCTATGGTTATATTTTTAGGGTATGCTGGACGATACAATCGAGGTGGTCGTTCTCGCGGTCGGTTGTATAGTAATTAAATTAGAAAATACAACTGTTTATTAACTGAAATTACTGAGTTCTTATTTGTTTGACACCCCATTTTGCCTATGTAGTACTATTTAGTGTTCTTCGGTTGAAGCATGACCTCTAGATTTATCGGGCAAAGCGGAGATACCAGTATTAGCTCGTCGGTTCCGATTTTACTCATAAAATCGGAATTACATTGCGGGCGCTACGCGCCCTTACGTAATTCTCAATTATAAACACTTATTAGGAATTCAGGATCTTGTGTAAGCTTACACTTCGAATGGTGTGAGTAAAGGAAAAAGTGTGTTTTTGTTTTTTAATGAATCCTTTTGACTTAAAACGAGTTAACCAGGGCCGTAATTTCTTCAAAAATATTGAGGGGACTAAAAAAAATTTTTTTTCAACCAAAGAATATTGAAAAAATTACGGAAATTACGGCCCTATAACTTTAACTTGTGTGCTCTAGACTTTTGTAATCACAAGGCATAGAGTGAAACACGTCAAACGTAAGTTTATCTGACACGAAAAATGAACACTGAAAAAAAGAGCTTCAAGGATTTTTCTAAGATCAACTTTTTTTGCGTGAACTAATAAATCACTATGACGACGGAATTTTGAAACAAAAGGATCAATGCGCAACATGATCAATATTGTTTTACTTTTTCATGATTTTTCATGTCCACTAATAATTACTCAACTAGCTAGTAGCTTTCGCTATGAGGGCGTTATGAGGGCGCCCGTGATTGCATTTCCGTTAATACCACTAATCGGCACAAAATCCATCGAAAGAAAAGTAACGAAATCTTTCACGGATGAAAATTGGTTGTGTCACATTGTTTTCCGCCAATAAGTTGAAATTTAAGTTTGTTTTCCACTAGAGAAAAATGAGATAGAAATGAGATAGAAATGAGATTTCGAAATGAGACAGAAATGAGATAAGATTTTAGATGAGCGATCGATCTATCACACTATATCTTACCGTGGCTGATTCGAACAACATGGTTTTCTTTTTAAACAAATAAAAATGATGAAAACTAAAATGTGCGGCCGCACGTTTAAAATATGCGGCCGCACCTTATAACATGCGGCCGAACGTTTAAAATGTGCGGCCGCATATTTTGTTGACAGGATGTTATTTCTGGGCGTTTTCTGTTAAACATGGTCTGGAAACTTTACACTACAACTAGATGGCGTATAATTATGAGGTCTGTCGAATTGAAATCTACAGCATCTTCAGCATATTTTAAGTTACAAAATATGGCGTCGTATGTGAAGGTATGTTGTTGTTGGAGATTGTTTCAAAAGTGTGTTTGCGCCAAAATCTATTGATTTTTCCTTTTCTTTTACTTAAAGAATATTACTTCTTGCAGGTTTCTCAATTCTTGGAAGACAGGAGAATCAGATATTTGCTAAATCGTCTCATCTTGGCAATAGATGGAAGTTATCATTAAGTCCCAAAGGTTAATCATTGGATGTATTTACCGTCCCCCAAGTGATAAAAGCTTTCTTCAACAGTTTTCTCTTGTATTAGAGAGTATCAATCATAGAACAAACATACTCATTCTTGGAGATTTCAACATTGATCTTTCCAAGGACGATGCACCAAAGTCAAAAGAGTTCAAGTGATTGCTAATTGCTTCTAACCTTACAAATATTACTCGGAGATATACAAGGGTAACAGAACAATCCAGAACACTCATTGACTTTGTTATAACTTCTGATGTAGCAAAAGTCGTGCAGAGTGGAACCTTAGAAACAGGCATTTCCGACCATGATCTTATATTTGCTACGCTTAACCTGTTTAAACCCAAATTCCCTCCAAAGATCATTAAAGTTAGAAACTACAAAGGAATAGACAGAGCTGTGATTCAAAGAGACCTAGAATACGTTCCCTGGCATATAACTAGTCTGTTTGAAGATGTTGATGATGCACTATGGTCATGGAATTATCTCCTGAAAGATGCCATTTCCACCCATGTGAAAACCAGAAAAGTGAAAGTAAAAAGTAACAACCAACCTTGGATGACGGGAGAACTGCGAAAAGCTCTCAATAACCGATATAAACTGCTGAAAAAAGCTCGATCTACACCGAGCCAGTCAATGGAATGGGCTGAATACAAGAATGCAAGAAACAGGTGCAAAAATCTAATTAGACGCACAAAAGTTATTTATTGAAAGAACGAATTTGCAATGTCGAACTCAGTTAAAACCTTTTGGAAAACTGTCAGAAGATTTCAAGGGTACCGTGCAGTACCGTGCAAAAAATTGGCCCATTAGTTGATCATCATAACAACTCAACCATCACAAATGACACTGACAAAGCCAATTTAATGAATGACTTTTTGGCCAATGTGGGCAAACATCTTGCAACTACAGACCAAACTTTTGAAAGACAGAACAACCAATTAATCTATCGTGTTACACCAACTATTTCTGAAATAGATCTGAATCAAGAGGTGCTTAGAAAATCCTTTCGATCTGCAGTCAAGCCTGGCAAAGCGTGTGGAGCAGATGATATAACGCCAAATGATTTGACATTGCATGAGGAAATCTCAATCCAAAGCTTACAAAGAGTTGTACAACGCAGTTTGAGTACTCTAACATTCCCAACTGTCTGGAAGACTGCTAGAGTCACTGCAGTTTATAAAAAGGGGAGTAAAACTAGCTGTTCCAACTACAGACCAATATCTCTACTCTCAATCCCAAGTAAAATCATTGAACATCTTATTTACGCACAATTAAAAAATCATATCCTCGAACACAACCTTCAGAGTGAGCATCAATGGGAATTTAGGCCTTTGAGATCCACAGAAGACGCCCTACTGCACATGACAAAGAAATTGAGGCGAGATGTTGATGCTGGTCGAGTGGTTGGAGTTTTATTCGTCGATTTCCGAAAAGCGTTCGACAGTGTTTGTCACCAAACACTACTAAAAAAGCTTGGTGCATGTGGGATATCAGGAAACGTTTTGGAATACTTTCAAAGCTATGTTTCTAACAGAAAGCAATACACTGTTGTAAATGGAACCAGATCAAAGGATGCAAACGTGGACTATGGTGTCCCACAAGGATCACTAATTGGTCCCTCTAGTTTTTCGATGAATGTTAACGATATGCCTGAGAACCTAAAGTGTGACGTAGATCAGTTTGCTGACCACTCAACTGTCCATTCTTGTGGTGATTCCGTAGACGAGGTAATAAATGATATTCAAGAAAATGCCAATAAACTTCAGGCATATGCTACACGTAACTCTTTGACGATTCATCCTGACAAATGCGAAATAATTGTCATTTCCAAGCACAGATTTATTGGGCCATTGTCGAAAGTTGAGATCAATGGGAAGAATGTATCAATAGTACAATCTTCGAAATGCTTAGGTATAACAATGTTGATGATAAGCTATCTTGGGAGATTCATGCTCAGAATGTATGCAGAAGCTTTGGCTCTAAAGTAAAGAGGTTGTTCCAGATGAGGAGCATGACTAAGCCAACGTTGTCCACCACCTATCATCAGGGCATCTTACCATCTGTAATATATGGAATTTGTGTCTGGGGTAACTGTTCTCCGACGGCTATGGCCAATGTTGAGAAGATACACATTCGTGCTGCACGATTCATACATCGTGTTAAAAAGTCTACTCCAGACCATCAAGTTCTCCAGCAAGCAGATTGGATCCCCATTATAGAATACTACAAAAGAAGCATTGCGTGCAAAACCTACAAAATCTACAATGATCTCGGCTCGCCGTTATTAAAAATCTGATTACAAAATCTTCCTCGCCAAAAGTCACACGGAATGTGTTGAAAATCGACCTTCCATCATTTCGTTATGTTGACTACAAACGATCATTTAGATACAGGGCTACCCATATTTGGAACAATATTCCTACTGAGATCCGAGAGAAGAAGTCATATATGACGTTTAAATGTGCGTTAAAGAAATCTGAAAGAAAACATTTTTTACAAAGAATAACTCAGGAAAAGCCATTAGGTATCAAGATTACATATATTACTAGTTGCTTCTTTTTGTTTTTTTATTGTTTTCTTAATTATTTTAACCATATTATATATATTGATAATTTTATTTTTATCAAATTTTTCATGTTTTCAAGTATATCCGATTCTCAGTCAGGATTAATCCCACTAGCTTATATTGCCCTAATTAACTGCGCACACGTTGTACTTTCAATTCTTTGGAGTAATTTTCCTTTTGACTTTTCAATTTTCAACTCTCAGTATCAAACTCTCAACTTTTTTGTTGTTTTTTTTTCATAGTAGGTCCACATCAAAGCTTGACACTGCGTTCTATATATGTATATTGTATATTTATGATATGTATATATTTCAGACCTTCTTTACCAAATAAATTTAATAATAATAATGATAATAATAAAAAAATAGACGATAACATTGCACCTCAAGTGGACAATAATAAGTTAACCGAATTGGGTCTTGCTTATGGCGACATTTCATACAGGCAATTTTTCGGTGACAGCACAGACGTATCTTCTGACTCAAAAAAGCTGTTAACATACAAGGAAAGAGTGGAGGAACTAAAAGAAAGCTTACAAAGAACACGCAGTGGAAGAATGGATGCCATGAATAGACCAATAACTGTGCAACAAACATCAGTGTTCATGTTGGAATTAAATGTTATGAAAACAAAAAGTACCGACAAAAGATAGGTAAAGGAAGCACAGTAATCTTTGATAAGGAGATGACTTATGAAGATATTCACACTCAGTTAAGATCCCATTTCAATGTTTCCAAAGAAATGAAGACATACATAGGTACCTATGAAGGTACTTCACTTGAGCATAGCTTTATTAACCTTGAGAAATATGCACAACCACTTAAGGAAAAGAAAAGGGCCATAAAATTGTATTTCTATTATCCAAATACTTATACACATTTAGAGTTTAAAAAAAGGTGGTCTGACAGTTTGATGGATGAGGAGGATGATGAGGAGGAGAAGAATGAGAATCATTGTTTTGAAGAAACAAATAATGATCATGATGATGATGACGACGATAATGTCTTACTTCCACCTTTTAATGACATCCCTTATGGCACTGATGAAAGGCGAAAGATATGTGATGTTTGTTCTTGCTCATACACAACAGATACATGTATTCGTTGCGAGCAGGATATTGAATTTCAAGCCAGTATCTTGGCAGATGCTGAAAAGTCATCAGAAAATCATCTTGATAGTACGCTCCCTGATGATAACTCTGACTCTGAGCTTTCAGTGGAAGAACTTCGTCAATATAGATTACGAAAGTTCATTAATCTCCCAATAAGATTTCGACAAAGCATTAGAGAGACTATCAGCAGTGAGAATAATGGTGACAAAATCACTTTGGGAAACAACAATGAAAGAACATCAGATTTTGAGACATCTGATGGAATTAGTACAAGTTTTGGAGATGCTGAAGTTGTTAGATTTATGGAAAGTATTCTAACAGATGAAATTTCGTTGAACACGAATCAATCAGAAAGACTTTCTTCTGAGGATGAAAGAAGCAATTTTATTGCAGCTGCATTGGACCAATATCAGCAAGACAGTATTTTAAGAACCCCCAAAACAGTTATTGTTCAAAGGGATGTGACAAAGTTTTGGAAGCTTTTGTTCAGCCAAAAGTTTGACTTAAAAGATCATAACCTGAACATAAGATTTGCAGGTGAAGCTGCTGCTGACATTGGTGGACCATACAGAGAATTCCTTACTTTATGCATGAAAAATCTGAATGCACTTGGATGTGACTTTTTTGGAAGTAGCAATGAATTATGTTTCACAGGTTATCCAGATAGAATCATAAATGGAGTATATTATAAACTTGGACAACTTACAGCATGTTCAATTTTATCTGCTGGTCGTGGGCCAGAATCATTTCATCCCATCATAGTTAGAGCAATGTATGATGTTACTCAGCCTGAAAGTATGGAAAACGTGGATGAAGCTTTCATAAAGCAGACTTTGCTTGAAATAGATGAAGAAAAGTACGATGTTCTTTATGATCTGAATATTACACCTGCTCATAGATCAAGTAAAGAACTGAAGAATATGTATTTGCTCACATCCTTAGTTTTGAATAAGTCAGCTGCTATAAACCAATTCAAATCTGGCATGTCTTCTGTTGCACCATCATTTGTGTTGAATTCATCTTATGAATTGATGAAAACATTTATGGTAGACTGTCATAAAAGCTATAGTTTCAATGACATTTTACAACTAATTCATTATCCACAGAGAGATGAAATCTGTAATGGCTCTAATGCATTCATTCGCTTTCAAGATGCTGTAATCCAATTAGAACTGCTTTTAGTGTTAATTGAAAATGGAGAGATAAAAAAACAATCAAAGCATTGGTTTTGAAGATTTTTTGTACTCTGTTACTGGAACTGACCGTGCTCCTCCTTATGGTTTCAATAAATGCATAGATGTGACATTTGATGACATCACACTTCCAAGGTCTAATACGTGTGGCTTATCTGCAGTTTTCTCTTATGAAAATATCGTTGACGCATTTATTATAGCTGTTCAATTTGGTGGAGGCTTTGGAGCCATTTAAATGGTTTGCTATACATCCTAACAACTTTTAAGTTTTTGAAATAGATTATGTTTTTTCCATTTCATTTTTTGTTGACACAAGTATTTTATAAATGTCCTTTAGTTCTTTAGGTTCAATTTCTTTGTTGTCACTCAACAAAGAAGTGTTATAACTTGTAATTGATATTTAATTGAAATTATACTTCGCAATTTGAAAAGTACTTCACTCTAATAACCGTTGCAAAAAGTAGGAAAAAGAGTAATAGTAATTTGATACATAAAGGGTGCATTTTTCTTCTGCCGGAAATTTTTACTGCGAAACTATGTAATTAAAGCTTAAAACATTCTCTTGAGTATGAACAATTAATTTTGAGAAAGTCAACAGAAAGTTTTCACCAACAAATGTTTCGAGGCGCACCCCTTCGTAGGTAATTAACAGTAAAAATTTAGTTCGCAAAGTATTTCTGGCATTTGAAATTTCATCCCGTTGGCATTTCGTTTGAAAGATTTTTATATTGGTTGTATTTTTTACAAAGGATACTTCAAGATACACGTACAAAATGATTTGCTATGAAAATGTCTTTAAATTGAGAACCCATCTTTTTCCAAGCACTCCAGTATGTAGATGAATGAGCATAAAGCACTTTCAGCGTCCGTGGGGATTCTAATATGATAAAGATGGACATAACAGAGATATAACTCGTGTATTTTTTCATCCCTGCACATAGGTTGATGATTAATGCCAATAACACTTTTCGCAATTTCCAGATCTTCCTGAATTAAACTTATTCCTTGTTTGCTAAAACCAACAGTGGATGGAACATTGAATAAAATTTCAGGAACACCTCCAGGCGCATCAGCTGATCTTCTTATTTGTCTTGTGGTCCAAGAACGAACGCATTCGTTCAATTGACTTTGTATTACAGGCATGAAACAAAATATTAAAGCCTCTTTGTGCAGTGGGCACGATGGCTTATAGATGCCCCGTCTGACCATCTCATCAAAAAAGTTAATCCACCATCCTAGTCTGAATTTCTTAAGCCTTGACCAGAAAGCTTCGATACGTTGGTTTCTTGTTGAGGCAGCGTAAATGAAACTGTCGTCGTCGTTAGTGAAGAACTTTTGAAGCTCTTCATAATAAACATTTTCCGTTCCTAAATCCATGCGTAACGTGTTCGGTGCCTTTTTTAGACGGTTCAAACATTGGATATAGTAATGGCTTATAACCAGAGGGTCATTGTTTGTGGTTGAAGCCACAAAAGTTTTCTGCTAAAACCATCAAAGCAACCATGCAAAGCAAATCCGAATCGCTTTAACTTATCATTGGCATCGATGTGCAACACGTCCATTGGACCTGTAAACTCGCCTTTTTATAAATCCATACTTACCAAGCTCGTTTAATATGATATCTTTTAGAGTCAGAGCATTTACATTTTTTTTTCTGCTCAGCCCTTTCTGCTTCAAGACATGTTTCATTTTTCTGACTGTTAACTTTTGTTTATGAAGTTCTGTTATGATATTACAAATGTGCTCATACTTGAGCTTCGGTTTGATGTGGAAGTAATACTCCACCAAACTATCTAAGGACCCACACCAGTTTGTATTAACAACATCCATTGCGAAATGAAATGTATGCTGTAATGTGGTGTTTCAAATAATTTCTATGGAGTCAACAACTTGGGAATTCTTTCGACACTGAGATTTACTGACCAGAAAAGATAAAAATATAGACTAGATAAACTAAATGTTAATATATTATTTTAAAGCCATCGACGAAATATGCGGCCGCACGTTTTAAATATGCGGCCGCATATTGAAACGTGCGGTCGCACATTTTAGTTTTCATCATTTTTATTTGTTTAAAAAGAAAACCATGTTGTTCGAATCAGCCACGGTAATATCTCAACTTGATCTCAAAAGCACCAAGACAAGCTGCACAAGTAAAAAAGGAAATATGGACATCAGTAGTTAGTAGTGCTATGATTTTGAGATCGAAACTTTACGTTATTTTATTTTTACGACAAACGCGAGGAAAACGTTTATTAAAACAAAAAGATCGGCATCGCAGGCGAATTTGGTTTCGTGAAATATTTCAGAGACCAGGAAAACATATATCCCTCTGATTTATCGTAAGGACAAGGAAACGAACACTTTCCGCCAAAAGTTTATCTTTTTAAGATGGAACTCCAACTTCTTTTTTTGACATTTTCTCTCTCTCTCGTACTTCACACACAACACACAAGAACACACACACAAATCATAGTTAGAATTGATGCACAATGTGATTTGAAAAAGAAACACGTGGAAATGTAAAAAACGTTCGTCGGAACCTTTTGATTCCAAAGATGTGATAAAAATGAGATGAAAACGAGATAAAAATGAGATCAAATATTCTGCAAATGACATAAAGCATTCTTATTAGATTCCAAAATTATCTCATCTCATATTATCTCATTTTTGCTTTAGTGGGAACAAAGCTTAAGGATCAACGCGAATGTACAAAATGTATGAAAAGTGCGTAAAAGGAACTAAATGCTGCAACGGTTGCCGCCAATTGCATTTCACAATGTGGCAAATGGAGAAAGTCAAGTGTATTGGTTTTGTTTGAATAAAATTGTTTTGAACACAGCCTTCATTTAGTATCGGAGGTATCACAAAAAAAATTAAGGTTGTCAGGGAAATGAGTGCATCAATTACCTTTGGTATTTTTTTATTAAATATGTCGAATAGTTATTTGTAGTTCACACACACGTCGCTTAATATTCATAACAAGATGTTTTTATTCAAAATAAAGTGTTGCAAAAAAGTGTTTTCCTTCATTGTAAAGCTAAAGTTTGGTTCCCACTAGAGCAAATATGAGATAGAAATGTGATTTCGAAAATGAGACAGAAATGAGATAAGATTTGAGATGAACGATCGATCATTCACATTATATCATAAATTGATCTCAAAAGCACCAAGACAAGCTGCACAAGTAAAAAAGGAAATATGGACATCATCAGTGGTGCTATAACTTTGAGAAACTTTTAGTTATTTTATTTTTACGACGAATGCGAAGAAAACGATTACTGAAACAAAAAGATCGGCAACGTTGACGAATTTGAGGCGAGGAAAACATGGAGAATTTCCTTATATCCCTTGTCTGATTTGTCGCAACGACAAAGAAATAAACGAACACTTTGCACCAAATGTTCATCTTTTAAGATCAAGCTCCAACTTTTTTTTTCCTTCTGACATTTTCTCTCTCTCGTACTTCACACACAACACACAAGAACGCACACAAAAATCATAGTTAGAATTGATGCACAATGTGATTTGAAAAAGAAACACGTGGAAATGTAAAAAAAAACGTTCGTCGGAACCTTTGAAGATGTTCGATCTCATTCGTTTGGAATCAAAAAATTTGATTCCAAAGATGTGATAGAAATAAGATGAAAATGAGATAAAATTGAGATCAAATATTCTACAAATGAAATGGAGCATTCTCATTAGATTCGAAAATTATCTCATCTCATCCTATCTCATTTCTATCTCATTTCTATCTCATTTTTGCTCTAGTGGGAACCAAGCTTAAAGTCACAGTGGAGAGCGATCCTTTTACCTCATTAATTATTCAGAAGATGAAACGCGTACTCGGATAGTACTACGAAGAGATAAAAATGAAAAAATTGGAGTTAAACCACTACGGTAGTTATAACGAGGATTTTTAATTTTTTCGCAATTTTTCCTCTTAAGTTTTTGGATAACTAAAAGAAAACATAAATTATTTTTATCAAAGAAAACGAACCTTGTTGTAAAAACATAGCTCCATTTATAAAACGAGTTCAGTTTGACTTACACGCTTTTTTTTATAAGAACAATTTTATAAGAACACGAGCCTCAGATTTGGCCAAAAAATAAGAACAAAATAAGAAACAACCCGAGGCTCAAATCATTGTTCCAAAAATTAAGAACAGCCTGCGCCAGAATTTTCTTGGAAAATAAGAACAGTTCATGATGTGAATTCTCTCACTGGTAAATGGTTTAGAAGTTTATTGGTTTTTTTTCATCCTGCAATAAATGTGCGAATGGGTCATTGCCAAACAGCAACCATACTTCTTACCAATTATTTTTAATTTATATTTTTAATTTATATTTTTATTTATATTTTTAAAAAATATTTCTATTTTACTGGAAGTTCCTTAATAGGAAGAACAAAACATGGCTGAAATTTGAAACTGTGTTCTTAGCAAAGAACAAAATAAGAACAATTCAGGCTGAAAAAGGCTCCAAAAATAAGAACAGCCAGCCTCAGGTCAGATTTTACTGGTTCTTATAAAAGGAAAAGCGTGTATTTGTTTTGAACTTTTACAATCAGAAGACACAGAGTGAACAAGGCTTTTAGATTTTTGCGGCTTTGTTTTTCTTTTTTTTCTGCTGACCAAACCTAGCAGTTTTTTAAACATTCATGCGAGCGTTTACATGAAACCAAAACGCCGTGTCCCACCAAACACATGACGTCACTATGACGTCACCACGACGTCCTTATCTGGTCAGGAAGTCATATTACTTCTTTATGACTTTTTCATGACATCATTTAAAGTCATTTAATATGACGTCACCAAGGTGACGAAAAGACGACCAAACCATGACCTAATGGTCGTACTTACGACATAAAAGCGTAAAATTGGTTAACAAATACAATCGAGTTCCGTGTATCCTATGGAACTGTCAGAACCGGATAACAAGTTCGAAATAAAATGTCTCGAAGTAGTAGTTAGTAACATGATTTCTATAAAAGTAAAAATGTAACTCTTTTTTGACAACAATTGTTTTACTGTTTCTGTACAAAACAACAAGTATATGTTAACACAAATTACAAAAAATATGGATTATAAAATAATAACAATGTATTTCATCAAACAAGTAAAAGTTTGTTTTCACGTGCGAAACGTTGGTTGCACTTTATGTCCTTTATATTTGCTTTGTTTTTTTTTCAGCTTTGCTAAGGTCTATTGATTCGGTCGGCGTTGCGTATCGCTTCTTTGTTTTTTTGTCATACAGTGTGTATCAAAATGTCTTATCCACCAACTTTCAAGACGTATATTTCATTATGTGATGATTTTTAATTTTTTTTTTTACGGTAGCAGCGTAAGCGAATACCGTATTAAAACACCCTTGGACTCCTTCTACTACTACTACTCTTCCTCCTACTACTACTCCTCCGGCCGAAACGGCAGTTTTTAGCCTACGCTTGACAGTCGATCAGATTTCGTTCAGAAAATCATATGAAATCTCACAAAGGAATGCAGTCTAAAAATATTCGAAGGTTATATCCAGCAAACATTCTAAAATAAATTTTTCTAACATTTCATCCCTTAATAATACATGAAGAAAGAGATATTTTGGTAGTAAGGCTTTAAGTTAAAAGTAGTAAGTAGTTACTTTTACTAAAAATGCTTAACATTTGGATGTAACGTACGATTTTATCGTCGGTAGTTCAACCTAACGAACTTTTTAATTAAGCCGGTTTTCCACTAGGCGGAATATTCCGCTTGAGTCTAGCGGCTTTTGTTTTTTTAAGAAATTCCGCCGAAAGCGTCCGCGGAAAAGTCGGATCAAGTTCAACTTTTCCGCCGCGGAATATTCCGCCAGCCAATCAAATGGTTCAAATAGTGATCACGTGGAGAAAAACAATAACCGCACCACGCTGAATATTCCGTCTAGTGGAAAACCGGCTTTACATCTAAAGTTTGTCAGCTATGTAAACCGTCATTTTGCATTAAATATTTCAAAGATCACAGTTTTTGGGAAGGTTTCTTGAGTCCATGGAATCTTTGTTATTGTTTTTAATTTTTTTCGAAGCAGACGCGTTTTTTTACACATAAGTTCTTATTTGACCCCCCCCCCCCCCCCCCCCCCCCCCCCCTCCTTTAAAAGAGGGTACAGGAAACTAATGATATTCTACAAAAACAAAACACTGCTGCTATTATCACTTTATGTTTTCTACATTTCTATGAAATTTTTAAGCAGATTATTGTCACAGTAGATAATGCGCCCGTTGCGTTGGTATATATAACTTATATATAACTTTGAACACATGTAAACGAGTTAAAATCATCAATCAATAAAGAAAAATAAACAAAATAATAAGTCTGAAAATGTTCATACCATTGTGAGTTTTCCCCATACTTTCATAAATTGATTGCCATGCAGTTTTCTTTTTTGAAAAATCTTTGTAATCCTTAGATTTGAAATCCCATAGACAACGGTGACGGCGTACTCTTTCTATAAGTTCCTCTTTATCAATGCCTTCTTCTTCAACATTTTCTGACTGAATATTATTTTGTGAAATATTCGATGATGTGGTAGCAGAATTATTTCTTAGGTTGTTCAAAATAGATAGATTATTTTCGACGTAACTATTCTCATTCTCCTCATCAAAATCATCATTTTCATAATTTCCACTTGGTGATGGTGATGGTAAGGGCAAAGGTGTCGTTGGAGGACTCATAAAGTCAGTTGTTATTTGATTAAATTGTTGCTGATGCTGTTGAGGAGATGATGTCGAAGGATGTAATTGTTGTTGAATGACTGGATATCGAGGCTGAAAATTCTGAAATTGCATAAAACTTCGAGGATCCATTTGAAATCTTTCAGTTTCTTCTCCTCGTTGCGTTTTCTTTTCCTCTAGCTTTCTTTTCCTAAATCTTGCTAGGGCACTATGGTCGTCTTCGTTGCTTGCCATGTTTGTTTACAACGTGCACGAACACCATATTTCTTTTACGATTTGCAGATGTCAGCAAAATTAAAGCAAGCTGATTGGTTGTAGAAACCAAGCGAACAAAAAAAGTTGAAAATTTTCAACTTTCACAGCGCACAATTTTGTTTATTTTGTTCGCTCGCTTTGCTCTAAATTTAGATTTTCTTGACGTCACGACGTACTTTTTTCCGCCCGCCTGCACAAGTTCGCTGAATGGAAACCGCGCTTAAGTTCTTATAATTTTTTTCTTGAAAAAATTCGACTCATGTATGTACATTTCTTTGTCTTGAAAATTATTTGCTGGTGGCGTTTCTTAATAAGACCCCATTTACATTCGATAAGACCTCTTTACACTAACTATTTTTTTTATGGCAATTTTTGGTCGTGCTTTCGAAAGTATGCTGCTTGCTGCTACCGTTTTGCGCCATCTGGCTCTTGTTGTGTTTACAAATGGCCTTCCTTGTAAAATGAGTTAATTGCGTTCTATCATGGTTAAGCAATAAAAATGTCAGGACTGGGTCCTATGACGTCTCAGTGACGTTGTAATGACGTCGTAGAAGAATCTCTCTTTATTCCCAAACTTTGATGAGGTCAAAATCTGTGTTCCATCGTGATTAAGCAAATTTTCAATCGTAATAACAATGTCAGAACCTGGTCGTATGACGTCTCCGTGACGTCGCAGAAGACTCTCAGTGAAACAGCTAGGTTACAAGGAGGTTACTTGATGACGTCCTTGCGACGTCACGGATCTGACTTCGCTTTTTGTTGCAAATATGACGTTGTGATGATCTTCTAATAACGTCTTATAAGGTCATCGTTTGACTTGATTATGGCGTCATAAGGACGTCATGGTGTTTGGTGGGGAATTTAATTTTATGAATTGCATTCTAAGTCCTTCTCTTTTTTGAAAATAACTCTTTTTGTTTAGGTGAAAAGATCATAAGTTTATTTTGACGAGATTGCGTTACACATTGATGCGGTTATTGATGTGTTCTGCAAAAGAAACTATTCAGTTGTTTAAGGGGTAATATTAGCTGCATTTAGAACCTATAATTTTTAGCTATGTCCATAGTAACTTCTCAGTCACTTTTTAACTCCTCAGTGTAAATTGTAAGAGAAAACCTATCATATGATGTTTAATTTAATTATTTAATGATACATTTTTTTACGGTTATCAATGTAACGCAATAATTGATAAAAATTTTTGCAATTTTGGGGAAATATAAAGTCGCATTTTTGCGAATCTTGTTTATATTACATCTCACTTCTTAAGTTTTCCTCGGCGTTGCTGATCAGTGCTGGTGGAACATAAAAGGAATTACTGTACTGATTCTTTTCGATAATTAATTACATAGTTATTGTCTATTATACATTGTGTTTCGTAATGTTGGAAATGGAAATTTTAAAGCTGTTTGTTTTAATGAATATACCGAATTTAAAAATAATTTTTACACCGTTGGAAAGCCATTTTGAAGTTCTTTCGGATAGTATGTTTTTGGGAAAACTGAAAAAGTGGTTTTTGAAAAAATAAGGAAAATGTCTTGGAGAAATGTAATTAAATTTTTAATGGTTGATTAAGATGTGAATGAAAAGAAAAGATTTTTTCAAACAATAACAGCAATTTGGAAAACAATAAACAAATTTAAGCTGTGTGAAATTCGGTATATTCATTTAAAAAAACAACTTTAAATTTCCATTTCCAACATTACGAAACACACTGTATATATTTTTATTTGCTTGTGTAATTAGAGACAAAATGATGCAGCAACAAACTCATCGTTTCCTGGTCAATATGAAGATGCGGGTATACGAATTCTCCAGGAGAGCTTGTCATAATACCTTCAATCGCTATTTGATTTTAACAAATATGACGATTGGAGGTGTTTTAGCAGCATCCTGTGACTTAGTTGAGCAGAAGGTATTCGAGAAGAAAGAGATTTTAGATTACAAAAGACTTCTTGGTTTTGGTAGTGGTGGAGCCTTGTTTGCAGTGTATGGTCATTATTGGTACAAATTTATGGCCAAATCAAGCTTCTTTGCTCAACATCCGTTGCGTGTGGCGTGCTTTGGGGAGTTCTGTATTTTACCTTTGGAATACCTAGCATTTTTTGTATATCTTGGAGTTGCTGAAGGAGAAAGTACAGAAGAAATACGAAAAGAAGTTGGTACCAAGTTCATACCAACGTATTTGCTAGATCTCGGAGTTCACTTCCCATACGTGCTTTGTAATCTAACCTACGTACCCATACATCTACGGGTTGTCAATGATTGCGTGGTCTCATTTTTCTGGGTGACTTTACTATCCTACATAAAACACCATGATGGAGAATATATGAAAAAAAACATCAAAAAGTACTTCTTGTTTGAATAATAATATATATTTATCAATGGTAATTTGTTTTTGAACAGCTACATCTGTTGTGCCACACTTTGTAATACCTGCCACACTTTGTAATAATTTTCGAGCATAATCATATTTTAATCTTAACCAGCAGCCAAGGCGTCGTCGCTCTGCTCTCATATTCAGTTGTCACCCAAAATGAAAATTAAAATGTCAATGACGAACCGTTTCAAAATTTCTCCCCCAAATTTTTTCGTCATCCCATCGCCAATATCGCGGGCCCCAAAAAGTGTAAGTCCAAAACTTCGCGTTCGATTTGGCGATTTGACGTCGTGCACAAAAAGAGAAATAATTTATGTGTAATTTCTCTCACAGCTCACGTCTGTTACACCGACAAATGTAGTAACTCCGACAAATGTAGTAAAGATCAACGACAAATGTTGCAACGCTATTTCGTCTACACGGGAGATGACTATTTTCTTGTGCATGGGCAGAGAAATACCCAATTGACTCGCTAATTATCAATTTATCGGTTTCATTAGTTTACAAAGTATATCGACTATGCTGAAGGTGATACGTTTTGAAATCCTCTAGCGCATGCGTGGTAAGAAAAACGCAACGATTTTTAATGTTTGGTTTTCCAGCCAACCGTATCGAATATTTTCGTCTTGGAAACATTTCCACAGTTTTATTTTTGATGTTCGTTAAAAGTTCTTCTAAAAAGTTCTCATATATAGAATTTCATTTGAACTCATAACAAGCCAACCTCGAACCCAGGGTCTCTTGCCTTTTCGATATACGTATGTCGCTATCCGTATATCGAAAAGGCAAGAGACCCTGGGTTCGAGGTTGATAACAAGCCCCATATGACGCAAAACAATATAGCAACATTCTTAACGTATTGCTTTCAACACCCGTCCGTCGTCTCTGGTTGAATTATTGCTTAGCTTTTTACGCCTCTTTTAGGTTTCGCTATGTTTCCATGAGAAGTTCTACATAAATAATACCAATACCCATAATTTGTCATAGACATTAAGACGAGCAGAGTATGAAGATACAATTACGAAAAATCACTGCCAAATTCGAATTCACCGTCTTCCAATTGTTCTTTATGCAAATTTTGTGAAATTTGGAGAACTTTCAAAAAATTCATCCAAATTTGGCCCGAATTACCAGTTTAGTGAAGTTATTTGATAATTCCTTATAAATAAAGCGCCTATAAAAATCTTATTTAGGCCGAAAGCAGCGATTGTGTAAGTAAAAAGGACAGGAAATTACAAAGTTGGGCAGTTAAAAATTACAAATGGGGCAAAATAATTAATTACAAAGTGGGGTAGAAATTACAAAGTGCGGCGTAACAGAAGTCATCAATCTCTCTAAATGAGTCTCTCTGTAATCGCTATTGTCTGCGAAAAACCCGTAAATAAATATCTGTGAATATTTGTCGTTACAAGTTTAATTCACTCTTGAAATCCAATTCGCAACAAAAACGGAGTTTAAACGTCATTATCTCAACAATCACATGCCCCCATCTCATTTTCAATGATGTCATATGCGAAAACAGTTTGTTCGGGAAAATGACTTTCAAATGAGTATAACTTTACTTACAAATTTGTTTGTTCATTGCGAATTTTATACCATTAGATGGATAATTTTTCAAGCTTCCCAAAATTGTGTAATTTTGTCAATAAAAATAAATATTTAAAAAACAATTTTTGTTTTCTTGATACAGTCATTAGCTTCATAATAATCAATAAATCATCAATGAATGGCCAATGACTAATCACCAATAAGTGAATTGTTAAAAATTACAAAGCATAAAAATGAAATCAGAAAAAGCTATAGAATTGCTGATGTGTACTGTTTTTGTGCTAACATGTGTTATTAGTTATTACACAAGTATTGCGTTACTAGTTTTTTGTTGCTATTGTTAAGCATTTTAATTTGATTACTAGCTGGTGACATAGTCTCATGCTAACAATGGAAACAAGTCTGAAATATAAATTCCTAGAAAAAATGTTTGAAGATTGCAAGTATATAATAAATATTCAAAAATTTATACTCATTTGAAAGTCAAAGCAGGCACACAGTTTATTATCAAATAAATTAAAGTTCTTTTCCATGCATTTGTTGTGATGATCAATTACCATGCAAAACATTATAACATAATGGAAAGAGACGAGGAGATATAGTTTGATAGATTTTTAACCCATTCCCTGATTTGCTATCAGGAAATTCAATGTAATCTTGATTCGATTTGATTTTGTAAAGCCTTTCAGAATATGTATTGTTTGACCATATATCCCATTCATTGTATCTTAAATAAAATGAAGGAAAGCAATGACTTAAGATTGGGTTTATTAATAACAAAAACAGTCACTGTGGATTTCAAAAATACATAAAATAGCAAGCCAACATTATTTGGGTGTTCATAACTACAAGTAAGATGATATGTTGTTTGATAAAGTTTTTGTTAGGTTTTTAGGTTCTCAACTTGTGTAGTTAACTGCTGTGATGACATCTGTTGAGAAATTTTCGCACTCAAGGCTTCAAGGATCGCATTTCTAATCTTTTGTTTTTCTAATAGAGCTGGGTGAATTTTTTCAAGCTGCTTTCCAACAAATTCAATTTTTCTTCTAAAATACTTTTTACCATCTTCTACCGACTTTTCCACATAATATCCAGTTCCTATATCTACCAAAACCGTATTAGTATCATCCAATATGCCAGCAACATACATAGATGATGTCAATGGTACCATCAATTCTTTCCCATCATTATCAATCGTAATTCGCGATAAGTTGTCCAATGAATCGCTGAATTTCTGCTGTGCTATCTTGAGCTGGTTAACAGACTCGGTAAATATACTTATTTCTTGGTCGATTTCCTTCTTAATTTGATCTAACTGTTGGACTGGTAGTTGGTCTAAAGGGATGTGTTGTTGCACACCTTTCTCTTTCGCACCTTCGGACGCCATATTTGCAATGCAACTGCACAGCACATGCGTGAGAAGTTGTTTTTGAAACCGTTTCAGATTTACCAAAATGGTTACCAACAGTGTATGGTGAGTTTTATCAGGATGTCTAATAAAGGAAGGTTACAAAAATCTCCAACGAAAACAAGAAACGGTACTGGAGCAGTTGGCTTGAAAAGTGACATAATACTTGAAGGTTCAGCCATAAATCTTGATATTGGAACAAAGCAAACGGTTGTAAACGCTGTTAAAAATGGGGGTACAAGTATCAGAGGAGATTTTTATAAAGAAAAATATTTTACATTGGTCAAAACTGTGGAGCAAATCAGAAATGAACTCAAGAAAAAACAAATAGCTATTGTTGAGTTACAAGAAAATATAACATTGCTAAAAACACAACATGTTTTGGATTTCGAAAATTTAAAGAAACAGTTCACAGACTGTGATAGGGAATGTAAAAAAGAGATAGATCAATTGAAAGTTAATATCAGCACAAAAGATAAAGAAGTACACAAACTAGAATTTCTACTTGAAAAAGAGAGAATCTCAAGAAAAGAGGAATTGGAAACCTTGAATTTTAAACATGCTGAAGTTCTTGTATCACTTCAGAAAACATATGAAGAAGAGAAAAGACTCCTTACAGAAAATAATTTACAGGAATGGCAAAAAACAATTCAACTTCATAATGATGTTTTAATGGCAAAAGATGAACAAATCCAAAGCTTAAAACAGCAGATTGCCCATAGTTTTCATGAAAATTCTAAAGAACGGCAATCACAGATAGATGAACTAGTGAAAGAATTGAAACAAGTTTCAGAGGAAGCAGAATATGTCAAAGGGGCATTAAAGAAAATTAAAATAGGTTCCCAAGATTGTTCACGATGTTCATTCTATGAAAATAAATGCAAACTACTTGTTGCACAGATACAGGAAAAGGAAGAAATTTGTAGAGATCTGTTAAAGATTGGTGCGAGTATGAAAAAACAGTTAAGTCAGCATGATGAACTTAATGTTTTATGGAATAGAATTAAAGAGTTGTAAATTTTAGTAATGCATTTTTTAGAATTTAATCATTTATTTATTATTATTTGCAGACAAAGATAGATGACACATTTAAAGAACCTATTAACTTCTGATATATATACAGTGTGTTTCGTAATGTTGGAAATGGAAATTTTAAAGCTGTTTTTTTAAATGAATGTACCGAATTTCAAAATAATATAAATAAGGAAAATGTCTTGGAAAAATGTAATTAAATTTGTAATGGTCGATTAACACGTAGTTTAATTACATCGTGCTTATTGTTTCAAAGCACTAAATCCATACAAAGTTTCATTAATTTTATGTTTGCGCTGAGACCCCCAAATTGTAAAAACATAATAGTTACACTATATATACACACTGTTTAAATTTGTTTATTGTTTTCCAAATTGCTGTCATTGTTTCAAAAAATCTTTTCTTTTCACTCACATCTTAATCAACCATTAAAAATTTAATTACATTTTTCCAAGACATCCTTATTTTTTCAAAAACCACTTTTTCATTTTTCACAAAAATATACTAGTCAAAAGAGCTTGAAAATGGCTTTTCATTGATATAAAAATTATTTTGAAATTCGGTATACTCATTTAAAAAAACAACTTTAAAATTTCCATTTCCAAAATTACCAAACTGTATATCTCATCACTCATTACACGTTTTTTTTTTTATAAGGAACACCTTTATAAGGAACTTGAGGCTGAAAAAGTCTCTAAAAATAAGGAATTCTTAAGGAACTAACCAGGCTGAAATAAGAGTTCAAATATAAGAAACACTAAAGAACTTTCTTTTTTATATCAATAAAACTAATAAAAACTAAACACAAGAAAATCTATACCAAAAAGGCTGCAAACTCAAGTAGTTTGCAAGTTTATAAATTAGTGTCTATACATTTTCTGTGTAAAAACAAAGAATTTTTGGTAAAAAAGATTGCTTAAAAAATAAGGAACTAATTAAGGAACTGTGAGGCTCAAACTCTTTAAAAAAATAAGGAACTTCAGCCTCAGCCCCACCACAAAGGTTCCTTATAAAAAAAAAAACGTGTAGTGGTTGTCAAAAGTCAGCATTTAACACTGTCATTATTCTTTCATGAATTACCTTAAGGGAAGAACTTTTTTTAAATTGGCTGCCCAGAGAATTAAATATTTCTTCGTACTTCTATACTTGAAACAAAATCGTTGATTTTGGGTAATTGGGTATATGTTTTGACTCCTTTAAAATACCTTAAAGGGGTTTTTTTGTGTGGATTAATTTTTGCGACAAAAATCCACGCAAAATTTTACGATTTTATTTACTCATTCTTTGGCTCCATGTACCTTTCATATTAACTATTTCCTTGTACTTATCAAGCACCCATTAGTTTTGCAATGTGGAAGGCATGGAAATTGTGATTTTCGCTGCTACTTCTAAGCTATATTATAAAATACACGCATTGCACTTTGTGCACATTAGTTGCAAGTCCAACCATTATGGATGAAAGCTTCAGGACTCAGAACTCTTTTATAGTTACTAACAGATAGTGTCGATCTGATTCTTTATCTGAAACTGAAATTCTTACAATAAGGTTTTGAAAAAATTGCAAAGGGAAAGATAATGACAGTAGCATTATTGTTTTCTATTATTAATATTTGAAGATAACACACAGACCAAGTACACCTCTTCCCTTTACAAAAATATCTGAATTGAATATATATAAATTAAATGTTTTGCAATTTTGCTCAACATAAGTAAATATACACAATAAAATAAGATTTGGTACAAAATGATATAAAAAAATCACTCTGAACAGTCAATGAACTGAAATTTGATCTGAAGGTAAGATTATACCACACAAATTCCGAGACTGGCCAAAATGATGAGCATCAGAAAATTTCACATTCATTATGTTCATCAATTATCGAAGTGATTTTAAAATAAACGAATTCGAAATTGTAGTGTCAAGCACTTTCTAAAAATCCGTTTTGAAGATAAAATTCAATAAACCCATTGCTAAAAGTTTTCTATAAATTGTGTTACTCCGTCGAGTTTCAAACACGCTTTTGTAGAAAGCAAGTAGTGGCAAATGTTATTACCCTAAAAGCAGGAATTGAGTTTAAAACGTATTCCTCAAACAGCTTTTAGAAAATTTCTGCCCTAAAAGTACCATAATTTCCGCCATAGGAAAAAACTCATCTCCATTCAAAGAAATTTCCGAGGAATAAACGACATTTCAACAATTCCATCGCATGATGACGACATTCAATACAGTTGACTCTCTATAATTCGACTTTCCATTACACGAACTCTCCATAATTCGAACAACTTTGTTCGAGTTATAGAGAGTCTACTGTAAATGCGGGGAAGATATAAAATATCGATCCAATCACATGAATTGTTATTCAAGCAGTCCTACCTAAGTAAGTAGTTCATCTGTTTGATTGTAAATTGTTAGACAAATACACCGGCAACAATCATGGCGGTCACAGAAAGGCATCAATTTTATCATACAAATAACCTCTTTTCAATGAAATAAATAATCTACTTGGTACTACTTTTCAGCATAGCCTTAAAAGTAGTTAACGCATTTTGAAACTTTTGATAGCTGAAACTACTTTTTTCAATATGGCGGAATAACTCATCAGCTGTTATCGTGTTGGATAGTTTCGTCAGATATTGCGCCAAACGGAAGAATTCCATTTCGAGCAGAGCGTCTTGATGCATCAACAATATCCCTAAAAAGTGAAATCAACAATTCAAAATTCATCCATCATATTTTGCAAAGAATTTTAGGGACCTTCTCCATGCACTTGAATTGAAAATGAGCAAGACTTCGAGGTTGAGGGAATTCATCAGTATTACCTAAAGCTGTTCGAAACAAAAATTCTTCACCGTCTCGACAGTACAAATCCCAAACACGACAAGCCGTATCTAATGGCAACGACTTACTGAATAGGGTAAATATCCTAAAACAAAAAATTATAAATACGAAAATGTTGAAACTTAAGTTGGTTCTATTTTGTGTCTGACGCATGAGAAACAATATGGCTTGGATTATTATCGAATTACTGTTTTAGCAAAATAAACTTTGCTTTTTTACAGCCATGATCAAAATACTATAGCTTATAAGGCTTATTTTATGCATAAAATATACTTATTAAACATATTGACCTAATTAGCCTATAAATACTTTGCTATGGTTGAATTTAACACATAAAATAATAGAATTCAATAAATGAATTTAGTTGTAAACTTTAATAGCTCAAGAAGAAATTCGTAAAATCCAAATAGAAACATACCAATCAATGAGGTAAATATCATGACTTAAGCATTCTGTTTTGAAATGAAGGTGCAAGCGAGGCAAATGTTCTTCCAACAGCACATCAAACGCCCGAAAGTAAGCGTCCATCTACAACACCAAAATCCGACTGTCAGGAAAATGAGACAATCAACAATCAAAACAATCTTACTTAAGAAACATAGGTGTCCACAAACAGGGACCACAGATCTGCAAATTATAGAAGCTTGTTTACGTATCGTCAACAAAACGAATATGTCAAAGGGAATAGTAAAGCAAAATTTCTTTTACCATTGCTTGATCGACCATATAGAATGCCATTTGACATGAGCGACTAAGCAGGTTAGAGAAAGCAATGAATGCATCAGTCAAGTCCATGTTCAGCAACATCATAGCAGCTAAAAATGACATCCCCTGCACCTGCAAAAATTGGTTATGACGTCACAACACCGAGTTATGGTGTTATATTTCCATCATTTTGCAAACATTGATTCATATTGAAGTAATGTACAATCTCATATCAGAATGTAAGGGCGACAGGACATACTGTAATCAATATGGTTGACCTGTCATGGTTTGGAAATGTGTATACCGTATTTCCTCTAATAAACGCCGCCCTCTGATAAACGACGCACTCATAGCCAAACATTTATAATGAACGCCGCCCTCTAATAAACGTTGCATCTTGAAAAGCGGCGTTTATTAGAAAACAGGCTCAGTAAGAAATAGTTTAAACAGTTTAATAGCTTCATATGTCTTCTATCAACAAATTCTTCGAAGTTTGGATGAATTTTAATTGATGTGGTATTAATTGTGCAGGAACATTCAAAAACATTCTCGTATCTCAAAAAGATCTCATTTTCCATTTCGTAATAAACGCCGCATCCAAAACTTGGAATTTGCGGCGTTTATTAGAGGAAAAGCGGTAGCTGAATAGACTTACATATCCAATATCAGGACGATGACATGTGTATGCAGCTAAAAGAGTTTTCAAAGGCTCGTGGTATGGTCCACCCTGTGAAATAACAAGATAGACAGATGGTCATTTAGTTTACAGCGTAGTTCACGATACACCTTTCCCGAGATTATTTCCGTAACATGAAAACGAGGTTGGATGTACTAACATTAAAATTTATCAGGGCTACCGAAAGAACTTCAACAGAAATTTCTCTTTTATAACACAATATCAAACATAGACGTCATAGTTGAACAGGAGGTGTACTGGGGTAAAAATCGAACATCTCTTTTCTTTTGTTTACTATAAAAGAAATTGAAAAACATCGCATAAAATGTGGAAAACAGAAAATATTGAAGGTACAGCTTCAGTATTCAAATTTTTTATACTTCTTCCAACTGTCACTAATGTATTTAGTTTGAAAGTGAGACTATGCTTTTTAATATTTTTATTCAGTGTTTCAACAAAAGTTTATCACCTTCCTTTACTAACTTTTTAAATAACCTTTTGTAATCTTTGATAAACGTGTTCTCCTGATTTACTTCCACTTAAACGTTGTGTTTCTTTCGTTTGTTTACATTTTAAGTACATCCAACCTCGTTTTCATGTTACGGAAAATAATCTCGGGAAAGGCGTATAACGCTTAAAAGGCGGCGTTGTTACCTTCTGGAATATACACAATGAAGGGAACGTTCTCGAAACATCCAATGTGATCAAACCAATAGCATTCTCTTTACTGACAATCAGCGAACTTTCCGAATCGTGGCATTTAAGGACAGGCTGATCCTTCTTCATGTTACGAATACGTTCTTGTGCATGTTCTTGAAAGATTTCAAATAGTTCTAAAACATCACAAGGAGCGAAGCCTACAGTAGAATACCGTTTAAAGGATACCGTTTATTTCTTGCTCGTGTATCAGTCATCAATCGCCAAATTAATTCAAATCATGTATTTGTTTTTCACTTGTTTATTTTTTATTTATTTACTTATTCAAGGCATGTTCAACCAAAGAAATGTTTACCTGGAGTCAAGTGCAGGTTGTTCCCTATCGCTAGTTTCCATACAGTTCCACGTACGCTAGGAGGTACCCCTAGCCACCAAAGATCACGAACCTTCTTGGAATTTTTGCTAACAACAACAAATAACAAAAAGAATTAGAATGTTAGATATAACGTCGATGAAGGGAAAACGCAAGAATAATACCAAGTGTTCCACTCAGGGATGATATCTTCTTTCCAGATCTTGACAGTATTCGACAACTGATCTTCTCGCTTTTGTTTCTCCTTCAATCTCTTTTTGTCGTTTTCACGATCCCTCAGTTCTTTTCTTTTAGCGAATGTGATCATTTCTTCATATTCTTGCCGATGTTTTTTTTCTTCCTTCACAGATTTGGGGGGTAAGTGTGACGGCCGGTGCTCTAGTATGAGGGCCGTGGTAGAAGAACCGATAGTCTGTTTTTTGCTTTTCCGATATGTACCAGGGCTTGTTTTAGGTGAGGGGTCCTTTGCTACCGGAACAGCAACTTTTCCAAATATTTTCCAGGATTTTTGCTGTGAGGACCTGCTAAGTAACCTGTAAGACGATAACAAGCAAAGATGAAGAACGAATTCAACTGTTAAAAACACAAAATGAAAAGATTTCACACGTTTAAATAAAACAAACAAAACAATTTTGACTATTTTTAAAAAATTTTAAAAAGCGAGAAACAGAATCAGAAATAAATATTTGAAAATTGCACAGATCATTGCAATGCCACTCAAACATACATAAAAATATAGTTGACAATTAACTGACAAAATTTAATTAAAACAATCATACATTAATGTAGCGGTCATGTGATGACATTAAAACACAATTAATCAAAACAATCGTTCAGTTATTTCTAACATGAAATATTTCTATTTAGTACATGTTCATCTCCCATCAAAGCATTCCAAGAAGAAGGGCAATGTTATACCGCATTCAAAACATCCATCAAAGAGAAAAATGATTAATATGCTTGAGTCCATAATCATAGATCTCCATTGATAATATGAAAACAGAGATTCTATTTATTTTAGAGAAACCTAATATCAGATGAGATCAAATTTTTAAGTACTTTAAGGAGCTGTTTATATGAAACGGGCTTGGGACGATTGCTAAGATGAAATGAAAAACAGCATGATCATAGCACGCCTTAACATGAAACAAAAAACATATACTCTTCATAAAACGATGAATTTTTAATCCTTTCTGTGAAAACGTTTTGAGAGTGGGAACTTGTTGATGTCCTGTTCCAGCTTTCATTCTTTCAAGGACATGGACTAGTATTTCGAGTGAATACAATCCTTATAAACTTTACCTTGTCATTTCTTTAAAGTGGACAATAGAAACACTTCCCTTCCAAATGTTAACAATCTTCTATACACTATGCTACACTTTGTGATAGCTTATAGTTATGTTTACTGTCACCATAGTAATAATTGTTAAAACAACCATAATTCCAGTGTTTCCTGCGCTATTTTATGCTTTTGCCAAAAACTCAAGATTTCAATGTGTGTACTTTAAAAACAGCAAAAATTTTGTATAGCAGAGAGAGAAAGGTTGATAAAAAAATGGATCAAGATTTACAACTGATCTTCAGCAAACATAATTTCAAGTAACTTCTTTACTGACAGAACAAAATGCTTCATGACTTTGCAACCTAGTGAGTGAATGAAAGAAATTCTGATATAAGTTCCTTACCTTGTTTTTGGTTGAACATCAGTTAGTAGTGGAGGCTTGAAACCTTGAGAAGTAATGCTACTGTCATTGGAACTGCCCAGTGGAGGTGTGTAAGTATTAACTGGTTTTGTTGTTACTGGTGCATTTAATGGTATGTCTGTAAAACTATTTTGTGTTATCTTTTTACTGAGTTCAGGACTCCTGCGATTTACGACACTTGACTTACGATACATTGGTAAAGATGACTCATCTGCTGATAGGTCAATATCTTGCAAAACATCAATAATTTCATTATCAAATGATTGCTTACTATGTTTTTTAATTACATCAGATCCATTCGTTATTTTCAATTCAGTTGATGTTAAAAGTTCATGTGGATCACTTTTCAGTGATGACGTTTCCACGCTTGACCCTTGCCCACTATCATTTCTGCCATAGATGCGTAAGTTATAATCTTCTTCATCACTGTCTATGTCACTATGATCTTGAGAGGAATTAACAACAACAAATGGATAAAGATGTTTGCGATGACTATTAACCTTTTTACTTGAAGTCTGCTCTGTCCTCTGAAGATTTAACATTTCGGATGGATAAACATTGTTTGGGCTGACATCACACTGACACTTATGATCTGGATCAAGATTATCAACTTGATTTTCGGAACTACAATCAAAAAATTCATCACTTTGTTCTCCATCGTCATCATCTTCGTCATCATCAACATTTTTTCCATTGTATTTATTCTGTTTGAATTCACTATGATGTTGTTTTATTAATGTAATACTTTCTGACGAAACATCATCTGAACTCTGCTGTATTTGTAAACCAGAAAGCAACTTACTTTGTTCTTTAAGACCATTTGTCATTATTGTATTATATCAAGACATAGAATTATATTATCTAAATAAAAATGTCATTCTATTATTTGTTAACAAAACTCTAACAAAAATTACATTCCAATTTTGAGTCAAGAAAAAATTTCAACAAACAACATATATAACAACAAAGTTGCCATAGTTTACTACTGTGTGTCTGGTAACCATTATTTTATAAGCAGTACATACACTACATAATGAAAGTAGTTAGTTCTTAGAAGTGAATTAGAAGTGTATTTTGATATCTTTAACTTTTCGAAACTCATCAGAGATAGCTTTTCCAGTTAACCACCATTGTTTTTGTTTGAGCTTTGGAAGTTCCTATTTTTCATTCTTTTCCCAACAACAAAAATAATTCCTCATTAGATACCTCCTAATATTATTTTCAAAATTGTATTATGTTTGATATAAAGTAATTACAAAGGAATTGAAAAAAACAATCAGAAATCAAAATCAAAAATCACTTTTCGGGGTCATTTATACAAATTATCTGAATCCATGTTCAAGATTTTGTATATTCGAAATTGTATTTTTGATGCAATGAAATCATATATTAGTTATTACAAAATGTTTAATAAAGACCTACAATACAAAAGATGATGATGCCCTACCATGATTACAAAATAAATGCGTACCTTTGAAGACCTCTTACAAACAAAACAGAATACGGTTTGAAAAATAAATACTGCATATAAACAGATGATGTACATCCTATAACAACTATAAAAACATACTTCTGAAAAATATGACTAAATTGACAGAACTGACAGAAGAACCATTAGACATTGACATCATGTACCGTAACAGATGGTACAAGAAAGTATAAACATCAATAATGATTGCTTATGAATGTCATCTTGAAGAAAGGCTGTAGCAAAAATAAGAGCAAACAAAAATTTACAAACAACTATAAAAGTTTTAAGAATAGCATAATTTATTCTTGTTTGAGTATTACCACTTCGGGACTCTGCAGATTGAATTTTTAAGAGTCATCTTAACTTGCATTTTAACGTTGGCAAGACTCATTTGGTATTTAGCACATAGCATGTGTTTCTTTGAGGTGCCCATTGCCATATCCCCTAGACTTAAAGAATAACCAACACATAGCCTACACGAAAATGTATTTTGGTTCTTTCCTTTTGAAATCCAGGTGCTGAAATCTGGAAATGTTTTGGGAAAAAAACGCTTTCTTCATATAATAAGAATTTGTACAAAATATTATTAAGACACTTTTATCCACACTTTGCTTTTTGAAAAACAATGAATTTAAGAAACAAACACTTAGCCCAAAGAATTGCAACAAAAACTCATGAGCGTTACGAAAAGGTAATTTCCACCATTCAGTGTAAATTATCTTTCGTAATTCTCAAGAGCGTTTTGATGTGTGTTTGAGGTAGCCAAAGCTTCAAACTGAAAACGTTCGATGATTTCGAACTTGTAGCCCATCTGGCCAAAGTATGATTTAAAGTCAGAACAAACTCGTAGCAGCAGATAGGCTCCTGACTGCATGTTCTTTGTTCTCTCTAAAAGGTATATCTGGTAATTTGATGGTATTTTGAAGGTGTTTTAGTTTTAGTTTTTTTGTGTTTTTTTTCCAGGGTTTTTTGGGATTATGTACTCTATATATTTTCAATTCCTTTGGATAGGCACAGTGATATGCTTTTTTCACAAAGTGTCACTATGGTTTCTCGGCAGATCTTGCTTTCTTTTAATGAATTTAATTGTTAATTGTTTTTTAATAACCTTATTTAACAAATTTTTAACAGTGTAATTTATGCTTTTATTATCAAAAGATTTAAAAAAAAAAAAGAAAAAAAAATGAATTAAAGAGAGTGACCAGATCTAAGGAAAGTTTTTGACCATATTCAGGCTTTCATTATGAATAGTAGTACAGTTAAACTTTACTATCGAAAATTACACAGGGTTTGTACAGCATCTGATGAAAAAAAATTCGACTTTTATTGAATTTTGATCATTTTTCTCTGACCAAAGCATCAAAAAAGTACCTTTTTCCCTGACTTTCCCCTGGTCTTCTTATATTTTTTCCATGACCAAGTCATATGAAAAGACCAAAAAAAGCATAGAAACATTTTGATATCTAATAACCAAAACAAGATATTTGAATCAGTTTAATGGACGAAGATAAAAATTATCAATAACACGTAGTCTGGTTAAACCTAGAACATAAAAGTAAAATAATAAAGCGATGAGTCATATTCAAGTAGTGTTATATCAATGATCATTTGTAATCATCTAATTTTTCCATGACTTTTCCTTTAAAACCTAGTTTTTTCCAGACATTTAAAAAAGTTCCATGAGTTTCCCTGACCTTCCCTGACTTTCCCTGACTTTTGCCAAAAACCCAATTTTCCCCCTGACTTTCCATGACTATACGAACCCTGATTACAATTATTTGCAAAAGTGTAGAAACATGAAAAGTATAGAAAGTCATGACAAAGCTGAACAATAAAGAATGAAAAATTATTTTTGAGGCATTATACAAAATCCTGACATTTTCCTGACTTTCGACAAAAATAATCAATTTTTCCTGATTTTCCTGACAAATCCTGAAAATCAGAAAATCCTAACAGAGTGGTAACCCTGAATTCCTGAAAAACAACCCATGGTATATTAAATTGACCAGAGTACAAATATGTTGCTTGTTTGAAAAATGGAAAAGCAGTCCTTCCTTTTAAAGTTTATATTGAAATGCTTTAATAACTGAAAAATCTTAAAGAAATTTTGTCGTGATTACTTTCACAACAATTGCTAGAAACAGTTTTCATAACTGTACAATATTTTATCATTATTCTATATAACACTAAAACATTATACGTTGTAACGTTACAGTAACAACTATTGAGGATTTAGTTTAGTAGCAACGGCTAATATCCAGACTAACAACAAGCTAATAAAATAATAATCAGAAGCTGATGTAGTTCAAAAAGAGGTGGAATGATGATGAAGGATGATGGTACTGAATTATTTGCTGACAACACCAAAGCTTTTGTCGTTGGAAATTCTATTGATGACACCATGTCTAAAATGAAAATATAAGGCAAGAAAATTGAAAATTTTGCAAGAAAGAACAAACTTTCCATACATCCAGGGAAACGCAGACTACTAGTGATATCTAACAACAGTGTGGGCCCTCTGCAAGAAATCTATATTGAATCTAAACCAACAAATTGTGAGTCATTGTAAGTGTCTTGGAATCACTTCTGAACAAGACCTATCATGGGAACAACATTTTAATGAGATCTGCAAATCGTTCTCTGCAAAAGTGAAGAAGCTCTATCAGATGAGAGTAATGTCCAATGCCACACTAGAAACAGTCTACTTTCAGAGTATTTTTCCTTATCCTGATTTGGGGTAGTTCAAATCACATTGCAATATCAACAAGATTCACATGAGAGCTGCCAGATTTATTAAGAAAATCAAAAAATTGGTACCCAACGATCTTGTGCTACAACAAGAATGCTGAAGGCATATAGACTTCTACTACAAATGATCAATTGCTTAATAAACTTACAAGATTTACAACAAAAAATCACTAGCTCCTTTTGATTGTTTAATAATAATACTAATATATAATAATAATAATAAATAACAATAATAATAATAATTGTTTATATTTCCAAATATTACATTGGCTCTTCTCCTGAAACAGCGTATGAAATTGTGCATGTGTGTTATATAAAAGGACGTGAAAAAACAAATTAACACAACATTAGTTGTAAAAGTCATTCAGAAATTGTTCTGGCAAGAGCCTTGTCGTAAAGGTATCTCCTGGATTTTCTGATGAAGTTTGTTAAATTACTTTCATTGCGTATGCTCAATGGTAAATCGTTGAATATTTTGCTAGTTACGTCTAAAATGAGTGAAGAAACACAAGAATTTCAAGCTCGATGGTACCACTATTTAACTATAAAAAAATCTTTCAGATACAGAGCTGTGATCGTTTGGAACAACCTAGCAAACAAAATTAGTGAAAAATCTTTATATGAATAATAATAATAATTACTAAGTATTACTTAGAAAGTCATCTATTTAATTTTATTAGCGAGCCTGCCTGCTCTAGGACACTTTTTTAAAAAAAAATGAGCTACAGTGAAATTAATGTATATATCTGCAGTAAATTTGTAGCAACTACATCTGGAATGTCTAAAATAACATGAACTTCATATTCCAGAAGACGAAGAAGAAAATAACACCAAAAGAAGAAAAATTTTAGGAGAAAAGTAACTTAAGGGAAAAAAGGAAACAATCAAAGAATTGTAATATAAAGAAAAGCTAAATAAATATTTCACTGCAACGTTTGAAATCAAATTCCAAGACAAAAAGTAATTTAGCCTTACGTTAAAATTTTCAAACGAGCTGAGGTTTAACTAGTTTTCATTTACGTATTATAACTTCCCCCTCCAATTTTGCTTTTTACTACTACAATGGAGAACTTGTTGTTTAAAATTATTGATATTAGTGCATTGCTCTCATTCGCATAGGTTGAGAAATCACAGTCAAGTGTCAATGGGTAGAGGCCACAGGTAAAGTAACCACGTTTGTTATGCCTCTTCCATTTATTCATTTTTTATTTTCAGTAGGTTTAAAATTTATAGTTTGGTAAATTGACCGATGTAAGCTACGGCAACAAGATCTTTACAAATTAATTATCATTTAACCACTTTTTGAGATTAGATATTTTCGAATTTTTTTTACCTACGATTTGTTTCTCCAGGCTTCCAAATTTAGGCCAATTTTTGTAAAATTCCTTTCAGAGCATATAGCCAGTTTTAGAAACAAGGAACATCATAGGGTGACCTATATCTCTCCATTTTCTGATAGTACTCTACCATAAAGCGGGGTGACTTCGATTAATTTTGCCACTATTTTAAAAGTAACTTCCGAAATACTAAACCATGGAATCATTAAACTTTGGAATCATTAAATTACTTATTTATTTTATTTCAGTGCAAAATTTCACATTAACTCAACTTGTAATTCCAGAGAAATAACCTGACCTTTCCAAGAAAACGACAATATCGATTATGGGGTGACTTCGATCAGCTTATGAAAAGCGCCAAATTACTTATAATTATATTTGACAATGTTTTTAAAGCGCCATTATTACAATATTAACAGACCACCATTTGTCATCCGCGGTAAATGTTTGACCGTAAAAGATCAGCAAATGTTACTAAAACAAAAGATATTTACGACGTTCACGCATGTGTGACCCTCGTTAATACGAAACGAAATTAACATTGAAATTTCATTGTATCTCAAACAAAATTTTTGAGATCTATCATCATGGGGAAAGAGCACGCTTATTAAAATTTCTTCGGTAAGTCATTAAATCTCCCATGAGATACGACGACTTTTCACGAAGTTCTTGCGAACATGTAACTTATAGTGATATAAAACATTTGGTTTTTTCGTGTTTTTATAAACACTATATTATCGATAAAGGAATGAGGAAAAGAAAAACATATAGCGGTGAAGAACAGAATTTCTTTCAGACATATTATAATTTTCTTTATATACATTCAGCCTCTATACTTCACATATGTACCAAAAATGTCCAGGCTAAACTCTTGAATACGATGTAGAGCGATGACCAATGTGAGCGGTAAAAATTTTGATGTTTTTCGTCGTTAATTTCGGAAGAAATTGATCGTTTCGCTTGAAGACGATTCTGATGATATTTTACAACAGGAACCTAAATGAAAATTTTAAAAAATGTGAAAAACGCACTTTAATTTCAGAGTTTTAACAGTTTATTTTTACTGATCAAATTACGGTATAATGTAGAATCTCCTTTTTTTATGACTGTTGTTAGTTTTTTGGTTCTGATCAGTAGACCTTATTGGTCTTATTGATTTTTTTATTTTGATTTTTTGGGTGTCCTAATTAGATTTATGTTGAAATTACTATGTTCTTAATGAGTGCCCACAAATGTTTTACAGTAGAGTGTCTGCTCCCCTTGTGCCGCTTGCTGCTTACTTTGAGTTTGATGACTTACTTAGGGGTGATGTCCATAATCACTCTTGCCATAACGGGAAAAGACCGTTGCTGGGTAGGTTTGTTTTCCCATGAAGAGTTATGTGCGTGGCAAGATTGAGAATAATGTTTTTGAGAATATTATTTTCACTTAAACTTTAAAATTAAAACAAGAATTCCTCCTTTGCTTCACTTCAACGACCACTCACCTGTTTTCCACGGTCTTTTTCATCGACTGCTCTGTGTCATAAGCAAAAGTGGTATCGGAGTATGACCTTTATTACAAAGGTTTTCCCACGCAGACTGAAAGAGGAAAGTGAGTCTATATTTATCAAAATAGTTAAGGTCCTTATGGAGGTGGGTAGGTGGGTTTTAAAAATAACGGTCTTTTCCCGTTATCCGCGGCAAGAGTGATTATGGATGTCACCCCTTATTTCCTTCATTTAAAGATAACAAATCAAACAAACATTCTTGTTATTTGAAAGTATATGCACTCAGCTATCGTTATGGAAAGTTTCAAAGTGAATTGCCAAATACTTCCTTATTTATAGAATAAACTCTAGCACCAGGTAGCGATCATCATCAAGAAAATTATTTAAAATGGCTTCTTCGAAAAATAAATGCTTCAAAATCCAGTTTCATAGATAACAGAACAGATTGATTCCTTGATATTCTTCAGCCGTCTTGAATGTTACAATCATCTGAGATTTTATCCACAAAAACAGTTTTCTTGTATATATCATATATGCGAGTAAATCATCCAAGGTTTACAGTAAGGTAATTCCGTAACCAGCTGTCCTTTCTTCACTATAGCAACAAAAATTGTTCTTGTTAGCACTGATTTCAGCTTGATTATTCAAACAGTTAAATTTTATGCACAAACATTCAATTAGTGGCAAATCCCGCATTGATAATGTCACCCATAGATTCATCATTCAAGAAACGTGAGTGAAATTTCTTTCGTAAAACGTTTCACCCAAAGGACGCATTGTCATTATTATTGTTTCATTCACGTGTGAGTGAATCATTTATAAAAGTCCGGCTTTGAACTGAAAAATGTTATAAATAATAAAGGACAATCATAATAATGACTTAAAAAATTTAGTGATGATTGTTAATTATTGATTGATAAATACTTTTTGATAGCTCTTTCTCTCTGCACACTCACAATAGTGCAATTTCTAAACGCATGTCTAGATTTTTTTGTGATCAAAAGTTGACTTGTCAAGACAGTACTATTGTTTTCTAAAAAAACTTCGCTGATAAAAATATGGCTGCCTTCGATTTGTAAACAGTAAAGGCATGCATTTTTATAAGCCTGTGGTTTATATGCAGAAGCAAAGGAGGAAAGCACTTAAATTGAGAGAAAAGGGATTAAACTGTTATTATGAACACTAAATTCCATAAAATTTTGTTATTTGCATCACTTTTGATGAACGTGAAATTAGTTAGCGGAAAGAGGAACAAGTTAGCAGAAAGAGGAACATCACCCAGGTGATGTTTACGGGCGGGCACTCTATTATAAAAAAGTAGTAGTAGTAGTAGTAGTAATATATGACAGGAAGTCTGCATTTTGTGTCTACAGTGGTTTTCCAGGCCTCTAAAGTTAGACTGTTTCACAAAAATAGATTTGGTGCAGTTTTTACAGTCAGTTTAGCCTGGAAACTCCTGTTTTTTTATTTTCAGATAGTCGTCTATGTTATCTTACAGGATTAAAAGTTGTATACTTACTAAAACTTAACCGACCAGCCAACCAAAACCCAGCAGGAACCCACCAAGAACCGACTTGAAGCCACCAGAGACCCACCAATATGTACCCTGCAAACAGGACCCAGAACCCAGGGCCCTAAAAACAGGTCGGACCCAAGACCAGGGAGTCTTGAGATCCGGGACCCAACATGCAATATTGAGATTTTACATGTGATAGGTTGGACACCAGATTCAGATCCTTTCTCTTATACAATTATTTTGTTATAGTTAATACACTCATTTTTTTTTATAAGCATAACGTTTATAAGCATGCTGAAGCTCAAATTTCCAGAAAAATTAAGCATATGCTAAGCATACCTTGAGGCTCAGCCAAAGAAATTTTTAGAATCATAATTTCCAAAACTTCAGAAAATAACAGAAGAATGAAGAAGAGAATTACAAACAAAATTGGTGATTTTATTTTGTTTAATCTCTTATAAATAACACAACTTGGTCTCTAAAGAATGTACACTTTCTAAACTGACAATAAGCTTTCCGTTTTTGTGAACGTAAAAAATAAAATATCCTCTAAAGATTCGAAATCGTATGGTAAACATTCGAAAACAATAGAATGTCTTCATTTCTCTCAAGATTAAAGAGAGGGGAAAATGCACGAAAATTTTTACCCCCCCCCCCCCCCCCCCCCCCTCCTTCATAATTTTTTTACCAAGCATAGGGTTAAGCATAAGTCGAGGCTCAAAATTGAGCTTTACTTAAGCATAGTGAGCTTCAGCCGAAATTTACCGTATGCTTATAAAAAAAATGAGTGTATTGCAAATTGATTTCTTTGAAATATTCAAGAAGTGTAAATTCACTTGATAATGTAAGCTTGTACTTACGAAAAACTTCGTATGTTTTTAAAATATATATATATAAATAGTATTTTTAAAATGTGTTTTTATTAAATCTGAAGCAAATAACATTTCTGTAACTCAGAAAACTGAGGTCTTGTTAAATTGATTGCTTGAGCCTGAATGTTTGATAATGTAAATGTTAATCAACACTTCTTTTAACAAAGTTTCAAACCATTTTCACATCATGACTGGAATTTTACATGATATTTCTGAAAACAAAAGAATTTTTGTCACAAACAACGTGCTCAAAGAATCTCACAATGGAGATGTGTCCTAATTTGATTTTATTTCATGATGGTAGTTCTCTAACAGCCTGAGTCTTATGTAATCCTTAAAATATTCTTAGATTGCTTATGGGGATTGCTATAAAAAATATATGAGTAGATAAAAAATAGAAGGCTGTGTGTTAATATTTCAAGAGATTTGTCTGTTCGGCACCTCAGCCCTCTAAATTTACCATGGCATTCAGCTTTTGCTGTTGCGTCAAAATTTTGCAGACAATTTTTTGTTCTATCTTATTCTTTCTGTTTTCTCAATCACGTTAGTGATAAAAACTCAATAATTCATTTGTTTTTCTTTAACAACTGGTGCCACCACTATTTCATTTCATTTTATGAGAGGAAAACCCTAACAGAAACAATAGCGAATAGTGCATCTGGGAATTCCTCTGATATCTTCCTTTTTTTATTTTCGAAAAACTTTTTATAAAAAGCAACATTTAAATTTAAAATGTAAATGTGTTTATGTTGTTAGTGTTAGCATACTTTCCTTTCAAAAATCTTTCTTGCTTGTAAGGACGTGTTTCACGAGGCCAAATAAAAAGACAGTAAAAAATTGGGGGTCTCAACAAACTTGGTTATGAGTGCAATCTGAAGGTGAAGTTAATCTGATATTTTCTAAAACTTGCCAGGAATGCTCCAAATGCAACAAATGCAACATCATCATTGTCAACAAAATGTTATCATACCATAATTTGGTAAATTCATATCTGGAACAAATATCATGAAGAAAAGCGATTTTTCAGATCATTAATAGGTTGCAATCAGACTTCGAAAACACCACAGTACCAAACTTCCATTGTTTACTTGCTTCAGAGAAATAAATCAAACACAAAGGTCAACTGGTGATGAAATTGCAACTCGCACATTTCACAGCGATAAGTTCATATTCAGTTTCAGTTTTGTTTTCAGTACAGATTGACTTGTGATTTTTTCTTTTTCATTTGTCATGAAATTAGAAAAATGGACACACAAGTTCCTTGTTTATAAACAATGACTAATCAAACAAATAATAGGACAAGTTCATAGTAAATCCACTGCAGTTTACAATTTTAAATCCTGTTCCAAATAATGCTATTCATATGAATGGTATTTAGTTTCTGTTTCATTAACCTGGATTCTGTGTCTGACTTTGAGGGTCCTGGGTCCCATTTGAGGGGTCTGTATTGGTGGATTCCTGCAGGGTTCTTGCTTCCTTCTGGTTGGTTCTGGTTGTTTCACATTTTAGTAACTGTGGTTTTTAGGATGTTATATTATAATTATTTTTTTCTTGTGTTGACGAAGCCTCAAATATCCTTTTCATACTTCCGAATTAGATTTTTTTTCATCTTTAAGCCGCCATTTGTACATAATTTGTACATTAGTCTTCTCTATGTGAAGGTTATAGGGATAACAATCGTTTAATTGATTCTAATTGTTGAATCGATTCAGGGATTTAGAAATCTTAAAATTAATTTTAAATTAAAATCGATTATCTAAATTAAATAAGCGATTTTTTTGTGAATTTATATCAAAATGGACTCTGCAAATCCCAGAATTAATTTGCAAATATAAGGAAATTCGATTTTGTGATGATGGAAGTTTTGTTAAGGTGAATCAATGAATCGATTCTTTGAAATCTAAAATGTTCCATTGCTCAAAATCCTAACTAAAATATAACAAGAATGAACCATCAAATCTCTGCCAACAATATCATTACACCTGAACAGAAATGAAATGCAAGCAGTACCTATGAAAGGACAGAGGAACTCACAACAACGTGGGGTGAAGTCGATTCATGAGAGAGACACCAAATACTATGAAGAACTTCATCTGAACATTGACATTGAGCTTACCCTTTAAGCCCACCTAGAAGAGTAAGTCAATCAGTGTCCACTCACTGATGCTAACACTTTTTGATACTTTTCATTGTACTTTGTCGATCCCTGGGCTGTTGATGTAACTCTTGAAACTTCATCTTGCGTGATTTGTGTATATCTTTTTTACGTGTATATAGCCTGGTAATCAAGTTGTGATATTTTCTCTATGCATAGATTGGTCTCCAAAACTCAGTGATTTCTTGTTTTGATGGTATTTTTGTATAGTGATCTTGCTTTCCTGCAGTTAATCATAAAGTATTGATGGTTGGTTGTTGAAGTCTCTGTTTTGTTCGAATCCTTTACTGATGCTCGAGGTATCTGGTGAGACAGGGCTTTCATTCTTTGCTTGAGCATATGTCATGTATTGTTGATCTTTCTTCTTCCTCATGATCCTGTATCTGTTTTTAATTGCATTTGAGTTCATTGTCATTTTTGATGATTGATTTTGAACAGTCTTTTTCAATATCGTTGGTGAGATATGTGACATTAATTTTTCTATTAGTTATGGAGAGATTTCTAATACTTTTTACATCCATTTAGGCATTTTCCAGTTCTCTTTCATCACTATCTTTATTTTAATGAGCTGTTGCCATTGTTCAAAGAGTGTTTTTATGCTTTTAGCAAACTCAATTATGCGCCAAGTCAATTAATATTTCACCGTGTAGATCAATTTCAGTCTGCCCTTAAGAGTATAAGGGTTCTTTGAATAGTCAGAGCAAGGTAGTTTGAAAAGAGACTACTAAAATTGGACACAGTGCACCCATCTTAAGAAACAATTAGTTTGATGTTTAAATTCTGTGTGTGAGCCAGCCAGGAAGAATTCAAAAACAATGATCAAAACTGCATAAATTTTCAAAGCTTTTCGAAAGTAGAAAGGTTCTTTGAATAGCTCGAACAAAGGAGTTAAAGGTTCTTTGAATAGCTCGAACAAAGGAGTTAAAGGTTCTTTGAATAGCTCGAACAAAGGAGTTAAAGGAAAAATGACTGGACAAAACAGAGCAATGTTTGATTAAGACCTTTTGTATTGTTACCGATACAACAAAATTGTCACACAACATGCAACATGCTCAGCGGTTGTGTGACGAAGTCATATAAGTTTAATGAAAATTAAAATGTTCTTGTCTCTGTAGGTTATCCTACCATTCAGCACATCAAGAATGTATCTTGCATGTAGTGGAACAGCATTTCACTCACTAGATGGAGGCAGATTCAGAGATTAATCACAATTTGTGAGTGTAGCAATTACAATGAGATTAATCACAATTTGTGAGTGTAGCAATTACAATGAGATTAATCACAATTTGTGAGTGTAGCAATTACAATGAGATTAATAACAATTTGTGAGTGTAGCAATTACAATGAGATTAATCACAATTTGTGAGTGTAGCAATTACAATGAGATTAATCACAATTTGTGAGTGTAGCAATTACAATGAGATTAATAACAATTTGTGAGTGTAGCAATTACAATGAGATTAATCACAATTTGTGAGTGTAGCAATTACAATGAGATTAATCACAATTTGTGAGTGTAGCAATTACAATGAGATTAATCACAATTTGTGAGTGTAGCAATTACAATGGAAAAATTAAGCCTTCTTGTTGGTCAGCACGGCAGCAGCTGATCTTTTTTTAGCATTTGTGTTCGTTCCGTCCGTCCATCTGTAAGTCCATAAATTTTTGTTCCCAGTTGTAGGCTGATACCACTAAAAACACAAGCCTTAATTTAAGGCTGGAATAGAGGCTATTTGTTGATTTGGCTTAATTAAGAATTGTTTATTGATTGATAATTACAACTACTTTATCAGGGTGAGTGCGGCCTCCATAAAAATAAAGAAGAGTTTACGTTTCTGGAAACACAGATTTATAATGCTTATTAGGGAAGCAATGCAATTCTCAATATTATGATCGTTATAAGTGATACTGCGATTATATACTGCTGAGTTTCCTTGCTAGCTACTTAGTGCTGATTTTGTGTTTTGTGTTATTAAATTGGTCAGGAGATATGAGAGCTCTGCTACCTCCAAGCCAAGAAAGGGCCTAGGCTATGATGCATTATGCGTTCCATTATATACTTAATGTTGATGTTATTTTTTGTAATCTGTTATATAGTTACATCTGTCAACTTGGAAGAGTTTTCAATGTGTGTGTGTGTGTGTGTAAAAATCTATAGTCACCCAAACAGACAACATATCTCCAAAGTGTATATAAGACATTTTATAGTTGCCTCTGTTAAGGTGCATTTGTGTGCTACTTAAAATTGAATTAATCAACAATATTCTGTGTTAGTTGTAATTTAATGCACTTATTATCAAGCAATGGACGCATAATGTTTACAAACCCTAATTATCACTTGAAATCTGGAATGTCTATTTATTCAGGGTTTTAATGAACAAATTCCCTATATGAAATCATTATAAGTCTATTTTTTAATTTCTTTCATAGTCTTGTCTTGTCACTCATGTTTCGTATAATCTTTTATGTTTTCATGTAAGTAAAAATTATTATTCACCATAGATAAATTTCATTTTTTCATTTTTTTCATTTTTGCATGAGCACTGACGATGATTTTTAAATGGAAAGCTTTTGCGAATTTTTTGTTGCTTTTTATGTTTTATCTGTTTCTCTACTTGACCAGCAATGTCTTATTTTCTTAATCTCAAATAATAAGCAGTTGTTTTGCTTACTTTTTTATTTTCAATGAAGTACAACGAAAATGTGTGAAAGACACATTGTCACGCATATGAGCACAGTATTTGTTAATATTGTCATAAATTTTTAATGATCTATAGTCATTGCTTTTTGGAATCATCTGCATAGGGAGAGGTTTACTTTTAAACTTTTTGTGATCATATAACACAAGATCTGCATAAAATCTTTTGAAATATATACACTCAAAAACAGCTTATTTGAAGACTTAGTAACTTATTTTGACTTTAATACAAACTTTTTTAATCGAAATCAGATTTGTGTTCACTTCAATTGAGAAAAAATCATATTTTGTTTGGAAAAGATCTCTTATAAGTTACTTTAGAGAAAACCCCTACATGAAAGTCTTTTTTATATAAATTTAGTTTTGCATATTCAGGTATATACAAATAAGACATTAATAAATATTTGATTGAATGCTTAGTACCTTTAATTTCTTTGATAAAGATTTTATTGAATTAAGTTTTGTTGTAATGATGCTGGTATATGCAATCAATTTTGAGAGGGTACCTGACTGCTTTTTCAACTGGAATGTGTTATTCTCTGACTCGCTGCCACTATTTTGACCTTCCTGCTGCAAAAGTGTTTTTCAATTTTGTTCACAGTCCAACATTTTTTAACATTGCTGAAATCACTAACTTTCAGGCCTCATGTTCTGTTGTTTCTATTAGTTTTATGTGTAGACATTAATGGTTTAATAAAATTGTGTCTCACTGTTGATGAACGTTTATCACATACATGGTTTAATTGGTTACTTTTTACTTTTTGTTTACAAGAGATAGGTGACAGCGTTCCTTGAGTTAATTTTCACCAGGAAGAACGATGGTGAATTCTTTCTGCGATAATTTTGAGATAAAGATATTAGTATAAGTGATTGTAACAGTGTTTTCTTTTCGCAATTAGAATAGTTAGAATCTCGACGAATCTTATGTAGAATAAGCGCGGTCCCACGGGAGTTATCACCTTTATCACATTGACGTCATTTATAAAAAATGTACCTCTATTCCTTTCAAATATACATGGACAGCCTTAGAAGTGAAAGAAATAACATTTTAAGTGTATAGGCCACATTAGCTTAGATATGCTTAGCAAGAATAACACAGGCTCGTGAATATGCTTAGTATATGCTTATTTTTTTGACGAAACTGAGGCTGGGTATGCTTACGTTATGATTATAAAAAATATTGCTAATTGAAAAGCTTATTTTGTAAAGATAAGTAAGTAAATCAAAAGGTCGAGAAAAAAGTGTGTCACCAGCTTTCCACGAGAGAGCCAATCATTTTATTACTTTGTTGTCTCGATATCTAGGGAGACTGGATTTGTGTTTGCTTTCTGCCATGAACCTAGCTCTGACCTGTATGTCAAGCTACTGACCTGTATACCTTGAAAATGATATTTATTTGAATATTATTTCGACATCTTCTATCACTATTTCTCTACTTCTGTCGATTATGTGTGAAGATGATTTGGAGTTTTATTTCGTTTGAACGTGGAAAAATACATGAAGTTTCTACTTAATGAATGACGTCAATTCCTTTTTATTTCTTTGCCTCGCTTCAGATTGCATTCTCTTTTTGTGGTATGCTTTTCCACGAATTTACGTCCCCTTGACGAATTTACGTCCCCTTGACCAGAACGGAAAAGGTGTTTACGGATTCTTGTGTAACAAAACCTAATTTAGCATCAGATTGAATTAGTCTTCAAACGTGACGTTTGTTTATTGTTGTTATTGTTAGTCACGAGATTTCAGGATTGGTAACAAACGCCTTGCTGGAATTAACGAGAAACAATATTTCTTAAACGCCCGGGGCGTTTTAGAATAATGTCAGCTTATCGTTTTATGTTCTGTTCTTCGTAATGATGTTTCTACTGATGGCGTAAAGCCAAACGATAGAATCTATAGCTAAGTTTAAGCACTTAGCAAGAACTTGAAAGAGGAAAATATTTGGGTAAGTATGTCATTAAAAGTGTGGAGTGGTCAATTGATGTCAAACATGTAATACTAATGAGATGACCAGCCTACAACTATTTTTAGAAGACATTATATCAACTTAGAACGGAAGGGTGCCAGGATGCAGTTTTTTTTTCGTTTACAGTTCCACTTTTCACTTTTGTGGTATGTTTTCAATCAGTAGATCATTATCGTGTGGGGAAATAAGAGTGTTCTGGAAGTATTATTGACGTTTGTCATTGTATCTGTTAGAGTGCATTTTTCGTATCGTTTTTCCTTTCTCATATTCTATGCAATTTTAACATTGTTCAATTCATTCGGCAATTCGACACTACGCCGTGATCAATTTCTCCTTTGTTGATATTAGTAAGATACCAACTCGAAACGTATGTAAACAATTTGTTTGTCTTTCTTTACCGTGTTTTCTCCAACTCTGTTGTCTCGTGAAACATGCTATAATATACTAATGCACACGCAAACACATGGTTCACAGCTTGGATTTAAAAGATTGTAGTAGGTATAAATATTTTTCTTTCGATTCTTCGTTGTTCTTTTGAACTGTTTATCATGAACTCACAAAGATAAGAATTGTTCTTTTTACTGTTCTCAAGTTACATTCTGTTCATTGTTTCGAGAAAGTTGATGTAAGTATACCTTTCATGGCAAGAATTAAAAAAAAAATTTTTTTGAAACTGCGATTAACTGAAATTGAAAATTGAAAAAAATATGACACATTATTTACACGGACATGTGTGGTGTTCTTTCTTTGTGTTGTTTTTACACCACAGATATGTAAATGGTGTCTTTCAACATTTATCTTCCGTTACGTGGAGTATGCAGAAAATTCGAACAATATACCACTGAACAGTGTCATACAGATAGATAGGATTTCGTTGTAACATGGTGTTAGCGTTTAAGACATTTTGACGATACTCGATTTACGATAGCAAAAATAGAATTTTAATTCAAGATTTTATAAAAATATGTGATCACATTTAGTTTTAACCGAGTGAAATGTGTTGGGAATATTTTGACTTTTAGTTTTTAGTTTTTAGTATTTTGACTTTTAGTTAATCAAGATTACTCATCATCTTTTATTTTATCGTCGGTCTATAACGTTAAGGGGTGTTCATATGGAGGAGGGCTGGCTGGCTCTGTTAGGCGAGTTATTTTCCACCGTGTTCATAGCTCTCCCATCTGACGAGATGGAATTAGTTTGTGATAGTTGTGCATGGCGTGTTCATATGGAAAACATCCCGCCTCAATGAACGGAGGTCTCTTCCAGGTGGGCTGGCTCGCTTATAATATGAAGACACACATTTTGACCGGGTCAACTCGTCTCCATACGAACCCCTTCAGTTAAAAGAACAAGGTTAGATCGTCGATTTTAAAATTGAACTTCGCTAACAAGGTTTTCTAGAATTAGTTGATTTTTTTTGTTGTGTTGAATTTCCTTTTCAACGAATGAATTGACGTGAATGAGTGGATGTAACTTGATACTTTAGTTAATCTGTTGATCCATTTGTTTTTAAGTGTATAGAAAAACAAACAGAGGAAATGCTGGCAGTGTAAGAAGAACTAATTAACGTTTGGATTTCCGAGCATGAATGTACAGGTGTCGCTTATATTTATCTCATTCGTTTGTTCAATCACATCACACGTGTTTTATGCCGACGACCATGACGACGGCGTTGAGGTTTTTGATCGTCGTGTGCAGTTTTTCACATCGGAATCCAATCGGATTCGACGAAGCAATGACGACAAAGAGCCTGATGTCGACAGCACCAAGGGGCGATTGATTCAAAATTATTTTATCTTCCCAATGGATTCGAACAATGTTGCTTTTGTATTCTGGAAACACGCCCAAACGAACATTATCTTTATTTTGACGTGTCAGGAAGCCGACACAAGGAACTACAACAAACTGAGTAATAAAGGCTGCACCAGTAAAAGCAATCTATACGTCTCTGAAAATCACGGAATTGATTTTGTTCTGAAGAATGGCACATTCGTCGATGACCACATTCATAGTATCTTCTTATCTCCTGTCAACCGGTCGCTTATCATTTTGACGGACTACAAGAACAAAAGTATTTATATAACCAAAGATGAAGGAAGGAATTTCAAGAAGCTTAAACTGTCGTTCTCTCCTACATACATACATTTCCATCCGTCTCTAGTGAACTACATTGCAGCGTACGATAATACCCTTACAGGTGACAGTTCTTTATTCGTTTCTGAAGATGCTGGTCTGTCATGGAGTCTTGTATCGCGCAGGGTACGTTCATACTTCTGGGCTCAAGGAAAGTACGACAAAGATCCAACTGTTATTCGATATGAGGTGTCGTCTGGCAAACAGATCGAGAAGGATGTGATAACTTCTTTGTTGAAAGTTTCTTCTTCGCCTTATAATGTGAGTGAATTGGTTTACGACCAGCATTTGATGCCATTTTCAGTGTTTGTTGGGAATGAATTCACATTAGTCCGTCGTTGGTTTGACAAAGCATTGTATTTGTCAAAAGCTTCAGGCGATTGGAGACACTCGAAGTTTTTCCCAGTTATCTTCGATGAAATGAAGAAACCCGATGTTCATTACACAGTCTTAAACTTTGAATATAATGAATTGTTACTTGGAGTGCTACACGGAGACAAGACAGCTTCATTGTATTTGTCTAACCGTGATGGCACGAAATTTATGTTTTTACAAAAGGACATCATAACTGAAGAGATAAAACGAAGTGGAGTGACACCAAAGATGGATTTTTACCAGGTAAAAGGGGTGACTTCTACATACATTGTGAACAAAGCCCGCGTTGGAACCCTGATTAGTTTTGATAAAGGCCATACGTGGAACTCGCTGAACTACCAGCATCCAAATGGTGAGAAATGTAAAGCCGATTGCAGCCTTGTGCTTTATATAAGAATCGAACACAGAGTCTCTGACTATACAGCACCGTTAATGTCCAAGGCAAGCGCACCTGGTGTTCTTCTTGCTCAAGGATATATCGGTGACATCGATGGGATCAATAGAGATTTTCTTTTGCGCCATCAGGTGTATGTTTCAACAGACGGTGGGCGTAATTGGATACAGAGATTAGACAGTTCTTATGGTTACGCCATACTCGATCACGGCAGTTTATTGGCAGCCACGCAGTTGAAGTTCACTGTTAAGCACAGCATCAAGTTCTCTTTGGATTTTGGACGTACGTGGTCAATTGCGCCTCTCACCGAATTTTACTGTCGTATCGCCGCCATTATTACAGAATCAACTGGAAAGTCTTTAGTAGTGAACATTTTCGGTTTCTTGCAAGAGCAGCCGTTAGATTCCAACGTCAATGGAAATACGTGGATTGTATGGAGATACAACTTTTCGGAGGTACTATCGAAGAAATGTGATAGCACAGACCTAGTCACATACAGACATAGCGATGAATGTGTGAATGGAGAGAGAGTTTCCAATTTGAGGAAGAAGTCTGACAGTATGTGTTACCTAGGTGCGGAATTTGACAATGAACTGACACGGTCCCAATGTAAATGCACGTACGCAGATTTTGAGTGTGACAGTCTGTACGATACAGTTAACATAAGTGCCACACCCTTCTACAAGTGCATTCCTCTTAACGACAAACTGACGAGTGACATGACTTCGTGTAAAATATCTGGTCATTACTATCGCTCGAAAGGTTACAAAAAGAAGCATGGGAACAAGTGTAAAGAGGGTGTGGAGAACCTGTTGACACCCGTTTTTGAAAAGTGCCCCGACTCGCCTGTGACGTTTTTACGCATCAAAGCTAAACCACATGTCCAATCCGTGGCTGTCCCGATCGATTTCACGTTGGAACAAGATGGAGGAGTATACACCACTGTTTACACTTGGAATTTTAATGATGGTCGCAAGTTGATCGAAGGCTCATTTTCAGACGTCAGGAAAGTTTCACGGACGTTTTATAAGCACGGTATTTACAATGTGACGGTGCGTGCGTCGAGTGCAAAGAGTCAAGCGACGGCTAGTGTTATCGTCACCATCCTGAATGACATCGCACTGAACGCGAAAATATTCTATGAACAGCCAGTTGTTGCTAACATCCCAGCAACCTTCAGCCTCGCTGTCATGCAAGACAATGGATTACCAAAAAAACTGGACTATGATGCATCAATGTTGTATATGTGGACGTTCGAAAGTGTATTTCTTCGAAGCAGACATTCATCTGCTGTATATTCGTTTGTCCGGCCAGGTTATTACAAAGTGGAAGCTTGGATCTTGAGTACTTTCAATCATATTCCAACGGTTGCCGATGTGAGGGTTTTCCATGACGCCGTCATATTTGACGTCTTGTTTTCTTCCACATTGGATTATTATAATGAGAGGACAGAGTTTTGGATGATACGATTTAAGGAAGTTGTTAAAAAGTTTTTCGCAACCAAATATCATTTTGAAGGCGTCAAAGATCGTTTATACATTAAAGGCAAGCCCGGAATTCCCACGAAGGTGCAAATTGTGATTTCCGACACGATAGATTCGGCGAACAGTATTGAGAATAACGCGATGCATTTGGCTGTCCAAATGATGAAGGACATTAATGAGAACACGCCGTTGCTTCACGGTTACGAACAGCACGATATTCACGTCACGAGAGCTTTCCGAAAACGGTATGCAGCAAACTCATCACCTACCAAAAGAAGCAAAAGTACAATATGGATATCTGTTTTCGTCACTGTCGTCATCGTGTTATTCCTTGTTGCCGTCGCTATCGCTTTTTATCAGTACCGACGAAAAGGAAGCCTGATGTTTTGGAAGAAAAATGACGGAATGGACAAGAAATTGTTCTCCGATGTTGATGACGACTGTGCAATGGATGAGGTAACCACTGAACCTAACGGTCACTGCGAATGAAATCTTTAAGCTATCTTAAAATCAATGGTCCATGCGTGAATCAATATTTCATATGGAGTGCATTGCAGAAGAATTTCTCATCACAATGTTAATTTCGTCGTCTTCTCATATTTTGTGTTGATTTGATGAATAGTTGCTTTTTATTTGTTTGTTTATTGTTGTTGTTATTGTTTTTATTCTTTGTTGATATCTACATCCTGTCTTATGTTGTGAACGTGTTTGTCACGTGCATGATGCACCCTTATCAAATTTTTGGCTTCCGTGTTTTTCAGCAGCTGTTTCTAATATTTTTAACAAATTTTTTTCATAACGATTTTATACATTTTATGATAGATATTCCTCAAATTCTGTTTATACGCTTAGGAGAAACTTGATGACTAGGATTGAACAGAAATTCAGGAAGTTCTAACAGATGATGGAGTTTTCGTAAAGAGAGCTTTATTTTTCATGTGGATGGACTTCATGCGATTTTATTGGGAGGAAATTCGACTGCTAATTACTGTACGTTCTTTACATAAACTTGTGAGGTCATACTGATAACGTAACAGTTGATGGCTTGTTTCTCTGTTATACTGATTCAATACAACTTACTTCCTTCCCTAGTTCAGAGATCAAAGGTTTTGATATAAAGTTTGATGCTAAAACTCCTTTTTGCGATGTGAATGTAGTGATATCTGCTCGCCATTTCCCAGATTTTTTTTACCACAGTTCTATGATGAACGGGAATAGATAATTTTCTCTTAATCAAGTGGTTTCCCCAGCCGAAAGTATTAGCTTTTTAATCAAAGAATTTTATATTTAAAATATATATATTTTTTATTCGAGAATTCTGTGATTTTTGTGTTTTCTTTTCTTAAGGAAAAAACATCCAAGAAATTCTAACCAATTTCTGTATGATCTTATCTCTCACGTAAACATCAAAGAAATTCTTACCAATTTAATAATAATAACAATAATAATGGTTGATTTCGGGCATATCCATGCTACAATGGCTCTTCGTCCCATAACAATTTTAAAATTCTAAAATTCACACTCATTATATACAAAATATCTATATATACTAATCCGCAATCGTGCATCCCACTTTTATTTTAGAGAGTGACATTTAGTTAAATTTTACAGTCAGGTTCTTCTTATGTGCGCGTAAAACCACGTAGAGGCGCGATACACTTTTTTCACGATTACTCCAAATTAGTTAATAATAGTTAAAATATAACAATATAAAGTTTCAATTTTAAAGTAAAAAAAAAGAATATCCACCAAAGTAACCACATCAGAAAGATAAACAATGGGTAAGCAATGAAAGTATACGTCTCAAAACAGATAGGTGGTGCCTAAACAAGTAAATAAATTACTATTAATGCATGCTCAAGTACTTAGCAAAAGAGAGATCTAGGTTTTCAACTGCCCTCAAGCTCGATGGAAGTTCATTGAATAGACGGCTGCATATGCCTTCAAATGTTTTTGTGGATTTGGTTACTATTAGGTTTTTCCGTCATCGGACGCAGTGCGTCTTGGACATTTGCTTTCTCGTACATGTACGGCCAGATATTTTGGAAAATTTGGCGTGTATAACGATTTATGGACCAGTTTTAACATGTTATATTTAATTCTGTACTCTATTGGCAACCATTTGAACTGGATTACGTCGAGGGTGTTTGCGTATTTGCCATGGAGAAGCCAGCAGCTGATTTTAAAAGCTTCGCAAGGCTGTTCTGATTATGCTGCGTCGTGTTACAGAATAGTGTATTGCAATGATCGAGTTTCGATAATACTAAAGACTGAACCAGGTGTTTACGGATGATATTCATTGACTGAACCACCAGGTGTTAACGGATGATTTTCATTGGCGCAGTCAGTTAATCTGCGTAGTACATAAAGTTTCTTGTAACGTTCAAGGTTATGTAATTGAGATAGTTTAGCTGATGACAATAACATACATTTTGTTTTGTTCTGGTTAAACAAGAGGTTGTTGTCCTTCGACCATTTCTATAGAGAGGATGTTCGAAGATTCATATTTTCAACAGCGGTTGAGAGTTGTGTAACTTTAGCATGGATGTAAGTTGTTGTGTCATCTGCATATTTGACGGTGGTTGCCGAGAACATGATCTTGAAGATCAGACACGTAAAGGTTAAATATAATGGGTCCGAGAACGGAACCTTGGGGTACACCAAAGTGAATCATTTCTTTTGAAGACACAAATTGGTAGCGGTCTGTGAGATAGGAAACCATCCACTGCTGCTGACTTAGAGAATCTAATACTATACATCTTATTTAAAGTATTCTTTGATTCGACTGTGTCAAAAGCCTTCGAGTAATCGGAAAACAGTGCCAATGTGATTTCTCCGCGCTCCATGGCTTTTATTACATCATCTCTTATTTTCATTAGGATCGTTGTTGTTGAATGGTTTTGCCTAAATCCAGACATGGTAGATTTATAGATATTATTTTTAGATATGAAATCACAGATCTGTTTCGCAATCAATCTTTCATATATTTGGTATGTAAGCACTATAAGGAAGCACTATTACACAATTCCTATCATCTCCCACTTAAACATCCAAGAAATTCTAACCAATTTCTGTATGATATCATTCCAGGTAATGACTAAAAAACAAACACTGCGAAAACATTTTGATCAAATACAGGCAAAAAAGTGGCAACAAGAAATATTACCGCAGCTTTTAAATATCCTTCTTTTGAAATACGCTGAGAGACACATGAAATCATGTGATTTGAAAACTGAATCCAGTTGGTAGATCATGATGGAAATGCAAGAAATACTCATTAATGGTGAATGCTAGAAGAGGTAGTCTTGTCAATTAAGATCTGATCAAAATGCATCGATAGTCAATGAAAATTCACTTCCTAACAAATACTTACCATAAAAATAAACGGTCTGGATATCAGTGGAAGTGAATTGATCGTTTTAAAGTCACAAAGCAAAATTTGAATTTCTTTTCAATTCAAACGTTGCTAAAAGCAAATGAATGTAGTCATTGCTAATCACCTAGAGGTCTTGCTTAACACGCAATATATCATATAAAATTTATTTCAAAGTAATAAAAACAACATAAATAAAAATGTTAAATAAACAAATAAATAAAAATAATTATAAAGCAATAAAATAAGTAAAGAAATAAAATAAATAACAAGAGTTTCTCACATGCTTTGGCGCATGTTTATGTATAGTTTTTTGAATGCATCAAAGCCAGCCAAAACGCCAGCTCCCGCAACACCGCGCAAAATATTTGCACCAGCGCCTTTGAACATCGACATGACGCCTTCGTTCTTAATAATTTGCATTGTGCAATCGATGGAACCTTTGTACTTAACGGCTTGCCCTGACGTCATCATCATTCGTCGCCGGATAGTGTCAACCGGATATGAAATGAGACCGGAAGTGACAGTGACACCGTAACCAAGAACAAACGAAGCGGCTACACTAGCGTCATCACCAAGGAGAATCGGTTTCAATGTGTCGTAAAAACCGAAATAACATCCACGGTACGCGATAATGCCCACGCAAGAAATGACGAAACCACGGTAAAGACCCACGATGCCGTCGGTTGCCAAGGTTTTGCGGTAAACATCAACTAAACCATTGTATTGACGTTCACCACCTTTGCCACTTGATTTTAGGTCATTTGCCAACTTTGTTCGTGCATAGTCCAACGAATAAACAAAACACAAGGACATAGCACCAGCAGCGCCGCCCGATGCGATGTTTTTGGTAAAATTCAGCATGTAGCCGTCATTTTTGTTCTGTTTAAATATCGCTTTGATCTTATCTTTGAACGCGAAATTCAAAGCTTGTGTGGGGAAATAGCGGATGCAGTTTGCCAGGTTGCCTCGCCAAAATGGAACAAGGCCTGGAAATGAAAATGGAAAGTAAAATAAAAACGACTATCATGGAGAAAATAAAACTGTAAAACAAAGCAAAAGAAGCGGCTGTCAATCACCTTCAGATTTGAATGTCTTCACTGTACAATCTATAACACCTTTGTATGGTTCCGATAGTGTCCCTTGTTTAATCATTTCGTTTTGATTCTGAATGAGCAGCTTAACCCGTTCGATGGGAGCAGCAGCAGTTTTTGATACTGCAGCTGCAACGCCGCTCAGCATGAAGTTTTCAGCAAAACCTAGTTTAAACGACTGGTTATTTGCCATATCTTGTTTTCACCAATTGATGTAGATTATAAACGGGATGTTTATATTTATGTATACAGATATTGCAAGAAACACCAACCACACTTCCTGGTGAAACAACTAAATGCAATGCATTTGTTCAGTTGAATTTATAACATCCGGGAAACCCTTGCATTGCTCTATTTTCAGATTCAAGTTTCTGCTGGATTTAAACTTGTTTTAAACTTGTTTTTGGAGTCAATGGATTCAGTGAAAGGAGAAACATTTGACGTAAGGAAAGAATCGATACAGTGAATCTATTTTAATCCAGCGAGCCAAAATCAAATTTGACGCAAACTTAAAAAACCATGACAACCGCCAGGTTTTTAACACTCGAAAAAACGGCGAACTTCAAAAAAGACACGACAATGAAGAACAGAACGTAGTTTTTTTTCAGAGTTTGATTGCTATGGACTCATTTTGTTTTTACATCAGCTGTATGTCCCTATAATGGATACCCATTGTTTTAAATACATTTGTATCAGAATTTATTCTATTTTAGTTGTTTGTAATTGTTTCACTGAATTGTATAGTATGTAACACCTTCTACAATATATACACAACAATAAGTTACACAAGGATGGAGGAAAAACTACTGACATCACCTATGGTGATCAGTTACACCTGCTGTCATCAGCAGGTTACCCCAGGAAAACTTCAAAGATAATATACTACTCAAACTAGCCGGGTAACTACCGATCGCCGAATGTCTGCTTTGAAGAAGTGAATTTCCGCTTTTCTTCAACACTGTCTCACTCTCCCAAACGTTAATAGTGCGGTCTAACCCACCAGAGGCAAACAAGGATCCGTCGCAGCTAAACGTTAAGTTATATATAGTTTTCGTGTGACCACCAACTTCATTGAGTAGTTGACCGTTCGACAAATCCCAAACTAAAATATTTTTATCTTCGCCAGCAGACAAAAGATATTTTCCATCCTTGGTGAAGGATAACGCTCGAACTGGTGACTAAATGCAAATTTCAAGTAAATCTAGTAAAACTTTATTAGGAAAAATAAGAAGAGAGAAGGATCTTTCCAGACGACACAATTATACAGAGGACGAGAACAGTGTAGAAAAAAGAATTTGTTTTGAAAAGAAATTTCACACCATGGAAAGCTAGTCAGCTTCGAGAACGCGAAACGATGCAACAAAAAGGCGAACTTTTACCTTGTGTCCCACAAAAACACGCACAAACTGACCGCTCTGAATATCCCACAGGCGACATGATTTATCGGCAGATCCAGAAGCAATGTAGTTCCCATTCGGATGAAATGAAACACGCTGAAAAAAAGTAAAAAACAATTCGTATCTGTATTTGCATAACGAATGTTCTTGTAACCAACGAACCAGATAAATAAAATGACATTCGAAACTCAGAAATGCCCCATTTAAGCAAATCTCTCTCAGAGTACTGGAATTTCAAAGAACTGTAATAAATTATAAGAATCAGAGTATGAAAGAAAAAGCTCACATCAACACTCTCGTTATGACCGGCAAATATACGAAGAGGAAAAGCATATTCCACATTCCAAAGACGAATGGTACGATCCAATGAGGAAGAAGCGAAGTAATGGCCCTGTGAACTCGAACAAACATCCCATACTGAGTAGTTATGGCCGTGATATTCAACCAAACACTTCGATGAATTCAAATCCCATAATCGAACTGGAAAAAAAGACTGAACAAATATATAAGCTTTTTGAAATATTAAAAAGAAACTTTTCGATATTATTCGATGGCATTAAACGAATCATGTTCTAAATACGAAATGCATCAATACAATAACACTTAAATTTCGTGTGAAAGTTCGATGAGTATGCGATACTAAAAAGCTGCAGCATCATACCAGACCTGTCTTGAGATGCAGAAATAACAAAGTGATCCTCATGCAAAAAATCGACTTGATAGACAATTCCAGTGTGACCACGAAGTATCCCAGACTCCTTTCCAAGCTGCGAACTGTCGCCATGTTCTTCTAAACAAGTTTATAAATTGAAAGTTTACAAGATTTTTATTTCAGAACTACTTAGGGTTGTGCAAAACTAAAAATATTTGGACAGGTTTTACTATTTGTAATGACGTCACTTCGCTAACAATCCTCTAATCTAATTTTAGGGTTCTTTTTACCGTTAAGAAGCACTTAACCTTTCGTGTATTACAAGTCATACAAAACAGCTTTATGTTTTGAAAACATATTTTTGATTGCTTACCAAATTAAGCGCTCGCTACTCTCCTTGCTTATGTTTTTTCTTTCAGAAATGAGTACTGTTTACAAAAAAACTCGTGTGTTGCTTGAATGTTCGTGTTATCGAGGACTCTACTGCATGATTTAAACCGAGCGGTCAACCCATTTATTTCCTGTTCTTTCCATTTTTAACTTTTTTATTTTTGTTTCTACCATTTGTAAAGAAAAGTAATTCATTTCTGCTTTTGGTCACATTGCTTTCTTTCCTATTTCAACGAATGAAGGTTACACAGTGAATCCTCTCATCAGGTTCAATACTTTTTTTATTTTGCACATCGCAATCATCCGGATCATCGTGAGACAATATCATCCAAATATCATGAAATTTTTTCTTTCGAGTTATCCAAATGATTTCGTGAGAAAGCATAAGTCCTCTGAGCAATAGCAGAGGAGGTGTTTGTTTTTGCTTCGATGGGCTTGTGGCAACATTTTCTATTCTTCTCTGCATTCCAGTTATTTGACATAGTTTTAAGATAACTTCTTTGACAATAGAGACCTTTACATTGTCTTTTTTTGACAAGTATGAGTCTTGTTTATGTTAACAGACTTTCTGTTATAAAAATGGGAAACCAGCTATAAAACATTACTCAGTTCCTTTCATTTCCTCCATTTTTTCTAGGAACATCAAAATTTCATGTATCCACTATAACGTCCGAAGTACCATAAAGTGAGCAATAAAATCTCGATTATTTCTTGCTAGCTTTTACCTTTAGACAAAAAAGTGAAAGTGGAAGAAGACATTAAAGCTCTTTCTTTACCCTCAGAGCAATCAGATAAAAAGTTTAAACAAAATTTCATTGAAATAACACACCAACACAGTCATTCATTAAACTACATAATCATAACTTTTAAACACACCTGATATAACAGAATCCATTTTACTTTTGGCAACAATATTCCAATAGCGTACAGATGAATCTTCAAGACCAGCAGCCAAAATGGTGTTATTTCTTGCAAATGATGCAGATGTTATTCTATGGATAATCCAAATAGGTGATGAAACATAATAATACTGAAACATTGAGACATAATGGAGTATTCAGAAGTTTGAGTGAAGACTCTTTCATTGTTGTGTAAAGGTTATTAGAAACAGAAGTCAATTCATTACCCAAGGTATGCATTAAGAAATGAATAAACACAAATGGATGGCTTCAACAACTTTGGAGATTTTTTAAAGTTAGCTATAGACTCTTTTAAATTCGATATGGCTTGATATTCAGTGGCAGTGCATTCAGAAAAGGATTCTTTGGGATCTTCGTAATCAACCAAGTGACCCTCATCCTCAAAGTATTTTGTTGACAAATCGGATGTTTTTATATTAAAGTGCTGATTCAAAGTTTGTAAGATAAGAGTATAGTTGCCATGACGAAGGTGCTGTACCAGATAAAGATATGCTTGCTGTGATAACTTGAGGGCAGTTTTGTATTCTCGGATTTCTTTAATGGATGGATAAAGATGTAATTGTTTGATTGCAGATATTTTTTGCAATGTCATAGTCTTTTCCTTATGATTTTCTTCATGATCATGATGAAACTTCGTAAAGAAAGCTTGTGCAGCTGAAAGCTCTGGCTTAACAATCAAGTCTAAGTAAAAATGGAGAAAAACAGGAAAAAGCAACGGTGAAAGCTCCCTTTTATATGCTGAATTGCAAGCTGCCAGAAATATTTTAAGGCTGAGATACTGTTCCTCATATGAACTAGCATCTGTCATCATGCTGGCAAAACACACAGCATTACGATCTCCAGTCTTCATGCTTTCCATACTGTACCAGTGACAATATTCCTTTTGAGACACACTATGATCTTGTGGCTCTGAGTCAATGTTAAATTCAAAGTCCCTTGCGTCAATAGCCAAATCTTTTTCAGTTTTAATGACAATATTCTGATCTAAGTTGTATTCCCAAGGTGTCAGACTTAGTGACAAGTTTGAGGATAAGTTTGAACTTGAAGATGCTTGATTCTTGCCAAAGGATCTTTGTTGTTTGTAGAAAGAGACTAACTCGTTTACTTCTTCGGTCCTTTTACGCTTGTAGTTAGAAATGTACTTATTCATATTGAAATACATTGCATTATTTACATTTGCTACTTTCACTGATCTAGAAAAAGGTAAAAATAATTTGTGAACTAAATTTCATAAAAACAACAGGTGTGTCATAACATATAACATAACAACACAAAAACTAAATGTACAAATGTTCAAATATAATACACTATCATTCTATAAGAGCATTTTTGTTGTTTACTTGCAACCAGTTTGTTCATGAAAGTTAAGTGGGTTATCACTCACTCATGCCTTTGAATGTTTTAAAAACCACAGATTAGTATCAATACTGGTTAATAAATTGGTATACTGTACAATAATCATAAGAGCATTATATAGAATGATGTTTTACAAGATGTCTATACACTATAAGGAATCAATCTTCATTTTTGAAGCTGAGTAACTTTGAAAATAAAACATCTAACAGGTTGTTTCATTTATATTTGTTTGTTAAAACAGCCATGTATTTCAAATTTCTCTGAGATGCACTCAAGGTAGGTTGCTAAGCATATCATATCAAAATCAATAACTTCACACTAAGGAATGTGAAGGTTGTCCCTCAGGCTAGAGGTCTTGCATGAAGAAAATGCACTAATGAAACAACTATCAATTATACTGAACTATAGTTTAATCACTAAGTAGCAGTGGGAGGGGTCACAATCTCCTCGTGCATGGCTTTTTCCAAGCCCTTTTGGTTACTACCCTTTTTGGTAGAGAAGATGAGTTATACAGACCAGGGTAGAGCTTGGTGGGCAATGCCTCTAGAACCTCCCCAATTTTAGCGATTTCAAATTACGTTAGTAGTTCGTATAACTATGTTACATGAAAGAACAGTGCTTGACATAGAAGATGTAACTAGAAGCTTGGTCGTAGCCAAACGATCCCATACACTTTTTTAATCAGTTTTTCAAGTTCTACAACATGGTTACATTTTCCATTCACAATTCCGTGATTTAATTTTTAGTCACGGGGTACATACACGGGAACGCAAGATTTCTGCACATCCTTTTCGTAATTAAAGCCGCAAAAAACTTTTACGTGAGTTGCTAATAAATAACCACTAGGAATAACTGATGCTTTTTGGGGTTGGCGATACAGGCAATGGGGTCAAAGTTTTGAGCCTAAATATTTTTGTGCGGCAATGACGTCATCAAAATCTATAATCGATGATATCTCTCTAACAGTTGATCGTAGCTAAATATTTCAATGCAATTTTTGATCAGTTTTTCAAGCTCTACAACATGAGATCACTTTTGAGTCGCGATTGTGTAATCAAAATTGAAAGAATTTGACACATTGTTTTTGAAGTTAAACTCTGTAAAAAATTTTACCCAGGTTACTAGTGTTTTTTTATAAGCATAACATTTATAAGCATACGCTCAGCCTTGTCAAAAAAATGTTATTTTTCTCTCTTCCTATTTCTCTTTATAGTTTACATAGGTTGCTACAAAATTTTAAAACTTGTTGGTAAACAGAAGTATGCATATTTAAACTTCAATAAGTTATATTAAAAATACATTGTTTCTCTTTGAAGTTTATCCAAGCATTTATTTGTGCCAAAAATATCAAAATAGGTGAATAGGCTTTTAATAGGCTTTTAAGGGAGAGAGAATAGTGATATAGCATGTTTATGCTAATATGTGTTCGAGAATACTGGATTTTATTATAATAACCAGCATAAAGCATAAGCATAAATCAGCCTTTATTTTTTGTGATAGCTTAAGCATAAGGCGGCAATCGCAATAACTTCTGTTCGGTTCAAAAATAGCCTGAATTAATCGGTCGGTCGGGCCGCTCTACTAGCCCTTGTTCTTGATCACTCTTTGTTTACATGCTTTGTTGTTGTAAGTAATGACCATTAAATTGAAAACGTTAAAAAAACTAGTCTAAATCTGCAAAACATAATGGCGGACAAAAAAGAGAGAGGCAGAGATTCGGTTGTCATTTTTTAGATTATTGCAACATGTTATCATGTTAAGTTATCAATATTTTTTCCAACAATTTTCTTCCCGAAGACAGTCGGTCGGAGGACCCGAACAGAAGATATTTGCGATTGCTGTCTAACCAAGCCTCATCTCTGAAAATTATATTTAACTAGCTGCCAAAGCGGCGTCGCTCACCGCCCAGGCTCAGCCTGCGTTGTGTCACCTCCCAAAGAGTTCACGAAAAATGGAATTAAGGAATTGACAATAAAAAGTGTTACCATCTTGTAGAGCTCAAAATTCTGAGCAAGAAAATGTATAGGATCATATGTCTATGACGCACCGTTTCGGAGATATCGTTGATCAAAAGTTTAATGACGTCATGGAGCCCTGTCCCCAAAAATTTTGCCCAAATTTTTTCTTCACCCCATGGCCAATATCGCGGACCCAAAAAACGTCAGTTATCCCTATTGGTTACCGAGATAATTTACCCTAAACGTCGCATTCGATTAGGGTCTCAATAATGCAATGGTTTCACACTGACGTCGCACAAAATAAAATAATCACTCTCACAACTCATTCTACCATTTTGTGTGACTTACAAACAAACAAACAGACGGAAAATCGGCTATTAATATATAGATATGCTTATAAAAAACAACACATGTGGAAATGTGGAATGTGGAAGAGATTAATATTCACTCTCTTAGAAAACATAATATATATATTGAAATTGATTTTGATTTTTTACAGAAGAAAACCCTGTGTCTTTTTATTGTTGATTGGCTTAACGAAAGCTAGCCGTAGCTGTACTTAAGAAAACCAACAATCTAAGTTGCTGTGTATGACAAAAGCAATTCAATCAAGTTCACAACAGTTACAGAAGTGAGATAACAATAATAAATTAGCATTATTTCGTATTCCAAGTTCAATCTAATTAAATCAATAAGTAGTACTTTAAGCAACAAATACTATACTCTATCGTAGAGATTATCAGGGAATCTTCTTTTCCCTCGTAGAATTTCAGTTACATTCATTCATTCATTCATATGAATTGTTGGTTTTCTCAAGTACAGCTATAGAATTCGGGGTCAGCCGTACTTATTTTTGCACTAACAGATTCGTGGTCAGAGAATGATTGGCTTAAAACGAAAGCTAGCCGTACCTACGTACCTTAGCGCTAAGTACTGCTGGACAAAATAAGGTACGGCTGACCTCGAATTTTTGCGGAGTGTAGCTCGAAAATTATAACACCTTATTGTACCTCTGGACAAAAATGAGGTTGTCAATAATGAATACGTAACTTATTACGTAACTTACGTAACTACCGTAAGATATTAGTTAAATCTGTATTTGTCAAGTTAGTTTCATTGTAACCTAATGCAGGGTGTAAACCTATCATTAATTAAATTGTCATCATATCCATCATTTCCCTTCGATTCGTCGAGGGCATGTACTGTTATGAATCCAAATAAAATTTGCACGAAATTATCGTTCTGCATTTTATAGTTTTTTTCCCCTTGGTTACGACTGGGTTATGTGCAATCAAATGATCAGCGAGGCAAAATACTTTCGATTACATTAAGAAAAGAAGAATGACATGTTTCCTTGTTTGGTTTGATTTTACTTAAACTTCTTGTCAGTATATTTAGGAATTTTTCATCCTATCTACTAAAGGTGAATGTAAATTATAGGACAATGCATTAAAAAGTTTTAACGGCAGATGTAGTAGGGAATTTTGAACTGTTATTATTATTGTTAGTACCGTCTATTATGTGTCTAATTACGGACAGCCTTCGTAATTACGGACACAAAATGTAAACAAACATTCTTGTCACGAAAATAGACATGCACTCTTGCCAAGTTCACCACGTATAACTAAATAAAATGTTTTATCAAACAGAGCAATCCAATTATAGAGAGCAATTAGCAGCAACAGAATATGGACTGTGAAAATCATAATGGGCCTATATTTCAATACTCAGTAAAAAGTGTCCTCCCCCACTGTGATTGACGTACAAAAACTTTATTTATTTGACTTATTTTATGATAATTAACTTTCTAAAAGCATGATCTAAAAACATTTTCATTCCTCAATTCATTTTTAAACATACATAAATGTTCGACCTGTCGATATTTCATGACGGAGGAGGTGGCCATTATTATTTTTTATCCGTAAATATGGCTACCATTGTACACACGTAGCTCATAAATATACGCATGATTCTCAAGAGAGTGCAGTATTTTAAATTAGAAAAATAAATTCTGAATGGCATATTGGTAATTTTCTAGCGTTCAAATAAATTTAATTATCTCTGAAGTTTGTTTTATTACAGTTTCGTTGACAGTATGGGATGTGCCGTGTTTTTAATTTACAGACGGTTGAAATTATGTTTTGTTTATGTCCATAATTACGAAGGCTGTCCGTAATTAGACACATAGACGGTATCCCGCGTAAAAGTTTTTTACGGGTTTTAACTGCGAAAAATAATGTATCAAATCTCGCGTTCCCATGTGTGTGTACCCCTTGATGAAAATTTGTATTATAGAATTGGAAACAGAAAGTGTACCCATGTTGTAGAACTCAAAAAACTGATCAAAAAAATGTATGGGATCGTTTCGCTACACGATCAACCGTTGCAGAGATATCGTCGATCAAAGACTTTGATGACGTCATAGCCGCAGTACTAAATAAAATTTAGGCCCAAATGTTGTGTCACCCCATCACCCGTATCGTGGACCCTAAAAAACGTCTTATCCCTATTGGTTCTCGGGATTTTTCCCCAAAAACCTCGCGTTCGATTGGGGATGCAATGCAATGATTCCCCGTGATCATAAAAAAACTGACGTCAAATGCCACATGCTTTTGGAATAATCGCGAAAAAAGTGTCTCTCGCCTCTACGTGGTTTTACGCGCACATCAGAAGAACTTGACCGCAAAATTTAGTTAAATATATCACTCTCTAAAATAAAAACCGGATACACAATCGCGGATTATTATAATAAGATTACTAGTAACCCGCGGGTAAAAATTTTTACTGAGTTTAACTCTCTATTTATTTTCGTTAAATACATCAGGTGTGTTTGTTTCTTTTTTTCACTTCACGATATAATAACATTTGTCTAGACAGTCAAGTAAAAGAAAGTCACGTCATGACATGTATCTTAGCAACGTTTATATTCAAGACGATTATTATTCTAAAATTTCAGTCACCACTTATGTTGATGACGTAGTTTTATTCTTCTTTTTCATAAAAGAAATATTATTTCTTCTTTATAATAAATTGTTGTGCCGATTTCAATTTCTTTATACCTCTCTAAGGGGCTGATTACATGAAATTTCAGCCCCTACATGTGAAAAAATCAAAACTGCTGGTTATACAAAAAAAAAAAATGAAATAAATATTTTTGAACAATGATGGAGAGCATATCGATTGCCGTCGCTAATTCTGATGTATATTTCATTTTAATGGAGAACATAAAAATAGAAGTATAAATAAAAGATACAACAACTTGAGCAGCGAAGAAAAGCACTTTGGAGATAAAGAGACATATATGTGGTGCTGTAGTATAGTGGTTATCACTCTTGTATTTCATACGAGAGATCGGGGTTCAATTCCCCTTGGCGGCAATTCACCATGTGCAAGTGAATGTACCATAGCGCCGGGTCGACCCATGCCATGTGAGGGAAATTGGGCAGATGATACATCGGGTGTTGCAGGAAGGTCATCCAGAAGAGCACAGGCCCTTGATTGGGTTTGTGTCACTCATGAGAGTGTCAAATACTTCGGAGCCTCCAGCCTAAGCCGTGGCCCCTCCTGGAAAGCAGATGCAATAGCAACTGAGTGAGGTTAGCCACGTAAAACAATACCAAATAAATAAATAAATAAATAAATAAAAAATGCATTAAAACATAAAAAAACATCTTCGTTAGAAAAAGCTTCATTGAAAAGAAAATATGCAAAGAAATAACTATTTCGTAAATCTCTCCACCGTTGTTCCGATGAATTTGATTTGAAGATCTTTTTACAATTCCGTTTGCAACGACAGAGGAAAGATTTACAAAACCAGGGCATAAAACTCTGAGGAGTCATAATTAAATAGAAATATGTATTAAAACATTATCAGTGGCGAGGTACCTATCACATAAGCATTGTAATGTACGTGACGAGGTTCCTCTATAATGTTTTTGTTTTGTTTTGTTGTAGTTGAGTTTTTTAAAGATGCTTAAGTTGTAAAAATAATGTATTTTAATGCGCATTATTTGTCAGAAAAATCATAATGCGGGCGGGTTATGCTGAACGAAGTATTAAATAACTATGGCCTAATATCAACAAAAACTGTTTTTATTAAAAAAATGAAAAAAATAATTAGATTACATTTGCACAAATAAATGGAAGGTATATATATATTAAAAATAAAAGTTTCAGCAAAATATACAGAATTGAGATGTGAGATGTGTAGTAGAACATAATGACCCTTAGAATATTTTCACCCCCATGATTACGAAAAATTGATTGTTGATGTCCCCTCAGGTCATAAGCCTAAACCAGGGGAATGAAAATATTCTAAGGGGTCATTATATTCTAGTACAGATAACAATGCAGATGTAAATGAGAAAAGTCAAAATATTGTCACTCTGTTAGTAAAAAAAAATAAAGTAAAATAAATAAATAAATAAAATATTTTGAGTGAAAGCGCCACCATGGTTGGCGCAGAGGGCCCGAAAATGTTTTACAATTTGACAGCTCTAGATTGGCTAACAGTGTACTGATTTCTAAACTTTATAAAGGTTTATACACACCTAAAATAATTTTTTAATCATTTTTTTAAAGAGAACTCCTGAAGTAATTACAACTATAACATAATATATGCCATTAGTTTATATACAAATCAGAATCCACAATGTCCCAAAAATGTTTTTTCTGGATGGTTTAGAGGCAACAAATTTGTTGGCTATATTTACCCAAGAAATGTTATCTGTAAGTCCTTTGTGAAAAGAGAAGCCCTTTTGAGTCATTGTTGCTCAAAGCCAAGTTTTCAATTTGTGTGCAAGATAGAATGATCGCTTGGGTGTTGCACTTGTAGCTGCACCAACAAGGACTAGCTTCATCAACTTGATGATATTTCCAAAGAGATTTCTTTCTAGTGTTCTACTTGTTTTGACGATCTTGTCTGTTAGCTCCTCGAAATGAGCAACCTTTTCATTTTAAAAAAATGAACTTGGATTTCGGCTGGAAGTGCAAATATGTCAAGGTCATCTGAGAACTGAGAAAAGTGCCTATCTCGGTCTGGTAGGGGTCGTCAGAGTTGATGGATGTCAAAAGAAACAGCTCGATGCTTGGAAAGAATTGGTAGCTTGGTTGCTCAAAATGATCCTTAATGGCCATGACTACGGTGTCGATTGCATCAAAGTAAATGATTTGGTAGTGGTCAGCTGCTGATTCTGAATGAAAAGCCTCCAAATTTCGAGCTGTTTCTTCGTCACCCTGCACATACTACAAAATCAAATTCTTCGGCCAATGGCGTTTCCTTGGCAATGTTGGTTCCTCTATGTTCGGGTTAGCTGCTTTCTTCTTCACAGACTCAAAAAACAAGGCGTCGTACCGTTCGAAGATTTTGTTGAAACATGATGCTCTGACAGTCCATTGGGTAGCACAGAGCTTGTTGATAGATACCGGTTTGAGCTTCTCTGCTTCTTCTCCATTTGCTTCTCCCTCAATGCTGTCATCCAGTGTTCCCAGGATCTTTTCTCTTTTGGGCGAGTACGTGACCAATACACAAATCTCCCCAAATGTTCCCATTATATTTGATAAGACATTGCATGGAAGGTCAAATCTTTCACAGCCAAACTGAGCGAATGTCTATAAATGTCAAATATTTGGATTATAGTTGCAATGCCTGATTTCTTCCCCATCATGTTGCTAGCCCCATCGTTAGTCTGTCCATGACAGTTTTCGAGCGAAAGACCCAAGCGCAATAGGATGTCTTTTATTGCTCAGACTATTGTGTTGCTCTTAATATTTGTCAGCTCATAAAACCTAAGAAAATCCTCTTGGATTTCCAAGTTGTCACTGACTGTCCGTATACAAATTGACAATAATTGCTCCTCGTTGCTGATATCAGTATACTCATCAGCCATAATAGCAAAAAAAATTGTTTCCTTTTATTTCAGTCAATTTTTCCCAAATGACACGCTGGGCTATCAAAATCCAATATTTTGTTTTGAATGTCCATGGTGCGTGTACTTGAAGCATGATCTTTCCAATCTTGTCACTATTGAAGGGTCTTTTGTTGCGAGAATTAGAAGGAGCTAGGTGAAGTTGTCATTTCCAGGATTCCCTTGAATTGCCATTCCTTATCTCGCCAAGAACCTCAAGCATCTTATGACATCGACCAAATATTTTCGCTCCTTTTGTTGAGAGTCCACAATGTTTAGGTTGGTCAACTCGGCTACATCGGAGCATCTAGTCACAACAGTCTCTAGTGAAGCAGCGGTTTTGTGACAATTTGTTTGCTGATGCGTTTCAAAACTTTTGGGTGCTTTCTTCCACAAAGTGAAACCGATGCTTATGTATCCTTGTTCTTTGTTACGTTCGCTTAACAAGCCACCATTCTTGTCATGGTTCATACAGTACTCACAGAAAACAGAATCCAACCTACAAGCAAAATTTTTAAAAATTGAATATTAAAATTCAAGTTGTCAATACGAATATTAAGAATATCACTTCAAATAAAAAAGTTTATGGTAGCCTTCTGTTTCATTAACTTTGAGATTGCATAACGCATTTGTGCTCACCTCGACTTTAAATTGTCACCCATTATGGGTCTCAGTTTGGCAGTAAAGATATAGACGAATAGCGTCAGCAATCCCTGCTGCACCCATTCATTGTCGATTACTTCCTTCCATATCAGCAGAAGTGATGTGATTATAGAAATCAACAATCCATCCTGCATGAAGGGGTTTGAGGCAAACATAAATCTACCTCTTCCAAAGCTCCACTCTCCAATTGCTGGGAAATTTGACACCATTATGTATTATGGAGTATGAGCAGAAAGAAAAGAGGAAATGCCCTAAGAATGTCATAGCAACCAAGAAAAAATGGAGCTGAAATCCATGGACGTAAGAAAATGTTTCTTGAAGGATGCAAAACAGTGCACAAAAGAAAAAACAAGAAGAAGATGTCATCATTTTAGATTAGATTTACTTTAGTGATGTAGCACTTTTTTAAGGGAAAATATTCAATTAACTTGTGTTCATTTTGTCATTTCTTGATCCAATGAATGAACAAAAAGAAAGAAAACGGGGGAAAAAAGAAAAAACTGGATTTTTTATCGCGAACAGGTAATTTGAGAAATTTCGTGTGGATTAATTTTCGCGTGGATTAATTTTTGCGTGGATTTTATGTGTTTTCGCATACAAACTTTTGTGAATAAGCCAAAAATCGCGAAATTTCAAAAATTAATCTCGCAAAGATTAATCCAATTAAAGTAGGTGGTTCAACCGATGAGTTTGTTGTTGATTTAGCTGTTTCCAATGAAGTAAATGTCTTTTTATTAACTACTGAAAATAAATCTGTTATTTTTCGATTTGCCTTCTCAAAAGTTTTTCGATCTTGTGAAAAATGGAAAGTTATGTGTACTGCAATGGTTTCTATTATCATTATGCACTCTATTTTCCTTTTTATAAATTATTGCGCATATTCAAAACACAATATGCTTCACTCATGTATGTATGCTCTATTTGTTGTGATTAAAGTTTCAAGGCCATGGAGTTAGGGACACAAAATCAAATTTAGAATTGTGACCAGTACAAGGAAGAAAATAAATGACTAAAAATAAATAAAATTGCGCGAAAATTAGTACGTGCGAAAATTAGTACCTTTAAGGTATTTTTACAATAGAAAAAGCATTACACTCTTTTTTCAGGGTAACACGAGTTGAGATGGGACAAAATCAGCTATTCAATTTTGCCAGGCTAGTAAGATTCATTGAAGCTGTGATACTTTTGGGAAGGTTTGTGCCAACTTTTAGTAGAGCCAAAATTTATAGAGGTGGCAAGATTAGGGGAACTGCCAGAATATTTGGCAGATTTGAAAATCATACAAGTGATTTCTATCGCTGTAGTGGTTTCTCTTTATATGGGTATAATGGGACATTTATAAAGAAGAGCTTCAAATTCACTGGAGCTAAGGAATACAACAGCCTACCATTAGAATTACGGAATGCCGATTCAACAAATCATTTCATGACATTATTTAACACAATTTTAATAATAATATTTAATTTTATCTACATTACATTCTACATTCACTCTCATTTTATCACATTAACTCGTCTTTTTATATCGCATTTTAGTTATTTTATCAATTCCTTATAATATTTTAGATTTTCTTATATGTTTTTAACACAGGACCCATATAACAACAGAAATTTGTAAATATGTATATATATGTATTTCTTATTTTTGATTTGGCTATCCTGTAAAAATATTCGTAAATAAATAAATAAATAAATAAATAAAGTGTAATATTTTCCTTGCAGTCAAACTATCTTTGAGAACAAACTAAACTTCATATCTCAAAAAACATAATGTAGATAGTTTTTCCTTTCCTGTGCATTCTTTGTGCATTATGGTAAAAGGCAGAGTTTTTTTGGGATCAAATGACAGACCAGTCTCATCCAAATTGAAAAATCTCTCAGGCATGTCTTTTATGTCCTAAGCATCCAACAAATTTTCAAGCATTTTGAAAAATCCATTTTGTTTCAAGCATTTGCAAGTACCTCTTCATTGATGACTTTTGCTTGATGATGCTAATGTTTCTGAAATGAATTTAACTATTCATCGCCTGGTATATTCTTTTTGAAAAGACTAGCAATGTCCATTTCTTGAATGAATATTGACAATAAATTAAAGTTGGCTTTTATCAATTGACCAATCCAAACCCATTAATTTCATTTCATCTACTAACAATTCTTCAATCTCCAAAGGAATAGTAGCTTTCCGACCAGTACCAAAGTTTGAATTATGTTTGTCCCCTGTAAAGAGTTGTGTGAGGAATACCTGTGGTTTGAGCTACTTTTCTAAATGGTGCCGTTCCACTTTTTACCAGTATCACAGCACATTTAACATCTTCCTCAGTGGAACTGGGTGCTCTCTTTCTCTTATAATTGTGAGGCATTTTCTTGATCCCTTATTTCTGAAAAATATGAGCATCTATTATTGGGTAATAAGGGGTTAAAAAAGAAGAAACAAAGAAGAAAAGATAAAAGCTTTAAGAAGACAGAAAAAACTATTGATGCTCTTCTTAAAAGTGAAAAGATCGTAGACATTACATTAAGAACCAAAAATTTCGGCTACTTTTTTTTCGGCGGAAATACTTCGGCGGAATTAATTTCGGCGAGATTTTGGTCACTTCGGCGGAAAAAATTTCGGCAGGATTTATTTATAATTTAATTTCGGACTATCCACATTTTAAGCATTTTAACGACAGGGAAATGCAAAAACTTGCGTTAAAGAAAATGTTTCAAGTGTAATACCGTAATGCTTCGGGGCGTTTATTAAATTTTTCGAAGTTTAGTGTTTACGGTTTATAGGCTTTACGGTGTTATATTAAATCAAAACATGCTTTTGTTAGAAATATGATGTTAGACAAATAAGTTTTGAATAACACGATTATTTATCTTTTCTTTTCTTTATAATAAATCTTCAAACGGATTTTCGGAAGGCAACTCGATTTCCAAAGCTTCCTTGATACCAGCCATTTCGAACGATTTGACGACCATTTCTTCGTTGTTGCGAAGGTAGTCATAAAGACCAATAAGCCAATTAGCATGAATTGGTTTAATAATGGACAATTTTAATGGAACATTTACATCGTAAATGTCACTCCCGGCATTTACCTGCTTGGTAATTTGACTTGCATACCACTCCTCAAACTTGTTGGTCAAAAACTGCTTGGCGTGTCCATTTATGTTTAGATCCAGCATCTGAAACTTGTCTGTCAGGTTGTTTGGAACATGAAGGCTAACGCAATGGTTTTCCAACATATGATTTGTTACCTTTTCGGTAGTATGTCCACGAAAAACATCAAAAATTAACATTGCTTTTTGATCTTCAGGAAGCCCAAGGCTTTCTTTGCTTGCTTTAAGATAAGGAAAAATGATTTTATCGAGGAGGTCAATGCATTTTTCTTCGTTGCTCCAGTGGTTATGTGTAAAGGTGACATCGAATCCCTCCGGAAATTTGACGCCTCTGGGAAGACATCGTGGTGTTGTTCCGGCATAAATTAACTGCATCGGTAATACTTTGCCTGCCATCGAAATTGTGAATGTGCCGGTAATTTGCTTCTTTTTGCCTTTTCCTACAATTGGAACATTTTTCGAACCTCTGAGATCTAATGTGTGTTTCGCACTGCAAACGTAAGGAAGAGGAGTTTGGTCGAAGTTTAATATTAATTCCTCGGGTATATCGTGCCAAGACTGTAATTGCTTGAATTTTCTTTGATAATCAAGCTTTATTTCACTTAGTAGTCCAGGCGCTACTGGTATTTTAGCTGTCGTTGCCATTCTTCTTACCATTGTTTTCCCTTCTTTGTCCATCCGATAAAGAATTTTTCTTGCCCAGTCATTGTTGAGACATATATGACCGCCATTCTCGACAAGAAGAGTACGATCGTTTGCCAAAACTATCCCCTTGGCAACCGCATTAACTACAGATGAAGAAATTGGCGCACCCTTAAGTCTCATGTTCAAGACCATTGTTTTCTTCATAAGATCTTCAGGGAGCAACGATGGTCGACCTTGTTTCTTTTTCACAATTGCAGTAACCTATTTAACAAAAGATTGAAAAATTAAATGAAGTAAATTCCATATGCCAGCTGCTTTTTGGAAATAAAAAATGCTCTAGACTTTCACTGGAAGAAAGTTTCATGGATAATGTATTTTATTAAAAATCTTTTGTGAAAAAAAATATTTAGTCAGTGAAAGAGGAAAACACAAAACCTGAACATAAACATTAAAAACATTTACCGGAAGATTTCCTTTTTTCTCTTTTTCAATCTTGTAAGCTTTCATGCAATCGGTTATTGTCTGGTGAGTCAGTTCTGGATATTTCCCCTGTAAGTGAAGAAGTGTCACTTTATTGCCATACTGACCAATTTCGGCTCTTTCTTCTGGTTTCCAAACTCGATATTTTTTTCGCTTTCTTCCTTTTTCTTCGACAAGTTTTAATTGCTTTGCTACTTCATCTTCTTCTCTTGTCGTACTTAAAGAGGGCGATTCAGTGTTTACGCTTTTGAAATAATTCAGGAGAGACATGCCTCCCTCCCTTTCAAGCAATGTGATCGTGATTGTGAAAATCTGCACATGCCAAGTAATTTTCGAAAGTTTTTTTTTTGGCTAGGGGTCTATTTACACTGAGAGTAATCAATGGCACACTCAGGCTTTTCATTGCTAATGATTTTGAAACAATTTAAAGAGGACCATTGATTTGTAATTTCTTGGAAGTTTAATTATTATTTAAAAACTGACTGAATCTGTCATTTCGTCTCAAGGATTTAGGGACAATTTTTAAGTGGGTCGTGTAGCCCAAACTTTAAGAAAAAATGGCATTCGAATTCGAAATTCGAATTTTCAAAAACTTTCAACATTCTTATGATGCAACAATCACAACACTCACTAAGTTGCACGTAACATCTTTTGACTATGGTAACATCAAACGATCAGAACTCTTATCTGTAGTTAAGGCAAAAGACAGGCGTACGAAATGGAATTGATGTACAGTGCAAAGATTGCCAGTAGAGGTTGGCACTATTACGGAAAAACTGTCTGGAAGAAACCTGAAGTAGGGGAGTATCTACACGCTAAAAAAGAGTGTGATAAAAAAGCATTGAGCCATGACCCGTATTCTGTGGCATGGAAGAAAACAATCAAGGGGAAAGTCGTCCCTGAAACCGTCGGTCATGTTCCGCGGGAGATTTCAAGAGCAATCTGGTTTTTTATTGAGCTAGGTGGAAAAGCTGAAGGAAAGGTGTACGAATCAAAATACAGACCATCACCGATTCCAAAAGGGGGTTTGGAGATTTTGTTAAAGGTAACATTTTCCATTCCCGACAAAGATCGTCGTTTCCTGCAAAGATTAAGGGAAATTATAGAAAAAAATTACGGAGACACTTTTGAAGAACCCTTTGATATCGAAAAAGATGGTATTCCTCGAAGCATGGAGTACACAATGGAAGATGCAGATGATGAAGAATTCGTTATTGATGACGAAGATGACGTCATTTGCATCGATTAAAAAAAAGGATAAAATCCAAAAATTTCGGCGGGAAAAATTTTCGGCGAAGTCCCTTATTTCGGCGGACAAATTTTCGGCGGCACTTTTCGCCGAAATTTTGTCCCGCCGAAATTTTTGGTTCTTAATGTAGGTAAACAAGACAATGGAAGAGCATTCCAAGCAGCCAAGGTGTGAGGAATGAAACTATCCTGATAAAATCTTTGGTTGTTTTTAGGTAAAGGAATAGTATAAAGACGAGTCTCTCTAGACAAGTATTCCGATTAAATGTTTTCAAGGAAGGTATAAGTTGAGATATCTCCAATGAGCAGTGACAGTGGAAGAGGTTGTAGAAGAGAAGGGAAGGAGACGATAACACAGAGAATGGAGCTGAGCAGAGAGATTAACAACACGCTTCTGTATTCTAACCAACAAAGAAGAGTTGAGGCAAATTTTATCTGATTGAAGTCTGGTGAGGATATAGTAGGTTTAAGAAAGTAAGGAAAGGCTCTTCAAAAGAAAAATGGAATGGGGAGAACCTTGTCGTTCATCCAGGATAATATGCGGGATCCAGCAAGGTTAGGACACCTCCATATGCACTATGTAGCACTACAACACACCAGAAATGTTGCAACTGATGATAGAGCAGCCTCTCCCAATTAGTTACAGAGAAAGGTCGGGCTCCTGTACTGTTAGTTGGCTTAGAGGTGAACAGCAACCACATGAGTTCAGCACTTTCTATCAATGATGCAAGACCAAGGAAGCAATAACTTCACCAGTCAGAAAGCAAAATTGACTGAATGAATGACAAGGGAGGAATATAAGGATTGGCAGATCAACAACCTGTTAAGGAAACAAAGTGGATTGCATATTCCGGCAGACCATATCTGCGTCTTACAAATAGGTGAAGAAGGAGTAACATGGTTGGGTGATACTATCTGCCTGTTCTATCTGTCTACTATAAAAAATTCCTTTTTAAGTAAAATGAAATAATTTGGAAACAAGTCATTTTATTAAAAACACATCTTTAAAAATATTATATCACACGAAGCTTTTCGTAAACTTGTTACATTTTCAATTGATAAAATGGAAATGAGGCTTTTACAAAAATCATTTTACTCACATCTTTTGTGATTCTTTCAAGAGTGAAATGAGCACAGGAAACTGCATAGTTTTGTAAAAGAAATTGCTTTCGTGAAGACAGTGTTTAAGTTTTCCATGCCTTCTAATTTTTTACTGGTACAAAATTTTCTTGTGACATTCTAATATCATTTGATAGCTTATAAAAGATGTATTCCAGTGATTGTGATATAGTGAATATTTTTATTTGTTGCAATAATTTTTAATAACTATACTCATAACTGCAAGCTGTTCACTCCAAGATTGTTTAGCTAATTCATAAAAAGTAAGCTAAAAATTGATTACATTAAGAACCAAAAATTTTGGCTACTTTTTTTTCGTCGGAAATACTTCGTCGGAAATAACTTCAGCGAGATTTTAGTCACTTCGGCAGAAAAAAATTCGGCAGGATTTCATCTATAACTTAATTTCAGAATATCCACATTTTAAGCATTTTATCGACAGGGAAATGCAAAAAATTGCGTTTAAGAAAATATTTCATGTTTAGTATCTACTTACCTTAAGAGAAGAAATTGTTTGCGGAAGAAATTTGTACGGAACTTTTTTTGCAGAACTGATTTTTGAGGATTTTGCTCAAATCCGCAAAAATGAATTCCGCAAAAATGAATAATTGTTGAAATATGCAGCCATGAGATATTTTGTTTTTACTCCACAAAACTGATTTTTCACTTTGCTTTGCATATAAATGAAAGTCTCGTCTTTACAAAACGTTTGGAAAATGAAACAGGGGGTTGAAAAAGGAAAGATGTTGAGGTTATCAAGCCTCGAAATAATTTTTTGAGGACAGTCCGACAAAATGTCCGGTAAATTTTAAATCTGGTCGGACATGTCCGATAACCATTACTTTCTGACATAATAAAATTGATTAACTGTTGATAACACAAATAAATTACTTTTGCTTGAAAAATAAAAATCAAAACACCTTAGCAACAAACAGTATGTTATTTTGATGAGAGATTAGTCTGTTATTGCCACAGCTTTTTCTTCGACAGAACTTTCGAGTTTGCCTTAACACAATAAATAGAACTTTCGACTTCAGAATTAATCATCTCACTGACAAAAAACAAAATTCGAAAGAAAAATGGAAAAACTAAAGGTTTGACGTATTAAAAACCTAGGAAGTCCTCATATTCATCATCATCGCCAAACAAATCATTCAAAAACGTATCATCTGCCTCTTCTTCACTCAAGCTACCATCACTTAGCGAGGCAAGTTTCCGTTTCAAACCAGTGCGTGGTTTATACTGCGATCTCTTTCGTTGATTTGGTTGCCTGTCCTTTCCTCCACCCACAATTTTATGGCATTGGATGGGTCATAATCTTCTATGGATGGGCCATCTTCCCCGATAAAAAGTTGCGCAAATGAAATGAATGAATCTTTAATCGAATTGAATTTCATCCGATTGAGCACCTGGCATTTTTATTTCTTAAAATGAAAGATCAACTGTATGCACAAAAGGAAACTTTCGTAACTTTTCAGTTTTTCACCAATAATATCGAAACGCTGCTATCTATATTTCCACGATGTATATATATTATTTGGAAGAGTATTTAATATCGCGCAGTGGAAATTGGCCTTTGTAGAACACACCTGCTATGACGTAAACGTGCAGTAGAATGAATTAAAAAAGATTACATTTTTCTAAGGTCTAGTACGTGCATTTCATTTTCATTCGAAATTGATCGATCGAAAGATTATCATTCCAGTCCTTTTCAGTGAGTCTTAAATTGATTTCCGATATAATCGCGGAAGACTAATCGAAGAAAAATTTAACATTACAGACCTAACTTTTTGTTGCTTTACAATAACGACGGCAGTATTTGCGAAGTAAACTATGGCATGAAAACATGTCGGACAAAAAGTCAGGCCAGAACTGATTTCAGTCGGACAATTTTGAGTCTGGGTCGGATAATGCCCGATGTCCGACCGCTATTTCGAGGCTTGGTTATTGAACATCTAAGGATTTATTTATCACTCTTCGTCAAAAACAATGCAAACAGCATCAACACTTGCAACAGGTTTTGATGTAGATCTGTACTGAGTAATATACTCAGTTGGATGCATTACATTGACCTAAATTAGGTGCTTCCCGACTTTTGATTTTACTAAATTTATTGCATCCGCAAAAATTAATTCCGCAAAATCTCGTTTGAGGTCATCATCCGCAAAACTATCTTCTGCAAAATATGGCCTTTTTGGGTCATTTATCCGCAAAAATTACTTCTGCAAATAATTTCTTCCCTTGTCGCTGAAAATTTGTCGGCTGCAATTAGGGTCTTTGCCGAAAATTTTTCCTGCTGAAATTTTTAGGATTTTATCCTTTTCTTATTTTTTGAGTTTTAAGCTGTATGGGGGTTCTTTTGGTCGATTTGTTCCTTTCAGCAATCAATATGACTTTTAAACCTAATATCATGTAACTATTTGTTAAATTTAAAAACAAGAAGCTGCTTGGCTTGAAGACTTCAGGATGAGTCACAACGACACAACAACAATGCAAATAGTATCAGAAAAGAAAGGTTGAAACATTTGCATTACGATTGTGAGCTCATGAATTCCTGCCTGTTAATGTTTATGATGGAACATGCTTTCGAAAAGAAAATGTGAGGAGAAAAAAAGTTTTTATATACATGTCATTTGGGAGAACACAACAAGGGGTAATACAGGATCCACAACTGGCTGCACTAACCACACCTGTAAGCCATGAAATTGAACAGGCGAAGCAGGATGAACTTGCTGATGAGATTTTGAGGTTGTGAATGAATAAAAGGATGGTGAGCAAAGTATTTTTGATATACTTATTAACTATTTGTTTGACTGAAACATTATAGCATTGACTTTTCAATAATATTCTGTTTCATCCATGATTATTGTATGTTATGACGTCATCAAAATCTTTGATCAGCGATATCTCTGAGCTCTGAGCTTTACAACATGGGTACATTTTTGAGTCGCGAATCTGTAGTTAAAATTTTCGTCACAAGGGTAACAACGTGGTATTTGACACATCATTTTTGAAGTGAAACTCTGTAAAAATTTTTACCTGCATTACTAGTTATATATATTTCATTTATTTATTTGTATTTTGCCACTTTTTGGAAAGATTATATTTGCTCAAAGCGTAGTTTTGTTCAAACGCTGATGATATATATATTTTGTTTTTATTTGTTTCATCTCAAAAATTGTAAAATTACACAAACCGAAGTAAGCAATCTAAAACCCTGTATATAGTTCTGCAGAACTAATAAAAAACACTGGACATCTATCTATCTCATAACACTATGTTATCTATTTAGCTTGTTTGGATTTCTGTATATAGAATGATTGATAATGAAACACAAAGAATTGTTGAATCTTGTTGTTGATGCCTTGAGTAAATTTGATGAATCAACTCAAGGTGTACAAGAATACATTAAGGAATATATTGGAAACCAAAAGGTGATTACTTTTGTTTAGTCAAGCCACTATATATAATACAATATAATTTATAGTATATATATTATAGTTTTCCCGTAACTATTCCGAATTTCATTCTCATATGACTATGTCATTTTGAAAGCCTTATTATTACGCTAGATCTAACGTTTATATTAAAAAACATGGTTGTGGTTTTTGGAACATGGAAGTTTTACTGTAGCATTAAAGGAGAACGAACGTTAGATATTTTTTTCATCTAACAGCTTCCAAGGTTTTTTTTTTGCAAAATTCATTCAATTTGGTCCCAAACTAGCCCTAAACAACTTTGCAATAACTTTCCGTGATGTGACATCAGTGTTGCAGATGCACACGAAATCATTCTGAATGTTATATGCAAAGTTATCAGTGATATTAACCATGGAGGTGTATTAACCAACTCATTTGTCTCCTTGCATAGAGCCTGCTTATTTATAAATTTGAAAAGCTAATTACAGTTTCTGGCGAAGAATATCATATAAGTTCTATGTGTTATTGTCAACAATGCTTGATTTTAGTTGATTTTTTCTCAAGCATTTTTTCATATTCGTGTTTATCTATGTGACGAGAAAATTCAAATTAAAGTTTATAGTTCTTGAGAAAAACATTCTTAGCTAACATTTTCCATTTTTATTTTTGGTGCTTCATCCTAGGCATTCTTGTTGTCTAAATGTATGGTAATACAGCATAATGGAATATGAGGTTACTATGCAAGAGGGTGAAAGAGTTATTTATGAGTTAATAAAGATAAACTACCTGTGCACATGTAGAATATGAGAAACAAGATGACAGCTTTCAGAATATTTGTGAAAAAAAAGAACTGTTTTGCTTGTTATTCATTTTTTTGACGAGCTTAAAATTATTTTTATATCTTCGAAACTGAATAAATGCTGTGCTCAACAAAAATGAGATTGAGACAGCCTCAATTTCTTCATGATGAGTTATGCATGTCATTATCTAATTTATCTTCCAGTAGGTTGGAACACTCCTTGCAACATCTGCACTCCACAAATGACGGCATGATACAGCAGTGTGTGCAAGAACACAAGTGTATATTTTCTAATCGCCTAGAATTCTCATCGTCACCTTCGCTTCCGCTACCATCCGAAGAATCACTCTCTGAATCTCTACCACTACACAGAATCCCCATGTCGTTCAAATACTCTGGTTCACATTCTGTTCTGTTCTCGTTCTGCTGTGCCGCAACATTGCATGTTTTCAAAATTAACCATGCTAATTAGTTTTACTTTCACGTATATAAAAACAAGGAATTTGACCCCTTAGAATAAAAAAATAAAAAAATAAAACTCATTTCTATATTGAATAGGCTCTACTGATGTCACATCAACAAATATTACGAAAAAATTTTTCCTGACGTTCATTCTCCTTTAACATTATACTCATACTGATTTTGTTCTCACTTTTTATATGGTTAGAACATCACTGATGACGAATGTATTTTTATACAAGAAGTTTTCTCTGGATGTGTACAATACAACTTAGCTATCATGGTAAAACTATGTCTTTGTTAACACCAATTCTTCATGATAATTTACGAAATAAAATCATCCAATATATTTCACTGAAATTTTGTCTGTTGAAGTATGATTTGAAACCCATGTTAATGACTTATGCTAGTTGCAATCTAAATGTTTATAACATGTTTAACATGTGTATGTATTTCATGTTGCTATCTAGGTGGTTGTTGATGGATATTTTCATAGTGAAAGGAATAAAAAGACATGTTTACTTAAGGAGAAGTACTTGTATAAAGGTAATTGATAAGTATTTACTAATTACAATTGTTATTTTGTCTGCCAATGATTTTTTAAAAATAACTACCAACTGAATAAATTCTGAAAGCCACAAAAGAATCTAATTAAATAAATTTATGTCGTATTGGATTGAACATAAAATCTTTCAAATGGATTGTTAGAAAAAAGTACAGATTTATACTGATTTTCACAGTAACAACGTAGCTTTTGTTCTTATTATGCTAGTCATTGTCCATTAATTAATTTCAGTGAGTTGTTTCGCTTCACGAAGAATCATGGATGTATATAACTTAGATGGCACAGCTAAAAGGTGTCATTTTCCACCCATGCAGGAAGCCTCATTTTCACCAGCTACCGAACTACCTACCTCAACTTACCTTTTTGTAGCAGTGCATAAAATGCTGGTCCAGAAAACCTATGATCTGCCAATATGAAAAGGAATTTTTTAATTAAAATGTGAAATATTACGTCTACCATTTGCTGTGATAGGTGAACAGAGAACTAAAAAATGATAAATTCTTAATTGCTGATTGATATTTTTTTAGCTTTAGTTTATTTAACTCTGTATCGTCTGGATGAACTGGAAGCATCACAGTATAGAAAATTTATTTTGTCCCAGAATATTAATCGGATGCACAATGTAAGTTTTCAAGCATTTTCTTGTTAAAGTTTTGAAATTATCAAATTGTAAAAGTTTCAATTTCGATTTTACTTCCTCTTTTCAGTTCTTATCATATTTTATTGATGAAAATAACTTAAAGACTTGGATTTTTGCTGAGGTATGTTAGACCATTTTATTGATGTGATCAATTACATTTACACATACTCTCCAATATCCTTTGACTGTTATGATAATAATACGAACATGATGATATATAGCATCATTCTAACACTTTTAGAGTAAGTATGTGTTTAAATGCTTTTCATTATTACTGCTATACTTGTCATCATAATCGTGATTCCCTGGTCTGGCCATCCATTAAACATACTCATCATCTTAAGTGCAGTATGTTTAATAAACATTATCAAAGAAAGTTGACGATAACAAAGTTGTTACTATAAGTTCATGCTCTGATAGTAGTCTTTTTAAAAAAACGTTGAATGCAAATACAACTCAGCAATTTTAATATTTTTATTTGTTTGGATATTGTAATTACTCTTCTGTTTTGTAATTTTTCCTTCATAGTGGTGTAAAGCTTATGATCATAGTTATGTCCATATCCATCTTCTGTCTCCTTTGCTCAGGTAAATAGCTTTTATGCTATTGAAAATATAAAACTGTGTAGCAGTTAGAAGTTCTTTTATTGTTATAGTACTGTTTATGTTTAGATGGTTACCAGAACTTTCTGAACTTCTACAATCGTTAAGAGACAAAGTCAATAATAAACAAAAACCACGAGAAGTTCGATCACCAACTGGTTTGTTTTGCTATGTTGTTTTTTGTTTTTTCTGTAATTGATTTTTCCTTAATTTGTGTTGGTAATTTCCAGTCATTTGTTCAAGTAAGGGGTTAGGGAGGGAAAGTATTTTTGGTGTTTATCATCAAGGCTCTGGTCAAAGGAAATGGCTACTGATAAGGTATTGAAAGGTATTGATTAAATTTTCAACATCCTTTTTCCAAATGACTGGCATCTCTTGCACTCATTTCTCATGCAAGAATTAATAAAATCGATCACTTACTTGCCACAGAACCAGCTTGTAGAGTACCGATGTCAATCATGCAAAAGATATTTTGGCATTTTCCATCTGTACAACAATCACGATATTTTTTACATTTTTATACTTTCATAGCTTGAGTTTTACAGTTCCAAGTGTTTTCTTAAATATTCATATTAAATATTTATTTAAAAATTAAAAACAAGTGTTTTCCTATTTTGTTTTGTAGCTGTGAAGCCATTTAATCTTACCAAAATCAAACCAAGAAGTGTACCCATCCCTGAAATGGTATGAATGAAAATTATTCCTTTTATCATTGTTCAACTGATTCTTTTGGTTTCTGACAGTTGATGCAAATGTATAATGTTGTTTATTAAATATTCATTGCATTTTCTGAATTTGAAAACCTTATAATCTGTTGTTATATTTTTATTTCATTTTCAGATCCCAAAACTGAAAAAAACCCTACCTGTAAGAGATTATTGTAATAGTGTGAAATGAGCATGAAATCTGTTCAACTTAAATCAAGTTTATTGCAGTAAAAAAATCTGAGATTGTGTCTTTAATGAAATGCAGTGGGAGCTCTTAAAATTTTAGGTTCCTGACAGCACGTATCAACAACCGAAAGAATTGTTTGAGTTAAATGCTGTCAAAGAGAAGAACAGAATTCGAGCCGAAGTATGGGCTTCAATTTTACGTATAATGATGAAAATATAAATATATAAAAAAGTCATTTTAAAATACTGCGGAAAAATAATGAAAATAATGTAGAAATCCGATTTTATGAATAGACATCATTGCATTTTATTGTCTTTTTGTATTAATTTAAGCAAGTTTTGTGCCAAGGGGCAGGTTCGGTCCAAATTGAGCTTACCTACCAATAGCCATCGGATTAAACTTGCTACTTGCTGCTTTATCGCTTTCCGTGAAATTTGCTTGTTTTCAGAAACAACTTATGAAAGCATCGATCAACCAGTTTGAATGTGCAAATATTGAAAAATCAGACAAGACTAAGGAGAGGATGGAGACATATAAGAACGAAAAAGAAGCCAAGTACACATCATATCTCACCTGATTCTTATTCATTAACTTTCTTATTATATATACTGAAATGGCTTTGTTTAGGCTGAAATTCAACATGTCCAAAGCGCGACCTCTCCCATCACACTTGGTACGTAACTAAGTAGCAACCAACCATGTTTGTTGAAATAAACAAATTAATTGAGCATCTTTTTACAAGATCTAAAATGTTGATTTAGTAAGAAACTTCAAGTTTTCAGATGCTTACGTTCAGTCGTTTCCTGTCTTACAACTAAGTAGTTGATTTACAACTAAGTAGTTGATTTACAACTAAGTAGTTGATTTACAGCTAAGTAGTTGATTTACAGCTAAGTAGTTGATTTACAACTAAAGATATGTATAACTTTAAGATTGTTATGCAGCCTGTGCCGCCTGACTGACTAATAAACTGCTTCTAAAGTTTATATTTCGTCATATATGACGACTGGAACTTACAAGTGTTTGACGTTTTTTTTGTTTACATTCCAGAAGGACGGTTCACCTATTCGTCTTAACGCTGCAACTATCATGCGAGAAGGCCTGCTCATACACAAGAAAGAAAAGGAAGAGCAGCGTAAGATTGCAGACCTTGCGACTGGTGGACGAGACGCTTCCGAGTTTCTGACTTGGCAGAAAACTATGCGGGAGAAAGATCTGGAAAAGCAGCTGGCAGATATTGAAGCCAAAAGACTCGATGGAAAACTCAGCTATGAAGAAGCTATACTGGCTAGGCAATCATTAATCGAGGAAAACAAACAAAAAGTGCAAGATATAAAAAAAGAGGTTTGCACCGAGACGTTTCTTATAGCGTCCAGATTAATTTCGCTACCGTGATTTTTTTCTTTTCACTTGTTTGATAGACAAAAGAATTGATGGATATGTATCTAAAAGAAAAGTTTCATCAGGAGAAAGAAATGAGGTACTGACCGGTACAAATGCATGCTTTGTCGTTTGCCATTCTAGAAATGAAATATTTTTTCTTCAAAAAAACCAAATACATAGAGCATTGGTGGAGCAGATCATGGAGGGACATGAAAACGCAAAAGAATCACAACTGAAGTTGAAGAGGTATAAACAATCCATTGGTAAGCGTGTCTCTTCAACTTCTTTTTATCTGATTATTTTTCCATCATGCCTTTGTAGTCTGATTTGTCGAACATGAAGCGATCGTACGCGAGCTTTATACGTCTCTTGTTTACGCTTGAATGAATGAACAAGGCATTGTGCATTAATATACGTAAATCTTGGAAAATTAATACGAATTAATAAACTGATCTGAAAACATATATTTACAGTATTTTGTTGTTTTTTTTAGTTGCTGAAGTGAACAGTGAAAGTAAGGAATTGATGCGAACCGCATTAGAAGAAGTAAGACATAATTGTAGCATTAAGTTCAATGTTAGAAGAATTGTACCTTGCATTCCGCATATTGCTATGCCTATCTTATTGAACCCAGGCCGAAGAAGAAATGCGTGAAAAAGTGGCGTTGATTGCGAAGATACGAGCCATCGAGAGTGTTCCAAGAATTCGGTTTAAAGTAGAGTATTTACAATTGTTGCAATCTCTTGAATGTGCAACGTGTTACTAATTTTGTTTGTTTGTTGGTGTTTGTAGTTGGTGGATTTCACAGAAACATCAGGAGTTGGCTTGCTTGGTGAAATGTCTGTTGCAGAGGTTGGTTTTTTCCCTTTTTAATGACCTAGATGGTGAGGGAAGGAGAGACGAGGGAAACAATCGTTTGCTGTTGCTTTTCCATTTTTATTATTTTCATGAAGAATTCCCACTGCTGATGTCAGCATACTGCAGTCCTCGATTATGCTTGCAACAGTTCGTTATCCTTAAGACATTGACACCGTCGTGTTTTGAAACTTTCCAACTGATTTTACATTTCCTATGGACGTCCACTGTTAAACTCGTAAGGAACTACATAGTTCTACAGAATTTATTTTACTCGGTAGAAAATACTAGTTAAAAAATGTAGATAATTGATTGTGATTGAGAAGCATTGAAAAATAATAGAGGGTGTTTGTGGTGTATGTTATGACAGGTATAAACCCTATATATTAACTGCCCCTTAAGAAACCCAACAGTATAGACAGGACATTAGTACAGATACCTGGATGACACTTTTCATTTGTGTGAAAGCACGACCCTTAACAAACTTTAAGTGCTACTGGAGATTACGATGTAAGCTAATTCTTTCGTTTTTTAGGAGAGACAAGTTAACAAGGGTAGACTATATAGCGAATCGTTTTTTTCTTGTTTGACTTTTTGAGGCAAATGTTTTGTTACCGCAAACTTGCCTTGCTTCACATTCTTAAAATATTCTTTTTAGAAGCATTAAGGTTGCAAACGACTTAAACCTAGAATAATGCTCATCATGGAATATTTTTAATAGGCAGATGTTTTGACCCGTCTGTTGTCTGAGGTTCTCATTTTTATACGAGAAACAACGAATAACATGTCGATGTCAGGATGTAAACGTTCTTTTCTGCTATTGATAAACTCTGCTTCTTCAGTTACGCGAAAGGTTACAGCTATTACGAATTGAAGAAAAGAAGGAAGAAGAGAAGAAGAGGAGGAGCATCATTCAGAACAAAATGGTTTGTTTCATTATGGATGAATTTGAAAATCACACTACGTGTTGTATGTTCTTCGATTCTTCACACTACGTGTTGGGTGTTCTTCAATTCTTCATGACTATTAGGAATATGATGAGCACTTCATACTATATATGTGACGATTTCAGGGAAAAGGATAACAATCGTTTAAGCGATTCTCTTAAATCGATTTTTTAGACAAAATAAGCGATTCAGATAAATCGATTTTGGGATTTTCAATCGAACGTTTAAGATTTCTTTGAATCCCAAAATCGATTTTCCTGAATCCCAAAATCGATTTCCTGAATCCCAAAATCGATTTTCCTGAATCCCAAAATCGATTTTCCTGAATCCCAAAATCGATTTTCCTGATGAAGCGATTTTTTATTTCGAGATCAAACCATTAGTCCGTTATCGACAAACTCCATTTGTATGATGCGCTGAAAAATCATTTTAAAAAAAAACTAGTAACTGCACGCAACTTAAAGGGAAATTAAGCCTTCATCAAAAACTTTTTATATTAGCTGCAGAAAGGTCTCATTAAACTTCTGTGACCGTTAAAAATTATTTTAAATGATAACTATACTCAGTTTTTCGTTATTTAGTATCTAACAACGGACGCCATTGCAGTCCTCGATTTTCCTGAATCCCAAAATCGATTTTCCTGAATCCCAAAATCGATTTTCCTGAATCCCGATTCTCGATTCCTGATGAAGCGATTTTTTATTTCGAGATCAAACCATTAGTCCGTTATCGACAAACTCCATTTGTATGATGCGCTGAAAAATCATTTTAAAAAAAACTAGTAACTGCACGCAACTTAAAGGGAAATTAAGCCTTTATCAAAAACTTTTTATATTAGCTGCAGAAAGGTCTCATTAATCTTCTGTGACCGTTAAAAATTATTTTAAATGGTAACTATACTCAGTTTTTCGTTATTTAGTATCTAACAACGGACGCCATTGCAGTCCTCTGCGATGGAAATTTTGACGTCACAGCGCGATCGCTCTTTTTGTAAGGATTACATAAACTACAATATTTTGTTTTTGTTGATGAAAGTTCTTGTGTGCTTTGTGATATAAAACCTTTATTAAAAAGTATTTCGTTTTAGATTTATAGAGGTATATGTGCGTAAGTGTGTTTTTGAACAAATGTGTATAGTTTAGATGTATAAAAAATGAAATCTTCAGTATGAATGCTTTTGTTTTTCTTGAATCGCTAACGATAAACTTATTTTACATTTTGCTGTTTCTTGATGTTTAAGATTGTTATGTTATGTTCGTGTTTTCTTTGTTGTTTTTCTACCGTTTCTCGTATCTTCAGAACGTAGGCGTAAAAAACTTGTCATCATGTGCTGCCTACGTCTGATATTTCTCTGGAAATGAAATTCGCTCTGTGACGTTATGATATTTATAACGAAAGCTGTAATGGCGATTTAACTAAGTTGTTTTTTTAGCAGTTTTTTTCATTTGGAATACCTTTTATACATAAAAAGGTGTTCCTCTAGGATAAATGAAGTATTTCATGGTCAAATTCAGAAAAGAAATTTTAAGGCTTAATTTCCCTTTAATTTTTTCTTACCCAGCGTGCAATTTCATGCGTAAACATGCTAGTTGTCATTTTTTGTGGATTACCGTATTTTCTCAAATAGAAGCCAAACTCGAATAGAAGCTGCAGTTTTGATATTGAACTGATGAGCCTATTATCACTTGGGATCATATTGGCGAAATAAAATAATATATATTATTGACACTAGCCTAATAGAAACTGCCCTCAAATAGAAACTAAAACACACACAAGAAAACAAATTATTTAAAAAAACAAAATACGGTATTCGTCAATACCAAACTTTAGGATTCCCGGATTTTAGGACCGATTTTAGGATTTACAAGAATCGATTTTAAGATTCACAAGAATCGATTTTAAGATTCACAAGAATCGATTTTAAGATTCATTAGAAGAATCGATTTTAAGATTCACAAGAATCGATTTTAAGATTCATTAGAATCGATTTTAAGATTCGCTAGAATCGATTTTAAGATTCTAAATTTGGAAAAATCGATTTACCTAAATCGATTTTGGGATTTCAAAATCCCAAAATCGATTAAGCGATTTAAATCGCTTAAACGATTGTTATCCTTTTCCCTGAAATCGTCACATATAAGCAACGTTTCCTGATCTATTTTTAGATTATTTCAAACCTGAGTGTTGTGAAATGCTTACGGTTAGAAAACTCGGCCAATTAAAAGAAATCTAAATTTTGAACAAGTGAAGCCTGGTTGCTTATATTTATAACAAGAAGTGCAATCGCTTGTTATTTTCTATATTATTATATCTTGTTTTTCTTTTTTCTTGTCTTTTTTGTCAGGATAAAGATAAGTATTTGATGGAAACTCTCGAATCGATCGCAAAACATCGCTCTGAAAAGGAGAGGGACACTGCTCGTAAGCTGCAAGCGAAAAGATCTGCATCTCAACGAGAAATTCGCGATCCAAAAGTGCTTGAACTTCAAGAACGCTTGTCTGCCAGAAGAGCTGGTATGCTAAAAAAAATCGTTAACTATTTCATTATGTGTCTCTTACAAAATATCTTTATATTTCTACTAGAACGTGAAAGATGTCGAATTCAGACTAGCCCCACAAAACCGACTACCTACAAAATGAATGAAGTAAGAAATCAAAAGGTATGGCTTGCTGAAAGCCTGGCTTGATAAGTTTTCTAGCCTGGCTTCATAAGTTTTCTAGTTCATTTTTTATATAAACCTATTTCTGCTAATTTCCTGATATGGTATTATTAAAACTTGACCAAAATTCTTTCTGAATTTCTGTTATAGAAAATACTGGAAGAACAACGATGGAAAGAATTAGAGAAAAGCCGAGAAAAAGCAGCTAAGTTACACTCCCAAACGTTGCGCCAAATGTCCAGCAAGAGGAATTTAGTCGAGAATTAGCAAAACGAATCCTTTTCGCAATAGTTATGAACGATACGATTTATCAACAACGATGCTTATTTGATTTTTTCCCACAAAAAACGTCTCACCTTACACGGCTATGTAATTATTTCAATCCTAATCCTACAGCTTGTACTGTGTAGGTTTGATGAGGAACGTTAGTGTACCAACATGTTGAATGACCTCTCACCTATTTATAATGAAATGAGGAATTTGGTGAAGGTTTAACATAGTGACGTAGTGACCTTCTCATGACTTTACTGACTTTCACTGAACTGCAAGTTTATGGGACCATTCGTAATAATATCGTCATTTCTCGAAATTTACCTATACTCTAATTAACATGACTTTATATCCTCTAATAATTAATCCGAGCTTCCTTTTAAGAATTTTCAGTTTTCCAGTTGTTATTTAGTGCGATGCCAATCAGATTTTTCTTTAATTGTTACGCGAACCGGTGGAGGGCAGTGAACGAAATAGCTACATCATTTCTTTTGTTTGTCAATGTTTCTTTTAAAAGTATTTGCAACTCAAAAACTCCATGCTCTTCTGATACAAGCTTTGCATTCTACATGCACTTTTCGTAGTCTCCACTTCAAACCTTTGACGAGTCTGTAGTGGTTATCCCACAGACGTCAAACGATCTACGAATCATAATTTTATCTTCCGAAATATAACTGCATGTCTCCTCTTCTACCATGTCTTGGCGACTTGCTGCTAAAAGTTTAACATATTTGACTTTTCAACAGATTTCCAGCCAGCATTTCCGCAATATCGCCTTGAACAGTTTTTTGGTACAAACATCCATCGGTTGATATTTTAAAAGAAAAAGATATAAAGCCTAATTTTTTACTTTTTTTCCTTTAGTTATGAATGTATCCAATGAATATTTCCTCTATTAAAACGTGATGACATTTTCAGAACGGTCCTTGTAATTTATATCCTCTAAATATTAGCGCGACCCGCTGAAAATAATTATTTTGTTCGGTCACGTTGAATTAGAGAAATGATGATGGAGTCATCAAATTATCTCATCAAAAATAGATGAGGTAAGATAGTTATGTCCACGTTTGAAATTAAACAAGTCAAAAAGTACATTATTTACATATAAATGTTTCAAATGCAACCCTTTCAGTTCTCTCTACACACTATATGACTATTGACTGCTGCAGCGATAAGGTTGCAACAGTGTCATTGATGGTCTGGTTTAAACGGAAGCTGGATCGGTAATAGTAACTGCTAAACCAACTAAAGAGAGGATGTATGCCACATCTATATCAGAATGAAATAAATATATTGCCGTTCTAGTCCGGTTTGTCCCGATTGACCAGCATAAAGTATCGGTATTTTTTGTTATCTTAGTTTAAATGTTCGTTAAAATTATGCAATCCAGCACGGAAAGAACCGGGACATCTCTTCGGTTGCTCTTTCACGGTTCACTGAACTGAACATTGTAAACTTGAAATCGAATCGCTAAAGAATTTGACAGACAGTGTTGAAAGGAGAATTTGACAATTGAAATGTGGCGATGGTTGATTGATATGAACATAGTATACAACCAACGAATGTTAGTTATTACTTCCATGGGAAGATTGTCGGATTTTGCTAGTAGCAAATATATCAGTGTTGTACTTTGCCACAAATGTTTCGCTGCGTTCTGAATAATAGATGACCTGTTGAACAGGTTTCGTTTGTGAAGACGTGGAATGCCGAACACAATACTCAAGTATTAAAAAAGAAAAACTTCATTCATTTTCAACGTTCTCTTTTTCTTTTCAACAAAGGAAGAAGAAGGAGAAGAAAAAATGCATTTGTTTTTGTGTTTACTGTTTTTAATTTTCGGTTCTTTAAATGGTAGGGTGTGTTTTTCTGTGTATCATCATTGAGTCATTGAAGGAGAAAAGGAAAGTGTTCGCTGTGTTTTTTCGTTTAAAAAACGAGCATGGCAAATTCAGAAAATCAGAATTATTGCCTGAACTACGTGAATAAGATAAACTTGTAATTTAGGAGTTGAATGGAAAGGTTTAGATGATGCTTTGGCTCAAGCAAAAAAATCGTATGGCAAGTTTGTGTTTGTTTTGTTGATATTTCTGAAACCTTTTATTTATTTATTTATTTTTTTACATTTTGTAGCGAATCACTGGTGTTGTTTTACATGAGCAAAACGAAATGCAAGCCATGTAACAGTAAGTAATGGCTGTTTTGTTGAATCAGCAAATTAGAGTGTTTTATTTATCCACGTGCTTTCGTCACGTTCGTTCATTTGTTTACGAACCGCGGAATGTTATTATACGCGGTCTTAAATTATGCAGAATATTCATTGTTTTTTATTAATACATTCCAAGAAAATCAAAAGCAATTTCTCTTCCAGTCCACTCCGCCATTTTTTATTGATTTATACGAGACGGAGTTTCGCACATGCGCATAATAACTTGCCGTTGCCAAACGAACGTTTCGTTCTTTTAGAGCTAAATGAACAGTTCGAATCGAATGAAGAGTTTGCTGAGCTCAGCAAGTATTTTGTTCTTGCAAAAGCTGTTGTAAGATATTTTCTAGAAAATTTCTTTATCGACGTTCATCTGATCAGGCTATTCATCTCGTGTAACTGAGTTTGCTATCAATTAGGACGAACTGCCAAAATCTGAAGAATTTCAACTTGATGGAAAATACGTACCCAAAATAATTTTCTTGAGTAAGTCCAACCTTTTTTTCACAAAATCAGATCTTCCGGATATATTTTGTGCTATAAAAGGACCTTCCTGGTGTGGCTCGTATGTCAGTCGGGATAGTTTGTTCAGTCGGGATAGTTTGTTCGGTCTGTTTTTGTCTGATGATCAATCATTTCTGTTAGATTCGAACGGTGTCATACTTACTGATGTTGTCAACAAGGATGCAAAAAGTCAAAAAGCGAAATATTTCTATAGCAAGATTGACCACGGTTTGTACCTCGTATTTATATGTGTATCTGTTTTTATTTGTAATATCTTTTTAATATTATGTTTTGTATTATTTAGTAATCAAAAGCATGAACAAAGCTTGGGATTTATCAAACTTGGATCGCGGTATAATTTCGTTTGCATCTTCTTCATTCGAACTTGATTGTCGAGTAAAAACAAAATTCCTTTCTTTTCAGGTTTTGGAAAGGATTATATTTGGTACGATTGGAACAGTGGTTTGAAAGCTGCTCTTGAACAGTGAGTCACGTGCTTCCATTTTATTTATTATTTACTTTAAGGGCAGAAAGTTTCGCGGGCAGAAAGTTTCGCGAGGATGGAAAATCGCGAAATTGTGGGGGTTCGAGTTATCGGGATTCTACTGTATTTATCTAAAAATAAATCCTTGAACAATAACTTCATAGAAGAAAATCGAGGATTTAATCCATGTCAAGTATATAAAAAAACGCAGTAAGCGAGTATCGTAGTTTTCAACCATCACTGTCGTTTGTAGTGGAGGCTGCGGGAACTGTTTTACAGCATTCTTTTATCAAGCAAAAAAAAGTGCATATCAACATCAGAAACGAGGTGTTTGGATGTTATGGCATCATTTATGTGTATGAAACCTTTCTTTTAGAAATAAGCCTATACTTGCTGTGTTTCATCAGGACTGGTGTGGGGCATGTCAGCGTAAGTTTCCGCCATTAAGTTAACTGCTTTTACGTTCTGTTGTTGTATAGTGAATGTACGTCTTTATTCCATTCCATTCCATCTTTATTCCAGGCCTAAAACCGAAATTTGCTGACTCTGAAGAAATCAAAAAATATGCGTCAGAGTTTATCATGATAAATACAGATGTGAGGAGTTTTTGCTTGATTGTTACATGAAATTGTTCTTCTTTTTTTTTTTAAAAGAATAGTGTTTTTTCGTTACATGATGAATATTCTTAATTTTTTAGTCAAAATCATCCAAATATATTCTTTAAGACATTCTTAAAGCCGTAACTAACTTTAAGATTAACGATTAACGATTAACGACAGCGCAAATTTTTCTTCAGTTGACATTTAGCTTAAGATGGCACTATACTTAAGAGATTCTTAACTTTTTGGCCAATTTCATCTTGAACATTCTTCTTATAAAGCGTATTCTTATAAAACAAAAAGCGTATACATGGGATTGTTACATGAGATTGTTACATGAAATTGCTACATGATAAAGTAAGATGATTTTCATACTCCTCACTTGTGATTAGGACGAAGAGATTGTCAAAGGAGATAAATACAAAGCTGATGGCGAATACTACCCGAAAATTTTATTTTTGGGTAAGCCTTGTTATATTCTCACTTTTGCCTTAATTTCCCACCCCTCTCTACAACCTGGGTTTTTTGAAACATATGTTAACATTTATTTAGACAGTAACGGCGAACATTATGCGCAAGAATGGAACCATGGTACTAAACATGCACACGTATTACATTATTATGGAGATGGTGAAGAAAGTACGTACTTTATTATGGAGACAGTAAATCATTTACTCAACCTTGCCTTTTCGATAATCGAAAAGGCAAGAAACCCTGGGTTCGAGGTTGTCATTTACTCACTTCTAATACTGTAAAATCCATTGTTACTTTTATTGCAGTATCAAAATCCATGGTGAGAGTTATCGAGAACAGAACCTTGACTCTAGCAAAGGATCACGGTATAGTTTTAAATTTTTGTTGATTACACATACCCGAAATATTTCGTGGTTTTGTCAATAACAAATTCTTTGCTTGTTTAGGGTTTGGAAAACACATCGGATGGGTGAAATATGATCAAGCACTACAGCTAGCTCAAGAGCAGTAAGTGAAGGAAACAGGCGCATGCGCACTTGTACGAAAGAATATTTTTTCAACTTCTTTACTTTTAGAAAAAAACCAATAATGTTGATTATCCACAAATCTTATTGCGGAGCGTGTAAAGGTAAAAAGCAAGTTTACCCATGTCAGACATATCATCACGTCTCCAAATATTTCCTAAAGTTTTCTTCATTTCTGTTAGCTCTCAAACCAAAAATTCGTAATGATGCAGAAATAGCTGAGCTTAGTAAACAGTTCTTGATGGTCAACTGCGAGGTAACTACATCTCTGTGCAAACATTTTTAAATAACAACATGCTCAAGTAGAATAAATTTTTCGTTTGCTTTTTGTAAGGACGACGATGAACCGACGGATGACCAGTTTGATCAAGATGGTGCTTACATTCCAAGAGTGTTTTTCCTTGGTGAGAAAAATTAAGCACATCAAAATGCCCAGTCAGCATGTCGTCAGCATGTTTTACCTTGGCTTTGAGAGGGTTTTTTTGAATTCTTTGTTCGAATTCCATTATAAACAACTTGTAAACAATTTTTGTTTTGTTTATAAGACAAAAACGGAAAAGTTGAAGTTTCGATTTACAATCCGTCAGATGATTACAAAGGCGCAAAGTATGCATATGGAACAGCCCAATCAGGTAAGTAGGGTGTTTTAAGACAGTTGTTGATAAAAGTATCCGGATGAAGTAGTCGGATGCAGTATCCGGATGAAGTAGTCGGGTGTAGTAGGGATTGTTTTGATGGTTTCAGTTCTTGTTGTTTATAGTCGTCGAAGCGATGAAAAAAGCGTTATCCATGCAGCTTGGTGAACGGGAGCCTGTTGCTCAGCAAATAACGGACACTCAACAACAACAACAACAACAACAACAACAACAATCGCATCCCGACCCAACTGACGGTATGCAGTAAAGGATTGAAACGATTTCAATTTAAGTTGGTAAAAAGTTTAATGCTGTAAATTTGATGATTTCGGTTTTAGGTTTCGGAAATGATATCAAATGGTACTCTTATGAAGAAGGTTTGAGAGAAGCCAAGAAAAGGTATCTTATCAGTTCCTCTGTCAACTGTCTGGGTAAAAACGTTTTTTATGAATGTATTCTTTTGATCATTTTCAGTCACAAAGCTGTGATGATGGTATTATACAACGACTACTGCCAGTTCTCTGCGTGTAAGTACATCTGATTTCCTAAATCTTCATTTTGATGAATGAAGCGTCCATATAAGCTCTTTACTGATTTTAGCCAATTATCTTTAGTCATGAAAGAGCAATTCCGAGATTCTCCACAAATCCTCGAGCAAAGTCGCAATTTTGTTATGATCAAAGTGGGAGTGAGTCTTCGATTATCGTTTATTTTTATGTTATCGATTTTTGTCGTTATGTTATCGATTATGTTGTTGTTTGATTATTCCTTCTACATTCTGTTCGTTTTTACAGGAAGAGGAAGCTCAAACTCTGGGCGACAAATTTGACATTGATGGGAAATACACACCAAGAATTTTCTTCATGGGTATGACCACCCTATTTCCTAATCATCTATGAGGTCGTATAAAATGTAACACTTTCATACATTGCATCAATGAAATTTTAGATCCTGACCAAAACATTCATCGCGAGGTGAATAATACAGATTCGCAATACACGAGTACGCTATACTATTATGGCAGTGCTGGGGACATCGTCAAAGGAATGACCCTTGCTTTGGAGAAAATTAACCTGACGTTAGGACGTGGTTTCGGCGAATACATCACGTGGTACAAATATGAAAAGGCCTTCGAAGTAGCCAAAGAAAAGAACATGCCCATGATGTTGATTATCCATAAGTCGTGGTGCGGTGCTTGCTCAGCATTGAAACCGACCATCGCAAACTCTAGACCTATCTGGAAGCTAACCCATCATTTTGTTATGATTAATGTCGAGGTAACCATGGTGATCATTTGTTGTTTGGTGGAACTCTCTTTGCACGAACTCCGAAGATTGTTTTAATCACTTTTACTTTTACTAGGACGAAGAAGAACCATTAGATAACCAATATTTCATCGACGGCGGTTACTATCCTCGTATCTATTTCTTAGGTAAGTTGTTCAAACGTTTTTTGTTTGCACGTATCCTAGGCAACAGAAGATGATTTGATTGACAATTTTCAGATTCGAACGGGAAAGTCCATCATGATCTTCACAACAGAGATCCAGCCTTTTTGAAGTATAAATTTTCGTATTCGACCGAAGAGCAAAGTAAGTTGGTTATGTTACCATAGTGACATTAAAATATGTGTATAAAACTTCTTTCCTAGTAGGCGATATGCATGTGTTTTTATGTTTCATTGGTTTATAACAATCGTAAATTTTTTTTCTTCATTTTGTTTTCTTAAGTTCTTCACGCCATGAGATTCGCCATCCACAAACTGGTCAGTTACGAACCTCGAGAGCAGCCACAACAAACAACAACAACAACAACAACAACAAGCAATATAAAATGTAAGTACTTCATGAAGTATGTTGTGACCTTTTCGGATTTTTTGAAAGCTGTGTGATTTTTATGACAGCCTCTGAAAACAACGAAGTCAAATTGAGTCCTGGAAAGAAGCTTCTCGCTGACAGTGGTGCAACTTGGGTGACAATAGATGAAGCTTTAACACAATCGAAAGTAAGGTAGGTTGAGGTGATTTTTGTTCTTAACGACTGATTCTTCTTACCACACGGACTGTGTCAAGACAATAAACACAGCACAAACACATCTCAAGCTATCACATTTCATAAGGGCATTTTCTTAGCGAGTTCCCTCGACTGTGGTGGTTTGATTATTTTGATTATTTTCCTTCATACAGCCGGAAGCCGATCCTGTTCCTCATCCACCGTACAACATGTCCAGCATGCAAAGGTGTGTGTCGATTCTTTTTCATCATGTGTTTTCTGATATATTCAAATGACCCGCCTTAAATATCACTCTCGTTTTTCACGTAGCCGTCATCAAAATGATATCTCGTACAGCAGAATTCAAAGATAAGTGTGCACCGTTCATACTGGCTGATATCGAGGTAAACTTGCTAGAAAGTTGCTGTGACTTATTGTGATATGAAGAAGCAGAAATTGTTTCTGTGATGCAAGGATTTGAATTCTACATAATTGTGTTCAGGATGATGTGGACGAAGCTAAAGCTGATTCTTATGACGTTGATGGTGGTTATGTGCCAAGAATTTACTTTTTAGGTAAGTGACATTTTTGCTCAATATGCTTTTCATTTCATTAAGACCTTGTTAATTTTAAATCACTCTGAAAAACAATTTGTTTTTCCAGGACCAGATGGAGAAATTTTGAAGGATATTTGGAACAAAGGAACAAACTACTTGGAAAACAAATATTATTATTATGAAATGAACAGCAGTAAGTCTACTTTGTTGGGGTATATCATGGTGTTCACTATGGCCATCGTGGTATACTTACTTGCTTCTCAAAAATTTTCAAAACTTCTGTTTCAAGACAAACAGGCAAAGGAAGCAATGGAGATTAGTGTGATCGGGAAAGTTTCCGAATATGTGTTTAGGTTTGAGAAACAAAACGAAATTATAAGGAAATTAAACCATTTCTTTTTAAATTTCTTCAGTTTATCGTTCAATGGAAAAAGCATTAGCCTTACTGGAAGGCAGCAACACGAAACCTGAGAAGAAAGACGAACTTTAAACTCTCTATACAGAAGATTTGCTCCCATCCTTCCATCCCATCCTTCCATCCCATCCTTCCATTTGTACGCTTTATTCACCATGAAAAATTAAAATTTAATTTTAACAATAAGACTCGTTTATGTTTTACCCGGTTGTAATTATGTAGAAGTGAGCGAGGAAGAATTTCTATCATTTCTAGTACATCCAAATAGATACATTTGGTTCTTCACCTAGAAATGTGTATGATATTAATGTGTTTGCATTACCTGAACTCAGATGAAATATACTTGAAACACTTCGACCTCTTGACCATTGATAACATAAATGTATTGAGCAGTTATCAAATTTAAAAAGAAGAATTAATTCACATGCCTCCCCCTACCGCCCTACCCCCCCCCCCACTTTTTTCAGAGCCGTGATATTTTTTTCAACTGCTTTGTTAAGATCGAGAAAAAGTGTTTCAGTGGTTTTCTTGTGAGATGATTTCCATGATTATTAACAAACAGCTGATCGATCTTTTTTATGAGCTTGTTTCAAAAAAAAAAAGCCTCGTTAATCAGTAAAATCGGCGAGTCTGAGCTTCCCAGAAAGCGAAACAAGCCAAATTATTCCATACTGCAGTATCTTGGGGATCACAGGCAAGCTTCTCACAGTGCCAATGCTTACCATCCATCATCTGCACACAAAGATTTCAAGATGATTTACTTTCAAGCTATCGATTCGATTATTTCTCCTATTAAAGACCGATTTGAGCAATCGAGTTTTAGCGTTTTCTCAAATGTGGAACAGTTATTGTTGAAATCGATCGAAGGAGAAGATTATCAGTCATAGTTAATCAGTCAGAGTTTTTGGTGATGATATCGACTCATCTGCATTACCTTCACAACTCTCCATTCTCCGTACCATACTCCAAGATGAAAATCCTGCACACTTTGATGATATCTTATCAATTGTAAAAGATCTTTCAGCTAGTCAAAGAGCTTTGATGCAAAACCTCAAGATCATTGTGAGAAGCATCCTTGTGACTGGAGCTACGACTGCAACTCCAACAATTAAGACTTGGACGCGCTCGACAATGACGCAGCGACGATTTAATGCACTAGCAACTTTGAATACACACAAAAGTCTTTACTTGTGGATAAACTCTCGCTCGTTAGTGTTGCAAACGATTTTTTTAATAATACCGCGTTACATAATTTGCAGTCATATTCTGTAAATCCGTGTATTCAAGCAGGCTAAATAAGATATTATCGTTATTCAGCTTGCTAAGATTCAGAGCTTCAGATTGTTTCACACGGTGTATGGAGTAAATCTCTGGATTGGGTTTGGTGAGGTAAGCACTTTGTTTTGTTGATACGAGCAGTTGTCTAGACGCTCTTCTGTAAGCAACCTCGTGAAGACAGTCATCCACTCATCCACTCACCCACTTTGCTAACAGGAATGGTTCATTTCACACATTCATAATCTTAATCAAAAGCTTGTAAAGTCATTTTCTCTTTCTGATATGAAGAGAGGAAAAGGCCTCAGTGCCGAAGACCGGGATTGAAAAATTAGAGAAATTGAAGATATCAAACATGTTGAGACAAATAGCTCTAAATACAAAGTTTAGGATTCCATCCATGATCGTGAAGCTTCAGTTCCGTTATCAAACGTATATACCTTATATAACGTATATATAGTCTGTTGCAATGAAAAACGACGTTCAAATCATCTCTCTTTTCTTTTCTTCAAAATATTTTGATAATTTCTAATAAGAAGCTCTGATAAGTAAAAACGATCATTGCACAATTTAATAAGCAAGTTTTATGGATTTCTTTACCGCTCCAAGGTAGGCAATGTTGGTTTGGCTGAAATACATTGTTTGTTGGTTTGGCTGAAATACATTGTTTAATCACACGTACGAATACAATAGACCTTTCCCGAATTTCTATTTAGACACCGTGTTATAGCCTAGCCTCTAAGTTTCGCCTCTTATTCAAACTCTTAATCACTCTTAATTATTCGACTGGGGAACTGAAAGAACGAGTAACTATTACTTACTGAAAACATTATGCAATTAGAAAAACAATGAAAAACATAGAAACGAGGCGAAACTTGATAACTAAGCATTAACGCGTCATTTAAACAGAAATTCGGGAAAGGTGTATTGGTTTAATACCACGAAATGGTATTAAACAATAGTAATACGTTGACAATTACCAAGTACAGCCGAGTCTCGCCATCTCGAAATCTCAATGGACCCGATAAAAAGTTTCAGATAGCGCGATTTCGAGATTCATAGCAGGTTGTAAATGGGACGGAACAAAGGCATTTTTTTAGTTCATGACCGCATCTGTAACAGATATTGAGAGCCATCTGTAGTTTAGAATTTTTGATGGGATAGAACTTTGATGATACAACCGATATGGAATAGTGCATTAATAACAGAATTTCGCAAAAAAAATGGTAAACTTAATGATGTGTTTAACTTGGCAAATCTATCGGAACTGTCCTCGTGCCAATGGTGACGTCAAATTCACATAAATTTTAATTATACGCAAAAAAAACGGGATACCATTACATAGATATGCCCTTATATGGGAAAATAACCGGTCAAACAAGATTGAGCCCACAATTGTCTATAAATACAAGGCCGTTTTATGTCAAATGTCATTTATATGCAGTACACCAATCAATTTCACAACTTCTCAACTAATCATTTCATCCCAAACACAAATCAACATGGCTGGTGTCGGCAGGAAATTTGCTGTTGCCGCTGGAGCAGCAATCGGTCTTGGTGCAAGCTACATGATGCTTCGTTCATCCTCCGGCTCACAAAGTTCTTCCATTCGTGAAGCATACAAGACATTCAAACCATCGAAAGACTTTCCGGATCTGAAGCAGCATAACAACTGCATGGCGACTTATCTCACTCCAGAGTTATATAACAAACTTAGAGATGTTGTAAGTTCAAACGCCAAATCTTAAAAATACCCAAAATGACGCTTTACCCAATATGCGCGTTGTTATTTGTGTGTCTGTTTTAGAGTACAGCGTCTGGATTCACACTTGATCAAGCTATTCAAACTGGTGTTGACAACCCAGGTCATCCATTTATCATGACGGTAGGTATCGTAGCAGGTGACGAAGAGTCTTACACAACATTTGCAGAATTGTTCGATCCGATAATCAATGACCGACATAACGGCTTTAGCAAAAACGATAAGCATGTTACTGACTTGGATTCCACGAAAATCAAAGGTATGATAAAAACTTGTTCTGTGAAATTCATGGGAGAAGGGGCGCTATTGTAATTGTTCCATTTTGAATCTAGGAGGAGTATTCGATGAAAAATATGTACTGTCAAGTCGCGTACGAACGGGACGATCCATTCGCGGTCTTTCGCTTCCTCCACATTGCACAAGAGCAGAAAGACGAAATGTGGAGTTCATATTAATGAATGCTTTAGATTCACTAACAGGTAAATGGTGGGCTGCAAATACAAAGGAAAGCTCAAATGTTTTGCTAAGTAAGGCACTGGGAAACGCGATGAATTCATTGAAATTGTCATAAGATTTTGATGAAATGACTTCTTTTTGTTCGTTTTAGGTGATCTCTCTGGTACATACTATCCACTGAATAACATGACGGAAGCCGAGCAACAACACCTAATCGACGATCATTTCCTGTTTGACAAACCAGTATCACCGTTGTTGACATGCGCAGGAATGGCAAGAGATTGGCCTGATGCAAGAGGTACACAACACAAAAAAAACATTGGCTGAATGTTGGAAATGACAGATGACTTAATGACTTATCTTTTTATAGGCATTTGGCATAACAAAGACAAAAACTTTTTGATTTGGATAAATGAGGAAGATCATTCAAGAGTGATTTCCATGGAGAAAGGCGGGAACATGAGGAAGGTATTTGATCGCTTTTGCCGTGGTTTAAAAGAAGTAGAAAAGCATATTCAAGAGGAAGGACACGACTTTATGTGGAATGAAAGATTGGGTTACATACTAACATGTCCATCAAACTTGGGAACTGGTCTACGAGCTGGTATGTTTTATTAAGACTTTACTTATCAAAAAGCATAATAGAATTGTATATATATCTGATTGGGTTACTTTGTGATTAGGTGTCCATGTGAAGCTTCCACGTCTGTCCAAAGACAAACGTTTTGATGAAATCCTCTTGGCACTCCGACTACAAAAGCGAGGTACAGGCGGCGTAGACACGGCAGCTGTCGGCGGAACTTTCGACATCTCAAACTTAGATCGGTTGGGATTTTCAGAGGTATGCAAATAACAAAAAAAACCATTGCGGGGAGTCTTCAATCACAAGGTGGCTTTGCGTTTTATTGTTTTTTTATTTTTCAGGTTCAGCTCGTCCAGAAGGTCATTGATGGTGTGAACAGTTTGATTGAAATGGAGAAGTGTTTGGAGAAAAAGAAGCCAATTGATCATCTTATTCCACGGAAATGATTGCTGAAATCATCTTGTTAATACACTATTTATTTCAGATACAAACAAATAACAACTCAAACCTCTGCTCCTTCCAATCCATAATAGGGATAAAAAAAAACAGAAAACGACCATATTTTCAGTCTAGGAAACCGACAATTCTAATCTGGATTTAAGCCGTTGAATTCTCTTCCTAACAAAAAATCAAGGACAATAAACAATTCAATGACACAGCCAGGAAGCCACAAGACTTGCGCAACGATTTTCACTAAAGAGTCGAAATTATTTCCATTTTTCGTAAAGCGGCGATCACTTTTTCCACAATGGACAGTATGGCTTAAGAATATTGAACATTCGGTTCACTTGTAGCTTTTCAGCTGCGGTGATAATAAAAAGTATGAAACCCTTAAAAACCAACTCTTCTTTGATGTTTCAATTCTATATACAACACTCATGTTCAATACCATAAGTTAAAAGATTTACAAAAACACCGATCTAGTTTCTAGTCAAATCGAGGCCGTAGAATTCGACGGTAACGTAAAACGAAGTAACGATAATCAAACATTTATCACCATAGTCTTTGAAAAGACTACAAAAATATTTGCCGTAACTGTTTTTTGCGGACTTTCTTTCGGCATGTTGGACAGACACCAAGTGTCTCCACTGTTTTCTTCACACAAACGTCACAGAAAATATGTCCGCACATGGTCGACATTAGTTTTCTATTGGAACTAGCAATCTAAACGAAACAACTTATTCATCAGACGAGCCAGCTGCCCTTCACATGAAATGACATGTTCCAGAAACGAGGTGTCATTGAACCACCTACCTGAACAGTGTCATCCATGCATATGGGACATGACACATTGGAGGAAACTGGTCCCGGTGGCTTGCTGACGCTAAAAAATGCAGAAAAGATCAAAATTTTGAGACACGTGAATTAAGGTCATAATAAGGTTACAAGTGATTTGTTGAAATAACCGAGTAAGTAACAAGAGTTGTTATTAACAGCAATAAAAGGTAAAGTGAACGATGCTTTCCTTGGCAATATGGCTATTTCATTAGCTAATAAAACATGAATAATTTGCAAAATATCCACTAGCAAATGCTTAAATTTCAAAAAGATTTAAATAATTTACCTGTTCATGTTGAGACGATTTAGTAGATCATCAGACTTGTTGGAATTACAATCATCTGTAACATCTTCTAAATCATCAATATTTACATAAGTCTGCGAAGCGAAATAACTCATGCTAAAAGCCGGCCATGTGGTGATATAACTCGAAAATTCAACTGTACTGACAGAAAAATTGAATGGTTTTAGTAAATAAATCACACTTACTTTTAGATAAAGACTCCTGAAAACAAAATATAAGAAAATTATTAAAAAATATATCAGCTATTATACAGACCAGATGTTGTGGTCTTGTTGGTCCAGTGTTGTGGGGTTCAGGAAAACCCTGAACAACAAGCCAGATTTTTTCCTGTTCAAAACTTGAAATGAATTGGCATATTGTTTTACTCAATTTCAAGAGTCAACTCCTGAGGATATTTCTAAATTATGACTATCGACAGTTTAGAATTCCCTGAAGATCTGCACTAACAAATGAACAACATACATTCGTAGTTTCCTCACTATCTGTTAAATCAACAAATCTTCTATGAGTAGAACATTGATTTGAAGAAATTGACGTTTCTGGAGGTTCAATCTCAATTACATCATCACCTGTAAACAAGTATAACAGTTACAGTGAATTATAATTATTACGCTCAAAAAATCATTTTCTGGGGGCAATTAAAACAAAGCCCTTCCATTTATTTCAAAGAAATGACTTGCCAATAGGAGAATCTGGCCGATCAGGTAGTTTATCAACATCTATTACATCAACAACAGTAGATGAAGTACTCTGACTTTCGACATTTTCTGGAACATTATCATTCATTGACGAGTTCAATGTTACTGAAAGAATGTCCACTGGTACATCTTTACTGCTTTGTGGATCTTCGTGTGAATGGTCGGGCGCAGAGGAATTAATTGGCAGTTCAAGAGGGCCTAATGAATTATAATCTCTTGTACTATTATCTCCATTAGATTTTGTATAAAACTGATTCGGTCCTTGTGGATTTCGCAAAGTTGTGTAAGGAAAAGTGAACAGTTGGTCTTCTGCAGGAGTTACCAAATTGACTGAATTCAATGTTCTGGAATTTCCAACATTATCAAGAGATTCATTGGTGGTCTGTTGTGATTGTGAATTTGAACCTTCTAAATTTTCCTCGTTAGACCTTTTTCTTTTCACTCCACCTTTCTTCTGCGCTGATTTCCTTTTCCGTTTTCCCATTTCATATTTCCATCTTCTTTATAATCCTATACTTAAGCAATTCATCAATTTGTTTCCTTTATATATTGAACCTGAAAAATTGAATTAAATTAAAATCAAACATTAGCTTCAAGGTTTGAAGGGCAACTTAATTATGGAAGAAATCTCTTACTTCACATTTTATGCAATGTGAACATTTGAAAATAACTAGATCAATAATGTATAGATAAAAATAATCATTTTGACAATCTTCTAATGCCATGATACACTATCGATTTTTTCAACATTATTATAAGCTGACATAAATGAAGTGTCTGAAAATCTTGTGTATATTTAAAAGCATAATCGATAGGGTATCATGCTAAAAAATAATCAATCAAACATTCGAGTGAAAAAAAATTTAATTGATGCACATCAAATTAAATTGATTCTATTCTAAATACCTGATGGAGACATTTGTCTGGTTTTGATCCTTGATGGAATAAAGAGTAGTATATCATGGCCTTAAAGGGATCCTGTGATAAAAAATTATATTTTGGGATATGATAAAGCTAGAAAAGTTGATTAACAAGTCTTTTTACAGTTTTTTTATAAATCTTGTTGTTTTCGAGATATCTCAATTTCAAGATCTAAGATTTGATTTATGCAATGGATATTTATGATGCATATAATAAGTTAGTTGCTCAAATTTCTCATCCCTATTACTGATATAAAAATGAATGTCTTTTTACTACAAATGAATCAAGAATTCAAAGAGAAATGGTATGATGAAGTATGAACTAATAATATTACTATAATAATACTAATTATTTAGTAGTTCAAAAGTTACACACATCAACAGTACCACTCTCCTATTACATCATAATTATGCATTGCATAATTTGATATTTTTAAATTGAAATATCAGCGAAAGTAAAGGAAATTTTCAGAAACTGTAAAGACTTGTTTATCAACTTTTCGAGCTTTATCATTTTTTTATCACAGGATCTCTTTAAGGCCATGATATACTACTCTTTATTCCATCAATTAAGAAATGCATTTTCATTCTCATTAAGTTAAAGCTTCCATATATTTTACAACTAAATATAAACAACAGTGAATGTTCATGAGTACTATTAACTTAAGGCTAAACATAATATATAGCTAAAATGTAGACAATAGAAGAAAAAAGGTGTAAAACACAAAGTCTTTTTTTAAAAAGAACTAAAAGATAACAATAAGAAATGAATGTAGGAATGTCTGTAGATACATAACAGTGAAGTTTAATCATGGATATTCTCCTCTGCTGCCTCCAGAATATCTTCTACCCTTCTCACAACCAACCTTTCAGTACTGTCATCATGAAAAGATCCATCAAAACATGAAATTATCCAATCACATTGAGATGAATTCTCCATTTTCACCAAACCAGTTTTAATTTCTTCAGTTTTTGACGACTGAATAAGGAAAACGTCTATACTTCCAAATGATTCAATCATTTCTTGGAACTCATCATCATTGGTATTGATAGGGATATTTTCAATTAAAACATAGCAATCTTTATCTTCTAACTGTAATAAAAATGCAATCTCTGAATAGGAAAGTTGTTGATCATTGTCTTTTAAACCAACTACATGTGACTCAGACTCTTCCTTCTTACTATCAAATTTCAAATCCAAATTCTGTAGCAATTTCTCTGAAACTTGCTCTTTATCATCATCATTAGAGTTGCTGATATTGAAACATTGCAATGATTCAAATTTGCTATTTTTTTGCAGTTCCTTTGTGTGATTAATTTCCTCTCTTTCACCACTTTTTCTAATAACTATATCTTCCCAGCAATCTGAAAACTGCCCCTCATTTAAAAGTCCACATCCATTATGTGTTAACTGATCCCATTTTAAATTTTTTTCATCAGGTTGTATTGGTATGTCTGAATTAGCTTCAACAGTGGTTATTATTTGGTGTGCAGAACTTGACCTGTTAGAGTTTAACTTCTTTGAACCTAATTCCTGAGGCTTTGATAAGGATGGCCATTCAGAATCATCTTGCAGTTTTCGCTGACCTATTCTATAAGATAACTCTTGAAAACTTTCTGAAGGTGAATTTATGTTGTTAAGGTTAACACCATGATCTTTAATCATTCGGTTTCCCCGACCTTTTCCCTTAGTTGGGAATTCAGCTGAAGTTAAATCCTGAAAGAATACCATTTTTGTGGGTATCGTTAGCAGATTTTCAGGAATGTTTAATTTGCAACTTCGCCCTCTCCCTCCAACAGCAAGAATATCTAAGGGATCGATTGGAAGTTTTTCCTCAAGAACATCGGTTGCGAAATGAATGTCCCATTTTCGAGATTGAGTTGATTTCATTATCATTTCTCTCTGTCTCTGATACTTCTCTCAGTGTTTGAGGTGTCATTAACCTAACATGCGCACTTTTTGAATTTTTTTTTTTTTTTTTTTTTGAATATAATGTAAACAAAAGCGATCTTTTTCATGGAAAACGTTGTTGAACGAGGCGTGGGGGGGCGCAGCGAAAAATATCTTTCGACCGCCGACGGGGTTTTGGTATCAATAATGAGATCCAATTGACTTTTGACAATTAAATTTTACGTGAATTGTTGACTGGAAACCTCCATGTAGCGGTGCGATAAACAACAATATAAAAAACTAAAGGAATTGAGTAAAGATTTCGCAAAATGTAGCAGAAGGTATCTGATTATACAAGCACTATGAAAAAAGACAAGCAAAACCTGCCGCCCCCGAATAATAGAAGCCGTACTTTTGGGGACAAAAAGTGTTTTCAAGTATATGCAAGATTATGATCATTTGATCAGAAGAAATTTTTGGGTTTTTGTTTTTGGATGAGTTTTCCATTGAAAAATTATCCATTCCCATTTTTTCCAAACTTTTAACTTCCTTATATATACCGATTTAGTCAGTTTTCTCAATTTGGAATCGATGAGTCTCTGTTAGTTTTAATGTGCCAATATATTATCTTCGCAAAAAATTTATAATATTTTATAATTCATAATATTTCAATATTTTAATTCTATCTATTTCTTATTTATTTGTTAATGGTTTAAAAAAAGTATATATGATGCAAACACCATATCTATGATGCAAAACGGTAGCAGTAAACTATAACTCGCGGCACGAATAAAATAGGTACAAAGTCCATCCATTCGAAAAAGTCACATTTTATGTTTCAAAATAATTTGCAAACATTGAAATAATGATTTTCATTATAAATGTTTTTTATATAACCGGCAGTTTCCTTCTCCTTCATCTTCTCCGTTCACTTTTATAGCCTCGGTTCAGTATTGAACTTAGGCCTAGTCAAGATAGATAAGAATAGAGGCTAGTCTTCAGTGAAGTAGTGCGCCATTTTTTTTTCAGTCAGTGCAGTTTGGCAGTGGAAGAGTTTTGCTTTGTCTCCCAGCTTTTAAGATGATTCAAGAGATTCAAACGTTAAATGATGGAAATAAAAACGTTTTAATTCAATGTTTTTCTAAAAGTTTTGTTAACAATTTTGAATGAACGCAAGTAAAAGAGAAAAAAAAGGGAGATATCACTACCGTCTTCGTGTCTAATTACGGACAGCCTTTGTAATTACGGACATCAAAATGTAAACAAACATTCTTGTCACGAAAATAGACATGCATTCTTGCCAAGTTCACCACGTATAACTGAATAAAATGTTTTATGAAACAGAGCAATCCAATAGAGAGCAATTAGCAGCAACACTTGAAGAATAATGGACCGTGAAAATCATAATGGCCTATATTTCAATACTCAGTAAAAAGTGTCCTCCCCCACTGTTATTGACGTACAAAAACTTTATTTATTTGATTTATTTTATGATAATTAACTTTTTAAAAGCATGATCTAAAAAAGTTTTCATTCCTCAATTCACACAAATTTTCGACCTGTCGATATTTCATGACGGAGGTGGCCATTATTATTTTTTATCCGTAAATATGGCTACCATTGTACACACGGAGCTCATAAAAATACGCACGATTCTCAAGAGAGCGCAGTCTACTTTAAATCTTTAAAGTTTAGAAAAGTAAATTCTAAATGGCATATTGGTAATTTTCTAGCGTTCAAATAAATTTAATTATCTCTGAAGTTTGTTTTATTACAGTTTGGTTGACAGTACGGGATGTTCCGTGTTTTTAATTTACAGACGGTTGGAATTATGTTTTGTCGATGTCCGTAATTACAAAGGCTGTCCGTAATTAGACACGAAGACGGTATTATATATCACTATTATATATGTCACGGACGTTTTTTTTGTTGATAACAATGTGTTATGGTGGATGGTAATTAAATGCTTGGAAACAGTAGAGCATTGAATCTGTGATTTCAGTGCAAATTTGAAAGTTCATCATTAAAAGCCAAGCTGAAAACTTATTTTTATTTTACATCCTGATATATGTAGTAGCCCAACTGCTGAAAACAAATAGATGTACAACCATAATAAAGGAAACCCTTTTTACATGTGGTGGACAACAACCAGTTAATTCAAGGAGTACATAACAAGAATTGCAAGTAAAAACGTGATGTTGTATTTGCAAAAAGAAGTTCAGGAAACCAATTAATACGTAAAATATTAAATACACACAGGATTGAGACATTTATAGAAAAGAATCTGGTTGAATGTGCCTCCTGGGATAGTCGTGTAATCCAACAATATTCATTCAATTCCATGATCACGTATACTGTTTTGATATTGTATATGATATTTTATTTCGTAGAAATTATTATATAAATGTCAATTTTCCTTACAAGCAATGAACGTAAATCAAAACACATTCCAACATAACAGTCTGTAATTTAAATCCGAAACAAAAACTTCTACTTCCAGATATGCAGTGGGTGTATATTTTCACTACCAAAATATTTTTTTTTTCATTTGGGATTTACGAAAGTCAGTTTTATTACATTAATATAATGTATATATGACATACCGTAAAATATTAAATTTTTGGATTTTTTGCATGGGCGCTTAATCGAGAGGGGCGCTTATGATTTTTATAATTTTCCCTGGAAAATAAAACTGAAAAAAAGATATAACAAAAAGTTAGGTTTCGTCTTAATAGGTTTTTTAGTTTTTTAGTTTCAGTTTAAACAACATCGATATCATCTTCCTCATCGTCAGATAAAATGTTGCCAGGATACTGAGCATCCTCAACATCGGAATCGGTAATTTCAAATGGATTTGCAGTGTTGTCTTGCTGCTCACTGAAAATGGTCATTTGTTCCTTGAGCACTTTAGACCCTTTCAGCACAAGGTTTTCCAGGTCTTCCAGGAAAAAAGCAACTTTATAGAAAATTTCCCATTTATGTTTTATAGAGAAGATGCAACTACGTATTTTTTATTCCCGATATAAAAATTTTAAATAATCGCCCACTTTCTCAAGGCAGTTTTCGATTAAGCGACCCCTTTTAAAAGGTGGCGCTTATTCGAGGAGGGCGCTTAATAAGTGCTGGGCGCTTATTGAACTTTGTGGAAATTACCTGGGCGCTTATTAAAGGGGGGCGCTTAATAAATGATGGGCGCTTGTTCGGTTATTTACGGTACTGTGATAGTATGTGAATATATTTTTTTGAATCAGAGATGTTTATTTTGAATATTTGAATTTAATTTTATAAATTGTGATTTTTTCTTCCCAAATTTGAAATGAATGCTACACATAATATTTTTTAATAAAGATTGGTTTTTGATTGCTTTTGATAGTTATTTGCTAAAATGCCTACCCCGAAAGGTTTGACAATTTTCTTTTCTTCTTTTGTTAACCTTTATACAAATTTGATTTTATAATTTTGTAAGATGGTTTCATCTGAGTTTAAGCAAGTGTTCTGTTGAATTATATCTGACCTGTGATTTTATGGTTAAAAGGATATGAAGCTTGTCTTCAGCATGAATAATGATCTTATGTTTATTATGACGAAATTGCCTTATAGATTGTTCTGCAAAAGACTACTCCAGTTGTTTAAGGGGAAATATTAGTCGCATTTATTTTTTCGCTATGTCCATAGTAAATTCTAAGTCACTTTTTAACTCCTTGGCAAAAATTGAGAGAAATCTTATCATTTATTATTATTATTATTATTATTAAATGTATTTCAGGGATCCATAAAATGGCTTTTCACCCAATAAAAAATATAACAATAGATAAATACAATAAATACAATACAATACAATATAGTTAGTTAAAATTGGTATTCATCGTTAAAATAAACTACATAAGAAGTCAGACAAGAAATAGACTCGCTGATGTTGCCAGGGCTGAAATAACTGGTGAAATAACTGGCTGAAATAACTGCATGATTCCAATTGATCAATAGACCTGATATTGGAAAATATCGGAAAGAAAATCACCACAGGGACTAGGATGTTGGAACCCTGAGGAAAGACAAAAGATGTAAGAAAATAATAATAATAAAAAAAAAAAAAAAAAAATGAATCGAAAAGGGGTCAGAGACTCATGATAAAAAACAACAACAACAACAAAAAACCCCTGACAAATTGAATGGAATACAAAACCGAGTGAGACAACAAAATTGTCAGAAAATATGCGAATAAAAATTGTATGTAAAATTTTATATACATAAGAGAAACAAAAATCAGAATAGTTGAAAAATATATATATATATATATACGTGTGTAAATATAGAAATCATAAGATTCAGTGTAGGCTAATATAAGATGCTAAGGCCTTGTCTAGTAAAAATATCTTTAAATTTTTAGAAAAAGAATTAAAGTTATTGTCACTACGTATATTATCAGGAAGACTGTTAAATAATTGACTTGCTACTCCTCGAAAAGAATAGTTGTCATAAAAACGCAATTTGCAGACTTCTGCGAACGATCGAAGGCGGGGATTTTTTCGTACCCATTCCATTTTCAAATAATCGGGAAACTTGTCTTCATAAATCGCTTTATGTGCTAACTTTAACGTGCTGTATTCAATACGTTCCTTCACCGGTAGCCATCCCAATTTAATTACATCAGCCGTCGCACAAAATCGATTATTTACGAATGACGCAGTGGTTTTTAGAAGTCGCTGCATACGATTTATCTCATTCTGTGATATGTTGGTATAAAGAGCATTACAGTAATCAAGACGTGACAAAATAAGAGACTGTGCCAACATTTTTCGATTTTGAAATGACGTGAATCGTTTCAGCTTTCGTAATACCTTTAGAATTCCCCAACAAGACTGTAACACTTTATTTATTTGATGATTCCATTTCAAGTGTTCATCAAGCACCACACCTAATTGTTTCCACTGATGCACTCTTTCTAAAGCTGAGGTGTTGACTGCAATTTGGTATAAATCAGGAGCATCTAATTTATGACATTTGTAAAGCTGAGAAGTTGCAAAAAGCATGGATTTCGTTTTCGATGCGTTGAATAGAAGATTACATTCTTTAGACCATGCTCTTAAAATTTCAAGACGTCTCTCTAGTGTTTTGACTGATGGCTCTAAGTCCTTTATTTTAAAATGTTCGATTTGGCTCGTGTCATCGGCATACTGGTAAACGGCACCGGAATCAACATCTTGTAAATCGGAAACATAAAGATTAAAAAGAATAGGTCCTAGCACTGAACCTTGTGGGACTCCGAATCGACATTCCACTTTAGAGGACATTTTGTCATCTACCTGTACAAATTGTTTACGATTTGTGAGATAGCTGGTGAGAAGCAGTAATGAATTTTTACCAAATCCAATGCACTTTAGTTTGCGAATTATTGTCGAATAGGACACAGTATCAAAGGCTTTCGAGTAGTCACTGAATATAGCTAAAGAGATTTCGCCTTTTTTCATTGCGGTTTTGATGTCATCGCGGATTTTTAATAGAAGTGTACACGTTGAATGTGATACTCGGAAACCGGACATTGTTGATTTGTATATACACATGTTATCGATGTATGAACAAATCTGTTTTGCGATTAAACGTTCAAATACTTTCGACAAGATTGGCAAGACCGATACTGGTCTAAATTGATCTGCAAGTTTCGCATTATCTGTCTTTGGGATTGGAGTAATTTTCCCAATCTTCCATTGGACTGGATAGTGATTCATTTGAATGCAGTTGTTAATAATAAAGGTTAGTGGAGAGATTAGGAATGGAATAACCGGTTTGATAAAGCAAACAGACATATGATCGTAACCGGCTGAACAATCGAGACGTAGGTTTTTCAGTTCGTTTTCTACATCTTCATACGGGATAGGTTTTATTTCAAATGGTTGCTCGCTTTCAGGTAACATTGTACTATTGATAAAATTAATAATATCATCAACGTTGTCATTCTTTGATTGTAGAAGCCTGACCATGTACATCTTCATTTCATAAGTCGTTTTGTAGTATTAACTTCAAATCTACCCTGATTAGTATGGACAGCATTTTTATCTGAACATCAGCTTGATAGTAGATAATACCACTGTAATTATAATGATACATTTTTCTTGTTATCAATGTACACACAAATTGATAAAATGTTTGCAACTTTGGGGAAATATATAGTCGCATTTTTGCGAATCTTGTTTTTGTTTGAAAAGTTTCTTAGAATATACTTTCTAAATCTAAACTAGCCCTTATGTATTCCATTCGAAGAACATTCTGTTAAAATAAAAATGACGGACATCATAGAGGATGCTATAGAGTATCTGAAAGAGGCCTCAGCAGAAATTGTTTCGCTATAATCTTTTGACATCAAGCTATGAAATCTTTTTTTCGCTTTTTTCCCAACAAATTTTTCAGGCCTGTTGGAAAAGTTCTCTCGGCAAAATCGTTTCGGAGAACATTTTTATTATGTTCTGCTTTAAAGTGAATTAATTTGTGCACATCATTGAAAGCCAATCAGCCTTTGTTTCTGAAAAGTATATATTTTTCTTGTATCTATTACATCCATACCATAGAAGGGTGGCTAAGAGATAATCTCTTGCGCATGTACTTTATAACCGTTATAACCATTTTATTATTGAAGTTTACTGATATTGTAATACACATATAACTACACATTTACTTATTGTAACCCCCTTTCCTTTTCCTGTTGTATAAACACAGTCCTAAATGTGCATTTATTTGATTTTAATTTTCCCATATCCTATGAAACTGTTATGATATTACCACCACAAAGAAATCAGCATTTAATTGTTGGGTTTTAAAGTCGATCTTCGAGTCGAATCGATAAACTTTGATCAAATTTGGTCAATTGATTGACTCTTCAATCAAAACGTCAAGTCGAGTTGCGAGATCGACTGGTTGATTTTGACACCGATACAACTTCATAGATATTACACTCTTGTGACATGAGAACTACTAACCGAAATTCAATGACTTGGTTTATTCGGTATTTATAGTATTTCAACTTCAAGAAAAGTTAAGCTATCATTAAGGCGGAATATTTATCAGGTAGTTTAGCTTAGTTCTCACTTTTTTTCTTTTTGTGTCTTTCTGTGTTTTGTGTAGCCACATTTTTCTCTGTCGTCCACCAATGTTTGTGTCATTATGCTTTTACGCTGCCCTTCTGCATTCTCGCTAGTTTTTATTCTTACATCTGAGGTGTTATTTGACTCTGCATCATCCAATTTTGCTGTATTAGGCTGTCTTTCTGTCGCAAAACCTGTGCATTTTATTCCTCTCATCTCATGTCTTTGAGATTGATCATAACAACTTTGTCTTATTTCAGTACGCTCGAGTATAATTTCGTCATCTTAAGTAAACTCAGTGGAGTTCATTTTAAGTGCAAAAGGAACAACGCTGTACCAAGGAAAGATGATCAAATCGGAACATTATTATTAGTAGCATATCATATATATAATAATAGTTTTAATAGTCTCCTCTTCTTTAAACCAGTTCCTAATAAATCTCAACAACTGATGACGATTTACTTTGTGGCTCCTTTATTTGCGTTTTTTATTTCCCTTCACCGTTTCTTTCGCAAATTTGCAAAAGTAGCAAAAGTTTAACACATGTAGAAACCAACTTGAAGCAATTTTTACACAAGGAAACTTGTAAAAGGTAACTAATCTACATATCGAAGACTTTATCTTTTCGCCGGGTACTTATTAAAGGCCTTATGAGCAACCTTATGAGCTCCAATCATTTCATCCGTTTTATGCAAAATAATTTGATTTAAATCTGTTGGAAGGATATTATACTCAAATGTTCTAATGTTATCACCCTCAGGTTTAATTACTTTGCTGGAATTTATTTGGAAAGAAGCAAAGAAGAATTTTCCCAAGATTACCAGAGTAAGTACATTTGATCAACTTCTTTCAGATCGTCACACTTAATAGACCTTTTCGGAGAGAGGCAGATCTTGCCTCGTTTGTAATGTTTTAAATTACGAACGTGATTAAGAATTTTACATGAAGACCAAACAAAACAGCCTTTAGAACATTGATGTCTTGATTCATTAATTTATTTATTTGGTATTGTTTTGCGTGGTAGCCTCACTCAGTTGCTATTCATATGCTTTACAGGAGGGATCACGGCTTAGGTTGGAGGTTCAGAAGTATTTGACACTATCATCAGTGACACAAACCCTATCAAGGGCCTGTGCTTGGAAAAATATGAAAATTTCCCAAACATTTATCTCTTCTGGATTACTTCCTGCAACACCCGATGTATCATCTACCCAATTTCCCTCATGGCATGGGTCGACCCGGCGCCATGGTACATTCACTCGCGTATGGTGAATCGTCGCCAAGGGGAATTGAACCCTGATCTCCGATAACCACTATACTACGGCGCCATTAAATTAAGGAGAACCTCATTTTATACGAAGACAAAAAGTATTGGCAAAAGCATGGAGGTATAAAACAGAAGGAGAACGAACTCAAAATCTGCTATTGTACTATCCGTGATGCGCTGCATTGTTTAAGTCCTCAGTGTGTAATAACATATAATTGCTATCATCTTGCATAATTTTTATAATTTTGGCGTTCTTGCGTGAAAATTTCGTTCATATCAATTCTCCAATGTGATTAAAGATCGTTAGGGTAAAGTTCTTAGCATGCATAATCTGTAGGAATTGGGAGAATTATGCAAAAACGTCACAAATATGCAACGAAAACATTGCAACTTTAGGTCTATATATCTCGTGATCCCCTCAAGCAGTTTCGCCGAGCTTCAGTTTTTGAAGAGAGAATAATCCTAAGTTTTTGCACGTACCGCGGCACTATCGAGGCGCATTTAAGTCAGAAGATATGTAGATTGGAACTTATACATGAATTACGCGATATCTTCAACTCTGTATAAAAACATAGATTTTCATTTGTTTCTCAAGGAAGCTTTAGGTTTAATAATCTGCTTGTCACTATGCAGCAAGTTGATCCGTTGTTATAATGGATGATATTTGGTTTTTAAATTGTCGTTAATTTTTAAAAAAGTATTCGTTTCAACGACAACCATCCGAAAGCGCATCACGGATTACATCAAAGTGATACCGCAATGAATAGAATAGTCATTATCTGAATAATAGAAAAATAAGAGTTCGTTCTCCTTCTGTTTTATACCTCCATGGCAAAAGGGATAAAAATCTTGGAAGTACATGTAAAGCATAATTGTCAGACATCAATCAAACTAGCATAAAACCTACATCAATAATAAAGAACTAACCTAAAACTAACTTTCTCTGAGGAATATATTACATTCTAATGTTCGGCCTTAAATCATTGAAAATCAATTATTAACAAAACACCATGGATAAGGTTGATACTACTTTATTTAGATAGGTTTTTATTGTACCTTAAAGTGTTGTTTTAACCACGTTTAAAAAATAAAAAAGCAGTCCAATCTTTATAACACATCGTCATTATTAAGATAACATGTCTTTTTCAGGCATCGGTGGTGGATCAAAAGATGAATGGTCACTTTCGGAAGACTAAAAAATAGGAATACTCATCAACATGGGAAAAACAAAGAAATGCTAACAAGGTTGAATCTTTCAACTTACCGTGCCATCAGAATATGTCATTTTTTTCACGAGAACACTGAAGGCTGCCAAATTTTTCCGTCTGATAAACTCCATATATTCTTTTTCGCGCGTTGTGAGTGTTCTGTAAACTCTCTTCACAAGTGCTCCTTGTGTTCCAGCCAACATAGGCGAAGCAATCAGATCAAAAAAGTGCTTGAGCAGACCAACAATAGAGACAATGATTCCAATAATGAAGGCATACCACATGACAACCAGAATGTACTGATACAAAACATGCTCACTTAGTTCACAAACATAAGTGTGAATGTTACCCACCACATTGATGTTGTCGTTGCCAGCGGTGTTGACCATGCATAAACCAAAACCTGGAAGTAAATGGTGACCAGCCTTTGGATCATCAGCTCGCATCATGTAATTGTGTCTGTCTTCATTGTTATGTTCTGTAAATAAATATTACACGCAATTTTAAATCAATGTTAACGAAACTGCCTACAACTTTACTTTACAAAGATAGCTCTTACCTGTCCATTCAGACCACCGGGTACCGTATTTCAAGAAGTTTCCATTCATTGCACTATCCAATATCAACATTCCAGCAAGATTTGCAGCAACGTACAACACCTTCACCATGATATTCAGCAAACTTCTGACTCGGTGATGCGATAGAGACTGCTTTCCTTTACGACTGAAGTACGTTTTTATGAGATTCTCATAATCCACATCCGCGGCGCTTTTGTCTTTTACCATTTCCTTTACACCTTCGATATCCCTGTTCACGAAACAAAACAGTAAGTACGGCAAATAGTACAGGAAGCTCAAGGCTGCTACACCAATGGGAAACCACTGATATTGAACATAAAACGTCTTCTCCAAAGGTGTACAATGTGGGTTGTAATTTCCTTCCTGATCACGTGTACTGCACATGGATCCACTCTTGAGGACGCCTGTGAAAAGTGTAAAAACATCAATGAAGAATCCATGAAGCCTGTATGCCTGCAACAATGGATTGTATGGTCGTAGGGACCAGAGATATTTATCTCTGCAACAATGGATGGTCGTAGGGAATTTCAATGAAACTAATAGTGAAATGCAGACTATGATTTTTTTTTAATATTTTACCCTTTATGTCATGGTTACAGGAAGCACGATATTATATTCTTCAGAAGGAAAAACAAAATGTTGTTGACGAAGTTTGGAGGGAAGCTTATTAATATGAAAGAATCATTTTTACCATCATGGCTGATATCTTTTGGAATGCCATAGTAATAACTTTGATATTGCGACTTGATATCTCGATAGATATACAACCCGTTTATCCAGCAGTTCTTTGATATGAATCCGTCACTAACATCGTGATTTTTCGGAATAACACAAACAATCTGAATTGGAATTTGACAGACTTGAATTACATGTCATATTAACATTAAATTTGAAACCCCCAGAAGAATCGCAAAACCCAGTTAAGAAATGGTGTCACGTTGTTACCTTTTCTTTCATCCAGGAAATTCCAGTTATTGCTGCCGTTAACATCAACAATTTCACCATCACGATTCGACTAAACTGGTCTGAATAGGAATCCTTACGTGGTTTGATTTTTACTTCTAGCATTTTCTTGAGATTTGGGGGCGCCATCTTGATGATTTGATGAATCTACAAACTGGCTAGAACTTTGAATGAAATTGACTCTCAGTAAAAAGTCCGGACAAAAGATAAACATTAATTCAACAGATCACATATAAATACATAAATGTTATTCACGATTGGTTGTTTACAAAATTTAGCAATTTTAAAATGAATTTGTCACTGTAAATGGAAATACATAGAATACAAGTACTTTGTTACTTAGCGTTCAGCAAACCGTTCGCTTACCTTGAGAAAAATTATACTTTTATCTTCGACGTATGTGATTTTTTTACTCCAAATGACGAAAAGCTTTATGCATCAGACAGCAAATTTTCTTGATCTTATTTTCATGCTGTGTATAGTCAATAACTCATGAACTCAGATAAAAGAATGTTGACACTTTATTTTGATTAAGTAAACACAATATAAGAGAACAATAAACTTTTATTTTTTCCCAAAACTATGTTCCAGTCCCCTTTCTGCTATCGTGTCATCGTTCATGTTTAATGACTGCTGAGCGCAGGCTAGAACAAATAAATGCTACAATGTCGCAGGCTAGAACAAATGAATGCTACAATATTGCAGGCTAGAACAAATAAATGCTACAATGTCGCACAAGTGCATGTCACATTGTAGCGTTCGTTTGGCCGCAATATAGACAACAGCAGTTACTGAACATGTTCATTCTTGCAGCATGTAATTTCAGTATGCAAAACATCGTTGCATGTAACATAACAGTGGCCAACGCATGCGAGCATTCCTTCGGGCCTTTAGTTGATATATTTGTTTAATTGCAGCTTCTGTGCTGCTGAAGTTTGAAAGTTGGAGCATTCTGCGGTAAATCCGTGGCCAAGCATTCTGTGGTAAGTCCGTGGCCGAATTTACAACTGCTTGACTTGGTCGTACGAGATGAAACTTTTCTTGGATTGCTTTTGTCAAGTTCCTCGCAAATCCTCTGCCTCACGGAAGTAAATGGACTGTGTGTGAAAACTGTGAAAACCACCACCATTCATTATTCAGATTATGTGCAGCAAGCCATTTGCACAGTCCGATTTGTTCCTGTACAGACCGTGTATCACGTGATCTCGAACAGTCGTTTTACACGCTTTTCTTTTTTATAATCATAGTGAAATTTCGTTGAGGGTGAAGTATTCTTATGGCTCACCAAAAAATAAGGGTGAAATATTCTTAATGTATTCTTATATTTCAGAATAAGATTCCGTGATAATGTCACATATACCTTTAATGTGGCGTTAATTTTGGTGCGCGGCGTTAAAAGGGCCGGCGTAAAAAGGGCCAAAAAAAAGGGAAATTTTTCAAAAAATCGGCGTTATTTTTTAAAGTTGAAATTTAGATTTGAAAAAATGAAACTTTTTTACTTTTGAGACGTAAATAACGGCCCTAAATGGCGTTAAGGCAAAATCTTGGGGTGGTGGAATAAGGGCCGGCGCAAAAAGGGCCGATAAGGTACACGATTATATAACAAACATGTTTTGAACTTATGAAGACAGCTTTATGTTTGATGTTGTCTCATACTCACTGTATATGCATCTACCGGTTTGAAACCAGCAAATCTTTACGGTCAAAACCTTGTTAAATTTGTTTGGGAGGGTGAGGTTTTGGCCAAGTGATGTCTCGTTCTTCCAAACGCTTTTAACAGAGTTTTCACTGAGAAGTTTGATGGTTTGAAACCGGTAGATGCATACCCTCTCATATTCGTTTTTGCGCATTTAAGCTTGGTCTCCATTGTCCGCATAAGTGTGCATCTTGTTGAGCATATTTTAATCGCACTTTTGCGCGTAGTGGAGACACTCAATCAACGCACTTATGCGTCATTTTGTGCTGAGAACAAAACTTTTTGATATTGGAGCAAAACTATCAAAGGATGCCGACGATTAATAATTCATCAAATGATTTATTTACACTTTGCCTGCCAACACGGAATGTAAATGCCAACATGGAGTACAAATGCAAAGGACTGCTACCTTTCTCCAGTTGCAATACAAGACACTCCTCTGCTGAAATGTTTTTTCGAGTGTCTTTCTTTGAAATTTTTCCCCTTACCAAGTGTAGCAAATGGCGAAATTATTCAGGACCCATTCGTAAAAAACGATAATAATATCCTCTATCATCATTTTGTAGTCCAAAGTATTGTAGAATTTCAATTCTTGTCGTTGCTGGTACATTTCTAACCCAGTTTTCGTTTCTTTCTTTAGTTCTTTCTCGAAAGTGGAGAGATAACAGCATATCCAAGATCTTCTAATTCACTTTCCTCCTCACTCATCGAGAACTTTTTATGAAGAAAACATGCGCGCAGAAGTAAGGCTTTCAAAGATCTAGTTCAAGAAGGCAGTTATTTGTTGGAATTCATTTTTCGTTTCATAAAATTATTATTAAGAACAAACTTTTTTTTTCTGCAGAAGCGCTTATGAAAAAATTTCTTATAAAAAAACAAACATTACACAGCTCACGCATGTATAGGGATTGTTCACAAATGACGTCAACCAATTTTTCAAAAATTCTCTGATCAATCTCCACGTGAAAAACGCGAAAAACGGTGGAACGGAACGAAGCCAACAAAAGCAATATGGAAGGACTTTCCCACGCCACTACGGACCACATCAAAGTAAACATTCATTCACATTTTCATAAAAAACTTTTACTTAACTGGAAAAATCAAAGTTCTGAAAATTGTGAAGGTTGACGTCAAAAGTAGTATCACCTCCCCACATCCCCCCGTCAACTTTGGCATAACCCCCCCCCCCCCCCCCCCCCCCCCCCCCCCCAACAGTTGACGTCATTTGTGAACAGTCCCATACAGTAGTCTCTCTTATTAACGGACACTCAAAAAGGCGTGTACTGCCAGTAAATGTCGCAAAATTGCCAGTAAGTGTCGCAACTATAATTTTCATTCGTTTTAATTTTTTTTAACAGTAAATGTCGTAATGTTTTTCAAAATCAGCAGCAAATGTCACAAACTTACACAAAGTGATTTTTGATCATATAATGTGTAGGGTATGAAAAGGAAAGACTTCTAGCCCATATCCTCCACGATTTATCCATAAGTAAGCCCTAACGAAGCATTGGAAATGGTAAACAAGCTTATAAATTTATAAATTTAAGCCTTTATAAATTTAAGCCTTCTCGATAACACTGAAAGAGCAATGTTAGGCGCAATAAAAAACAAATTGGAAAATAAAACAATACTTCAGGAGTTTAGTTAGTTTCGTTATTAAAACACATAAATTGCATATTCTTGACTAAACTTCACTTGTCCTTTGTCTACACCATACCTAGAACCCAAGAAAAAAAGCATAAAATATTGACTTTCCTACCAAAATTAGCGGACAGATTTCCTTGCACCAATGGTGTCGGTTAATTAGAGAGACTATTGTAACTCTTTTGTCTTTTAATTGATTTGCTGTTTTACGGTTCGACCCTATTTACATACACTAACTAATCATTTTAATCAAATTGATCGTTAATGCCTGTTTTCCACCAGCGAGATACCGTAGAAAACAAGCGTTAAAGAATTTTTAGAACTTTAAGTAAAATTTCGAAAGCGTTTGTGTGACAAGTAAATTTGTTGCTACCGTTTTGCACCATCTGGCTCTTGTTTCAATAAAAATGAGCATCGAAATGTTTGCGTCGTGAATTATTTCTAACAGAATTTCCCGAATCTTTGTTCCTCTTTGTCCATACGTATGGGAAAAAGACAATAATTCCTTAAAAATATATATTTAAAAATCGTGCAAGACATGCTAGTAGTGTCAATATTTACAACAGGTTTCACACGCATCAGTGACAATAGAAATCTCTGTCAACCCAAATAATAATAATGCAAGGAATCTCTTCACCCAAGAAGAAACGCTACAAAAGGAGAAATCAACGAGAGCGTGACCTTGATCTACTTCCACTGCGACTTCTTGGCGGTGGCGAACGACTTCGAGTAGGGCTTCTACTATTACGTTGAGGACTTCCACTTCGACGCTGTGGACTACGGCTTGTGCGAGGCGGTGGACTACGGCTTCTGCGTGGAGGTGGGCTGCGACTTCTGCGTGGAGGCGGCGTACGACTTCGAGAACGGGAAGGCGTGCGTCTTCTACGACGTCTTGGACTATGGCTGCGACTTCGGGAATAACTTCGACGACGCCTACAAATATTGAGAAATCAATCCAGAATTTACTTTTACGAAACGGAACCCAAGTTCGCAAAAATATATTCTGCAATGCAATTATATCCTTGAATACCCTGAAAGTCCCTATCCACAAAATACCTCGTACAAACCTTCGACGTTCATATGGTTCACAAAATATGATTCCTCGAAGAAACATTTTAAAATATTCTTTACCATGTTGTTACGTAATAATTGGTAAGGTTGGAAACGAGTTTTGGGCTGTAATATATTGTCTATGAAACAGCCTGCAAGTCAACGTTTGTATCACAAGGACATGGAAATGACGTCATTTGCAGGAAAGAAAAAGGAGGTGGGAATTCAGAAAATTAGAATGTTTTGAAAGTTGTATTACACTTTCCACTTTTTACTTACTAAAAGAATTCAAAATATGCACGCACCACCTTCAGCTATGAGATCTGCTATTTCAGAAATTGTTTCAAAATAATGTTTTTTTACGATTCGAAAAAATTCATCAACTTCCTTAGAAAGGAGCGCAAATGGCAGTATGTTTCGCAATTTTCTTCCACGAAGAAAATAAGTCGACAAAATTATTTACCTGGGACCACCTGTTCGATACCTCATTTGACTGGGAGCTGAAAAATCAACAGAAGAATAAAAAAAAAATTACTTTCAAATAGCCAAGGGGAGAATCAGGATGAATTCAAATGCACTCACTTTTTCTATCGCCTTGTGCCATCTGCACTTCAAGAGAACGACCAAACAAACTATGCCCATCTAAGTAATATATGGCATCTTCTGCATCTTCCACATAGTCAAATGTGAACGGTCAAGAGTTAAGAATGGTTCATAGTGCATTTCAAACTCATTAAGTTTTGAGAGAAATATACTGATTGATCTACTATCGATGTAACCATAAAAAAAGGTGTTAAATGAAAACCTATACTGTCTGTAGTCCCCAAGTAATTACTGAATCAAGAAAAAGGACTGAAGACTCGTACCAAAAAGAAATTATATTTAGATATGAAAATTGCCGGTAAAGCTGTCGGTAGAGAACTGATATCAATGCTTTGGAAATCATAACTTCTGGTAAAGGCTTTGCCTGAAAAATTCTTTGAAGGAGGAAAATCTTGTAATCTTTTACTTTTAAATCTTTTGAAAGGAAATCTTTTTATTTCTTTGCTTGTGCAAATCTTTGGGTTTTGGTAATCAGAATTGAAAACCTTTTTCTGGAGAAGAGATTGAGATCTTTAATCTTTCCATAAATTTTCATACTGAATCTTTTAAGGAATTCTTTAAATCTTTCAAAGCAAGGAGAATGAAAAATCTTTCCAGAAAGCTTTGTTCTTTACTTTCACATGCAACCAGTGCATTCTGGCTGTTTCTTTACTCTTTTTTATATCTGAAATTTTAAGTCACAGTTAATTATTTTTCAAAGTTGCTGACGACATTGCTGGGGTGTCAAGTAGACTATTTTATAAAGGTATATTACCTGCAGCTTTGGTCTTTATGAACAAATGAAAAATGAACTTTAACTGCAACTTATTTTTGGCGTATTACACATTTTGAAACATTAAAATATTGATATCTTAAGTAGCTACTTTATGTCTTCCTTTTGTTTTATTCCGATCTTTTAGTAGCCTTTAACAATTTTGTCTTTAAAACTAAAAAGATTAGATAATAGAATATCAGTTTGAGATAAATGTTATAATAAAACTGTGAAAAACAAATTTGATTTGAAAAGATATTGTACATAGGCAAACCCCCGTGGCTGTCTTGTGTAGTAATCCAATGGTACATACACATCACTTATGTCGCCATACTTGGAAAATAACTTGCGTAAGTCTTCAGATCTGAAATGTCAAATGTACATTTAAGTGAGACATTTAATTTAATGTGATGAAATGAGAGTGCATGTACTTATAGCAGTGATAAGAAAAGTTATAATGACAGACATGAAAACAACGAGTTTTCCATTAACAATGATGCTAGTTTTGTACTATTCATCCAAACAGTTACTACAAAACCAATAGGCCACAGCCATGTTTTGTCTAGTTATGTCACTTGTCACCATCATTAACAGGTCTTGCAATTCTTTCTTTTTTAGACAAATTACTTTAATACTGTTATTTTAAAATTTGTGAAATTTAATCAGCTATAAATAAGATTTACTTTAGACAATATTTGCTAACATTGTATTAACATAGTCAATAGGGGGTAAGGGGTTTATTTTATTTTATTTTAACTAATATTTATACAGGATATTTACATATATGTCCTGAGTGAGCGATAGCAGTAATATATCCAGAGTTTTTCTTGGCGCACTGGTTTACTGACTTTCAGTTAGGACCACTCGACCAGAATTTGTTGCTAAAATAATCGTGATTTATTATAAAGAATTGCCTCGATAATTTTATTTTACTCTCCTATTTGAATACATCCGTCCGATTGAATGATGATGATCTATCATAGCAACCGCATAGAAACATAGCTCTAGGGAAAATTTGACACAGTAAATTTTTCATTTTTGGGGTGGTGAAACTTTATGCAAAAACAAAACTTTTTACCGTGTCAAATTTTCCCTTTTGGCTTAGTTCTTCAGAAAATGAAGAAAGAAGAAAATGAACAATTTCTACATCTTCGGAGGAGTACCGCTTTTCTAGCAATACATTAGCATCAGTTTCAATAATGGTCGTAAAATTAAATTGCGCTATTGTGTGGCGTATCAACAAAACAATTATTAAATTCATTATAACATAACAATACCAAACATTGCAATTATAAATTCTCGGGAAGCATTTGGAATGAACAATTCAAACAAACGAATGGTTATATTACATGCTTCACCAGAACATATATATTTCGTAATTATACGCTCAGTCCTCCTCTTAGTTTAAACTTAGTGTTCTAGAAATGCTTGGTAGTATATCGCTTGAAAAATTGTTAAAAAAAGAAGGTTAACTAAATCCGAGGGTGGTGCGATCGCACTCAAAGCAGCCTCCGAGTTAGGCCACTGCCTACTTTATTTGGGGATCTGGAAACAAAGTTATTCAATCTGAATACGAAAATAACACAAAATGTCAAGAGCACCCGTCAGGTTCACTTTTCCGGAAACGAAAAAAAAACTGGCTGCAAATCCGTGAAATGTTTTTTGTGAATATATTTAAAAGTCGGTATATAAAGTCGTGAATCCTAAAAAAAAACAAAATGTTGCATACACAAAATGTTGCGAAAGTCGCGAGAATTTTTGTGCTCCAGATTTTGTGTCTTTAATACTACGATGAACTTCGTCTGTATCTACACGAATTCTAATTCACATATTCTAGGGCTTCATAGAAAAAACACAAGTAATTTACTCCGCACAATTTATTTATATCAACGTGAATGTACAAAGTAAAGAGTCCTAAGTTACCAATTAAATCAGATTGATAATTACTTCTTTCACGATTTTACAATACATTTCTCAATCTTGTATTCTCAAATCAGAAGAAAAAGTTGTGAATGCACTTCGTTGTGTGGCTGTCATAAAGCAGTATGAAACACTTTTTATTGCACGTTTTGGTCGAGTGGTCCTAACTGACTTTAGAGCATCTAGAGCAATAGCCAGAGATGCAACAACGCACCTGGGGGTTATGGTGTGCAGGAGCTTTTTTACACTCTCAAAATGATAAAATAAGCTAATTTTGCACTGTTTGTGTCACTTTCAAAGTTCTCAATGATCCATCTTGTGTCGAAACAAATACTGTCAGGTGGCTGCTGAAAGCCATTCTGAAATTTTTTCATTAATAACATGACGCTAAAGGCTGAAATACACGATCAGTTTAAACTGATGATAGAAAAAAATGATCGTGTAAACAGAAAAAACTGACGAGTTTTTCATGATCCTTTTAAACTGATCAGTTTTTTTAAAAGATGGACGTGTTCATCTTCTTCAGTTAAACTGATGAAATATTCTATTGAAATTGTGAGATAAACCAAATGTTTCTTTTGTTTTCAACTTATGGCGAATATTTCCAAATAATTTTGTGGCAATTTTATGTGAAAATGAAGTGAGCGGTTATTTGCACGCCGAAAATGGCAAATAGAATGAAGAAAAATGATAAACGAGGGAATTTCTTTCCATATTGAATGTTCAATAAGGAGCAGTAATTCATTAAAAGTATCAGGTTCAATACACAGGAACTTTTGATTCTACAAATGATCGTTCTGCCTTAATTCTTTCACAATGGGGTGCATGCACCCAATAAATGCCTCCGTTGTAACCACGGTTCACCCAAATTGTTCGTTTCTTTCTTGTACTCTTTTTTCTTTTTTTTTACGATAAAAGCAACAATCGCTGCAATTACTGCACCTTGCACTGCGCTGCCCATGTTAAAAAAGAAGAAAAGATGACAGTTTTTTTCATTTTAAACTGGACGTGTAGACAGGTGCGTTTCATCAGTTTAACTGATGAAAAAAAACTGTCAGTTTAAACTGATCCATTTAAACTGATCGTGTATTTCAGCCTTAAGTTGAATATTATCAGGCCAGTGTTTTAAAAATCTATCTAGCACATGCATGTGAAAAAGTCCTAGCAATAAAGACTTTTTAGGACCGTATGAAAAGAGTTTTTAGGCGGATTCGGGCCTTAAAAAATTCAATAATGTGCAAGTATGATGAGTAGAAGTAATGTAAAAAATTTTGGTTTCGGTTTTTAAAGGAGTAGTCCGGCCAAAAAACTTTTTTTTTGAAAATGTCATTTTCGTGATGAGGAAGTCTGATTTAGTAGGAAATAATTTTTTTTTAATATTTTTGTTTTTCATGTTTACAGTTTTCTTTCAGTTTTAATTAACCTTTTTTAAATGTACCGAAAACAGCTGTTACTAATCTCTGAAGTCACTTATGTTCTCGTAGTTGTTCTTTATAAAAAGATAGAAGTTAGTGAAAAGTAAATTTAAAAAGCGATTTGATTTTTAAAAATTAAGGAAAACGTAAACGAAAAATAAAAATGGTTCATTGCTGTGCAGTTGATTGCTTTAATAATTCAAAACCAAATCATAGTAAAAAAGTAAGCTTTTACAAGCTACCACGAGACGATAAGTTGAAGAAGATATGGATCGCCAAAATCAAAAGGACTAACTTACCTAAAGATACTAGACTTTGCCATCTACATTTTGAAGAAGATTGTTTTCAAAGAGATTTACAAGTAAGTTAGGCTTTAACATAAACCACTATGAAATTCCTAGCATTTAGCATTTAAAATAATTGTTTGATTATGAATTATGCGTTGTAGTAAAATGTACCAAGGTATTCAGATATTGATTTCACTGAAGTAAAATTTTATTTTATTGCCAAAAACGAACTGTTGGGAATACCAGCAAAACGATTGCTTAAACCAGATCCCGACAAAGTTTTCTTACAATGAAGGCAACCAACAATTGAAAAGAAGTTTTGCTAGCGAGGGAAGAGAAGTCATGGCAACAAAGAAACGAAACATTCCTGAGGCTATCTTGAACAAAGAACAATTTGAGGAACTAGATGCCCATAAAAGACGAAAAGAACTATGAATTTCTGGGAAATCTATGTCTCAAACAGTTCATATTATATCTAATAACGTCAATGTTTCAATAACGCAACTCCCTGATACTCCAAAAAATATTGCATCAACAGACATTCCATCAAAAGAAGAAGTTATAAAAAAACAAATGACGAGGTTTTATACGTGACAATTTAAGATGCATTATGTACAACCTCTCTTGTAGTAAATAAGTAGTCCATAAATTATGTGAGATGAAATTAGTCTTTTTTCACACCACAACAGGGTACATATACGCCATTTTCTTCGGGGAAATGTGTTTTGATATTTTAGCAATTACACATGATGGAATAACTCTCCTGTTACCTTTTCCAAGGTTTTGGTAAATCCACCATGTGAATTGTCTATATGCAGCATATCTGTATGAACCAATGATATATATATTTCACTAGATGTCTAACTCCCGTAAAAACGCTATCAAAAGAGTGAGGCCAAAAAAAAATTGCCAGCCATTATAAATAGTGGCAAAAAATGTAAACAGTGTGCAGTGAAATGGGTGAAAAAGTGAAAGAATTAGCAATAACATGAGTTATGATCTTGTATGTTTATTTATTTTGATGAAAAAATAGCTATTGAACTTAATACGAACTACAATTATAAAAACAAAAGGCAATAAGTTCGAAAATTATGCAGCTGTCGTTATTTTCATGTCTATATTATTCTAAACAATTAAACTACGTTTGGAAATATAACGAACACAGTATCTTTTTTTATATTTGGCTGTTTCAATGTCTTTTGTAGGTTCATTCTAGAAGAAACTGATGTGTATATAAATGTATAAAAACAAGCTCTCATCTTCAAAATCAAAATTGCATTTTTATTGATGACAAATCTGATACTTTTTGTCAAAATGTGCCCCTGTTCCATCACATGTGATGCTACAGCGCTTAAAATAACGTTTTTAAGTCCGACGATCACAAGAACGTTACGTTGAAGAAACGGGCGATCACAATGAAAATTTAAACAATCATAACTAAGGTGTGAGATCACATTTGCGTACCTCCGCACACGCCCAAACACGAATTGGTGAGCTCCACGCCCATAAGACCAATAATCATATGTCTGATTTTAAAATTTTTTATTTTTTCCCAAAAGTTAAAAGAGTTGGAAACTAAGATGTTTTTTGATTTCATTGAATAACATGAAAACGAGTCCTACTGGTACCACTTACGTTTTCATATTCTTTCGTTAGGTGAAGAAATGAATACGTATATCAAAGGAAATTTTAAAATTACCTTAGCAACGGTGGTTGTTCCCCCTAGCAACAGAGTATTTGCTGCATAATGGCCTAATATACCTCAGTTATTTTGTCAATTGAATAATCTAAGTTGAGCATGTTTTGTTTCAAACAAGAAGCCGCTTGGCTTGAAGACTTCAGGACGTAACACAACGATGCATATTTAGTCTCAAAAATACAACGTTGCCGAATTGCCAAATTATGTTCAAATCTAATAAAATGACTGGCAAATTCAAAATCAGCAACTTCTAATTGTGCGTTGTAGAAATTTTTATGAATATTGTAGAACTTTCTAAGTTTGATCCAAATTTGGCCCGAATTACCCATTTCTGGTCAAATCTGACAAAATGACTGACAAATTCGTAATCAGCACCTTTCAAATGTGAAGAACGTTCTAAATTTGGTCCAAATTGGACCTAAATTGGCCAATTTTAGTCAAACCTGCCAATATCATTGTCAAATTCGAAATCAGCATCTTTCAATTGTGATCCGTGCAAAATTTCATGAAAATTGAAGAACTTTCGAAATTTGGTCCAAATTTGACCTAAATTGCCCAAATTTAGTCAAACCTGACAAAATCATTGTCAAATTCGAAATCAGCACCTTCCAAATGTGATCCGTGCAAATTTTTGTGAAAATTGAAGAATTTTTGAAATTTGGTCCAAATTTGGCCTAAATTGCCCAATTTTATTCAAACTTGACAAAATCATTGTCAAATTCGAAATCAGCATCTTTCAATTGTGATCCGTGCAAAATTTCATGTGAATTGAAGAACTTTCGAAATTTGGTCCAAATTTGGCCTAAATCGTCCAGTTTTAATCAAACCTGGCAATATCATTGTCAAATTTGAAATCAGCACCTTTCAATTGTGATCCGTGCAAAATTTCATAAAAATTGAAGAACTTTCGAAATTTGGTCCAAATTTGGCCTAAATTGGCCAATTTTAGTCAAACCTGGAAATATCATTGTCAAATTCGAATTCAACACCTTTCAATTGTGCTCTGTGCAAATTTTCATTAAAATTGGTCAACTGGAAGTCCTAATTTGACCAAATTTGCGAATTCGGAACGATGTCATGTAAACGCTGCACGAAAACATTCATAACTTGGAGGAGTAGTAGTAGTAGTAGGAGGAGAAACACGGGTATTTTAAATACTTTACTCCACCACGGGTGTCCTAAAGTCAATAAATAGAGGAGTATGTTATTAATTCCCTCCCCCTTACCACCAGCAAAAATAATTTTTTGTTTCCAAGTTTGAATATTATACCCCCAAAAAAATAGATATCGCGAGCATAAGCTGTGGGCGTAACTATCTTTTTTTGTTGCATTATATCATTGATCATTGATCGGTGATCGCCCGTTATTTTAAGCGCTGTGCTGTGGCCTATCAGATTACTGATTACTGAATACTAATTTATAAACCTCTTTTGCAAGTGAATATAAAGTTGTGATGCTGGTTTACAAAACCAAAATTTACAAAACCCTTGGCTTGGATGCGTGTTTCCTATGGTTCACTATGACAATGTTGTGATTAGCCCAACATACATAATTAAATCTGACGATCTATGTTAGCAATATTATGCTTTAGTTCCCAGTATCGATTTGCAGAATCAAAAGATATGGAAACAACAAATCAAGATTGGTCATAATTTCCAATGGGGAAAGTAGAATATGGGAATTCACATTTTGTCAATATATTGGTTGTTTGTTTGAGAACTATGTTAAGAAGATTGAAACAATTCCCAACGAAAAAGCTGCTGTGTTGAAACATTAACATAAATGCATGTGATGAAATTTTCCATGTGTCCACCTGAGAAGAGCCATATGTTTCCTGAATATTTTATGCATGGTTTGTTTTGATTTGGACATTTTGCAACTACCAATTTGTTTATTTATTTTGAGTTTTGTATCATTTTACTCAGCTTCTACCTTGGTTTATTATGTAGCATTTATCCAGTTTATCTTTGTCTAGTCATGGTTTTCTCGTCCTATGCTAATCTTGTTTTTCTACCCATGCCCACAGTTTGGTTTATATTTTTTTTCTATGTCTCGTTTACAAGTGTTGAAATATATTTGTTCGAAAGCAGTAAATCTGCAGTTCTTTTTGTGGGAAGTTTCCTGGGGCCTTTTGGTGGTGTTTAATGAATGTGGTATCGGGAATTTGAAGATAGACGGAATGGCATTCAGCCCTCTGAATTTGGAAAAAACAACGTCGGCAAAAAATTGCCGTCATATTTGAAAATTATGGCGGCAAAACATAAAATGTGACGGCAAAAAAATGCCGTCACATTAGAGATTTATGACGGCAAAATGAATTATTCACTGGGATAAGGCAGCGTTGATACGATAAAAACGGTAAAAAAAGAGAGAATGGAACAAGAGTGTTTTTCTTTGCATCAATAATCTTTTCTTCGTAACAATTTTAACGTATTTTCTCAGTCGGCAAAATAAATAAATAAGCCACATTACTTTGGGAATAGAAAGGCGTGACTTCTAAGCCAGCTGGCGCCAGTAAACAAAATCAATCAATAAAGACGACATATTGTACTACACGCACACATGTTGCTTAAACAGAAAAAAAACACTCCTCCGCTCATTAAACGGGGTGTTAATTGATCGTTAAGAATTTTTAGATTAGAACACTTGTTTTTTTCTTGGATTATAAGCTAAATATAAAAAACCAGTTAATGGGTACCACATCAATAGAAAGCCAAGAAACTCAGCTTTCTAATGGTATATATTTCATTATTATACCATTATTCATTTTTTAGAAAATTGAGAATAAAGTTACTGAAGCTAACATTTTGAGACACACTGTAGATAAAATTCTATTGTGCGAATGAAAATATAAAGAAGACATTCCATTGCATTGTTTGGTAACATGTTTTATTGTTTGAATGGAAATTAAAGAAAAGAGACAAATTCTATAAAATGTTCACGGGGAAATTCCCAGCTGTAGTGACGTCAGTAGTCGAAAAGAAAAAGAGAACATAAAACATAAATGAGAGTATTCTTTTAATTTGTTTACACGACTTTCCGAAGAGAAAAATATTCTTTTTTTTACTCAACGAAGTAACAAAACTGTGTCGGCAAAAATTTGCCGTCATATTTTCAGAGGGCTGGGCATTAGATTTCCAATATGGTTTTGAATCACCAAAACTGAAGAGTATATAATCTCTTGGGAGAAAGTGTTTACTGCACATACAGGAATGTTTTGTTGGTGAATCTTTCTCTAAATAAAGCTCATTTATCCATTTGGCACATAATTTTCGATCGGAAACGCATAAAATGGATACTACAACCGTTCTGAAATTGATTTGTGCATCTACTGGAACATAAGACTTAAAACATGGTTTTATTTTTCTATTTGTGTTTAAACAAATTCACTTTCGTTTTCACTCTTGCCACTATTTATAATGGCTGCCAATATTTTTTTTGGCCTCACTACGGGAATTGTAGTCGGACATCTAGCGCCTTGCTTATATATATCATTGGTATGAACGGTTGGTAATCTTCTTCTCAAGATGGTCTCCCCTGAGGACATGTAAGCCAACTAAAACATTTTGTAAAACTGATTTTTGCAAACACAGGATTTTGAATTCCTCACTGTCACTAACACAAGTTCTATCTTCAAACTTATGTTCACTGATGGCTGCAACTTCTTGGCAACATAGACAGTCTATATTTCGGGATTCTATTTGACAGTTTTGACAAATACACCAATCTTTATTTCGCAAGCGACCTGTGCAACTCCCAACAGTGGTGGTAGAAACTGGTTCTTCATCATCAGATTCATCATAACCAACCGATTGACTGTCAATTTCAACCTCTGGCTCTAACTGATATGGTTTTAAGCCTGACTTAAAATTTTCACATAAAGTGTTTAAGTCGTCATAATCTGATTCCTCTTCCAAGTTTTCTATCTCTTCCTCTTCTAAAACAATGGTTTTCGAAGTTTTGCTACAAAACGCCATATTTTTAATAAAAAAGTTATAATTGAAGCAATATTTTCTTCGACAAATTTTAAACAACCTACTTTCTGATTTTTCTCTCTTAAATAACAAAGCACAAGGACAACCATGACGTCACAAGAAAGGGAGAGTGTTATTTCTATAGATCTCTAAAATCCCATTTTTAATCTATAGAATATTTAAACAAAGAAAAAAATTATTGCATCATACTAAATCAAATACGTTTAATCAAATAAAATTAAAAAATTAATATATGTAATTTTTGGCTGAACTACTCCTTTAAGGAATTTGGGAGCACAAACTTGTTAACCGGTATCAAACTCGTCCTGCAGATGTTGCTGGATAGAAAAATGAAGTTATAAGATTCATCTGCAAGTAAATATTAAAATGTTGAGTGAATCAAAATAAAATCAGCGAAAACTGAAGAAGTAATTTGCTTTATCAATGAAATGTGAATTTCGATAAAAACAATATTTTGTAAAACGTTTTTGGAACATATATATATCATTACGAGTATATATGAAACTAATACATCGTAAATAGAAGCACTAACCTGGTATCCTGATGTATATTTCTGATGTACAACGATGTAACAGTTTTACCACGACGTGACATCTTTACCTCGTGCCAGTACTACAAGTGCAAAAGCAGCAAAAACCAAGGAAAGAAAGGAAATTAATAATCTTGATTTAATACGTAACAACGATTCCCTATGTAATTTTTGATATTAGCTGTCGTCAACAGGTAACTTTCTGAAACAAAAAAGATCAAATTTTGCAAATACATTCCTTCTAATCAATTTGGAGAAAGTTTAAAGTCGGGAAATAGTTGAGAATTGAGCATTAAGACAAAAAAAAGACCAAGATAAAAAAGTGCTATTGGAAGAAATGGGTCATGCAACTACGTATAAATTGAGAAAACTTACTGCGCATGCTATTTTCTTAGTTCTCTTCGATACCGTATGTTTCCTCCTCTCTCCTCCGTTATAATTACATATTATATGCGTCTCTCCCCCCAGGTTGACTAACGACTGCTCTCTTCTAAAACAAAGTTTCTGTGGTGCAGTTAGAATATCATACACACACACCAACACAGCGTTGACTTTCCGAAAGGTTTACTCGACTAACCGCCGATTTCCGAACACCGTCATTGAATCAGATTTGTTTCACGCGCCATATGTCATATATGACATACCACCATATGGTATGACAACCGTTTGAATTTGGGAGTATTTGAGTATTTGAAAAATCTAACCACCGCTTGGAGCCACTACGGAAAGAAATATCCATTATATCTAGGAAGCACAAGCGTACGCGAATCAGCAACAGCTTCCTTATACTTCCTTATAGCTTTATACTTTTATTTTGCACTTAAAATATCTTCAATTTCAACATAGATTCAAAAACCAAAGATTTTGAGAACTTAATTTTTGACCCAGTTAACTTTTCTGATGCGTTGCATTGTGGAGAAAATGACCCAGACGAAAATTTCTTTGATGAACTGAAAATCTCGTATTTCAATACGCCCTATTTATATGATGACGAAGTGAAAACTTATCTCAGTGAAACTTATGAAAAGGAGAGTCTTTCTATCCTGCACCTAAATATTAGAAGTTTAAACAGTAATTTTGAGAACTTTCGACACCTCTTAGGACAGCTTTATACAGCCGCCATAATCGCCGCGTCGAATTAAACTCTTTATTAAATGCGATGAAAATTCGACTGTATAAAGTGAAAAAATAATTAAGTGCGACATAATGAATTAAGTTCAGCAGAGTTTGTCGAATAAAACGGCAATCTTCGACATAAATTCGGCATCACTTTATACGGCCGCATAATCATTGAATTTAATAACAGCTTTATTAAACTTCGTGAAAAAAGTGCACGAAAGTAGTGACAGCGTGTAAGAAACACACGATGATAAATTCATTCGACACTTATGCGGCTGTCTAAAGCCACATCGAATTTGATATGCGGCAATAAAACCTGTATAAAGTGACAGTCGCATTTTTGTCGAATTTTACCCGAATAAAAGTAATTTAATTCGACACGGCGATTATGCGGCTGTATAAAGCTGTCCTTAGAAACGTGCAATTATTCTTTTAATATTATTTGTTTAAGTGAAACGTGGTGTAGTGATAGCGAATTTCGCAATAACTCAACTTACCAGCTTAAAAATTATCACGCTATACATTTTCAAAGACAAAACAATAAAAGGGGAGAAGAGATTATTTAAGCTTGTTTTCCACCAGTGAGATATGTGCTTATCGCGTAATTTTTTACGAGATGGCTCAGTGAGATAGTTGGTGGAAATTAACGCGATAAAGTTTTGCTTTTCATCTCACAATTTTTGTGAGATAGGAGCTGCGAAAAAAATCAAAAAGTTTTGATATTTTATCGCAGCTCCTATCTCACAAAATTGATATTTCAAAGAAATACCGAAGGTCCCTTTAAACGAATTGAATAGAACCTATTGTTTGTTTCCTGTCTTTAAATGTGAGCAGAATTTTTACACGTGTTTCGTTCTGTTGTGAAAGTCTGAATGCGTGTAGGAGCAGTTGGTTAAGAAGAAGTAGAAATAAAACATGGGCCGAATAAATAATTCCGATCACACAAAAGTCTCAGTGAAGTTATGAAAAAATTCAGTTGTCTTCACGACAAATGAGATCAAACATACCGAGAAAAAGATCGCGTGGCAAACTGTTGGAAGCAGAACTTGGATATGAAGAAGGTGAATATTTTTGAAAGCTGTTATGAAAGTTCTTTTTATCCAGTATAAAAAGAATCAATCTTATAAAAATTGGGTAATCATTTTCAAAATACTGGATATATATATTTCCAAGCTTGCCATCTATGCTGATGATTCAACCATCTATTCCTGTACTCCAAAATCAGATTTGTTCAGCCAGGTAGAAATGGCAGGCGAAATTGAGTTTGATCTGCAATCTATAGTTGAGTGGGGAGAGAAATGGCTGGTCACATTCAATTCCACAAAAACGAAACTTCTATCTGTAAATCATACTAAAGATCCCTTTTTACCGTCAATTTCCATGAATGGCACCCAGTTGGAAGAAAACAACTCCTTTCGTCTCCTCGGCATCACTTTTTCACAGGACTTCTCCTGGCGCTCCTACATTGAGGCAATCGCTAAGTCAGCCTCGATGAAGGTGGGCGCCCTTCTTCGTGCAAGAGCATACCTCAGCCCTGATGCCATTCTTTACCTCTATAAATCTACTATTCGACCTTGTATTGAGTATTGTTGCCATATCTGGGGTGGTGCACCCTCTGATTCTCTAAATCTTTTAGACCGTATCCAGAAAAGAATCTGTAATGCTGTAGGTGATGAACTTGCAAGTAAACTTGACACACTCTCCCATCGCAGATCTGTGGCATCTCTTTGCCTCTTTTATAAATACTTTTACGGAAAATGTTCAACTGAGCTCTCTTCTCTCATCCCTGCATTAAAGACTTTCAAGCGAAACACAAGATATTCATCTAATTGCCATGATCACACTGTCAGCATCCCAAAATCATCAAAGAATTTTTACCAACAAAGTTTCATTCCTCGCTCCTCCACTCTCTGGAATTCTTTACCCCAGTCTGTTTTTCCTTCTCATTATAATCTTCAACACTTTAAATGTAATGTCCATCGTCACCTTTCCTCCTTGTACCTCAATACACATTAGTGGTTTTAAACCTTGTATTGAGCGACTAATTAAAAAAAAAAAAAAAAAAAAAACAACAAAAACTGGATATAAGAATTTGGTTTGGAAATCGTGATCTGACTCTTTCCACATTTACGCGACAACTACTGAAAACTCACTTGAATTAAATTCCATCTCTACGATGGCTCCGAGGGGTCACGTTTTGTTCTTGCTTTTTTTCACTTCCCGCAAACATTTTTTTCTTCTCGATGTTAATTTCACTTCTCGGAAATATTTTCACTTCTCGCAAATGTTTTCACTTCTCGCAAGTTTTTTCGCTTTTTGGAAATTTTTTCACTTCTCAGAAATTTTTTCACTTCTCGGAATAATTTGTACTGTTGCGATGAGATGTTTTCACTTCGAGGGGATAAGATGGCGGATGAGTTGCATGCTGGTGGAAGTTCATGAATCGGTGTTAACTTTTAAGGCAGTCTCCACTTAAATTTAGTGAACCTTTACTCAAAATCTATTCATATTGTACTGTATTCATAATTTCTTTTTAATAAATGATAAACAAAGGTAATTTCACGAGTTTATGCTCCATAAAAGGCTTCAGGCAAGTGCGATGATAGTGATTAATTCATTTGGTTGAAGTAAAGCTATTCATAATCTATGTACAATCATATAAAAATATTCAATAATATATAGGGCAGTGTCTAACACTGATGTGGACCTACTGTGTTGAAACAAACAAAAAAGTAAAAACACTCCAAGTAAAATAGTAAAAGATTTAGAAGCGAGAAGTTAAAAATTCAGCAGAGTTTGAATTTTGAGAGGGAAGCATGAACTGGGTAGCTAAGGAAAACATAAATATCTCCTTTAAAAATTGAAGTAATTAATGATTCTTTCGGTAGGTCAAGGTGCACTGGTCATTACTCTCTCTTAGGAAGGTGAGGTCATGATATAACATGGTAATGTTAGACTCATGGTCCTAGCCAAAGTGTCTTTTTAAGCCACATCTGAGTATCAGGATTATCTGTGGTTGTAAATGTTACTATCTTATTTTTTCAGAATTTAGAAGTTGTGACAACGACTTGAGAAAAACCATTTAGAACATTTATGTCAATCATAGAATAATTAAATGGAGACGGTTGTACATATCAAAACAGTATTTTTCTAAACTATACATTTCCAAAGTTAAGCATGCTTGTTTATATTGGGGCAGGGTAGCACAAATTTTTATGAATTACAGGAAAGGTGTACTGAAGTTTGGTTTTGGTTGTTTTGGTTGTTTTGGTTTTATATAAACAATTCTCAATTATCTTTAGGGACATGGATAATATTTTGAGGAAACAAATTCGAGAAGAAATTGAAACTTACATAAACAACAACTCTGTATCAAATATTCAACAACAGAGTTCAAGCTCTAGTTCTTGTGTTAACAGCAGCTCAGCAACAGATATTCAACAACAAAGTTCAAAACCAATTACAAAGTCAGAGCGGAGACTTTCGAATTTGCAGGGAGGAGGTTCCCCGTGGGATAAACGTTCACGAAGCAGCATGGCAGTCCTTTTCGCGTGGAATTACTTTCGCGAAAATGATAAAAAAACGCGAAACTTTCTTCCCGCGAAACTTTCTCCCCGTAAAGTAAAGGTCGTTGCAAAATATTATATTAGGAATGGTGGTGCGCTACATATAAAAGTCTATTTGAAAAGTTATTTTGACAAAAAGCTACACATTTGAGATACAGAGAAAAATAAGGGGACGTGAGAGTGATTTATGAAAAATCCGCGATCTTTTCGAGTAGATATATATAAATATTTAGAGCTTCCTCTGGTGTTGTAGGCTCATCCAAGTGATCTTGTTCCATCAAATGTTTAGCAAACTCTTCAAATTCCGTGGAGAAGTCTCGCGTATTATGTTCAGCAATTCGCCGGAATTCCTCAAACTCACCCTCATTCATTGTTGGATATGGTTTCTTCTTTGATATAGATGTGGAAGAAAATACATGGTATTAGGGCGGCCACTTGGTCCTCTATTGCGCAATATCGTACACAATCTAAGTTGACAGGATCTGAAGTATTTAGAAGATTTAAATCCGTTGCATCTTGTAAAAATCGCCTCCACCAACCTATCCTATCACGTTGAAGTAAAGCCCAGTACGATTCGATACTCTGATTTTGTGGTGATGTGGTAATACTGAAAGAGCTTGCGATAGTTGTGTCGTCATCTTGAGAAAGTGAACGTAAATAAACATGAATGAGCTCAATAAGTGAATGCTCAGTACCATCGTCGGCCTTGATAAGGAGAGGTATTCCACCTAATTGGGATGCAGCTTTTAAATAATAACTAGCTACAACTTCTGGAGCCTTGTTGGTTGACGAGACTTCTAGCCATATTAGTCTCCTAGAAAATCCGTCAATGCAACCATGGATGCTAAATCCAAATGGTTTCAGCTTATCGTAGCCATCTATATGCCAAACGAAATTTGTGCCAGGTGCAAAGTACATTCGTCGGTGAAGCCTTCTTTTTCTGCGATCCTCTACTCCTTCAGGATCTAAAGCCTTTAAAATTCTGCGAACATCTTCACGTCTACAAATCAGTCCTTGTGTTAGTAAAGATTTGTGCATTTTGCGATATCCAAACAAACGACCACTGTTAGTGAGCTCTTTTCTAACCGCATTTGTTATCTCTTCTTCTGAGCTGCGTTGATTAACTGTTGAGGGTTTTCGCAATCCTTCCTTTCTAAAGTGTCTTTTCAGTGTAGATAAGCTCATCGCATATCCATGATGTACTTTTAAAAACTCAATGATTTCTTAGTAAGTCAAACCTTCCAGAAAGTAGTTTTTGATTGCCTCTTGGACTACAGAGGGCATCTCAGCCATCTTGTTTTGATCTTAGAGTCAAAAGTAAGTCAAAATGTAAGAACCGTTAAGAAAAAAGTGAGAAGTGAAAAAAAAGACGAAGTAAAAACAAAAAAGGAAGAAAGAAGAACAAAAAACTGTGAGAAGTTAAAAAATTGGAGATTCAAAAACTATTCGTCAGAAGTAAAAAATAAATCGAGATTTAAAAAAAATTTTTGTGAGAAGTAAAAAAAACCTCGAGATTTAAAAAATGTTTTGTGAGAAGTAAAAAAAAACTCGAGATTTAAAAAATTTTTTGTGAGAAGTCAAAAAAAATCTCGAGATTCAAAAATTATTCGTGAGAAGTGAAAAAAAATGTTTGTGAAAGGTTGACCCCTCGGAGCCATCGTACATCTCACTGAGCCATCTCGTAAAAAATTGGAGATATCTCACTGGTGGAAAACAAGCTTTAAAGCTGAGTGTCCACCAAAGCTTCACCAAAGCGCCTATGATAAACGCAAATAATTAGATATAAAATTTATCGCCGGCGCCAGAATGTCTGGCGCAAAAACTAAACGCAAACGTGTCCATTGAATTTTATTAAAATGTTTTGAAACGATCAAGTATAGAGAAACATAGCAGCAGAAATGAATTGTGAAGAGGAAGATGTACTTGATATTTTGCTAGTAACATTGCCACGAAACAGACGTCGTCGAAGAACAAATGCTTATAACCAAAATTTTGGCGTTAAAGATTTGCGCACGCCTAATTTTTTTTGCGTTAGTTATTTGCGTTAAGGTGTCCATCTACGCGCGAATCTTTTTTTTTTTTGCGTTGATCATTTGTGTTAATGCTTTAGCGCGTTGGTGGACACTAGGCTTAAATACATCAGATGCCGACAAAGAATTCCTTTCGATTGAACTTATTCAGAAAAAAAGCAAAAATTACGTCATAACATGTTGTTACAAACCGCCAAATGGGAATACGAACCTCTTTAGTGAGTACATGTAAACATTACAACAGATAGGAAGCGAAAAGAAACATTTTTTTATATCTGGTGATTTTAATTTAAATTGCTTAAAATATAGCGAAGATATAGACGTGAAGGATTTTTATGACAACGTGCACAAAAATTCCGCTATACCTCTAATATGCAAACCTACCAGAATTTCAACTAAATGTACAACTTTAATTGATAATATACTAACCAACGATTACTTAAACTCTTCATTATAAAAAGGAATTATTAAAGCAGATATTTCAGATCACTTTCCAGTATTCGCCACAATCAGTACTGACTACTCAGCAGCTACTAGAAATAAAAAGATTGCAATAACCAAAGGAAATTTTTCCTTCTTAAATAAGGAAAACTTCAAAAGTGAACTGTTTTTAATTGACTGGTCATTTTTAGAAAATATTGATGATGTCAATGATAGGTATGAGAGCTTTGCTAAAACATTCTTTGATTTATATAACTCATTCTATCTTCCCAGTCGAGAGAAAACTATTTAAAATAAAAGATTTAGAAACACCATGGATAACAAAAGGTCTTAAAAAATCCTCAAAGAAGAAACAACGTCTTTATATACAATTCTTAAAAAAGAAAACTAGTATTTCAGAAGCAGCATACAAGAATTACAAAAACTTATTTGAAAAAATTAAGAAAACTGCCAAGCGAAACTACTGCTCATCGATGTTAAAAAAATATCACCACAACTCAAAAAAGACATGGGAAGTCATGAAAGAAATTGTTGGCAAGAAGAAAATGAAAAATAATAGCTTTCCTAAATTTCTTAATACTGTGAATGGTCCAGAGTTTAATACTCATGTCATGGCAACAATATTTAATAACTATTATGCGGAGATTGGTCCAAACCTTGCCGCCAAAATTCCGACTGTTAAAAAATCATTCAACGATTATCTGGATAAACATGAGCATCTTATTGAAGATAAAAGGCTTTCTTTTGAAGAATTTGAAACTGCATTTAAAGAAATTAAAAGGAACAAAGCCACAGGGGTAGATGGTATAAATTGTAATCTTCTCATGGACCTTTACAATGAGCTGAAAACTCCTCTCTTCTATGTATTCAGTCAGTCAGTCAATTAAAAAAGGGGTTTTCCCAGACCCAGTGGGCACAAGGACGTCCAAATGACGTCCAAATGACGTCTTTTTAGGACCTTAGGACGTCCACTTTGGACGACCAGAGGACGTCCAAAAGACGTACCAAATGAAACGCTTTTCGTCCACGTCTGCAGAGGACGTCGTTTTTTCCACAAAATTGACCGTCCAGAGGACGTCGATTGGGATAAGAAAAAGCTCTTCGCAGGATAGGGATTGAATAGAGAATTGAAAAAAGCATGTCCTTTCCATGTTTTTAAATTGTATTTACAGATTATAATTTAATTATGAATCGTAAAAATTTACATTGTTTTCCGCGCTCGTGTTCATCATCTTCTAGATGTGCGTTTTACTTTTCTCCCTTTTCAAAAGGTCACTAATTAACGTGTCGATTTTGTTCTTGTGATGTCATTCAGTCAATGCGCCTGGAATACAAAAGTATGATTCAGTTATAATACACGCTTATGTCAATCATAAACCCAGTGGGCACAAGGACGTCCAAATGACGTCTTTTTAGGACCTTAGGCCGTTTTTATTAAAAGAAATTAATGATTTTGGTATCTCATAGATGGCAAAGGTAACAAAGAAACTCAATATATAAATTTAATATACCAGAAAGAGAATTCTGTGAAAAAAATAAACTGTCACTTGTGTCCAAAGTCAGCACAAGCCGGTGTTTCAGAGGCTAGATGAGCTAGTCTTTTTAGTGATGAAATTTGTTCTAAATATATGAAGTGTGATACACAAATAAATAATATAAGGCAAGCAAAATCACTCCTGTTTTAAAGCAGATGTATCATAAATTAGATTCACTGTTCAATATAAACAAAACTTTTGCTGGTGCTGCTGGTATAAAGTAATTATGCTTTCTACTCAAGTAAGTAATAACTAAAGTCTGGTACAGATTGAAGGTGGTATTCAGTAAAAAAGAATAATTACGTCATCTTGATGGTTTCTGTCTTCAACCGTCGAATCATCGTCTTTTACAGGGCTAAGTCTTTTCAAAGATTTCTGCATGGTCTTCTGCACCTAAATTTTAAAATTTAAACATAAGCTATGCTTTTTAGAAATTTGCTTTACGTAATTCATCATACACTTATGACAACTTACCAGATTCCTCCTCGTGGTTGAAATATTTATCATCTGATCAGCTTCGTCTTTTGATCCGATTTCCAGGAGAGTTTCCAACAGCTCATATTTTCGCAAGTCTTCAGATGGAGTTCACCAGTGAGAGAGACAGTAAGCTACTGGCTTTGGACCTTTAAGAGAGTAGATTTTTGTTACATGTGGTTAATGCTTACTTCAATATTAAAGCGTGTGTACAGATGTGTTGCCCAGAATCATATTGGTTATTAATTAAAATATTTATGATATGCTTTTACTGAGGTGTAAAGTTTAAATCTTTTAAAATCTTTTGATGGCACAGTTTGTCATACTCCGTAAACTTTTTGTAGTGCAAAAAGAAAGCAACCAGAGAACTTTTGCTTACAGCACAGAATATTGACTTACATTATATGGTGTATGTTGTAATAGTTATTGGCACTTCGTCTATCAGTTCGCCTATCCAATGTTTTCTTCTGATGTAACGGTAGAATCTTCATGGTAGAATCTTGATCTTGATGGAATTTTTTATATCGAACGTCAAAACTAGACGGGGGTGTATTTACAAAGCTATTTCACTCATCAGAATAGTTTTCATTAGATATTGAATTTAATTGAAAAAATTTCAAATAAACAAAATAGGTAAAATTTGTGCATGATAAAACACGATATTTATCACGTTTAAAACCAAGTTATATGACCAGATTTAGTATTCTGACCCCCGTATTTTATTTTAGTTTTCGCACAATACGTGGAACGTTCGCACGGACATTCTACATAATCAAACTGAACCAACGAAAACTGAACTCTGTCTATCTTGAACTCGCAAGAGACCAGCAAATTTGTTCAAGTTAGAGAAAGTTCGAGATAAAGAATTAAAAAATAGATTAGATTGTAGTTTACTAAACTACACTCTATCCCGAAATTCTCTCTGTCTCGAACGAAAATTTCGATATTAGAGTCAACTGTACACGATGATGTTTGTGTAGCAAGTGATTTGAGTACAACTGCCGATCCAGTTTTAAAATTAAATTTTAACTTTTAGATTAAAAATAGAAGACAAACTCAGACGTCGAATGGACGTCTATTGATGACCTTGGACTAAAATAGACGTCCATTGGACGTCTTCAAGCGTACGTGGACGTTAGGACGAAATTAGTACGTCCGCTGGACGTCCGCTGGACGACCTGTGCCCACTGGGGATGACTTGAAAATTGCAAAAGGAATACCTGCCTTCAAAAACAGGAAACATAGCCGAAGTAGGAAACTATAGACCCATTTCCGTGTTATCAGTTATATCTAAAATCCTTGAACGCATAATGTATAATAGACTGTATAACCTTATAGATAAACATAAATTACTTCATAAAAGACAATTTGGATTTCAAAAAAATACTTCGACAGAACACGCAATTCTTCAATTACCGTAATGCTTCGATTAAACGCCCGGGGCGTTTATTACGTTTTTGTAGAACTCTTCTTTTCTTTTTTTCCTTTATACATCAATGAAAAATACATATATCAAATAGATTGAATGTCAATATCATCGTCAGCATCATCTTCCTCGATGATATTGAATGCTGAGGCAGCAGCGATTAAATCCTCATCCACAATATCAAAAGGAATTTCATGTAAACTCCCGTCATTTAGATTTTCCATCTGTGCTTGAAGTAAAGCTCTCCCACCTTCGCATTTTTTCCCTTCCTTAAAGCACGAAATCAAATCATACTGTTAATGATAAACCACATGCTTTCATTGACTTTGCCACCGTTTTCTGCAGGTATGGCCTGCCAAGATTTAATAACCCAATCAACGATGAACCTCCTTGGTACCGGTTTCATCAAAGCTGTAATAACTGGCAAACGTCAACGGGAAGCCGGACTTGTCGTTCCAGCAAAACTAGTTTTCACGTCGAAAAATAAGCGCTATTCAGAAGTTTTAGAAATGGAACTATTGAAAAGAAAGACAAAGTTTCCCACTGTAACTCTAAAATTTAAAAAGAAAGGTGTCTTTCGCCAATTTCCTTATTTTTATACGAAAAAAATACTGCGAAACTGAAACAATGCAATGTAGTAACTTGTTTTTACATTTACATGTTTATTCGAGGGGGGGCGTTTATTAAAAAAAAACTTGAAAAAAAGGGGGCGTTTATTCGAGGGGGCGTTTAAAAGAAGGGGGGCTTTTAATCGATGCATTACGGTAGTTACTGACATCACACAAGGGTTCTCCAAAGGCAAATACACGCTTGGTGTATTTATTGATCTCTCAAAAGCTTTTGATACTGTCAATCACGAGATTTTGTTAAAAAAATTAGAACTTTATGGAGTCTCAGGAACGACATATAAATGGCTTAAAAGTTATCTAAAAAACATAAAACAATATATTAGTTATGACAGAGGAAAGCTATCTCAAGCACTACTGATTAAATGCGGGGTGCCTCAAGGATCAATTTTGGGACCTTTGCTGTTCCTTCTATATGTTAATGATTTACACAAAGCTTCGTCCGAAATTTTCCATGTCATGTTTGCCGATGATACAAATCTCTTTAAATCTGGTAAAGACCTAAATACACTGTTCTCAGATATGAATAAAGAACTCAACCAAGTTTCAATATGGTTTAAAGCAAATAAACTATCACTTAACACTTCTAAAACCAAGTTTTCTATATTCCATACATTATATCCATACATTGTATCAAAAACGGAAATTTCCGATTATAATTCCAAAACTAGAAATCGATGGAGTCGATATTAAACGTGACACGGTAACAAAATTCCTTGGAATACAGATAGATGAAAACTTGACTTGGAAAAACCAAATAGAGTCCGTCATATCAAAAATTTCAAAAAATATTGGTATTCTCTATAAATCTAGAGCGATATTAACGAAGAAGCAAATGACTGAATTGTATTTTTCATTCATACATAGTCACTTGACATATGGTAATATAGTATGGGCTAGCACACACAGAACTAAATTACTAAAACTGTACAGGAAACAAAAGCATGCCATCCGAGTAATAAATAACAAGGATAAATTTACACATTCAAAACCACTGTTCAACGAAATGAATATCTTGAATGTTTTTGAGATAAATTTGTTTCAAGTACTATTATTCACATTCAAATGTGAGCTTGGTGTAGCACCTGTAATATTTCACGATATTTACACAATAAAACCTTCCGGGAAATATACGACAAGAACAAATATGTTATATTAGAGCCAAAAGTTAAAAACAAATCTCAAGAATTCAGTATTCGCCATCGCTCACCACATATTTGGAATAAAATGTATACGCATTTTAACATAACAGAATTACGAAAACATTACTATCCCTGTCTTAACTTAAGACAATCCTTAAAAACCTCGAAAATGTTTCTGATTATTTCTAATAAAAAAAAAAAAAAACAAACAAAAAAAACAAACAAGAACAAAACAAAAAACAATCAAGCAAGATGAACTTGATATTCTGAAGTCTGTACTTTGATAACATAGCAAATAAGGAGCAGACGGTTCTCGGTGATAAGACCAACAAAGGTCTTCTACGAGTTCTTTGAACTCTGTAGTATTTTCACATTATTCTCTTACGACTATTTGTCACGGAAAATAATTGTATCTTAGAGTTGAAAATATATGTATCTTATCTTATCTTATCTTCTTATGAGCTCATCAATACTTTGTTGGGGAATGTGTCATTCAATGGTGGTAAAATTAGACAATTCTTACAAATTTGATGCTTGTAGAAGCACTCCTGGAATAAAATATTCCATCAAAATCGCGATTTTTAAACGGTGCTGTATTTCCAAGGAACTTCCGTTTTCATTTTAATGCAAACATACTCTTCCCGAGAGGCTTTTATTAATGGGGCTATTACGAAATTGCTGTTTCGTGACGGATGGACAAACGATACTTTAGAGGGCTACCAAAGTTGTTCCATAAGCTTGAGTGGCAAGTAACTTAGTCCCTAAGGAACTTGTGTCTGGATGTACAAAAAAAGTTCCAAAAGATGGACATTCTGGTTTCTATTTTAATTTTATTGATCAAATTGTTGGTCGTGACGGATGGACAGGATAGAAAATCAGGTTTTCAAATTTTTAAATTAGAACAGATTTCTATCTAAAATATGCATATAGCGTTAATAACTTGCTATAATATATCAAACTACAATGATGTGGAACGTAAATACATAAATGTTCACCATAATATATAAACTCTGCTAAGTCTGTGAATGAAAATTGAACAGACTACGAGTGTGACGGATGGACGTGACGGATGGACAGAAAATGTCACTGAAAATTGAACCAAGTATTTTGATAAAACTGATTGTTTACATGAAACTGGCAATAACTCACGCTGAAAAATTGATATATATGAATATTGCAACATATTTCAATTCATCAAAAAAATGGGCTCCAAAAATGTTGTCCATCCGTCACGAAAATCAAAAAATCGGAATTAATCACTTTTTAGAAATTTGTTTTTTATGAATTATTTATTGCTTCCTTCAATAGCTAAAGGCTGACTTAAAGTCACTTTTCTTAATCAAATAAACTAAATCAATTGGCTTATAGCTATTGTTATTGTTATAATAGTCCATCACAGAATTACGATTATTTCTTAATTAAGATGGAACAAAAAAGACTGAAAGTCTCGATCACCTGCTGTTGACATTGCTGAAATATGTAGTGAAAACGCGTGATATAACTTTCAAATACACAATGTGAGTAGTGACGTAAAAGTAGTGAAAATTTTACGAATCGAATAATTGCTAAAGAGAAACATAAAACAGAGTGAAATTTTAACTATTGAATTAGTTTGAGGAACAGTTTCAAAGCTTCCCTGATCTTTTTGCGGTAGAGAGCTTTTGCAATTCTTTGCTTTCTCAACCTTTCTGTATTAGCAGCGGGATTGGCGGTCTTGAGAACAAGGCGCTGTTGTTTTCTGCGCGTATTTTCCCTATCTCGAACCTTTTCTTTATTTTCTCTCGGTAGCGTTTAGCACGTTCAGCTGGAGTTAAAGGCATTTCTAATTCTTATCGAGTTAAATTTGGTAGCCAATACGTAATCAAGTTTCCAGACAAAACGAAGTCTCCAAAAAACAGGAAAAAATTACAGGTCAAACCGGTTTTTTCTTCGCAAAGTACTGAAAAGAATCTCGACCAAATTCGAAAAACCATTCGAATTTTAATGATACCCTTCCATTGTCATGTTAACAATGTTTACAAAGAGCAATGCGGAAGCGAATATCAGCTGATTTCCAGATGAGTTTGCATATGTTGGGACTGAAAACTGACGTTTTATTAAATATATGTTTTTTTCGTGACGGATGGACAAATTAAGATTCAGGAATATTGAAAGAAATTAGCCATCGCGGAACTTAAATCGATAAATATTTCTTGAATGGCATTATTTTGAGATAGTTAAACAGTAAGTGACTTCTTTTTCAACTTTTTATTCAGACATAATGAAACTTTAGTGATTAGTTTCTGTGACGGATGGACAAAATCAACCAATAATTAAAGTTTTCAGGTCAAATTTCAAGTAAAAAATTCTAAAAATATTCTTGAAAATTCATAGTGGTCTCTCTTACGAAATTTCTGCTAAAATTTAACGGTATCAACGGGTATAATTGCTTTATAACGAGTCTTTAAGTTTGTCCATCCGTCACGATTTTTACTATGCAACACTCACATCCACCTAGTTTTTAAAAGATGTGCATTATACCTGACTTGTGTCAAGGGTTACTCCGTAAAATTTAGCTATTAAATATTAGAAATACATACAGAATTTTGATGTATTTCGAATTTTGATTTTTCATTATGCTGTTAACCTATTTTGTAATAGCCCCTAATAATCTGCTCCTCCTTAAAGCGTTGTAAAAAAGAATTATACTTATAGTTATCAGTAGGACTTCTCCGTTTGTTGTTTTCTAACGAATTTTGTTTGAAGTGTCCTTTACATTTGTTTCACAAGTACCGGAATATTTCATTGCAACATGCTCCTAAAACAAGTTATTAAACCTAGAACTTGCATGAACTATTGTTAGTGTGCTAATGTACCACCACCGTCGAAATAAGGGAAATGAGCCTGATTCATGAAAAGATTCGGGAATGGAAATGTCTAATAAAGCAAAAACAACTTCTTTCTTCGAAGAGATGTCAATGGTTGTTGGGGTTACCTGATATATAAAAAACATCATTAAGTTGTATAATTTACATATTAACATTTGAAGAGATCAACTATTGAACTGTCCTCGTCTTCTTCCTACGCCATGATTCTTTCTGCATTCATTGTATATCATTTTGATGACAACTATATGAAACGTTACAATCAGTACGACAACAGCCAGCCAAAACTTCGGTGACAGTTTAAAATGATGCACCTCTAAGTTGGATTGATATAAACTCTTCGCATTTTCTTTAGCCTTCTTCATGTATGGCGTTTTACCTATTAGTTCTAAAGTACTGCGATTTGTCGATATATAGAAAAGAGGAGTTACGGGATCTGTGGTGTGCACTGGGAAATTCAAAGCTGTACCTCCGAGTGTTACAACGCTCTCGCATGGTGTTGAACAACCAAATATTATTGGGTTATGGTTGCCAGAACACTTGACTAGCATGGTTCGTTCCGAGGTCCTTCTGTTGACAGAGATCACAAGATCAACAGTGTCTTGTGAATGAAAATAATCGAGGGAGAGACCGTGAATGGATATATTAGAACGTAAGTTTATGGGATTGAGTGCCAACTGCAAAAGTTGATTTCGATATTGTAACCCAAGAAAACTTAACACCATGGATTCTCTCAGTTGTAATAGATCCGATGAACCAGGCTCATTGATACAATGAGATTCCCTGAAAAGCTTTTTCCAAGTATTTGTTAACTTCTGCAGTCTTTTAATGTCCAAAGGCACGACCCATAACTCAGCAGTGTGGAGAGTCGGCGGTCCATCGAAACAGCTCATTTTTGATAGTGAAGGATACGAGCGGTTGTACACAGCAGATGAATAAATATAATAAATTGTTAAATTTACATGTAAAGCAGAAGGCGAGTCTGGGTCAATATCTGAGCTTATCTGAACACCAACCTGTAATTAAGTAAGAAATCTGGTATTAATGCCTGGTTCACATATGCGACGCAGACGCAAGAGTAGTGTGCACTAGATCGACGCAGCGACGCAGACGCAAGTATCAAAAAGTTTTGATCCATCACACAACAACAAAAAGAAAGAAAACACTCTTGCGTCGCACTATAGATGTGAACAGCTTGCGTTTGCACTTGCGTCGATGTCATATTTTTGACAAGTGCGCATGCGTGCGTCGCTTGCGTTTGCGTTGCAGATGTGAACCAGGCATAAGCGTTTGGAACCTTTCGAAGAGCAAAACTCAATATCATTTTCAGAATAGATCTTTAGAAAACCTATATGCAATACTGCAGTAGACTTCTTGGCTAATAATAATTTGATTGCAGCAAAATTGGCATTGAAATTTTTACAGGACTCATCATTAATATTACCTTCCAAAGATCATTCCAAGCCTCTACGTGTTGCTTGTATAATGTTGCTGATAACAAATTGGATACATCCAATAATCTGTCAACAACATTTTGCATGATGTTGTCATTATGCTTGGACAAAATAACGGCAGCTTTTCTGTGACGCTTTTCTTTTTCTTTATCAATAATTTCAAAGCCGACGGTCGAGATCACGTATACTCGATTTTGACCCTTTTGAGGTACTCGCATTGTTGGTTGGAAGTCGGATGAACATACGGTTACTTTCACTTGCTGTCTTGGGTTCGTTGGATGGTCAACAGTACCTTGGGTTATTGTATAATGTGTATTTCCACTTTTTGTTTGTGATTCCATTTTAGAAGAATGAAAGTTGCTGCTTCGGTCGAAATTTTGAGTGAATCTCAGTGTAACTGGCAGTAACCCTTGGTTACTTACAGTAATTTCATGAGAAAATATGTCTGCATGTAGACGGTGTACGTAGAAGAGTTCCTCGACAAGTATGCAGCTTTTGTTCTAAACCAAAAAATTACGAGTAAGGGCACTGGAATCAAATAACATTTCACACAAATGAAAAACAGCTTTTAGCGAATTCAAGACTTAAGAGCTAAAGTCAACTGGTTTAAAATACATTCAATAAGATGAATTTACCACAAGAAAACTCGTCAACATAACTATGGAGCCATCTTTTATACTGAGAATGATGGCAGTTTGCTTCTCTGATGATGACTCAACAAGGTTAAATGATAAAGTAGGAATCGTTAAAACATCTGTTGGCTCGTGATTTAGAAACAAATAAAAGCGGTTTTTTCTCTTGCTAACTGAAATTCCAATATTACCATTACCTAAGAATAAACAAGGGTAGTCCTAAAAAATTGAGGACTTTTTTATGCAAATTAAAAGCATTTATTGTACTTGCATAAACTGAATTTCTTTGGTAAGGAAAGGCCATATTCACAGAGAGTAGTGCAAGACACTGACAAACATTTCTTGATGGATTCAATATTTTTTGTCACGCTTTTCCTCAAGGTATTCTACCATTACAATGTGTACCGCTTATACTAGCATCCCAGAAAAATCAGAACATAGAAGGGTCATAATTAGATAAGCAAGGGAGGAATAACTAAACTTGCCTGCAAATGGAAAAAACTGATTCTCTTTAGTAGATTCAGGTATAATTTTGAATACAACATCACTATTTTCCATTAATTTATTCCATTTTTGCAAATTTGCATCTAAACAAGTCCTCGTTCTTGTCCTTTGTTGAACATGACTAGAATGGAAGTGCCTGTGGGCAGGCAGCAAATAAGATGATGCTAGGTACAAGAAGAAAAAACCAATTATAACAAAAAGAACCACTGTCTTTCGACTTCTTATATTTCTTAATGCACTGCTTACAACGGTATGTGCACGTTTGACCCAGCTAAATGTACTGAAAAGAGTAAATCTTTGCATTGTTGATCGATTGTGTAGTTATATATTTTCATTGAAATGAACATTGCACTCCATATTTATTGTTGCTCCTATAAGAAATATTGTAATTATTGATATTTCAGCATAAAAATAACAATGGACTGTCAATAGGGGGTGTATAGCTCACTTGGTAAGGCTTGTAATACAAAGGTGATAGTTGGTTGTGGTTCAAATCCGGCACTTCAGAATACTAATGCGATATGAAAATATAGAATAATGTATGCAGTGAAAAGGTATATAATGAAATATACATGTACATCACATGACATAATGAACAAGTCCCTAAAATTACATAAATAAAACCACAATCACCTTCAGTCTACTATGTGCAAGTTCTCATTCCTGGTGGAGGCCCACATCAGTGGATTACACTTCCAGTTCCCTCTGGCCTCGTAAAATAAATTAAAAAAAAATTTTGATTTTTGAAAGGTGCTCACTATTGGAGAGTTGGAGGAGTCATATAAAGTGTGGAGATTGACCAACTCAACTTTACGTTAGTGATAATACTCGTTGTGATTTGAAATCACAATTGATAGTTATAGTTCCAAAATCTCCTTAAAATGATACTATATAATACTACTTACTGCCTTGTTGAAATCAAGTACAAACTAATAGAAGGAAGGGTTAAAAGATTCAATCAAAAGAATCTTCTTAGAAGATTCACCATGAAAGCCTTTTAACAAAACATGTGAAAATAATGTTAAAATATGTGCAGCCCTCTGAATTTAATTTATGGCAAAATATAGCAATTTCAGGTCGGCTTTTGGGATTTTGGGCCGGTTTAAGGTCGGCTTTTGCTGAGTGCTGACCTTAACTCTGTAAGGACTGTATGTGCTTTCCCTAAAAATTTCATAATACACCAGCAAGTCAAGTGACATCCCAACCAGAAGAATCACAAGCACCTTCAAATTTAATGGGTGACCTAAATGTTTATATACATGGCTTGTGCTGTTATTAAATTATTTATCCTTTGGTATAGCATAATAGATTATTATCTCTTCTCTGAAAGTGCTCAACAGTCAGGAGCAATATTAATTATAAAAGGATGAAAAGAAGAAATCTGACGTCGTACAAAACCATTACATTGCTCAAATTTTTATAGTTTTTTTAGTTAAGTGATGAATCCGTGAAGGAAGAAACTTAAACTGAGAATCAGACATACTTAAAAACATCAAAATTTAAAATATAATATCTAACCAATATGTAATATTTATTTTATATAATCACATATTACAGATATTACAGATCCTAATTGCTGTGTATCAAGCTGATTACGGATAAAAGAGTAATCAATACATAATATGGTTAAAATAATTAAAAAAACCCCAAAAAACAAAAAACAAAAAACAATAAAAAAAAACCCAAAAAGAAACAGGCACATCAGATCTAACTAGTAATACATGTAATCTTGATACTTAATGGCTTTTCCTGAGTTATTCTTTGTAAAAAATATTTTCTTCATGGCATCAGATTTCTTTAATGCACATTTAAATGTCATATATACGACTTTTTCTCTCGGATCTCAGTAGGAATATTGTTCCAAATATGTGCAGCCCTGTATCTAAAGGATCGTTTGTAGTCAACATTCTGTGTGACTTTTGGAGAGGAAGATTTTGTAATTAGATTTATTAATAATGGACGAGGCAAGATCATTGTAGATTTTGTAGGTTTTGCACGCAATTGCTTCTTTTATAATACTCTACAATGGGGCTCCAATCTGCTTGCTGGAGAACATGATGGTCTGGAGTAGGCTTTTAACATGATGTATGAATCGTGCAGCATGAATGTGTATCTTCTCAACATTGGCCATGGTAGTCGGAGAACAGTTACCCCAGACACAAATTCCATAATACAGATGGTAAGATGCCCTGATGATAGATGATGGATAACGTTGACTTAGTCATGCTCCTCATCTGGAACAACTTCTTCACTTTAGAGCATAACTTCTGCATACATTCTGAGCATGAATCTCCCAAGATAGCTTATCATCAATATTGTTATACCTCAGCATTTCGAAAATTGTACCATTGATATATTCTTCCAATTGATCTCAATTTTCGACAATGGCCCAATAACTCTATGCTTGTAAATGACAATAAATCTCGCATTTGTCAGGATTAATTGAGTTAAGAGTTACGTGTAGCATATGCCTGAAGTTTATTGGCATTTTCTTGAATATCATTTAGTACCTCTTCTACGGAATCACCACAAGAATGGACAGTTGAGTCGTCAGCAAACTGATCTTCGTCACACTTTAGGTTCTCAGGCATATCGTTAACATTCATCGGAAAACTAGGGGGACCAATTAGTGATCCTTGTGGGACACTATATTCCACGTTTGCATCCCTTGAACTGGCTCCATTTACAACAGTGTATTGTTTTCTATTAGAAAGATAGCTTTGAAAGTATTCCAAAAAGTTTCCTGATATCCCACATGCACCAAGCTTTTTTAGTAGTGTTTGGTGACAAACACTGTCAAATGCTTTTCGGAAATCAACGAATATAAAACTCTAACCACTTGACCAGCATCAACATCTTGCCACCATTTCTCTGTCATGTGCAGTAGGGCGTCTTCTGTGGATCTCAAAGGCCTAAGTCCCCATTGATGCTCACTCTGAAGGTTTTAATCGAGGATATAATTTTTTAATTGTGCACAAATAAGATATGTTCAATGATTTTACTTGGGATTGAGAGTAGAGATATCACTTTGTAGTTGAAACAGCTAGTTTTACTCCCCCTTTTTATAAATTGCAGCGACTCTAGCAGTCTTCCAGACTGCACTGTGCAACTCTTTGTAAGCTTCGGATTGAGATTTCCTCATGCAATGGCAAAGGTGCCTTCCCAAATGAAAAAACAAGAAGAAAATGTCATAATTTTAGATTTGATTAGATTTAATTTAGTGATGTAACACTTTTCTTAAGGGAAAACATTATTTAACTTGTGTTATACACCATTTTGTCATTTCTTGACCCAATGAACAAACTAAAAGAATTAAAACAAACAAAAAAAAAACAAGAAAAAAAAACTGGATTTACCACGAACGGGTGAAAAATTTTGGGTGGAATAATTTTTGCAACCCAATGATTTTACGTGTTTTCGCAATACTTTTGCGAAAGACAAAAATTTGCGAAATCCCGAAAATCTGATTAAAGTATTTGATAGCAAATTAGAGGATGTTACACATAGTTATATTAGAGGATTAGAGGATGTTACACATAGTTAACCCCTTAAAGATTTTGACATTTTGTTATTGAATAAATCTGTGCTTGACACACCATTTACACCTGAAGAATTTTTATTTTTCAATGAAAATTTACAACTTCATCACATATATACACGGGTTTTTTTTATAAAAACCAGTAAAATTTCGCGTAGATTAATTTTTGCGACATGATGATTTTACGTGTTTTCGCAATAGAAACTTTCGTGAAAAAGACAAAAATTCGTGAAATCGCAACAATCCGATTAAAGTATTTGATAGCAAATTAGAGGATGTTATACATAGTTATATAACCCCCCTAAAGATTTTGACATTTTGTTATTGAATAAATCTGTGCTTATAACTTCATCACATATATACACGCTTTTTTTTATAAAAACCAGTGAAATCTGACCTGAGGCTGGCTGTTCTTATTTTTTGAGCCTTTTTCAGCCTGAATTGTTCTTATTTTGTTCTTGGCTTTAAGAACACAGTTCCACATTTCAGCCTTATTTTGTTCTTATTTAACTTCCAGTAAATAAAAATGTTTTAAGCAGGCTGCACGTTGCATCGCAATTCCAATAATAATCCCGATAATACTTTTATATAAAAGGAGTCCTGCGTCCAAAATTAATGATAGAGCTCAAAAAGTTGTTTAACAAGTCTCTTTTCAGTATCATAATTATTTATAGTTTTTGAGATATTTTGTTTTTAAATCTTGAAATATCAGAAAATAGCAGGCTTTTATATAATATCCATTTTGCACTGATTTGCCATGTTGCCGCATATTAATATGTGTTTTTATTATGTATTGAATTCGTACTTACTAAACAGAAAATATCAAATATATTATATGCGCGTAAATAATAGGTCAAGAAGGAAGAGGGGGAGAAATATTATCTATCTTAGCTAATAAATGTTTAAGAAGGGGCAGCTTGTTTTGATATAGGGAAAGTTTGGTCTCAGTCCCTTGTGTTGGTGATTTGTTTTAAATTGTTTTTAAAAATCATTTATATACTTCTAGTTTTTAACGATTATGCACAGCTAAGGATACTTCACCGTTTTGAGCCAAACAGTGATATTCCTGTCTTCGACCCGAAATTGCACGGGTTCGGATTTCGGATTAATCACGAAGTTGTGTTCCTTTTTCAATTCTCGTATAAATATATATTTGATACCCCTTGGGGTCTATCTCCCTTCTTGGCGGAGCGAGCGCCATCTTACATAATACATAAATACATTTTTTTTTTTTTTTTAAATAAATAAATAAAAGGGCTTAAAGCTCCTTGATGCGCTTCTGAGTTGACTAGAGAAATGTCAACATCAGAAATGTCTTGCACACGCACAGACCGTGAACCACGTATACAAAGCAGCATAGATCGAAGCAACGAAAAGGAAATTTTCGTACGAACAAAAGTGGTGGCGGCTGATGTTGTTATGCCTCTCTTTTCAGCAATCATTTCGGCGAGCCTCTGGTAAAATTTGCTACATTCTCTCCCCATTCCACCCGTGGCGGAGAACACCAAAGGCGTGAATGTGGCATTTTCCACTTGAAGAACTCTTTCATTGTACTTCTTCTTTTTCTCTTCTTCGTTCTTCCGATAGCACCTTTTGATTTCTGAACAGCCTCTATATCTCTGAGCGTTGAGGTCAAAGACCCGTACATCACAAAATACTCGTTGACCAGGTGTCCAGAACCCAACAGCGCTAACATCCAAACGGGCTTCGCTTCCAGTAGCAGCAATCTTCTCTCTGAAATTCTCCCGATTTAAAGGCAGCAGCATTGGTTCCTTCCTTACATCCACGCAGACTTCCTTGAGGAACAGCGCTGTGATGTCTCGCACTTCATTATGTCTTGTGGAAACAAAGCCACCTTTCTTGCAAGATAGAGCATGAGCCAGATCGTATTTTGGCTCCACAAGCACAAAACGTTGGTAGCCTTGGGAGGACCCAATTGTATCTGATGCGTAGAGCATCCCAAAACTGCTCTTTATTCAGGTCGTACCCCTGATCTTGGAGAGGTAGTGTAGTTAACCAGTTACTGCTGCCGATTTCCCGATTTATTACATTTTGGCGTTTCTGCTCACTGGAGAGTTCATCATACACTTTCTGTAGTTTTTCGTTCATCCGTTTTCTGCGCTGGTCTTTTATTTGCGCTTTCGTTACTTCTTCAAAATCTTCTTGGTCTTTCTTCAGAATTTTGGAGATTAGTTGCTTTGTTATTTTGCATGAGTTTTCAAATTCGAACGGAGCTGTTTCCTTTATTAAATTGATTCCCAGCCCTCCTAATCTTGGAGGTAGAGAAATCAATTCACGTTCCATATCATTGACAATATGTCCTCCTAAAATTGCTGGAAGAAACTTGTGTCTGACAACTTCCTCCAGCTCTTCGACATACTTTTCGAAGCCAGGAATGGTTCTCAAGCAGTATGTAAATTTGTGTTGGTAGCCTGCGACAAAGCAAGAGTAGGCTGCTTGAGGTGCTATCAAAGCTATGTCTGATAGAAGCGTTATATGATCTATCCATTTTCGTACTTCTTGCGTACAATAATCCGCCTTGAACCGATTACTTCCGATAACTGCTCCTAGATGACGCTCACCTTTCGCTGTTAACTGCACGTTGGACCCATCAAAGCAATTCTTGGCTTCCGCGATCTTGTTATGCTTGACGATCAACCATGATTTCTTTGGTTGTGGAAGGTAGCCAAACAAAGGTCCAATTTCGACCAGTTTGTCCCACCATCGTCTAAGTGAAGCAAATTTACCAACAGCAGTGAGATCATCCGCAAATGCTACCATGCTGACGTTTAGTTGATCAAAAGCAATGACGTTGAGCATCATCTCGAGTAGTGGAGTAATACCAATCGCATATATCGCCATTCCCAACGGATCACCTTGCGTAGTACCTTCCATTGATTTCAATTCTTTCCCACCGATGACAAATAGACGCGCAGGGAATCGATATATGTTGTTAACGAATGTCGAGAGGATGGGGCAGATGATCTTTATGTTATGAAGCAAAACATTTCTATTGATGCTGTTGAAGGCATTTGATGCATCCACTAATAAAGCTGCTTCGCACTCCTCACTTTCAAACACTTCACGCATTGCGTGAATCGCTGCTTCGCATCCAGCTTCGTGACCAGCGCACATTTGAACGTCGCTACAGGAAGCCACCACATCTTTCCGTGCAACCTGCATCACTACTTTTCCTGCAATCCGACGTAACACTTCTCCGACTCCGATTGGTCTGAGCCCAGGTTGTTTGTCTAGTGGTACCAACCTTGAAGCCGTGTATGCTTGTAGAGATTCGTCGTCTACGTCGTTCCGGCACTGTATCTTTATAAACTTAGCAAACGCATGCCGGAGATCCCTTCCACTGTCTCCGTATACTTTGGATGCAAGAATCTTGCGCCATCCATCTGCATCCATACCAGAAGGACCGCAGCCTCCCTTCGTATTTTTCGCAGCCTTGAGAATCATCTCGTCATCGATTACGTCATATACCACCGGATTTATAGTTTTCGTTGGGCCTTGCAATGCAATGTCTTCTTGAAAAGATGAACCGTTTGGATGTTTCTGCTGTAACATGTGCAGAGTTTCGTCGTTCAAGGGAAGGATACCCCCAGACATATTGTTCGTGATAACTTTGATAGCATTGTTCACGTTTCCTTTAAGCATATGGTTCTTGAATTGCTGTGATATTGCCGCTATGTCCCTTTTACCCGATGGTTTGGGAAGTCTATTTTGCAATGTTTCAGCTTCGTCTAACAGTGCCAAAAGGTCCCCTCTCTTCCAGGTTGTAAGACGACGCGTGAGGACCTCCACATGATCTTTACTTTTCGATGATTTACCGTAATGCATCGATTAAACGCCCCCCCTTCTTTTAAACGCCCCCTCGAATAGACGCCCCCCATTTTCAGGAGATTTTTAAATAAACGCCCCCCTCTATTAGACGCCCCCCTCGAATAGACGCCCCTCTATAGAGACACACTATGTAAGGCATGTAGAACTACTACATTGCATTGTTTCAGCCTCAATGTTTTCATTTTGTATAAAAATATGGAAATTTGCGATAGACGCCTTTCTTTTTAAATTTTAAACTAACAGTTGGAAACTTTGTCTTTATTGACGATGATCTTGAAGTTTAATTTCGTATATTTTTTATCGATGTTTATATTTAGTTTATATTTACGAAAAAGAAGAGTTCACAAAAATTCAATAGACGCCCCCCTCTTTTAAACGCCCCCCTCGAATAGAAGCCCCCCTAAAAATTCAAAAAATTTAATAAACGCCCCGGGCGTCTAATCGAAGCATTACTATGTGGTTTTTGTAACAATAACGCTGGCATTATATGCATAGCTTTTAATGCTATGTGTTTGAGTGGCGAGTTTTCGTTCCACGATATCAGAAGTCTGGTGATTTCGCGAATATAATTTTTTCCCGATTGGCCGTTGGGAAGCATAAATAAATTTTTCTTCCAGAAGACAACTTTTTCGTAGCAAACGTTTATATCTTGTTCTATTTCGCTTCCTTTTCGCTTGTCCCAATAGAACTTTTCGAGTAAAGGTTGTGATGCTGCTTCTACTTACCGAAGGAGTTATACTTTCACTACCTTCATTTGCTTCGTGCGGGTTTTCTGTGGATACTTCTAGGTTATTTTGAAGCTGAGTTTTGCATTGTCGAAGGTGTTGTAACATACCTCGCATAGTCCGAAAAGACCTGCGACATTTGAAACATTTCGCATCTACGTCAATCGTAGTCATCCTTTGACCATTTTGTTCGGTTTCCGTATTGATCTGGCTTCCTATTCGCTCATTTTTGTCGTCCATTGCTACTTTATATCTCCAAGCAAATTTCTTCAATTTATTGAACGGTTTCCGTCTGATTGAAATGAAACTTTGCTAATGGTTGACTTAGCGCAGTGTGGAGAGCGTATTTGAGCGTCCGCCATCTTTAACCGTCAAATTAAGTTCCTTTTTCAATTTCCGCGCTTTTAAGCCGGATCTCCACTAGACGATAAAGTTCGCGCGAAGCGATTTTTTTCGCGACGAAAAAATCGTCAAGTGGAGATCACTCTTAAAATGAAAAAGAATTTTAATATCAACAGTATTAATATCAACAGTTAGTGTGTCTTCCACATAGTCAGCCATCTTAAACCTAGTTATGTTAAAGTTGGAAATTACTGCAATGCCATTGGTTTAGAATTTGACGATCGTCGTTCGCATTACGAAAAGTTAAAATCATTTCTACTTTAAGTTCTTCAAATTTCATGAAATTTTGCAGATCATGGATTACATTTGATATGGCAGACTCATATCAGAACCCTCCTAATGACTAAAGGGAGATAGTAATTCTCCTATGTAATTGTAGCTTGTAATATCTTTTCAATCATAGAAATACGAAATTTCGTATTTCTATGTTTCAATATATTTTTTTTATAAGAAACCCATTTATAAGAAACCATACACTGGATTTCAAAGTCGTTAAGAAACTTTCAGTACCGAATGTTTTCAGCTCCAAAAAATTAAGAAACTGAGTATTTTATGATTTCATAAAATTGAATAAAACACTTTCATATAGTTTCAATTGATGTATAAACATACATTTACTTAACATCCTGTTGTTCATATAGTTGATATATAAGAAAAAAAAACTTGGTTCAATCTCATTTTTACTCACATCCAACTGTCGCAGCTGTCCTCCATTCTTGTCAAATTCAAATTCAGGTTCTTCCTTCTAAATTCCGTAAAAAATATCTCGCTCAAAATTAAGACACCAATTAAGAAACTGTCAATACAACGGCCTGTCACTAGCTTCTTATAAAAAAAATACGCCTTCTCCAGAAGCAATTAAAAATGCATTGTTATTTTTAAGCTGTTCAGCTTCTTGTGAAATGCGATTCTAGGAAGCTTGCCAGCAGTTGGTGCTTAGAATTCCAGAAAAAAGAAAATTGCATTTTCAATCCTATCTTAACATGAAGTTTGTATTTTTGATATTCTTTTGTTATTGGATGAAAGAAATAATTTGACTGAAAAAACATACAATTTCGCCCACTTAAAAAAACCACGCTAACAACCATACTAACGTATCAATACCAGAATAGTAAGAAGGTTTTCTTTTGGAAACTACACATAAACACATTTCAACAGGACGCGGTCCGAATCTTCAACAACATCCCAAAATCTGTCAGAGAAAGTAAAACTTTGACCGAGTTCAAGAGAAACTTGGAAGCATATCTGATGGATAAATGCATTGCACAAAGTAGAGTTTTGTGATGGTCATAGCGGAAATTTATTTATTTGTATTCATTTGAATTTATTTATTTTGTATTATTTTATCTATTTGAAGTTTTAATTATATGTCTTTTACCCATTTTGTGGGAACACAAAGTGCAACAAAAAGGATTACAAAGTGCGATAGGTTGGTGTGGATTACAATTTGTGACAGGGTAGATTATAATTTGCGACAGGGTAGACTACAATTTGCGACAGGGATTACAAAGTGAGGCGCTACAACTTCCAACTTCCTCTGGCGTTGACTGAATGGAGATTGGAGGCGGAAGAAATTTACTGGTTACTACTTGGGCTAAATTTATAGTAGGGATGACAATTTTTTCGTACCTCAGGTACTTAGACATTTTAAATTTGAGGTAAAGAGATTAAGCAGTCTTCCACTGATGTCATGATTATTATTTTACCTTCGTGCGTTCAAAACACTTTCGAACGAATTGCCGACGCAAGGATTTTTATACGCTATTGATCAACACATTCAGTTTAAACATTTTCTGTGTGGGCAATGGTGTGGGTGATGGATGGGTGGGTGAGACGTTACATTTATAGTACAATTTTCAGCCAATCAGCTTGCAGAACACAAATGCGGCAAATAAAAAATGAAGACAGACACATTTCTACGTGACAATGAATGTATCATGTAGGCCTTTTGTCTTCGCAGCCAAAATTTAGGCCATTCTTTTCTTTTCCTTTTGGTCTTTCTTTTTCCCGTTTTTTTTCTTATTGAAAATATTTGCTACAATCAATGATTGCACTTTTAGAACTAATATTTATCACATAGCTTTTCATTTTGATAATTAGATTTTTTATTAAATTCAACTTGCAGTATCGTGAGAACACTTTATAAATCATATACAGAAAGTGAATACCTTTAAAGGGAAATTAAGCCTTAAATTTTCTTTTCTAATTTTGAGCATGAAATACTTCATTTACCCTAGATGAACACCTTTTCATATATAAGGTATCCCAAATGAAAAAACTGCTAAAAAAACAAATCGCTAAAAAGTTAAATCGCCATTACAGCTTTCTGTTTTAAAAGTCATGACGTCACAGAGCGAATTTCATTTGCAAGATGTCCATGAAAGAGTTCAGCGTCAAATTCTGAATTCTAATTTTGAAACTGACATAAGTGATTATGATAAAGATAATGAAGAAGAATTAAATATTTGAGGAATTGATGATTTACGAGTGTGAATGCTGTATAAAAGCGACGACTCAAAAAACAAATTTTTATGAAAACAAAGATACACGTTTTCCATATAAGGGATCATCGCATAACTTAAAATAGAATTATAGGGACGGTTTCTTTTCGTAGTAACTATCGAAATAACTGATTGTGTCTCATATCTTTAACAGAATGAGAACCAGGTAAACAAAAAGTTTTCGAATATCAGTGTAAAATACGGTGGACCTACACTATTGAAAAATAACTTGTTAACTAAACATTTGATAAGGTTAAAACTCAAAATATGAATGTAAGTTTAGCAGCAACGATTCAAGAAAAGAAATAACACACATACTGAAGCTAAACAATATTTTTATACTACGAACAACACAAGAACTTTCATCAACAAAAATCTTTTATGCAGTCCCTACAAAAACAGCGATCGCGCTGTGACGTCAAAAATGCTCTTTTACAAGCAGCAATGGCGTCTGTTGTTAAATATTAAGTATTAAAAAATTGTGCATAATTATTTTAGACAGTTTTTAATGGTCACAGAAGAATAATGAGACCTTTCTGCAGCTAATATAAAAAGTTTTCGATGAAAGCTTAATTTCCCTTTAAGGGAAGAAATTGGTAGCGGAAGAAGTACGTACGTACGGATTTCGCCTAAATCTGCAAGTAAATTGAAAAATCGTTATCATTTTGTTCATAGTGTAGTAAGTCTTCAATAGACACGGAAAAGGTGGTAATGGAGCAAAAGAGTACGCTTTTTATGTATTAGAAGAGCCGGTTGTTCCATGAAATTTCATTTTAATCTGATAACCTGTTGCCTGAACCCTTTTACTGCTCCAATTTTTTATATCCGCAAAATAAAAATTCATAAAAAATCACTCCTCTTAAAATTGAGGAACACTACAAATCGTACCGTGCATTTTAACCTTAAACGACATCAGTTTAACAACAGACTGCAGTGTCGTCATAGCGACGTTTGTAAGATTATTGAGCAGTTTGAATTTCTTCCGAACAAAACCCAGCGATTATGCACTAATAAGTTTATCGCTCCTAAAACCGCGACTCAAGAAGTCCAAACATCATAAGGAATACAGGAATCACAATATCAAATAGGAGTTCTTCTAGCTTCTCACTGTTAGACATCTGAGAGTAGCCATGCAAAACCTATGAAGATGACAACTGGAGTTTTCTATAAACCTGTAAATTACGTCATGGAACAAAGATTTGATTATTTCAAAGGCATTGAAAATAAAGAAGTTTTTCATTTGCCGTTTCAATTTTTCTTTTGTAGCAGATTTCCTTCCATCGGTCATTTTGGTTACATGAAAATACAACTATTATGAAAAATTTAAGATATTTATAAACAAAAAATAAACCAAACAAAAGAGCATCTATCCAAATAATAACTATTATCAAAAAATTGTCATGAACAAATTGTTACGAAATATTTCGTTAAATCTAAAAATTGTCCGTAATATTATAGCTCAAAATCTCTAAAATTAGTTTTTTAATATGTATCAATCCAGCTTAAATTGATGAAAATATATCATTACTTTTTAAAGAGCGAACATAACAAGACGTAGCACAGGTCCGCATGAAAGGCTTACAACAACCGTCATTAGTTTTCAGGGTAATATCGCTTAATGTTGGAATTGTTGAAAAAAATCAACTACTTTCAGTTATAACTAACACAACATTTAATTTCCTATTTTAATAAAACGCCGCCTAATTTATTCTTGGATTTCTTCTCTACACGCTTTTCTTCTTCGTACCTAAAATGTAACATAAATATGAGAGCCAACTCATATGATCTTAAATTGGGAATGTTCAGGGAGAATTACTCATATGATCTTAAGTTGGGAATGTTCAGGGAGAATTACTTTGAATGTTCCTTGACTTGACCCACTCAACTTGCCTGAACTGAAACCATATTCCTCATCGAAGCATTAGGTTCTCATACTTGGACATTCAAAAGGGGATTTATTTCATGCAATATTTTTAATCCATGATGGAATCAAAATTCAGTAAAACATTCCAACCTTGGCATTATAAAAGCAACGGGTAGTTAACAAAAGACTTCAGACATCACCTGTATTAAAAAATTCAAGTGAAAATGCATATATCAGCATAAAATGTTTAAAATAATTGCCCGCCACGCGCGTATTTGAGAAAGGAGTTTCACGAGGCAAAGGTCAGTTTTCGATTTTACTCATCCTCATCACCAATTATTACTCATCCTCTTCCAACATTCCGTGATGCCTGTAACATAGTAGCCTTAAATAATAAGTATTTGGCATTTTTTCAGTGCCTAAAACATTGGGATAGCTAGAGCTAGAATACTTCTTCGTTCCATTATTAAAAAAACTAATGAAGTGCTACAAGTTGTTAGAAAGCTAAAGCCAGCCGTTTACAAGTTGTTAGAAAGCTAAAGCCAGCCGTTTACAAGTTGTTAGAAAGCTAAAGCCAGCCGTTTACAAGTTGTTAGAAAGCTAAAGCCAGCCGTTTACAAGTTGTTAGAAAGCTAAAGCCAGCCGTTTACTACGTGGGAATCATCATGAGAAAGCTACTGCTGACATCAGCAAACACTGCAACCCTCAGCTCAATTTACAAAGTACCTCATCTTTAGTAATGATGCAATATACAAGACTTAGTAACTCACTTTATATTTGTAAAACTCTTTTTTTTGTTACGTAAATTTAGAAGTCAAATAGAAGAAATTAACAAAGCTCTGAGCAGAAGCAAAAGTTAAAATATATTTGAAGCTCACCCTATTGTGTGGGATCTTCAAAACGAAACTACTAGCTAGTTAGGATTCAGTTCTGCAAAAGTATTTTATACCAAAGAAACAAAGAAAAACTGCTTACTTCTTGGACCTTCAGGGCCGGGTTCACCTAACATAAAATTAAGTAGAAGAAATTAAGTATTTGTGAACAGAAAAATGGAATTCCTAATTCCCATAATTTCATAATAAATGTAATCTTACCTGCTGGTCCGGGTGGTCCGGTTCCACCTTGAGGGCCTATATAAACAATACATCAAATTTTTTTCATTTAAATCAACATTATTATGCATTAGAACAGATACGAATATCTACCTCTGGGACCTTCAGGACCTGGTTGGCCTAAAACGATTAAAATTCAATACAGAAATTCACCAAACACTTATGTTTGAACACTGCATACACATATGAATATTAATTCAAAACCCATGATATAAAATTAGTTCTATACACTGAATGGGACAATATAAACTGTAAAATGTAATGATGAAGGTAACCTTGTTCTCCAGGTGCACCAGGTGGACCTGTTAAACCTCTGTCACCTTTTGGTCCTTGTGGCCCAGTAACTCCTGTAACAGAAAACAACACTTGTTATAAAGAAGCAGACAACACATGACATGTATATACCCAAATCTCAATGTATACTAATAACATATCAGAACCCCAAAATCAGTTATACAATCTATCCAAGTAGGTATACTCTAAAGTGATTAGTCGGTCTTAAGTATTACACATTGCACAAAAATGGCTGTTTGAATGAAATGAAAAAAACACCTTGCGTTCCTGGTAAGCCATCATTTCCAGGTAGTCCTTGAATTCCTGGAGAGCCATTAATTCCTGGTGGGCCAATAGGGCCTATAAAGTTGTAAATAAGTATCAGATAAATAGAAAAAAGATTTGCTGAGAATTCGTTATGAAATTAACCTTGCAGTCCAATAGCACCATCCTTTCCATCCTTTCCAGCAATACCTACAATAGGTTATGAATTACACGTAAAGAAATGTTAATGATGCTTACATTTATTTGTTTCATACATAAACGAAAAACCCAAAAAGCTGAAGTTTTTTAAGCTGGATTTTTTTTATATATTTACTGGAAATTAATTATTTTTCAAATAAAATGTTTAATCAGCAGTTTTTTCATAGATTGATTATTAAAGATAATGAAATATTATAAAAAAAACTGTGGATTTCATTGGCCGATTTCAGCATTGGGGATCTGTCAGTCTCAAATGCGTCTGGATACAAGCAGCTACCTAACATTCAAATTGCAAACAAATGAGGTAAAGGGTCTGTTTTTTTATTCAGTTAATTGTCGGAAGGAAAATCGATACTTTAAACGCTCACAAAAACGTTAGAGGAACAATTGTGCTATTTTCAAGTGTTGATTAGCTGGTATGGACCCAACTTCTTCCAAAACAATTAAGAGTGAGATCGAAAAAGTTTTTTCTTTTATAATATCACAAGAAAAAGTAAATTGTCGGACCGAATCGATAGAAATTGAGATTGGACAAGACTAAAGGTTTTTTAGCTATTCTATCGAAAATAACATGAAGTTCCATACGAGATGTGCCTTAAATAATAACTTAGCATATACTAAACGATGTAAACAAAGTTTTTAACATGTACATGATCAACACCTAACGATATGAGTCGAAATTCACCCTAATGGAAGATTTGTCGGACGGAGTTGTCGGACGGAAGCGATGTTGACTCAGAAATGTATAAAGATTTTTTTTGGAAAAAATGACCTAATTCTTATTTCTAAAGAGTGTCTCCAACTTACCACCACGATATAAGAGGCCAATTTTTAAATTACAAGATATTGATGCGCAATTTAATCAACTTCCGTCCGACAATAAAATGCAGAAAAACTGGTAAAACTTTTAATTATCATACGTTTTGAAAGATGAAAAGCAAAAGGTCATTAGCTATTTGCATCTAACGGTAAATACAAAAGACATTATAGTTTTATACCGCCAGGAAACCAGGAAAAGCTATAATTTGACTAATATCACTCGAAATTTCCGTCCGACAAAAAGTGAATAAATGAAAGGGAACATCACAAATACAACAGAAACAAGACGACTTGGTAGTCGAAAATTTCGCTATATCGCATTCTCACAAATATATACTGTTCATAAAACTGTGAAATGCAATAGCTGATAACGGTAGCAGAATTTCAACTCGCAATTATACAAAACAAATAGATCAAAACTTATTCGTCTCAAATTTGGCTTAAAGTCTTCAGGACGGTGTCACAATTACACAAATCTACTCTCAACAATTATAAAACATTCTCAATATAGCATTGCCAAATTGCCAAATTTTGGCCCAATTTGACAAAATGACTGTCAAATTCGAAATCAGCACCATTCACTTGTGCTCTGTGCAAATTTTTATGAAAATTGGAGAACTTTCATAATTTGGTCCAAATTTGGCCCGAATTGCCCAATTTTGGCCAAATTTGACAAACTGACTGCCAAATTCGAAATCATCACCTTTCAATTGTGCTCTGTGCAAATTTTTATGAAAATTGGAGAACTTTCATAATTTGGTCCAAATTTGGCCCGAATTGCCCAATTTTGGCCCAATTTGACAAAATGACTGTCAAATTCGAAATCACCACCTTTAAATTGTGCTCTGTGCAAATTTTTATGAAATTGGAGAACTTTCATAATTTGGTCCAAATTTGGCCCGAATTGCCCAATTTTGGCCAAATTTGACAAACTGACTGCCAAATTCGAAATCATCACCTTTCAATTGTGCTCTGTGCAAATTTTTATGAAAATTGGAGAACTTTCATAATTTGGTCCAAATTTAGCCCGTTAGCCAGCCTGCAAAAGATTTTGTTGCTAAGGCGTGTGCGGACATGGCTTTTTTTATGCAATTATTTACTTTAGTGAGATCGTCCAAAATGTCACGGAGATACATAGAACGACGATACCAATACTTCGCTATACTAGCGAAATTAAAAATACTTCAAGTTGTTAATTTACTCAAAGAAACAATGTCCCTGAAACCATTGCTGACATAAACGAGGGCATCGCATACATTCTTCATCTTTACATTGTATGTATTCCTCCAAACACAAATCACAGTGATTTTCGTCAGGTATATCGGATAATTCATGACCACAAATGACAACATCTTCGCCATAAGAATACCATTATGTGAATTCGAATCGAATCAAATTTGAATTTCGAATTCGAAGCAATAACTTGGTTGAATGATTATTTGAAATTGGATAAAACATGAAATTTATTGAATTCAAAATTGGTTCTAGGACAATCCTCCCCTGAAAGATTGCCACCCCATATCTTTCAATGATCCAGGGACAATTTCCCGCGGGGCAATTCTCCAGGATGGGGATTATCGTTCGACCTTCTAAATTAAGTAAGTTGGTAAGAGTTTAGGAGAAAGAAATAAGAACTTTTTTGATGTTCTGGAGGTGGTTGGAGGTGAAGAAACTTTTTGTTTATTTTTGTCGGACGGAATCATTCAAAATAAATCGCAATTCCAGACAATTACAAACCAACATTAGGTATTTCAAGTTAAAATGATAATCTTTCTTATATACATCGATACTTTAGAAACGTAAACATTTGGTAGTTGTCCTTTATTTTTCTATAAAGAACTTTTTTGATTCGACTTTATTGTCGGACGGAAAAAAATAGGGAGCACTGACTAAACGATTTTTTGAACCATAATTATTTATGGGAAGGTTTCATGCCTTACTTTTCCAATTAAGTTGTTTTATAAGCTTTGAATTGTCATAAAACAATACCTTAGCAAAATCTATGTGATCTTTTAAAGATCCATAAACTTAAATAGAAAAAATTCCGTCCGACAAAACAAATTTGTTACCAGCATTAAGTAAGGTCTCGATTTTTGAAAATTTCGAGACACAGTCATCAAAAAGCTATGTTTATCTGAAAATATAAGACCTGAAGAATCGGAAAAACATAATAAAAACCTATTTGAACCAATTTTATTTTTTCGTGTCAGCGAGACCTTTTTTATAACAGACTCTAAACAAAGTTCATTTTTAGTGGAGATTCCATTCAGTTCATTTTTTAGTGGAGATTCCATTCAGTTCATTTTTTAGTGGAGATTCCATTCAGTTCATTTTTTAGTGGAGATTCCATTCAGTTCATTTTCAATAGATAGGTTTTAAAAGTCAAAACTTATTTTTCAATTTTTTTTGATAGATGTAATCATTAGGTTATTATTACACAAAATAAAAAGAAGCGCACAGAAGTCCGTATTTTTGATCATTTTAACAGACTAATTTCTTCCTTATTATTTATGTAAATATATCATTTTATACACCCTTGGAAAGAAAATTTATTGCTCTACATGAATTCATGAAATATTTTTACTTAAAATGTACTGGTAAAACGAAATAACGGAAAGAGTTATGCAATGCATATGTGAGTAAAAGGTACGCTGAGCCCTTAAATCCACTTTGTTTTAATTACAACAATACCGTAAATGACCGATGAAGCGCCTAGGACTCAATAAAGCGCCCCGTCTGATTAAGCGCCAAGGTTTAGGGGAAAAATGTGTAATAAGCGCCCAGGTTCCGATTAAGCGCCCAGGTCCAAAACTGAAACTGGGGCGTATTCAGCAAAACCATAGAATATTGAGAAAAATATGGTTTTTAGTTGAACATATATTTCAGCATAATGAAAGAAACTTAATAATGCGGGAATGAATTATTTTCATCTCAAAGTGAGAGTATTTATCGAGCTTTTTCTGAAGTTGCTTGAGTAGGACACACAGACAGTTTTTTTGTCAGCATTCAGTGAAAAGATAAACTGTATTGGTGATTTGAGTGATTTTTTTTTGTTAACTGCCCAGGACTCAATTAAGCGCCCTGTCCAAATAAGCACACACCGTAAAAGTTCAAAAAAATTATAAGCGCCCAAGGTATGAATCCTTGTTTGATACTTTATAACAGTGCTTTCCAGTCATAAGAAAATTCTGTTTCATATTATGGAGTGAAATTTCATTTAGTTTGATTTCATTGGTCACCCATTTTGTCATATTTGTTTTGATGACTTACATTTGTGACTTTTTAAAATGAAAGGTAAACATTCTTTTCTGCACTGATTTGTTAGTGATGTATTCAGTTAGCATTCGACAATTATTGAGTCAGGATGTTAAAATAGAAAAAAAAATAATGAGAGTGAAAATCATTAGTGTAATCTAACCTTGGGGCCCACTCTTTCCATCAGCACCTAAAAATCAAGATGTAATTCAAATGAAAGTTTAGCACAATTCGTTTGGATATAATGCGCTGTCAAAAAACGATAAAGGGTTGAATTTCCTCATTGATTTAACCAGTATTAAAATTAAAAGTACCAGGTGATCCAACCGGGCCTATAGCACCGTCAACACCAGGTAGGCCTAAAAGAAAAATAATGAAATCGCTTGATTGATTTATGTATAATATTTTTGATTGCACTTGCAGAATTGGAAAGAATGAAGTCTTAAACTAGTCATTGAACAATGTCTGCATTGGTAATAATGCAAGCCAGTATGTTTTACATAGTTTTTATCTTATGTTGCAGGTCCTTCATTTATAGCAGAATTTTATTTTTCTGACGAAGTCAACCTGTGTAAATATGTTTTTAATAATAATAATAATAATAAGCTAGGCAACTTACCTCTTTCACCTACTTCTCCTTGAAGACCTAAATTAATCAATGGTTAGAAGATTAAGATTAATGGTTAGATTATATAAACTGAAAGGAATGCATAAAGAATTGAATAAAGAACGTGAATTATGTTCTTCAGCTTTAAATTCATAGATAAGTTATTTAATTACGAGTTAAGTTCACCTTAAGAAATAAACTAGCAAATGGAAAATTTCAACAAAATAAGTGCATTTCAGACACTAGTCATGTCAATGTTAGAAAAGAACTGATCTGTCATAAAGATTCATGTAGATTTAGTTTCAGTGTTGCCACTGTTGTTTTCTTATCTGGCCGGAAGTGATTTGCTTAGTTTAGTGTCTCCTGTAGGCACCACCGGTTGGCGCGGAGGGGAAAATTTTAGATTTTAGGGTCTCCAGATGGCTGGGAGGCGCTATCTTGGACGCCTCTTCTTCGTTCCTCTCGCTGCTTTTAAACGTTCGCTTTCTTATGAGTTCATGTGAACAGATCCTGAAATCATTTGAATCCTTGTACTCAGCGTCCTAATCAACTAGACTGACTTCACTGACACTAGGTGCGCTTCAGTGTATTGACTGTACGGAACAGACAGCTTTGTTATCTAAACAAATCCAAGGTGTGCGTCTTCAAATTAAAATTTCCCAAGCAAAACGTAAATGTGTGGATAGCACGAAATAAGAACGGTCAAGCTACACCGTTAAGAGGCGTTTTTTGGGACTTCATCCTGTGCTCCGGTATGCATAAAAAATTATCAAAAGTCCATGAGGGCCGGAAGGAATAAGCTAAAATTCCTCAGCGGCTGTAGTTTCTGGCCAGGGTCGAAAGAGTGGCAACACTGTAATTTTGCCAGTTCTGCTAAAATTTGTCTCCATGCAGATCAATCCACTTAAGTACTTGGTCTTAATTTTGCAGTTCAGTTCATGCATTTCTTGCTATTTTAAATTACACTAATTATAGCATATACCATCAGGGAAGAAACAATTCTGAAAATATACCTTGTTCTCCTTGTTCTCCAGGAAAACCTGAAAAAAATTAAGTATGTAAAAACATAACGAGTCGAAACAAACAGTTGAAAGAGCTTATTGAAATTATATTGCTTTTACAAGACTTGTATTTATATTTATATTCTATGTATTTCCCATTCTGTATGATGATTTATTATGTACTTCCCCCATAGGGCAAAATATATGCTACAGTGAATCAGGCATTTTCCTTCTCCTCCGTTCACTTTTATAGCCACAGTTCTATTGAACTTTGGCCTAGCCAAGATAGATTAGAATAGAGGATAGTCTTCAGTGAAGTAGTGCACCATTTTTTTCAGTAAGTGCAGTTGGGCAGTGGAAGATTTTTTCTTTGTCTCCCAGCTTTTAAGATGTTTCAAGAGATTCAAACGTAAAATGATGGAGATAAAACATTTTAGTTCAATGTTTTCCTCGAGGTTTTGTTAGAAATTTTGAATCAGCAATATCAATATGATGAATGGTAATTAAATGCTTCGAACAGTAGAGCATTGAATTTGTGATTTCAGTGAAAAGTTGTATATGTTGTATATGCAAAAAGAAGTTCAGAAAATTCCAACATAACAGTCTGTAATTTAAATCAAGCCAAAACAAAAACTTCCACTTCCAGATATGCAGTGATTTGGTTATGGATGTATATTTTCTCTACCAAAACATTTGTTTTTCATTTGGGATTTACGAAGGCCATTTTTATTACATATATAATTATATGTATGACATTCTATGATAGTATATGAACATACTTTTTTGAATCAGAGATGAGTATTTTGAATACTTGAATTTAATTTTATAGATTGTCATTTTTTCGTCCCTAATTCGATTTCTGCTAAAGCAAGAAATACTTTAAAGCCGGCTTTGTTAGATTTCTGCGTAAGCAAAAAATCTATTAAAACGGGCTTTGGTTCTTCTTCTTACTGTCCAAACCTAGCAGCTTTTTGAAATCTCGTGCGTGCATTTACATGAAACCAAAGCACCGCAGGTCAGCGAAAGATTTACAAAAGTTTCTTTGATCAAAATTAAATATAGAGACATAAAACATATTTTAAGATAAAAAAAAATTTATAGAAGAAACTAATAACTATCTTTGACTGCAATCATCTTTTTCTAACTAAATAGAAGTTCTCAACGTTTTGTAAACAGAAGTGTCAAAGAACGTGTATAATACAACAAAGAAACACATGTTTCCGTGGCGCAGTTGGCAAGTGCACTGGATTGTTTACCGATAGGTCGGTGGTTCGAGCCCACCTAGATGATGCAACATTTCCTGTCGAATTTCATAAAATGTCATAGCATATTTCATTTTTCATACTTCAACAGATTTTGCAGAAATCTTTCTGCCCGTAAGCGCATCTTGTTGGATTTCTGCGAAAGCAAGAAATACTACCAAAATGTTCTTTATATATGTATTTTAATGTTTTGCCACTTTTTCACTAAAAAAAAGACTTTTCTCCCACTAAAAACACAATGGAGAAATTCAGTTCCACCAAATTCAAAGCATCGCTTGTAATAAACTTATGAAAAACAACAGAAGCTTTACATACAAAGAAAAGAAATACGCATGGATACACGACAGTTTTTTTTAAATGAAACTATGTAAGAGCGAAAAGAAAAAAACACACTAACTTTTTCGAAAAAAAAAAAAAAATTAAGAAACAAAGTAAAAGCGAAAAACTCAACAGAAATACTTTGTTTAAAACTAACTACGTATCTACTAATCTAGCCACTAAGCATTTAAAAGTTTATGAATAACTTCAATAAATTTTCTTTTGTTTTATCTATTTTTGATCTATAGTATATATCAGTTACGTTTTCATGGATTCCTAGGGAGTGTGTGATCAAAAATGTGATGTTGTATTAGAAGTCATTCAATCTTTAAATTTGAAAAATGTCACTAGTCTTTCATTTTTCATGCTTCATCTGGTTCCGCAGGAATCCTTATGCCTGTCAGGGCATCTTGTTTTTCTTTTTTTTTCTGCTGCCCAAACCTAGCAGTTTTTTGCAATTTCGTGCGTGCATTTACATGAAACCAAAGCAATGTGCATTGCATGTCAGCGAAAGATTTATAGTAGAGTCACCGTGCGTATTTACCCAGAAAAAATTCGAGGCAAGCTGAAATTTGGTCCAGACCAAAAAAAAGTCACCAAAGTAAAGTAGAGTCACCAAAAAAAAGGGCACCTAAAAATCCGGTCTGGGAACAAGCTCCAATCCATAATGGCGGATTTGGGGTTTTGTGAAAAGAATCATAAAGAACATTCGCAGAGGTTACAGAATATTCTTATTCTGATTAATACAACAATATATAAAAAGTGCAGTATCTTGCAGTGAGTTAATGATTTTTGTGAGCATTTCTTCAGGCTTTGGTTGGGAGTTAAGCAATCGTTCTGCTGTAGTATTAAAATGGAGGTTGATCTTGTTAGGGTTTGCGTTTATCTTTGCAGGGCTTGGTTTGAGAATACCGTGTATGGTGTTCCGCATATCTTTCGGTCGCTTGGATGAAAGTGCTGTTTTATAAAAGTTCCATTTCGCCGATTTGATGAGTTTTTTTTACCTCATTTTGGCAAGTATGGTAATCTGAGCCGGTTCTCTGAGCTGTAGAACGGAGAAGGTTTTTCTTCAACGATTTATCTTTAATGTTCAAATCCTTGAGCCAAGGAGACGGAGGTCGGCTAATTTTCTGACGCACTAACGGTGCATGCTGATTCGAACAAGTGACAAAGAGCTCATTGAAAATATCAAGCATTTCATCTGGAGTATTGACAGCATAGACTGCAGAAAATGGAAGGACTTCAACGTCCGCCAAGCTGCAATATTTACGTTTTTTTCATTTCTGATTATTTTGAATCTTGGCTCAAATTTCTTCTTACGAATGTCCATGATTACATAAGGGCAATCATAATCACTTATCACAAGGGAGTACATCCCCGTAGCAACGACTTTTTTGAGGTTTGAGAAGATATGATCAACCTGCGTCTTCCCTTTCCTTGTAGGTTTTTCAATATGTTGTCTCAACCCGTGGTGTTCCAGAACTTCAAGATATTTTTTAGGAGTATCTGATTCAGCACAAAGATTAATGTTTGTATCCCCAGCTAGAATGAGGGGTCCATTCCAGTTTGTTGTAATATGCGACAGCAGCGTATCGATTTTTTCAATCCAGTTAACTTTGTCTGCGTTTACAGAACTTGGCTGATAGCAGGTGCCAAGAAGATATGAATTTCCTTTCTGTTTAGCTTTAATTTCTATCCAGAGATGTTCAATTGAAGTGTCTTTCCAATATATGTATGTCGAGGTAATGGATTGAGTGTTGAGATGAGCGATGCTTGTTCCCTTCAACTTTAGATTTTTAAGATGAGGGCATTCCCCTGATTGGGCATGAATAGCATCAATGGTATTGTTTAGATTTTGAGGTAGTGATCCTTGTATATTCTTGACGCTACTGAAGGGGAGATGCGATAACGTGCAAGAATTACAGAGCCAGTTTTGAGAGATTTTACTGACGCACTTAAAGTGAGCATTCGTGCTACATTGGTTACAGGTTGCATACCTTGCATTTCGCCGGACAGTTTTTTCACATATATTGCAGTTCGTTGGACCAGGGTTTGATTCAATGTCCCCTGAGTTTAACAGTCGGATTGTTGAGCAGTGATTGCTATATCTTAAAACTGGAGCCGACCATTTTTTTCTGTTGATTGATGGTGGAGCACGGAGATCGTACGTTGGCAGCAATTTTCCACTTGAAATATCTCTGCAATCATAAGCGGCAAGTTTCGAAGATAACAACAGTAAAAGCAAAAGTATCTTCTCCATCTTTCTGCGACTTTTCTTCAAATAAAAAAGTGATTTGACGAATTTATCAATAGATTTATTATAGATTTATAGTTAGTTAAGAAAAATGTCTTAACCGTTGAGAAGCCATTTAACAGACTGGTTCATGGATTATACCTGATAAACAGAATTGTTTTTTCAATCCAATAACAGTGTACTTGAAAAGTAGAAAGTTGCATTAAGTTTGTAACAGTTTGAGGGGAAATCCTAACCTATTCTACCTACACTTTACAGTTTATCCATAATTAAACTTATCCATAATTCAAGTTAACTGTATGCATGCAGAAATACAAACAGGCGAGACACAATAAAAAGACAAGGGTTGGCAAAATAAAGGGACAGAGGGGACACCCCTAAGGTTGCTTAGACAATGGTCTATAATGACCAAACACGCCCCGTCAATAACAACTGGGCTTGACTACCTGTCCTGATATTATTAATTATGGTCAACAACAACAACCACTTCAGTCCAATCTGGCCTGATTTTAACTGTGATCAACAATGACCAAACAAGCGTAGTCAACAACCATCGCTTAACTCAAACCTGATAAAATCCTATGTGGATGTCCCATGCAACAAATCGAAAAACACTTTATAAATAACAAAATAGAACATAATTACGTAATCAGTCATTATGAAAGATCATTGAATAATTTCTGAAAAGATATCCCTTTTGCTTGGCTTTATTATGTGCAAATATTTATGCAGGAGTTCTTGAAAAATTAAGGAAAAATTTATCAATATTTCAGATATATGGATAACCATCAGTGTTTTAGTGAATCATTTTTCTCAGCACTATAGATATACTAATAATTGAAACAAATTCCTCTTAAAAGCTGTTTTTCTTAGCAGTATGGATAAATTTATCAATAATAAACCTGTCACACACATCTCTCATTGAGTGATTTCTTTTGTGAGCTGATGCAAGAGTTCCACAACTTTCTTCTTCAACCAAAAAATTGCTCACTGGCCTTACCCTTATCTTCATTAATTTCATTTTGTTGCTTTTGTTGCTTGTGTTTGGTTTTTTGTCATGTTCTGTTTATCTTTTAGTAAAGTCAGCGAACAACTGATAGACTATAATCACTACTATACCATTTCAAATAACAATTGGTTTCAAATTGGTTACCGTAAAGCTTCACATAAACGCCCCCCTTGAATAAACGCCCCCTGGAAAAGTAAAACTATTTAATAAACACCCCCGTCGAATGAACGCCCCCTGAAAAAGTGAAATTATTTAATAATCTAGAAGGAGGCAGGAGAAAATGTATCGACGAGCAGTTGGAAGAAGACCTGGTTTTGTGCGTTTACCAACAACAGATGAAAATGCTCCTTTTAGTAGGAAAATGATCATCTTTAAAGCTAAAAAGATGTTCAATAAAAAGAATGAAGATCCTGTGTAGTCCAATATTCTTTTGTAGCGAGCAGATGCTGGTGTTAAAAAGTTCATGAGAAGACGTGGTTTTTCACTTAGAAGAAAGAAAACTACAGCTCAAAAAGATCCTGCCTTTTTGATTTATCATTTATCATACGTTGCATAATTTCCATAGAATTTTAGAGCATTCTTTTTTGTCCATTTTTCCAAAATTTAAAGAACGCCTCCCTCTTTTAAACGCCCCCAAAAACTTCGAAGCATTACGGTATCTGAACAGGAAGTACTAATTATTAATGTCAAAGTATACTTATACCTCTTGGGCCAATGTCTCCTTTCTCCCCAGCCGGACCTGAAAAATATCAATTTTCAAAAAATTAAAGACTTAAACAGCTAAGAATAGTTATGAATTTTATAATTACCAACTAGCTTTTGGGTGGGAAGTTGAGTTGAGTAATATCATTTTCACCATGATGAATTGGGATGGCTTGGAAACCAGGCCTGGTCATAAGCAATCGCACGCCTCCACGCACACCAAGATTTATTTAGGCGTGTGCCAATTAAACGCCTGGCTTGTCATCACAAGTATAATAACAGAATTTATGTGAAAGTCAACAAAAATCTATCCCAAATTGTTGAAAGTAAAAGTTTTGCATCGGAAATGGTCCATGTTTCGACTAAATTTTACGATAGTACTCAGATAAGAGCGAAACTTTGCTTTCCTTTCTGGCTGGAGTAGTGAGATCTTCAATGGGTAGTAGTTTTGAATTAAAGAATTTTTGCTTGGTAGTATAAACAAGTCTACTCTGCAAAATCAGTTGACGTACTAAGAAGGAGTTTTGTGTGTGCTATTTTCCATCCATTGAAAACTGCTTTATTACACAAAATTAATGTGGGGATTAACACAGTTTTAATTTGCGCTCCGTGTAATTTAACTGCCCATTAATTAATGTATGATGTAACCCTCGTATACAGGGTTGCCATTCATATTACAGAACCCAAAAGCCTGATTTTTCATGACATTTTCCAGGCTTCGCCATGAAGAAATGTCTAACCGCGGATAAAAGCCGTAGCTAGAACACATTAGCTACAGGATTGTGTACTATGAAAAACAACATCTCAAATATTGTACAAGAGCCTTAACAGGCATAAGGATTTCTACATTTTTTGTTCATACTTTGTACTTAAACAAGATTTGCAAAAATGCGACTATATTTCCCCTAAGTTATGAAAATTTTGTCAATTATTGTATTTCTTATACAGCGACTATTTCTTATACATAAAGTACATCAAAAATCTCAACAAAAAAAATATACTCAAAATACAATGCGCTTCACAATGAAAATGCTGAGTCAACAAACGAAATGTTGTAAAGCTTAGGTCAAACGTGTCCAACATTTCATCCAACATCGAAAATTTTCAGTGTTGGATTAAATGTTGGACACGTTTGACCAAAAGCAAAATTTGCAAAAGAATAAAAAAATGTGTTGGATGAAGCAAAAATGTGTTGGATAAAAGTTTGATCGCGATCAAACTTTTCATCCAACATTTACGGCTTCATCGAACACATTTTTCGTGTTGGATGCGTTTGACCACTTTTCCATCCAACAGTATGTGAGAATGAAGTCATTCTATAGCAAACGAATGTCATTTCGAATGTTAAAACGTTCGAATTTCAAAATACACCAATTCGACACGGCATTCTACCATTTTTAATTTCTGCGCGGTCAAGATCTGGGAACTAAGAGTTTTGGCTAGAAAACTTCAGTTGCTGTAAAGACGCTTTATAAAGTAGAAATATTATGCTTAAGTCGGTATTAATTACTATCAATACAGTATTCTGAGATTTTCTCCAGTCAGCTTTCAAGATTCAGAACTTGCTAGCAATATCTATATCATAATAAGAAAGTGGCTGAAGACAACCAGATTTGTAGTAACTATAAGCTTTTGAGTTTTTGTAATCATATATAAGCCTTTGCTTCCAGGTTTCGATGGAAAAAAACATAAAAAGTTAAATATATCTGGATACAATATCATAGGCCAGAATTTAATCCCCTCTTGTTCATTTAACCAGTTATCAGTAAGGGAATTAGGACCAGGAACTGTAATGTCATCCAGCTTCAACTTGTGTTGGTATTCCATTTTCAATTCCTTCTCAATTTCAGTGAAGACATAACAGGCTGAACATTTCATCAGCAGCAAAAACACGAGCAACCAATTTTTGCTTTCTTCCAGTAGCCTTTCGCGCTCTGAGTTTTAAACATTTCTTAAGTTCTTCTACACTCATACGAGATATCATATCGTAATCCCTTTTTTAAATTTAAAAACAGTAACAGTAAATTCAAATGATTTTACTTCGTCTTCTCAAGTTAAAATGGCTTATTTTTAATCGTCACTATGTTTTCTAGCCAAGCTAATTAGATCCAGACCTCTAAAAATTAACGCGGAAAAATCGTGTCGAATTGGTGTATAAACAAGACCGCATTTTTGTATGTCAAATCACATCACGAGTTTCAGTGCAAAGATGAGCAACAAAGAAAAAGCTGATCTGACAGCGTCAATTCTGTTAAAGGGAAAGCCTTCAAAAAATACCAAAACACGAAAGGGAAAAAGTTGCTCCCATCTCGCTCCTTCTTTTCATCCATTCTCCGGTTTTTCCCCGGCATGGCCTTTCGTCGTCAGAGAATCCAAACGTTCCGATAAAATAACACCCATCTTGAGTTTGAGAGAATGAATGGACATGTTTTGTTTTTATAGAAGGAGAGAATGAATGAATATAGATGTTCGATGAAATGTTGTATGATCGTTTGACCGGCACGAAATTTTCATCCAACTTCCATCCAACATTGATCCAACAAACGTCCAACACGATGATGAAAGTGTTGGATGAAATGTTGGACACGTTTGATCTAAGCTTAAGGCTCTATATACACATTCAAAAGAAAAAACTTTACATCAAGATTTTCCTCTAAGGTTAAAGCTAAAATTAAAATAAAGATTTAAAAAGAAACTTAAGTCAAGAACTTAAAAGTGAACTTGCAATTTATTTTAGACAACTTCGTTTCACAGCGTACCGTCAGTACACTGCATGGGTACATTACTATGAGACACTTGGAAAAGGAAAAAGAGTTGTTATACCTGCGTGTGTTGTAAAAGAAATTCGACAGAAATTTCCTGACCCAAATGGGAACTACGTTGGTTTCAAAGATTTTAAAGATTAGTTTATAAAAGAAATATTATATACAATATCAACTATCAATATAACTATATCAACAAGTATAAACATTTACATAAAACATCAAAGCACTTTCTGGATAGTGTAGACCATCCCTTAATATTTTTCCTTTTTTATGTATCTCTTTGAGCATGGCCAAAATGATTTTTCTTTTAGTGAACGGGGGTAAAGACGAAAAATGTTCTTTACAGATGCATGCAAAAAAACATTTCTTTACCCCCGGTTATGTTTTGCAATCTATTCACAAAGTTATGTTGAAAAAAAACTAGCAACGCAAAAACATATCATGCATGGCAAATATCACAAGTTAAATCTAGCTAAAATATGTATTTAATAATATGTTAAATATGATTTGTGAATTTATTTACAACTTACATGTGCATGTTGCAAATCCAAACTTCGCTTACGAGATGCTGATTGTTTGATATTGTAGTAGTTCCATCGATATTTATTTGGTCGTATGTCTTGTGCGAAAATATCGTCGGTACAGCACCTGGTTTTAACTTTTTATGTGTTAATGTGGCATTAACTCATACTTCAAATCTCACTCAAAGCATTCATCATGGAAATGATCACTGCAAAGTCGACGATTACTTGCTTGGAACAAAGTTGTTGATATTTTTGCATTCCCCATATTATGTAACTAACAAATACATTGTGATCTGTATTTCTTTGGATCAGGAAGCCTGAAGTAACTCTTATTTTTTACTTTTCCACTGTTATTTGAACATCCAAAAGCAAGACACGTAGGCATGTTGCCAGCGATGAGGATATATTATAGTGACTAAGACGTGCGCTCGTATATTGATATGACACCAATGACGTCAGAAAACGGACTTTGAACTCAAAAATGAAAATTTTTAAATGCTTATATTTTGTGAAATAATAAAGATATTTTGAAAATTCTTTTTTCTCATGAATATAAACGCTATTCTTGAATGTTTAGTGAAATTTTCAAAAAAAATTTTTCTAAACCTCAATTCCCCAATGTTTTTATGAGGACTTACGAAAAATTTACGAAAGAAATCTCCAGCTAGTGAATGGTTTTGTTCAAAACGTAACAAATGTTCATTATTTTATTTTCAAATTTAAAATGTAATTCAGTCTTCTCATTATAAGGCACGTGATCACGCTAGCACTCGACATAACTTTCCTAGAGTAAATTAAGAAATACTTTTAATCACGCATGTAGATGCTCTTCAAAAACATGCTCAACTTGTTATATTAGTTTTCGTAGTCAATTGACAACGAAGGATAACTTAGGTATATTAAGTGATTATATTCACTAATTTCCTGTTGCTAGGGAGAACGACCACCGTTGCTAAGGTACCAGCAGGACTCGTTTTCGTGTTATTCAATGAAATTAAAAAGCATCTTAGTTTCCAGGTCCCTTTAAAGTAACAGTGAAATGGAAGCTTAACAGGCATTTCCACAAATAAAAACTTGCATGAGATAAAATAACAATTTTGTTGATGGTTGCACACCTCCCATGACAAGACATGAGTGTTTCCTCAAAAAATGTTTTAATACATAAATTTAAAGCTAAAAATAGAGCGTAAATATACTTTTGTGAGAAACAGGTATTTTTTAATGCTCAAGCAATACTCCTCACAGAATGAAGTGTTTATTTTTCTTAAATGATGAAATGTCTTTATTTTTAATAGTAGACACCATTGTCTAAAAAATGTCTACATATTTTTTCAAACACATGGGGTGTGTTTCTTCATAGAAAGTTTCTGTATTAGAAAAAAAACCCTGGAAATCATAATGAATGAAACAAAATAATAAATTAAATGAAAAAATTGACATATTATACGTAGAGATAATCGAGGCGTGCGAAACGTAGCACGTCTCAAGCAATTCAAGAACTGTTAAGGTGTGGTTTTTGTTGCATGTCTGAATATTTTAAGGCGTGCGTGGAGGCGTGCGGGTGCAATCGCAGGCTTCATATTACAAAGCCTGCTCTTTTGACCATGATTGAATTGACTGAATTTTCCATTAGAATCTTTTTGTTTTCGTTTTCTGGTTACAATAATTCTCACTGAATAAAGGTAAGGGCCATGCTCACAGGGCTTTAGCCAGAACTTAATAAAATACTGCGTATTACCAGAGTTGGGAATTTTTGTTGCCAGATGTCACCCACCATGGTTGGGTGACAAAGAAAATTTTGGGATCCAGACTCTCTAAAACGTCTTTAAAATCAACTTCTCTGTGATTTTTGAGCATATAAATAACAACCCAACATGATTAACTTCACCGTTTTTTCATTCATTTTTTATACCAATAGATTTTTTCTTTCCAGTCTTGTCATTATGAGCCGCACTCCTTGAGTTAGTTAAGACGCGCTTTTAATCGCACACGTTAATACGCTTTAAAAACATGCTTAACTTATTATATATATTAGTTTTGATGCTCAATTGGCAGTGAAGGATAACTTAGGTACATCAAGTGATTATTCACCAATTTGCTGTTGCTAGGGAGAATGGCCACCGTTGCTAAGGTAATTTTGAAATTTCCTTCGTTATATGAATTCATTTGTCATGTTATTCAATGAAATTGAAAACCATCTTAGTTTCCACTCTCTTTACAATCAGAGAAATGGAAGCTTAACCGAGGTTTCCACAAACAGAAATTTATGAAACTTACGCTCGAAATAATAACTAAAACATCGTTGATGGAACTCATTTAAAATGAAATTGGAAGAAAAAGACTCAAAATAGAAAATTGATCTCAGCCAGCAGCTTTTAGTTGAATTGATTTCTTCATTGGTTAGTTCGGATATATTTTGTTTTGCGAAGTTGTTTACGTGCTCAATATCACGTTACGAAGGTATGGTAAATTCGGCCTGTAAAGTATTTATTAACATATTTACTTTTTCCTACAATAACATGAAAATATTAAAATTTTATCAAATGGGAAAACGTAATGTATACAAATTTGAGAATTTTCTGACAATTGGGAATACCGCGTTATACACGGTATGACAGGGCTGGCTAAAGCCCTGGTTCAGTACATTGACTGAAATTTTGCGTGGAAAATAAGTCTCCAGAGTCACCCCAATCATGAAAGTTTATTCAAATGGTAAAAAGTGTCATTCCTCAAAGGTTTATTTTCCAAAATATCTCAAGAAGTCAAAAGTATCCAACATACCTGGTGGTCCTTGAGCACCAATCGGACCTGCTGGACCTAAAGTATATAATAGAAATGTAATTACATCTAAAATAGAGTCAGAGTCTAATCTAGGCCGAAAGAGTGGCCGTTGTCTGGACGCTACCCTCCATGTTTTTTTTCGTTGAAAGTTTATTTCACTTTTAAAACTTTAAAAATCACTTTTAATAATAATAATAATTGTATTTCAGGGTAATCCATTTACATGGCTATTCTCCCAATGAATATATTATATATATATTATATAAAACAACAACAACAACAACAACAACAACAAGCTACATACACTATCATGTATACATATAACTTAAAACGTTTATACACATTTATTCCATAATTATAATTACAAGGTAAAATATAAAATTGAAAGCCATATGATATGAGCATAGTACAGTCGACAAACAAATTAAATGACAATCTTGGAAGTGCGAGTTGAAACATGTATAGGGGGTCACAGGTTTAACCCACCAAAATAAAGCTTTTTTTTAGGAAAAGGGCCCTTTGGATGTCCTTTCCCCTTCCACCGGACGTGCCCTTTCATTCCAGATTAGACCCTGATAGTAAAACATTTTTAAATTCAAAGATGATCATTTACCTTCGGATCCTTGCTTTCCCTCAGGACCAACACATCCTTAAATGAAATAGAAATGATCACCTAGATACTTTATGTAATGTAATTTAAACTAGTGTTTCAATGGATTTCTGCCATTCTGCTCAATGACAATGCATAAACTGAATAGGAACACTCGACATTGTAGACTTCCTTATTACGTTTATGGTTGATTTTACAAAAAAAATATTAAAAATGTTGAGAAACAAGTGGAAAAAAAGTAATGGTAAACACATTCCTAAAAAATGTTTCATCATTCCATAAAATGTTTTGGCCCAAAATATTGTAGTATTTATAAAAACTTTGATTTTTCCTTTTAACTAGTTTTTTAACTAGGAAGTGTAGAATATGTATACTTCTCTTTTCCATATAATTCTGTATTGCTGAGGAATTTTTGAGAAGAAGTACCCAATTTCATAAATGATGGGAATTCAATTAATGGGTGGGGGTGGAAACTGTGAAAGTGAGATAAAGTCTTGTATAGTTATACTTTATATAGTACAAGACAGTGTTTTATGAGTCGATTTGTGAGAGGACAATTTATTCTTCAGATTTGAGAAGACATTGCATTGCACAGTAAGAGAGTATGAAAAGCTTTATACAGCCGCATAATCGCCGCGTCGAATAAAACTCTTTATTAAATGCGACGTAAATTCGACTGTATGAAGTGAAAAATTAATTAAGTGCGACATAATGAATTAAGTTCAGCAGAGTTTGTCTAATAAAACGACAATCTTCGACATAAATTCGACATCACTTTATACAGCCGCATAATCGTCGAATTTAATAACAGCTTGATTGAACTTCGTGAAAAAAAGTGCATGAAAGTAGTGGACAGCGTGTAAGAAACACACGATGAGAAATTTATTCGACATTTATGGGGCTGTATAAAGTCATGTCGAATTTGATATGCGACAACAAAACCTGTATAAATTGACTGTCGCATTTTTGTCGAATTTTATCCGAATTAAAGTAATTTAATTCGACACGGCAATTATGCGGCTGTATAAAGCTGTCCTATGAGTCAGTATACTTTTTTAGTTTAGTTTAGAAAGAGATCTTCAATAAATGATTATCATGTTTGCTTAAACGTCTCATAAATGGGGAAGTGGATATTGCAAAAAATTTTCTTAAACAGAGGGGGTCATAATAATTTGATTTTGGGGTGAAAAATTTGAAAAATTGCAATTTGACACCCCCTACAATTAAGCACAGAATATATAAAATACACTATGGCTAGAAGATCCACACAATAGTCAAAACTAAACAGAGGGGTGGGCCACTTAATACCTGAAGGGAATTTTCTTTCACAGTTTTTCATCATTTCCGCGAAAATTAGTTCCCGCGAAAAGTTTGATTTACCTCTATCCGCGAAAATTAGTTCCCGAGAAATTTTTTTAAGAATTTGCAATTTTCGAAATCCAGGTCAAATTTCCAACCATTTTTATTTAGAAGATATATTTAAAAAAATTTACATTGATGTTTCCTAGTCAATAATTACAGTAGTATCTATCAGCAGCAATAAAGTAGTATCTTCATGATAAAAATAGCTCTTGAATGTCCCTACATTTTTCATAATGTGAAGTGTTTTTGTTGTCTGGTGATCTCTTCCTCGTTTTTTGGCACACCTGTATCAAGAGTGTGAACATCTGTGCTTGTACTTTTTTTCCAAGAAACATCCGATTATGACAATTCACAATACAATCTATTGACTATTTTTTTATACGTATTTATTCAATATTTCAGGTGACATTGATGATGACTTGTAAGCTGGGTTCTTATTTAGTAGCTGTATTCATTAGTCTCAATTACTTTCTATAGGATAGAGTATGATAATTATGAGTATTTTATAGGATAGAGTATGATAACCAATTCCCGTGAAAATCTTCATTTCCCTTTGAACGCGAAAATAAGTTCCCGCAAAATCTCTATTGAAAACAAAACCGCAAAAATCTGCGAAAATTAATATCCTTTTTTCCCACAAAATTTCTAAAAAAAAATTCCGCGAAAATTAATTCCCTTACGGTATATAGAACATAACTATAATAAACATAAGGATAATAAGATAAAAAAAAAGGCACAATATTTATCCGCTTTAGAGTAGAAAATCAATGAGCATTAGTATGGACCTAAAAGAAGGGAGGTCGCTTACGTTGACGAACTTAGCAATAAATATAAGCACAAAAAGCGCTTTCTTGATTAATTATTCGCGAATATATGATTTGTTGCTAATATATTCATCATAAATATCATTCATCTTTCCGTGTTTTTTATACGTCTTTCAATTATGGTTTTGAAGTTTACTTGTGTGTGTAAACACAACTTTCAGACAATCTTTCACATAAACTTCATGGAAAGCTGAAGGAAACAGGTGTTATTTTATTTAAAAGAAGGTGTGTATTTCAAGAGAGAACTTTTGCAACTTGTCAAGCCGACGTTAACATGTTTTCATTTGTCCTTTCCTACATTCATACTTCATCCCAATGTTGAACCTAAAAACATTATCGATGAAGTGACAGTTTAATTAAGGGCACATCTCAACCCAGTGCAAGTGAAATGTCTTTTGAAAGAATAATAACAAAGATTTGCTATCGGAAAATTTTTTAATGTAATGTGTCTTTAATAATGTAAAAGTTTTCTCCCAAGAGCTTATAGAATAGCAATCCGAACAATTTAGAAAAAAAGAATTATCACAGATGGTTTCGACTTGTGGTTATTTTCGATCTAACTTCTGTATCTTTAATCTCCAACTGAATAGAAGAACCAGTTAAGTAAGTTCAACTTAATACACAAACAGGTGCTACCTGTAAATGTACGTTTCAAAATAATAAATTACCAAATCGAATTACACAGTATTTTAAATTGGCTTTTCACATTTGTGCTGAAGGTGCCAGAATAACAAATAAAATAAATGCTTTCCAGAAACTTTTTATTTCAGGAAAAATATGTCCTCTTGTCTGTTCAGTCATAATTGAATGAATCAGAGATTATCATGTCAAAAACAAGCGAGTTTGTTTTGTATTTATTGCTATTTGGCGAATTAAATCACGGTTATTTGAGAACTTCATAAAACAACACGTACATATTATGAAATGTATAAACAAACGGCTCAAACAAGACTTTTTAGCGATAATAACAGTAATCTGTGCCCTTAGGATATTAACGATATTAACGATTTCACTTTTATCTCATTCGTTATTCTGTCAGTTTCTCATAATTAAATTGAACCAGCATTATTATGCGAAAAATTTAGTGATAAATCAAATACTTATCGCTAAAATTTCGTGCTTTTTCGCAAAGAGCGATAATTATGAGCGATAATAAAGATAATGATAAAACTACAACCGCTAAATTTATCACTAATATTGTTACTACATTTATAAATAAGAACAAATTAGCACTAAAACCCATTGTTCTTTTAGCGCTATTAGCACTTGGTATAAAGCGCTATTATCGCTTGTAGTGATTTTCCTTTGAAATTGTCATCAAGTGAGTGTTCTGTTTCCACCAAATCACCCACCCCCTTTCTGGATGAGGTTTTGTTTCCTCTGTTAAGCCTCTGTTAACGACTTGATGAGCAGTTTATGGCATTAGATTAATATGATAGTGGGAAAATCATTTATCATATTATTTCGATTATTGCAAATACTTTGGCGGTATTGCACTTTCGTACCTCCTCCCCCCTAATAGCCCCCATAACCTGTACCTGTGTCTCAAAATCAACAGGTTAGGGTCATGGTTGGGGTTAGATATCAATAAGCGACGTAGACTTCTGAATCAGAATCGTGAATAATAGTAGGGGGTACAAAGTGAAATAGCGCCAACACTTTTTAGGAAACCACGGATATCTTACATTCTGCAGTGAAGTCTCAGAAACACAAAAACTTTGAAAACGATGGTATGACGACATAGTTGCATCTCCTCCACAAAGCTCTTCTTCTGTGTGGGTTACTACATCATTGATCAGTTAACGGAGGCTGAGCGTTTACAAATATACAACGAAGTAAAGGTCTTTAGACATTTCTTTTTTTTTCTCCTTTTTTTATTCTATTTATTATTTTACCGAGGTCAGAGGGAAATTGCAGTGTAACTCACTGATGTGGGCCTCCACCAGGAATGTATACCTCCGATTTTAAGGCAGGTAACTTGCACTTACTAGACTGATAGGTGATTGTGGTCTTACTATGCAATTTTAAGCACTGGATCATCATATCACATCATGTACAATCTCATATAGCTTTTTGTTGCATACCGTCTATGTGCCAAATTTTGGACAGCCTTCGTTATTACGGACATCAAAATGTAAACAAAGATTCTTGTCACGAAAATAGACATGCACTGTTGCCAAGTTCACCACGTATAACTGAATAAAATGTTTTATGAAACAGAGCAATAGAGAGCAATTAGCAGCAATACTTGAAGAATAATGGACCGTGAAGAATCATGGACCGTGAAGAATAATAATGGCTATTATTATTTTTTGATCCGTAAATATGGCTACCATTGTACACACGGAGCTCATAAAAATACGCATGATTATCAGGAGAGCAGTTTATTTTAAAAGAAATCTTTAAAGTTTAGAAAAATAAATTCTAAACGGCATATTGGTAATTTTCTAGCGTTCAAATAAATTTAATTATCTCTGAAGTTTGTTTTATTACAGTTTGGTTGACAGTACACGACGTGCCGTGTTTTAATTTACAGACGGAATTATATTTTGATCGATGTCCATAATAACGAAGGTTGTCCGTAGTTAGGAACATAGACGGTACATTATTATCATAAGTGTTTATATCACACATTCAGTGCTGGGATTTGAACCACTACCAACTATCACCCTTGCATTACAAATCCACCGTCTTACCAAGTGAGCTATACAACTATAACAGCCTTATACAGCCCTCTCAAACCAAGCGTCCAGAACCTCTTCTGCTGCACTGATCAGTTAACAGAGGCTGCCATCACAGAAATAACAAATCAGTTTTGGAACTTTGGAACTTTCTGCGATGCCTCTGTAGTGTAGTGAACTGTGTCGAGAACGGACATCCAGTGTACTGGTGAGGAGCTTCGAGATTATGATACTAATCAGAGCACACGCGTTTTCTCCACATCTCAACCTCCACAGCACAGAGGTCAAGATTATTTTCGGTGATTTTTGAGGAGTGTTTCCTGAATGAAGATAAATAAGGGGCTGGCGACAAATAAGTTTTGTCACGATTAGCGGAAAATCTGTCAAGGTCATACCCCTCCCCTCCCATCCCCCTTTCTTAGCGGATTCTTTTTTGTTGACAGCACCCCTCCCAACACGCGATGGCGATGTTGAATGGGTCTGCTGTGATGGCTCCCACATTTGGTATCACTCGCCTTGTGCTTTGAAGAAATGGCCTAAAAACAAGCCACAGCGAAGTTGACGATGGTTTTGCTGTTTAGCTTTTTTGTTTATAACTAGTCTTTCTTTGCACTTAGACTCTCTTGATAGTGACTTTTTCGATTTGCGCACCCTTTACATTTTGACTTGCTTTGCATTCTAAGGTTCATAACGCTGATTTTTGACTTTGATTTTTTGATTTCTCATAAGAAGATGCGTATGATCAGTACAGTTTTTAAAGATATCTTTGTGATATATTGATGATTTTTGTGCATGTATTTCGCACAGCTGTTACGTTTGGAAATGCGATCGGGAAATTTGAGATTTTTCACCTTGCCTTACCATTTTTCAAGTATCTCAAGTTAGCAAAAAGGTATTTGAGTTCTGTAAAAAGCTTTTGATAGGTGATCAATTTAAAATTCCGAAAATTTCTATAAGATTAGGGTCAGAAAATTAGGGGATTTGGGGAAATTTGCCCCTCTCAAAAAAGAAATCAACAGATTTCAACACTGAAAAGTGTAAATTAGTACAGTTTTGTAGGTGTGATGAAACATTTTATTGCCCTATGACATTTTAAATAAATCTTGATATCATTTTTGGGCTGATGTCCTATTTTGGGGGATTTTTGGTCCGAAAAAGGGTCGATTAGGTACATTACCCTGTAAAAGTCTATTTTTGAGACTTTTTTGAGTTAGATCAATAGTAAATGATACCTAGATGCTAAGGAGAACCATTCATTCTATATTATAGTAATTCATTGAATTCAAATTCGGGTAAGTTGGTCCAATTTGGCCCGAAAAAGGGTCAATCAAGTACGTTATCCTGTAAAAGTCTATCTTCTGTTGTTTTTTAGTCAAGTAGCCTGTTGAAAGGATATCTATATGTTAATGGCATAAATTTGTTTTGATTTTCACAATAAATGCACTTGGAATTGGGGTAAATTGGTCCAAAAAAGGGCTAGTCAGTTACGTTACCCTGTAAAAGTCTATTTTATATTGTTTTTTTTCTATTTAGGTGAACTGTAGGGATATCAAGATGATAATGAAGACTATAACAACAATATATTTGAAACAATATAACATTAAAAAAAATGAATATGAAAATTACATTAATTTTGAAAAAAACACTTTCTACCCCGTCCACCCTGACATAGGTCAAACCAGCATCTGCACAAGTGGAAAAAATTGCACTGACACATATATGTTGATTTGTCACATGCCTGTTTTCCTACTGTAGGCGACATACATCCTTTTCCTTCATGCCTGTCGTTCCAATCATCATTCCTCTTCTTTCTCTTTCTTCTTCTTCTCCTTCTCTTTCTTCTACTCTCTTCAATCGGTTTTCACTCTGTATTCCGAATACATTCGCGAGACTTCTTTTGATAACTTTGAAGAAATCAAAAAGTATTTTACATACAGTAATAAACTTTTGTTATCACCTGAAAAATTATATAGCTTTTATATAAAATTGTCCTGATTGGTCATTCTAATCTATGCTAATTCTATACTATTTCTAAACGAAACGTATAAGTCACATTCTATGAACTAATTCAATTCATTTTGGAAATGACAAACACGATATTTACATCCTAAGAATTATACTGAGATAATTCATCTTGGTCAATGTAAATTACACAATATTTTGAAGTTACACTATTACACTATACTATGTGTATGTCTTTTCAAACTCCAATTTCATCATACCAAGATTAATTACCATATCAGGAATTTTCTGACTCATTGCAGTGTTTGGGAGGTTAAAAAAATTTTGTGCACCTGCCTTTTTCAGAAATGAGGGATTAGGATTCTTTTTTGAGCAATAATATTAACCTTTTAATCCTACTTAGTAAGTAAGTAAGTAACGGGAGTTTTTAGTCCTTGGGCTTCCATCCGTAATGGTTGGTTCTTCCGCCCGCCGACTTGCAACTATTAGTTGACTTACTTCTAAGAGCATCCACCTGTAAGGACGGCAGGACTCTCCTCATTCATATTAGTAAGTACAATTGCTTGGAGAATATCAATAATTTTCTTTTCTTTATCTCTTGCATCCCCAAAAGACTTATTTCTCAAATGAATGTATAAATTCCAAATAAGCTCCTTCGTTATGCATGCAAACGTTAACCATGTAATGTTAGGGGAATTCTCCCACCATTCAGGTCTTAACAATACATTTTGAAGCCATAACACACAAGATGATAATTGATATATACTTACATCCTTCGTTTTCAGCTGCCTTCTTCTTGCGTGATCGCATGATATTTGAAATAATTGAAACCGATATTTCTTGGAATCTGATTGGCTTAATCTTGCGGTTATTGACAGTTGATTGGGTTCTTTGATGTAAACAAAAATGAAACGATCGGTTTTGAAAATCATTGACGGGTGGTAAAAGTGTATGGTATATAAAAGGCTACTTCCCAAACAGAAATGAATATACATGGAAAACTTTAGTTTTTTATGAAAGCTAAAAGATTGGAGCGTAACATGAAATGCGAACACGGTTGATCTGAACATTTTACAAAACTTTTCTCGTCAATTTAAAAAGAAAATCAAGGTTTTTCATATTATAACATCACTGTCTAGCCCGTGTTCGCATGCTATTTGGTCATTTGGACCCCCTTCTCTTCAAAAAAACTGGTTTTGGACAGGAAAAAGCACATCTAGTTTGGTTTATAGGCACGGAAGGCAGTGGTACTTTTTTAAAAATTCCCATTTCCGATGGATTTTTCCGTGAAGTTGTGTATATTTTAAAAATAAATACGACACCTCTTGGTATGATTTTTTTCTTTATAAATATAAATCATAAATACAAAAAGGTAGATCTTTCTTATAAAAAAAACATATTATCATTTATACATTTTGAGAAAGGATACCATGAAAATTTGTGTTTTTGCAATGTACACAAAAAAAATTCTGTTGAATTCGAATTTTGAAGAGTTGCTATTTCTTTGCAATGCAACGTAACAGCCATGTCCGGAATTAACAGATTTTCGTCACACTAAAAAAAATTAGCGGAAAGCTTCGACCCCCCCCCCCCCCCCCCCCCCCCCCCCCACTACCCCCTCGCCGACAAAATCTGTGAAGCGTGACGAAAGTTATTTGTCACCGGCCCCTAATAACTTCCGAGTAAGTGTTTTAAAATGTTTAAAGAAGTTTTAGGCAATTTACATTGTCATACTGCTATGTGCCGCTTGCCAGTAACTTTGAGTTTGATGGTTTATTTCCTCCATTTAAAGACAACAAATCAAACAAAACTAATTATTATGTAAAAGTATATTCATTCAGCCATCCTTATGGAAAGTTTCAAAGTGAATTGCCAAATACTTACTGATTAATAGAGTAAAATCAAACACCGGGTCGCAATCATTGTGAAAAAAATATTAAAAATGGCTTCCACGAAAAATAAATGCTTCAAAATTCAGTGTCATAAATAATGGAGCATATCAATTGCTTGTTATTCCTCTGCTGTCTTGAATGTTACCAACATCTGAGATTTTATCCACACAAATAGTTTTCTTGTACCAGTAAATCATCTCAAGTTTACAGCAAGGTAATTCTGTAACCACGTGTCCTTTTTCCGCTATAGCAACAAAATTTGTTCTTGTTAGCACTGATTTCAGCTTGATTACTCAAACAGTTAATTTTTTTTTACAGACATTCAATTGATTTCATATGTTGCGAGTGTAAAAAGTAATTCAATACATGTCGATATACATTCGCGGTTCATGCTTTTAACAAATTAACGATGTCTGTGTTTATCGTATAATTACTCTGCAGGCTCACAATAGGGCAATTCCCATCACGTGTCTAGATTTTTGCGATCAAAAAGTTGACTTGTCAAGACAGCACTATTGTTTTCTAAAAAAACTTCACTCATAAAAATATGGCTGCCTTTGATTTGTAAACAGTAAAGGCATGCATTTCTATTAAGCCTGTGGTTATCTTATTTCTGCAGAAGCAAAGGAGGAAAGCACTTAAATTGAGAGAAAAGGGATTAAACTGTTACTACGAACACTAGATTCCATAAAATTTTGTCATTTGCATCACTTTTGACGAACGTGAAATTAGTTGCGGAAAGAGGAACAAGTTAGCGGAAAGAGGAACATCACCCCGATGATGTTTACAATTACAGTATTTGTTATCAATCTTATTCTCCTTGTTTGTTCTTTTTGATTTGACCAATTTGACCAAATGACCAATTGTGGTGCTAAATCCATTTAACTGTGTTTTTACGTTTGCATTGACAAATTTTGCAGCATAATAATTACAGTTAGCGGTAAGGGGAGCAGGCACTCTATTATCGTTTAGCATGGTCTCAGGTTAGAATAAAATATTAACAGAGGCTTTGCAGAGGCTGGAGAGGCTACTTAGGCTCACTTGACAAAACCTCTGGTTCTGGACGATAGTCAAGCCCCAGCAGAAATTGCATTTGGATAATTGCATCATTGCTACCAGTGGAATAACGTCTATACACAAGTTTAGCTTCAATCTGTAGAGGTAGGCTTTTTGACATAACGAGAACTTATTATATTTATAGATTGAAAACTAACCTTGGATTGGTATAAGTCCATATATTACAGCAACATTTACTGCAACTGATGTAGATGCTATGAAAAAAATCAGCAATTGAAATCCCGTAATACCACCAGAAGAAGTACTACACTTATTTTGCCCCGAAACAGGAGGTTTTTTCGATGACACTGTTGTATTTTGGTTTGGGGATTCTTTTTTTTCTTCTGGTCCCTTCTTTTTCCCCATTTTAACTAAAGTTTACGACAAGGATGCCCTGAATTTCGGAACGTGTTTAAAAGAACACGTTGCAAAATGTTGTAGCACAGGTTCAGCCTGTCGCACCCAAATTGAAGACAGATTTTTTTCATGCTAAAAGTTTCAGATAATCGAGCAAACCATCTAAATCAGGCAGAGAGGAACTTGTGGGGTCTTCAGTCTTGAGAATTGTTATTGAAGCATGCTTTAGGTAAACTCGTCCATGGGGGTGCCACGAGAAATTTTAACTTGGAGGAGATGCATCAAGATATCTTGAAACATTTATCTAAGAATGTGCGCATGAATATTGACGATATAGAAGGACTATTTATGTCATACTCTGGTACAGATGCTGATAAAAGAACTGCTGTTGATCAAGCATTCAGAGACGTCCTAAAAAGTTCTCTGTCACAACCGTGTACCGGTCTAACATCCCAAGAAGATGATATGAAAACATTTCAAGACCTGATTGACTTTGTTGTCCAGAGTACAAAAAAGAGGATATGCACAAATAACCTACCAATTTTATTACTAAGTGACATTTTTGATACAATCACTCTTGATAAGTGTGAAAAAATGTTTGACTATGTTGAAAGGAATGTTAACATTTGGACGTCAGAACCATTTTTTAGCAATGGGAAGCATCATCTTTTGCGTATGTGTAATGACATATTACGTAGACTTTCAAAATCGCAAAATACCATATTTTGTGGTCGTATTCAACTGTTCCTAGCACAATTATTTCCCATTGAGGAGAAGTCTGCTCTGAATTTGATGAGTACATTTCATGCAGATAATATTACAGTGTACAAAAGAAACCCATCAGAATTTGCTGATGATATTATTGCTGATAATATGGAAGCTGAAGATGGAGAGCTCACTGTCAATCCAGTTGATTATACACTTTATGTTAAATTTTGGTCAATTCAAGAATATTTCAGAATCCCCACACAGTGTTATTCTAATTCTGCTTGGAGGGCATTCAAAACAAATATTAACGAGGTATTCTATTATTATTTAGACATTTACTTAACCAGGGCACAAATTAGGTTTTGTGAGAAGGAGCCGTTAGGCCCTAATTGGGATATAGAGTGCCTGCTCCCCTTACCGCTATGTGCCGCTTGCCGCTAACTTTGAGTTTGGTGGTTTATTTCCTCCATTTAAAGACAACAAATCAAACAAAACTAATTATTATCTAAAAGTATATTCATTCAGCCATCGTTATGGAAAGTTTCAAAGTGAATTGCCAAATACTTACTGATTAATAGAGTAAAATCAAACACCGGGTCGCGATCATTGTGAAAAAAATATTAAAAATGGGCTTCCTCGAAAAATAAATGCTTCAAAATTCAGTGTCATAAATAACGGAGCATATCAATTCCTTGTTATTCCTCTGCTGTCTTGAATGCTACCAACATCTGAGATTTTATCCACACAAACAGTTTTCTTGTATATATCGTATACACGAGTAAATCATCTAAAGTTTACAGCAAGGTAATTCTGTAACCACGTGTCCTTTCTCCGCTATAGCAACAAAATTTGTTCTTGTTAGCACTGATTTCAGCTTGATTACTCAAACAGTTAAATTTTTTTTACAGACATTCAATTAGCGCGAAATCCCACGTTGATAATATCACCCATAGATTTATCGTTCAAGAAAACGTGAAACTTGTTTCGGAGACCTTTCCACCCAAAGGACCCATTGTCATTTAAAACTTTTTATTGCGTTAACGCTTTTTATCAATTGCAATTTAAACCTTTTAGCAATTGCAACTTGAATTTTGTATGATCATTCTAGCGTGTATCCTCTGCATGTTGAAAATCTCCATCACAAGTATAGAAACAATTGATTTCATATGTTGCCAGTGTAAAAAGTAATTCAATACATGCTGATAATTACATTCGCGGTTCATGCTTTTAACAAATCAACGATGTCTGTGTTTATCGTATAATTACTCTGCAGGCTCACAATAGGGCAATTCCCATCACGTGTCTAGATTTTTGTGATCAAAAGTTGACTTGTCGAGACAGCACTATTGTTTTCTAAAAAAACTTCACTCATAAAAATATGGCTGCCTTCGATTTGTAAACAGTAAAGGCATGCATTTTTATTAAGCCTGTGATTATCTTATTTCTGCAGAAGCAAAGGAGTAAAGCACTTAAATTGAGAGAAAAGGGATTAAACTGTTACTATGAACACTAAATTCCATAAAAGTTGTTATTTGCATCACTTTTGACGAACGTGAAATTATTTAGCGAAAAGAGGAACAAGTTAGCGGAAAGAGGGAACATCACCCCGATGATGTTTACAATTACAGTATTTGTTATCAATCTTCATTCCCCCTCCTGTGTTTTGTTCTTGTTGTAATTAGTATCTAGAATGACCAATTGTGGTGCTAAATCCCACTTTACCTGTGTTTTTACGTTTGCATTTGACGAAATTTTGCAACCGATTATAATTAAAGTTAGCGGTAAAGGGTAGTAGGCACTCTAATGTGAAAAATTTTTTTGCTTTTTCATTTGCTGAGTTTGAGCGTGCCTTTCGTGTTTGCTACAGTTGTACCAGTGAAAGACGTAAACACATGAGTTAATTTGCCGATAGCAAAAAGTTTTGAATTTTAAAGATAATCTTTTTTGTGACTTATCCAGAAGATTCCTTCATAAGGCCATAGTTATTTAATACTTCGTTCAGCGTAACCATACTTAAGAAAAATAGCGATGCGGAATGCGGGCATTATTCATTATGCATTATTTTGCAAACGAAATAATGACAATACAATGCGCACTTTTTAACGATAATGGTACTATAAGGCGGATTTTAGAACAGACCTTTTCATAAATGTTATGTAGTATTACACAATATTAACGAGCCATTCTCTATTATTTTCGTTAAATACATCAGGTGTGTTTGTTTCTTTTTTTTCACTTCACGATATACTAACATGTACATGTTGCGACATCTTAGCAACGTTTATGTTCAAGATGATTATTATTATATTATTCTATTATTCTTTCAGTTTGATGACGTAGTTTTATTCTTCTTTTTTATAAAAGAAATATTATTTCTACTTTATAATATACTATACTTTATAATGCCGATTTCGATTTCTTTATACGTCGTCTAACGTAAAAAAATCAAAACTGCTACAAAAAAAAAATGACAATAAAAATTTTTGACAATGATAGAGAGCATATGGATTGCCGTCGCTAATTCTGATGTATATTTCATTTTAAAGGAGAACATAAAAATAGAAGTATAAAAGATGCATCAACTTGAGCAATGAAGAAAAGCACTACGGAGGATAAGGAGACATATATGCACTAAAACATAAAAAAACATCTTTAACAAAGCTTTGTTAAAATGAAAATATGCGAAGAAATAACTATTTTCGTAAATCTCTCCACCGTTGTTCCGATGAATTTGATTTGAAGATCTATTTAACAATTCCGTTTGCAACGACAGAGGAAAGATTTACGAAATCAGGGGATAAAACTCTGAGGAGTCATAATTAAATAGAAATATGTATTAAAAACATTATCAATGGCGAAGTACCTTTTACATAAGCATCGTAATATACGTGACGAGGTTCCTCTATAATGTTTTGTTTTGTTTTGGTTGAGTTTTTTTAAAGATGCTTTAAGTTGTAAAAATAATGTATTTTAATGCGCATTATTTGTCCGAAAAATCATAATGCGGGCGGGTTACGCTGAACGAAGTATTAAATAACTGTGGCCTAAATTACGAAACTAAACTGTTTGGTGTGCAGTGAATTTTTCGAAGAAAATCCATGATTTTCGATAAAATGTCACAAAGATTATCGAAAAGCGAGCGGGAGTGCGCCGATTGCCCTAAATTCTAGATACGTATTGGAAAACGAGGGGGAAATCATATTTTTAAGAAAAAAACAATTTTGCCGACGGTGAAGAACACATTTCCCGACGTGTCCAGAATCATATCAGGACGACAAAATTTTGCCGTCATAAAAAAATTCCTAATTTAAAGGGTTGCAGGTATTGATAATTTAGTTTGAAGGAATAAAAAAATAAAGCCTCTATTCTTGAACCAATCGAATAGATCACGTGAATGTTAACTATTTATTAATGATCGCAAGAGGAGCGCTGAATATTTCGCACGCCGATAATCGAGGTTTTTCATAATGGCAGCTTTACAAGCACAGTATATTCGTGAATGATACATAAAACTGCTTTTTAGTTTGTCATAACATTGTATAGTTAACCCAAATCAAAGAATCGTATAATTGACATTGATAAAAGTAGTTTAAACCGTTTCTTTTTATTATGTTTTTTATTGTGTTTATACAATGTTATCAAAAGTTAAAATGTTTCTTACTGTGAAAAGTTTTGCAAAAGCATCCATCTTAATGTTTTGATCTCCCCTTCACCCTTGTTCTTTTCAAAACAATAGAACAATGATGTCATAAAACACTTGCTTGTTCTTTAAATGGACCGTTGGCTGATTAAATAGTTTTTCAATTTATCGAGATTGTCCTGAGGTTCAATTGATGCCATCATGTCAACTCTTTGAATAAAGGGTGTTATTGTATGCCTGTTTCGATGCATTAAATGTTACAAATTAAATGTTAAATGCTACTTCACTCGTGATCATAATGCGAGACAGTTCTAAAACGATTTTGAGTGAGTGTTGAGTAGCTTTGAGGCTTCCTAAAAAACTGGCTTTGTCGAAACATTTAAGCATATAAGTATGCCACTTGCCAGGCCCACAATAAACCAAAACATTTGTTTTCGAACAAAAGTTATATCTATTTTCCGTTGTATAGCTTGCAATGTATAGCTTGCTGTGTATACAAATTGAAATGCTTGAGTGCCGGGGCATTTTTTAGCTAAAGCTACATGCTAGTTATAATGCTTGTACAAAGCCAACCTGTCTTTCTTGGCTAATACACCGACTCCTGGTCAAGTATGATACCACGTGAGCAGAATCTCACACCCAGTTGCTTTCGTAGTTGGTTGACTGGTGTTACCGAGAGATATCTACCCATAGCAATATCACACTTGTGCGGAGGTGTACGCCAACAGAGCACGGAAAAACAAGTCTGCGCTTGTGCTCACTTACAGACGGAAGAAGCATTACCAACGCTTGAGAGAATGAATAATCACTGTAGTATTTTATATTAGAGAAACCTAAACTAAAGAAAAGAGAGAAAGTTGACGAGACATTTTTCGCAGTTTTCTTTGGACCTTTAAGCAGTGCAATGACCTCATGCAGGGGCTAATACAGGATTTGAATTTGGGCGGCGGTAGCCTCACATTGAGAACAAATGCAGCTGGGGGTCAGGGGGGTTAGGGTAAATTTTCGATTTGAGGGCCTAGAATGGTCTAAAATGCGTTCTATTTTAACATACTATACATATTCTTAGTCCCTTAAAAATTTCTCATTTCTTGTTATTCATGTCGTAACAGGTCTACCTTCCGCCATTTTTGATTTCCTTACTTTGTGTATATTTTACAGGACTATATAATCATTTCGAAAGTTTCAGTTCGTAAAGTAATCACCTAGCCTTGGTAACCAGGTACGGAAACCTCACAGAGTGCCCTTCTTTCCCAGCGCTTCTTCTCTGCTTTACGCTAAATCGTAAGTCTGATTTAGCGCAAAAGAGAGAAGAAGCAACGGTAACTGAGGTTGTCTTTCCGCTTTAAAATAAGATGAACGCACTTCTCCGTATTTAATAATTTAATAAGAGAGATAAGGAACTTCGAGGTTGCGAAGAACAATTTCTCAAAACTAGATTGAAATAACTTCTTTATTAAGTGCATGAAACTTGAGCAAAGAAATTAATCCTCGGATTAATGGTGTACTGTGGGGGAAGGGGTTTAAGAAATATTTTTTGCGACTCTATATTTAAATCTTAGATTTCACAGAAGAACGCTAAACAAAGAACAAAAGGATGACTACAAATCTATGCGTCGATTTTCTCCGTTTTAGTTTAAATTGATTGATTAACGCGTTCTCACATGTTGATCTGATAATTAATTCAGGACCATTTAACAAATTCTCATTAATCATCAAGATTTTACTTCACTGAGGGAGGATCTGAGTGGCGAACAGAGTAAATTCATGGTTAGAAAACCCACGCTCAACATTTCTTTCGTTTTGCTTCTTCTCACATTCTTTTTTGAGCTTTTCGAAAAAAAATTTTTCCCTTTTTTTTTGAATTTTGGGCGCCTCGATCTTGGCGCCCAATAGCGGTTACCGCTATGAAATTTGACCTGTATTAGCCCCTGTCCATAAAATTGAATCACACATGTCAAACTTTCAAGTACTCCTCCACCATGCGTAAAATATACTGATAACCTGAAAAAGTCAGCACAAGTCAAATAATGAAAGATGGTAGCTCCTTAATTGTGTGCTGGAAGTAAGATTTTACTGGGTTCTTATAAAAAGCATGTATTTTGTTACATTTTTGTTGCCAATTCCTGCCAATTATAGGTACTTTAAGTTAGCATTTATCTCTTATTGTTAGATCTCTTATTGTGAAGGTCAACTAAAGGTCAAGGTCAAGATATATTATTGGAAATTAAGCCAACAGACTTATGTAATCTTCCAATTTTAAACTTTTGACTGCAGAGGTTTCCACAGGTTAAAAGGATAATGTTCATTGAATCACCATAGCTGCATTTCCCTTTGTCCCATAACACTGCTAATACTAAAGTCAGGGCTTAAACTATAGTTACTTATGAAGGATTCAGGGTGAAAATGTTTTTCAAGAAAGAACTTTTTCGAATTTTTCCACTGACAGGAATCTTATGAATAAGAATTCATAACAGTGCGAATCTCGTTTTATTAGAAAATTGAACGTGTAGGAGTGGTTTTTAAAAATCTATGTGAACATGTGTGCTATATTTTATATATAACCTTAATCCAATATTATGGTAGATGACAAAAGCTATAAAAGTCATGTAATGAACTAAAAGAACAAAATGGAAGTGCATATTTACATTTCTGACGGCTTTTATCTTTTTAGGTATTGAAAGTTTTCGAAAGCCACAAAATTGAGCATAATGTGAGAAGAAAGAAAGAGGTGCAACAAGCAGAAGTGTCGCTTTCAGAAATTATGAAAAACTGTCTTGACACCCAGAACTATTTTGCGAAATATCTTACCAATGAAAAGTTGCTCAATTTGCAACTAAATGATAGCATGTTTCGCAGATATTTCCTGGTTCAAATTTTGATTATATTTCAATATCTCACTGGTAAAGTGAAATTCAAGACCGAACTTCAAGCTTTAAATGATTCGCAAACCACTTGGATAAAAGAAACTACTGATAGAGTATATTCTGTTCTTTCTGAAATGCCACCTAATGGTTCCAAGTTTTCTAAAACTGTTCGTCACATTCTCAAGCGAGAAGAAAACTGGATTAACTGGAATAAATGAAGTTGTCTAAGTTTGCGAAGAGCGATGCAAAGCCCATCACAGGAAAAATTGAAGGAAACGCCAGAAAGGGAAAGAAAAGAAATATTGGTGATGACTTTCTAAATCCTGCAAACAAACGAATTTACATGGGCAATAACGAGTTAACTCGCCTTTGGAATTTATGTCCCGGTAAGTTTAGCAAATGAATTATTTTTATTATACTTAGTATTCCTAAATTATACTTACTATTCCTAAATTATACTTACGATTCCTAAATTATGATTCTTTCGGCAAGAAGTACTTCCATTTGAAGCAGAAAGACAATAAACATTTATCATTTTTGCAATACCATTGCGGAAAAAAAACTTTGCACCATTGAAAAGCATTGAATGCCACTCACCATGCCAAATTCCAAAAAATAGCAAAAAATAGCAATATTTATTTTTACGCATTTGATAACTAGCTATATACAGTGGAACCATTATTAATGGTCACCCTCCTGATAAGGGGCCAGAAAAGAAGTCCCTGCCAAATTTATTGTCAAACTCTTATAAAAAAAACCCTCCATACATCACTCACCTCCACTAAACGGCCAAACGGCCACTTTCTATTGTTCCAATGTCTAATTTTACCTCTATTAACGGTCTAAAAAAATCTTTATGCAAGCAAATGAATGGAAAAATAAAAATTGTTTTATTTACAATAATTATTCACAAAGTCAAGTCATAGCCATAGTCATAGCCTTAGCCATAGCCATAGTCAAGCAGCCTTATCTATTGTAGATGATTTGAGCAACTTTTGTGAAATAGTAGGTGAGGCTGACTTTGAATCTTGTCACACTACGAATTGAAGGACTTAGGCTCAATAATGTTGTGTTTTGATCATGAATAATTCTTTATGCCCCTCCCATCCTGACCAGCCTTTTCGATAAAAAAAGTATAATAAAACCTCCATACATCGGTCAAACCTCTAATGCACGGTCACTAAGCTGGATCCCCCAAAGTGGCAGCTATTAGAGGTTCCACTGTATTATACTTACAAAATTCTAGCAGTGTATCACGAAAAATTTCTTGAATTTCCCCAATATATTTTTATGTTTATTCTTGAACATTGCAGCCCTCTGAATTAGGAAAAAAGACTGGCAGCGAAAAAATGCTGTCGTATTTGAAAATTGCGATGGCTGATCATTATTTACGACTGCAAAAAAATGCTGCTGTGTAAGATGTTAGCGACGGCAAAACTTGGTTGGTTTATTCTAGTAAAAATATTGGTGTATAATGGCTAATAGAACAGAAACTAAATAGTTTATAAATCAATAATGTTATCTGGAACAAGTTACAAGATTTAAAATTGTAAACTGCATGGGTTTACTGTGAACTTGTCCTCTTAATTGTTTGATTAGTCAAAGTTTAAAAAACAACGAACATACGCCTTAGGGTTTCTTTACTAATTTCATATTCAATATTTGTATTCAAAAAACATTGTCGGCAAAATTTTGCCGTCGTAATTTTGATTTGCGGCAGCTTCACGGCGGCAAAAGCTGAATGCCGTCGTAAATTCAGAGGGCTGATTGTGATGTCACGTTTCTATGGAGATCTAATTTAGAAACTTGCTTTTTGACATTATTTGTGACAAAAATTTCACAGCCCGGTTATCTGTTAGGATAGGTTGGTGTGGGTTTGTAGTTTTGTGGTTATTTTTTGCCCATACAACAACCGAAAAAATAAATACAGTTGTAATAACTTATCCCATATGCTCATGCAACTGGAAAATGTTGTATATTGTGATAAAGCAACATGTGGAACGTTTTGTTTAATTGTCATATCTTAGATAACCTTGAGGCATGCAAAGCAGATAGTCGTTTAAAGTTTCTGCCGAAATTGGAAGATTTTTTTGATGAAGCAATTGAACAAGCTGACCCTGAAGCAGGTATAGAAGAGGAATACAAACTAGTCAAGCAATCACATTTTCAATGGCGGGCTTTACGTCTTTTAGCCAGACGAAGTCATCATTTTTTTACCCCCAGCAACCAACCTTTTAAGGCTTTGCCAGATTATTTGACGTCCGTTATTGATGCGCTGTCTAAAGAATTGAAACCAGTAGAAACTAAAATGGAAGTTAAACTGGAACCAACTGAAACTCCAGTGAAATCTGTTTGATATAGAAGAACATAATACGTACAAGAAGTTTGATTGTTATTAACATCCAAGGCATTTTCATGTTATAAATGTCGAGTAAATTTTATGGAACCAGTAATGACGACGCCTTGATAGTTACGTCTTTACTTATTTGACAGAAAAAACATGACATGACAGTTGGAAATACACCTTATTCCTTGACATTTATCTTTGGCTATGTAGATAATAAAATCGTTTTCTGTAACTCAAACTCTTTATTCTCAGTGGCAGATTCCCACTGTCCGACGAAGCCTTTCTCCCGAAGGGATGAAAACTTCGTCGCCTGTGTGCTCTCACATACCATTCGTAATCAACATAATAAAAAAAGTTAAGTTGTGTGGCAAGTTTGTCCAATATGTAACAGATATGAACGAAGTAAGAGGGGAGGATACCTATAGGAAAGGTTATTCCAAGTTTTAAAGCAAGAGAAGAGCCCAATGCTTCAAAAGACAATTCGGATTCCCAAAAGGACATTCTACTGACCATGCAGTATTAAATCTGGTAAACGACCTCAGTAATGCTTTTACTAATAACCTTTACACATTAGGAGTGTTCATTGATCTTTCGAAGGCGTTTGATACAGTAGATCATAAAATTCTTCTATTGAACACTAAAACACTGTCGTGTATGTAATAAGGGATAATTCACAAATGACGTCAACCATTTTTTCAAGATTTTCGTCATTTGTGAGCAGTCCCTAATAATTTCTTATGATTTAAAGGAATCTCACTGATCGGAAACAAAAAGAACCCCTCTTAAAATGCTGTGTACCCCAAGGGTCCATTCTTGGCCCTTTACGTTTTTTATTGTATGTTAATGATCTTTACCTAACATCTAATATCTTAAAATTTGTTCTTTTCGCTGATGTCACTAAACCTACTTTTTTCTCACAAAAATATTAGACCAATCTTTAAATATTCGTTGTATTCATTAATATTCTTTCTGTATTGTCATTTGTTTATTCCTAGAACAATGCGGTTTTATTATGTTTATTTGACAAGCTAGCTATTATATCGAGCATTAGTTTCTGTTTGTTTTTATACCTGCCATACCTAAATGGTCAAAGGCTTGCAAACCTAACTATTCAAACATGGATGGTATGCAAACGAGCCAAGATTTTGACCTATTTTTCGAGTCAGTAAAAGTAAAAGCATCAAAACTTGATGTTGAAGAAGCATTTGTTCCAAGAAAGCGTCAAAGGCCTAATTATAAAACTGGACAAAACAGAGAGAGCGCTCATAGGAAACGCAATCAAATTGATGAAACAAGTTCTTGTTGGTGCTGCTAGTGCCCTGAGCGTTCTTTCTCATTAACACGAAGTTTAAAAACGTGGCTCCGATCCACTATTTTGCAAAAGCGCTTTAATGCATTGGCAATATTGTCCTTCTACAAGGAGCTTGTTGATAACACATCACTGGTAGCTCTTGCTAATGAATTTGCTGACTCAAAACCAATGAGAAAAAGTGTCTTTTGTAGATATATTGAATCTGATTTGTAAGTAAGTAACTGTGAGTTTAAAATCCTTGGGCTTCCATCCATCATGGCTGATTCTTCTGCCCGCCGACTTGCAACTAGTAAGATTGATATTATATGATTATACAGTGCACTCCCGATAACTCGAACTTCCAGTAACTCGAACTGTTTTTGAATTCCCCTTGAACCTTCACTAATATTCTCTAACAAAAATCACTCGATAACTCGAACCCCCGATAACTCGAACATTCGTTAAGTCGAACCATTTCACCCCTGGACAGAAATTCCCCCGATAACTCAAACTTCAAAGGAAAAATGAAAACAATCTCAGTAAAAAGTGACTACTTTTGTTTCAATAATATAAATTGTTCTTCCAAAGTTGACGAAAACTTTTTTTCTCCTGTAAATTGTAAAATGCACGGAACTTGTAAATCCTCGCCATCGCCAAGGTTTAATCAGTTTGCTCAAAAGTTGGTAATATTCGGGAGGCATTGCAAGTGCTGCATGACTACATGCCCTTCAGTCTATGCGGTGAAGATATTCAATAAAAGCTCAATGCACTCTCAATTTCAATTGACAGACAGAGACGTTACCGCTACAATGAAACAGAGCGACATTAGAACTTTTTTTCAGTGATGTGTAACAATGTACTGCATACCTTTCTTGTTAGAATAGAAAAGAAAAAAAAACTTTTAGTAACTGCTCCAACAATTTTCTTTTTTCTGCAAAAGTTCGAGTTATCGAATGCCTCGATAACTCGAACTATTTTCTCGATCCCCTGGAGGTTCGAGTTATTGGGTGTGTACTGTATTATAATTTTAATCATCACGTTATAAAAGTAGAAAATAATTGAAAAAAAGCATTGTTTTTAACCAAATTTGATTTTATACGGATTTATGTTTTTAGTTCCTACGTATCGTTTTACGGTAATCCAAAGAATAGAATTTCAAAAATTGATGAAAACTTAATGTTGAGGAATCATATTAATGTTATCCAAAATAACATATCTAAAAATCTTGGAATACCTTAAGGGAAGAAATTGTTTGCGGAAGAAATTTGTGCGGAACTTTTTTTTGCGGAATTTATTTTTGCGGATTTGGCAAAAATGAATAAATATTGGTCATCCGCAAAAATAAATGCCGCAAAATTTTCGAAATTCTTCACCTACAAAAATTTAATCTGCAAAATTTTTGAAATTTTTTACCCATAGAGAATTGATTTTTCACTTTGCTTTGCATAAGCTGCAAGTCTCGTCGTTACAATACGTTTGAAAAATGAAAAAGGGGGTTGAAAAAGGAAAGAAGTCTTGGTTATTGAACATCTAAGGACTTATTTATCACTCTTCGTCAACAACAATACAAGCAGCATCAACACTTGCAACAGGTTTTACGCTTCGTACTGTTGCTTTTACTTTGAGAAACGATCCTTTTCTTTATGGGAAGTAGACTTTGAATGAGTCATATTCTCAGTTGCTGGCGGTACATTGACCTTCTCTGATCAAAGATAAGACCCTGCTACATTATCTGTTTGTTATAGCTTAATATTCTTTTTTGATATTTAACTGATGAAAAATAGATGTTATTCCATAAATCTGCTTTTTCCTAAAGTTTGTATATACCCAGGTACTAAACTACGTGTTTATCGACTTTCGATTTTAATTTATTAAATTTGTTTGCATCCGCAAAAATTAATTCCGCAAAATCTCCTTTGAGGTCTTCATCCGCAAAAATTTCTTCCGCAAACAATTTCTTCCCTTAAGGAATAGTCTGGGCGAATTAGAGTTGAACCCGGAACTAAATCCTCGTAAAGGATATTTGGTATGGCTAGAAAGCATGTACGTCCATGCTTCATCATAGTTATTGAGCAAAACGTTGGAGGTTTTAAGAATTTGATGACGTCACGCCAAATGTCAAAACATTTACGACGTCAAAATTTTCGAACAAGTATGTCAATCGATAGATATTTTATGGATGAGTAAATAATGCAAAAACATCAATATCTTAAAATCAATACTTCAGTCAGCCTCTTCTTGATTATTTCTAAGGGAGGTTTCTTCGACGCAAACCACCTATGGAAAGTAAAATGAGTATTCAATTATCCTTTGTAGCGAAAAGTAGTTGGTCATAATATTTATTATTATTAATGAAATATATTTGGCATTTCCACATTACATGGCTATTCGTCCAAAATGTTAAACTATATGTACATTATTAAAACATTATTATGAATATATTATTATATAAATAACAATTAAAAACAGTGTTAAAAAGGGAAGAACGTAGCTAAGTAATCTTCAAACATTTATATTGCACATATAAATGCAGCCTGGGTAATGGTTAATATTTTTATGCTTTTTATTTGTGTTTGAAAAAGAATTTTAGTTGTTGTTGATTTCATTTTTCAATTCTTCTGCGTCAAAATTTAATTGCGCTAAATCTTCCTTACGGAGCACTAATATTTAATTGCACTAAATTTTGTCCAACTCATAGTGCGCCAAAATTAATACGCGCTAATTGCTGTAATCTAACATGCTTAGTAATAAAGTGTCCATACTCTATTATTAATCATTCATCTCCTGATGATCCTGAAGGCAACCGCAAAGAAAAAAGACCACCATGTGTTAAGTAAAAGTCATCAATTCTACACTGAATGTCTTGTTCAGATGGTTACATTATCATCGATCATATAAACATATTTTTTATAGCCACAAATTTATTTTTTCGTTCTTAATTATGATTGGTTAAAGGAAATATATCCCGGGCTTCCGAAGTTTCAGTAAAAAATATTACTCTGTTTACATTTTAATGCAATCTGATTGGATTAAAATATGGTCTCATTTTGTGTCTGGAAGTATATACTTGATAGGATAAAAACCGTTCGTAGTTTTTGTAAGAATAACAACATTTGTGCTTTCGACACAATTATTTGTCAGTCATGTAATAATGTATTTGAGGGAGGGGTGGGAGAGAAAAACAACGCTTTTCTTCACAAGTGCACACACAACTGCTTGCCATGTGATTTAACCAAAATAATGTGTTTTTGATATGTGTAAAAATAGTTGTTTTTGTTGTCGATGACAGGACCAGATAATAATCACCGAACATCAAGTAGAAAACTACACTTCCTTTTCCTTGTCGCTACCGTAAAAAAAGATGGCGGGATTTTTTATTTTTTTTTTATTTTTTTTTTTATTTAACGAATATTTACACTGGATGTAACACTTCAACTATATATAAAGTTGTTATCAATGTGCGTCCAGTAAAAACTTAAAAAATAATAAAATTTATACCGGGTGTGCCAGAAAAAACGCCACTAAAATTCAATTTTTGATGTACGTTTTTCTAGTTGCTGAAATCACTTCAAATTTTACGGAAATATTATTCAGACTATTTTAAAACATCCGTAATAATCTCAGAAAGATACGACAATCTTTACGGAAGATACGAGCATTTTGTGAAACCATACAGAATTTTCAATGTTTATAGAATTGGCGTCAAAATTGCCGTCTATAATTTTTCTTGAAGTTTCTATTATGCTTAATCCTGTCATGCGATTTTGTTTTCCACCGCCTTTGAAGCTATTGTAGTGCTACTTCCCGACCTTTTTAGAAGACTTTACATAGTTTCTTGTTTTAACCACTGTTGTAAAAAACGACTCTCACTCCAATAGAAAGGGTGACTTAGTGCTGACGTCTTTCATTATGGTTTTTTTCTGACGCTGATAAAGCCATCATTCAACACTATCACGAAAAAGGATACACTGCCTACAAAATTTGGAAAGATAACCCTGAAAAGAACTGGGACAAGTCTTCTTTATACCGTTTGATAAAAAGGTTTGTTAAAACTGGTACAATGGGGCGAAAAAAGGGTTCTGGTCGTCAAAGAACAGCTACGTGCCATGAAAACGAAGAAAAAGTAGAAGAAATGATTTGTTCCCAAGAAGAGCCTGGGACACATGTATCTCCTAGTGGAATCGCCAAGGAATTGAATGTGTCACATACATTATATACAGTTAGTAAAAATATTTAATAAAATATGATGATAAAAAAAAGTTATAAGAATTAGGATGTGTAGAAGAGAGAAAGATAGTAAACTAGTGGGAAGGGGATAACACTGCGGAGGCAAGCGAACAAAACAAAAATAAAACAAAAAACAAAAAAAATAACGAAAACAAAAATAACAAACAAAAACTAAGAAGCATGAAAGACAAAACCCGGATCACAGATATAATCAAGTAAAATATTGCATGATATATTCCTTGAATGCGGATAATCATAAATGGTTAGAAAGCTCAAATACCATCCTCTTGTTACGAAAATGTTCTCTGGTCAGTTTCTAGACATCGAAATCAATGGACTTTTTCCATATGACGTCATAGGTCAAGTGGTAAGGAAAAGATTTTTTTCGAATTTTTCAAATATCATTGATGTCAACTGATAAAATTCTTAGTATGAAACATATATAAACGCTAACGTAATTTTGTCTACATCAGTTACAGCCTCTTGAAAGTGCTATGAGAGAGACCATGGGATAAACAGATACAGTTTCCTTTTTGACAAGCTGATTTCTTGCAGTTGCATGAAATCAGTTGTAACACATCATCTGGAGCTGGTGGCAAAATCATCTACTGTATGGGAAGGGCCCCATCAATAATTTTCCAACCGTGGCCATCTGGCGAGGGGATGACAAAACTTGTATTAAAAGCATTTCGAACCGTAGAGGTAACAAAGGAAACACTCTTGCAGTGACAGAGCAACGCATCTCTGGTGGGAGGAAGCTTTTGCGGAGGTGGTTCGTGGTTCGTTCGTTCTTTGACTCCGAATTTGACAAAGAATTCTACCTCGATCTTTTGACTGAAATATAGCGAATAAATGGCTATATCGCTATCGACTGTATGAATACAGATATTCCTTGCTTCATGGTTAGTGACGGCATGAAGAAAGCAAAGAAACACCTTCGTATCAGCCTCTTCTTGATTATTTCTAAGGGAGGTTTCTTCGACGCAAACCACCTATAGTGGAAAGTAAAATGAGTATTCAATTATCCTTTGTAGCGAAAAGTAGTTGGTCATAATATTTATTATTATTATTATTATTAATGAAATATATTTGGCATTTCCACATTACATGGCTATTCGTCCAAAATGTTAAACTATATGTACATTATTGAAACATTATTATAAATATATTATTATATAAATAACAATTAAAAACTTGGTTAAAAAGGGAAGAACGTAGCTAAGTAATCTTCAAACCAAAAAGGAATTTCAAAATGGTAAATGTTACCTCGCTATCACTGCAACACAGTTTATAAAACGTGGACCCAAAGTTGACATACAAGATTTTCCCATTGAGAACATCAACAAATCCTTGGCTGTCAGACCAGTCCTTTAGCAAAAATTCAACAACCCAGTGGGCACAAAGACGTCGTAAAGACGTCGTAGAGACGTCTTTCCAAGACGTCCCTAAGACGTCGCAAAATGGTCGTGAAGTGGGAATCTCAAAAGACGTCCCAATGACATCTTCACTGAGACGTCCCGATGACATCCCAACGACATCGTAACGACGTCGCAGGATTATGAAATTTACATCGTAGAGACGTCTTGAAAAGACGTCCCTAAGACGTCGCAAAATGATCGTGAAGTGGGAATCTCAGAAGACGTCCCAATTACATCTTCACTGAGACGTCCCGATGACATCCCAACTACATCGTAACGACGTCGCAGGATTATGAAACTTACGTCGTAGAGACGTCGTAGAGACGTCTTGAAAAGATGTCCCGAAGACGTCGCGAAATGGTCGTGAAGTGGGAATCTCAAAAGACGTCCCAATCACATCATGACGTCTCGATGACATCCCAACGACATCGTAACGACGTCGCAGGATTTACTCGTTCATCTTTGTAAAGTCGTCGTAGAGATGTCTTTCCAAGACGTCCCTGAGACGTCGCTCAATGGTCGCGAAGTGGGATCCTCCGAAAACGGCCCAATCACATCTTCACTGAGACGTCTCGACGTCTCTCAATCTCTGGCCGTAACGACATCGTAGAGACGTCCTATTAACAACCTCCTTTTCCTGGGATATCATAAGCCATCTATGTTGGGATCATCAAAACAACAAAACATACAAATTCAATGGATGTCTCCTTTTTAATTCTTTTTAAAAGTTTACAACGCAACAATTTACAGTTCAATATATAGCTACTATCTAATTTGTCATCAAGTTATAAAATTTTGAATCACATGTATTTCCACATTTAAGACTCCCTTCGGCTAGCCTTTTTGAAATTTCGCATTATCGATCAGGAGATCTTTGAGCATCATCTACAGTGTTCTTCAGATGCTGGAATCCTGAAACTAAGTTCGACAAGAATGTATAATATGTATAAATATACCCACCGAATGGATTCAGAAAACAGAAACTCACCGTTATTTTCATCGAACAGGATCGTATCTTTTCAAGGTATTTTTCCATTTACACTTTGCTAGTTTACCTTTAACAAAACGCCATGTTTAATTAATTCTTCTAAGTTTTATCTAAACGTCTTTTATCGAAACTTATGTTACATGTATCATTATTAACAGTATTAACCTTTTCTTACAAGAATGTCTTTGCTTTTGAATCTTTCTATATCACATGTGAATTTTATAACCCGGGAATTTCTCTTTGTCTTACGTATTTGTGATTGGTCTATTTTAAATTCTTTAAATCATGCAACTGTAGTAAAACCTATTCGATGAATCTTTGTTGACTAATCGCTTTTGAAAATTTATAATTCTTTCGAAGGTCGTAATTTAATCTGTATAGAGACGTCCCAAAAACGTCGTGAAAGCATCCCTTACACAACCAAGAAAAAGAATCGGTACGAATGTAAATTCCATATGGAGTATGTTGTTGTTACTCAAAGTTACTCACTGTTTAATGACTGCAGAATGAAATTTGAAAATTTTTATCAGGTCCCCGTTCCATTTTCAGACGTCTCTACGTCGTCGCAAAATGATCCTAAATTAATAATTGTTTCGAAGGTCGTTATTTAATCTGTATAAAGACGTCCCAAAAACGTCGCAAAATCATCCCTCACACGACCAATAAACAGAATTCGATACGAATGTAAATTCTATATAAGCATGTTAGTATTACTCGATTTATACTGTTTAATGACTCCAGCATGAAATTTTTAAATTTTTATCAGGTCCCAAATTGATCGTAAAAGGATCCCAATTGCGACGTCCCATTTTCAGACGTCCCTACGACGTCGCAAAATGATCTCAAAACCAAACGACCATTTTAAGATTAAATTGAGACGTCTCAAAGACGTCTTGTGCCCGCTGGGAAGTTCTGTCATCAGGATTTTGTAAATACTTCCCCCATTGCTTTATTTTTTCTGGTCTCTTCTTTCTATACGAAACCTTAAACTCCCTCCAGACATCCTCTTCTCGCGTTCAAAGGAGTTTAAAGATCCTAGGAGATATTGATCCGTCACAATCTGCCAATATTTTCCCTAATAGGACGAAAAGTAACAAGTATTTCATTTATGCTCTCATAATATTTTTTTTTTTTTTTCTTTATTGAATTAAGGTGGCTCCTAGGGAAAAAATATTGATTTTTTGAAAAAATCTCAAATTTTCAAAAATAGACCCTTCTTTATCGAAATTTAATCCTCTTTCCATCTATGCACATGAAAATAATGATAATAATATATTTTCAATAATATTTTCATTTTTCTAGCACTAGGTGACAAATAGTTTATATATAGAATGCATATTTTGAAATTACAAGGGAAAAACAGGAAGGAAAAACTAGTTTTTAATCCATCTTATTTTTCTAATATCTACATTGACCCAAAGCATTCTGTTTTATAAATGCGTAAATTTAAAAGCTATAGTTCTAATCAACGTAGTAAAAAAAAGAAAGTTGGAAAGGAGCAGAGAGTTATAAACTCCAATCTAATTTTGTTATACTATATTAGAAGTTTTCAGAAAGTGTTATTGATTAATATTATTACTGATGGGAAACCTACAAAACAGATCCAGAAAGAAGAAACTGAAATTTACCAACAACCAGTATACTCGTGGTGAGTCCACAAACAAAAAACATAAACTGTCGCTGCTGAGAATGAAACACCACCTCCTGTATCTTCATCAACAAAGACAAATGCAAGTCTGAGAAGTGAAAAAGTCTCTCAAAGATGTACCACAGAGAATGACAACTATTTTATTCTTATTAACTTTCAGATATTGTCAAACTTCATTGAGAAAATTGCTGTCTGTCCAGATTGCAGTTCAGCTAATGTCAATTTCACAAACAAACTTGAACTACGTATGGGGCTAGCTAGCAAATTGAAGCTGTCATGTAAAGATTGTCATTATGAACTTTCATTCTTCACTTCTGATGAATGTAAAACAGAAAGTAAAAAAGTACAAGGCAGAAATCTATTTGAATGCAATGTCAGAGCTGTTGCAGGTTTTCGAGAAATTGGAAAAGGCCATGAGGCAATTACAAACTTTATGCGTTGTATGAATATGCATTCTCTATCCGATACATGTTACCACAACATAAACAAAGCATTACACTGTGCATATGAAAAGGCTGCCACTGAAAGCATGAAGAAAGTTGCTGATTCTGCTTTGGAAAAATGTGAGGAGGATGGAGACATAATTCAGAATGCCGCACAAACAATTGGGCTTTGTCATGTTTCATTGGATGGAACATGGCAAAAACGGGGGCATGCTTCTTTAAATGGTGTCGTTACCGCCTGTTATCGTGGAAAATGTTTGGACGTACACGTCATGTCAAAACTTTGCAGTGTGTGCAAACTTAAAAAAAAATCACTAGAACCCCATGAATTTGATAAGTGGTATGAGACCCATGAATGCAACATTAATCATAGCGAGTCATCTGGCGCAATGGAGGGAGCTGGTGCCGTTGAAATCTTTAGCAATTCTGTTGAAAATAGAAACCTAATATACAGTGAATATTTAGGAGATGGTGACACATCCTCTTTTAAAGAAGTTGTTGAATCAAAGCCTTATAAGGTATTTGGTGTTGTACCTTCTAAAATAGAATGTGTCGGCCATGTCCAGAAAAGACTAGGTACACGGTTACGAAACAAAGTAAAAGAATTAAAAGGGACTAGTACCCCAATATCAGGCAAAGGCAAGTTGACTGAATCAGTCATCAACTCCCTGCAAAATTTCTATGGAAGAGCTATCAGAGAGAACACTGATCAACTTTACAAGATGAAAAAGTCAGTTGGCGCAATTCTATGGCATTGCACGGATTTCAAGGATAATTCTTTTCGTCATCGCTTTTGTCCAACTGGGGCTAATAGTTGGTGTGGTTTCCAGAAGGATGAGGCAAATGGAACTAAAAACTACCAAAGCAACATAAACATACCAGAATGGATTCATCAAATTATCCGCCCTATCTTCATGAGTCTATCTGATGATACACTTCTGTCAAAATGCTTACATGGTCAAACACAAAATGCCAACGAGAGTATAAACCAACTGATTTGGGCAAAATGCCCTAAGACTGTTTTTATTGAGAGGCCAACTTTAGAACTGGGTGTTTATTCAGCTATTTTACATTTTAATGATGGTGCACTTGGAGTGGAGAATGTTTTCAATCACTTTGGATTAGGCGAGGGAAGATGTTTTATTACTGCGTCGATACAAAAAGACAATAAGAGTGTTCGTTCAGCGGAGAAAAAGTCATCAGATGCCGGCAAAAAACAGCGAAAAAGAATAAGAAAAATTAAAAAAGGATTTGTAGATGATGAAAAAGAAAAAGAAAAGTCATATGTTTGTGGTGGATTTTAACTTATTTCTATGGAGTGGAATTTTTAATATTTTGTTCTTTTTATTTTCCATTTTTCTCATTTTGTCGTTTTTGCTCTTTTTGTCAATCTTTAAAACACGATAACTACAGTTTGAAGTAAGCAAAAGTTCTGAAATTTTCAGTGAACCTTCAGTCTATATAGAGCTATCATATGCTCCATTATCTAAGGTTGTATGTCCCTAATAAGACTTTTATGGATGGGCTAAGTAGATTTTGTGCTATTTCCGGAGTACATAAAATTCATACTCTAAAAAAATTGGAATAACTTTTTAAATAATCATAAAAGATTTATGAATTTGGAGTATGTGATAGGTCTTTATGTTTCTATTGTTTCTACAAAGTTTCAAAAGTATACCATGTATTGTTCTTTAAATATCATGTTTCAAGTGATTTTCCCAAAACGCAGCTTTTTTGGGTAAATTTGCCCCAAAATAGGGTCTATGAATGATAAAATTTCAATATTTTTGAAAAAAATGTCTTGTATTGTGTTTCTATGATCATTTTATGGTGTTACATAATCAAATAGTTTTTTTCCCTAGGAGCCACCTTAATCATCACGGTACACAAAAACAAATACAAATACAAACGTTAAAGGACCCTACTTCCGCAAGGCGCTCAAGGCGATATCGCCAGAAGTAGGATCCGAAAATAATTTTTTTTTTTTCTTTCTTTTTTCCCTTTTTTTCCTTTTTTCCTTTTTATAAGTTTTTTCTCATAATAATTTTCTGTAAACAGAGTTTTAGAAGACTAAGAACGAAAGAGTGAGACGAAGATCAAATTTTCTTAAAGGTCGAACATTTATTTGAAACAGACACTTTCACACCAGTTTTTCAGTACTAAAGCAGCAGAAATAAACCAAGGTTGGATACTATTTCAAATAGCCAGTTCTATTCTTATTTCGAGATGAGCTTCTATTCATAGATGCAGCTGTTGGTGATATGTCCAAACTTCTTCCTCATTATCTACCTCTTTCAAGGCTTTCACATGCGCATATTATCTTGCTACCCACTGAATCTTACTGAATCACTCAATCTTACGCTTTTACTTTTACTGTGACTCTCTTACGTACTTTATAGATGCCCCACCTCAACATCGAACCCGGGTTTCTTGCCTTTTTGATAAAGATATTAAATAATTAAAACATTAAAGTGAAACTAAGAATGATTTATTATTTCGATAATATACTGAGGTATTTTATTACCATCCTCAGGGCTGAAAACAAATTTAAACAGTTGAAAACAGTTAAAAGTTTGTCATTATACACCAAACAATATTAAATGTTGATATTCTTATTCGTCGCCCCAGTTAAGGCAACCCTGGGTTCGAGAAACCAACAAAGGTTTAGCAAGTAATTACTTGCTTTACACATTTCATGTAATAAGGTACATTCAATATGATATATAACCGAAGTTACAATTATGTGATGTTACAAGCTTCATTATCCAACTTACTGCGACACCCAATCAACTCTTCTACCACACTTGTTAGCCTATTTCTTAATTCAATTTCCGCGTGCTATTGGTAGAAAATTGTTTGGTTTACACATTCTATCTATCTAACTATCTATCTCTGTCACAGTTTTTCGTCGTTTTCGGAAAGTCCGTTCGGATTTCGGATTGTTTATTTATTCAGAATAGTTAATGACTGACACAAAACTCTATGTTAGAACTTTAAAACATCCGTGGTGGAGTTTTAGTCAAAGCTGTCAATTATCTTGTCAGATTTGATTAAAATTGGGCAATTTAGACAAGGTGCTGATTTCAAATTTGACAATCATTTTGTCAGAATTGACTAAAATTGGGCAATTTCGGCAAAATTTGGACCAAATTTAAAAAGTTCTTCAAATTTCACAAAATTTTGAACAGATCACATTTGAAAGGTGCCGATTTCGAATTTGACAGTCATTTTGTGAGATTTGACTAAAATTGGGACCAAATTTAGAAAGTTCTTCAAATTTCATGAAATTTTGCATGGATTAAAATTTAAAAGGTGCTAATTTCAAATTTGACAGTCATTTTGTCAGAATTGACTAAAATTGGACAATTTGGGCCAAATTTGGACCAAATTTCAAAATATCTTCAATTTTCATGAATAAACGTCATGCGCAAAGATATTGGTGAACTGTTTTTCTGGCCCCGAAACATCATAGTGAATTCCATAGTATGGAATGGCATAGCTGCGTAAAGTGATCTTCTGATGTTCTGTGCAGTAGAAATTTCGTTATGCGCAGTAGTGATTTCATTTGGCGCTGTAATAAAAACGTATTGTGATGCAGTTATTCAGTATTGCAAGGTGGTACTTGAAAACGCAGTAATTTCCTTGATTTGCGCAGTAAATAACTCATATTGTGCACTACTTAAATCGTTACGTGGTGGTAGTTAAATCCTTACGTAGTAGATAAATGGTTACGTAGTTACCCCGCAGCGAGCGTAAGCGAGCGAGGAGGCATAGTAGTTTCACGAGATAGGCGAATGTCAGTTTCCCAACCTCGAACCCAGGGTTTCTTGCCTTTTCGATATACGGATGGCGGCCATCCGTATCTTCGCCGCCATCCGTATATCGAAAAGGCAAGAAACCCTGGGTTCGAGGTTGTCAGTTTCCGATTTTGTTCATCATCATCTTCATCCTCCAACTTTCGTGTTGACGTTACACGGTGGTATACAATTATTAGCTGACTTTGCTTTTTTCCCATGTCAAAGCATGGTGCTGTAGGTCAGGATGTTTTTTTTCCTAATTTATTACTAGCATGTAGCTTTAGCTAAAAATGCCCCCGCGCTCAAGCATTCCAATTTGTACACACAGCAAGCTATACATTGCAAGCCTATACAACGGAAACAAAAACAAACAAAACTTTGTTACTTTTTGTTATCTCTTAGGCCTATGTCACACTGATGCTAATATACCTTTTTAAAAGTGTAAATGAGGCTTAACAAGTAATATCAGAAAGTATTTGCGACAAACAAAAGAAAAGTGTGAACTGAAACATGGATATGTATTTTATAATCAAAGTAAAATTTGTTAAAAAAATTATGCAAGAGCCAAAAAAAAATTTAAAGCGAAAAATCCATTAGAAATTTGCGTTTCAAACTTTAATTCAAAACAAAAAATAGCCAACGTTTACATGAAATAGCAAGAAAAAAAATATGAAAAGGTTTTATTGATCATGATCACTTGTAGAGGACAGTTAAAGAAGAAGAACCAGAATTTGTAATATTTCTTGCATACACAGAAATCCAATAAAAATGGTAAGATTCACCAAAAATCAGTGAATTGAATAAAATTTATTGAATGAAAGATTTAGAGCCAAAACATATACAAACATAAAATGTATGGTTGGCAAAATTTCAGATTTCAAGCTGTGCTTCAAAATCCTTGTTGTTCACTTCACTAAAACAACACAAAAGTAATATAAAAAATGTTTAATTAATTTTAGCATACGAACTTAAGTAACAAAGTTGTAGTTGTGTGTCCTTTGCGGAAACCTGATTGTGTGGTGTTGTAAAAAACATTGGTTTCGATGTGGCAGCAAAGCTGGGTGAGGATGACACGCTCGTAAATCTTAGAGAGGACCGCTAGTACGGAAATTGCTATGGCTATGTTATTTGTGTTACTACCGTGGCCCATAAGTGACATCGAAATCGTCGTTTTAAAAATTGGTGCCTAATTTATTCTTTTTCTAATTTGCCAAGTTAGTATTCGAACTAACTGAGCTTTTTTGTAATTTGCCAAGTTAGTATTCGAACTAACTGATCTTTTTTATAATTTGCCAAGTTAGTATTCCAACTAACTGAGCTTTTTTGTAATTTGCCAAGTTAGTATTCCAACTAACTGGGCTTTTTTGTAATTTGCCAAGTTAGTATTCCAACTAACTGATCTTTTTTGTAATTTGCCAAGTTAGTATTCCAACTAACTGATCTTTTTTGTAATTTGCCAAGTTAGTATTCCAACTAACTGAGCTTTTTTGTAATTTGCCAAGTTAGTATTCCAACTAACTGGGCTTTTTTGTAATTTGCCAAGTTAGTATTCCAACTAACTGATCTTTTTTGTAATTTGCCAAGTTAGTATTCCAACTAACTGATCTTTTTTGTAATTTGCCAAGTTAGTATTCCAACTAACTGAGCTTTTTTGTAATTTGCCAAGTTAGTATTCCGACTAACTGAGCTTTTTTGTAATTTGCCAAGTTAGTTTCAATGCAATGTTGTTTTCACGAACTATCTTTGCCAAAACGTGATTCCCGCGGTAAATTTCTACAAAAACGTGCTTTTCACGAGCGCGTGATCAATGACAACAAATAAAAATCAGCCAAGATGGATGACGCCACGTGCGAAGACGAATCCTCAGTTGAAAAGGTTTGTTTCGTTTCTATAACTTTTGCTTTGCTATTCTATGTCATGTATTTATATAATATGTATCTTTTTAATGCAAATAAATGATTTCTGAAGTTTTCCACATAGAATCCGAGGGAATGTCAGGGATTTTTTTCATAAAGTCAGGGAAGCTTAAAAGTAAATTAGCTAAGCTTTTTTTATCTGTTTACTCATTAGGATGAATAATAAAAAAACTTATTTTCAAGTTGGCTTCTAGATAAAACATTTGTAATTTGGTTGCAACGTGCTTCACACACTGTTTTGTCAGTAGTGTGTATAGACCACTTAACACTGCCTGGTCAGGGCATTGTAATATCTAGTTCATTAGTCAGATTATACTGTTGTTTATTTCTGATCCTTCTTTTGGTCCCAGTTTGTTTAAAACTAGATAAAATCCTTTTTTTTTTGCTATTGCTTCAGGAGTTGTTTAAAGTAGTTCCTTAGGAAAAAACATATGCATTTAAGAGGAAAAAGTCAGTGAAAAACATATACATTGTATGTCATTTTCAGGATTTCCGTCAAGGAAATTAGTATATTTTCCTGGAAAAGTCAGGGAATTTCTTAAGCTAAAGGGCTGTACGAACCCTGTTGTTATTCGTGTTTCTGCAGAACAGATGTTTTTACAAGTTTTGTGTGTAGTAAAGTTATTACTGAAAGCTAAATAAACACCTGGGTAAACAAAACTAATGATTTTTTTAAAAAAATTGTTGATAATTCGAAAAGTTGTGTCAAAAAAACACTAGTTCTGTGCTAATAACTTTAAAATAAACTATCAATCATGACATTCAGAATTTCTTAACTGGTATTTCGATTCTTTGTTTCCTTAAAAACAATTTTTATACAGAAGGGTTTTAAGTTTTTAGAACATATAAAACATGATTTGTGATTTCTGTTTTGCAGGAATAACCATGGTTGGTAAATATTTTCTTATAAGATCTTTTATACATAAATCTAGAAAATTAGAAATTATTTTCATAGTTTATTTTTAGATCATTAATTTTTTGCGAGCCAGAGATGTATCTGAAGAAATATGTCAAAATTTTCAGAGAAACCAGGTATTTGCCATTTAATGTATTATGTTGTAACTTGCTATCACCATCACCAAAATAAATCAACTTGATATTTTTATTATTTATTTAGATGGATGAAGCAGCAGTTTATTTGGCAACACAAGCACAACTCTGTGAACTGGGTCTCACAAAAATGGGTGATATTATAGCCATTAAAGGTTTATGTATTAAAAGTAAAAGTACAAAACATGATTTATTGACTTCTATTAAAGCAGCTGGTCAACAGCGAACCAATATTAAACGCCCACGGCCTACAAAAACTGTGACACTTGCGTGGAAACACTTTAATGAAAAAAATCAAGATACTGTGCTGTAAGTGAGTGCAATGGAGGTGGCAATAGACAACATAAATTTCGTCCAGATGCAACCAAAGAAGAAATTTTGAGTGTAGTGAAAGATTTTTTCTTTCCAAACTCTGTGAGTGGTTTTGCTGGCCGTTTGAATTTGAACAAAATTGAACTGGGTAACAACCAAGGTGAGATAATTGACAAGATCAATGATGAAAAATTTACACTTTCTGGTTACTGTTTAAAAACTGGGTATCATACCAAGACTAAACTGTACCTGTTAACCAAAAAAAAAAACTAGTCAAGAAATAATTTTAGACATCAATTTTGATGATGACAGTGATGATGAATTTCAAATACCAGTCAAAAGGATGATTGATCTCAGTGCGGACGATGTGGAGGCAAATCGACTTGAGGAATTAATGGAGACCCGTGGTTCACGTGTTTCACCGTCCCCTAATTTATCTGATGCACATGTCGTTATATCTGTTACGCTTCTTACCAAGGAAATCAAAACAAGGATCTTCCACGAAAATTCATTATTTCAAGAAGTATATGACTGGGCAGGTAGCTTAACTCTGAAACCGGAATTCTTTAGTCTTCAAGATGAAGGAAACAATACCGTTCATCCATACGATGTTGTAAAATCAGGATCCTACTTCATCAAGGAGAGTAAGGAGGCACTTCCAATGACACCAGGAGGAACAATTGCATTTAAAGGTTATGGTGTGGTTGAATCTTTGGATGAATATACTAGTATAAATGATTTGAGAGAAAATGAAAAACAGAAATTGACAGAACGTGATACTGAGTACATCATTAGCCGTGAAAATGCTTATCATGAAATGTTGCAGCTTTATAAGAAAAGAAATATTTCAACTTCTACTCTGAAATTGCATATTAAGGATGAGGATGCAGTTGGAGATGGGGTTGCTAGAGATGTTTTTAGTGAATTCTATTCGCAACTTTACAAAAGAATGGAAGGTTCACATGCAAAAATTTTATCAGCAAATTTTGAAGATGATGATTTGGAAACAATTGGGAAAATAGTGAGCCATGGCTTTATTATGTACAACGTTTTTCCTGTTGGCTTGTGCAGGGCAACAATGAAGAATTTTCTGTATGGACAGGTCACAGATTGTGACCTTATGTCCTCCTTTATGGAGTTCCTACCATCAACCGAGAAAAATTTGGTGGAAGATCCTGAAATGAAAAACCCACAAGCAATCACTGACATTTTAGCCGAATATGCGATTTTTGAGCAACCAAACCCAAGTAACATCAAGACACTCATGAAAAAAGCTGCAAGAATGGCGTTGATAAAACAACCATGTTTTTCAATGCAAGCTATTGTGAAAGGAATGGGAGTAGCATTTTGGAACAAAACTACTCCAAAGATGTTAGATGCATTGTATGAGTGTACAATCCCTTCTTCAGAAAATGTGATAGAAAGTTTATTTGTGCAAGAAAATTCTAACCATGAACAGCGGATAACAACATGGTTACACCGATATCTAAGGAGCAGCACGAAAGATGAACTTTCTCGCTTTGTTCGGTTTATCACTGGATCTGAGAGACTGTTACCAAACACTTGAATTAAGGTTGAATATGTCAACCAACCTCAAGAACATATTTGTCCCAGTACACAAACTTGTTTTAAAATTTTGTTTCTTCCAAAGCAGTACAGTTCCTTTTATCAAATGAAAGACAATCTTAACATGTACATTGGTAATGATGTTAATTGGTGTGTCCATGATGGACTTTAATTTTTTATTAAAAACTTTATTGTAATTGTTTCATTTTGGTTAGTTCAGGTTTTTGAGGTTGTTTTGTTAACTTTGCTAGAGCTTGCTTTAGCTGTTTATGTTCAGTTTTTATTTGTTTTGTTATTACACTCAGTGTTATCACTTAATGATGAAAAAATGATGTGGGTAAGATTAAAGCGTAGGAGTGACTGCAGAGTACATTGACTTCTTAGTATTGTGTTCGCATTTGAGCTTTTATTGGTTTTGGTGTTATTTTTCCTTTGAGAGCAAGTTCGTTTTTTCACAAAAAGCAAGTTCGTTTTTTCACACTTATGTTTTCTCATGGCATTTCTGAACAATCAATGTTTACACCTTCTTCGGTTTTGCTTAGATTTTTTTGTCAGATTTCTTCGGAGATTACACTTTATTTTCAACAATTTTTTGGTTAACTCGTTGTTTTTGTTGCTATACTCATTCAAACCAATAAGTATGCGTAAGAGACTATTTTTAATAAAGTTGGGTTAACATCATTTATGTTAGTGGTGCTAATGTAAATAATATAATGTTAAATATTTTGTTTTCAACTGCTGAATTCTTGTGGTATTTTTATTAAGCTTCTATTTAGGTACTCTTCTGTGCTTAATTGGGTCTGTCATTAACTATTCTGAATAAACAAACAATCTGAAATCCGAACGGACTTTCCGAAAATGGCAAAATTTAATGAAGAAAAACGCATCTCGATCTTAAGATCGTTTTGGAGCTTTCCATTATAAAATGCAACTAACTCGGGAGTTTGTTTTCATTTTGTGTTTGAAAATTCGAATGTGGAACTTTTAAAGTTCGAAATACAAGTAAAGATTTCTTTACATCCTTCTATACTTTTTCCGTATCATTTTAAATTTCAAAGTTATATCACCGTATATCGCTGTATAATGATTTCTACAATCCTTCACCTAACTTATTGAGACACCCCTATTGCAAATGAAAAAAATGATATGTCTGGGACCTCTGCACTTTTCGGTGAGGGCTGTAGTAGAAAATATTGACCCCTTAGAATATTTTCACCCCGCGTGGTTTATGCTTATGACTAAACCTAACCGTAACCCTCACAACAAAAAAAACCTAACAAGTCATAAGCGTAAACCACGGTGGGGGGGGGGGGGGGGGGGGGGATTGTCCAGGGGGGAGTTGTCCTAAAACCGATCAAAAAGATCAAGTGTATTATTTTAGATTATTTTTCCAGAACGACATAAATAGATAAACTATGCTCGATATTCTTGTGACATATTTATCCATTATGAACGGGTTAAGGGCGCATGCAGTTACCTACGCTTAAGGGCGTAGTGCGCCTTTAAACGAGGAAATTGGGTAAAAGGGCAACTTATGACCGTTTTGTTGTCACTGCTTTCCTCCGCAAAATGGAATATTGTAGTTGTCGTTGACTTTCGGAATTCTATCAATCTTATAAAGAAGCTTCATTGCTATTTCGATGTCCATTTAAAGAAAACTTTAACCTCAGATGAAGAGTCTGGCACGAATTTCTGCTGCCTGCTCAAATGTACGATTTTTTAAACAATGTTTCAATGTTTTTCTTGTCAAATGTTCTGAAAACAAAAGTTTGCTGTTTTTGTGTCTATAAAATTGGTTACGTCATCCTGGGACTACAAAAAGTAAACAAGTGAGACTAGAAACAAGTGTTAAAATTATGTGTATAATGACCTGATATTAATTTTTGGTTGGGAATGGGGAGGATAAAAACTAAGTAGAGGCTTTAAGGAATCAACATGTTTTATGTAACAGTATTTCAGTCTCTACAAATTAAATTATTGTCTTAAGTAAAGGAATTAAACTACAATACAGGTTTTTTGCTGATACAGCACATGTTGCAATGTTTAAACTGTGTTGAAGCATTAGCGTTCTGCAAATCGGAGATATATCTGGTAGTGTTCTCAAATCAGGTCCGTCACAAAGCATATCTAGACACGCATTGAAATCTGTATCATCAAAGTCAAATTTGTAATCTTGATTTTGTGATGTGAAATAAAGAACATCAGGCTTACCACTAGGACATTCCATATTTCTTGATGGTCTAATATGGTGATTGTTCCATAGTTTTTTTGTTTTATCCAGCTCATTTTTCAATACATCCATGAAACAAAACTGCAAACACTGCTTTTGAATTTCATCACCACCATCAAAGAGGCCTTGCTCGGTTAAGTCCTTAAAAAAATTCATCCACCAAGATGCCCAGCTCATTTTAAGTTTAGACCACCACGCCTCTATACGTTGGTTACTGGTCGAAGTTCCGTAAATAAAGCTTCCGTTTCCCGAACTCGAATCTCCATGATTTCTTCGTAGATATCTTTGCATACCACAAACGTAAACATTTTCGGAGCCACGGTCAGCTCTTATGCAACGAGGTGCTAACTTCAAAAGACTAATAGCTTCCAGAAAATAAGAACAAATGATTCTAGGATCACTGTTTGATATTCCAATTTTCAGCCATATAATTTTTCTACTAAAACCGTCTATCGCTCCATGAATACAAAATCCATAGGGTTTGAGTTTATCATAACCATCAATGTGCCATAAAAAATTAGGACCACGATTTAAATAAACTCTACGAATAAGGCGATGTTTACGTCTTGATATCACACCTTCAGGGTCCAACTCCTTCAAACAAAGCCTGACTGTTTCTCGATCGACAACAAGACCAAGAGAACGCAAACTTTGTGTCATCGCTCGGTAGCCAAAATTTCGGTGCGAACCATTTATTTCACTAATTATTGCCTCTAAGATGCGGCTAATGTCCGTTTTTTTGTGTCGTCTGTAACATCCTTGTTCCCTTAATACTCGGTTGACTTGCCTTTTGCTTATTTGAAAATTATGATGGATGTCTAGGAAGGAAATGATCTCATCATACGCTAATCCTCTATCAAAGTACTCGAATATCAGTTCATTTCTCGACAAATCTGTCAACTGTAACGGAGCATCTGTCATCTGAACAAAAAAGAAATTCAAAATAGAACTGACATATCAAAATAGCATGGAATTGCTACAAAATAAAATTACCACTATTTTTCAGTCATGCGAAATCCTTCAAAACATTTACATCAACAGGCTCAGTTGTTGAATAACATTTGTATATACTTACTTAAAAGATCAAAACCGAGGTTCACCCGCGTTTGCAAAGAAGTTGCCAGATTAGTTCGATAAATGTGCGTTTGGGTCTAGTTCGAATACTAACTTGGCAAATTACAAAAAAGCTCAGTTAGTTGGAATACTAACTTGGCAAATTACAAAAAAGATCAGTTAGTTGGAATACTAACTTGGCAAATTAGAAAAAAGCTCAGTTAGTTGGAATACTAACTTGGCAAATTACAAAAAAGCTCAGTTAGTTGGAATACTAACTTGGCAAATTACAAAAAAGATCAGTTAGTTGGAATACTAACTTGGCAAATTATAAAAATGATCAGTTAGTTGGAATACTAACTTGGCAAATTACAAAAAAGATCAGTTAGTTCGAATACTAACTTGGCAAATTAGAAAAAAGACCAGTTAGTTGGAATACTAACTTGGCAAATTAGAAAAAAGCTCAGTTAGTTCGAATACTAACTTGGAAAATTAGAAAATAGATCAGTTAGGCACTGATCTTTGCAATAATGCTATGTCACCTATGAGCCACGGTATGTTACCTATGTTACCTGTGTTACCTGTGTTACCTATGTTACTTATGTTACCTATGTTACCTATGTTACCTGTGTTACCTATGTTACCTATGTTACCTATGTTACTTGTGTTACCTATGTTACCTATGTTACCTGTGTTACCTGTGTTACCTATGTTACCTATGTTACCTATGTTACCTATGTTACCTATGTTACTTGTGTTACCTATGTTACCTATGTTACCTGTGTTACCTGTGTTACCTATGTTACCTATGTTACCTATGTTACCTATGTTACCTGTGTTACCTATGTTACCTATGTTACCTATGTTACCTATGTTACCTATGTTACATGTGTTACCTATGTTACCTATGTTACCTGTGTTACCTATGTTACCTGTGTTACCTATGTTACCTGTGTTACCTATGTTACCTATGTTACCTGTGTTACCTAGGAAAAAATATTTGGTGCGTCTTAATGATAATAGAGTGATAGTATGACTTTTAATTTGGCCATGGTTAATGTTTGGTACTTAAAAGTTTGGTGTGGGAAAGAATTCCCTTTTTTCCTCGCTAAATTTATTTGTGAAGATAAGTGCTGGCAAAATCCAAAGTTTTTGAGTATGGCAAGACTCACTCATAAAATTTAATATTGTGAAGGCTATTTTTATTGAGTTTAGAGCACAAGGAAGATGTCCATCTGAAAACGAAAAATCCAGGAACTACGTAGAGGCCTTTCCCGAATGTCATGATGTGAAAGCCGAAACTACTGTGCGTAAACCAATCGAACAAGTTTCATCTTTCAAGCTTCTCGGTGTAACCTTCTCAGAGGACCTTACATGGAACAATCATGTAAAAAATGTGACAACAAAGGATTATGGAACGCTTAAAAGCCTCTCGTTTATAAAGAGGTATCTTCCATATCATCTGCGTAAGCAACTCGCCGAGACGCTGGTTCTAAGCAAATTGGACTATGGCAACGCAGTTATCAACAATGCCCCATCGTACCTGTTTAATCAGCTACAAAAAGTTCAAAACGCTGCAGCCGGCTTTGTCAGGAAGAGCTACTCTAGATGTTCCGATGTTATCGACATAAAATGGCTTCCGATGAAAGAACACTCGGAACATAGTATTGCATAACTGGCTTGGAAGTTCATCAATAAGAACGATTGGCCGAAATTCTTGCCAATGGAAAGAGACGAGAACATTCGTCGACGTCCGTTAAGAGATGAACAGATTGGAGGTACGAAATTACGTCGAACCTCGAACATTCATGGTTCTTTTGAGTTTGAAGCTTCAAACATATTCAATGAACTACCAAAGGCTTGTCGTAACTCATTGAGTTACAAAGATTTTTGTAATCAAAGAAAAATTTATTTTTTAGACAAAGCTATTGCTAGGTGCTTATAGTAGTTTTTATTTTTGTTTTTTTAGACGCTACATACATACTATACACGCAATTGCGGATGAAAAGCCAAATGTAAATTTTGGATATACTGAAATATACCATTAATATTTTTATTATTAGAAAGTTGACCATCGGACTCCTTCCAAACATTCTTTCGGCTGCCAGCCTTATAAATTACCTGTACGGTTTTTTTAGGCGATTTTTTATGGCGCGGCAAGTGGTAGTAGGCAGTTTTTGAACATAGGTATATATATAATATTATCTATTATAGGTAACATTATATATTATCTATATTGTATCTATTATCTATATTATTATCTCCATAATAATTGTCTTCTCATACGTGGGCATATACCCGAAATTATATCGATTAAAAAAAATATAAGCGCTTTTTAGCCTTCTCACAAATCAGTTATGAACGAAGGCTAGACTTAGCGAAAGCAAAAGAAATTCTTCCTCTATTATACATCTTTTATAATCAACCTCTTTCAACCTCTTTGCACTTTCGAAAAGCGAAAGAGACTATAAATTATATTCTACTGTTATTTCTGTGACCATTGTTGTGATAAAGTGGACACTCTAGGTAGTGAACATTGGTTTATTTTTTATTTTATTATGTTTATCTGGTGGTGAAATGAAGTGTTACAGCCAAAAAAATAAAAAGTTCCTAGCTATATTATAGATACTGTTAACATGCTACGTATGGTGGGTGACTTGGATAAGTTTTGTTTCCTATTCCCCATTGTTTCAAAATAAGAATTCCTGAATGTTAGCGAAAGTGACATTGATTTATGTACCATTCATACATTTTTTTTCATTGAAAATACAAAAAGTAAACAAAATAACTGCCAACAATTCAAGCAAGATTAAGAAAATAAAAGAAACTGCTGGTCATGGAGATATATAGGGTAAAAGCAATGGACAACAGAAAAAATAAGTGCAAAATAAAAACAAATAAATGAGAAGACTATAGATAAGTAAAGAGACTTATGTTGCAACAGTCATTGCATTGTCGTTATGTTGTTTTGATTTCCATGGAAACAGATCGCATCGTAAAGGGAATTTTGCAAGAAAGAAATTTTTGAGCATAGTTCTCCTTTAGAAATTGTGGGTTGTTGTGTTTATAGATGTTGATGTTGATGTTTTTGATTAATTTTTTTTTCATTTTCTTTGAATAAAGTTTTAGAGAGAGTAAAAACTTTAGCATTATTCTTTTGAGAAGCAATTGTATATTATCACATTTCAATTTTTTAGATTATCTTGGTTCGTATAATTATTATATACCAGACATTACTTAGTCAGAACATTTTTTTGTCTGCAAAGAGTTTTTCTTTGATTTCTTGTAACGTTGCCATTGGCTATCTCTAATGACCACTTGTTGCCTACTATTACTAATTATTATTATTATTACATACTATTTTTAATTAAGTGAAATTGATTGGGCTTAATTTGATCCAAGAAAGTTTTGTCATGACTCTAGCAATACTAATTGGGATGAAAGTAACCAATAATGACTCTGGTGCTTCTTTAAATGCTTTTTTGGTTAGTTTACTGTTTATCTCAAAAGGACTTTCAACATGAATGAAAGTTGGAAATAATATCCTAGGTGGCATCAATAATACAAGTGGTCCTAGTCTGAAAGATTCTCTTTTCTTCATAAGTTCTACCATAACTGTATTGTTACTCTTTTGTGCCTTAGTAAAAATTGATTACTTCGTCACTTATAGTAATAATTTTAGAAAGATTTGGACTGGTATTAAAGAAAATTTCTCAGCTCAAAACCCTAAGTCAAACAGTGATATCTCCTTTTTTTTTGTTTAAAAATTCAGTTACCTCAGATCCTTTAACTGTTTCAGTGACCTATAATCCCATCATCTACATATGTGACGATTTAAGGGAAAAGGATAACAATCGCTTTTGAGATTCTTCAAAAATCGATTTTGAGATTAAATAATCGATTCTAGGAAATCGATTATGGGATTTCCAATCGAATGTTTAAGATTTCAAAGAATCTCAAAATCGATTCTTTGGAATCTCAAAATCGATTCTAGAATCTCAAAATCGATTTTTTTGAATCTCAAAATCGATTTTCTTGAATCTCAAAATCGATTTTCTTGAATCTCAAAATCGATTTGTGACGTTCTAGGGAATTTTGATACAGAAACGGTATTAACTTGAAATTGTTCTGAAAACATTAAAGTTAAATAATGAAAAAAGACAATAATCTTTTACTTGTGACAAGGAAACCATAGACACTTTTTAACGTAACGAACGTAATGAACCCTTACGCCGTGTTTCTCACTAGCAAAACATTTTCCTCGTAAGACATTTTGCTTAAGGAAACCTGACGTAAGAGTATATTACACGTAAGAGGTTAAGTCTTCCAATGCGCTCCTAGAGTTAGCTCAGATGCACTTTTAATCGCGCACGTAGATAGTCATTGTTAGAACTTTTAAAACTTTTTTAAAAAGCCTTTATCGCTGAATATTTTTTTTGTTCCTTTCGTCAACGTCTACTAATAATGTGTAATAAAAATAATAATGAACTACATGTTTCCAGTTTGAAACGTGCAGGTGGTATTGCATAATCATGTTGTGTAAATGAATGAACTGCTTGAGCATCAACGATGGAGAACCCATGGTGCTTTTCAATGCAATTTCCGATGGAAGATTTCAATCCAATTAAAAACATGCTCAACCTGTTATATTAGTTTTGGTGCTCAATTGATAACGAAAGATAACTTAGGTATATTAAGTGACCATTCACCAAGTTGCTGTTACTAGGGAGAACGACCACCGTGCTAAGGTAATTTTGAAGGTAACCCTTCGTTATACGAATTCATTTCTTCACCTACCGAAAGAATAAGAAAACATTAGTGGTACCAGTAAGACTCGTTTTCGTTTTATTTTAGTGAAATTAAAAAGCATTTTAGTTTCCAGCTCTCTTTACAATATCACTGTTAAATGGAAGCTTAACCGGGAATTCCATAAAAGAAACTTGCGTAGCTCTTCCAACTGTCCATTGACTGCGAGAATTGTACAGCCAGGACATGGGAGAGTTTTGCAGCCCTGCGTAAACACAGCTTTCAGACAATCATCTACGTAAACATATGATGAAAAACTGATGGAAACAGGTATTATTTTATTTAAACGAAGGTGAGTATTTCAAAAGAGAACTCTTGCAACTCGTCAAGCCGACGTTAAAATGTTTTCATTTGTCTCCTCCAGCATTTATCCTTCATCCAAATATTGAACCTAAAAACATTATCGTAATAAAGTTACAACAACGATCACTAAAATCGTGACGATATGATCAATTTCGAAAAGTCTTTTGTCTGATATAACATTTTCCCCCAAGAGATTCAAAGAATAGCAATCCCGTCGAACAACTTAAAAATAGAATTATGGTAGACGGTTTCTACTTGTGGTCGCTTTCAAACGAACTGCTGTATCTTTAATCTCCAACTGAATATGAGAACAAGCTCATCAAGTGCAATTCAATACACGAACGGGTGCTGCCTGTACATGTACATTTCAATAAGTCGAATAACATGGTCTTTTTAAACTTTTCACTTTTCAGATTTGGTGGAGGTGCAACAACAACCGCCTCTTCAAGAGCAGCAATGAAAGTGTAGACGTAGACGATTATTATCAATGAAATAAATGCTTTTGGGAAACTTTTTATTACTAGAAAAACATTTCCGTTTAATAAATAAAGTCACTTTGAATAAATTAGTGTTTATCATGTCATGAACAAGCGAGTTTATTATGACTAGGTTTCGACGGCTACAGCTGCTATCGATGAGCACTGTTTGAAATAACAATTTTTTATTTCTATTCGGCTAATAATCAAATAAATGTCAGTCGGGGGAAAGTTTCACCGAGGAAAACTTTTCGTCACTTTTCCCCGACAAAATTATCACCGATTATTTTTGAACTTCAAAACATGGCATATTATATAAAAACAAACGGCTTTAATGAAACCTACATACGACAGTCTATCTATGCCTCCCTTCATAATTCAAAAAAATCGATTTTGAGATTCAAAAGAATCGATTTTGAGATTCACAAGAATCGATTTTGAGATTTATTAGAATCGATTTTGAGATTCACAAGAATCGATTTTGGGATTCACAAGAATCAATTTTGGGATTATGAATTGTAAAAAATCGATTTATAGAAATCGATTTTGAGATTATAATCGCAAAAGCGATTGTTATCCTTTTCCCTTAAATCGTCACATATCATTTCTTTACGTGGCTCAAAAATCAAAAGCAAGTGATCAATCTTTCTTACCCTACAGATCTTTCTAAAGTCAAAAAATCATGAATTCTTTTACTTACTTACTTACTTACTTATTCAATTTCTTGAAACTAGCAATTGTGGTTATCCCTTGCCAGGGTTTGAATTAGTACTTCACAAAATGGCTCAAAAATTGTCAAAAGAAGTCATTATTTCAAATTTTCAAAGAATTGGAAGTATAATATCCAGATTACAATAACATTACATACATTTTTTTACAGATACATTCAGTTATTTCAACTGCAAAGGTATATCAAAATTTGTAATGTTGTCGCTATCTATACGAGACCATTTCAAACAGACAGCCAACGATAGTCATTGCGATGTCTGAAGAAAACAAAGCAACCTTACCAGTGCAATTTTAATATTGTTTTTCATTGGCTACTTTTGCGACATGTTTTTGCAACGAAAGAAGAATTGAAAAGTTTTTAATTATCTTTACAAAATTTTTATAACATAATAGTATGAATGAATGAAAACAATATTTGAATATATTTTTCTTTCTCCTGGTATCATAAAGAACTGTGTGAAGGTTCTCTTTCAAATAAACTATTCATTCCAAAAATAGGTCCTCTAATCATGTTGATAAATAGCATCATAGTAACATTCTGTTATTTATTTCTTTATGATGACTTATTTCAAACTTGAGTTTAATAAGAAATAGTTTCTTACCGTCTCATTTTATAAACAGGTGCAATTATTTTGCCGCTTAAAATACTAAATGGATCAACGTTAGTTATAAAAAGTTTTAATCTATGTTAATGTTCTACATCATCATAAATTTATTTTGTTGATGACACTGCTTAGAGCGGCCAGACTTATTAAAGTCTCTTGCAAAGAGAATGGTTAGTCATTGGAATCTTTATTTTTTCTGCTTTAAAAAAACAGTTGGAATTGTAACAATCACTGTTACTTATTTTGATATCAAAGAAATTATGCACCTTAATTCCATTAATTTTCGCATCCATTATTTTTTGGTCTCTCAAATTTTCACACATCCCTCAAAAATGTATTTTAATTTCAATTTTTTTGCACCTGCCAAAGATAGCCTGGGTATCTTTGACAGGTGCAAAAAAATTGAAATTGCCTCCCTTATCAAAATATAGTATACATCATGTATACTTTTTCTGTACTTTAAGTATACCCTTATCAAAATTGAAGTACCATAAGTATACTTTATGTACACATAAAGCATACTTCATTTCTACTTTTAACTGAAGAAGTAGGTTTGAAATATACTTATTCTATACTTGGATAGATGGAAGTACAGAAGAAGTATAACTTGAAATTCATACTTCATTTATATTTGTGTTTTGAAGTATAAATGAAGTATACTGATTTTATACTTTTCAGAAAAGCAGAACATTAAAAAAGCATATTGAAGTACATTGGAAGTACATTTTGTTCTTTTAAAAAACAGAAAATCAGGCTATAATATTATTAATAATATTATACTTTTATACTTAAAGTACAGAAAAAGTATACATGATGTATACTATATTTTGATAAGGGTACTACAAAGTATAATAGGATTATGGAAGCAAGTATACACGATGTATACTTTCAATGTACTTCAAATATACTTTAGGAGCATACTTGAAGTAGCATGTATTTTGGACATTTTCATGTATACATAAAGCATACTTCATTGAGAATATATACTTCATGTATACTTCTTTAATTGAAAACTCAGATTGAAAACTCAGATGTAGAAAATAAGTATACTTTTGCTGAAGAATACTTTGGGTGAAGTATGTAAGAAGTTTAGTGACAGGGTGCACATGAAGTAACTCAGAAGCATCAAAATCAATGCTGTGAATGATAACAATTGTTAATTTCAAAAATACCTTATTTAAATATATATTTTGACCTTCTTTTTGAATATTTTGTAAATGCAATTTTTAAACAGATTTTAACATTTTTTTAAGATTTTTGAAAATTTTCGTTTTACTGGGGAATCCCCTACTCCATAACATAATAATAAAACACTTAATTCTATACTATTCTTTTTAATTAACTAGGGAATTAATTCCTGGGAGTATTCTAATTTTAGAATTCTTATTCATGTGAAATTGATACACATGGGATTTGAAGTTCCAATATAAAAAAACACTGTTATAATAAAGACAGTCATAAAATTATTAATAAAATCAGACAGTTTTTCGAATACCGTAATGCTTCGATTAGACGCCCGGGGCTTTTATTAAATTTTTTGAATTTTTAGGGGGCGTCTATTCGAGGGGGGCGTCTATTGAATTTTTGTGAAACTCTTCTTTTTCGTAAATATAAAAAATATACAAAATTAATCTTCAAGATCATCGTCAATAAAGACAAAGTTTCCAACTGTTAGTTTAAAATTTAAAAAGAAAGGCATCTATCGTAAATTTCCATATTTTTATACAAAATGAAAACATTGAGGCTGAAACAATGCAATGTAGTAGTTCTACATGCCTTAATTAGTGTGTCTCTAGAGAGGGGTGTCTATTCGAGGGGGGTGTCTAATAGAGGGGGGCGCTTATCTAAAAATCTCCTGAAAAGGGGGGGGGGGGGGGGGGGCGTCTATTCGCGGGGGGCGTTTAAAAGAAGGGGGCGTTTAATCGATGCATTATGGTAAGTCACTTTCATCATCTTTAGAAATACTAGAATTGTCTTTTTAAGCTTTCTCTTTACTTTTTTCTTAAAGCCTGCACAGTATATTCCTAAGCATTCATTTGTAGCATTTCATAATTAATAATACATACTTCTAATGTACTTCAAACTTGAATTTTATTTTAGCGTGATTTTCTGTTTTTTAAAAGAACAAAATGTACTTCCAATGTACTTCAATATGCTTTTTTTTAATGTTCTGCTTTTCTGAAGTATAAAATCAGTATACTTCATTTATACTTCAAGACAGAAGTATAAATGAAGTATGAATTTAAAGTTATACTTCTTCTGTACTTCCATCTCAGAAGTATAGAATAAGTATATTTCAAACCTACTTCTTCAGTTAAAAGTAGAAATGAAGTATGCTTTACGTGTACATAAAGTATACTTATGGTACTTCAATTTTGATAAGGGCTTGGCTTAGCCATTTCTCTCATATATCAAAAATCTGTTATAACATCTTGGAATATAATAATCTTCCTTAAGGGAAGAAAATTTCGCGGGAAGAAAATTTTGTGGAATTCGAAATTAATTATAGGAAAACAACAAAAAGATTAAAATGACTGTAACTGTTCATAGAAACCATACGCCAAGGAAAACAAATGCCAAACTTGTAATCGTAAATGTGTCAGAATCAAATTAATACTTTCAAACGATTTTCTTTGAATGAAGGTAAGATTGGATACTGATATAAAATATTGTTCTTCACCAACCCAGAACATGATGATTTAAAACCATGAGATTCATTTCTTCAATCGCATATGTATATTGTTTTTATTTGTCTTCCCTAAAGGAAAAGTAAAAGTAAACCCATAATAAACCCAATTCATACTATGATGTTGTAAGAAAAACAAAGCAAACAAAAAAAAAGTGCATAAGAGCGTACTTACCCTAAAAATAATAGTAATTTTCATTAATGACTTTGTTGTCTTGAAATTACTTTACTCTTGTGTGTATCATCAATTGCCTTTCAAAATAGGAAGTGAAAACTTGCTGGCAATTGAAAGTTGCTATTGTTTCTTGATCTTGAGAACCAATCAAAAAATTCGAAATGATCAAAACATGCACTGTAAGGGTTTCTCCTTATACAAATTGTAGAAAAGTAATGTTGCTTTTTCCATGGTCTGACGTACTGTCGTGAAGAAGTGACCACAAAAACGAACCAAAACTTTCACTCTCTAAAATAAAAATTGGATGCTCACTCGCTATTAGTATATAGATTAACATGGCTGTTATTTATCAGTGTGCTATACATAAATTTAATACAGAATATTGTGTTTTTTTTTTTGTAGTCAATATCCATTCTTTTCATCAATACTTGAGCACTCATCAGTCAATACTCAATTATATATTTGCATTGGAAGGCCTTGGTTGTGTATCTCAAACAGTTAGTACTTTGTGTAATAAATATAGTTAATATATGCACTTTAAACAAGAATATCATCATTAATGGATTTTGTCAAACATCAAATTTGTTTCATGGCTTTCATTTTTTGATCAACTTTTAGGTTAATTGACCCTCACCATGGTAAACGATAATCAAGAAGAAGAAGTATTTTGCCCAAAAGTGGAGCCAATAAACAATAACCTAAAAGAACTGTCATATGAAGAGAGAGTGAGGCATATAAAGGATGAAGCACAAAGTCTTTACGCATTTTGCTTAACTAAAGGTTTCACTCAGATGGAAATACATTCATGTGTTTCTAAATTACGAGGACCAGAAAAATCGAAAATGTCGAAGGCCTTACAAGATACTTCTCGTTCTTTGCTGTACCTTTCAGTTTTTGTGGCTGTAGCTGCTTATGCTTGGGCATCACCCAAGGCATACAATTTAGTTGTAGTCCATGCTAAGATTGCTTCTATCAAGGTATATAATAGTTTTTTCCCTTTTTTTACAGTATAAGATTTCATTTGTTTTGCATTCTAGCATTGACTGGTGGCCTTATGTCAGAGTGTACCCCCTCTCGAGGGAAAGGTCAAAGGTTCACTCTTGATTGAGTCTTGCCAGTCGCTAAAAGCAGTGTGAATCAATCAACTCAACTTGGCACTCAAATTGCCCGTAGGATTGATATCCAAGGGGCTGCTATATTAAGGGGCTGAAGTAATACTGTGCTGTCTGTAGCTCAAATAGTGGCATTAAATATCTATCAAGAAATAAAGAGGTGATTTTGGGTAAACATGAAAAAAATAATAAAAATACATAATTAAAAAAGACCATTGGTGTTTTTTCCCTTGCATTTTTTTAGTTTGTTCTGCCATACTGGGATTGGACAAAGTTATACACCGAAGACTGCTTTATCCCCAATTATTATCTACCTGAGGCAACTCAAAAAATTGATAAGGCATTCTGTTCATACTGCACTAACGTGGTGAAATATGGTAATAATGTCATAGATCGTTTGAATAGCACTAATGGTGATGAAATTACTACTCACTATATCCAGAATGGACAGCCTGTGATAGTGATTGATGGTACAAAAAATTGGCAATCAAAGAAGGCATTGACAATGGATGAATTAGCTAGGGTGAGAGTTTTGTAATCTATTACTTCTATACATTACAAAACTCAGCAGGGAAGTGTTTTCTTTCCCTCATTTTCTGAATAGTATAAACACATTTTTTACCTAGAAAATGCTTCCTCATACTCTAATTTGCTCTAAGTTGCTTTCCATATTTTCAAATCAGCTGTTTTCCATGACTTATAGCTTTACCAAACAGATAATCTTCTTTCATCTTCAATGGGAAGTTGCTATTACTCTACTAATGTTGGATTCAATGAAACGTTTTATGACTTTGTAACAGCTTATGTGGATGGAAAATTACCAGATAAATGGCATGCTAATTGGTAAATTTCATTCAACTTTCGTTTTGTTTTATTTCTATAAACATTTTACATATTTGGTTTAAGTGAAACTGGACTGTTCGCTGTCCTCCATAGATAGTTTAGTTGGCTAATCTTATTTTTCAAAATTTTTAGGATAAATTGTGATTCTAAGTCAGCCAAAATATTACGAAAATACTATGCAAGACCCTACTTTTTGCCTGGGATGGCCCAGGCTGGTGAAGAAAACGGTATCATTGTTGCTAGAGGAGATCAAGACAACGAACATTTTAATGTATGGATTCTTTTTGTTATTATGCTGTGTCTTACCGAACTGTTCCAAGTCTGATGTGTTTTGTTTTGGATGGTTTTTTGTTTTCTTTCAGGTCTCATTTTCAGGAGGGATGTCAGGACATTGGATTACTGTCGTCAGTGGTGCAGTACATATAAAACTTTCACCACATTCTGACTGCATTGAAAAATTTGACTGTAAAATTGCAGAATTAACGTTATATCCTGGAGAAACAGGTTTGTGGTAATTGTCGAAAATGTTTGACATTTTGTGTCATGCTCGTATTATAAATTTCCCTATTTTAATGTTCTAATGAGACACTCGTACTGCTGACATCAGCATTCTGCAGCCCTCAATTCTGGAATCTTTACGTAATTCCGCTGGAAAATCAATTCAAAATTGATCTTTCACGGCAGAAAAAAACATGGCAAAAATAGGCTGGATTTTATTTCATGGCTACTGGGCATTATATTATAACAGTTCATTAACTAAGAGATTATTTTATTTAACTGCCTTATTGTTATTGCTTCCCTCCCTTTCTTTTATAGTACTTTTCACTGAAAATGATTGGCAATTGCAATATTCTGTAACAGATAGTGGGATGACACTGGCCATTACTTCCTCTGTAATTTGGGATGAAATGTGATCGCTTCAATTAAAGATATGTGGTTCACAAAAGTATTGAACTTTTCATGTTTGCCAAATCGTTGTATGTATTTCAACTGAACTTTCAAAGGTTTCTTTCAATTGAGTTTTTAGTATTTGAACTCCTATTAGGCTTTGATTCTATCTGTGGAAATAATATTGTAATATTGTTATATTCACTTTCCAAACTGTGCATTCCATTTTTCGAATTATTCTCTTTTTGTGCGACGTGTTCTGTGCTGTGTGATATTTGCGTAATTAACTTGGCTTATTTACAATTATATAAAGCTACAGAATTTTTCATTAAATAATGAAGTTGTGGTTTTATATGCTGTGTATCATTCCAACAAACAACCACTACCTGACAAATTTCAAGGAGAAAAAAGTTACTTTTTTGCTTTGGTCTGTCAGCTAGTGGTGTCAACCTTGACTGCCAATTGAACAAACTAGGACCTATGCCATGTTGAAGGTATATATCTGAAGTTTCAAAAACATACTATTAGCAATTTTCAAATTTCTCCAGGCTGTGTATTTTACAGACCAGAATGAAAAGACTTGCTTTTAGGAATTATTTCTATATTATATTAACGATGATTATTTTACATTCACTTGAGGAATGGTGTATTATTATTTTAAGACCTGTTCTATTTATATTTAATTCGGAATAAGAAGTTTACAAATTTTCAGAAAATGACGTTTCATTTTGAGTGAGTTGTATATAGCTCTACTAATTTTCTTCATGTCTTATTTGGTCTCCAACTTGCCAAATGCAAATTAGCTCAAATTTTGTGCACATGCCATATGCTAATTATAATCCAGAAAAAAATTCCGGAAACCGAATCTACAAATTTTTTTGTAAGAAACAAAAGATGTTTGTTATAAAAGGAACATGAAAATTTCTTATTTTTCGCTGACGTCAGCACGCAAAGTATTTTTTTTCAAGTTTTGTTTTGGTTTCTCAATTCCTCACACTTTGCTCAAGCTCTGTATACGAAATTCAAAGAATATATCTTCAATTGACATAGAATTACGGCTGTTTTTCTTGAAAACATAGATACTTTTCGTTCTGGTTTGTAAAATACACACCCTGAAGAAATTTGAAAATTGCTAACATCGTTTTTTGAAACTTCAGATATATACCTTCAACATGGCATAGGCTCCAATTTGTTCAAAGTCGAGGTCGACCCCCACTAGCTGACAGACTACTTCTTTAAGTTTCTTCTTAAAGCTTTGGAACTCAAATTAAATTTATCTAGTTGAAAAAGTAGAAGTAGAATTGTGAGTAAATAGTTTATGATCCTTAACTATCTGCTGGTGTCAATTTCTACAATTTCTGTTTTTCTACAATGATTTCAATAATTTTGTTTTATTGATAAGCATGGCAATCCCTGATAACTTTTATTCCTTCTGTTGTGCTGGCATTTAGCGTACAGAAAACGCTCTGAAAGATTGAGGAAAATGGAGTGTATAATACAGTATAATTGAATACAATTTTAACGATCAAAATTCTAGTCTTGATAACGTAGCAAAGGGGCGGCTGCTTTTCTGTTCACTGTTTTTCGATAACAGTTGAAGTTACCATTACATTAATACGGTGAAAACACTTGTAAAAACATTTGAACAAATGAGGCAAAGCCTGATGATCGATAAGTATTTTTGGTATTTTGCTGCGTAACCTGTAGAACAATTTGAGCACAGAGAACTTAGAGCTTTTTTTACTTCAATGTTAGTATTTTGTTGAAGACGAAAGGAGTTTGGTGTATCTGTGAAGTTTTTGATAGTTTCTTTGCTTATTGAGTTAAGATTTGCATTCTTTGCAATTATTATTATAGCATTATCTTTGAAGAAGTGTTTATATCGCCAAGGTCAGATGAAGTGTATTGCTCATGACCTTTTTGCTATTGAGAAGCTTCTTTAGAAATTTTGATTTGGTTTTTTCGTATGTAATTTTATAGAAAATTATGAGTGTGCCTAAGATTTGATTTGTTTTTTTCTGATGGTCCGGACCAACTTACACAATTGATTGCGTCCAGTTTCACGATGTTCAACGGCCGCGTTACTTTTAATCGTCTCAATGTTGCATGTCTGTTGATACAATCCAGGATGTTTCTGATTTATAAATCGATTTTATTAAACACTTCATCAATTACATAGGCTATATTAAAGGGTAGTGTGCTCAAGTATGAGTTCATCGATGGACAAGGTTCTTTTATCGTGAATAAGTTTATCTTGGCTGAAGTATCTGAAGCTTTTTTGCTGAAGTGTTGCTTGTTGTAATTGCTGAAGTGTTGCTTGTTGTAATTGCTGAAGTGTTAAACCTATCAAATTATTATTTAATGAATAAAGTCGACTCGCAGTTGTAGATTTCAGTAAATCGAAGTCTGCAGTGATGATTATTTCATGTTTCAGTATGATCTGAGACAGATCTGAGACACTATCGAACTTTTGAAGCCATGTCATCTTATCAGTAGAATTGCTACTTGGTTGATATACCGTTTCTGTCAGAATATTGGATCGTTTACTCTCGCATTTTGATTTCGATCCAGGCATTTTCAATAGCATTGTCAAAACATTGAGATCTTCCCGGTCTTTGCAATTGATACTAGACTTGACATAATAACCAATTCGGCCTCCTTTAACTACATCGCGGCTGTGAAAACCATAGATGTATCCAGGAAGTTCCACATATTTCAAGACATTTTCTTTTAGCCAAGTTTCAGAAAAAAGACACTCACTATCCTATAATAATTCTACGAAGATAATGTATCATCAGATGATATACCTCAATCTTCTGATGAGAATTTAATGAAGACAATTTTCCGGTAGATTTGAACCTATTCAATCAGCATTTATCATATCTGTATTCCATCCTTCTGTTGTTTGTTTACAACCGTCAAGCGCTGAATCTTTCAAAGACCATACTTCAATTGAACTGGGCATGTCGAGAATACCCACTCGAAAAATGTAGAGTTTTCAGCATTGTCTTTTCGACTTTGAGGAACCAGAACTGCAACTTAGTAGCTAGGTGGAACTGTCATTTACAGAATTTGAAGCAAATGACGGTTTTCAAACTGGTCCTTATTTATATTTGTAATGTGTAATGGAATAAAAATAGGGACGCAACAGCTAGTTAAACCTGACTATTAAAGTTTAGTGGTATACTCCAGCAACCATTCTGTAATAGTTGCCTCCTCTCCGCCCACCGAACTCCAACAGGGTGTTGACTTGCCGCTACATATAACAACTCCCTAACTTGCTTGGAGAATAGCTTAAGGTGCATATGCTGCTTATGAATCTGTTTTATTTGTTGGTCTTGCTTACTAACCTAAATATTGTCTTTCCATTTAATGATTTTTGCAGTTTCTTATAATGTATATCTTTGTGTAGAAAGCTCATTAATTCCTGATTTCTGATTGTTCTCTTAGTAGATGAAAACGCTCTTAAACATAGACACTTAATAAGATCGTAAAAGTAGAGTAGCAAGCCGTCTGTCAATGAAACTCTTCATCTGCTCTTCCCCTTTAATCTCAGTCACCATCATTCTCAATTTTTATTTGTGATGAGCCTGATGCTAATGACAATGATTCCGGTAATCAGTTAGGGCTACAGATCTTATTATCTATTATAATAAAAGTATAATTCATCATAATTTGCTTGATTCCTGAAATTTCTTATTATTCACTCAAAATTATATTTCACCCCCTATTTTACCCCCTGGTGCCTCCATATAGCCTATTGCCTTTATCATATTAATCCAATCATTTTTTACATTTGTAAGAGTTTTCTAGTGTGTTATTAATAATAAACCAGAAAAAGTGTCTTTTCGTCAAAAAATAGCAATTTTACACCCTGAAAACCTATTTTTCAGCACAATAACATATAAACTTAGTTCAATTATGCTTTAATTCTGGTAGTACCTATGCGATTTAATATATCATCTACCTTAAATGTGACATTTTATTGTTTGGTTGATTTTTTTTGTAAAGAATATGCATAAAATAGTTAAAAAATACTGATTTTTCCCTATTTTCTCCTAACCAAACCCCCTGAAAAAGATTTTTCGAATTGTTTTTATTACAAACTAATTTTTAACATATCTTCAGCATACCTACCAAGTTTCAAGTTGTTTAGATCACTGTCAATGAATGACTGATCATATATCCCTGTAAATGCTATTTTCCTTAAGGAACCCTTATAAACGCCTAAAGTACCTTAGCCCCCAGATTCTATGTAAAAGCTACCGATTTGACCGGGTTATCATACCTTTCCTAAAAGTAGAGACTCTATACATAACAAAAAACTAAGTTTCCCTTTTTCCTAAAATTGAGCCCAAATATCGTTCTAGCTCATGGGCATATCTAAATTTTTGTTTTCATTTCAGTTTACGTTCATTAAAGATAATAAATATTACTATGCAGATATGGCAGACAGCAAGACGAGTAAATACAAGTTTCTGAACGAAGAATCCTCCTCCACTGTATCTGATGTCACTCATGCGGATAGGCTGTTGCAATTTCTTCACAAATGTTATCTGAGAGGACACTGTTGTGATGTCATAGTTCAAGTTGATGAGAAATGCTTCAAGACACATCGCTTTGTTTTGGCCATGATATCAGATTACTTTCGAGGGTACTTTCGACATGATGGCATGGAAGAAGAAACGATAAGATTATCAATGGTAAATGCAGAAATTTTCGATAGTATTCTCAAATTTGCTTATACTGGAAAGGTAGATCTTGAAACAAAGGATTTGGAAGAATTACTTATTGGTGCAGATATGTTAGGTGTGTCCTCTGTGAAGGACATTTGTGAATTTCGTTTAAGACGGATTGTTTCCAAAGAAACATGCTTTCGATTGTTAGTTTTAGCAGATACATACTCGTTACCTACTCTGTTTACAGACGTTAAATGGTTTTGGTGCAATAACTTCAAGTGTCTTTCTGATTCAAAGGAATTTTTAGATCTTCCACCGCTCACATTTCTAAAAGTGCTGGCTGACGATAAACTAGTATTACGTAAAAAAGCTTCAGATAAACAACTGATGCGATCTTATGAACGTGAAAAAATTCTTTATGAATACACTTTGAAGTACATAGATGAAAATTTGAACACAGTAGACTTTGATGTGTTGTTAAACTTGTTGAAAGCTGTCAAATTATTTGAGTTGACGAAAGAACATCTTGACAAAATATTGAAAAAATACAAAAAGTTGATGAACATTGAAGAAATTAAAGATATATTTACTTTGGCTGAACAGTCATCGGTGTAACAAAGTGGAAAATGGTGAACTTCCTTCTTATTGGCTGACGTCTAGAATTCCAAACGTTTTTAGAGTAATGGAGTCTGAAGCATATGGTTCAGGAATGGGTATGGAAGAGTGTGGGAGTTTTGATTCTAGAGAAGTAGATCCCTACACAAGAATAACGCAAATCAAATTGTGGATACGAACTTGGGATGGCAGAGCTGTATTGGGAAGAATTAAGATAACTTATGAAGACGGCAGTGTGGTTGACTCAGGAACCAGACCACATCATTCTGAAATACAAAGGTAGCAATTAAGTGTGTTGATATTTTTGTTGGCGAAAACTCGTAAGAAAATTGTTTGGTTTTCTTTTCTTAGCACTCATGAATATCAAGTAGATCTGCATGATGGGGAGGTTATCACAAAGGTGAAACTGTATTCTGGTTGGTTGATTGATAATCTGAAGTTTACCACAAATACAAGTCGTCTATTTGGTCCGTATGGTGGTGATGGAGGAGGAGCTCGTATCGCTACTGCACCAGTGGCTAATTCGTATTTGCAAGGTCTTCGTGGCAATGTGACAGTTTCTCAAGGAGAGGTAGCTGTCATGAATTTAGTTTGGAAATGGATTAAGTTTGATTGACTGGAAGGATTTGCTTTCGTTCATTTTCCACGTAAATTAGCTATAATTGTTTTCATAATGATATAATAAAACTTAAAAAAGACTTTCTTGTCAAACTGAAAAAAACTATTGATGGCATCAGTTAATTTTGTTTTAGTCCCTAAAAATAATTTGTATCCTATGCACACTGTCGAAAAGACATTTTAAATCAATTCAGGTATCCTTAAGTGTATTGAATACGTAATTGAACATATTTGTAAATAGATGCGATCTCTTAAATCAGTTTATATTATGGTATTTTCATCTTTTCTTTAAGCTGGTGAATTGACTTTATCCTCCATTATACTTGAATTTGAGCCTCAAGTCTGGCTTACCGTAAATGCTTTAATGCCTTACAGTTAAGACTACTTGTTAAAAATGTACTTGTGACCTATCTCCAATTTTCTAGCATGGTACCGAAGATCTGAAGTCACCTATTTACTTTCTGATTGATTTTGGAAATGCGTAAAAAGTCTTTACCCCTGAGATTCTTCCTTTGAAAACTCGAGCGATTCTTTTACCCTTCCTGAATTCACTCTCGGAATTCATGCAAGAGGTCGGGGTTCAATTCCCCTTGGCGGCGATTCACTATGCGTAAGTGAATGTACCATAGCGCCGAATTGACCCATGCCATGTGATGGAAATTGGGTAGACGATATATCGGGTGTTGCAGGAGGTCTTCCAGACCCTTGACTGGGTTCGTGTCACTCATGTGAGTGTCAAATACTTCTGAGCCTCCAAAGCTGTGGCCCCACCTGGAAAGCAGATGCAATAGCAACTGAGTGTGGCCAGCCACGTAAAACTATGCCAAATAAATAGATAAGAACATATTATTTGCTCTGATCGAACAGCATTTAGTGCTTAAGTATTATTTATGTATCCATCCTTTTTTAGTGTTAGAGTTTTTTCTATGTGACAAATACCAATGGTGTTTCAATGGAAAACCTTTTATGAGTTTTCTGCAAATTTTGATAGAAACAGAACAGCATATGGTGGGGCTATTTTTGTTCTTATATAGCAGTGCCTTTCGCCTGTTTCAAGATCTTGCTGTTATCGTTTAATCAAGACACGAGTCCAAGGCGTGTTTGCATCCAAACCGTTAGTGTCAGATATTTGGGTATAAGCCAATATATAAAAATAAAAGAACCTCTTAGTTCTCACTCAGATAATACTGTAGAAATGAGCTTCAGAAATACATTTCTTTCATTTTGGTTATTAACAGTTCATAATCTATGTGTCAAAGGCTTTGCTGTAAGCTGCAGTGACAGCAACTGTAACAACGTTATTATTCAAAGCTTTTTGAATATCATCTCTTAGTTTTAATAAGAGTGTTACACTGAAGTGGCCATTTCGACATCCAGATTGTGTAGACTTGTAAAGTAATCGATAAATGTCTTTATTTGTTTCAAAATAATTTTGAATATTTTTTAGGGCACTGGGAGGATCGATATCGGTCGAAATTCTTCTGGTTTCACCGGTACCTTTCCTTTGGGGATCGGTGATATTCTTGGAATTTTCCATTGCTTTGGAAACCTGTTGGTCTTTATAAATTTGTTTATTAGCAGAGATGCTATTTGATCTGCAAGTGGTTTCAACTATCTTACTGGAATAGTATCAAATCAAGTGGAACAGTCACTTTTTAAACAGATGATTTCCTTTCTGACTGTACGTTTTGGTTTCAACTGTAAGGTCTTGTTAGTTTGAGCATTGATTGTAGGGATTTGGAATTGGTCGTTTGGTTTGTGTCCAGTTTAACGAGTTGCTGTTGAGTTAAATTGTTCATTCAAAAATGCTGGTGACATCTTTGTGGCGAATTTGTATTGTTTCTTGATGTTTAATATTGCAAATGGTGAATTGTGATCACTGATGTATTCACAAGGTTTTTCACACGTCAACCTTCTTGGTATGTTGGAGCTGATGTGGTCTCTGACTGTTTTTTCACCTCCTGTTGTTGGAAAGGATTATTATTATTATTATTATTATTATTATTATTATTATTATTATTATTATTATTATTATTATTATTATTATTATTATTATTATTATTATTATTATTATTATTATATCAAATGTTTATGCAGGATGGTTCATTCAGTCGTATAATATATAAAAATATTTACACTGTTTTACAAGAAGTCCTATCAAATATAGAATAAATGTAATTATACGTAAAATAAGCTAAAAAAGACCAAGATGATATCCCTTAGTTAAAATTTATTTAATAAAATCCTAAATTTTGAAAAGTCTTTCTCAATTCGAAGCGCTTTTGGTAAATTGTTGAACGTTAATGTCCTTGAAAATAAAAGGATGACCGAGCAGCTTCCAATTTCACCTTCGGTACTCGTATCATATGCCCATTGTTTCGTGTGTTTATTCTTGATTCCAAAATTTCGAATAAGTTCTCGAAGTTTTTAATAGCACTTCGTTAATGCATCGATGAACGTCGGCTACTCGTTTCATTTTTATGTTTTGATGATGGATATATGTTATGTTAAGCTACACGCTTCAAGTGTATCATTGTATTTGGAGACTGTTGTTTAACTCCATTAATCAGGTCTACGATGAAGTCTCCTGCAGTATTACATTAGCAAGAACCTCGTTAAAATCGTTAAGTCAAGCCGATTTCACACTTTCTACTGAACTGGGTTGATAAAAAAACTCCTAGAAGATACGAACTATTTTTATTTCAGACATAGTCATATCAAACTTATACACGTTTTTTTTTATAAACAACACGTTTATAAGCAACACTAGTAAATTTTCTCAAAAAGTTAAGCAACAACGCCTTTAAAATCTTCAATGAGCTGCCTATACATATACGACAAGAACCCCAGTACAAAAAATTTGTAACAAACTGCAATAATTATTTAATTGACAAAGCTCTTGCTCGAACTTTGAAATAGCTTAAGTAATTATTTTTTATTCTAATGTTTCTTTTTATTTGAACTATTTATTTAGTGTATATTTAGCCTTTGTTAGGTGTTAATTTATTTATTTATTTTCTGCCCACTCCTAGCGGTTTCCAATCCTGACTAAGTTCTGCCTCCATTTTGTTTCATTCTATGTCAGTTACTTCTCGCTACTAAACCCTTTTTAACCATGTTTTTAATTGTTATTTATATAATAATATATTTATGATAATGTTTTAATAATGTATAAAATTCTGTAAAATTTTGGACGAATAGCCATGTAATGTGGAAATACCAAATATATTTCATTAATAGTGATAATAACAATAATACTAACAATAATACAGAATAATACAGAATTAAGCTTTGAATCGGTTTTTCTTCTCTAGCTGTTTTATGTACGAAGTGTACTCTTTATTACGGTAGCAGCGTAAGCGAATACCGTATTAAAACACCCTTGGACTCCTACTACTACTACTACTCCTACTACTACTACTACTACTACTACTACTACTACTACTACTACTACTACTACTACTACTACTACTACTACTACTACTACTACTACTACTCCGGCCGAAACGGTAGTTTTTAGCCTACGATTTAGAGTATGCGAGTCTCCACAAAAACTCAATATACATTCTAATGAACGAACGCAGCTTTTGAATTTTCGAAGGTTTTCAATCACATACATTTAAAATACTTTCAGACTTTCTTATTACTTTCTACGTTTGTTAGCTATCTGTTCTGTCTTTGAACATCAAGGTTTTCAAAAATCGAGTAAAAAAAGGCAGTTATCTGTTTGAATTCATTTTCGGTTTCAAAAAATTATAATTCAAAACATACATTTTTTTTTTCGAAGAAACGCGTTTTTTTTTTCTACATAAGCTCTTATAAAAAAACGTACGTTATAAACAGCTCATGCATGTATAATTCTTTTGTCTTCTAATAAATTAATTGCTGGTGTGTTGCGATTAGACCCTATTTACACGAGTTAGTAATTTTAAACATAATATCGTTTATGCCTGTTTTCCACCAGTATAAGATATCTCAAGAAATAACGTTTACATAACGTTTAAGAACTTTAAGTAAAATTTCAAATTTAAAAGTATTCTTGTGGCAAGTACTTTTGCTGCTACCGTTTTGCGCCATCTGGCTCTTGTTTTACTATAAACTGGAAGCTTCAATTGTACAAATATTTATACGGAAAGAAACAATAATAACAGTACTACGCTACAATGACCTTACATAAATTAGCAATATGAAATTTTCAAATAATGCAGCACTAGCATAGCTAAAGTACATTTCTTAAAATTGCCATACTAGGTGGTTGTGGAATATTTCCGAATGGCGGTGGCGTCCATTTGTAGATATCTCATATGCCTTCTTATAAATATCTCATATGCTTTCTTATTTACTTGTATTATACGGAACCAAAGTTCAAAAATGGTATCTTACGAATATTTTTTTTTATAAATACACATAGTATATTCTATACAAATAACAGAGATTACAAGGTATACAAAATTTATGGCTTTAGACTAAAAAAAGAAGAAGAAAAATTTAGAATAGTGGTTGTTCATTCATTGACAATGTTTGCTCGCTTGATGTTGGTAACAGCTTCGACAAAGTCATTTTGCGTTACATTATGCCTAGACCGTGAGCAACGAATGCAACGGATCGTTGAGCGAAGAAGCGAAAACGATGTTCTTGTTCGTATTGTTTTTGTAACTTCGCTAGTCGTCAGCCCTTTCTTCTCTGCGATTGAGTGGGGTGAAGGTCTCGTTTTCCACCTGTAGTACACGTTCGTTGTAGCTTCGTTTCTTCTCGTTCTCGTTCCTTGAGAAGCATTTGGCAAGTTCTAGGTTCCTACGAATAATACAGTCCACTGACTCAACTGTCTGATCCCACAGTGGTCACACTAGGTTGCAGTACTACGTCCTACACTTTACACTTAAATACTTAAGTCTTTTCAAGACTGGAAACACATATTTTTTCAATTAATTCTTAGCAACAAATTAAGTAACATTACTACTAAAAAATGGTCATATTTTAAGCAACATGACTACTAGGTCTGACCTTGGTTGCTTATAAAAACGTATACGTAGTTAGCATGGTATAAAATTCATTAAAAGTTTAACAGCTCTGTCAGAAAATTTTAACGAAAAGGGAAGTTTAAAGTAACACAGCCGGAGCATTTTTTAAATTCTCTGCGAAGGAGTGCATTTATATAGCAATTTACATCATCACGTTGCATCATGTTTAATTCCGTTGTCTCATCAAATCTTTAACCTTTTCCTGCATATTAATTTCTCTTTTTTCTCAAACAGGACTCGTTTGGAAAGCAGTTGTTTCACATTTTGTAGATATAGTTTTACACTGAAACGACAATCATGTATAAATATTTTAGAAATACAAAATAGAAATACAAAATACCATATTTCCTCTATTAAGCGCCCGGGCGCTTATAAATTTTTTTCGAAAATTAGGAGGGCGCTTATTGGAGGGGGGCGCTTAAAAGAGGGGGGCGCTTATAAAATTATTTCAAAAAAACCCTACAAAAACTGTAAGAGGTGTTAAAAATAAATACTTATTTCCACTTTTATTATTTTCTATAAAAACTATGTACAACAGAAAACAGAAGAAATGGTATGGTTCATGTAATGTTTTCCAACTCTATATCTATGTCGTCATCTTCTTCTTAATCGGAGTCTATTAGAATGTTTGGATCATCTTCCATGTCTCGTTGAAAAGATCTACAAGCAGTTGGCTGACTGTTTTGGCTAGTTTCTAATAAGCGCCCGGGCGCTTATCTAGGATTTTGACTCTAACATTGTAACTCTAATAAGTGCCCGGGCGCTTATTAGAGGGGGGCGCTTATAAAATTATTTTTGGATTAACAGGGGCGCTTATTAGAGGGGGACGCTAAAAAGAGGAAATACCATATATATATACGCAATTTCAATAAAAGTGCTCTCCGTCGCAGTGACTTTTTAACGATTTCACCCACTGGGTCAAGGTATTTTGAGCAAGTAGTATGGTAACGAGGTATTCTTGCTTGGATCATATGAAGTAACTGACCACCTACTTTACGTGATACACCTGACGCTTCCTGACTCATTTTCACTGTCTCATCGCAAACTGTACACTTGAGTGCGCTAAAACCAGGTTCGGATTGGTTAATGATGTCAAATGCTGCTGAAGTGTTGCCATAGTACAATACGGGTGATTTAGCTCTTTTACATTTACAGTCCCAGCGGGGTTTCTTTGCACCAAGTACGTTTAGTAGTAGTAGTAGTAGTATTGTTTATTTATCATCTCAGTTTACAATGCAAAATCATAATTTATATAAAATAATTGATAATAATTTCAACATACAATACAGCCTGTAAACAGATTGAGATGACAGGAGGCATTCCTATTAGTCAAAGGACTAGTCAAAGAGGAAGCCACCATTATCACGTTTAGTAATAATGGGTCATTTAACCATAGTCATAAGAAAAGTCATCAAAAACCATCTACCCGGATGGTTTCCACATCGTGTCCGAATTTAGGTATCATAAAGAAATTTTGCTTTAAAAAAGCGTCTGTTACGGGAAGCCACTACTCTGGCTCAAAAGGAAAACAAAATCGAAGGAAAACAATTTAAGAGGCAAACAAACAGTAAATGGCAGTAGGTTAGAACAAATGCTTGTTGAGGCTGATGGGATCGAGAAGTCTTTTTTCTGTGCTAGCGTTTCTCTTACTACTCAAATCGGAAATCTACTAAACAAATCAATGTCGGAACAGATTCAACAAAAAATTCGAAATGGTACATTTCATTGTTTATCTTAAGGTTTTAGCAATTAATTTATTTACTTATTGTATGTCCACATCAGTAATCAGTGCCTGATGTATGTTATGAACTGCCTTACAAAATTAATTAACAACAACAACATTTATGCGTGGCGTTTGGCAACTGCATAACAAAGCGAACCACAAACAAAAAACTCATACATGCATTGCATTGCCTAGTGAAGTCATTGCATTGTGTATGCAACGACAACAAAGAACGATACTGTGCGAACTAGCTAATTATGATGAAACATGATGATGTAAAATGTTTATTTACAAAACATTGAAAAATAAGCTTCGTGGGGAGCCCACAAATGGTGAGATTGAAGTGCAATCTGAAAATATGACCACCTGAATCCAAACGAAGTCCATCCAGATCTCCACATAAAAATGCAGAATCGAGATACCAGGAGAAACGTCATCCAGTCAATCATAGTTCTTCTGGGGTAAAACAAACATCGATGAATGAAAGTACCGTCGCAACTTGGTGGTGGGAAAAAATGGAACAGTCTTACTCTAGAAGTAAGTTCTAAAGCAAAGAATACTGTTGCTAGGAAGAACTGAAACACAACAAACTGCTTCTCATAATCCTTCAACCAAAGAATCGCGAGAAACTACATTTAATAAGGTTTCGACAGTAAACGATTTTGAAAGTAAGATGAAAACAAAGTATAGCAATGTTGATAAAGAGAAAAAAGATAACCACGAAAAATTAATGGAAAGTCCTGAAAAGATTTTGTTTACTATTGGAGATTGTAAACCCATTGAGAAGAAAAAAATGAAACCGAAAGGAAGAAAAAATGATGCTATCAAGACAACTAGCAATCCTCCTCCTTCCAGAGAAAAACTGGATTATTCAGATGAAAAGATGGCAACTCCACGCAAAACTATTCCCAGTAAGATACCAGTCAGATCTCCCCTGGCAGCTCAAAAAGTTAGTACAAAAAAAGATGGTCAGTTTGATACGAAAACAGTTTGCTATAACTACAACGCCCAACAACTTCAATTTAAAAGATATATTCCATTGGAGCAGCATAAAGCGACGGCTTTACAAAGTGGCGTGGTCCAGTGTGCGAATAACAAGCAAGAGAAAAAAGTCATGGCAATGGATCGTTACAGTAACGAGTCGAATGAAACAACTAAAGAAAGAATACAAAAAATGAAAGAGAAATCAGTCCATGGTCACAGTAAAGCATTTGACAAGAAGAAATATAGTCCATTTAGTGGTGATACCAATTCTGATGACATTATAGAGGATGAATTTCATAAAATGAATAATCTTGTTAAGAAGCACGGCGTGGGAAGATTCGTTCACGAAACACTGAAAGAGCATGATTTAAACGAGGCGGACTTCATTAAAGTGTGGCAGTACTGCATAAATGAGGTGCGGAAAATGTTAGCAGAAGATTCAAAAGCAGTGGAAAGCATACGGGACATCGATTCGCTGGATGAAAATTTGTGTTTTAAAGAACATTCTCAAGAAGTAAAGAAAATGCTAAGTTGTAACAAGCCTAATAGAAAACAGTTGAGACGGGAATACAACTGCGAGTCCTTGCACAAAAGCAGGCCAAAGCTATCAAACAGTTTTTTAAGATTCTTCTTGACGGCTTCACAAGTGCAATTATTAACGGACCTACAGACGCAATGCAGCGAAAGCGATCGAGCTCGTAATAAAACTAAGCCAAAACAAAAAGCCTCCTCAAAGAGCGACATGCAGAAAAAAGCGCAGCAAGAAAAAAAGAAGAGGCAAAAGCTGAAAAAATCGATAATTCGCATTAATGAAGATCTAGACAGTCAGACAAAACGTCAATGTTCTGAAAACATGGAAAACCAATCTGGCATTGAATTAGCACATGCCGCCAACAAGCATTTTGACATTGCTGTTAAAGGTGACGCGAGGAATCGATCCAATTCCCCATGTTTTATTGGACTGGAGAAACTCAAAGAAGAATTACAGGAATTAAGGAAATGTTGGCAGTCGCGGTATCAAACAAAAGACTCGTGCATGTCTCATTATCCTGTTTACAATCAGGACAAAAATCCAGTTCACGCCATGATCTCAAAAGAAAGCGCTAAGGAAAGTCTGTACAATTTCGATTCTTATTTACATAAATTCATCGAGTCCTCAGCAAAGTTCAATCAGAAAACAAACGATGTTATGTCATCTCTTTTTGAGGATGACGATAATTTTTATGAAGAATGCCTGACAAAAGAAACACAGTATTTTAATGTCGACGAGAATCTGATCAGTCCAGTTGATTATCCGTTCAAGAGCAAGAAAACCCAAAGCAAGTCAGATGATATCCTCAAATTGCAAGTTATGTTGTCTGATGTTTTTGGAGATGACAAACATACAGCACCGTGTGAATCGCCTGACAAAACTCCCTTAAAAGATATGATCTTTCTCGTCCCCAAACATTGGTCTACCAGGGACTTGATTGCAGTTTCACCATTACTTTTGGCGAAAATAGAAAAATACGTGGTGAACATACCATCCATGAGAATGACAGCTGCGATTGTAATTTATGGCAACTCAACTGCTCAGACGACAGGCTCATTAAATCAGAAAATATACGAATCGATTTCGCTCCTGGTCAACAAGATGGAAGGCCTTCCATCCTCCATTTATCTGAGGGTAAAAAAACTGAAGAAGGCATTTCAGGACGTGATGACTATTCCAATGTAGCACGCGAAGAAATGTCAAGCAAACTAGCTGATCAAATACATGAAATTGAAGGGAAAAGTGAACAGCTGCACGATTGCCAATCTCCTCATGCTAACTGATGTGAAACCTTCAGAAGTGATTATCATTGAAGAAATTCTTCAACCAAGTCTAACCAACGAGGCAGAAGAAATTTCGATTAAAGACGTTCTTCGACAAAACAAAGAACTACGAAGAAGCAAAACGAAATTTGGATTCACCTTTCAAGATTGCACAAAATTGTATCAACAGAGTAAGACTATTAATATGAACGTATGTCAACTCACAGTGATTGCTAGATTTGAACGTGATGTATATTTAACACATTATTATTGTAGATCAGTTCCCAAAATCATTGTGGCGTTGGTCGGCATGTTGATTTCATTGCTTGTGATACCAGTTGTTATGACTAAAGCCAATCCTGTGCAAACTCCACTATGGGAAAGAGCTAAGAGGGAAAACCTATGAACTCCAGAAAAAGACTTTGAGGAAGATGTATGTATGTGTGAATTAACTAATGGATTAATGTCAAAAAACAACTTTGGCTAAAACGAAACTTTATGTTTTTACAAATAAAATAAAGAGATTCGTCAAAAAAATTATTTTGCTCTAAATAAGGATATTAAATTCAATTCCACAACTAACCGTTATAGTTTATTGACTATTACATAATCAATATCAATGTTTATTTTTTGCAGGTGCGATGGTCGTTGTCATTCAAATGTATTGGAATGTGTGTTGGAAATTCGAAGATCATTCAAGGATTCTGTTTTTCCTATTGCTTGTAAAAATCCAAAACAAAAGCAACGGAATGAAAGATTATTGAGAGCTGCTTGCAAAACAGCGTCTGGTTCGTTACTATTTATTTTGTTTCACAAAGTTCTATTATCATTTCGATAAATTTCATCAAATTAATGAAATTAGAGGTCAGCATAAAACAGTCCTGAGTTTTTTTTGCGAGAGGAATCTCCACAAGAAAGCCAGTCATTTGTTTACTTCGCTAACCTTGTTGGCTTTCTCATAGCTGCTTGTCCAGACCTTTATGTCATTATGTGTTACGGCATTATGTGTTACGGCATTATGTGTTACGGCATTATGTGTTACGGCATTATGTGTCAACACATTAACGTTGTTTTTAAGATTTTGATTGCTTACCTCATTGCGAAATGGAAATAACGAGTGAATAATAAGTAAGTAATAAAGACATGTAAAACAATATTATACATAGAAACGAGGCGAAAACCAGGCATTAACACGGTCTTTTGGGGAAAATATAATTGTTCTGCGAGAATAATTAAACGGCGGCTCCATGTATAGCAGTTCATTTACAACATTTTGATTGGCTGAAAGGGAGTTCTGTTTTCATCCGCGTGAATTTTCATCTTTTGCGAATTCTTGCTTTCTTGTTCCAGAAAGATTCAAAGGGCAAACGGTTCCGCTGAGTTATGCTGACGAAAACATTCGAGAACTTTTCCGACAAGACATACTTGCACATGAAATGGATACGTCCGCACCATGCCATTCCTCAGTTTATAAGAGTGAAGACGGCAATGTTTTGGTTTTGTTGAATTTCAAAGAACACGTTCACATAATAACAAAATGTCCTCAGATGGATTTAAAGGTAATATCACCTCTTCATCGTTATCTTAGTGTTAAAAATTGATAACTCTATTTTTTTCTCACCGTACCCGTCCCGTTTTTATTTTCAGAAGTTGTTTGCAGATGGTGATCATATTTTAACCAAGATAGAACAACATTTGAAAGTGAAAGGTCACTCGTTTGCTTGGGATAGAAACTTAGGATATCTGAACCCTGATCCGTCTAACCTAGGAATGGCGTTAAGATTGACTGTTAGAATGACACTTGCAAACCTAGATAAGGTTGTATTACATTTCGTCTTCTTTGTGTTTTCAAAAACTGGATACAAAACAAATACATCTAAACTTATTCGTCTAAAATCCCGGATGAAACTTTGTCAACCTCTGTTTATCTCCTAGGACTACTATACACTATACACTGATGGCAATTTAAGTGTAAACAGGGCTAAGAAAAAAGACATCAAAGATATTTGATACATACGTACAAACAAAGAAATATGCATAATGCGTGAACTGTAAATGTGGATATGTAATGGTTGAGAAAAAAATGTGTCAGCAGTTTTCTTGTGAGATAATCTCCACAAGGGAGCCAATCAATTTTTTAATTTGTCTGAACGCTTTGCTAATAATAAACAGCTGTTCGTTCCCAGATCATTTCTCAAATGTTCTATTTCTACTGATATCAGCATAGTGCAACCCTCAGCTCTACATATAACGGTTCATTATCTTTAAAAGTTTACTTCAAGTAATGCTTCAAATTAAATGCAACTGAAGTTCTCCAACGATTTAATAGGAGTAATGTATATTTTTTAGTGAATAAATGGAGAAATACTAAAATACTCATATAAAGAATGTTTTGATAGTTTTTAAAATTATTAGCCTCTGTTTGTTGCAACTTACGCAGTTTCGGAAGAGACCTTCGCAGACGGTAAATCATAGGCTAACTGTCATTTCGACCAGAGGAGGATGAGTAGTAGTACTAGTACTGGTCCAAGGGTGTTTTAATACGATTTTCGCTTTCGCTGCTACCATAATGATTTGATGTGATTTTGCGAATAGTGTAGACAAAGGAAAATCAACCAAATGTTCTGCACCATTTGAAAACACGAGCATTTTCGAATGTTTTTTCGCCAGTAAAAATCGACCTTCCTCATTTCCTACTTATTTTATGCAGCTAGCTAGCTTTAGTCAATTTGAGCCTGTGATTCTCATAAAAACCGATGATTTCATCAAAATTTTAAAATTTTTGTTTTGCCTTTAACCCAACTCACATAATATTATTAACTATGAAAGGCAATCTTTCGAACTATTTATTACGATGATTTTCATTGGTTTATTTTTTCAGATTTGTTCATTGGACAAAATTTTGGATGAATATGGCGCAGAAATTTCTAGGAAAGGTAAGTTAATTGGTAGTCAAATACACGGTTGTTTTTTTTTATAAGAACATCGAGGTTGAAATTTGGAACATTCACAGACTAAGTTGTTCAAAATAGAAGCTCTTTATTTTACAAATTTCATAATAATAATTACACACCATCAATTTCCTCTAACCCTACAAAATCTTCATCACCATCGGAAAATTCTACTTTGTATTTTTACTGATTCGGGTGTTAGAAGTATGGGATTTCTCCTTTATACCAGCCACTTTCGTAGAGGACTTTCAACTTTCTTCCAATGAGCTCGTCATATTCACACCGATCTTCTCGTTGGTCTCCTCATCTCATCCCTATGCCGCTTCAATTTTCATATTATGGTTTTTTATTTGGACTTTTATTTAAGAACATTTTAAGGACATTTGAGGCTGAAAAACGGTAAAAAATTAAGCGAATCCAGCCTCAGCCAAAATTTAGACGTTCTTATAAAAAAAAACGTGTATTTTCAATATCTTGACGATGTTGATGATGTTCAACGGCTTGTTTATCGTTAGTGATGTTGCAGGAAAATTTTGAAATACAATCTTATGGAGTGATGACAAGAGGCGGGCTAGCCCGGTTAAGCGAGCGGGCTTAATGTTTTTGTTCGATCTCATGAAAACAACTCAGCCTGGCCAAGCGATCTGAGAAGAGTAAAACAATTGTTTTTCACAAACAATTGTTTTAAAACCATTTACACATGCGCCTTAAATAAAATTTTAGCTCGACAAAGCAGGCCAGCCCGCTTAATCGCAAGCACATGAGCGAATTTCAGCCTGCTTTACCGAGATCTCGATTGAGTTAGGGAGATCTCGGTAAACCGCGCTGGCTCGTTTTTATGTGATCACACTACTAAATGCATGAGAGCTTTTAACAAAAGCGGAATTCGGGCTAATTTCTCTCATTTTGCTTGTTTTATTTTTCAGTGTATGATAATAATGTGAATGAGTACATTTACAATTTACGAAACCGATACCAATTCGGTGTCAGTGAGGTATGGTGTTGTTGTCATGACTATTATTACGAAAACATTTAGTTATTTTAAGCCAGAATCTTCTTCAAATGACTAGTGGTCTAGTGATAGATTGCTCCTCATCAGAGCTTGAGGTCGGGTTTTCCCAACCCCATTGAGTCATGTATATCAGTTAAAAGGGGATTGGTGTCTAAAGGGGGAGTCGGTTGAAACAACACGTTGCTCAAGATGGGGGCTTTATATGCTCTAGGATCTTTGCATAACCTTCATTGATAACAGTGCGGGTATAGAGTACGGATATTTTGGTGTTATACATCATGCGAAAGAACTTGTCCGTTTACTTATTTTATTCTATTCTGTGGAATGGAAATTATTATGGCCATCAATTTAAAAATTTGCTCTTTTTCAGTTGGATGTCGTCAGCATGATGATATCTGTTACGCATTTATTATGTGAAATCGATGCAAGGATTGAAAGCGATCAATGTTATGAGGATTTGTTAGAGAAAAAATGAGACTGTAAATAAAGAATTGTTGTACAATAATATTTGTGACTTTTCCCCTACCACTTCTTCTGCCCTCTTCTTGCTGCTAGAGTTGATAGATGTGCTGATAGACCGAATCATGATATTAGGCATGATATTGAGGAGCTTGCACAACTGGATTCTACGGCGGCTGATAATTATGTTGTTATGGTAACTCTATAATATGTGCTTGCCGCCTCCATCATTGTGAAACACTTACGTAATTTCTTTAAAATTGTAAATATACAAACATGGCGGTTACTCAAATTAATGTTTTTTGATTCATAAAGTTTATGGCTTATCCAATATGAAGCAGAGGCAATAACTGATGAAGAACTTTTGTTATTGTTAGAAGATGTCAAAAATATATTCATAACTTTTCCGTATTGGTAGTATCAAACGTTCGATGTTGAAAATTGTAGTGACAATGAATGTTGGACAGATTTCCGGTTTCTGCCTGCCACATGTACACCGTGTACTATTTTTAACTGCATGATTGACTATATGTATGACATTTGTTATTAATGTCATGAGATCAGAGCAGCTGGTTGAGAAGTTCTGAATTGAAATTATATGCTGATGCTGATGTTATATGTGATTTAAAGAAAGAATTCTTTTTTTAAACTAATAAACAAAATCAACAAAAAAGATTTTAACAAATGAACAGGTAAAATAAGAAAAGAAAAACAAATTTAAAAAACGTAGTTGACACGGCTTTTTCTGAGAGGGATAACGCGAGGCCATTGAATTTTATGAACAAAATCCTCCAATTCTGTTCGGGAGACAAGAGTACTTTGTTGCTTTAGCTGACGACTCATTACTATTTACTATTTATTGTGTTGCTGTAGGTTTTTTCTTTTCCATCCAACATCAAAGTTTTAAAATGAAGGAGCAAATTTTAGAAATTTCAGTTTTCTCATCCCCGGAAAGAGCAATGCAACCTATGTGTCTTTGTGTGTAGCGTTACACTTGGTAATCCCCGTGGCACTTTGTGGTCCCCCATCCAAAATGGATCAATTTCTAATCTATTGTGAGAAAGGACACTTTCGAAGGCAGGGAAGGAACTCATTCTAGTAAATCCTGTCCGGAAAACCCAGCGATGGTACACGACACTATTGGAGATTGTTCCCTTTCGATGTTTTGTAGATTACGTTCTGAATTATCTTGCCGACCTTTTTGATAAAGGTTTGCAGCATTGCACTACCCAGCAGCACGCGACGTTTAAATGACGGTCAGCATTTGTTCACATTAACGTCGTGACCAAAACTGACCAAAGCTGACGTTTATTCGACGTCGTGTTAATGTCATAGTTAGTCAGTCAGTTAAAACTGACAATATAATAATACGGTATATTATATATATGTGGTATACAATATGGTATATTGCAATATGTTTGATATTTCAATAGTTAGTTTGGTATTTCAATAGCTAGTTTGGTATTCAATAGTTAGTTTGGTATTTCTCAAGTTTGCTTCAATGCTTTGCTGCTTTTGGGTCAGCTAGGGGCTTGCTGACGAACCTCACACAGACCTCACTTTTACTACGATACCCCTGGATATAAGCCTCCAAGAAAGCAAATGGAGGATAAAAGAGCACTAAGGAAAGCCTACCAAAAAATAGAAGTTTCAAATGCCAAAGTAAGAGAAGAGAGTTTATTCAAAATATCTTTCTTATCGCAATTACAACCGTTCGCTAAATTTCTCGTGGGAGAGACCTCGTGCAACGAGAAGAAAAGCTTCATACGTATGCACGCATTCGTTTCATGTAAATGCACACACGAAATATCAAAAAACCACTAGGTTTGGACAGTAAGAAAAAGAAGAACAAGATGCCTTAACAGGCAAAAGGATTTCTGCGAAATATGTTGAAGTATGAAAAATAAAAGACCACATGACATACTTGAAATTGAAAAAGGTTACATGATTTGCAAAATAAAACATTACATTTCTGATATACTCCTCAGGAGATTTATCAAAAGATAATTGGCACTATGTGAGACTTATAATGTATACACAGCCAATAAACTGGATAACATCTGAATGAAATAAAATATTCTTTATTTTGTTAGTACGAAATAATATTAAGGATATATTGACTCATAAACTCTCAAAGTTCTGTATTTGATACTTAATGTTAATGTGTTAATTTTCCTAGTAGCACAAAAAAGCAAGCAAATTTTGGTCATGCAAATCACATTCACATAGACCAAAATCAACATATAACCGAAACCAGAAATTTCTGTTTTAGTTTGATAAACCATACGGCATGCATTTACAAATGTTCTTGATCTAAGTTAACATTCGTATCCTGTTCATAAAAATTCTTTAAGAAATTTGAAAAACCAGTTGAATGATTTTTAAAACATAACATTGCATTTCTGATTTGGTATGCACCTCAGGACATTGCAAAAGTGCAATTGACACTATATGAAACAATAATGTACGTATACAACACCGATAACCTTAATTGATCTGAATGACATAAAACATCCTTTATTTTGGGGGTACGAAATGATATTGAGCTTATATTGATCTTTTCAGATATCACAGTGATTATGTATGTTAATCATATTTTTTAAACACTACTGCCAATGTTCTTAATTACGAACAAAATTCTCAAGATTCCAAACAAAAAAATTAAACAAAAATTTTAATCATTAAAAGTATATACTTATGCTGAAGGGACAGTTTTGTATTGTTACATGATGTGCAGTGTTTTGAATTTACAGACAGTTGGAACAAGTTTCAATTTTTTGCTATTGTGATTAGGAAAGCCATTTGTAATAAGGGGCATTGGGAGTTTAACTTAAAAATTGATCAAACATTGAAACATTAAAAACATTAAAACATTTATAACATCAAACATTAAAAGTAAGTGGTGCAGAGTAGACACACATTTTTGATGTTGGAGCTGAAGAGCTGAGGTTTACACGTACGTGAGATGAAATCTCATCCCGGGACGAGTTTCATCCCGGGATGAAATTGAAAACGTTTACATGTGTGTTTCATCCCGGGATGAAATGTGCTTTTACTCTCCTTGCGTATGATAAATCGAAACTGAACTTTATTTTTTGAAAAGAGCTGATAAAAGAATAAACGCGTAGAAAGATGGCAATTGAACAGCGAAAATTTGCACTTTTAACTGCAACTTTATCAACAATTTTAACAATTGCATCCCTTCTTATGCAGTTACATGTAGTAGTTTTGATGCAATTGGAAGAACAACACAGGCAAAGAAGTATACTTTTAAAGGAAGCTGTTTTAGCTAGAAACACAGCGTTGGCTAGATATCGACGAATAAGGTTAAGGTAAAAATTTATTGCGAATGCCTGATTTATTTTTGTGTAAGAATGTTGTTGGGAAACGTTGGAAACTGTGTTTTGATTTTAAGGTACATGCGGAGAAAAAGATCGGTGTGGATCAAACCAGGTAGAACAGATCAATGGTGGCAAAATATGGAATCAGGAAAAGCACCAGATGAAGAGTGGAAAGCAAATTTGCGTATGTCTCGCGCAGATTTCACGGAGTTGGTAAATATGGTGAGACCATACGCTAAGATAAGATCTAACAGAGTTCGACAAGATGTAATAAGTCTGGAGAAAAGGGTGGCTATGACTTTATATTTTTTAAAGGATCAAGGGTCCCTTCGCATGACCAGTAATGTATTTGGATGCTCAAAGTCAACTTTGTCAGTGACATTGAAAGAAATATGTGAGATCTTTGCCAAGAACTTAGGCGCGGAATATATCAAATACCCGGTAACAAAGGAGGAAGTTTCGAAAGCAGCAGATGGGTTCAATGAACGATTTGGTTTTCCACAAGCAATCGGATGTATCGATGGCACTCACATCCCAATAAAACGGCCCATGGAAAATGCCCAAGATTATTTTTCTTACAAGATGAAATACACGCTTAACTGTCAAGCTATTTGCAATCATAATGGTCATTTTATTGACGTTGATATAAAATGGCCGGGTTGTGTGCACGATGCCAGAGTTTTTGCAAATTCCAAAGTTCAAAATAACTATACAAATAAAAAGTTCGATTTGTTTTATAAAGAGTTGATTCCAGGAGAAGAATGCGTTCCCCAGATATTGCTTGGAGACCCCGCCTACCCACTTTTGCCACATTGCATGAAAGAGTACGAGTCGTGTAATATGAATGAAGAAGTTGTGTTCAACCAAATGCTGCGTTCTGCTCGAAACCAAATCGAATGTGCATTCGGACGGTTGAAAGCAAGATGGCGGATACTGATGCGACCAATTGATTTAGACCTTGATTTTACCCCGATCGTTATATACGCGTGCTTCGTTTTGCATAATTTTTGTGAGCGAAGAAAAATCGACATCCATCAAGAGGAAGGGGAACGAGTTATGACAGAAGAACGACGCAATATACCTATCATTGATAGAATTTACTCGTACAACACATCTGAGGGCACTAAAGTCAGCGATTCTATCACAAAGTACTTTAAAGAATATTTGTAAACACAAAAACGTAGTATAAACTTGTGGTTATTAAGATTGTGTAACCAAAATCAGCTGGATGTATAAGAAATAAATCTCAAACAAGTACCATAATTTATTTTAGATAAGCATACTAGTTTACATCATATCCTAGGTTAAAAATGATGGTTAAAAATTATGGTATTGTTTTTGGGAGACGTTGTCACTGTTTTGAGGTGAGTAATGGTTGTGGTCGGAATACAGTTGACCATATGGTTGCATTTGTTGATGTTGATAGTGCCCACTGAAAGACGATGGTTGTTGTTGAGGGGGTTGCTGAAAAAGTTGTTGAGGGTTTACTTGTTTAGGTGGAGCTAATGCAGCTGCCAATAGAGCTAGCCCATCTCCTATGGACTTTCCAACAGAAGAAATTGAATCCGAAATCTTTTCCATGGTTCTGTTTGATTGTACTGTTGCTTCTGTTAACATAGAGACCATCTTTTCTTTAACCTTCAAGTCATCCACTGCAACTTTAAGATAAATTTGATCCCGTTGGTGTGCTGACAGATTTTTCTCTAGCATCTTCCTTTTGTTGTCTACGTATTTGGCAGTTCCACTTAGTTTGCGTTTTTTTCCAATACTTTCGTCATCAAAATTTTCTGAGCTTCCTGTTGAATTATCTAACTGCAACTGAATTGATTCATTTCTAAGATCATGATCGTCATGTCCGTCATCGTCTTTGTTAGTGGTATAAATGTCGGGGCTCCTTATCTCCTCGTCAGAACTTTTATATTCAATCTCTTCTTCGTCGTTCTCCATAGATGCGATGTGGTTCCTAACTTTAACAACAGATGGTGACCCACCCCATAAATGCTTTAAAGTGTCCCAATTCTCGCAAATCAATTTGCCACTTCCAGACCTTCGTCCCTCCGTCACTGCTTTGCGGTAGTCTTGGCGGACTGCTTTAGACTTTTCTTTCACTCTCTCGTAACCTGTTTTTATTTGTTTTTTCTCCAAGGCTAACTTCATTTTGTAGTCGCTTAATTCCGCTTTGGTTAAATTGTCACCAGGGTCAGTTAAAGCAACCGGACCAAAATCAGCACTATTAAACTTCTTCGCCATTATTATCCTTACTTCACCATACAGTTTTACCAAATCTCGCTCTCTGTCTTAATCTCCGAAAAACATTGCAAAAGGTACTCCACCATTTCGTCGTTCCACCTCCACCGTTTTTTCTTTGTATTTCCTGTGTCGTTCTTTGCTTTCCATATTTTTCCAGCGTCCTGCGGACCATCGTTTGGCTCGGTATGTCTTTCAGTGTCGTCATCTACTTCTACACCATCTAATTCAGCAAGTGGATTTAAAAATGATCCTATCTGCTTAATTGACATTTTCCTAAAATGAATATGTATTATGATTATTTTGATAGGTAGTTTAAAAGTTCATAAATGTTGCTCAAATATATATCTGAAGTGATAATATTAACAAACCTGTTTCCTTGATTCTCTCTTCTACTTATCTTAACACAGCGTCCACGTGCAAAAGGATCTTTTGTGTCGAATACTCAAAATTTTGTTCAAAATGCGCACCTTCTGCATCTTTAGCACGAGATGAAAATTAATATGTGTTTACACGTGTTTAGGAAGTGTTTACATGTCTTTTTTTAGCGAATTTCATCCCGGGATGAAATCTCGTCCTTGTCCTGGAGACAGGGATGAACTCATCCCGGGATGAGATTTCATCCCGTCTAAAACATGTAAACAACATAAAGGTTTTAACCAGACACAGGGAGCAACTCATCCCGGGATGAGTTTCATCCCGGGATGAAATTTTACGTGTAAACCCCCCCTAAAAAAGGGTTTCTTCGCTGGGAGACCTGACATGCATTGCACGGTATTTTAGTGTCATGTAAACGCACGCACGAAATATACAAAAAACCGCTAAGAAGAAGAAGAAAAAGAACAGAGCCGGTTTTAAGGTATTTCTTGCTTTCGCAGAAATCCAAAAAAACAAAGACGATCGTAAAGGCTTTCTTGCTTACGCAGAAATCCAAAAACAAAAAAAACACGAACGGTTTCAAAGTATTCCTTGCTTACGCAGGAATACAAAAAAAAAAAAAAAAAAAACACGAACGGTTTCAAAGTATTCCTTGCTTACGCAGGAATACAAAAAACAAAAAAAACACGAACGGTTTCAAAGTATTCCTTGCTTACGCAGAAATACAAAAAACACGAACGGTTTCAAAGTATTCTTTGCTTACGCAGGAATACAAAAACACATAATGCCAATGAGAAGAAGGAGAAGGAAATGCCGGTTTTAACATATATTTCGCCCTACGGGGAAATATATAATAACCCATGACCATCAAATGGTTTTAAACTCGGAGAAAGAAAATCGGAATTTTCAATCCTTAATTTACCAAAAGAAAAACTTATTTTACTTTTAAAACATTTTTTCATTGAAACAACTTTTTGAAATTACCGTATTTCCTCTTTTTAGCGCCCCCTCTTTTAAGCGCCCCCCTCTAATAAGCGCCCCTGTTAATCCAAAAATAATTTTATAAGCACCCCCCTCTAATAAGCGCCCGGGCGCTTATTAGAGTTAGTTACAATGTTAGAGTCAAAATCCTAGATAAGCGCCCGGGCGCCAAAACAGTCAGCCAACTGCTTGTAGATCTTTTCAACGAGACATGGAAGATGATCCAAACATTCTGATAGACTCCGATTAAGAAGAAGATGACGACATAGATATAGAGTTGGAAAACATTACATGAACCATACCTGATATTTCTTCTGTTTTCTGTACATAGTTTTTATAGAAAACAAGAGCCTCATGGCACAAACACGATTGTAAATCTTAATTCAATGTATGCGTAATTTGTATTATAGCCATCAGACAGGGAATTCGTAATCTTCCTTTTTGTACGAAACTATTGTTAATCAATCGAATATCCTTGTAATGCACATGATATTGGCAAAAAACAAGAAGGCACTATCAGGACTGAAGGCCTGAAGGTCAAAATGGAAAAATGTTTGACTGTGGAGCAAAATCGAAAAAAACGTTTTTCTGCAGAAAGGTCAAATTAGCAATTTCTGAGTGATAACTAAAATGAGTGTGATTAAAGGGATTCTTGCGTCCAAACTTTTGTGATGGTAGAACTAAGTTGCTTATGAAGTCCTTTCGCAGTTTTTGGAACTTCTGTTTCCTTAGGGATATACTTATATTTAAAAATCATCAACATGCAATGCATAATTATGATGTAATAAGATACACATTTTTAAATAGTTAAGATCAACATTTATAACTTCTGGATGTGTACTTTCAAAAGTACAGTTCTATAAAAGATAGAAGTTTCCTTAATTTCACATTATAACTTACATATAACTATTCTATTATATTCTAGAATATTCTACTGTACAAATTAAATATATACTATTTTATAGAATTTTGTTTGGGAAACATAGGAACATAAACACTTTTGATGTAAAAGAATTATGTTACCGTTTTATAGCTAGCATTAAAGGGATCCTGTGAGAAAAAGTTATTTTTTGGGACACAATAGAGCTCTAAAAGTTGATTAACAAGTCTCATTACAGTTTTTTTATAATTCTTTGTGGTTTTCGAGATATCTCAATTTCAAGATCTTAGATTTGATTTATGCATTGCATAATTATGATGTAATAAGTGAGTAGTTAAAATTTCTCATCGCTTTTAATGAATATTACATCTTTGTACATTAGTAAATGGATAAAGAATTCTAAGTGAAATGATATGATGAAGTATGAACTAAGAATATTTAGTAGTTCAAAAGTTACACACATCAAAAGCACACTCTCCTATTACATCATAATTATGCATTGCATAATTTGATATTTTTAAATTGAAATATCAGCAAAAGGAGAGGAAATTTTCAAAAACTGTAAAAAGACTTGTTAATCAACTTTTTGAGCTCTATCTATGAAAACATCAGCAAAGCCAGAGGTACTAACTTATCTAGGAAGCTATAATCATATTCAAGATAAATCAATTTTATTTTAATCTACTATGGAAACATTATCTGGCAAATCTGGGACTATAAAATATGTGCCCTTGTTCAAAAGGCGGTCACCTTTCATTCACAGTAAAACCAAATAAATAACAATGACCTACTGATAAGCTAGCATAACTGATTACAAGTACGTATCGGTTACCAGTTTTTGGATGGATGGTTAAAAGAACTTTGAAGTTTTTTCAATTTAAATGACATAAGCAAGTCTCTGAACAAAGCACAGGATAATATGCCTACTAAAAGTATATATAAGTATACACTTATAAACGGATGAAAAGAAGAAAACTATTTTTGTTAGAACTTTAAGTTTCTTCCTTCACAGATTCATCAGCTAACTGAAAAAACTGACTCTCAAGCACTTTCAGAAAAGAGATAAGAATCTATATGAAAAGTATTATATATACATAGTACTTTGGTGTAACAACAAAGCTGTTCAATGCTATTTGGTGCAGCACACTGTAAGTTAATTTGGTGCAAAGTTGTACAAGTTATTAAGGTGCATAAAACACAGGTATTATTTGCAGGGTTCGTAGCGCACTTTTCCCAAAATATTTTCCCTGACCTTCCTGACTTTAAGGAGTAAAAAAGGTATCATTTTCCCTGACTTTTCTTTTAAAACACCCTGTTTTCCCTGACTTTATTGCCTACTAAAACTGCCACAGAGTCAAGATTACACATTCAGAAGTATCAATTTACAGGCTAGAGAAGGGATAAAACATTTCATAAAACATGTTAGTTAACTCTGAAACAAAGAAAAAATATATTGATAGATGATTGGGTAAGCAAAATTATCATTGAACAAAGTCAGTAATAGACACTGTTACAGTCTTATGAAAGTGTTCCCTGACTTTCCCTGACTTCCCAGAATCTTCCTGTCAAACATAGTTTTTTTCCTGATTTTCCAGACACACCCTGTATTTAAGTATGTACAATACTTTGTTGCAACAAAGCTGCACAAGCTATTATTGTTGTCGGTCAAAGCTGCACGTGTTTCTTTTCTTCTATGTTTTATTTCTTCGAGAAAGGAAGAACTCAAAAATATACATAAAACAGCAACAGCTACAAAGGGATCACTGCTCTAATTTGAACAGAAAGAGAAATCAACTACTATTCAGCACACAATAAAGTAATCACTCAGACCAAAAGTATATGTGATACAAAACAAAGTGATCCGGTGAATGAAAGTAATGCACAAACAATATTTCTCCTTGTGATAAGAAATACTGAGTATATCAATAACTTTTGTCATTAAAAAGACATCTAACAGAAAATAACATGGGAAAATTTTAATCTGTAGGATTGGCACTTAAGGTCTGGAAAATAAATTCTAAAGGAAGAAAGTGTTTGCGGAAGAAAGTTTTGCGGTTTTTGCGGTTTTGGTTCGAATCGCAAAAGTTTATTCCCACAAAATATTGTAATATTGGTAAACCGCAAAAGTTTTTTCCCGCAAAATTTTCAAAATAATCCCAATTTTCGTTAATTATTACAAGACAAATTCCTCCTACCTAAAAGCCTGTTTGTAGAAGTTCATTGACTCCAATTTCAATAAGTGATTTGATCTACTTTATTTCGTGAGAATTTCGAGGGCTTTTTTCGGCAAAATTGAATTTCATGGCATTTTAATTTCGCTGTTCAAGCTTAAAGTTGTGAAATATTTTCTCCGACGAAAAATTAAACTATGTTTGCTTAGTGAAGTTTTTCTATCTTAAATTCTCCAACCTATGAATTTTTCTTTGTCTAGTATGAATGACACTGACAAAAATGAATAGTAATGGAGGAGAGCGAATCTGAGAGATATAAAAATTACAATTTTTTTTCTACTAAGTCATTACATTACAGTATATATTTAAAATTCAGAAAATCTAAAAATACTTACAATTTGGATATAAAAATTACAATAGAACACAAATTCGAATGTCAGTGAGTTTGTTTACTAACTGTAGTAACTATCAAAAGAACAACTAGAAAATGGCGTTAATCTACTATTTTAATGCAATCATTTCCTCTCGATGCATTCATGTCTATAAAGAAACAACTTCCCTGACGAAATTTTCCCTTCTAAGGTACTCTCGTTTAACAAGCGCAAAATTTTTTTCTTGCAAAAAAAAAAATGTTAACTGAGGAACCGCGAAAGTTCATTCCCGCAAAAAGGATTCATTTCCACGAACCGCAAAAGATTTTTCCCGCAAAATGCAAAAAATTTGCAGTTCAGCCGATCCGCAAAGCTTTCTTCTGCAAACACTTTCTTCCTTTAAAGTAAATGTATATGTATCTTTATTCAATGACTTGTAAAGGAGGTCACCTTCATTTACACAATTAAATCTATGTCAAATGAATTCCAATAACCAAGTCTCGCAACACAGCACAGGAAAATATGTTAACTAAGAAGGTATATATATAATTTTGGTACAACAAAGCTGTACAAGCTATTTGGTGTGCAAGAAACTGCACAAAATATACTTTAGAGTGTAAGTTAATTTGGTGCAAAACTGCACAAGCTATTAAGGTGCAAAAGCACAGGTACTATTTAAGTACTTGTAAAGGAGGTCACCTTCATTTACACAATTAAATCTATGTCAAATGAATTCCAATAACCAAGTCTCGCAACACACACTATTTAAGTACGTTTATAATACTTTGGTGCGACAAAGCTGCACAAGCTATTATTGTGGTGCGGTCGAAGCTGCACACTTATATATGTTTCTTTTCTTCTTCTATATTTTTTTGTTCTTGGAGGAGGGAAGAACAGTAAAATATGGATGAAAACAACAGCAACGAAAAATCTGCCACTGACCAATGTTTTAAATTACACAAAAATAAGAAAAATAAGGTACTATCCAGCACACAATTGCAATTACAGTACTCACTCAGACCAACGGACTGCAAGGTGATGTACATAATGATAATAGCACCCACCATAGTCAAAGTCAAATGACTATGCACCCACGCACACATGTGGTGAAGGAAGTTCTGCATCAACAATATTTCGAAGACGATAGTTACTTTGCTATTTTCTCTTTATCATAAGAAACATTGAGTATATTAACGACTATTGTCATTAAGAAAACATATTTGAGATAAAAAAAACATAGGAAAATTAGAAGTATATCTATAGAATTTTAAGTTTCTTTGATTAAAAGTTAGGTCTGGAAAATAGATGATGTTGTCACTTAGGCTGTGATGGCAATGCATATGGAGCGTCGGCCTAAAACAACAAAACTCCGCGGCACCACGACGATTTTAAACACGATCTCCACTTACGTTACAATCGTGAATAATAAAAGTGGAAATAAGTATTTATTTTTAACACCTCTCACAATTTTTTGTAGGGGTTTTTTGAAATAATTTTATAAGCGCCCCCCTCTTTTAAGCGCCCCTCCAATAAGCGCCCTCCTAATTTTCGAAAAAATTTTATAAGCGCCCGGGCGCTTAATAGAGGAAATATCTATGAGTTCACATGAAAAAACGTACGCGTTTTGCTGTTTTGAACCACGTGGTCTATAGTCTTGAAACATAGAAAAATCAAATGTCAAGGCTACTTCATTAAATCCGTGCGTATCCGTGTGAATCCGTGGTTGAATCCGTCCTTTTATGAGGATTTCCTATGGCAAAGCCGCATATCTGCAAAATGCGGCTAAATCAAATATCACCTTTTTAATCACGAAAACGAGGTTGAAACTGGAAACGAGGTTGAAGCTGGACTTTACAAAATTTCAAAGTTTGGCGAAATGTTAAAGACTGTCGAGAAATTACATTGGTAAAAAAACGACGGCTTCACGGCTTCAACGGTCACAGCCTTCATAAAAGGACGGCTTCAACCACGGCTTCAGACGGCTTCAGGCGGATTCGTTTTGAATCACGTGGTCTATAGTCTTGAAACATAGAAAAGCCAAATGCCAATGCTGCTTCATTGAATCCGTGCGTATCCGTGTGAATCCGTGGTTGAATGCGCCCTTTTTTCTCGTTGAAATCTGCTCGTCTGAAATTTGAAGAAAGGTTCTACAGTTTTTAACATATGCCTTGAGCAATTAGTTTTTGCAGCCAATAAAACTAGCACCTAGTCTTCGGTGGAAGAAAGTAAAGACTTTGGTTATAGACCCGTATGTTTACTTTATTAGCATGTATTGCTACAACGCTTATGACGACCTACGAATCTTGGGTTTAAGGGTTTTACTAATAGATGACCGAGACAATATATATGGAAAGCCAATCATTATCTTGAGAATTGAGATTGCAAAGTTTAGCAAAATGAAAGTTTTATAAAGTTCGTTCCCAGTCCCTTTAAATAGTGTCCAGTCTTCCCAAAAGAGACTGTTTTAAAACCAATATGTAGGCAAATATTGCCGTTCGAACTCCTTTCCAACTTAACATTTGTATATTCTAAGTATATAATGTACTTTACTTCAAGTAGCCCTTTCTTTCGTCGTTTAACCTTCATCGTTTAAGATGTTTTTTAAATTCCATAAGTGCAAAGTCAACATCGGCGGAACCATTTCCTCAAAATGCCCACTGAGTGGCTGTGAACAGACATATCTGAAGGAAATGTTAACAAATAAGGACATATTTGGTCAAACGAAGTTCCAGTTCGCAACGATAACTGATACGAAAGGTTTGATGGCCAAACTTATATTTTTGCGTAGACGCACCAATTTAAAGGTCATGTTAGATAAAGAACTTAAATATTTTATATTAGTCAAAACGTGTAAAATACGAAGGAAAAGGGAAATATAAACTATTTGAAACACATAGTGTCTTTGTCCCAGTTTTCCCCCATGGCTCCAGTAAATTCACCCTTTAACACATTTAAGAAGAAATCCAAATTCAAGAAGTGCCTTCTTTCAACCAAGGACAGAGGATTTGTGGTATGTTTAGCACCTGGTAGCTGCTAGTAACATCTTGTAACACCTTGTGGTCCGTTGTAACCCGTTGTAACACAGTTTCACAAGAAAAGACATTAGGTTGGATCTCATTTGTATCTCTTTGGGAAAGATTGGGCTACGTTGGAAGGGACTGGGAACGAAATGTACAGAACTATAACCTATGCAATCTCTTTTAGAAACGCTTGGCCTATTAGGAGGAGCTGGGAATTGACTGTATGAAACTGTGATATTGATTAACATCTTTGTTTTCTGAGCTCGTGCAGTCCATTCTCAAAGAAACCAGTATAAATATGATAGCCATTTTGTTTTGATAAAGAAGTAATTGACGTTTGATCCAAAGTTAAAAACCGCAAAGATTTTCAATTCAATTTTTTTATCATCTTTCAACAAAATTATATGTTTCATACAACCGAAATAATTCTCAAATATCCTTCTGCGTTACGTTTATATGCCTGAGTTTCTGAGCGCATTCTCAAAGTGTCCTTGTTGCGACACGGATGAAACAAGTATTCAGAATCTTTTAGTATAAGTATCCAAAATCCTTTGCCGTATTTTGAAATGCCTTTACACAAAAAAACGTCTTCTTCCCTTGTGAATTTTACCCACGTTTTGGTTTGATCATTTACAACTTCTTTCTTCAAATTCACGTCAGAACTGATAAGTGGTACAAGTGTTCGATCTACATGCAAATCCGTAGTAGCAGCACTTTCTAAGTTAGCTGGAATTGTATTCGTTAGCCTCGCCAACAGCTCGTTCAGACGAACAACTGCAGGGCGGTGAAATTATCGTTTCTGCTTGATTTAGTACTTGCTGATCGAATGTACGAGCCGTGTCGTTGATTGATCTTAAAACATCCATCATGCCTGCACTCACTTCCTTTCGTTTATCGCCAACCAGTTTCTCCATACATTTTTTGCTGCGTGAAGCAACGTCTCTTGACAAACTTTTTTGATAAGCTACTTTGGCCACGTAAGAACTGTGCTTTTGGTCACGTGAAACGATTTCTCTTTCCGATTGGTTCAGTCTTTCCGCACTTTCCGTCTCCACAATTTGTCGATAGCGAATCGGATGTATATATTTGCCAATAGCTTCGTGGACGAGGACGCTCATGGCTGACGAGAACGCGGTGTATTGCTTTCCCTTGTTTGTTACGAGCAAATAGTCGCAGTTGGGACTTAGTTTCGGTCGCACTAACTGGATAGAGAAATCGAGAATCTCCATAGTTTCGGAATCGAGAATCACAGTGTCAAAGAGATATCTTTCGGCAGTTTTAAATTCTTTTTGGTCGATGTAACCTCCATTGGTCTTTGCTTTATCAATCATTTCTATGGTTAAGTATTGATAGGTCATTGGTCTGGAGCACTTAACTCGAACAAATAAATAGGTAGCAATAAATCTCGTTGCAAACGCCAGTTGAGATGCCGACACTGTTCGTTGATCTCTGTATTCTTTTAAGATGTCTCGGAAACGATTGATGTAATATGGGATGGCGTTTTCCATTTCCTCCAAGGTCGGCCAACTGTTTCGAGCAATGAGCGTTTCCAAATCCAGGTTGCGAGAATACTCGAGTCTCTTTCTCTTTCCGAGATTTTCTTTGCCACGTCGTATGTAAACTTCGGTGACGGCAAAACAACGTAATGTGCTGTCGGACACACCATTCGCTTTTCGAAAGTCCAGTATGTCTGATATTGATTTTAAATAATTTAACGACGCCGAACAACTTAGTTACCAATCTTTTTCAAGAGTTTTAAGGAAGTCCATAATGATGGAAGGTGTACCCAAGCAACAATCGACAAATTCTACGGTTAAACACGATTCTGATTCGAGGTCATCAAAACTAGCCATTAAAAATTTCATACATCGTTGTGCACATTACTTCGCTTCCTTTTCGGACTTTCCTCCTCTACATGGTGTACGCAGCCAGTTCCAAAAAGTCTTTTCAATACCATCGTTAATAGAAAAGGAAGGCTTGTGTGCCGTACATACTTTCTTTCTGATTGGCTGTTGTGCCTCGACTTCTTCCCTTTTGATATCTGGAGCTTCGTCAAAATAGTAATACAGTGGAATCCCCCTAAAGCGGACACCCTATAAAGCGGACAGCCCTCTAAAGTGGACAAAAATTTTTGCACCGGCAGAATTTAGGTCAAACTCTCATAAAAAAAATCTCTATAAAGCGGACGATTATAAAGCGGACACTCTATAAAGCGGACAAAAATCTTTGCACCAAATGACAGTTTCCCTTATAAACACTCCCTATAAAGCGGACAATGGAAAAATAACGAGACAAAATATCACTTTTTCTTAAAATTTAAACCATTTTACTTAGTACATCTTTGAGTTTTGTTATTTACCGAGTCCAACACTTTCCTTATATTTTTCTCGGCCCACTCAACTGCCTTTTCAACACCAATTAATTGGTACTGGGCTAATCACTATGCTTGATAAAATTAAGCGATCTACTATTTTTGATGATGCAAGCCAAGAAATGTTGTCAACCATTACGAAAAAGATTGAGGAACTTCAGCTTCAAAATAGAAAACAATCCTCAATCAAAGATTATTTCAAATAGGGAGAAAAACGTGTATTGAAAGACCTATAAGATAAATGAAATATATCTTCGTATTATAACTCGGTTTCTTAGTTTATAACCTTAGCAACAGTTAAAGGTTGGTTGCAACACCGACAAACTTACTTTACACAGCCAACTTGGGTTCTTTGCTCGATAAGCTAAATCTATTGATGTTGACGTTTACTTTTTTTTGCACCAATGCTGTCCGCTTTAGAGGGATTCCACTGTACCAACAATGCTTGACATTGATATGCTTACGTAAACCTGACTTTTTTTAAAACCAATGTGTAGGCAATTTTGCACAGGACAGATGTATATATTTCTATCGTTTGGACGTAATACCAACTTTCTCTTGTGTTTAGCAGCGCCATTGATTCCAACCCAGTTTACAACTAATGTTCTCTTCGACATTTTTAAAACTTTTTTATTTTATTTAAAACATTTTTTATAACTTTAGACTTATGACTTTTAACTTAACGATTACACAAATAAAAAACGATAAGTTAGTTCTTTAAACTTGAATGACATATTTATACGGTAGTGCGTTTCACAGGAGAGTCATTTATTCATTCTTTTTGACAAAGGAACAATGTATTCCTTTTTAGTAGTATACACGAACTGTTTCATTACAAAAAGAATAGTTCGTGCCTTACGTAGTGAACAATTAAAACTTAATGAAAAGGAAACATTTTGGAGGGGGTGCGATGAAAGAAACGATTTGTATAACAATGAAACACGGAGAACGTTATAGACTATCTATGGGAACAATTAAGCGTGTCACTCTGTTTATTGACAGTTCACTGTCAAAATATTCTCAAGGGCCTTTCAACAAAAGTTTGAATGGGATAAACAACCCGAGTAAAAATTATAAAGCTACAATAAGTGGATTGGAGAAATTGTGTCCAAATACGTTGGTTTTGACCGAACGCTTTTTCTTCTTCCAATCTTCCTTTAACGCAGGTGCAGTGACAGATTCCGTGTGAGTTTGTGTGGGGCAAAGGAACAACAAGCATAAAAATGATGAGATCTGGGAATTTTGTGCTTAATTATTCCATATTTACAATTTTTGATGTGATTGGTTTGAAGAAAGAAGCACATACAGCAAAAAAAAAAAAAAAAAAATAATAATAATAAAAAATCAAGAAAATCAAAATGGTGTATCAACTATAACAATGTTGGTTATTTTTGTCTATGTGAGGTTTTATCAACAACATTGATAATTAAATTTTGCAATAATTAAAGAAATCAGTTGACAGGAGAGAGCAAGGTAAGAATTTTATTTTTTATGTGTGTGTGTTTTTATGAGCCATGTTTTCAAATCATCAATAATATTTCGCAAGGGGTCAGTCACAAATCGATTTTAGGTTCAAATAACGTCATATTGACGTTACGAATAGTACCCCCACCCACCACTCACATCGTTATATATCAGAAATGGCTAAAAATCGATGTAGAGTGCCTGCTCCCCACTAACTTTGAGTTTGATGGTTTATTTACTTCATTAAAGACAACAAATCAAACCAAACTAATTGTTATCTAAAAGTATATTCATTCAGCCATCGTTATGGAAAGTTTCAAAGTGAATTGCCAAATACTTACTGATTAATAGAGCAAAATCTAACACCGGGTCGCGATCATTGTGAAAATAATATTAAAAATGGCTTCCTCGAAAAATAAATGCTTCAAATTCAGTGTCATAAATAACAGAGCATATCGATTCCTTGTTATTCCTCTGCTGTCTTGAATGCTACCAACATCTGAGATTTTATCCACACAAACAGCTTTCTTGTATATATGGTATACGCGAGCAAATCATCCAAAATTTACAGCAAGGTAATTCTGTAACCACGTGTCCTTTCACCGCTATAGCAACAAAATTTGTTCTTGTTAGCACTGATTTCAGCTTGATTATTCAATCAGTTAAATTTTTTTGCAGACATTCAATTAGCGTGAAATCCCACGTTGATAATATCACCCATAGATTTATCGTTCAAGAAAACGTGAAACTTGTTTCGTAGACCTTTTCACCCAAAGGACCAACTGTCATAAAAAAAATTTTATTGCGTTAACGCTTTTTAGCAATTGCAACTGCGTTGAATTCTATAGGATCATTCTAGCGTGTATCCTCCACATGTTGAAAATCTCCACCACAAGTGTAGAAACAATTGATTTCATATATTGCGAGTGTAAAAAATAATTCAATATATACATGTTGATAATTACATTCGCCGTTCATGCTTTTAACAAAATTAACGATGTCTGTGTTTACTATAATTACTCTAGGCTCACAGTAGGGCAATTTCCATCACGTGTCTAGATTTTTGTGATCAAAAGTTGACTTGTCGAGACTGCACTATTGTTTTCTAAAGAAACTTCGCTCATAAAAATATGGCTGCCTTCGATTTGAAAACAGTAAAGGCATGCATTTTTATTAAGCCTGTGGTTGTCTTATATCTGCAGAAGCAAAGTAGGAAAGCACTTAAATTGAGAGAAAAGGGATTAAACTGTTATTTTGAACACTAAATTCCATAAAATTTTGTTATTTACATCACTTTTGACGAACGTGAAATTAGTTAGCGGAAAGAGGAACAAGTTAGCGGAAAGAGGAACATCACCCCGATGATGTTTACGATTGCAGTATTTGTTATCAATCTTATTCTCCTTGTTTGTTCTTGTTGATTTAGTGGGTGAATTGCACCAAAACGGTACCATGTCCCATCCGTCACACTAAATTTTCAAGTTGCTTAAAATAATCCTTTTTTTTTTTTTAAAGGTACTACATTGTGTCTAGTTTTTGGAAAAAATGACCGAAAACAAATTTTTTTGACAAAAACTTAAATTTATGCCCTCAGTTGACCGGTGGTAGGATAAATTACTGATTTTCAAGAGAAACCTTAAAGTTTCTCTATAGTCAGGAAGAAACAGTCTCATTGGACACATTATACTTTTTTTCTTCTCCTTTTGGAATCAAAAACAACCTAACAAGTCCCTTTCTATGAAAAATTATTCTAAAAACAAAAGGTGAAGAAAAATGTGTGACGGACGGGACAAAATTGATGAAATTGGCCTCTTTTTAAAATTTTTTACAAGAAATCATCATTAGAAATAAGCAAAACTAGCCTCTGAATAATTGCAATCAGGTTGTATAAATATCCAAACCACTAGCAATGTTAAAAACTATATCAGAGCTAAGAAAAACTGTTATAACTAAAGTGTGACGGACGGGACAAATTTTCTTAAAGTCCATTGTGATAAGATTGCCCTGGAAGTAAAGGTCACCAAAGTCATTGCTATACTCATTCAATCAAAAATTTATCTTCTAACTATATATATATCTTAAGTTAATGTTGTAGAATAAATCTAGAATAAATAAAAGCCAGAATAAATTACATGAAATATATATACAGAATACAAAAATAATAAGAAAACTCGAAATTGGAACTTCTAGTAGTTTCTAATTTCTAATAATTTCATACATAATAAATAATAAGTTCAATAAAGCTTAAAATGTTTAGCTGCTAATTATCAGGATGATTTGTAGAAGCCAGTAAGTCAGGGTTCGAATCCCTTGCCAGGTAATTAGTTCTTGAAAAAGTAAATATTTCACGAGTTATATAAAGCTTCAGTATATTGATGTTGGTTTTATCTAAGGAAACTTTCAGGTCTAAAAAATCAGCCGAGTTAATTGAAATCTATTTAGTATTGGAAATTGCCACTTTTTGCCTGGTAAGAAAAATATGGCTGAAAAAGTGAAATAAATTAAGTATATACTGCAATTATTACATGCAATATTAGGATAAGATGGGCATGTAGAATGACTGTTAGAAGAAAATTTCAAACCGTTTTGCATCGTAGTATCCTAGCAAATGCTATTCTATTCATGAAACATTGTTTTTCATATTTTGAAAATTTGGTGTGACGGACAGGACACTGTGCGACGGACAGGACATGAATTTCAAAGGGCTGCCCTTATTGTAAAGAACGTTCAAATCAATAAATGAAACACTTTCTAAAAGACCCATCATATCATCCACATCATCCTATAATTTCATTTAGGTAGTCCTCAGAGAACTCAAGATATTGGCAATTAAATGGCCATGACGGACGGGCCAGAATTTGTTTTCAATTCCAATTGCCTGGAGATTGCTACCTATATCTAAAACTAAAAACATAATATTCAATTGAAAACTACTTTAACTCCCCTCTAAGACATTGAAGTTAACAAAATAAAACATACAAGGGTCAAATTTGCACAACATGCTACTGTTTACCATCCGTGTGACGGACGGGACAGATTTTGTTTTCAAAACATAGATTTTATAAAAATCTTTGAGTACCAGAAGGTGGAATACATAAATCTTCAAAATGTATCCTAAAAATCAAGCTAAATTCCAAAAGATGACAAAATAATCATCAAAGTTGTCTTGCATGACAGTAAAACAAAAAACTCACAAGATAAAATATGATTTTTTCACAAAATTTTCAAAAATTTTGAACATTTTGGCACTTTTTCACCATTTTTAAAAATTCAAAACTAATCCAGTGTCAAATACGTAAAACAAATACGTATAAAAATGGAATCCTTCAGGAAAACATCAGCCTGTAAGTTTAAATATTTATGTGTCCATCCCAGGATAACAAAACAGTGTGACGGACGGGACGGTACCGTTTTGGTGCAATCCACCCTAGTATCTAGAATGACCAATTGTGGTGCTAAATCCATTAAACTGTGTTTTTACGTTTGCATTGACTAATTTTGCAACATTATAATTAAAGTTAGCGGTAAGGGGAGCAGGCACTCTAATTGAGTATTTCTGTAAAAACGCTAGTTTAGTTAAAAAACATACATTTACCATCTCCCAACAAAAACATAGACTCAGAACTAGCGCCGGACCATAAAACTGGAAAATAACCCGAATTGCCACAATCGGGAAATCTTGCAAGAAAAAGAGCCACGGCTGCGGAGAGTGTTCTCTTAAAAAAATAGCACCTTCTTACCAATTTGAATGTTCGAAGTAGAAGTTCTATTTGTTATTTTTTGTTTCTAGGAGACATTAGATCTTCCTAAAACGAAAAGAAAGTAAAGCATCTTTACGTTCAAATCACTTTCAAAATCGATGTTTCTCTTATGAATTTTTTAATGTCACTTGAATTAACTCACCCACCCACTAACGTCATATGACGTTATCTAAACCTAAAATCGAAAGTGATTAAAGTGGTAAAAAAACAACCAGCGGCAAATTATTATAATATCCTAATTTTTCCAGCTTTCTGCTGAATTGTAAAATTTCAAACTAAATGCAAGTAAATATATATGCACAATCAGTTTAAATGGAATAAATTAAACTGCCAGGTTTTTTTTTCATCAGTTAAACTGATAAAATGAACCTGTCTGCATGTTTAGTTTGAAATGAAAAATTCTGTCATCTTTTCTTCTTTTTCAACATGGACAGCGCAGTGCAAGGTGAAGTTATTACAATGGTTGTGGCTTTCATTTTAAAGAGAAAAAAAAAGACTGGAAGAAAGAAATAAACAATTTGGGTAAAGCTGTGGTTACAACAAAGGCGTTTCTTGGAACACCTTGTAAAATGAATTTAGGCAAAAAGATCATTTGGAGAATCAAATGTTCTTGTGTATTGAAACTGATACTTTTTTTGATGAATTACTACTCCTTATTGAACATTCCATATGGAAAAGAAATTCCTTTGTTTTTTCAATTTTTTTCATTCTATTTGCCATTTTTGATGTGCAAGTAACCGCTCAATTCATTTTCACATAAAATTGCTACAAAATCATTCAGAAGTATTTGCCATGCATGGAAACAAAAGAAACAGCTGGTTTATCTCGTGATTTCAACAGAATATTTTTATCAGTTTAAAGGTGGATTTCCACTTGTCCGTTTTTCAAAGGGAACGGGAAAAGGGAACGGGAAACGGGAACAGGACACGGGAAAAATTAATTTCCACTTAAAATTGTTGGCGGCAAAAATTTAGACAGGATCATAAACATGGCTGCTTTCACCAAGTTCAGTAGAAGGACCTTGTACTTGCTGCTTTTATGGCACATAAGGGAGAGACGAAAGTTAAAATATAAAAAGACAATGTGGGTGAGAGAGCTTTTTAAAGAAAGAAAAGCCAAAGGTGCTTTTCACGTTTTGGTGAAAGATATGAAATTGTATGACAGTGAATATTTCTTCAAATTCTTTCGAATGACACCGACAAAGTATGAACAATTACTGCGCTTAGTAGCTCCAGATCTTACTAAATGTTCTGTAAGACGTGAAACAATAGGACCCAGTGAACGATTAACTGTGACACTAAAATATATATTTTCTGGAATGTCTCAAATTGACCTTGCTGGCATGTTTCGTATCAGCCCAACGTCAATATCGAGGATTGTAAATGAAACATGTTCGGTCCTGTGGAAAATTTTATTAGCTGAGGAGTTCGTATGTCACCCAAAAAATGAAAATGATTGGAGAGATATTGCAAGGGAATTTGAGAGAAAGTGGAATTTTAGTAATTGTATTGGCGCTATTGACGGGAAACATATCGTCATGCAAGCTCCTTCTAGATCGGGGTCCTATTATTTCAACTACAAAAAGTCACATTCTGTTGTACTTATGGCAGTATGTAACGCCGACTACAAATTCATCCTACTAGATATAGGTGATACTGGAAGAAATAGCGACGGAGGAGTCTTTGGAAATAGTGACTTGGGGTTAGCTATGGAATCAAACCTTCTTATGATTCCGGAATCTGAAAATCTCAGTAACACTGAGATCAAATGTCCATATGTCTTAGTAGGAGATGAGGCTTTCCCCCTCAAAACCTACTTGATGAAACCATACCCCCGAGAAGTGCTAGCAATTAAAGAACGAATATACAACTATCGCTTGTCACGTGCGCGACGAATCATCGAAAATAGTTTCGGAATTCTCGCTGCTAGATGCAGAATTTTCAGACGGCCAATTATCGCTAGAGTTGAAGTTGTTATCAACATTACTAAAGCTGCTGTAGCCTTACATAACTATCTTATGCATGACAGAAAATTTGATCCCTCTAATCAGTATTGTCCGCCTCAGTTTATTGACCGTGACACATCCAATGGCCTTGTAGAAGGGGAATGGCGCAATGAGGTGATAGACTATGTTGGATTAGAACCTTTACAGAGACAAATTGGGTCTAATAATTACAGTCGAGATGCAAAAGCTGTGAGAGAATTATACCGAGATTATTTCAATTCGCCTAATGGTCAGGTTCCATGGCAATATCAAGCTGTGACTAGTACTGAGAATACATTTGATGAATAGAAGGAATAAAATAACAACAATTTTCTACTGATGACTATACAATAAAACAATTTTCTTTTTTCTTTATATGATATGTACATCTGTAAAATGCAGTATGACCCATAAAAAGTACTATTCCCAATATAGAAGGCATATGGAAGCCTATACAGGGTATATGGAAAAGAACTTTCATTGAACAATGGACTAACAAAAAAAAGAAAGAAAGTTGAAAGTTTTTTTCCAGATAATACCCTGTACTTTAAATATTGAATGGATAAAAAAGAAATATCTGAACAAACAAATGATGACCGTCTTTCAGTTTCTATGTATATAGTACATTTTACCTGAGTCACACTGTACATGTTTGTTTTAATAGCCGTGTTTCCCTGTTTCATGTTTAAAAGTTGCAATAAAGGAAACTTATAGAAAACACAATAGAAGAGTAAATAAAAAAAGTCAGTACAATATAACGGAATTAAGAATTATCATTGTCACTGCTGTCACTGTCCAAGTCAATGAAAACTTGCAAAATTTTAATTTTTGCTAGTTTATTCTTCTTCTTTGAAAGAGTTTTAAAAGATGACACAAGACTTCTACAGAATAGTTCGTCTGGGTTGTCGTTCTCTTTCTGTGCAGCCTTATTCTGATCGATATCAACTAATAATGCTTTTTCTAATGCAGCTTGGATTGGATCAACAGGTTTACGTTTTCTGCTGTTGTTACGTGGTGTAGCTTGAGCAATATGTTCAAGTGGTGGGTGTTGTTGTGTTTTTCTACATGTACTTGAGCGCACATTATTTATTGGTGTTGTGACAGTTTCTGCACTTTGTACCATAGTAGTACATACTTGTGTTGAATTAGATGTTGTTGCAATCTGTGAATTTTCCACTGGCATAAGAGGAGTGGGGAAGTTTTCGGATGTAGCCGAGCCAAATATATCAGATGTAATATTACTTTCTGTCACTCTAACTCCAATAACATCAGTTAAGAATGACAATTCTTTGAAATATTGACAAGTTGACAATTGTCTCCCAGATGCACCAGACTTTGAGGCTTTTTTTCGCCGGTTTAGACATTTTCGGAAATTCTCTCGTAGCTTATTCCACGTGGCTGTAATGATCTTCTCTATAAAAAATAGAATATATAATTGACTGTATATACAGTGTATATAAATAAAGACAGCAAGATCCCATGCCAAATACCAAATTTGAAAAATATATTGTACATGAATAGTCTTGAATAGTTTAATTAAAGCAAATGCCTCCCGTTGACACTTGTCTTGACTTGTAAAAGATTGTAAGTGCAAGGGGATTTTACCTGAATGTATGTGTAAATACTTCGTTAGGTCAACTTAACGATTTTCACTGTATCAATTTTGCCTCAATAACCATTGTTATTACACTCACACTCAATTTTTAAGTGCATGAAAGAGTGAGACGAATGCTAGACAAAGGTATGAAACGATGGGGGTAAAACCACTCACTGCACTGTTTTATCGATTTTTTTATGCAATTTCTAGTCCACGTCCTTGGTATCAAATGCGCAGAATAACAAAGTTGAGCTAACTGTACTTGTAAAATGCTCTTACCTTCCACATGCAGCTTGAGCGATATACGTCTCCACGCTTCAGCCTTTTTTGGCGTTTCTTTGAATGACCTTGCTGAGGTTTTCCACAGGCATTCATAATTCCTAACTTCTTCTATGACTTTCACCTCAAAACTTGTTTGAGTCTCGCCCAAATCTGCTTCTGGTTCCTCAAAACTTGAAGGAGTCCATTCACGAATGGCTGATCTATCACTATAAATTAACTGCCTATTAAATCCCAGCTCTGCATCCTCCCTAGCATTGAACACATCAACAGTGTATTCATCCGCCATCTTGAATTTGATTTTCACTCAGAAAAGCAATGTCAGCAATAAAATAATAAATGCTGTGCTTGCAAAATTAAAGGAATTTGATTGGTTTATCGAGTTCCTGTCCCGAGAGCAGTCGGGAAAAAGTTGAACTGAGTTCAACTTTTTCCCGAAACAAAATGGACAGGAATATCTTCCCGTAGGACAAGTAAACAAACGAAATGCGCATGCTCACGTGACATGATTTCCCGTTCCGTTCCCGTTCCCCTTGAAAAACGGACAAGTGGAAACTGGCCTTAACTGAAGAAGATGAACGCGTCCATTTTATAAAAAAAATGATCACTTTACAAGGATCATGAAAAATTCATCAGTTCTTTTCTGTTATAATCGTGTATTTCAGCCTTAAATTGATTTAGGTGGTGCTAGACAAATATGTTTCAAGAGTGGCCTTATATCTACATTGTATTATGTATGTATTATAATACATAAACTTGTGAATGAATGAATGAAATTTCCATGAATGGAAAGTAAGTGTCTATCCACAAACATTGTATATAAGGCAACACTAACATCGAATGATCCAAACTATCAGAAAAAATCAAACATAGGCTTAGCTGAGACAACATTCAAGAAACGATATGCAAACCACCAAAAATCATTTAAATACGAAAAGTATGCCACTGAGACTGAACTGTCTAAAGAAATATGGAAAAAGAAAAAGGCAAATCAAGCACCTCAACTGAGATGGGAAATTATTCGTAAATGTATACCGTACAACCCAAGTAGCTACAAGTGCAACCTATGTCTCAATGAAAAGTTAGAGATTGCTTTGTATGACAAAGATAATTTGCTCAACTCTAGATCGGAGCTCATTTCTAAGTGCCGCCATCTAAACAAGTATACGCTTAATAAATTGACACTAAAGATTGATTGAAAGTCTATTGATGATGTCACAGATACCATCACATTGTAAATTTTTATTCTCAACTGACGATTGCGAGAGCATGAAACTCTGAGTATTGAGAAAAACTGTGTTTTAATTATTTCTTCCGCTGATAAACTTGTGAATATATATAATGTTTATAAACTTGATTTGTCATTTTAATTTTCTCATACATGCTTTTTTTTCATAAGAACAATTTTATAAGAACACGAGCCTCAGATTTGGCCAAAAAATAAGAACAAAATAAGAACAACCTGAGGCTCAAATCATTGTTCCAAAAATTAAGAACAGTGTGAGCCTAAATTTTCTTGTAAAATAAGAACAATTCATGATGTGAATTCTCTCAGAACAGCCAGCCTCAGGTCGGACTTTAGCGATTCTTATAAAAAAAAAAAAAGCGTGTATACAGTACACATCCGTTAATTCGAATGCCGCTTAATTCAAACATTCTTTATTTCGAACAAATTCTTCAGTCACTTGAGTTTGGTCTAATAAAGTCTTATATTTTGTGCTGTTTAATTCGAGCTGCGTTAATTCGAACAGTTTTTTCGGTCCCTAGGCTAAAAAACACTCATTGTTAATTCGAACTTTTGCGCCCTATTAATCTACAACTGTAGTGAAAATGAGGACATTTTTCTTATGGTAGTAACATTGCTTTCAACTTTTCAATAAATTGTGCATTCCCAGTAAAATGAAGTTGGTATTTTGAGGTCTTCTTTATCACCAAGATTAACTATTTTTCAGTTACTTCTACTTTGCAGCTACTTCTACTTCTACCTTGAGTACAATAAATCAGCAGCTCTTCTATCCCAGAATCCATGACTTTGCAGAGCGTTGTAAAAAACGTTCTGTTCTGAAATCATTTGATTCTGGAGACGCTCGATTTTTAAAACATTCTAATGTTTTTTTTCTTTCATTCTTTCTTTCTCGTTTGCTGTTGACGTGCAAGGAAGATGTAAGAAATTCTATCCGAATTCTTATTTTTCCCAATTATCCGATAATTCGAACATTCGTTAATTCGAACAAACTTTTCGGTCCCTTTGGTATTCGAATTAATGGATGTGTACTGTATTTTTAATTTATACCGTTAGTTTTCTACCATAGAATGACTGAAAAACTTATTTATTCAGGATTTTTGGGCTGTGTGGCTTTAATTGAAAAAAAACTTTTCCATATGGTAATGAATTTCTGAACTTAAAATTTACCAAATTATATACACGTTTTTTATAAGAAACTAGGTGAAGGGTCTAGTTCAAAAAGTTTCTTATTCAGTTTCTAATTATTTTGGATAAAAATTTTTATTCAATGAGTGATAGTTCTAAATATTTCTTATTTCTTAATTTTTGGTTCTCAATGTTTTTTAAGCATTGCTTGCTTCATTTTTAAAAAAAAATCGATTGTATTTCATGCTTTATTTTTAGAGAAAATCGAATCAAATCGATTTTTTTTCTCTGCAATGTAATGACTTCTTTTAGATAAAAGTTTTCTATGACGGCTTACAACTTCTGCCACGGAAAAAGAAATGTAAATGCGTATGAAAAAAAGTTTCTTATTTGAAAAATAATCATAAAAATGTAGTTGTTAAAGTTTCTTAATTTTTCGAGATTCTGCATGTAGGTTTCTTATAAACTGGTTTGTAAGTTATTTAAGTTCAAAATTGAATTAAAAATTGAAATAAAATTTGATCTTACCATGAATATGCAATTTTAAGCTTTTAATTTCATTTTAATTTTATACTATTTAACTATTTATTAAACAGCACTGACAAGATGGTTTAAAAGTATTGCACTTCGTTGATCAGTTTTTGGCAGTAGTTGAAACTTAATCTTGAATTGAGTTTAGAAACTCAATCATTCATTGTCAATTACATTCTTTAACTCTATAATATGTAGTACTTATAAACATATTTTGAGAGAGTAAGCAACAACATTTCGTGATCTTCTGCAGGTCATGCTTAAGCACCAAAGGATCACTTTGAATATATTACAACAAAAAACATAGCTACAACCACAGCTTATGTTCGCCATAAATGCGATCTCGATCTTTTTTGCATGCAATTGATTACACGTCTAAGACTTCTTGTGTGTGTGTGGGCATATGCAATTGTCTCTCATGCTGACGCTGGTTTGAGGACAACAAAATTGCTAAAATTGGGGAACTTCCAGGGGGCTTTGTCCACCTAGGATGCCACCAAGCTCTATCCTGGATTATATAGCTCAATCTGTCCTACAAAAACGGTAGTAAGTAACTAAAATTGCTTTGAAAAATCCCTGGAAGCCTTATTTACAATAATCAGTAAAACTTTTAAAGTTAGAAATATAGTAAACACTAGTATCCCGGTTAAAAATTTTTTCCACGTCTTACTTCGAAAATGATGTACGCAAAACCTGTGTCATCAAAATCTTTAATCGACGATATCTCTGCAAAGGTTGGTCGTAGTGAAACAATCGCATACATTTTTTAATCAGTTTTTCGAGCTCTACAACATGCGTACATTTTCTGTTTCCAATTCCTAGATTGAAATTTTCGTCACTGGGTTTGCACACGGGAAAGGCGAATTTGACGCATCCTTTTCGAAGTAAAATTCGGTAATTAATTTTACCTGGGTTACTAGTCTTATATATAATAGCGAGTGTGTGTCACACATTTATTTTAGAGAGTGGTAAATTTTGTTGAATTTTACGGACGAAATCTTCTTAATCTTGGTCATATTCTTCGTTAGTTCATGGGTTTTTTTTACGATTATTATATAGTAGCACGTGGCGAGATGTCAGTTTTTGAGGAGATATCTCGAGAACCAATAGCAATAACTGAGGTTTTTTGGAATTCGTGGTACAGGCGATGGGGTGACTTTGAATTTGAACCTAACTTCTTTTGGGTGATGTGGCTATGACGTCATCAAAATCTCAGTAACTATTGGTCGTAGCAAAATGAACCCATACATTTTTTTTTATCAGTTTTCAGAGCTCTACAGCATGAGTACACTTTCCAATCCTAACTCCGTGATTTAAGTATTTTCACCTATTTTGACACAGGATTTGTACACATTGATTTTGAAATTAAAGCCCTTAAAAAACTTTTACATCACTGGATACTAGTAAAAAATAAATTGCTTATTGCACAAGGCATGGGTTGTTTTTTTTTCAAACCACTTATCAATATTATTGAAAAGGTCCATATGGTAATAGTCATGATTATAGTCATAGTGTATATAGAGACTTAAAAAAAACAACTTTGACCTTGAATCACATTTTGAATCATTGTAGTTCACTGTTGACATTATTGTATGAAATGTTTTACTGAGAACTTTTATTTTAAAAGGAAACAAAACATAGATTACACTCACTTTATCTTATCCTGATGTCCATCTTTATATTTTCTATGACCAAAATTAAATAATTATGAAATAGAATTTTATTTTAGATGGTGAAGTCGTTGATTGATTGTTGTCTTCATCATTTGGCTGACAATATTGCACACTACGAAGGTCTTGATGTTGTATTAACAAGGCATCAAAAGGAAATGTTACTAACTAGAATGTCTGCTCATGAACAATTCACAACTGATAGGATGAAATATGTGAAAATGTATTTGTTTTCATCACAGCTAAAAAAATTAAAACTGTCTAGTTCAACGCAAGTTGATGATGATTTCTTAATATGCCTATCAAAGAAGAAATGTTTATTTGAAGAAATTGATATTGATGGCTGTAAAGCAATTACAGGTATGTCATAATAATTACATCAAGTGAAGTATTATATCATGAATCAAATTATAGCCAGGAAAGAGTTTAAGAGACAAATATTTCTATGTATAATTGTATATTAAAAATTCCTCGTTGTATGAAGCAGGAAGGGGTACTACTGTATTTCCTCTGTATTTACATCTGTATTAATAATATATATAATTAATTATAATGAATACTCTATATTTATAGTATTTATAAATGCCTCCCTCTGATAAGACCCTGTGCGACTTGTGAAGGGTATAGGGGTGATTGGTATAGGGGTGTATAGCTCACTTGGTAAGACAGTGGGCTTGTAATACTTGTAATACTTCAAATAATCTAACCCCCGGTTTATGGCAAAATATCAGATCTTGTAGGGCTCTACCGGCTCCCATATTTGGGCTGAGAACTTCCGATATAATAAAGATTTTGTTATAAAACTTTGTACTCTTCTTTGTGAAAGGTTGATCTCGCTCCTGTGTAAGTTTCAACGCTTTTGGTGTACTAGAAAAAAAGTTGCTTTTTTTCTAAAGCAAATTTTAACTTTAAAATTTTAATATTTTTTCCCAAAAAGTCGTTGATAATATTGTGCTCTTGATGATACAAAAAAAATTATTTTAAAATCATTTATTTTAACTTAGAAATCATAAAAAATGTTCGAACTGCCAAATTGGTTAACATAGACTTTAGTTGCAAATGCCCTAAATTACATATTTTATCTTCTTTCATTAGATAATGGACTTGTAGAATTGCTTAGAAATCAGATTAATTTATGTTCCATACAATTGAATAACCTTCCTCTTTTAACTGGGACCAGTTTTCCACACATCCATTCACAAAAGCTGCAAAAAATTCTGTTAAAGAAATTAGTAACACTCAAAGATCAATATGTTTTGGGATTGCTTTCAAATTGCCCGACAGCCAAAGTCCTTGATTTACATTACTGCAGGGAGCTTTCAGATGCTTGCATCATGGGTATTGCTGCCATACTGAAAGATAATTTGGTATGTTTTTATGATGTTTTTGTTTCAATTTTGTGCCTGACACTAGAACTCTAAAGAAATTATTTGAGGGCTATGTAATTTCTATCCCCTGTGCAGTTGTTATCTATCAATAATTTAGCTTTGGTTCTTTTTCTTCTTTTTCAAATCGCGTATATGCGAGGTGTTTGAAATACCAATTTGGTCGTGTCGCCAAAAAATGTATACTTCGTGCATCAGTTCACACGAAATCAATACATGAAGCGAACGTGCAGTGTCTTCTCTTCAAAATGCCAGCGCAGTAACCCACTTAGATTTCAAAGTTTCTTTGATCAATGTTAAATGGATTAAAGAAATTAAAGATTCAAAGGATTGTAAGGAATATTTTGTATATCAATATTTTGTAAACAGAGTGAAAAAGACGAGCTTTTCTTTTTTAAATGTCTTGTGTTTTCGTTTGTGTACACCTGGTGTGGGTTTTAAGTTCTGGATTAGTACAGCTCAGCTCAATGTCCTTCTCAACTCCAACATCAAAAATATCTGTCTACTGCATCACTTTTATTTGACGTTCCTCTAGCTAATTAAATGAGTTTGTATGCCATCATTTGTTAGCCCAACAGTATAAAATAGTTTTTATTTCCATTACCTTTCATTTTTGATATCAGTTTTTAACTTAATTACTACGATCAGCCTTCCTAATCACCATGCACCGTGCCAACTACAAATACAAACACTGCACAACCTGAATTCAACACAAATTGCTGCTTTCAGTTATATATTCTGCCCTATATCGAATGTTTAAAGCATTTGATTTACGTATGTCATAATCACTGACATCTGAACAATCACCTTAATATTATTTTATGTCATTCAGATAAAATTTTACGTGATTGGTTCATGGTACTACATAAAGTTTCACAATGCCCTGGACTGTATATGAAATTAAATTAATGTCATTTGTAAAAATCATTCAATCTTTTTCCGAATTTTATAAAAAGTTTTTATATACTGGTCTTAAACGTCAATTCAGGTCAAGAATGTTTGTAAATAAAAAATATGGTACCTGCCACATTATCAAACTAAATAAATTGTAACATATACCTTGATAACTTATAATCAAAGCATAAATTTCTGATTTCAGTTATCTTAGTTTTGGTATGGGTGCATTTGGCCTATGTTTTTCTTTTTGTGATTTAGGAAGTTTGTCAGGAAGCTTAGCAGCATTATATCGAATTCAGAAATTATAGAGCAAATATATATCAGTTACGTGCATAAACGTAATTGTTTATGTTGTTGTAAAAGTCTTCCTTAACGCGATTTGTAAATATGCAAAGCATTTCTTGTTCTTACTGTCCAAAACTAGCGGTTTTTTGAAATTTCGTGCATGCATTTACATGAAACCAAAGGACCGTACATTGCATGTCAGCGAAAGATTTACAAAAGTTTCTTTGATCAATATTTAAAAGGTTTAAATAGATATACATAATGTTAAGATGAAATCAATATATATATAAGGTTTGCGGAGTGGGTGCGTGGAATCACCCGTTCGCCAGCGAAAATATGGAATGCGTGAAAGCCGGATATTCCTTCAACAAATTCCGACGAGCGAGTTGAATGCATGAATACGCATCCATAACTGAAAGGGCGCACCACCCCCCTAAATGTATCTGCCGTATTTTTTACTGTTCGCTCTTCATCATGGAGATAAAAATAACCATAATCCTAACCCTTAACCCTGACCCTAAAACATCCCGGACGGAGACCACTCTCCGAAAAGAAAATAGCACCACTGAAAGAATAGTAATTTTTGTTAGTTTTCTTGAAATGTATCCTATCAATGTAATGTACAATTTAGTTATATTGCGATTCAAAGACCTTATTACTTTAAATGTCCAAATACCAAACTGTGCTCCCTTGCCTCGTTTTGATGTGGTAATTTGATGAAAATTATCAGAAATTGGCCCATAGCAATTTTCAGTTATGAAAAACTTAATATCAAGTAATGTCACAATATAAAAAATCAAAACAAGGTCGGGTTTGATAGTCTGATAACGTGTATTTAAAGATTTGATTTTGTGAATGTGGGATGGAGATAGAAAAGAGAGGGAAAACAAAATGCTTTATGAATCAATCATTTCCAGTTCTTTTATGCATAAGTACAGATTCAAAAAAATTCCGACATTCATAGTCGCAAAAAGAGCATGAATAAAATTGATCTATTATAAAAAATAGCTTTTTCGAATGCATAAAGAAACACTAGGAAGTAAAACTAACAAGAAATACATAACAGACATCTTTTAAACTTTGCCAAAATGTTCAGGTAACTGAACCCAGATATAATGAACAACATCCAGTTTTATGTTGCAAATTTAAATGCCAATCAACAAAACTCAATTTGTATACATAAAACTTTCTTGAGTTGGTCACATGTTCCTTTCAAATGAACGGTAACCGATTTGAATCAATGTTTCCTGACCACATTATGCTGGAAATGCCCAACACGTCACATTTGTTACTCCTGTCTTGGTTCAGCAGTTCCATTGTTTCAAGTGTACCAGATATTCCATGACTATAGTGATTCGTCTCAATTCATAAATTGATATCAATTACTCTTGATAATGCCTTATACACCTGAAATAGTAAAACCAACAGACAAATTATTATGAGCATAAATTTCCCATTCACGATACTAAGCAAAATCATTATAATATTTAACAAAATTATTTAACATAATTATGTGTTTTATTTTGTTCGCTTGTGTATACATAATTCACAACACAACATACGCACAGGACATCTTTTTTTTTCGAAATTTATTTTACCGAGGCTAGAATTTTGCAGTGAACACACTGATGTGGGCCTCCACCAGGAATGTATACCTCAGATTTTAAGGCAGAGAACTTGCACATACTAGACTGATAGGTGATTGTGGTCTTAAGTAATTTTTGGCACTCATTCATTACATTCACAATTTCATATGGCCTTCTGCTGCATACATTAACATTCTATAAGTGTTCATATCACATTATCATTCTTTTACAGTGCCGAGATTTGAACCACTACCAACTATTAGTGTGGGCCAGTGTGTCATAAAAAAGTCCTTCGTGTGCATAGGCTTGTTAAAAGCAAACTTTTGATTGATTTCGGTTCCTTGGGTGTCAAATATGAAAAAAAGCGAGGGTGCCAAAAAATTTGGTCCCTGGGGGGCCCAAAAGCTGACGTCAGCGCTTTTACGGTCAGAAAAAATGTTTTTTCAAAAATTTTCAAAGATTATGGTACCAATGGAAAGATCTCATCAAGTGGAGTAGAAATTATATAAAAACTACAGCTTGAGTATTTTCCGTTATCAAGTTATTCACGTTTTAAATTTGTATAAAACACAGACCGACATTTTACTGACCAAATGTGAAAACTTGTATGAATCAGATAATTTTTCCCCCTAGAGTTATAAAAATTGGTATGTGCAATGTTCATGACAAACTTCACCTATTGGTTGTTTAGTAGTGATGTTTATGATAAAATACAGACCAGAAATTTACTGACCAAACCTTTGAATTTTAAAGACCAGGATGAAAAAATTTAATTATGTGATAGCACACATCTGATTGTGTACTTATATGACGTATTTGTTCATTAATATACAAAGTGGCTTATTATAAGAAATTTTCGCGGCAGAAGAAAATTTATTCTGTGGAAAATTACCATACATGTATAAACAGTTAACTTATATCACCATCAACATTGTATTACAAGCCCACCGTCTTACCAAGTGAGCTATACACCCTATATCTGTTTATTTATTTAACATAACTATATATATTTTATGTAATTATAATTATATACAGAATCTATATATTAATTACACAACTGTAATTTTAGAAATAATTCAAGTAGCATTATGTAAAGTAATAACAATTACACAAACATGTTAAATACTACAATGGAGTTGACTTATTGAATTCCAAATCAGAGAATATTTTACAATATTATATATGGATAAAATATTATATTGTTTACATTTTTTGTTGTTAAGCAGTCCAATTTGATCATAAAATGTGACTACGATTGTACTCTTTGATGATTATACTGTTTTGATGTCTCAAGTGATTTAGACATAGAAAATATCAAAGCCATATTTTTCTGCACACACACATTCTCCCTACCTGTCGTCAGCATAAAGTTTATCATATACGAAACATGCAAATCATTTCCCATGAACAATAATAAGCTTGCAATAAGAATTCAAAAAGGGTATATAAATCTCTAAAAGGACCTATATATTATGATAATAATAATAAATTGACTTGATTTTATCATCATCATCATTGGACTTTTATGTCTTGTTTTGTGTTGTGTGTGTGGAAATAAAAACAGTTAGGTGGATCAAAATACAACACGAAGTTGAATAAACATGGCTTAAAGATAGTAGTATATAAATATGGAGAAGAAATAACAGCTTTATCTTTTATTCCTCACAGATACACAGCTTGTGAGCATAGATGCACTTTCAGAAGCTTTGATCTGAATTTAAATTTTCAAAAGTATCAACAAGCAATATTCTCATTAACTTACAATATTATCGTAAAGGATAGGAGGTATTCCTGGTTTCCCAGTTGGAAGTTCATAGCAAACCTCGGAGCATTCGGAGATTTCTCGGGGGAAAATGTCTACTTAACTCAAAAAAGCAACCACTTTGTTTTGACCGCCACCGTACAGATCGACAATTTTGCCTAAACACTATACCCTGAACACTTATGAGCTTGATCATCCATATTATTATCTACCTCAAAATTTCCGAAAATCAAAGGTAAGTGAGCCAAATCGCACTTTTTGTATGACCCTGTAGGAGGTTGCATCCAGTTACGGCAGCCGAAATGCATCTCTCTGTTAGTGTTTGATGACAATATTTGATCTTGCCAAATGAGCTCCGTTCCGCTAAAAGCTACACTCCGCAAAAAGAAAATTTATAGAAGAAACTTATAATTGTCTGGGACTGTGATCATTCTTTTCTAACTAAAGTTCTTAGCGTTTTGTAAACAGAAGGGTCAAAAAAATGTCTATATATAATACATAATGGTTGCGAAGGACAAGTCAATTACATCGGTAAAACAAACAATCTCAGAAGAAGAACCAATCAACACATTTCTACTTTTAAAACCGGGGTTGGAACCGATCAGTTCGACTAACATGTACGTAAATGTGGCAAACGTATTAATTTACAAGAACTGTTTTCAAGTTCTTCATAATGATGCAACTTTAAGATGAAAATAAACTTTTAACATATGAATTGCATTTTCACAGACTTGGATATGATACAATGAACACACGAAAATAATAATTAACAAAAACATCAAAATATCATCCACCTCAATAATTATCTGCTTCTGTTTCAACATTACGAACTTCTGTCTAAACATAATTACATATTACACCTCGCCGTTATATACATTTTATGTTGCTATAGTTACCAACAAACTCGCGCTTTTACAAACATTTTAACAAGAAACAAATCACAGCTGATGAGCTTCCATAGTGAAAGCCCTTCTGTAATTTTTATATGTACAAAATGTTAATAAATTGAAGATTTTAAAATATAAATAAACTTGCTGTTCTTACTTTTTCTTTATTACTTATTCTATGGTTTTTGTTTACTTTAATATATATACCAATATACATCAGTCTTGTCATTTTATGGTGTGCGATCGCACACGCCCGCATACGCCTGAATCATATTTGGGTGTGCAATTTTATTATATAAATCGCACGCCTAAGTCACATAACTTGCATACGCAAAAATTAATTTTTTTGGATTGAATGAAATTCTTTTCATTTCTTAAACAATTTTGTAAATATCCTACATTTATTTGGAACTCCTTAATAGAATTGAAGATGGAAGAATTTACTGTATTTTGCTCAACGTAGCAACCGTTCGCAAGATAGTGTCCACATAAAGCGCGGCACTCAAATTTTCTTCACTTCTTCACTTCAAGTCTACTCCGGCGAAATTCGCTGATGAGTACAGAAATATTGACCAATCAGAAACATTTTCACCGGGGAACATCGTGTCTGCAATTGAGTAGCCACCGATCGTTAGTCAAGATAAATCATATTTTAAAGGGTGCTGGAAACTAAGATGCTTTTTAATTTCATTGAGTAACACGAAAACGAGTCTTACTGGTACCACTTATGTTTTCGTATTCTTTCGTTAGATGAACAAAGGAATTCCTATAACGAAGGTAATTTCAAAATTACCTTAGCAGCGGTGGTCGTTCTCCCTAGCAACAATAAATAATCACTTATTATACCTCGGTAATTTGTTGTCAATTGAGCACGAACGTTGAGCATGTTTATATGAGTATCTACGTGTGCAATTACTAACTCAAGGACTTTTATAGCGAGCGTTAGCGCCATCGCGCGCCTCATAATGACAAGACTGAGATTAATGGCACGCCTGGCAATTTTTTCATTGACAAGACTGATACATGTGGCTTTTGGTTAGCGTCATCGGCTGTTAACCGAAAGGTCGGTGGTTCGAGCCCACCCAGATCATTCAACTGCTTGTTGTCAAATTTCAAAAATGTCATAAAATATTTTATTCTTCATGCTTCAGCAGATTTTGCAGAATTCCTTGTTATCTATTGCTATCTGCTGCTAAGAACTAATATTGTAAATTACTCCTGTTTTGGTTATAAATTGAATCAGCTAGCTAGAAGAAAGTTAAACAACCATTGCTCATTTTTTCTGAACTAATTGTACCAGTTTGTTTTAAAATATTTGTTAAGTCAAATTTCCACTAGTGATACTAACAAACCTAAAGCACAATGCATCATTATTGTTAGCTTCAGTTTGATATAAAATGTATCTTTTTACTGGCACCAATGCTTGACCTGCCCAAATAATGAAACAAAATGAATGTCCTTTTAACAATGTAAATTTTCCATCATGAATTGTTCATCAGAGATGAATTGATTTAAGTGTTTCAGGTTTGACATATTCATTTTACATACTCCCCTTTTTTCCCACTGGAAAGATGTTGCTCAGAAACTGTCTCCTTAGTCAAGTTAATACATGATGAATGGTTCCCTTGCTCAATGTTGGCAAAATACCTTTCTCTTTGAGGGTACAAATAACTTCACAAGGGGCTTGAATGCGCTTCAGTGATCGCTCAAATTTTTGCATCACCTTCCCTGTGAATTTGTACAAAAATCATCTTTTCATTAACTTAGTCCATTTATTTTGTCAGCCAAAGCCTTTTTGGATTTTTCATTAACCTCATGAAAGGGGCTTTTTCTTCACTGTGAATAGTTTCACCATTTTCTTCATTTTGTTGTTTTGGTTGATGTGTTCATGAAACTTCTTACCAAATAGTTTGTTGGGTTTTTTTTGTCATATTTCTGTAGCAACTCTGCTTTCTTCTGAGTGCTTCTTTAGAAAATGAAATTTCCATTCAAAACAGTTTTGCAATCGTGATATTTCGCATAATAAGTGGCTTGATTTCAAGCCTTCCCAAGTAACAAGTCTGCTCAAGGTTCTGTATTAAATCATCAAGTTGAACAAGTTCCTTTCCCAACTGCTTACATTAGTCTTTTCAACCAAGTTTTTGATGTTTGACCTTTAAAACTTCAAAACTTCATCAAGACCAATTTATTGGTTACACATTGTAGTTTGATAGCTTAGCGGTTTCAACTTTTGTGGACCACTCTGTATCAGTGGCGGATCTGGAGGTATGTCGAAATTTTAAGTTAGCAATCTAACCATAAAAGAAAAGCGTTCAAATAACCCCATTGGTAATATAAATTGAATTCACAAATTATGTTAATGCTCTCCTACACAAATTTCGACATACCTCTAGAACCGCCACTGTGTATGTTATTAGATAAAGGCAAATCAAAAGATATTCACTTGTTGAGTTAGCATTTTGTTTTATTTGTTAGTATATACCGGGTGTGCCAGAAAAAACGCCACTAAAATTCAATTTTTGACGTACGTTTATCTAGTTGCTGAAATCACTTCAAATTTTAAGGGTATATTATACAGACTATTTTCATCCATCTGTAAAAGTTTCAGAAGGATACGACAACTATTACGGAAGATGCGAGCATTTTGTGAAACCATACAGAATTTTCAATGTTTATAGAACTGACGTCAAAATTGCTGTCTATGATTTTTCATGAAGTTTCTATTATGTTAGTTCCTCTCATGTGATTTTCTTTTCACGTCCTTTAAAACTATTGCAGTGCTATCTCCCAAACTTTTAAGAACACTTTACATAGTTTCTTGTTTTAACCGCCGGTGTAAAAAACGACTCTCACTCCAATTGAAAGGGTGACTTAGTGCTGACGTCTTTCATCATGGTTTTTTCTGACCCTGGTAAAGCCATCATCCAACACCATCACGAAAAAGGAAACACTGCCTACAAAATTTATAAAGCAGACACCCTGTCCGAACTCTGAACTAGAGGATTCTCTTTTTCTTTTATTCTTGTTTAGATTTCTCATCGTTGATGCTATGTTTGTTTGTTTTTTGTTTTTCTTTTGGTTTTACGAGCAACTTTAAAGAATATATTTTCAACATAAATGAGTTGTGTTAATTTAAAATTATGTTGTTGTGGACTTTTTCTTGCAGTGTGTCCTGAGGATCGCTGGTGTTGCCCTTGTCACTTGTCAAGCCTTGGAATCCTTAGCGAAACTTTGTAACAATTTGTCCGAGTATGTAATTTTAATTTTATTGAACATTGTTCTTGTTGAAATGACTATAACGCTCTAATTGTTTTTGATCTTTTTAATTCGCTATTTATTAAAAAGCTTCAATTCACACACTCCTTTAGATTGAAGCTATATGGTCTGAATAAACTTTCGCAGAGCGGAATAAACAAGGCAAGACGAATGAACCTATTCTTTCGTATTCAAGATTTATGTCATTTTCTTCTTCAACCTTCAAACTATATATTCAGGTTTTATGTGAACTAAAACTTCAACATGTCGATATATCATACACATGCGGATACAACAGAGAAGCCGCCCATTTCACTCCCGGTAGATTCACCAACACTATTAGTACATTTATCAGTTGTGGTGTGCAAGTCAAAGATGGGTTTATAAATGACTTAGTTGACAGATGCCAAAATCTTTCTTGTCTGGAACTATGTGGAATGGACGCTGTTACGGATGCTTCTATCCGCGTTGTATGTTGTATATTTGCACTTCACGACCGAACTTCTCATGAATGATCCTAGGTCATCATACCAAAATTTCATTACAACTTTTATTTCCTTTAGATAGCAAAGCAATGTGGCGAGAAACTAAAAGAAATTGATTTGAGTTATTGCAAGAATTTCACAGATCAAGGTCTAGATTTACTAATGTGTTTTTGCAGAAAATTAGAGAAGATTTCTGTTCAATCATTCAAAGGCCATGGCCGTTCCCTTGTCGTACTCAGCCAACGGGACAATGTACAGCAAGCTGAATACATCAAAAAGTTATATTTCCCTGCTTGCCGTGAAGTATGTTCAATTGCATTTGTTCATTACATTTCTCCTACCTCTTTTGCTGTACGAACCTAGCATGATCACACTTATTACTGTTGCAGCGAAAGCGAAAACCGCATTAAAACCGTATGCTTTTTCTAGCAGTGATCATGAAAAGATAGCGAAAATTACCGATAACCATAAATTTTCTTTTTACTTCAAATTTAGTAATTCTTAACCAAAGTATCTAGAAAAATTAAAGTTGAAATGAGACTTTCAACTTCTTGGGGATTGTGTTGCAGAAATTGTTTTGTTCGTCAGCACAGCTCATTCTTTACTTAATATATTCGTCAAATGGTATTTGAAATAATGATATGTCGATTTTGATACTAAAATTATATTGTGAATCTTTCAGTTTCAGTTTTCGACGATGTTTGAAATCGTGCCTTCCTTATGCAACTTGTCCGACCTTAATGTTGCTGGAATGAACGGTATTACAGATGACTTTCTTGAGCTGTTATCCAAACACTGCAGGTTATTACAACACGTTAATTTCAAAGGTTGCTCTCAGGTTTGTATGTTTCCTTTTCCAGCTGAATTCCGATCGTGTAATTCAGCTTCGCTTATAATCCGATTAATGTGGAGTGTGTTTGTCTAACCAAATGTCATCATGCTATCTTTAGTTGCTGAAACCCTCTTATTCAGGGTGGCCACGCCTCCTCTAAAGTCCTATTTTTGAAAAATGTCCTCTAAAGTCCTCTATAGTCCTCTAAAAAACTGTGTTTTTGCTAGAATCTCCTCTAAAATCCTATATATTTTTTCAGGTAACATAAAAAATGCAATGGAATGTATCTGATAGTAGGCTATATTTTTGAAGTTTGAGTTTTATCAGGTCACTTATAATTTGTCATTTAAGGCAGCTGTAAACTGTCAAATATTTTAATTTTTTGCTTCGATGTTGAATGGTTTGAAAATTCTTATACAAAAATAAAGTTTGAATAAATAAAAATAAAAATTTGAATCCTCTAAAATCCTATTTTTTCTTCTAAAAATCGTTTGTTTTTTTTCAGAAAAATCCTCTAATTTTGGGAAACTCATACTCATACAGAAAAGTAATAACATGATGTTCAACACCGGAAAGGCAATACACCTTTCCCGAATTCATGTTTATATACTATATTTTGGCTGAGTTGTCCATACGGGCCTCGTCTCTGTGCTTATAATTACCGAAAATTTTCCCACTGCGGTTTGTTAATGATCAAAATCTATAACTTGATAAATACCAGATAAGAAAAGAGTACATCAAAACGAGGCCCGTATGGACAATATAGCAAGAAAACAACATATAAAAACGAATTCGGGAAAGGTGTATTGTTTTGTTGTTTTGTTACATATTCCACCAAAAGCATAAAAGTCAACTTTTACGCCGTGGAAAGTTCTGTCTAACCATGGAGGTATAAAACAGAAGGAGAACGAACTCTTATTTTTCTATTATTCAGATAATGACTATTCTATTCATTGCGGTATCACTTTGATGTCATCCGTGATGCGCTTTCGGCTGGTTGTCGGTGAAACGAATGCTTTTTTAAAAATTAACGACAATTTAAAAACCAAATATCATCCATTATAACAACAGATCAACTTGCTGCATAGTGACAAGCAGATTATTAAACCTAAAGCTTCCTTGAGAAACAAATGAAAATCTATGTTTTTATACAGAGTTGAAGATATCGCGTAATTCATGTATAAGTTCCAATCTACATATCTTCTGACTTAAATGCGCCTCGATAGTGCCGCGGTACGTGCAAAAACTTAGGATTATTCTCTCATCAAAAACTGAAGCTCGGCGAAACTGCTTGAGGGGATCACGAGATATATAGACCTAAAGTTGCAATGTTTTCGTTGCATATTTGTGACGTTTTTGCATAATTCCCCCAATTCCTACAGATTATGCATGCTAAGAACTTTACCCTAACGATCTTTAATCACATTGGAGAATTGATATGAACGAAATTTTCACGCAAGAACGCCAAAATTATAAAAATTATGCAAGATGATAGCAATTATATGTTATTACACACTGAGGACTTAAACAATGCAGCGCATCACGGATAGTACAATAGCAGATTTTGAGTTCGTTCTCCTTCTGTTTTATACCTCCATGGTCTAACAATCCGGTTTCTAAATTTATGATTTTGTGGCCAGCCGCTCCGCCTGTGGATTTCGAGAAATAGCTGTTTTATGTATCTCTGGGCGTAAATTCCGCCATTATTTATTTCACAAGATGCTATAAGCGGATGCTACTGTTATAGATCACTGATGCTGGTGTTTGCAGATTACTTCAATGCGCTGAGCTCGTGGACATCGTGCTGTCTGGTGCTACTGTCTTAACCGATCAAATTATTTTTATGATGGCGAGCAACATTTCTCACACACTGGAATCGCTTTACGTTTCCGGCTGCAATCTTCTATCCCCACATGCTTTACACTATTTACAGGTTATGCCCTACTATATCACATTCCTAAGTTGGAGTCAGTTATGCAAAAGTTTGTGAAATTCGTGTAAACACAACACCACTTTTTATGGTATTATTCTTTAAATTGCTTGAATGTTTTTCTTTTCTGTTTATTTTTATCCTCAGGACGTTTGTGTGAAAAAGTTGCACATTCAACACCATACACCAGGATTATCGCTTCACCAAATTATGGCGAAAAACCTAGACACCGGTCATTTTTGTCGGGCTGATCTGATGTATTGATCTGCTACGTCTTCCGCTTACCAAGCAAGATATGCAATATCAGTAGATTCTTAAAAAGGAGTGGTGTTCGCCCCATTGGTTTTCATAACAGCTTCAAGCTACTGCGTTTATTTTTGAGAGTATATTATGATTGCAGATTATACATGGTTGGGTGAAAAAGGTCTTAGATTTTGAAACATTTTTTTAAATGATGAATAATCATTATTTTTATACTTTTTATAATGTACATAGTAAATAAAAATAAAATATATTTGCTGTTAATCATTTGACCGTTTGTATTGTCGATTTCAACCTACTTCATCTGTGCTGCCTTCATAGAGTCTGTTGCATGTTGCTTATCGATTCATTTCACTAGTAAAGTTTCTTCACGGTTTGTTGTCATAGTGGGATAATTCGGGTTTGGTGTAATGTGTCTTTCTGAGAAAAAACTTCACAAGCCTTCATTGAAATTTTTTTAGATTAGCTGCAGAAAGGTCTAATCTTCTGGTTTAATCTTCTGTGACTATTAAAAAAGGTCTAAAATAATAATTATACTCAATTTTTTTCGTTACTTAATATCTAACATCAGACGCCATTGCTGCTTGCAAAAGAGCACTGCGATGGAGATCATACAAATTTTGACGTCACAGCGCGATCGCTCTTTTTGTAGGGATTGCATAAAAGAAGATTTTGAAGATTTTGTTTTTGTTGATGAAAGTTCTTGTGTTGTTCGTGGTATAAAATATTGTTTAGCTTCAGTATGTGTGTTATTTATTTTTTTTTCTTGAATCATTATTGCTGCTAAATTTATACATTCATAATATGAATTTCAATCTTGTCAAATGTTTAGTCATTACAAATCAGAAAGGAGTAGCCAGAAGTCAGTCAAAATTTGTGGAGGAGAGTTTAGTCATTTAAAGTATTAAAGGAAAGCGTGCAAGAAACCTAGTCGATACTTCAGACTGAAAAGAAATATCGTAATGTTGGACTCCTCCACTTTTTGCGACTGATCTTGAATATGCCTATGCAAATTATTTTTCAATGGTCGGTTGAGGTTTTTTGGTTATTATAGCTACTATTACATCTTGTACAGGGTGGGCCAAAAAAAAGGAGACCTTCATTGACAATCTGCTGTGGTCTCAAAATTGCTGCTTTTCAAGAAATCATTTCGCCATAGAAAAAGGTGAAAAACGTCCTTTCTATTCATAATGATCTGCTAAAGAGTATTATTTTGAGATTTGAGAAATTACAAAAAGACTTTTTCAGAAGTGCTTTTCAAAATTGTAAAATTTTACGTCAATTATTTACTGTGGTGGACTGGATAAGTTACTACGGAAAATCGATAACACTGGAACTGTTGAACGATCAAAGGGAAGTGGAAGGCCAATCAGTGTAAGAACTGAAGAAAACATTGGTGTAATTGAAGACTTAGTTTTAAGTCAAGAGGAACAGTCTGGAACACACAAAACACCACGAGAAATTGAACATGAAATTGGAATAAGTCGTTCGACTGTGCGAAGAATAATAAAGCATAATTTAAACCTTACACCCTATAAAAGAACTAAAGGTCTGCTTTGGATGAAAAAAAGAGACGTAAACGCGTTCTACTTCTGCTGAAAAAAATTACGAAAGAGACTTTCCCCAAAACTTTCTTTACCGACGAATAGATTTTTCCCGTTGATACGCCAAGAAACATGCAGAATGATCGTGTTTATGCGGAAGTTGAAAAGAAACAAGATATAAGTGACGGACGTTTGTATACAACAAGAAACACTTTTCCAAAAAAGATAATTGGTTTCTGTTGGAATTTCGCAACTTGGAAAAACGTCAATTTTCTTTGTTAACCCTGGGGAAAAAGCCAATGGCAAGTACTACAGAAAGATGTTGTTGGCGAAAATGATTCTGCAAATGGTCAAGATATCCTCCGGAGATTATATTTTCCAACAAGACGGAGCTAGAGCCCAAAAAGATGAAGATGCCTGATTATAAACCCCCTGAAATGTAATATTACAGACATCAACTCATTGAAAAAAGCATTGCGAAAAGCGTGAAAAGAGTTTCCTCAGAGTGAAATAAATAGCGTCATTTCACAATTTCGAAAAAGATACAGGAAAGTTAGAGATGTTAAGGGAAAACACGTCGAACAATTTTTTTAACGTTTTGACGTCAAAGTTTTCAATTTTTCAATTACCTGTTCTTCCATATTATTGTAAATTTTCTACGTTATAAGCGTTATTATGAAAAAAAAGACTATTATCAATTATTTCAAAACCCTTTGGTCATCACCCAGTAAAGTTTTTTTCAAAACATGTTAAAAAATGAAGACGCGATAATGGTTCACTGAGGGTCTCCCTTTTTTTTGGCCCACCCTGTACATTTTTTAAATTTGACATCTTCGAAGAGAGTGTAAAGAATGACACATCTAATGGAAATTTAATTTTTCGTTGCGCATATCTCTGCACATACATATCAGCTGTTATTTTGTCCATCGTATTTTACATTGATGTTCGAAAACTTTTTCTGTTTACCTGGTTCTCATTCAGTTAAAGATAAAAACTATAATTCTATTTTAAGTTGTTCGACATGATCCCTTGTGGAAAACGCGTATCTTTGTTTTCATAAAGCCTGGTTTAGACCAGACGATTACGACGATTAAAAAAATATCAATCGTAGTCGCCAATCGCCAAGTCTGAACACTCTCAAGTATCTCAAAATGCTAATTTCAAAATAGTTTCAAACACACAATACTTCTTTCTCTTGTTAAGTTTGAAGTCCATGGTTTGAACTTCTTTGTAAAATTTGAAGCACGTGCCTTCACAATAGAATTGACATAAAATTCAATAGATTTTTACATACAATAAAGCGACTGCGACGATAAAATATCAAAAAAATTTTATATTTTGTCGTCGTAAACGCCAGGCGTTTATGGAGGCCATTACAAAAGTGTTCACATTAGACGATTGCTACGATTACGACGATTACACTAAATTTTAATCGTCGTAATCGCAGGCCTCCCAGACGGCATAAAAAAAAGAAAAGCATAAAATTTCGCAATTTTCACAATTCTTTACTAACAGGAACTGTGAAAATCTCCTCCAAACATGAAAAGAAATGTTTAATTAGCTTCATAAGTGTCTTAAACACATTAAGCTTCCATTTAAGTTTCCATGGTTTCTGTCAAATTTGGTGAGATGATGACGTCTGTTGTTAGAGGAGTGGTACATTTTGTAGTAACCAATGGAAAATCATAATGTTCAGATGTGTTCTCCGTTCAGTGGTTTAATTAATATCAAATCCGGAAAATGCATATGAAAAGCAAAAGGGGGAGTTTCAAAAGATTCGTGTATAGTTACATCGAAGCCAAACATTTGCTTCATTGCTTTAACAAATTATTACTGAGCCTCAAAAACAATGACGCCCACAATACGTTATTGTGAATTTATCCTTTTTAGGGCATATAAACATCTTTATAAAACTGAACTGCTTAGCCTTATCATTCCTCTTCTCTCGTAAAGATTCATTTTAGGAGGAGTGGCAAATTCATCAAACTGGTCACTTTATTTTCGAGAAATACTTAAATAAACCTTCTAAAGATGTTGAAAGCTAAAAAGTATGACTGGAAAGATTCAAATATGGCCCTTTTTGGGTCAGATACTGAGAAAAAGGTAAACTTTTAGTACAAATTTAATTTTAACACGACAACGATGCAATGTAGATGAATTACTTTGCTCTTCCGATAAAATTGTTAGAGAGGCCTAGCTATAAAATGTATTAATTTGTATATCAAGATATATTTATATATCTAGTAAATCTTGAAATACTGAATCTTAAGAATCTGTCTTAGGTAGTCCTATACATAATTAAATTTATGTAACAATCTTTCAAATGCTAAAACTTGATTTTTATATGATGTAGGTGAAGAAAGAATCAGCTGAAAGTGAACCTGCATGGAAAGGAGCAGGCGAGAAAGTTGGTGTACAAGTGTGGAGAATTGTTAAATTCAAGGTAATTTTTTTTTTGTTATTTTGATAAATTTTATTATATCCATCATGATAATGTTTCAGATGTTTTTCTTCTGCGATCACGTAGGTTACAAACTGGGAGAAAGAGCAATATGGTGAATTTTACAATGGAGATTCTTACATTATATTGAATACATACAAGGATCCTGAGGGTGACGAACTCAAATATGATGTGCATTTTTGGATTGGAAAATACTCCACTCAAGATGAATATGGGACAGCAGCCTACAAAACAGTTGAATTGGACACACTCCTTGATGACAAACCAATTCAACATAGAGAAGTTCAAGGACACGAAAGTAAATTGTTTAAAACCTACTTTCCTACATTTACACTGCTGAAAGGAGGTGCAGATACTGGTTTTAGACGAGTTTTACCTGAAACATACAATCCTCGGTTGCTTCATGTTAAAAAAGAAAGCAACAAGAAGTTGACTTGCACTGAAATCAGTTTGAAGAGGGGTAATTTGACAAGTGATGATGTTTTCATTATTGATGCTGGGCATACCATCTACCAGGTAAATTCAAAGTTTGCTGAAACTGCCTCGGTGTTAATTCTCCTTGGAAATATTAGTATGAGTGTGGAATATGCATTTCATATAAAAATTCTATTCTTTTCAAATTCTAGTACAATGGTTCTAAATGTAGCCATGATGAAAAATTCAAAGCAGCACAAGAAGTCACTTTGATCAGATCATCGAGAGGAAAATGTAGATCAGAAACTCTTGAAGAAAATTCTACATCTCCTGAACATCCTGCGTTGATGCTTTTGAAAGATGGTCAGAGCAAACAAGTTTGTATTCTTATTTTTGTTTTCACTTGAATTTTGAAGAACATCTCAAATTTATAATGTATTATTTTGATTTGGAAATGTTTAGAAGGACAAGGTAGAAGGTGAAAAAAAAATGTTCAGGTAGGTTTTTCAAAATTTATTTCACATTTTATTTTATCTAATAAAATGTTTTGAAGTAAATGCTTTGTCATTTTAGATATCGAATTCATGATTGTGTCATATTTTTTAAACATATATAGCAGATTTTCATATATTAACATTTTAGATGGATTAGATCTCCATTCTCAATTGAAAGCTCTATTTTGCTTAGTAAATTGAGATTGTTTTGAATGTATCTGTATTTTAGAGTCAATGATGCAGAGGGCATGGTTGATTTGGGTGAACCATCAAAAGATAAACTTTCTTCTGATGATGGTAATTGGCAAATATTATATTTAACTATTCTTTATGGTGACCTAAACAAGTACAAACAAGTACTTTGCAACTATATTCCTTAATGTGGTTGGTCAGATCCATGATATTTACTTTTGTGTAGATGGCCTGATTGACCATTATTTTGATAAAGCAGTTTTTGCTTTACAAGAATTTAACAAATCATCGATTCTTTTAGTCTTTATCATCAACACTGGAAGTCACGTGTACTGTTGGATTGGCTCGGGAGCAAGTGTTGATGAACGCAGAAATGGATTGCCCTATGCTGCCAACTACTTGAACAAGACGGAGACACCATGGCTTCCAATCTCTGTTGTCGCTCAGGGCAAAGAAAATGATGCTTTCAAAAGTGCTTTTTAAATAGTAAGTAGGATACTGAATATGTGAAATATGATTTCAACCTTTCACATTCTCTCAGGATGTATTGATTTATTATTCATATGATAACTCTCTTGTTTTGTTTTTTTTTTGTTTTAGGATGTTTCTACGACAGGAAGCTTTATTTAAATTATTGTAAATTGAATTAATTGTATACACGTACACACTAGTGACCCTCCTTCGTTGTGATGATCTAGTATAGGTGACCTACCGTTGAAATTCTTCTTTCACGATAATTGATTTAAATTTTGAATTTCTACCCATTTTATTTACGACTGTTTATATGTGGAGAAAACATTATATAATTCCGTATCATCGTGTGCTTTTATTCCTTGCCAAGTTGCGAAGTAACCCCCACGGGACCGAGAAAATAGTTCGAGTTATCAAATGTTCGAGTTATCGGGATTCTACTGTAGTTTCTTTAATTCGGCAGAAGATTTGCCAGATGTGAACTGTTAACGATCTGCTTTGTCGCACAGCTTTTTTTATAAACATCAGATTAAGCATCAAGACTTTACGACTCTACCGAGGTACAACCGATGTAAAAGGAAATAAGTTCCCAATTTTTATTGGAAGGATGGCTCAGTGACGTCATCAAAAACAACGCAGGCGGAATATGGGCATTGAGCGACGCTTAGGCATCTAGTCTATTTGTTAATAACCGATTCCCTGTTTATTGTTTGTTTGTCAGTCAGTCACGCAAAATGGTAGGAATGAGCTGTTAAGGCTGAAATACACGATCATTTTAAAATGATAAATGACAAATGATAATTTTTTTAATCCTTTAAAAAATGATTAGAACATCTGTTTACACGATCATTTATGATTACAACATTTTTCTAAAAGTTCTATGGTAAAAGAGTAATTTTCAGTCATGAACTCCGGTGGCAGCAAACGTAGTTGTTGCTGTTATGTCCAAATGACGAAAGAGGAAAAATGAAAGGCAGAAACGAAGATTTGGGTGAAACCTTGGCTTCAAAAACGAACTTCTTAGGAATTTATAACACGCTTGTGAGGAATTTCAAGCAAGAGATCATTATGAATATTCAGAGTTGTTAAGAATTTCGCCGGAAAATTTTGAAGAAATATGAAGTTTAATGAGTCCTTCTATCGAGAAACATTCCACAGTAATGCGCGATACTCTTTCCTCTTTGGTCCTTACGTTTGTAATTTGTGGACGAAACATTCCACAAAAACTCCTGTTCCTGCCACAAATTAATAAATTGGACAGTTGATGCTAAGTTAACCAGCGACATGTTTATTTTATATGCAGACTCTATCACTTTGTTTTTCTCCTTCGTAATCTGCAAAAAAACTCATCGCGTGACTATACTAAAGTGAGTAAAACAATAGAACTGACGTAATTCAATAGAGAAATTCCATCATTTTTTAAATGAAAACTCAAACATGTTTGAGTTATCATTTTTAAATGACAGTTGAAAATGACGGGTACTATTCGTCATTTTTTGAGCGTTTACACGATCAGTTTTCAATGATCATTTAAAAAATGTCATTTTAAAATGATCGTGTATTTTAGCCTTTACAGAGATCAAACATAAATTATTTATTTTCTTGTGCCCGACGATGTTTAGGAAAAATTATCTGAGTAACCAATAGGGATTTACCATTTACCTCGCACTCATGGAAAAGCTTCAAAGTCTGAATAACATTTTTACAGCTATTTCACAATTTCGCGCACCCTTTAAATGTGCCTTTCCGCGCACCCTTTTATTATAGCGCGGACGCGCTGGGCGAAAATAAAAGGGGCGTGAAAATTAATGAAATTAAGGTATGTGGGTATGTTGATTGACAGAACAATGTACCAATTGTCAAAAAGAGCACTTAAATTTGAATATTTTGAAAAAAGTAAATAAATTGGGACTCCCCTAGAAACCTCATGATGAAAGCACGTGAATGAATTGACCCAGATTGTCTACGTACTGATGCAAACTTAAAGTATAAACATCATGTGCAAGATATTGGCGAACGATTATGCCGAATACAACTCTGTTTTTCTGACTCCAAAATGAATACAGTGAATTGAGAAGTGGTCAAAAGTAAAAGTTTAGTAAATTAAAGACAGAAACTGGGGGAATGCCCGCGTATATCAAATAATTAGTCATGCTGTGTCATGTATTTCAGGTTTCAACAATTTCACAAAAATTTTCACAAAGAACAATTGAAAGGTGCTGTTTTCGAACTTGGAAGTGATTTTTCAGGTTTCAACAAAATTGGGCAATTCGGTCCAAATTTGGGTCAATTTTTGAAATTTCTCGAATTTCCATGAAAGTTGAAAGGTGCTGATTTGGAATTTGACAGTCATTTTCTCACATTTGACCAAAATTGGGCAATTTGACAGTGTTGTATTTTGAGAATGTTTTATTATATGTTGCTGAGAGTAGATATGTCATTGTGGCACATCTTTAAGTCTTCAAGCTAAATTTCAGACGAATAAGTTTAGATTTATTTGTTTTGTATATTACTACCGTTATCAACTATTGTATTTCACAGTTCTGTAAAAAGAATAACTTTGTTAGAATTGTGACAATGCGCTTTAGCGAAATTTTCGACGTCCCAGTTCTCAGTCCCTTGCTATTGTTCTTTTAGAAAAAAAATCGTAGAAATCAACAATATGAAACTTTATTCTTGTGCAGCGCACACACGCACAGTTTACACTCTTTGCGAGTTTACATTGCACCTGTTTGATGTATACTTTGTAAAATGTTAAGACCGAGCTCTCATTCAAAGAGAAAAGATTTGCAAGAAGATTTACTTTGTAAACAAATAAAGCCGGCAGTTATAGATTGATAATTTGGCGAGATGATTTCATTTTTCCCACCGCGCATGCGTTATGGGATTTAAAAAACAATACGTCACCTTCAGCATATTCGTTTTACATACTAATGAATCCGACAGTTACAGATTGATAATTAGCGAGATAACCGCATGCGCTAAAGAATAATAAAATGTTACCATCACCTTGCAAACTAATCAAGCCGAAAAATTGATAATCAGCGAGTCAATTAGCTTTTTTCTTACTCACTGAGCATGCGCAAGAAAATGGAATGCTCTAAAGTTAGTCATCTCCCACATAGACATCAGGAAAAAACCCAGGTAAAATAGGATCACAAATACAAAGTGGTGCAGCTTAAACATTACAAAGTGGTGCAAAATAATTACAGAAGGTCAACAACATCAAAGTTTCAAAACCACAGACAAAATCATTGGCAACATCTTTTTGTACATGCAACACCAGGGTATAATCGACTTAGACCTATATTTTTCGAAGATAACTAAACAACCGGCGCATCGCATTGAATAACCCTTCATTCACAGCATTGGTTGCAGGCATAATTATTAATTTGATATCTTCCACCACGTGACTGATTAAACTTCTAACATGCTTCTTAAGTTGTTGAACCAATTTGCGAACCAACTAGTTCGTTCCATACATCGATGAATGTTGCCAAGAATCTTTAGTTTACCGTTAAAATCATCATGGTAGAACCATTGCACATTCATTAGCAAATGATCGTTGTTGACAGTGGGTAGTATACTTCTTCTGTTCAAAACGTTCGTTCATGCATTTTTATTATTATTATTATTTTATTATTATTATTAAATCATATATTTGGGATCCATTAATTACAAAATGGTTCTTCTCCCTACAACTTAAAAATAGAAATAAAAATACTAAAATATATATCTTTATTAGTATGTAAATTAATATATCGAGATTAAAACAAACTGAATAAAATGTAGGACAGCACTTGAGAATGTCATTGATTAGAGTACGACAATAAAAAACCTTTTGAAATTAAATTGAAAGAATCTTAGCCTGGATGAACTGGGCAAATAGAGGAAATATAGCAATATGCAGGCTGGCCAAGACGCACCCTCTATAGGAGATTAACTATAAATAAACCATAAATAAATGTATAAAGAGATAAAAATTTAGATTACCACATTAAAAATTTCGTATTAAAAGTTTAAAAAAAATTTATGGCAGAAATAAGATGACAAAAGTACTAGTATTCACCAAACACACTTGAAAGGGAAGAGTAGCTTCAGCAAATCAGGAAGAATATACCAAAGTTATATTACAAACGCCATATAATATTATAGAGATAAAACTCTAGCAAGAGCTCTATCACTATAATATCGTTTAGCTTCCCTGTAAAATACTTTTTTATTATTAATTACTCTAATAGCTTTTGGTAAATTATTAAAAGTATTAAAAACTTGATCATTAAAGGTGTTTTTTTCACCATGTTCAACCATCATTTCAATATCTCTTCTAGTTGTTCTCTTAGATTCTTGTAGTTTGACAGGCAGGTATTTCGGCCAGTTTCGATCGTGTAAGGCTGAGAAGCAACAATTTGCAATAGAAAAGTTTATTAATTCACTAATAGGTAACCAACCTAATGTTCTAATCATATCAGGTTCTTTCACGTATCGACCTAATACATAGCTAGCAACCGTATTTTGTGTTTTTTGTAGCCGTTGAATTTGATACTTTGGTAGCTGACTGTATACTACTAAGCAATATCTAATTTTTGATATAATCAAAGTTTCAGCCAGAGATTTACGAACTTTATATGGTGTGAAGCGTTTAAATTGACGAAGACTTCTAAGTGTCGCATAAGAAGATTGAATTACATTATTTACGTGACATGACCAGGATAGGTTTTCATCAAAAATGAATCTTTTTTGTAGTAACTCTTTCAATACGTTTGCCATTATGCATTACTTTAAGGTTTTCGTTGATTAGATTATGTCTCTTGCTTAGTTGAGTAGTTGAGAATAGCATAAACTTTGTTTTAGGGTCATTGAAGACCAAGCTGTTATTAGAAGACCATGTTGATACAGTTCTTAGATCAGATTCTAATTCTTCTATACATTTTGTTAGATTTTTCGGTTTTGAATGTTTGTATAGGGTGGAATCATCAGCATATTGTATCACAGGTAACATTCTCTGCAAGATCAATTGTATATAAATTGAATAGGACAGGACCTAAAATGCTGCCCTGCGGTACACCAAAGTTGTTAGGTTTAACGGATGAACTTTTGTCGTCTACTTGAACAAACTGCTTTCTTTCTGAGACATAGCTATGAATTAGATTTAAAGCTTGTGTAGAAAAATCTAGTTTGTGAAGTTTTTCTAATAACGTCAGGTGATCTATCGTATCAAATGCCTTGGAATAGTCGAGTAAAATTCCAAGAGTTACCTCACTGGTGTTCATAGCACGTTGAATATCGTCTCTTAGTTTTAACAATAATGTAGTAGTGGAATGTCCTTTTCGAAAACCTGACTGGGTTTGGTTGTAGTGTGCTTTAACTTCTAAAAAGTGACACAGTTGATGTAATATGACTCGTTCGTAAACTTTGGACAAAATGCAAAGGATTGATATCGGTCTAAACTCTGTAACATCCTTCGCATGGTCCACTTTTGGTACTGGGCATACTCGTGCTATTTTCCAGGTTGTTGGGAAAACTCTATTGTCGATGCAGGTATTAATAATATGAACCAATGGTGAAGTGACATCATCCACAACTGGTTTCAAATTATCGTATTGGAATGCCATCATGGTCTGTGGAGCAGTCATTTTTTATTTCGAGAAGAATTTTTCTAACTTCGTCGTAGTTGGTATGCTTGATTTTAAACATATCTGCATTTACGTCATCGGAGATATTTTCAAAGAATTTAGTAGAATCACATGGTTCATTCATTTTACCAGTCAGGCGAGAGCTTAAGGATGTAAAATAATTATTAATATCTGTGGGGTGAAGTGTTATGCGATCATTCTGTTTATTTAATATTCTATGAACAGTATTCCAGACTTTAGCTGGCTGTTTCTCCGAGAGTGCTTTGCGTAAGAAATTGGCTTTAGTTTCTTTAATAGTTCTTTTGAGTTTATTTCTGGTGTTTTGGTAGTTGGTATGATTACTCTCAGATTTATCCTTGCGATAAATAGTACGTTGAAAGTCTAAGTCGTTCTGGAGATTTACGATTTTTTGATCATTCATCCAAGGAGCTACCGGTCTAGTGAGTTTTACTTTCCTTAAAGGAGCATGAGAGTTGATGCAATCTATAATTAACTTATTGAATATCGAGACTTGATCTTCTGGGTCATCGAATGAATATATTAAATTAAGTGGTAGTTGCTGAAAATCAGATACATAGCTATTCATATCAAGAGCTTTTTCGTTACGTATAAACTTGTAGCGTGGTGTGTACTTTGCTTTTTTGACATTGAAAATTACATACGGAGCATCATGGTCGCTTATTTCTTCAGTATGCAGAATGTCTTGATGAATAACACCATTTGGTATCGTACTAATGATATGATCTATCAACGATTTTGACTTCCTTGTTGCTTTGGTTACATGCTGACGTAATGAAAATGAGTGCAAAATGTCTTTGTAACGGCTTTGTGATTGTTTGTTTCCATTTAAAAGATCAATATTCAAAGTCACCAGTAATGATTATAACACCACTCCATTTTATGTAGATCTCAGTTAAAATCCGCTCAAATCTTTCAAGCCAAACAAGTTTTTCGGTTTCATTTGAGCTTGGTTGATATACTACACCAATAAGAAACGGCGTATTTTTGTTTCTACCTTGAACCTCGATCCAGAGCATTTCGATCGATTCATCAATTCTTCCAAGATCGTGTCGAACCTTGAAACTCATATGTTCTTTAATGTAGAAACCAACTCCGCCACCGGTTTTTGTCTCCCTATTTTTAAATTCAGATTTAATTATAACCATCAATCTGTACATATTGAAGCTGAGTTTTGTTATTTTTAAGCCAGGTTTCACTTAATGCGACAATATCGAATTTATATTTGTTCATCATGTATGAAAACTCGTCAAATGAAGATGATAGACTCTGTGTATTAAGATGAGCCACGGATATATAACGATGGTGTTTATTAAGTATATCAAGGTGCTTGTTTTGATGTTCGACCATTTCATATTCGTTACGAATTGAAGAGTCTAACGCGTGTAGGTCTCTCGCTTTATGGAAAGGTAAAGCACTCTGAATACAAGACGAGCAAATCCAGTCTTGCATTGACGTAGATAATATTTTTTTATTGGAGGTAATATGTTGTGGGGAAGGAATTCAAGACCTTCTCTTTCGGTGTATTTTCCAGACTGACTAATATCTTTCGAAATCAAATAATAAATAGTCTCAGAGGAAACCCCGACACGACATTCCTCCCCCCTGAGACCAGTCCCCTAAAAACATGACAATCATAAAATCCTAAAAATGATAACAAAACTCTTAAATGATAAACAAGTCCTAATATATAATCTAAATACATAAACCAAATTTTTCGAAATATTCATGACTATTTGATATTCATTTCTCAGTTCATGATTAATTCTTATCTTTACTTCTCAGTTCGTATTTGTGGGTGATGGGCTTCTTTGTTTGAAATTTGACAGCTCTTCGTAATTTGTCTCTTGTAAAGTATTTAGAATCACCGTTATTGAGCTCAACTTTGTATACTGGGTGTAGAACGTCTACTACTTTAAATGGACCGTCCCATTTGAGTGTCATTTTTAATTTCTTGTTTCTTGAAAGAAATACGTAAACTTCAGTGTCTTTTTCGATTATATCATTAAACGCATTTCTGTCTTTGTACGTTAATGAATATTCCTGTGTGGTGTCCATAATGTCTCTTGCAATTTCGTGTAGACGAGTTAATTTCTCCTTGAATTCTTCGAATGTTGTGTATTCTTTGTCGTTTTGTTCGTTAAATAAGATGTGTAGAGGAGTTCTAGCTTTCCTCCCGTACATTAGTTCATAGGGTGTAAAGCCTGTTGATCTGTTTACGGATGTATTATAAGCAAATGAGCATTCTCTACACCATTCATCCCATTCCCCTCCCGAAAAGTTTGTGTAGGCGAGGAGATAGTTCTTGATAACACCATTCAATCGTTCAGTCAACCCGTTTGATCGAGGGTTGTAAGCAGTTGTTCGAAGTTTCTTCACCCCGAATAATTTCATCAATTCATTAAAGAATTCGCTTTCGTATGCGGGGTCTTGGTCGCTGAGTAGCTTCAGAGGAATACCGAACCTCAGTGAAAAATCGTAGATATATGTAGCCGCAGTTCTCGCCGTTCTATCCTTGCATGGATAAACAGTCAAAAATTTAGTAAACTGATCCACTATCGTTAAAATGTGCCTGTTTTCACTCTCTGTCGTTGGCAATTCAACTATGAAATCAATAGATATCAAATCCAATGGCTTCAACGGGAATGGTCTACGCCCTGCATGCATCAAACAACGATTTGATGGTTTCGTACAAATACACACTTTACAATTCCCGACAAATTCTTCAACAGCTTTTCTAACACCTGGCCACCAATGATTACTGTCCAAAATTCTCCTCTCAGTTTTCTCAACCCCTAAATGTCCAGCTGCAAACTGACAATGACCTCTCTCAAAAATTTCTTTTCTCAATTGTGATGGAACAACAACAAATGATTTCCCCCCTTTAAAATACTTCAACAAACCGTCAACAATTCTCAATTTACTCAAATGACGTTTATAAATCAATGGAACCTCAACTTTTCCTCCCTCCAGATGATCAAAAACAGAGCGAATTTCAGCGTCGTTACGTTGCTGGGCTATGAATGATTGTTTTTCAAAGTCAATAATATTTACAGTATTTACGGATGGTTTCCAACGTTTTTCGGTTTCAATGTTTGTTTTCAAATTCCTGCTAATATAATCACCGATGACGTTTTCTTTTCCTTCAATATAACGAATAATAATGCCAATGTGCTCAATGTATTCTATCCAGCGGTATCTTTTATTTACAATATCACGAAACGACGATAGATAGGTCAGCGGTTTGTGGTCGGTATAAACAATAACTGTTTGGTCTCCTGTTATGTAGAATTCGCTCTTTTTGACTGAATAGTAGAGTCCCAAAAGTTCTTTTTCTGTGTAGTGCAATAGTTCATCTCACAAATAGATAAAGAACGTCCTCCGTATAGACCGGTTGTTAAATGACGTCACATTTTCGTTACCAATCCCTAACGCGGTTTGCGAGGCAAAAAGTAAACAAAATACGACTGAAAACATTATCAGCGCAACTCTCTCGCTGCATTCTTTTAAGTTTCTTCTAACCAAAAATTCTCACAAACCAACTATGTTGCAAAAAAACGTCCACAATTATCTAAATAAATAAAGAAACTTCTATCGATTTATAAAATGCTCGATTTACGTTCTATTCAATTCCCTAGGGCACAGTTTCGTTTTTACTCATGCGTCTTATTTTTCATTATTTTTATTCTCTGCTTCAGTTTCACAAGATGAGTCAGGAAAACGTGTGGGTGAATGAATCAAAGTATTATCAAACTCTTGATGAAAATGATAAAACGCAATACAAAAAGAAATTAACACTGTCAGATGGCACTATTCTCCCGGACCCACACGCACTTATCAGTTGGGAGGATGATGTTACTCGATTACCTGATGTTACGTATCCTGACATTTATAATTATCTTATCGAAACTCCAAGCGAATTTACAAAAGAGAACTTAAGAGCTTAGTCGTTGGAAGCATACAATTTTTTTATTTCTGGACATGTCCAAGATGTTTTCTATCATGATGTAGATAAAAACTTCTGTTGTATCAAAACTCAAGTTTTACCTAGTCAACGTCAGGGCAAAAAGGAAGATTTATACGATGTATGGGTAATGATACATTTAGACGGGTGGATCTTATGTGCTAACTGCAGCTGCATGGCCGGGTATGTTTAGTTTAATGAAAATCATGGGATTAGTAACGGGATAGATAAAGTTAAACATAATATTTGTTCACAACCCTTTTTTTCAGACTTGGATCAGTTTGCAGTCACGTTGCTGCTTTGCTATTCAAGTTGCAAGCATGCACATTAATGGAGTTGAACAAAGTGGCATGTACTAGCCAGCTTTGCGAATGGAAGAAATCGAGAAGAAAAGCCAATCCAGCACCTTTGAAATCAATAAACTTCAGGAGACCCAAGAAGGGAGATACGTTGCCGAATGTTGACCAACCATTTGAAGGGACGCTTTCAGGTTATACGACAGCAGATCCTGTGAAGTTTTGCACAGAAAAACAGAGAAGTTTGCTGACATCATTAAGAGAGGCCATACCTGAAGCAGTAGTGCTTACAAGTGTTAGCTTATGGGAAATAGAGAGAGACTCTGAAGAAACTGATACAGCTGATGAAACAGAGTTGACCACAATTCCTGAATTGTTGACATCATTTTTTGATCCATCTACAACCAACATTACAGATAAATATGAACTAGAAAAAATTACAAAAAAAAAAATATGAATCTTATATAAGTAACACAACAAACGAACAATACCAAAATCTAACAAAAATTACCATGACACAAAGCCTATCAGAGAAGTGGTTTTTGTACAGAGCAGGTCGCATTACCGCTTCAAATTGTAAAAAAGCATTTGTTATGGATACTACAATGCCTTCAAATTCAACAGTCAAATCACTTATGGCATATGAGAAGCAAGTGGAAACTAAGGCAACCAAACATGGCAAAATTTCTGAAGGAAAAGCCAGGGAGACGTATACAAAAATAGAAAGTTGTAAGCATGAAAATTTAACTGTTACAAACACAGGACTGCATATCAATTCAAATTACCCATATCTTGGTGCAAGCCCAGATGCAATAGTAGAATGTAAGTGTCATGGTAAAAGACTGTTAGAGATAAAATGTCCATACAAATATAAAAACAGTCTCTCCAATTGGAAATCAGACAGGTGTTGCCCCGCGACATTGGAAAATACAATGAAGGTGAATCACGAATATTACTATCAGGTACAGCTACAAATGCTTGTTACTGATATAAACATATGTGATTTCTTTGTTTGGTCAGAAGGTGAAGGTGAAAATGATACATTCCTCGTCAGGATTGCACGGGACAACAACTTCTGTAACAAACTAAATGAAAAGCTAAAAAAAGTCTTTATTGATGTTCTATTGCCTGAATTAGTTACAAGAAAAAACGACCCTAATAACGAAAACAATCAGGCTGTTTATTGTTACTGCAAGAGGCCATATTTCAATCCAATGATTGCTTGTGATGGAGTGTCATGTACAATAGAATGGTTTCATTTTTCTTGTGTTGATTTGGTAAGAGCACCTTCACAGAAGAAACGCTGGTTCTGTCCAGACTGTCGTGAAAAGAAGGAAAGTTAAATCGTTGAAAGCACAAAATCTGTGTTTTTTAAATTGAACTTCGTATCTGGTTGTTTTTGGGTTTTTTTGAAAACTATTTGTTAAAAATATATTGAAGAAATATATGCTAACTAAATTTAAATGATGTAAAAAAAATTTCCAGCCTTATGAGACAATCTTAGGGCACAAATTTACTAGACCAGCTACAGAAACAATAATATGATCTAATAAATCTACTTGGGAAATAGGTATGATTGTATTCAAGATGTTGAATTTTCGTAACCTTCCAATGACTCTCTCAATGTGAATTCGTACGTTAGCAATTCGCCTTGATGCATCAACTTGACTTGAAGATAATTGTGTTTTCCCTTTTGTAAAAGAAGGTATTTCCAAGACTCCGCCTCTTGTAGCAATTTCCTGTTCCAATGTGAATCCTCTGTCTGCAAGGACTTGATCTCCTCTTTCAATAAGGTCCAAAAATCCACTTTTGATTGTTATCTCCTTGTCAGATACACGCCCACCCCAACCATCTGATACAAAACTGACAGCACCAGTTGGAGTACAAGCAATCAAATATTTTATGGTGTTATGATGTTTATAGTTGGACCAAGTTTGTGCCCTTGCGTTGAGATTCAATGGGCGTTCAATGAAAATCTCAGTGCAGTCAATTATGCAGACACATTTGCAATATCGCCTGCTGAAACACCTTGGCAAATTTCCCCTAAGTGCAGGTTTTTCAGGCCAGTAAATGATATTTTCAGAAGCCAACTTCGACATTGCTTTGATCCAGTTTCGAAAAATCCTTGAAACAATTTGGAAGGAGATGTTAAAACGATATGCTAGATCCTTGTTCTTGAGACCTAATCTCAATTTCATCAGCACCAGCAAAAGGTGATCAGCATAGCTCAACTTGGTAAGAAAACGCTTCACAACAGATTTAATACATGCCATAAGCCACCCAAAAGCTTTCACAGAAATGCCTGTGTAAAATGTATGCATTCTTTTGGATCGTTTTACAATATTGTATCCAAAGATTTTTTTCTTTGTCTTCTTTAGAGATGAACGTAGGGTCATTGTTTCAATCATTCTGTGAATTGAATCATTTTGGGCAGCTGTCAGGGATTGATTGTTTGCTTTTAATTCATCTTCAAGCTGTTCATTTTTGGCTTTGAGATGATTGTTTTCAGCTTGCAATCTATGAATCTTTTCAGCATCTTAAAAGAGAAAAACACATGAATCAAAATTGGAATCATCAATTACTGAAGGTCAATTGTAAACAATTCCTTGCTAAGATAAAACAGAAAACTTACCACTCTCATCAAATGCAGTAGGAAATTTATCAGTAATATCAAGTTCATTGATTGGTGAATCAAGTTCATCATTGCTGATATTTTCCATAGAATGTGAGCTACATCTTCGCCTCTTCAGAAACCTTTCATGTCGATCCAGCTTCTGAACTTTTTTAACAAACGGTGTAGAAGAAGCTGCATTGTCAGTGACAACAATGTGAGAAAAAACTGTTGGGACGTAATCAGGACTTGTGGGATCGTCTGACTTTTTACCTGAAAGTGTATATTTGATTGTAAATCCCATGAAGGATTGCTTAATGTAAACAAAGAAGAACTTTAAAGTTGCATTATGTGACCACTGTGCAAACAGATCCAAAATATGTTTTTTGATTTTATAGACAACATCGCATTAGAGCTTACCAGAAATAAAGTGTTCACCACAAAGTCTTGCGTTGTTAATTTGTTGTTCTGACCACTGCTCTCTTTTAACGGCATTTACCCACAATTTTCTTCGTTTTGGATCCTTTTTGACTGTTGGGAAACAGTAAAAAACCAAACCAGAATCTCTTGAACTTCGATTCGTACAATTATATGCACAACACGAGCTAGGCATTTTGCTTTTATGTAGTATGTAAGCCACTTCTGCACTAAACGCCACTTAAAAATGTCTTCCGTATCAATTTGTTTTGCCTCGCAGTTTTCGCACATGCGCGTCTCGCCACTCAAAATGTAAACATTGCAACCCGTCTATAAAATAGGGTAAAAAGTTCCTTCATGCTCTTGGGTCAGGGTAAACCCCACGGCTATATTTGAAGCATCTGTGAACAAAATAAAAGGTTTTGTGTAATCTGGGTGGAGCAAAAGAACATTTTCAGACAATAGTCTTTTGATATTATTGAAACTGCCAGCGTGTTTTTCTGTCCATTGAAAACGGGTTCCTTTCTTTAACAAAGCAAATAAATCAGCTGCGTAATGAGAAAAATCCGGAATGAATTTTCTAAAGAAGCTAACCATTCCCAAAAATGAACGAAGTTCCTCTAAGCTTTTTGGAGTTTTGATGTTTACAATTTCATCAATTTTCGTTTTCTCAGCACGAATTCCATTCTCGTTCACGATATGTCCCAAAAATACTACTTCTTTCTTAAAAAATTGGCTCTTTCGAAAATTTATATGCAAACCAAATTTTGCGAACAACTCGGTTATCGTTCGAATATGCTCAAAATGATCTGCTTTCGTTTTCGAAAAGATCAAACCATCGTCGAAAAACATACGTGCAAACTCATGACAATCTTTTAATACTTCTGATAAGTTCGCAGATAACGTAAAAGCGGCTCCCGTCAAGCCAAAAGGCATGACTATCCATTGAAATTTTCCTTGCGGTGAATCAAAAGCGGTTTTCTGCTTATCTGTCTCCTCCATAGCGATATGATGATAAGCAGCTTTTAAATCAACTACGGAAAAATATTTACAACCTTTCAGTCCGTCTAAAAGGTCTTCATTTCGTGCTATCGGATATTTATTGTTTATTGTCTTAGAATTTAACTTTCTATAGTCTATACAAAATCTCAGCGAACCATCTGGCTTCAAAACTGGTACAATAGGAGCAGAATATGGGCTGTATGACCTCTCAATACACCCATTTTTCAATAACGTTCGAATTTGCTCGTTGACTGCCTCTTTTCGTGCATGCGGTATCGATCTCGGTGCGCAAACAGTCGGTGTGTCGTCGGTCAGGTTGATCGAGTGTTTTAAAGGAAGTTTTGATCTCGATAACGGTGATTTTTCTATAGCGTCCTCATATGTTTTCAAAATAGTTTCTAATTTCGAAATATCTTTGGAGTCAGTTAATTCGGTATCCAAAGTCTTCTCTGTAGAATCTCTAATAACGCTACTCACTGCAATTTTATCTTCCTCTGGGCAAATTTCTATCTCCCGAATTTCAGCAACAATTTGTCCCTTTTTCAATTTCTGTTAGACCTCAGAGTGGTTTGTAATCGGGATAGTGATATTTCTTTCAACCTTTTCGAATGTCAACTCATTTATATTTAAGCAATCTGGTAACTGTTCGTTTTCACACAGTAAGCTTGTTCCAGTGATGGTTTTCGGTGAATTTATTCGTCCTTTGATCATCATGGTATGATTGGGTGGTACATAAGCGACTTTAGCGACCTTGACGTAAGCGGTGACTGACGAAATTTTCTCACGATAACATTGCACGGTAACTTTCTCGTTCTCTTTGGTTGTGTAGCTAAGTGTAGAGTTCTCCATGTCTCTTTCACATTTTCTGAATTTTTCTTCTGTTTGCGCGCCATAAATGTTTGTTTCTACGTTTGATGAAGTAAGTAAGTAAGTAAGTAAGTAAGTAAGTAAGTAACGGGAGTTTTTAGTCCTTGGGCTTCCATCCGTAATGGTTGGTTCTTCCGCCCGCCGACTTGCAACTATTAGTTGACTTACCGCCAGAGATACGTATAGCATTGCTCTAACTTGCCCGAAGGCCAGTGTGCAGTCAGTCGATGGCTCCTAATGGGCTGACACGCTGCTTTTAAAGCGCATCGGAGTGGTGTATTGAGATACGACACGACTGGACACGAACACGGGTCGCAGCGGTCGCACTCAAAGGTACTAACCACTACACCATCGCTGCATAAATTAATACTGGTTCATATTCCAGCGTATATTGTCCGTTATTTGACGGAAATGATAAATTTAAATAGGCAATACCCTCGAAATTAAACGGCGTGCCATTTACTGCAGTACCGGATCGTTCAACTTTGTGGAGTGGTGGTTTGTTTGGAAGGTTCTCAAAATCCTCTCTCGTCATGATGGTTACTTGGGAACCTGTGTCATATAAGAAATCGACTGTCTTTCCGCCAATGTTTACTTTGATGATGGTTCTGGGTGCGGGTTTAACACTGTCTCTAACCGCCCCCGTGTCAGTTTTGTTTTCCGGACAGAATTTCGAAATATGCCCGGTTTTCTGGCATTTGAAGCATTTCTTTTTCTTGAAACACCGTGAAGCATCATGCCCTTTTTTATGACAAAAAGAACATTTAGGTTTGTTAGAATAGTTCCTAGAATCATTTCCCGCCATATTGTCCATTTTAGTACAAAGAGACATTACCATTCTTTCTAATTTATCAACTCTATCTTCACTTTGTAGTTTAGTGGCTGACGTCCTATCTGGCATTGCGTCTGGTGTGAGTTGACTTCCGTAAAATCTAGTGTTCAAAAATTCAATCAAAGCTTCCAGTCCTGTGGAATTCGTTAGTTGGAAAATTTTCGCTTCCTTTCGGTAGGAGTCTTCCAAAGTGTTGACCACGTGGTTGGTAGCTAATGCGTTTATGGTGTCTGCGTCTGTCAATCCATATAAATCTCTGATAACTGTTCGTAGTTCGTGTACGAAAGTATTCACATTTAAATTTTTCCTCCAAACTAATCCTCTAAGTTTGGTCTCAAGAGTTCGTTTATACTCTGTCCCTGCAAATTTCTCTTTCAACAAATTTTTCAATGTATCATACGTAACTGTGTTGTCCGATAAAATCGTTTCGGATACCAGTGAAAATGCTACTGAATCAGTGCAGCAAAGTAGAAAATCTTTATACTTATCATTCTTAACGCCCGTTGCACGCAACATTGCTTCAAATCGCTGAATCCACAACGTAAAACTAACTTCATTATCACCACAAAATTTCGGTATGTTAGGAATCCTCGAACCAGCAGCCATACCCAAAATTTCAAACGACATGAGAAATCAACAAATGAATCAAAACAATTATCTCAAAAAAAAATTTTATGACTTCCTCCAATCATAAAAAAAAAAATCAACTTAACTCCAAAAATTTTCAACACCAATTCACAAATCAATAATATCAAAACAATCCAAATTCAATCTCGGTAGAACCTCCAATTGTTGTGGGGAAGGAATTCAAGACCTTCTCTTTTGGTGTATTTTCCAGACTGACTAATATCTTTCGAAATCAAATAATAAATAGTCTCAGAGGAAACCCCGACACGACAAATACATTTTAGATGCGTAATTTTGTGACAAACGGTACAATAAGTATTTTTACTGTTACTACGGACTGTTTTCTTGCATGTTGAACATGTAGGAGACTTTTGTTTGTTACCAGGTATATCACCTGATAAAATCAAACGGAGTGTCATGACTGTGTTAGCATAATACAAAGTTCTCGATTTTGCTAATCTTATCTTTGTGCATGATTATGCATGCGATAGAGCAGCGTAGTACTTTTGTCGATACTCACCCTTTTTGTGCCACACTTTGTAATAATCGCTATGTTTCATCTCTGATGGATGTATTTTTCGATACCATTGGATTGCCCAACTTCAGCAAAAGAAATCGTTTTATGTAAAAGGAAACTTAATAAGATATTTTCTGTTCATGGTTTTCCTGAGCGTATTCGAACCGATAACGGCTAAGAATTCAGAAAGCATGATAAAAACAAATAAAAAAATACAATCGAGTGATCAGATCAGGACCATTCAATCATCAAGAACGTTCACATACAGTTCTACGCAAGAACATTAACTACAATATGCAGGTATAAACTGGGTAAAAAATTTAACCCATTATGTTAGATGTTTAATGCAATCCGATTACGACAACAAGTCAGCGGCATTTGTCTTATGATTCGCACAGTCTTCTTTTTCTTAAATATTACTGACCAGAAATAAAAATCTAATAGAAATTATAGACGACGACGAAACCCTATTCCAATAGGAATACAAATCAGAACTATATTACTGAATGAATTCGAGCCTAATGGGTTCATAACATTAGGGGATTTGTCTGAGGAATAAGGTATTCATTACCTAGACCTAGATAACGATTCATGTAGAATCGGATTATAAAGCAGCTCTGAACATGATGACGTTCAAAATCTGTCGGCTGATCTGGATGATCAGTTAACAAAGAATTTTCCCCACATATATATAGAGAGAGAGAGTCTTTTCTAGATAGCTTTTTCACGCTGATTTCAAAAAATGAAGTCCATTTTTTGGTAACTCCTACAGTTTTTTTGATATCGTTTCTCAGATTCTCAGATTTTTGGAAATTTTAGCCAAATTCATGAGTTCAGGGATATGTTGAAGCGCTAATATATCCCTGATGAGTTTTAGGAAACGAATATTGAGTCTTTTTAATTGGGCGTTTTTGCTCTCTTGACTTACCTTATTTGGTGTTTCTTTAAGAAAATTGTCTGATTCATAAGTTCATTTATCACATTCTTGTATTGTTTTTATTCTTTACCACTGTCTGGTGGGACAGTTGAGCAAGATCTCAACACTGGGCGAAGAAGGAGTGGCTAATCAGAGAACGTAGGATGTAGAAGAGAAAAACATCATTAACGAGCGTTTAGTTGACAGAAACAAAATTACTATAGAGATTGTCAGTTTAGTTTGTTTTTGTCTGTGCGGTTCTTGGACAACTCCCCCATGTAGGTAGGAAAATACCCTCATCACTTATCATTATTTTTGTTATTATTTTTTTTTATATTTTCTGGTTTACCTATATGGGGGGGGGGGGGGGGGGGGGGGGGGGGCGATTTTCCGGGGGGCAATTATCTAGGGGGTATTGCTCCGGGGGGCAATTTACTAGGGGGCAATCATCGGGGAGTTTTCCAGGGGGGAATGGATTACCCTGTTACCCTGTTAATTACATTTTTCCAAGACATTTTCGTTATTTTTTCAAAAACCACTTTCTCATTTTTTACAACAAAAATATACTAGCCGAAAGAGCTTGAAAATGGCTTTCCATTGATGTAAATATTATTTTGAAATTCGGTATATTCGTTTAAAAAAACAACTTTAAAATTTCCATTTCCAACATTACGAAACACACTGTATAACGTAACACGTTTTTTTGTTCCTTTGTGTGAGCAAATTTGAGAAGCACTAAAGTATAAACTTTTTATCACTTGCACGAGTTCCTATTTCAGAAGGTCCTTTTGTGACATAAGGAACATTTTCTGAGGTTCCCTTGGGTCCTTTAGAGATTATTAGAAATGCATGCTTTTTAATGTGAATGAAAAGTCCTTGCAAGACCGATATTTAATATCCAAAACGGTCTACGTTGTTCTGTATTCTACTAAATTACAATTACGTGTAAGGAAAACTTTGTTCCGTTGTATGTAAGCCAAAATGTTCCTATTTGCGTTTTCACCAGTGGAAAACCTTCAAGAATTTCTGCTGACCACTTTAATTCGGTCTGTCAGGTTCCGCAACTTAGAAATTAAAATCCAACCTTTTGATTTGTTGAAAGTCACATGATACCTAATTAAAAAACCTGCATAAAACGGATCGCGTTGATCTTCTGATTCACTAATCGACAAAGATGTTGAAAAGACGTATCTTATCAAAAAAGGTGTGGCAAAAAGCTGTTGGAAACGAAAGGAAACCGAAAAGATTATGTTCAAAAGCCAGTAGCAACGGAGTGTACATATGCCCAGTAAAGTCATGCGAAAGTGAAGGATTTAAAACGTAAAGGGGTTGTAGAAAGCACGTTTATATGAAGCACGGTTGGTTTTACTTTTTTGACGACAAACCTGACGTTACTACCCTATTCCCAGAAGTAGCAACTCATCTCTTCACTCAAGAAAAATTCAAACGAACGTCTTCAATGCCCACGTTTCCAAAAAACTGTAACATTGGCAAATCAATCTCTAAATGGTTGCAGAGTCCTGGTGGATGAGGCAAAAGCCTATGTCAAGCAGAACAAATAACAGCGAAAGTACTGAAGTATTCAAATTCTGTTGTTCGGACGTTTCTTCCTCATGGGAACTGCCGGGATGTGTTTTAGACTATTGCATTGGATCGGTGACGATGCTTTCTGATTTTTTAGACTACCTGAAGGACCCGTGGAAAATTGGTCGTTCAGGTATTATTGGCCATATGAACGCTATATCTCATACGCTCGATTACAGAAGGAGTAATGCTATCAAATCCGAAAACATATCTGTATTTATCGCGGCCGAAGTATATCTAGACAGAGTGAAAAAGTGCTTAGCAAAGCAATTGAAGATTGAATGGAACACGATTTTAAGTATGGAATATCTTTCAAGTATCAACTGCTGGGCAACGTTTGAAGACATGCAAAATGTAATTCCATTTCATGCTGACAAGTTTTCTCAAATTCTACTTAATGCTAGTTGTGAGACGGCCGTTGTTCCTGCACACGATTTATCGTTTTGTACTCCCTTCGTTGTAGCAGTGTTATTTTTGATGGTAAAGGCAAGTCGACCGATGTCATATCAGTACTTAACTGTTAAAATGGTGCTCGACGTTGGAAATGAAGGCGGAATAATCTATCAAACTAAATTCAAAACAAATGACAAATATGGATTTGACAGTCTCTTAATTTCAAAGAGAGTTGTTGATATTTTAAATGGATATATAGCTTGTATTAGGACACGATTAAACCCTGTTTGTGACTACCTTTTAGTAACCAGAAATGGCACACAGTTCAAGCAACTAAGTGACGTATTTGGTCGAATTGTTTACCAAGCCATTGGAAAATACATAAATTCAACACGATATCGACAAATTATCTAGACAGAAAGTATTTCCAAACTAACAGAACAAGAACAAGCCGCTTTATCACGGAATCAAAAACACACATCACATGTAGCAAGAATACACTATCAGAAAATGCAGTCAGCTGAAGTTGCACGCCAAGGTCAATTTTGTATGCAAAAGTTGATGGCAATCAACGTGGGGGATCATTCGCCGCCAAACATTAGCGCCAACACCAAAGTTACGGCAGCCGCCATCAACGAAATCAACAAAGATAACAATAATCGAAATGAAGGGAACAAAACCCAAACTTTGGATATCCGTGTTAATTCTGAAGAAAGAACAAACGGCACTGTTCACAAACGCCAAAATAAAGTCTCGTTTTCCACTGTAATAGATTCGTTTTTATCATATGGCATTAAAAAGTACGGCGCTAGTAAATGGACGGCAATTTTGCGCGATCCGGATTATTCCTTCCTTAAAGTATACAGATACTTTAAGTATTAAGAAAAAATCTATTTAACCTTCGAAATAAACTCAAACATAGTAGATACAACTAATTTCATATCAACTTTATCGTTTTTGCTCTGATCATTAAAGTACTTGGTTTTTACATACAGATGTAAAAAGACCTTCTCTTTCGAATAACAGTTGCTATACAACCATGTTTTTCAATTTTTTTTTTTTTTTAAATCGATATATTTCCCGCATCTATCAATATGGTTCTTCTTACAGAGAAAGCGTACACTGACAGTTTTAAAAGTGTCAAATGACACCTTAAAAGGAGTCATTCTACGGTGCCTAAAACGACACCTTTAAAAGAGTCATTATTACTCTTAAAAGGGAGTCATTCAAGAGAGTCAAGTGATTCTTTCAAGGGAGTCATGATTTAATGACTCCTTTAAGAGAGTCAAAATATGACTCCCTTCGGTGCCTAAATTCACACCTTTAAGGGAGTCATAGTATAATGACTCCTTTAAAGGAGTCGTTTTAGGCACCGAAGGGAGTCATCATACTTTGACTCTCTTAAAGGAATCATCATACTTTGACTCTCTTAAAGGAGAAATAGAAATAGAGAAATAGAATACAGGAAAGCAACAGCAACATAAACATAATTATAGAAAAGTACATATTTTTTGAATAACAGCGAACTCATAAATACTTCGACGCATTAAAATAGTACGTGGAACTTAAAAATTGTAACATAAAACGCTTCACTGACAGTTTTAGAAGAGTCATTGCGACTCTGAAAAGGGAGTCTTTGAGTAATGATAACCTAAAGGAGTAAATCAGATGATACGAAGAGCATCTTAAGGGAGTCATTTTGTTTTTACGGGGTGTCAATTTCAATTTCCTTAAAATGACCACCTTGAAGGGAGTCATTTTGACTCCTTTAAGTGGTCAGAAGTGATGTAAGTCAAATGAATCTTTATGATTACTATTTTTTTTGTTAATTGCCCCCGCAGCGAGCGTAAGCGAGCGAGGAGGCATAGTAGTTTCACGAGATAGGCGAATGTCAGTTTCCGATTTTGTTCATCATCATCATCATCATCATCCTCCAACTTTCGTGTTGACGTTACACGGTGGAATACAATTATTAGCTGACTTTGCTTTTTTCCCGTTTCAAAGCATGGTACTGTAAGTGGGAGAGACAGAATGTTTTTTCGTATCTCTTTCCTAATTTATTATTATATTATACTATGTTATTTAGGAAGATCGTATGCTAAAATTGCTTAGACATTTTTCGTGTTACTTTTGTGTTGTTTTAGTGAAGTGAACGACAAGGATTTTGAAGCACAGCTTGATATCCGAAATTTTGCCAACCATACATTTTATTTTTGTATATATTTTAACTCTAAATTTTTCTTTCAATAATTTCGTTTAATGCACTGATTTTTGGCGGATCTTTCCTTCAAAAGATTTTAATTGGATTTCTGTGTATACAAGAAAGCCATATTACAAATTGTCGTTCTTCGTGTTTTTCTTCTTTGACTGTCTTCCAAACCTAGTGTGATCATGATCAATAAAACCTATATATTTTTTTCTTGTTTTTTTTATGTAACCTTTGGCTATTTTTTGTTTTAAATCAAAGTTTGGATTTTTTGCTTTAATTTTTTTTTGAAAAAGTTTTTTTTTTTTTTTGGCTCTTACAGAATGTTTTTAACAAATCTTATTTTAATTATAAAAATTATAAAATATGTATCCATGGTTTCAATTCACACATTTCTCTTGTTTGCAGCAAATACTTTCTAATATTACTTGTTAAGCCTTATTTACACTTTTTGAAAGGTATATTAGCATCAGTGTAACTTAGGCCTAAGAGATAACAAAAAGTAACAAAGTTTTGTGCATATTTTCATCTGTTTAAGTGTAGATTATTTGGGTTGCATATTGCAAGTTGGTTTTGAAATGCCAAAAACTGATTTTGTCGAAATATTTAAGCATATAACTTTGCCTCATATCAGGTCCCAAATCAACCCAAACAGTTTTTTTTTCGGCCAAAAACTTGTTTTCGTTTCCGCTGTTAATGTATAGCTTGCTGTCTGTATAAATTGGAATGCTTGAGCGTGGGGGCATTTTTAGCTAAAGCTACATGCTAGTTATAACATTAGTGATAATTTTTTCTATAGAAATTTATTACGAAGTTTTCCTGTCAATTTGACTGTTCGTATCAAACAGTTAATTACAAATGGCTCATGAAACATTTATGGAACCTTCACTCAATACAGGCTAATTTCGTTGTGCAATGTAATATTTCTGGATGTCTGTCAAAAGTCAAAAGAGCTTTGGAAGACACATACAAACAATTCAATGATAAATTCTTGGGGGAGTATGTGACATCTCAAGCGGTCAAATCAGAAGAGAGTGGACCTAGTGCGGAAAATTTTTTCTCTGAAGATTGATGCAAGCGTCAGTATCTGTATTATATAACCCTGGGCTAGAATTGTATGTGGTCTATTTTCTTGAAACAAGGTTAAAAATTGTTTTTTTTGTGATTGATATTCTAAATTACTGTCTTACTATCAATTGTATTTCATAGAAAATAAATAGAAATGAGTTACGTATTTGATCAACCTAAAAAGTATCTTGTGAAGTATCAGAATCTTTGTAAAATTGTTAGTGTTATTGACGCAGGAGAGTTGGTTGACGCAATTCAAGCTGCCTTCCTTGGATGTCCAGTTGCTTTACCAGCTTCATTCTTGCTGCAGTATTGGCACTCAGAATTTGAACACTATGTTGACTTGGATTTGAGTGATAAAGAATCTGTTGTCAGTTCCAGTCGTTTGCGTGTTCTGGATTTAAATCCATCATTATCGTCATCTGCACTATTGTTGCTATCTACAGAACAGAATGATATAGCGTTTGCGGAAACAACTGCATTTGACGAAACACCAGACATCAATGAACCAACCACTAACAATGAGGATGTCTCTGCTTGTTTAAGCCTGGTTGACGATAGATGCAATCCTAATCAACCAATTTGGCCGAATCCTTTTGTACTAAGAGATTCTGTTCTTCCCCCTATGCTTTTGGAAAAATTAGACAGAAAAATTGATTTGAACTCTAGCTTGTTTTCCTGTGTCTTTGATGAGTGTTCAAAAGTGACATAGTAAGTTTTTTTAAAAAAAAACTGGAACCTTGTAATTTTGTAATTTTCTCCGATAAAATATGAAGAAATTGGAATGTCATTCGTTTTGCTACTTACTTTTTAGCTTCACTAAATCGTGGCAGTACGACGAGATGGTACACTCCATACTGTCAAGATGGAAATATTTGATGCGTCGTTACCCTACTGAACGCGATTCAAAGGTTAGTTCAGTTGTCTATTGTGTTATGCCTAGTAGAACCCTTATTTCTTCATTTATTTGTTAAATCTGCCTTTCTAGTGGGATCTGAAGAAGAAACTAAGAAATTTTTTCAAAAATACGAGAAAAAGAAAATGTGGACAAGTTCCCGACGAACATAAAAAAAGGAAAGTCTTAGAACAAAAGAAAACAGTCCAGACTTCCAATGTTTTCTTGCCGAGCATGCAAGATGGAGAAGATGAGCGAACTATAGCATTGCACACACAGAAAATGAAGGAGCAATTTGCTGTCCATTCATACAAAAGAAAACTAAGTATAATTGACACTGGAATGGAAAAAACATTCGCTAAGAGAAGAGAAATAATTACCTCTGGTGAATTTGGAGTGGCAGAGATAATCGATGAATTTCCATTCTTAGGAGAGGGATTGCAAGTAAGTCTAGTCTCTTATTTTAGTTTTCTTTTGTCAAAAAGGAAATATTGGTATTTTCACAGCATTGATTCTATGGATATATTACTTCTTTTTGTGTTTCTCAGCTACTTAACGGATTAGAGCGAACAACGGACATTTCACTGGGAAAAAATTGGAATAGCTTTTTCCGAAAAATGGCACCTGCTATGTTGAAATGCAAGGCACCAAAGTCTGCTCGTGTCGATTACTTGGAGTCGTATATTCAACAAATTGCAGTCGGAGATGAAAGTTAGTTTTTTATTGTTTTAAAGCATTCTTTGAATTTTAGCAGCATGACAGCCTAAATGTTTCCACACGCTAATTATTGGTGATTTAAATGGATCATTGTTTCAGATGTCGTGCCCTATTCTTTTGTCGTCGTTACTTCGGGAAGATGCTTCAACGATGTTCCAGAAGTTTAGAGCAAAAATTCATCCACGAATTGTTTGCAAAAAAGATGTAAACACATTGCTAGAAATTATAATTGCTGACGATTTTGATGTCATTGTCGACAATGTTAAAGTTGGGCATGCAGACGATTTTATGTCAGCAATAATACTGTTCTTTGGTACCTTTTATGTTTATAACTTAGCGTGCCCGAAATCTATTATTGGAACATTACTTTTTATTCAAAAAGAAGTACTTAGAATTCACGATGTGACACAACCTGTTGCTAAAGTAACAAGAGCCAGATGGCGCAAAAAAATTGCCATAAAAAAAATAGTTAGTGTAAAGAGGTCTTATCGAATGTAAATGGGGTCTTATTAAGAAACGCCACCAGCAAATAATTTTCAAGACAAAGAAATGTACATACATGAGTCGAATTTTTTCAAGAAATTATAAGAATTATAAGAACTTATGTGTAAAAAACGCGTCTGCTTCGAAAAAAATTAAAAACAATAACAAAGATTCCATGGACTCAAGAAACCTTCCCAAAAACTGTGATCCTTGAAATATTTAATGCAAAATGACGGTTTAGATAGCTGACAAACTTTAGATGTAATTAAAAAGTTCGTTAGGTTGAACTACCGACGATAAAATCGTACCTTACATCCATATGTTAAGCATTTTTAGTAAAAGTAACTACTTACTACTTTTAACTTAAAGCCTTACTACCAAAATATCTCTTTCTTCATGTATTATTAAGCGATGAAATATTAGAAAAATTTATTTTAGAATGTTTGCTGGATATAACCTTCGAATATTTTTAGACTGCGTTCCTTTGTGAGATTTCATATGATTTTCTGAACGAAATCTGACCGACTGTTAAGCGTAGGCTTAAAACTGCCGTTTCGGCCGGAGGAGTAGTAGGAGTAGTAGTAGTAGTAGGAGTCCAAGGGTGTTTTAATACGGTATTCGCTTACGCTGCTACCGTAATAAATCTTGAACAAAAGTGAAGTTTTTAGTAATTGTATTTAAATTTTGTCTCATTCTTATTTCACAGAGATTGCTTGTAAAGTGAAAAATAAAGGGCTTCTTTTGTCTGATATGATTCTTCGCCTCGTTTCTAATGTTAGCAACTGCAACGTACTTAAAGATGATATTAAAAACATCGTAAAAACATTTTTTATTGAGGTACTATTTCGTTTGTAAACCTCGTTATTTATCTGTATGTGACGTAAATTTCGAAAAAATATCTTATTTAATCTCCATCTACTTGATTTTTGTTTGTGTTTCGCGTTGTGAAACTTTCTTCATGTTTTTCTTCCATTCTTGGTCTACCTTTTATTGAAAAGTGGGAGAGACAATCGAATTATGATATATAAAAATGAAATATTGTATATTGTAATTAAAAAACACGCAAAAAATATTTATTGTTAAGAAATATCCAAGTTTGTATATAATGTATTTGCGTTTTCATAAATGTTTTTGCATGTATATAGTAGTGCTTTTATGGAAAGATCGATACATGATTTCAAGTAAATTGCATTGTTAGTTTTCTTAATTAGCTTGAGATCACCATGAAATCCGGGGGCAAGATAAGCAAGATGGCCAAGCGTCAATATTATGATACTGGAATGGGAGTAATTTAACATTAACACATTATGCCCGTAAAGGCGTCATTTGATATCAACGCAATGATGCTCTGAAGGGAGTCATGGCGGATTGAAGCTCTGAAGGTGATCAAAAAATGAGTCTTGTTTGGGCATTATTTCGAAATGATGCTCAAACAGTAGTCAAGAAATGAGAATCGTAAGAGAGTCTTTTTCAAATGACTCCCTTTGAACGGTCACGAACGTCGCCATTTTTGAGAACTGAAAGGGAGTCATTAACAGTAATGAGAAGCCAAAGGGAGTAAAAAAAGATACTTGTAAGGGAGTCAAAATGATTCGCGAAAGGAGTCGCCACAGGCACTCTGAAATGACTTCTCTAGAGTTCTCATATTGACTCTATTAAAATTGTCAGTGTTGGAGCAGATAAAAAGTGTCTTTTTAAACTAAATCAGAAGTTAGATTTGAAAGAAACTTGGAGGATTGAAAAGTTTATTATTTATTAGGTATTGTTTTACGTGGCTAGCCTCACTCAGTTGCTATTGCATCTGCTTTCCAGGAGGGGCCACGGCTTAGGTTTGAGGATCCGAAATATTTGACACTCTCATGAGTGACACAAACCCAATCATGGGCCTGTGCTCTTCTGGATGACCTCCTGCAACACCCGATGTATAATCTACCCAATTTCCCTCACATGACATGGGTCGACCCGGCGCTATGGTACATTCATTTGCGCATGGTGAATCGCCGCCAAGGGGAATTGAACCCCGATCTCTCGCATGAATTACGAGAGTGATAACCACTATACTACGGCGCCATGAAAGTTTGAAGTTCATACTCGGAGGAAAACAGTTATAAACAGCAAAAAAAAAAATTTAAAACATTAAAAATTCATGTTTCTTTCTTGCTGATCAAGCCTCCATTGGGAAGTTTTTGAACGCTCTTGCTCCAGAAAACGAGAAACTCCAAGTTTTTGGTACTCGTAGTGGTTTGCTTCAGTTTCTCTTGTTGTTTTCCGTTACCTCAAAGTCCTATGAAAGATCTCACAAGTTAATTTGTTCACCGATTTGAACACTTCCAAACAAAGCCTCCTTTTAATTAGGCTTTCAATTCACTAACATCAACCATATTCTGTAATGATTCAAACCAATTTCAAACACTTCTAAACTTTTTACTTTCTATTTTTCATACCTCTAAAGAAATCAATAAATTTTCTTTACTTTCCAGCTCAAACATAAACGTAAACCTTCTTCTCTTTGTTTTCACTGAAATTTCGCTACCATTTCGCACTGAAAAACACAAAACCATGATTTGCCGTAACTGTTTTAATGTTGAAGGTGATGTAAAATTTTCGCGAATAATAAGCCTTTTATATTAACAAATTTATCTTCGTATCACCAGTTCGTCGTGAATGAAAATGAAGAATTTCGAAAAGAACGTTGTTATGGCCCACTTTGTAACTTTTGCCCCACTTTGTAATTTCTGCCCCACTTTGTAATTATTTTGCCCCACTTTGTAATTTTTAGCTGCACTACTTTGTAATTACTTCCTGCCCCACTTTGTAATTTCCTGTTCTTTTTACTTCCTAAATAATGTGTATTTTACCAAAACCTTATTTGTAAGAATTATCAAATAGCGTCACTAAACTGGGAAATTTGGGCCAAATCTGGACCAATTTTTGAAAGTTCTCCAAATTTCACAAAAATTTACACAAAGAACAATTGGAAGGTGCTGATTTCGAACTTGGAAGTGATTTTTCAGTTTCAACAGAATTGGGAAATTTGGGCCAAATTTGGACCTATTTTTGAAAGTTCTCCAAATTTCACAAAAATTTGCACAAAGAATAATTGGAAGGTGCTGATTTCGAACTTGGAAGTGATTTTTCAGTTTCAACAGAATTGGGAAATTTGGGCCAAATTTGGACCTATTTTTGAAAGTTCTCCAAATTTCACAAAAATTTGCACAAAGAATAATTGGAAAGTGCTGATTTCGAACTTGGAAGTGACTTTTCGTAACTGTAATCATCACCTTCATACTAGTCTTAAGGTCTTTCCGTTGTTTATGTCTATCTCAAAGAAATAAAGCTAAAACTGGGTAACTTATATAACTTTTTAACCGAAGGCGAGAACTGTCTGAAAAATCCCATGAGAACTACCAGACCTGGAAAAGTCTTCAAGTTTGTTTTGATGCGCATATAGGAAGGTTGTACTGTGATTTTGAATGATGATTTTGATCATTCTTTGTTTTTGTTATTGTGTAAACTTCGCCTCCGGAGCTTACATACATGCAATATATTGATAACTAGCAAGATAATTGCGCTTTTTCTACTGCGCATGCAGAGAGGATTTCAAAATCAATGCGGGTCACTTTTCCTACTGCGCATGCGCTCAAGAATATCAAAATGTTACCATCACATTGTAAACTAATGAAGCCGACAAATTGATGATTAATGAATCAATTAAGTTTTTTCTTACTCAATGAGCATGCGCAAGAAAATGGAATACTCTAAAGATGGTCATCTCCCGTATAGACACTTGGAAAAAAACAGGTAAAATAGGATCACGAATTACAAAGTGGGGCAAGATAATTACAAAGTGGGGCAGAAATTACAAAGTGGGGCATAACAAACGTCGTTGTTATAGTTTCTTCGATTTCGATTCGATTTCGAACACAAACACATACAATTTATGGGTATCTATAATCCCTGCGAAAAGAGTGATCTTGAATGCAGAACTCCAAAGCGCTCACAAAAGTAATGGCTGAGAATGTTAAATTTAAATGTCAGATAAAGAAATATAATGAACAGTAGAATTGCACCAGAGTAAATCTCGCTCAAATGTTTACAAATATTAAAATTTATTTAAATCTATCACTCTTTAAATAAAAATGGAATGCAATGTTTATGCTTAAACAGATTTTTATACTCCAGCATTATTTGCTAAGTTTAATAATTGGAAATCATTCATAACAGATGGACCTGATATGAGCGACAGTAGTAGAGAAATGTATAAAACAACAATCATTGAACGTCCACAACAATCATTGAACATCCACAACAATCATTGAACGCAAATGAAAGAGTCAAAAGGACTGGTATCCATTGCAACTTGATAACGTCGTTCTCACTGGCATGTCGTCCATACACAAAGCCAGCCGCAGCATTTTGGAGTTTCTGTAGTTTCCTTAGGAGGTACTGAGGGGCTCCCATGAGCAATACGTTTCCGTAGTTAATTCTCGAAAGGATCAGAGCTTGAGCAAGTGACTTTCGAAGACGAAAGTCGGCAGATCTTTTGAAGATTCTCAAAGACTTCATGGTAGAGTAACAACATTGCGTTACTGAGTTGATATGATCTCTCCATGTCAGATGTTGATGGAAATGCACTCCCAAGATTTTAATATCGGTGATGTGATCAAGTTTTTGATTTTGGCTATTGATATGCATCACTTCGTTTTGGAGATTGTGTCTTCTATACATTTCTGAAGTCGAGAAAAGAATCACCTTCGTCTTCTTGCTATTTAAATAAAGGTTCTTATCTTCCGACCAGGTGTTCACCTCCTTCATTTCCTGTTGCATTTTGTTGATGGTCTGGGGCAGGTCGATGACCTTCGAGTGTCGTAGCAGGGTCGTATCATCAGCGTAAACTAGATAGGTGCTTCTACCAATGGATGATATAGTGTTGACGTAAAGGTTAAAGAGAACTGGTCCTAAAATACTGCCTTGTGGAACCCCAAATTCCACCTGAAGAAGACCCGATGACTTGTCGTCGATTTGTACAAATTGTTGCCGATTAGACAGGTATTCTTTGAAAAGGAGCAGTAGTTTCCGTGAAAAACCTAGACGATGGAGCTCCATTAAGAGGGTTCTATAATCCACCGTGTCGAATGCTTTCGATAAGTCAGCTAAAATGGCAAGTGTGACCTCTCCTTTACGCATTGCACTCAGGATGTTTTCTTTCAATTTCATAAGAATCGTCAACGTTGAGTGACCTTTTCTGAAACCAGATTGTTTTGGGTCACAGAAAGATTCAGTTTCGATTAGACGGTTAACTGTTGTAGGATTGCACGTTCAAACACTTTAGATAATATTGGTAGAACACTGATGGGTCGGTATTCGGAGAGGGACCTTGGATTGTTGACTTTTGGAATACTTTAAGGGCAGAAAGTTTCGCGGACAGAAAGTTTCGCGAGGATGGAATATCGTTTCGAACCCCTCCGGTTCATTTTCAAGAATGATGTTTACAGTTAAACAGAAGACATTACATTGCATAAAAAATTGACGTCATAAAAATAAATGATTAACAATAGCACAAAATATGCAAAATGAACGAGAAGTAAAATACAAAGAACTACAAATTTTCTTGTTTTAGTTTGTAATAGTTAATGTTTTTGTGAAATGCCTGTACATTTCTTTTCCGTACTGGTGGAGTTCTAAATTCATCCCAGCCGGTTGAAGAGTTTGTAAACGACAAATCCATCGATCCTCAAGCCGTTCTCGTTTGGCTTGAGTTTGAATATCCTTCTGCAAAATCAGAACTTGCATATCGGTTGTGAGATCGTGGTCTGTATGAAAATGTTCGGCAAGTTCTGAATTTCCCGGTCTTTTTTCGATGTCATACCGGTGTTTTGAAAATCTATCGCTCAACCTTTCGCCAGTATGACCGACATAGATGGTGTTATGTCTTTTACAAATGGCGGCGTACACAACATTTCGTGATTTTCAGTTTCCGCCTCCGTCGTGAAGAACCGTTGTCTCGTCGCCATGCTTGATCTGGGTTGCTTCTTTGATATTACCACACAACTTGCATTTGTTGCATGGTTTCGTTGGTGTGATTGCTCTTTTGGATCGGACAGAGACATCGTTCCTTGTGATCTTCGATTTGATGGTCTGTCCACGCCTAAATGCAACAATCGGGGGAGTTTTGAATATCTGTCGTAGATCTGGGTTGTTTTCAATTACATGTCGACTTTTTCTCAGAACAGAGGGTAGTGTACTAAGATTTGGATGCCAATCGGTAACGAAAACGATCTGTTCATCTTTCTTTTTCGTCTCATCAACAAGAAGAGTATCCCGTTCGATGTCACCAATTTCTTTTTGCGTTTTTCGTAAGGCTTGTTGGTTGTATCCGTGCCGAATGAAGTGGATGATCATTTTGTTGGTGTGGTTGATATACTCCTCTTTTGTTGTGCATATTCTGCGGACTCGGATAAACTGACCTTTCGGAATGTTTCGTTTCACGTGTTTGGGATGACTTGATTCGTTGTTCAAGTATTGGTGAGCATCTGTAGGCTTGGAGTAAACGCTTGTTATGATGGAAGACTGGGCTTTCGTGACGACAACGTCAAGGAAGTTGACACTGGTTGGGGATGTGTTACACTCAAACTTGATTTCTGATTTCATTCCTCTCGACTGGCCAAATCCCTGACAGAATTCGAGAAAGTCATTAAGTGAGTCTTTACCATGTGTCCATATCAGGAAAATATCGTCTATGTATCGATAGTATACATAGGGTGACAGGCCTGTCCTCTGGCGATATTCTTCCAAGAGCCTTTCTTCAAAGTCACTCAGGAACAGATTTGCGTAGTTGGGAGCCATCGGAGTTCCCATGGCAGTCCCTTTAACTTGTTTGTATAGACGATCACCAAACCGGAACACGTTGGATTGAAGAACAAGTAGTATTAGCTGTTTGAGTGATTTTGATGGAATGCGCTTGTCTCCTCGCTTTTCTAAGAATTTGAAACAAGCTTCAGCACCTTCGGTATGGTCAATGTTTGTGTATAGAGAATTGACGTCCATCGTGACTAGGATGGAGGTTTCAGGTATCTTGCCAAGTTCTTTCAGTTTCATTAGAAAATCTTTGGTGTCCTTTATGAATGACTTCGTCTTCCTAGCTTGGATGCTTCAGAAAAGAATCAAGGAATTCAGACAGCTTGGCTGTGACAGAGTTGAAGCTGGAAACGATAGGTCTTAGTGGTGGGAATATAGAGAACTGTTTGTGAATCTTTGGAAGACCATAGAAGATAGACTGTCGTGGGCTGTTGGAATGTTGTGAGATGAAATTTTTCTCTTTTTCCGTGATTTGTTCTCTTTTAAACATTTCCCCAAAGTTTGGTGTCGATCTCGTGTGCTATCTCTTGAGTGGGATCGGATATGAGTTCTTGATAGAACGTTCTGTTTTCCAGTTGTTTTTGACATTCCTGGATGTATAGGTCACGATCCATGATGACGACCTTCCCTCCTTTATCAGCGTTGTGAATGATGACGTTCTTCTTATTCGCTAGAGACTCCAAGGCGGTTCTTTCGATTGGCGATAGATTGTCCTTTTTGATGGTTTCTTTTTGCAATTAGGTCAGTTACGTCATTCTTGATGGCTGATAGGTAAACGTCTAGGTCATGGGGTGTGTCCTTATACTTTGGGTCGTAATCAGGATTCGGAATTCGCGTGTCGATGTTACATTGCTCTATCTCCTCACTCGGTGTTTTGTTGTTATTATCAGAGTCTTCGTCTATCTTTTTTCGCGAAAAAAACTCTCGCAGTCTCATCTTTCAGTTTATCCGAGTCCGCAGAATATGCACAACAAAAGAGGAGTATATCAACCACACCAACAAAATGATCATCCACTTCATTCGGCACGGATACAACCAACAAGCCTTACGAAAAACGCAAAAAGAAATTGGTGACATCGAACGGGATACTCTTCTTGTTGATGAGACGAAAAAGAAAGATGAACAGATCGTTTTCGTTACCGATTGGCATCCAAATCTTAGTACACTACCCTCTGTTCTGAGAAAAAGTCGACATGTAATTGAAAACAACCCAGATCTACGACAGATATTCAAAACTCCCCCGATTGTTGCATTTAGGCGTGGACAGACCATCAAATCGAAGATCACAAGGAACGATGTCTCTGTCCGATCCAAAAGAGCAATCACACCAACGAAACCATGCAACAAATGCAAGTTGTGTGGTAATATCAAAGAAGCAACCCAGATCAAGCATGGCGACGAGACAACGGTTCTTCACGACGGAGGCGGAAACTGCAAATCACGAAATGTTGTGTACGCCGCCATTTGTAAAAGACATAACACCATCTATGTCGGTCATACTGGCGAAAGGTTGAGCGATAGATTTTCAAAACACCGGTATGACATCGAAAAAGACCGGGAAATTCAGAACTTGCCGAACATTTTCATACAGACCACGATCTCACAACCGATATGCAAGTTCTGATTTTGCAGAAGGATATTCAAACTCAAGCCAAACGAGAACGGCTTGAGGATCGATGGATTTGTCGTTTACAAACTCTTCAACCGGCTGGGATGAATTTAGAACTCCACCAGTACGGAAAAGAAATGTACAGGCATTTCACAAAAACATTAACTATTACAAACTAAAACAAGAAAATTTGTAGTTCTTTGTATTTTACTTCTCGTTCATTTTGCATATTTTGTGCTATTGTTAATCATTTATTTTTATGACGTCAATTTTTTATGCAATGTAATGTCTTCTGTTTAACTGTAAACATCATTCTTGAAAATGAACCAGAGGGGTTCGAAACGTTGAAACCTGGCGTATTTATTAATTGAGGATATTATAAGTTCCGCTTACATTAAGAGGATGGAATATCGCGAAATTTCGCGAATTTAACTTTCGCGAATAACAATTTTAGAATAAATTTTATTGATAAAACTTTCGCGAATCCTCCAAAAACTTTACTTTCGGGGGAAAAAACTTTCGCGAATGACAATGAATGAAGAAATTTTTTTTGAATAGACATTTCCCGAGTTTATTTTTTATCAAGCTCCGCCTCGTTTTCGCAATGGCTAATATGGTAACGAAATGTCACGGGACTCATTTTAGTAATGTGCAATAAGTGTAATAATTGTGATAGTGTTAATGATTGAGCACAAGAGATTCGATTGTCATAGTAACGCAATTGAAAACGAGGCGGAGTGTGATAAAAAATAAACTCGGGAAAGGTCTATTATTTTAAAAATTCTTAACTTTCTTGCAAAAAAACTATCGAAATGTAAATAGAAATAAAGTAAAGATTGTCTTAGTTCATTTTAGAGCGAGTCATTCATTTCTTCATTTCATTTCTTTCCACTTCGACGAAAAACAACAAAAGAAAGAAAATAACTACTTCTGACCCAGCTTCAAGTGGAAGTAGAGATATTCGTGAAATGTTTTTGGGTGGTAGCAAGAAGAGTAAGAAGACACAACCAGAAAATTGTGTAATTATTGATGAGTAACTCACTGTTAAAGAATCAAATAGATAAAAAACAAAAAATTCCCTAAAAATTAATTAAAATCACTCCGTTCTTGGATTCCTTGTTATTTGAGAATTTTTTGTTGTTGAAAAAACTTTCGCGATTTTTAGAAAAACTTTTTCGCGAAAAAAACTTTCGCGAATTTCGATTTTACTTTCTTACCTGGCGGAAACTGTCGCGAAAAAAGGCAAAAATCGCGAAAATCGCGAAAGTTTCTGCCCGCGAAAGTTTCTGCCCTTAAGGACAAATGTTCTTTCACTCGATTGGCACTGATGAGGTGTTGATGCAGGTATTAATGGTGTGTGTCAGGGGTGATGCCAGATGTTAAGCCACAGGTTTGATGAATCTTGAAGGGATGTTGTCGTAGCCAGTTGAGCAATCTGATCTCAGACCTTTTATCGCTTTCAGGACGTCGTCGTGGGTTACGTTTCACAGGTTGTAGTTATTGGCTTTTCCAGGAAGATTGTAAATAAACCCATTTGTTAAATGTTCAGCTATTTTCCCAGTCGTGCGTGTTGCGGTTTGGTTGAAGAAATGATTAACTTTCTCAGGATCGACTTTCACGGACGTTGGATTTGGATGGAGGATTTTATTGATGACTTTTCATGTTTCAGTGCAGTTTTTGTTCAATAGCAGCTTTTTCATGAAAGTTCTTTTTGTTTCTTTAATGTTTTGTTTCAGTTTGTTTCTCGCTAATTTCAGTTTCTCATGAGTAGTTTCGTTTGGAATTTTTCTGTATTCAGTTCTCGCACGATTTCGTTGACGTTGGAGATCAGTGATATTTAGATTCTTCATCCATGGAGGTGGAGGTCGAGTGATTTTCACTTTTCGTAGTGGTGCATGTCTTGAAATGCACTCTGTGATAAAAGATTGTTGAGGATATTGACCTTGTTCGAGACTTCTTCAAATACGTAAACAAGGTTGAGTGGAAGTGAATAAAAATCTTTTATATACTCAACCATGTCAAGATTTCGTTCATCTCTTATCAGTTTGTACCTTGCTTCGAACTTTGTTTTTGCTGCTTTAAAGATGCAGAAAAGGGCGTCATGGTCTGAAATCTCGTCGCAGAAAACTAAACCTTGATCGAGAAGCTTCATAGATTGGTTGGAGATGATGTGATCAATGAGTGAGCTCGACTGTCTGGTGGGTGAGTTTATATTGATATTGATCGATCACTCCTCTTTATGACATGAAATGTCATAAATGTCTCGTTCACCCGATCAATCGATAGATCAATCGACCGAACACCCTCCACCTCCATTCTGCACTCTTCTTCACTCTAGAAAGGCATGTTAACAAACACTGGTGAGATATTTTCAAAGCATCGTTTGAACATAGAAGAGAAAGACCGTTTAAAATCGATATTTGCTGTCCGGAAGATAACAGGATCAAGAACATTTCGCTTCGCCAAAATACATCAATGCGAAGGCTTAATGGCAAAACTGATATTCATTAGAAGAAATAACAAGCTGTTTTTAAATAAAGACTTCGTAGTACTATTGAAAATTTGTAATGTACCTACAAGAAAGAAAACCTCACAAAACTAATAGCTTTGACTTTGAACAATATTCCTTACCTCCAATGAATGGGCAATGCGACATCAAATTAAATCAAGATAAACCCTGTAACCTTACTGCTACCCAAACTTCGACTTTGAAAATGTGTATTGACCAAAGAGTTACCAGTCTTTTGAACGATCAAGTTGCCTTGTGACAGCTCACCACACCTTATGACATCTAGTTTCATGCTCTCCAATTGGATCTCCTCCACACTTCCTTATTACATGCTTCTTACACCAACGTGTGCCCTTCTTACGCGTTCTTACGCGTTCTTACCCGTTCTTACACATCCATAGCGGAAAACCTTTGGCATACTATCTGTTGAGGAAACACCCTTTGGATTGGGAATGGTAAAGAAAAAGAGCCTAATATTAATCCAAGTCACTGTCGCTATATAGTACTATGCGTTTTACAAACTGGTTGTACTTCAATCGGTGCCAATTGAATCAGTGGTTTTACGTCCTCATCTTCTTCATCCATCTTTTCTGTGGATTCATCACTTGTTCCAATTTCACTTTTTTCGCTGGGATCTGTTGCATAAGAAACGTTGGCATCTTCACAATCACTTTCATGAACCCAACGTTATCGACCATTCTGAAAGCTGTTCTCAGTACCTAAAATATCAGAACGTAATTCAATTACGTTCCGCTACTCATCACCTTTTTTCCTCAGTGATGCGCAAGAACGTTTAAAAACGGGTAAAAACATGTAAGAAGGCCATCAATTCGCGTAATAAGGGTGTAATAAAGAACTCAGAGGGAGACCAAATTGGAGAGCATCAACCTTTTCCACCAGTGATATGTAAGAACGGGTAAGAATGGGTAAGAACACGTAAGAAGGCCATCAATTCGCGTAATAAGGGTGTAATAAAGAACTAAGGGAGAGACCAAATTGGAGAGCGTCAACCTTTTCCCTCAGTGATGTGCAAGAACGGGTAAGAACGTGTAAGAAGGCCAACAATTCGCGTCAGAAGGGTGTAATAAAGAACTAAGGGGGAGACCAAATTGGAGAGCGCTATACCTTCTATGAACTTTTCAGGATTTCGCACAACACTCTCTTGGTATGTGTAGCGACGTGATAGCAATCTCTGAGCAGCATTTCTAAATCCCTTTGTTTTGCCCATATTGTGCATTGCTCGTTCAATTTATTTGGCGACCATAAAGCTCGTACAGACACCACTTGGTAACGTCGTATAGGCGGAACGTTATAAGACTTTAAGCATTTCTTAAAACCTTACTTTCAAAGTTAACTTCGGCTTATATCTTTCTGCCATTCCAACAATCCGTTAAGTGCAAACGAAAAAGGAACAATTTTTTTCTTAAATGGTTATATATTATTGTTGGAAACAAGAAATATTATTGTTATTCTTATAAATTTTATATCAATGGAATCCTTACCTTTTTGTCTCTGATGTACTTTTTGTAGGAAATGGAAAAGAAGAAGAAGAGAAAATCGAAAGAATAAGTTTGGAAAAACTCATTAAGGATAGTCATCACCCCTATGATCGAAAAAAAAATCAAATTTTTTTTATTTCATAAAAAGATAAAGCTTTCATAGAGCTTTCTGAAAATGTATATATGATGCTATAAAAATTTATTATTTGGTACAATATTTTAAATTTAGTGGTATTTCAATTCATGTTTATTGCAATTTGTTTACAGAATCTATTCAGCATATTTACAAGAACTATGATCTCTTTTAATAGTAGACTTATTAATTATTCATGTTAAGCAAATAACAGCTATTGTTTCTTTTGTAATGTTGTTTATTCAACCGATCGCAAAATGGAACTAGGACTTGTTTAGAAACACTGTAGGAGGTCGGGGAAGTTCATGGCTCGCTTATAAAAATTCTACAATTTCATTGGTCAAAGGATACTCTTGTACATTTGGTCCGAAATATTTAATAATGGTACTACAGCTGTGTGACGATCGTGTCGCAAACTTTTCTTTGAATCACAGAGATTTAAGTCTAACAATGTGCTTTAGTCTTGATCTTTTATCACTTCCTTTGGCGAGCTGGTGAGCGGGATTTTTTGCATCTTTTATTGTTACAAATAATGGTTGTAGTTGGTAAATTAGTAAATGATGTAACTAGTATCAATATAAAATAATAACACTGCTTTCTACCATGCATGATGCAACTAGGTATACCCATGTGGTCAAACCACAGACGAAAAGACGTTCCCCACATTCCCCAAATCGTTAATATTCATGGTTCCAATCAGCCTTTCTAAGGCGCTATTTCCTTTTCGCACCCCCCTGCCATATTTTTTTACTAGTTAGCTCTTCATCACGGAGATAAAAATAACCCTAATCCTAACCCTGACCCTAACCCTGACCCTAACCCTGACCCTGGACGGAGAGTGGGGGGTGCCAAAAGGAAATAGCACCCCTTTCTAATTCTGTATGCATTATAAACAATGTCATGGGCAACACTTTATTTAGTCCAAACAAAACTAAATAAACAAAACCAGTGTATGGATAAAACAAGACCAAGGCATCGTTTAAACAAAGAAATTAAATATTTATTGAGGCTATGCAACTCATCATATTATCATCCTAATAATTAGCCTTATGGCTTATATACTATTTGCTGATGATAACCAAGCAAAATGCCACATAGTAAGTTAAGTTGTGAGGAATGTGTTTGTTATTAAAAACATGTTCATTTTTTGAACATGTGACAATTTGTATATGATCGTATTTGCTCTTCCTTTTTTCGGTAGGGACGGTGACAAAAGAAACAGAAAAAAACATTAACTGGAACTAGTTGAATGGTAAGTACTCTTATTCTGACATTTTCCAAGTTCAAACAAATTTCCATGTAGACTCATCAAAGTAATTAGTGATTGTCAGATAGCAATCGCTGTGAGTTCTGGAGTTGTGTTAAATAATGTTATCTTGTTGCTCTTTAAAAAGATAATTTCTAACTAAAGGCTTATATGTTTGAAACTAAAAATGTGGTACTAAGGTTTTGAATATAGTGCTTACCTAGTTTAGTACACACATTTTACCTTACAGGACTGTACAACTGCCAGACTGGATACAGTGTAGCAAGGAAATTATACAGATATGTTGATTTACTTTTTTAATTTTGTTTTTACTTTGTTACGAATGACTTTCTAAATTTATTTTATTAGTTCCTAAGTTTCATTTGGCGTATATACCAAACATTTCACCAATGGACAAATTTCTTCAGGAAAATAGAGAAATCTTTAACCTTTAACTTCCTTAATCATGGTTAGAAATTTGTTTTATATATAACTAATAGTTTTGTGATTATCTTTTGTGGGTATTTGGAGAAAACCCGTGATCAGAAAAATATATATCGAAGTTACAAACAATGCGTCACAGATAATCATATAGGTTGTCTGTCTCTATTTTTTTAAGAGGAAACACTTTGACTGCTTATAAAGACAAATTGACTTGTAATTTGTGACAGATGTGTATGTAAATGTGTGGTTAATGATATTACTGTATGTAAATATCATTCATTGTATTCATGATATAACACTAAGGAAGATAATTCTGAAACCATAATAAATCCTTTAAATTTTTAATTTATAACATTTTGATTAATGTCTGTTATGATCTTGTTATGATTTGCTTTAGTTTATTGGTTTGGAACCTGAGATAGTTGGTTAGGACAATGGATCAGCAAAACACATCATCAACAAGTATGGCATGCATCAATGGTACTACCTACTCCTCCACGAATGTCTATTCCTTCAGTCAAAATATTTTCATTTTTAATAACATACTATCTTAAAGATAATGTAGCAGACTGTCTACTATGCATCCCTTTCTGAAATTCAATGCAATTAGATTGGTATCTTACACTTATTTTAAACAATTTAGAGCATACAGAAGATGATCATTTGCAGCAAAGCAGTATGCTACATTTGTCTACAAATAATGGTTAGTATGTTCATTTATATTCAACTGACAATATATAACATTGTTGGCATAAATGTTTATGAATGTGCATTATTATGTATTTTTCTTTTTCATAGAAAGTGTTGAAAGATTTTCTGCTTTGCTTATAAATTCACTGGAAGCTGCAAACTACGAAAAACACATCCAGCAGTCAATTACTTCGACCATATTCCTTGAAGATCCATCTAAAAAGCATACGTTGGGAACTCCACATATGTTAGTTGTTGAAAAGCAGATATTGTTACTAGCTTCATATCCAAATTGAACTGATGGAATTCTCTACTGTATACCACTGGTGTTTAATTTGAATGGACAATTTATTTTATATTTGAGGTATGTGAAGAACATTTAAAATTACAAATATCTTCTTGCTTTCAAATCATATGTTTATTGTATTATTTTCTCTTCAGGTGTTTTGAATCTGGTGTTTTGAAACAGTTTCTCCAAAGCAATTGGAAATGTTTATTTGCAGATTTAATTAAAAAGTTTAATATTCAAGAATGTTATATTATGCATATTTACAATGACTGGGACATTGCAGCAACATTACAACATCGTGAAAATTTGAAACCTGGTTAGTAAAAAGGATTATATTCTCTATCTTCTGGTTCTAATGCTATGATCTTTTCTTATGTCTTCACTATAAATCATCTTATTCAGTGGCTTTACTTTTTTTAGATACTACACCTGCCAAAAATTCAGTTATGTTTAAAAATATAACTCAGCATAATAAAACATCAGTGTCAAAATATTTACCACTTGCCCATGCTACAATCCAGAAACAATTTGATGAATATGCACCTGGTTATGTGGTGTTTTGCAAACGAATGTCCCTTTATTCACAGGACAGTTGAAGTGCTGATAACTAGTGAGCTTTATAAACTTATTAGCTTTGGTATGAAACCTGCTAGCCTCTTTCCATCTAATTAATTCGTTTTGTTTTAGTTATTTCAAGTTGCACAATCTTGGGGATTCTCTTTTGTGGGACAGAAAAATAAAAGATTACATGCTAGATCCACATCTTAATCAACTTTCTATTAATGGTGCAGTCGAAAAATTCAAAGATGTTGAATTTCTTTCTGTAGAGCAACAGTTTTTCGTGTTATCTTCATGCCCCAATTATCATCATTGGGCTTCAAGTAAAGCACACGGAGTCAAAAAGGAAGAGCATTTCCTACCTAAAGGAAAATCACCACGCCACCAGATTATGACTACTGTTCTTAGTAGGATTTTAGAACTTGACAATGAAAGTAGTGAAATAGATAAGATAAGAGCTCACTTAAAAACTATTCTTTCTTTTGTGGATGCTAACAAGTATCATATTGTTCCAGTCAATTTGCCTCACTTTTCGTTGGAACGAACATCAGTAAATCCTCGAAAACGTGTCAAACTTAACTCAAATGATTTGCTAGACTTCCTTGGAATAACAGATGAAGAGTATGACACAATGAAAATCCAAACAACAGTTGGTACCCAATCTATCTACAATTCCTTTAAAAGCAACCTCATTGGAGATGGAACTCTACTATGGCGAGTGAATTACCTAATGATGAAATTGTGGTTATGAATGATTACAACTCGGAAACCGGAAATTTTAAGGTGGCAATATAATATGCTTTTAAAAACTGTTACATTGGTTGTAACTTTATCAGTCCTCTAAATATGTTTTATATTTCTACTTTCTTTTTTGCAGTTTAATGAATACGTGATAGTAACAAAGACAATGATGGAAGGTAGAATGGCATACACTTGCACATGTGAAACATATAGAACGTTGATGTCAACAGTGTTGGTTAATTTCGGTGAAAATGATTGGGAAGGGATTACTTGTTGTCATTGTAGGATTTTTGCAGAAATTCATGACATGGTAAGATGGTAGTATATAGAGGATCTAGAAATTGTAACGTCATTACAACGGTGTTTATACTAACGGTAATTTAATTTTTCATAGAATGTTGAAAGCATCTCAGATAGCTTGTTAGTCAAAAAAATAAAAACTGGTATCGATACTGCAAAAGAACCGGTTGTTAACTTGCCATCAACCTACGCAGATATTGAGAAGTTTTCTGTGTGTGTTGGTTTCGATGTTGAGTTTGCGCACATGTTTAAATCGAAATCAAACAACCAAGTATATGTTAAGTGTTGCTCTGGAATTTGCCAGAGTCAGTTCAGTAAGAAGAAAAACATCATTCAACTTAATACATGTACTACGCTGTGTCCACATCTTAAATTCCTTAAATGCCATCTGGACTTTCGCAAAAATGAATATGCTATGCTGCAAACGTGTAATGCCGATGAGGTAAATGAATCAGATGTTGATGATGCTAATTTCGGTGACGATGATGATGATGATAACAACGAAGAATGTGTCAATGAATTTCTAGAAGAAGATGGCGATGAAAGGAATGTTTCCGATGAATTCAACGAAGTAAGTTTTCATGTTGCCCAGCTGATGTTTTCATTTATAAAAGTTTTTGAATAGAAGGGACGGTAAAGAGAAAAAGAAACAGAAGTACATATATATAAACCTTGCTATATTGAATATTTGTTTCTTTCTTCAGCGGAGAGTTCCATTTAATCAATCTGATGGCTTTTGGAGATTTTATTCGCCATACCAGCGCAAAGTTGGTAATGATCCTTTCGATGACCAGTTAATTAAAAATTGCCTAGATCGACAGACGTATATATACAAAATTAAAAATTCCGATTTCCATGTGTCAATGTTTCCGAGCTGTAAAACAGAAGTTTGTGAATGCAAGGTAAATGTAGTCCAAGCTTTAATATGTATCATTTATGTATTTAGTCTTCGTGTATTTCCGTGAATGTCTTTTCCATTATTTGCCGGAATAAAACATGCACGATCAGTTGGAATGGTGCTTGTGAAAATATTTACCGCATTTCCGGATTAGTTTGTATCGGTGAAGAGGTCTGCTGGGAATTTATCGATATGGTAACAGAAATGAAGTGCAACTTCAACTCATTTTGTTCTCTAATGAACAAAACGTACATCCGCCACCAATCCCCTAGATTGTTTATGTCAGCAAAAACATTTCGGAAGTTATTTTTTTCGTGGGCTTCTAGTCAAAGTCGTGAATTTCGTACCCCGTGTCATTGGTGTGGATTTACTCCTAAAGTTCTGGCTTGCGATGCAACGAAGGTTGGCATTCACCAGAAACATTGTAACATAAAACCAGTTGAGCCTTCCATACGTACCGATTTACAAAATACCCTTCATCGCCGTTTCGATAGATGTTTTCTCGCATATCCTCAAAAGTCTGACGATATACCAATATCCAAGCAAAAAGAAACCGAAAAGATTATCCGAGAGTCACGCATTCATCTCAAAGAACTTACGAAGATCTTCGTGTCGTTAACACTAGTATATGTGAGCAATTTAACTCATACCTTCAAAGTATCAAGGCCTCAGCTAAGCAGATGTCGCAAGATCATTTCATGTTTTTCATCCAGTACATGATAAATATATGGAATGAGAAGAAGAAAAAGTTGTTCGATCAAAAACTTCAGATTGCTTTATCGGGTGCTGAGTAAGTGCGTTTTCTTTTTTTACTTAGAGTAATAAAATTTCTTTTTGTTAATAATTTGCATGACAGTAGCAGCAAATATCCTTCTTTTTAATACGAAAAAGAAATAATTGCAAAACATTAAATGTTTCTTCTATATCTATTTCCCTTTTCGTTATCAAATGATAGCCCATATCCTGATGACCTTGCAAATAAGATGGCAAAATAAGTAATTACCTTGAGATATTTGATTTCACGGAACAAGTGCTCATTACAGATAGTTGAGTTCGCATAATAAGAACTCCACGTTTCATCGACAAATCTGTCTGGTTGGTGAACAAGGTTAATTCAATGCGTTACCTTTCACGGAACAAGTGCTCGTTTCGGGAAGTTCATTTCGCATAATAAGAACTCGACAGTTCATCAACAAATCTGTCTGGTTAGTGAACAACGTGGTGCATGCGGTTACCTTTCACGGAACAAGTGCTCGTCTCGGGAAGTTCAGTTCGCATAATAAGAAATCGACAATTCATCGACAAATCTGTCTTGTAGGTGAACAAGGTGGTGCATGCGTTACCTTTCACGGAATAAGTGCTCGTTTCGGGAAGTTCAGTTCGCATAACAAGAAATCGACAGTTCATCAACAAATCTGTCTGGTTAGTGAAAAAGGTGATCCATGCGTTGCATTTCACGGAACAAGTGCTCGTTTCGGGAAGTTCAGTTCGCATAATAAGAACTCGACGTTTCATCAACAAATCTGTCTGGTTGGTGAACAAGGTGATGCATGCGTTACCTTTCACGGAACAAGTGCTCGTTTCGGGAAGTTCAGTTCGCATAATAAGAACTCGACAATTCATCGACAAATCTGTCTTGTAGGTGAACAAGGTGATGCATGCGGTTACCTTTTACGGAACAAGTGCTCGTATCGGGAAGTTCAGTTCGCATAATAAGAACTCGACAGTTCATCAACAAATCTGTCTGGTTAGTGAACAAGGTGATGCATGCGTTACATTTCACGGAACAAGTGCTCGTTTCGGGAAGTTCAGTTCGCATAATAAGAACTCGACGTTTCATCAACAAATCTGCCTGGTTGGTGAACAAGGTGATGCATGCGTTACCTTTCACGGAACAAGTGCTCGTTTCGGGAAGTTCAGTTCGCATAATAAGAACTCGACAATTCATCGACAAATCTGTCTTGTAGGTGAACAAGGTGATGCATGCGGTAACCTTTTACGGAACAAGTGCTCGTTTCGGGAAGTTCAGTTCGCATAATAAGAACTCCACAGTTCATCAACAAATCTGTCTGGTTAGTGAACAAGGTGATGCATGCGTTACATTTCACGGAACAAGTGCTCGTTTCGGGAAGTTCATTTCGCATAATAAGAACTCGACAATTCATCGACAAATCTGTCTGGTTGGTGAACAAGGTGATGCATGCGTTACCTTTCACGGAACAAGTGCTCGTTTCGGGAAGTTCAGTTCGCATAATAAGAACTCGACAGTTCATCAACAAATCTGTCTGGTTGGTGAACAACGTGATGCATGCGTTACCTTTCACGGAACAAGTGCTCGTTTCGGGAAGTTCAGTTCGCATAATAAGAACTCGACAATTCATCGACGAATCTGTCTTGTAGGTGAACAAGGTGATGCATGCGGTTACCTTTCACGGAACAAGTGCTCGTATCGGGAAGTTCAGTTCGCATAATAAGAACTCGACAGTTCATCGACAAATCTGTCTGGTTAGTGAACAAGGTGATGCATGCGTTACCTTTCACGGAACAAGTGCTCGTTTCGGGAAGTTCAGTTCGCATAATAAGAACTCGACAATTCATCGACAAATCTGTCTTGTAGGTGAACAAGGTGCGAAGCAAGTGCTTATTTCGGGAATGTTGATGGAGAACTGTAATGCGTGGCCATTGAACAAGTTAGGCAGTAGTGAGACGACCTGAATAGTATTTTTGTTGATGTTGGGCGAAGTGCGAAGATGATTTGTAATGCTTTACTGGAAATAGATGAAGTTACAGTAAAGTTATTTAAAATTGCGCACTTGAGAATGAATAAATCGGACGGTGCTTCTGGCGCGGTTGATGTTTTTGCAGAAAGGGTTACTGTCTTCTCATGAAGAAGCGAAGTCATTCAGCTACGTGGGACATTCCTTACCTTAGTACAAGTTGAAATTCAAATTTGAACTTGCAGGACACCTGCTAGGTGATACCACCATTGTAACGAGTGTATATTAATCCAAAAACAAAGAGTCATTATACTAAGGGGAAAGGTAGTTATGTTAATATAAAGGGGGCACACTAAATCAACGTAAATCTGTGGTCACCTTACAGTAAGATGAGACAGTGAAATGTGCGGCTATAGGGAATGAGATTTAGTTGTTAATTGCTAAGGTTAATAAATAAGTCAGACCACCGTTCATGTTGGTTACAAGCCAATAACTAACGGATCTGTTGTGTCTTTTAATTTACGTATGAATATTAGCTCGGAATGATCGAAATATAGAGAAAATGATGAAAAAATAAAGAACGATTTAAGATGTTTCTTTCTAAATAAAATATACAAAATTCTCCGCGGGGAAAGAGATATAATGGTCCACATGTTTTTGTGTCAACATCTTGCAATAACAACATTATTTGAAAACGTCATCTTCCCAAATTGATCAATTTATCCCATATAGAACGCATTCCACTATAACTGCCATATAATCTTGGGAGGGTTACTGATCCTATTATATATGTTTCTGATGAACTGATGTCAGGTCATGCTATAACTTCCAGATGTCTGACAGGTGACTGTGCATCAATGACTTGTCTTCTGTAATAAAATCAAAATATTATCAAGTGTTATATATTCTGTTCTCAGAAGTATAAATTATTGTTTGCTGTGAATCATATCTTTATATCATTTATAGTTTAAGTCATGACCAGTTTTCAATTTATTGACATTTATTTAACTAATATTTATTTTCCATATTCATAGAACAAAAGACAAAATGTTGGTGAAATTTACAATCTTATCCAAAACTTTTCTGTCTTTGAAAATGAATCCAAAATCCAAACTTTAGTCTTTCAACAGAAAAACTTCAAGAAACTGCTTACAAGAGTGGAACCAAACTTCAGTGGTATCATTATATAGGCTAGTAACAGACGCCAACTACCAATATTTCCAAATGTCTCTGGTCTCTATTTTCAATATGGAACATGTTAACCACAAATTAGGAAATACACATGCTGAACATACCATAACGCTCTTTTAGTGAACTATCTAGTATCTAAACATCCGAAGCATCTTTGAATCATTTGAAAATCATAAGAAAATATACAATACCTTTTAATAATAAACAAAAACCACCACCACCACAAACAACAAAAAAAAATGAAAAGGCAGAAACAAAATGCCCTGATAGTACAGTTCTACGTTCTGCATGCAAAGTGAAGAAATAGAAGGATTTCATGATAGAACTCAAGCTGCTTATTCATTTGGCCTCTCTATTAAACTTAATAACGTAAAGGCAATTAGTACTTAACCAGAACACTATGCATTCCAACCACAAATAACTTAAGACACATTAATAAACATTGATTTCTTTATTAAAACTACAAAGAAATCGAAAATAATATAATTATAAACAACAACACAGAAAGATTTTGAATGTCACTAGTTGGAAGAAAGATAGTGCATTTACTCCTGCTTGTAATTGAATAATTTTTATTAAATTCAGATAGGCAAGTTACCAGCTGCAAACAGGAACATAGGAACATTAAGATCAGAGTTTTAAAGTGAGAGAATTATCACATAGTCCCAAAATTTGCCTAGAATAACACAAAATGAAAAAAAAAAAAAAAAATAAGGAAGGAAAAAATCCATGATTAACATTTAGTATCCTTCAAGGATTTGGGCTGGGATATAGTAACAAACCATCAAGCAAGGCCCTTTAACCCTGTGTTATTTAAAAAAAACAAAAAAACAATTGTTCCGGCTAAAAGAAAATATAAGGTTGTTCATTTGAGATACTTCCAAGACTATCTAAAGAGGACACCACTGCAATATTGCTTAAGTTGAGTAGATAAAGTTCTCTCTGCAAAATGATAGGTTGAAATACAAATGCTTATCATTACAAGACTCACAAAACATAGTTCCTAAGACAATCAAATGAAGGATTTTATGCTTTACAAGTTTAAAGATAACATTACCATAATTAGGAAAAGTTTGGAGATATGAATATTATGGATGACATAATGATAAAGTGAGTAGAAATTACACCAAAGAAACTTCACCTTTCTCGAGTGATACATTCAAAATTGTTGATTAATATCATAAACTATATGCAAACTAAACTACCTGGAAAAAACTTGACTGAAATGATTAAAAAATCACATAAGAATATAATATCATCCTCTTACAAAACCTCTTATAAATCTTCTCAATGTTTAAAAGCTTGCTTTGATAAGGCCTTCAAAAAGTGGTTTGTGAGATAGATTTGAAACCTTTTTAGAAAAAGGTGTATTACAGGCTTTTTTTTATAAGCATAGGCAAATTTGGGGCAGAGTCAAGTATGCTTAAATTTTACCTTCAAACCAGGGTGATATATGCTGAATAAAGGACAAGGGCAGATGCAAAGACTGGCCAAAGACACAACCAAGGCAAATGGCTAACAAAACATGAAATGAAAGAAAGCATGACCTACCAGATAGCCAGTATAAACTTGAATGTGTGCAAAAGTTGATGAGTATATAAGTTTTAACTCCACAACATGATGAATTGGAATGAAAAAAAAACTTAGTATCAAAGTAAATCAATAAGTAATTAATTAAATATCCAAGGTGATAATAAAGTTTATCAAAAAAGTACAAGTAAAAATTAATTAAACAATTAACAAAACAATGAGGTAACAGAAAAAATAGATCAAATAAAAATACAATGTGTAAAAACAGAACCTTAAAGAACAAAACCAAAGTAGCAACACTTAAATTTGGAAATTTTTTTGATTATAAGTTTTTGAATATTATGCTTGCACCACAGACCTTCCTCACTTCAACTATAAAAAGTGAAATATACCTAATTGATTATTAATGCTTATTCACAAACTTAAGGAATACAAAAATCATTTTAGTGAACCACAGAAGAAATTTTGGACAGTAATTAGCTGTCACAAAGAATCACTTGTGCTAATTATGGTCTACATAGAAGTATCTGACTAACTGCACTCTTTCATTGTGTTTCAGTAATGGATGAAAATGGGTGTAACAAAAGGCTTAGCAATGGAATGCTATGTCAACAATAACAATACTCTCAAGTGCCTCATTGTAGGAGGGTCATAATAAGCAGGGGAGGTTGTGCTGCAAGGGAAATATAATAAAAAGGGGAGGGTGCACATTAAAAGGGAAAAAAGGAAACATTATACTTTCTGTTAAAAAATGTTAATGTTCTTCTTGTTCATATTATTTATTTGTTTGTTCTCGTTAAGATGTTAAGATTTTGTTGCATCTGAAATGATTGTCTCTATTATTATTTTAATAACTTCCTCATCACTAGCCAAAAATCTACTGAAAAAGTTAAGTTGCACCTTGAAAGTCTAACATGTCTAATTTTAGTTACTGACCTAGTGAATTCATAAAACGGGAGGGTTCTAATAATGGGGTAGGGGTGGTGGATTTAGAAAAATTTGGTACTCTGGAGAGGAGGTCGTAATAAAGTTAAATGGATGGTGAACTTTTCCCAAAAATGCAAGAGACCCCCCCCCCCCCCCACCCCCCTACAATTAGGCACTGGAGAGTAAAAGACTAACACCAGGAAAGCGCATGGATAATCAAGAAATACAAATTATAAGACAAATTACTAGAGTCCTTTTGTTATCCAAGCTGCCCTTCATACAACAAACATTAATTTTCACAATGTTCATTCTTGTCATTGAAATTTCTCATAAGTTATGAAATTCTCAGGATTAATAGTTAATGGCAACAAATCATCAGTTATAATCTCACAAACTCTATTGCAATAACTGTTCCATTATATAGTACTTCTGACGCTACCACAACTCCACAATAATAATGTATTTGCTCAATTTTCACAATTTATAATTTTTCCTCTTTCTTTGGCAGACACATATTTCAGTAGTCTGTTTTTTCCAATTTTCCAATTTTGCGTATAGATATCTAGTTAATATTAAATTAGTTTTGCAATCTACTATTACAGCAAACATATTAATCACTAAAAGGCAATATATGGACTCTACTGAAGATATGAAAAAATTGGTTTTTATATTTATAATTGTTAAGTTGGACAATTGAAAATTGACTAAATTTACTTTGCTGCCATGTTTCTATGAGCTTCTTCCACTGAAATTTTTAATCGTACTGCGCAAGCGTTGTGGTTGGTTGTGAAATTTTTATTTCTATTTTTATTAATTAATTTGCATAAGGTACATAATACTTAATCTTTTTATTTAAATAAATTTTTAGGGATATAAGTTGAGAACTAACAAGATAAAAACATTTGGAAAGTCATCATTGCATTGGGAATCAAAGAATGATTTATCCATATATACCATTACTCAATAATATTAAATCACAGCGCAATTATCTAAATGGGAAGAGACTATAAATAATAGCTGTCGAGCCAATTCTTTAGCAAACAGTCAGGGAAATCAGCTTAGGGGACATTCACATAGTACGTACGCACAAAAAGTCGAAAATCAGACCCCCCTGCCCCCTTGTACGCAAACATACGCATCTACTCCACCAATTGCAATGTATCTCATAATTATTCTAATCAGCTAAAATCGATTTATTTCAAGGAAAAAAAGCAACAAAAAATATTTTTTTGTGTGTACGTACTTTTCCCCAGCACCCCTACCCTCCCCCTAGTACGCAAGCGTACGCTTTTGCAGAGACCCCCCTTCCCCCCTTTGTGCGTACATACTATGTGAATGTCCCCTTATAACGGGACCCCTCAAACATGTGATCCCTTTTCTGAACCAAGCTGTGTGTCTGTGTTGAATTAGTTTGCAGGATAGCAAAAGTCATCTGATCTGAACTGACATTGTCTTGCTATATTATATATTAGTATTTTAAGTACAGCATGACCAAACACTACAATGAAGTACGAATGCAAGAAGAAAACAACAAACAGAAAGCAAGATAGATACCATCAACCAACAAAACTTTGAACAGCATCAAAACTTTCAATGTGGTTCGATGTGGTATGTTTATTTCGTTGATACGGTTGTTTAGCTGTTCAAAGTTCTGACGCTGTTCAAAGTTTTGTTGGTTGACGGTATGTATTAAAGGAAAATCATATCAGCTAATGTGACATGACATGTGGGCCGGATAGTTTCAAAATATGCCTCCCCTCATCTTTTAAGAAAGAAAATCGGGTCGAAAACAGTCTACCTGGTGCAAATCTAAGAAACATTGCGTTTATGCTACAATTGCAGCATAAACCCTGGATCCTGCAAATTTAGCTGTTTTCCTTGACTGGGGCAAATAAAGAGGTATTGCATTTCTGCTTGTCAACTAATCATAAGAGATCATAAGAAAAAAGGTATCTAGACTGCTCTACTTAACATAACATTATGATATTTCTTGGAGGCTAACATTTAGTATTAGTCTTTGACTATTTATGTTAGTCCCCTTGCTGCCATGTGATATGTTAACAAATCCTCTCTGGGTTGTTAAAATATTTTAGTTACCACTTACTTTAAAAACTGAGAGCTTCTTTAGAGGGGGGAGACAACCTCCAACATAAACCCACAGAGACATTTTGCTAAGCTGAGTGTGTAGGATGTGGAATGATTGGGAAAATCATAATACAAGACGACAAATTTAAGAAAAATTAGAAAATTATCAAATATCAAATAAGAAAAGCAAAAAAGCTTTTCCCTCACTCTGTAGCATGTTTTGGTTCATGAGCTACACAACTTTAAGTGCACCGCATGCATCGTGGCCAATCAGAAACGTTTATATACTAGAGCGAGCTATGAACCTCCCCGTACTGGTAGTAAGGTTTTTTAAATTGGTAAACATAGAATACAATAACATAAAAATGACGCAGAAAATATTTTTCAAAGGGTCCGTGGAGCTCCTAGAAATTAAGCCTTTTCAAAATGCCCTTTTCCGCAATAACTTTTTAAAACTAAATATATTGAAGATAAAATTATATTCATTAGATAGGGAATTTTATAAGGTTTTCAAAAATATATACTTTGTTGATGAAAAAATAACCATATCAAAAGTTATGGACACAAAACTGAAAACATGCATGGGGTGATGATTATCCTTAAGCCGAAAAGCTTTTGTCGAAATAAATAAATTATATTTTAATTATAGAACTAAAAATGGCGAATACTTTTATTGACTATAATCAGTGACCCAATTAAAATCATTGGCGCCCAGTCAGCTGGCAAAGCTTCAAGATCAAATAATATTCCCACCCGCAATTTTAACTAAAGAATGATAAAGCCACACATATTCAGGATTAAGAAACAAAAAAAAACGACATGTTAATACAACGTTTCGGATGCTTCAAGCATCCATTTTCAAGTAATCAAAAATCTTTACAAGAATGGGTTTTTTTATAAAATATGGCTAATTGGCTAATATAAAAAAATTCACACTACGTCAAATAAATACAATGGAGCTGATTTAATGGCTCTATTCAAAGGGGGATTATCTTTCAATATGAATAAGCTCTCTTTGATCTCGAGTTGATATCTATTATCCCCAGATGCCAAAATGTCGAAATCTTTAAAAGAAGCATGATGACGGCATTCTTTGAGGTGGTCACTAATGGCAGAAGGTTTGGGTTTAATTGACTCACCTGTAAGTGCTGAAATTCCCGTGTGTTCACTTATGCGAACATGGAGATGTCTGTTGGTCTGGCCATAATAGGAGGCGTTGCAGCCCCCACACTTGTAACGATATATAACTCCAGAACGTAAGGAATCGGGAATTCGGTCTTTGAATCTAAACAGACTAGATATACGTGTTTTTATTTTAAACACGACGAAGATGTCACAACATTTAAGTGATGTACGGATAGATTTTTGTAACTTAGTCCTAGATTGTAAAGAGACTGGGCCCAAGAATGGTAAAACAATCATAAGTTTCTTTTTAGGAACAGTGCATACAGCCGGTTTGTGTACGCAATCCAAAAATTTTCGTAAACAACTTTCTATAAACGATGAAGGGTAATTGTTTTTTCTAAATATGTCCTTTAACTTTTGTAATTCAGAGTGAAACTTATGCCAATTGGAACATATTTTATAACATCTGTGTGCTAGAGTATATACAATACTAAATTTATAACTTTCAGGTATAAAACTATCAAAGTGGGTGGACACACCACTAAATGTGGGTTTCCGATAGACTGAAGTTGTGAACTTGCCGTTTTCTCGAAGAACATGAACATCAAGAAAAGATAATGAGTTGTTCCTCTCCACCTCACTTGTAAATTTGATTAAAAAAAGATTTAAAAGCCACACATATATCGTTCTTTATCAATCTGTCCTTAGAATCAGGGATATTTTCTCCAAAAACACTTGAAACGGTCAAAGTCATCCAAGTCTTTAAAAACAAGGGATCAAACCAACATACATCTAACTACCACCCTTACTTCTCTAAACTACCACCCTTCTCTAACTACCACCCTTCTCGTTATCTGACGAAGAGAAAATCAATGATAATCGTCTTATAGATTTCCTAAATCACCACAAAGTCATCTTGCGAATCTGCAAAAGATTTGAAAGATTTCTCAATGGCATTCATAACGGAATTAAATTTGGTGAAACATTTCACTTTGCCGACGACCTTTTTATGCAAAAGAGAGAAACAGCGTTTCATTTATGTTGGCAAAAAACTACACAACAAATAATTAGAGAGACATTTTTGTACATATTCAACTTGTTCAACAAATTTCAGCCTGAATATGAGCTTTTTTCGTTGATGCATGCTAAGTGATGCTGGTAAAATGCGTTGATCCAAATCGACAACGATTAATTATTCTCATCATTAAAAGAGAGAACATAAGACTTCTTGCTGAGAAACATCGCAGGACCTGTAAAGTTAAACTGATAAATTGGTAAGTCTTTAGATAATTATTGCGCAATTGACCTTCCGGTCGCTTAAACACTGTGTTAATGCCTTGTCACCAAGCTTCGCTTCGCTTCTATGTATTCCGTATATTGACTAATAATATTTCTCATTGCTTAGTAATATTTAATTTTAATTTCCTTGTACATTCGATAAGTTCATACCTAAGTCTAGTCACTGTTTCGCGTAAAGCCACCAATACCTATAACCACCTGTTTTTGTCAAATTAATTGTTCACACTTTTTCATAAGAAATCTGTGATGAACCTTTCGGATGATTTTAATTTTCTGGGTGCAATAAAAAGTCACAGTACTTCTGATGATAGTATAATTGCTAATTTGGTTTGCAGATTATTTGCAAACTCGCAGTTGCGCAAAATGAAAGGCAGCTGCGAGATTTTAACAGAATTTAGGTACGAACTATTTACAAATGAATGTACAAAAATGTCCAAACTTGGTTTTCATGATATGTAAATGGTTGCATTCTTAATATTCCTAGTTAAGATCATACTTACTGCCATGGATTGGTTTCTGCTAATTGTAATCAACTCATTTGTTTGATTTACAAAAAGCATTCGTTTTGTATACATGAGAAAGACAAAAAGATATGAATTCCATTGATGTAAAATTTGCAAGAATTTCTTGTTGGCACTTTTTTGAAACACACTGTACTTTGTTTAAACTCAAAGAAATATCAAACATTACTTTTCATGAACGTTTGACGAGAATATTAAAATGTCGATTTTTTTTGTGAACACATCAGTGAATTCGAAAATAGTTGAGGGATCTTCAGATCTCGTGATAGTTTGACAGAAGTCTCAATCTATTAAGTTTTATAACCATAACTGTTTTACTTTACACAATATAAAATATAATTTATTTGAATGCTATGTTATTCAATTTCCGCGCCTTAGCGAAGGAAATTGTTTGATTTAGACATTCTATCTATCTCTTTCTCTCCGTAACAGTTTTTTGCCGTTTTCGGAAAGTCCGTTCGGATTTCGGATTGTTTGTTTCTTCAGAATAGTTAATGACAGACCCAAAACTCTATGCAAAATGTAATACAAAAAGGCCACTTTCAATATCAATTCATAAAAATAATAAGCCTTTTATACTTTTGGAATACTTTTAAAAGTTATTTTAGCCGTTTTATGTTGAAAACTTCCCAATTCAGTTATCTTTAAAATTTCTTTAAAAAGTCAGTAAAATATGCACACCGAACACGTGAATCGTTCTCGAACCGTTTGATTTATGTTTTGAGGAAATTGTAGAATTAGAAAAAACTTTGAAGAAGAATTTTAAGACTTTATCTACTATTGCAATCGAAATATAATCATAAGAACATTCCTTATAGAGGAAATATTGGTGTTTAGCTGACTCTGGGAAAAATTCTTGAAAAAGAAGGTGAAGGCTTGATAGTAACCGAAACTTTGCTGTGAAAAAAACTTTCAATATCGCAGCAAAAATGTATTATAGTATCAAAACATTACTGGTGAATACATCTTATCAATAAATGCATGAAACATGTTCATTTCATTTAATAAATATTACACCGAAAGTTGAAGATATTGAAAAAAACAAACAAATGAAATTGTCATAGCCAGCACAAATCACTAGTGAATGAATTGACCCACAAACATACATACACACTGAAAGTATAAACAATTGCAAGATATTGGTAAACGATATGTCTTATAAAACTGTTTTTCTGGCTCCGAAACGTCATAGTGAATTGAAAAGCAGTAATAAATTAAAGAAGAGGGTAATTTGGGGAATTCCAGACTGTATATATCAAATTATTCATCACTGTACAATGCTAGGTCAAGTTATCACTTGTGTGGAACTGGTTAGTTTTAAATTCACATTTAATAGATTTTAAGATGACATTGTTCAAAATAATCCTGCAAACCGCTCAATGGAAGCACAATGATTTAGTTTGGATATATGTCAGAGGAAAACAAACTTTGGATGATGATTAGAATCCAATCAATTATATACATACAATGAGATCACTAAAGCCTTGTGAAAATTTGGAGTGTAATATGTTCTAGGACACAATACCTTAAGGGGATTTTTTTTTGCGTGGATTAAGTTTTGCAACTTTTGCGAATTTTGGTCAAATTCGCAAAAATAAATCCACGCAAAACGTCAAGACATGAACAATTCGCGAAAATAAATCCACGTAAAATTTCATGATTTCATTTGCTCATTTTTTGGCTCTGCGTACCTTTCATATATTAACTATTTCCTTGTACTTATCAAGCACCCATTGGTTTTGCAATGTGGCAGGCATGGAAATGGTGATTTTCGCTGCTACTTCTAAGCTATATTATAATACTCACATTGCACTTTATGCCCATTCGCAAATATAAATCCAAACATTTTCCTTGAGAAGCTCTGACTCGAAAAAATTAATCCATGCAAAACGCTCTCAAACCTTGGCTCGCAAAAATTAGTCCACGCAAAAAAAATCCCCTTAAGGTATATCATGTTCGAAAAGAACATTTTCATACAGATCCTAACAAACTTTTATTGTGTCATTTGTCTTTTCGTGCACATTGGTGTTACTTATAGACTCCATAGAAGTAGTAATATGCAGACAGTGGTGGATCGAGAGTGTAGTCACAACTTGTGGAGAAGCGCATCAACATAAGTTGTGAATTCAGTTCATATTATCAATGGGATTATTTGAACCTTTTTCTTTTATGTTTGAATTGCTAACACTCTCCTACACAAGTTGCGGCTTACCTCTGGATCCGCCACTGGCAGGTTAAGTAGAAATAGATCTTCGTATTGTATGTTATGTTGATTTAAGTTATGTATATAATTTTTATCTTCTTGTAATCCTGTTAAATGTCATGGATTAAAATCTTTGAAATGCCCAACTTTCTCCTGCTATTAATGAAAGTTATGAACAATTTCATGTAATGTTTACTTAAATATATTACCAAATTCAAATTTCTGGCAAAATTTGGAAGGTCCTGAACAATTGCAAGGTCCTGATATTAAAGTTGGCAGTTACTTGCAGATTTTTCCCTGATTTTCAAATGATTTTGGTTCACTTCTATCGAATATCATTTTATTCTAAAGCTATTTCCTCTAGGCCTGCTGCGGAAATTGTTCAAGCCCTGAGGCTTCTAGTTTTAAATATTATATAGCCTGTCTGTATGTCGTAATAGTAACCTTCATCTTCTAATCAGAGGCGTGTTGTTATTTTGTAGGTTATTTATCATGCTTCTGAAATGGATTTTGGTCGTTTTTCTTTTGAAAAGTAAGTAGACTTTCTCCAACATCGTGGCCTTATTGCCAAAAACCCTTTTTTAGATCAACGTGAGAAAATTAACTAAACGTTCAGGCTGGTTTATACTAAGCAAATGAAGAGCGTGGCGAGATGCTGAAACAAATAACGAAGAGCGTAGCGAGATGCTGTGTTATTGGAGCTCATTTCAAAATATTATTGGAACTTTTAATTAATTTTGTGGATTTATTTTTAATGCTAAAAGCGGAGAGAGGAAAGGAATTAAGTCTCGTGAGGGCGTTAAGCTAGTTAAACGCAGACACACCTCGCCAATTTGTACACTTGCCAATTTGAAAAACGAACCAGTTTTTATATGACGATTTCCTGTGTGGACATATTTCTGTATATAATCTTCTGTCTAATAGATGACTTGAAATTTGTTGCCATAAACTATCGTTTTGATTCTTTGGATCCAGTTAAATTACAAGATTGAAAAGCTTTATTAAAGGACTGTGCATTTATTTTGTTAGGATAGGAAGCCAATCTCTGTTAGCGCTACATCACTTGAACTCCACTTGAATTGAGTTTAGAAACTCAATCATTTATTGTCAGTTAAACATTTTTTAACTCTTTAATGCGTAGTAGTTAAAAACATGTTTTAAGAGAGTAAACAACAATGACACAATAACACAGAAACAGAAACCACAGAAACCAAAATTTCACAAAGAAAAACTTGTTAAAATAACTCTGAACAGTTTAATAAGTAATTTTGAACGAAACAACCACCTTAGTATACTTTAAGGGCAGAAAGTTTCGCGGGCAGAAAGTTTCGCGATTTTCGCGATATTTGCCTTTTTTTCGCGAAAGTTTCTGCCAGGTAAGAAATTAAAATCGAAATTCGCGAAAGTTCTTTTCGCGAAAAGTCAAGTTTTTCTAAAAATCGCGTAAGTTTTTTCAACAACAAAAAATTCTCAAATAACAAGGAATCCAAGAACGGAGTGGTTTTAGTTAATTTTTAGGGATGTTCTGAGATACAAACAGATAAAGAGAGAGAGAGAGAGAACAATTTCATTTTTGTTTTTTATCTATTTGATTCTTTAACAGTGAGTTACTCATCAATAATTACACAATTTTCTGGTTGTGTCTTCTTACTCTTCTTGCTACCACCCAAAAACATTTCGCGAATATCTCTACTTCCACTTGAAGCTGGGTCAAAAGTAGTTATTTTCTTTCTTTTGTTTTTTTTTCGTCGAAGTGGCAGGTGGTACGCTCATTAATGACAATCAATGGCTCGCTCTAAAATGAACTAAGACAATCTTTACTTTATTTCTATTTACATTTCGATAGTTTTTTTGCAAGAAAGTTAAGAATTTTTAAAATAATTCCAAAAAAAATTTCTTCATTCATTGTCATTCGCGAAAGTTTTTTCCCCCGAAAGTAAAGTTTTTGGAGGATTCACGAAAGTTTTATCAGTAAAATTTATTCTAAAATTGTTATTCGCGAAATTTCGCGATTTTCCATCCTCGCGAAACTTTCTGCCCGCGAAACTTTCTGCCCTTAAAGTAGTAACATGAAGAACACTCATACGTGCGATTGACAACACGTCTTAGATGTCTTGCGTGTGTGGCAAGGCCTGTTTGTGGAAATCAAAATCACTAAAATTGCGGAGCTTCCAGGGGCTTTGCCCACCTAGGACCCCACCAGCATCTTTTGGCATAATTTGAATGAAAGACCTTAAAGTTGGTTGTTTGTGAGAAATCTTTCATTACAACGTAAATTATATTAGTGGAACGAATTGCCTATAGCTGCTATTGTAAAAATGCATGTTGGCGTGTGATATTAGAAAAGTTTACTTCTTCAGTACAGGTCGTTAATAACGAGCTCTGTAACAGAACATTTAGGAGTTTAACTCAGCAGGTTAGTCTTAAAGTCATATAAAGAATGAAAGTACTGTGCGATATACTACTTTGCTAACTTTAGAAGCATCATTTACATTCCGAAAATTGCGTCGAGAGCTCCCAATGACGGATTGTCAGTTACGAAGATTAACAAATGCAGAAAATTCAAGACCTTCTTGCCGTGAAGATGGCAGTTATGAAATTTACCAATGCGATCAAACTTCCCCTCCACATCGACGTGAATGTTGGTGTGTTCATGACAATGGGCAAATGATTAAAGGTAATCTTTATAGTAGCTCCAAATTATGCTGTTTAAAACACTTAACGTATCTTTCAAGTTCCATTTCGATCATAAGGTTGCTTTATCCGCTTGGACACAATAAGATACCTCTGGATTAAACAACCATTACATGTAAGAAAGTTGATCAATGATTGCTGAAAGAATCGGGATAATTTGTGCGGCAACAGCACGATATGTCGGGCGTAACACATTGTGCATTTTTACACATTATGCCTGTAAACATTGATAATAACTTAAATAGATTACCTGATTGGTAAAAACTTTGTCGGTACAAATTTTAAGGCGTGAGTAAGGGAAAAAACATGATTTTTTATATCCTTAATTTCAGTGCAAAAATTGTTTATTTCGGTATCAAAGTATATATTTTTAGAAAGCCATGAATCTGCTCTATCAGAAAATATCAACATTATTTTTACATAATAATAATTTCAGGTTTCTGAGGCTAATAAAAAGGGGTATGTATTTTATATTTGAAGCTTCATTGTCAGAACGGCTGAAACTACACTTATAAGTTTTCAAATCATAACATGTCAATCTAAAAACAATTTTTTTCTTTTTTCCTAAAATTGCGTATTTTTGAAGATATTTTCACTTCTTTTTCAAAAAAGTGGCTCCTTTGAAACAGGGCTCAGTGACTACCATCATCTGATTTACACAATGTTCAAAGCAACATATGAAAAGTCACCACCACACATCTTCCATTACAGATGCTTTCGAAATTTTTCTATAGAGGCCTTTCGAAGGGACCTCATAAATTCTCTTTCAAAATGCAAGCCTGGTGATTATGACCATTTCAGTGCTGCTCTGGAGTTAGTTTTTGATGCCCATGCTCCAAAAAAGAAACGTACTGTTCGGAGAAACCAAAATCCTCATTTGACCAAGACCTTGCGGAAGCCTATCATGTACCGTTCTTTTTTGAAAAACAAGGCAAACAAAACTAAATCTATTTTTTACTACGAACTTTATAAAAAACAAAGAAACTATGTTGTTACATTAAATCAAACAGCAAAAAGGAATCATTTTCATGACCTAGGAACATCTGCAAACTTTTGGAAACATACCAAACCTTTTTTTCAAATGCCACAAAAAGTCATGCAAGCATCTTTCTGCTGGAAGACATTATTAAAGAGAAAAATATTATAGGTATTATATTCAACAATTTCTTTGTTAATGTAACTAGTCAATTAGACATCTCTCCTTACAAAACTAAACCTCTAGACCCAGCGAGCGTTAACAATGATGACATTGATTTGATCCTGAGGAATTTTAGTGTCAGATTTCTTCAAAGTCGAAATTCCGAATGTGAGTTTTCATTCAAACATGTTTCGAAAGATCAGGTCCATTGCGAAATCTTAAAGTTAGACTGTAGAAAGACTGTCAGCGGAAATGTTCCAACGAAAGTCCTAAGGATGGATATTATCTCTGGCCCAATCGCAATGTGCATCAATAACATGTTTTCAAGTTCAATATTTCTGGAAACTCTTAAGCTGGCCGATGTAACTCCTGTTTTCAAAAAAGAGGATAGGTTTCTTAAGGAGAATTATAGGCCCATAAGAATATTACCAGTATTATCAACACTCTTTGAAAAATTTATATTTCACCAGTTGAACGAACACTTTGATAGCCTTCTACACCCTTTTCTCTGTGGTTTTCTATCCAAGCACAATACCCAACAGGCTCTCCTCCGCATGATAGGTCAATGGCAAAAATGTCTTGACAAGTCAGGTGTAGTAGGCGCGGTTTTGATTGACTTGTCGAAGGCATTTGATTGCATTGACCATGACCTCCTAATTGCCAAGCTTGCATGTTATGGTCTCGATCGAAATAGTCTCAAACTTGTAAAGAGCTATCTAAGTGGCCGTTTACAAAGAACCAAAGTTTCGACTTTTTTTAGCAGCTGGTTAGAAATATTGAAAGGTGTTCCACAGTTTCCATTCTGGGCCTCTTACTGTTAAATATTTTTTTGAATGATTTGTTGTTTATGATTTCAAGAATTAGCGTCTGTAACTTTGCAGACGACAATACTTTATTCGCATGTGCAAACAGTATAGCTGAAGTTAAGTCTCATCTTGAAGAGGACCTTCTTGATACGCTAAATTGGTTTAAATCAAACATGTTGGCTGCAAATCCTAAAACATTTCAGATGCTAGTTCTTGGAGATAGTAGTGATATATCAATAAACGTTGACTCTATAACCATCAAGTCTGTAGAAACTGTCGAATTACTTGGCGTTCAAATTGATAAGAAATTGAAGTTCACAGGGCACATTTCCAACCTTTGCCGAAAAGCAAGGATTAGATTACATAGCCTAAATACAATTCGAAAGTTCCTTCAGAAGGATCAGCTTTATCTACTAGCAAATTCGTAAATATTGACTGTTTTTGGTTATGCCCTCATCGTTTGGATGTACTGTGACAAAGTTTCTTCCAGAGAAATCGATAATATTCAAAAGCGAGCTTTAAGAGCCATTGAGCAAGATTTCTCAAGTGACATTGAAACTTTGCTACGGAAAACCGGCTTCAAGAGAAAACATGAGACGCATCTTAGATTTTTAATTTGTGAGATCTACAAAACTCTAAATTCTCTAAATCCTGTATTTATGCAGACTCTATTTTTGTCAAAACAGGTTGACTACTCTCTACGGAGACGAAATCTCCTAACTCTACCTACAGCTAAACTAGTTGTTTTGGAACTCAATCCTTCCAATTCCGGGGGAGTCTGCTGTGGAATTGTCTTCCAGATTACCTCAAAACGTCTGCGTCCATAGAAATTCTCAAAAATTCTCTCAAAACTGTTGATTTATGTAGACTTTGCACATGCAAAATATGTAAACAATTCTAATTCACGATTGTAACGTAAGTGGAGATCGTGTTTAAAATCGTCGTGGTGCCGCGGAGGTTTGTTGTTTTAGGCCGACGCTCCATATGCATTGCCATCACAGCCTAAGTGACAACATCATCTATTTTCCAGACCTAACTTTTAATCAAAGAAACTTAAAATTCTATAGATATACTTCTAATTTCCCGATGTTCTTTTATGTTCAAATATGTTTTCTTAATGAGAATAGTCGTTAATATACTCAATGTTTCTTACGATAAAGAGAAAATAGCAAAGTAACTATCGTCTTCGAAATATTGTTGATGCAGAACTTCCTTCACCACATGTGTGCGTGGGTGCATAGTCATTTGACTTTGACTATGATGATGGTGGGTGCTATCATTATGTACATCACCTTGCAGTCCGTTGGTCTGAGTGAGTACTGTAATTGTGTGCTGGATAGTACCTTATTTTTCTTATTTTTGTGTAATTTAAAACATTGGTCTGTGGCAGTTTTTCGTTGCTGTTGTTTTCATCCATATTTTACTGTTCTTCCTTCCTCCAAGAACAAAAAAATATATATAGAAGAAGAAAAGAAACATAAGTGTGCAGCTTCGACCGCACCACAATAATAGCTTCTGCAGCTTTGTCGCACCAAAGTATTATAAACGTACTTAAATAGTACCTGTGCTTTTGCACCTTATAGCTTGTGCAGTTTTGCACCAAATTAACTTACACTCTAAAGTATATTTTGTGCAGTAGTGTCTTGCACACCAAATAGTTTGTACAGCTTTGTTGTACCAAAATTATATATATACCTTCTTAGTTAACATATTTTCCTGTGCTGTGTTGCGAGACTTGGTTATTGGAATTCATTTGACATAGATTTAATTGTGTAAATGAAGGTGACCTCCTTTACAAGTCATTGAATAAAGATACATATACATTTACTTTAAAGGAAGAAAGTGTTTGCAGAAGAAAGCTTTGCGGATCGGCTGAACCGCAAAATTTTTGCATTTTGCGGAAAAATCTTTTGCGGTTCGTGGAAATGAATCCTTTTTGTGGGAATGAACTTTCGCGGTTCCTCAGTTTACATTTTTTTTTTTGCAAGAAAAAAATTTTGCGCTTGTTAAACGAGAGTACCTTAGAGAGGAAAATTTTGTCAGGGAAGTTGTTTCTTTATAGACATGAATGCATCGAGAGGAAATGATTGCATTAAAAGAGTAGATTAACGCCATTTTCTAGTTGTTCTTTTGATAGTTACTACAGTTAGTAAACAAACTCACTGACATTCGAATTTGTGTTCTATTGTAATTTTTATATCTCTCAGATTCGCTCTCCTCCATTACTATTCATTTTTGTCAGTGTCATTCATACTAGACAAAGAAAAATTCATAGGTTGGAGAATTTAAGACAGAAAAACTTCACTAGGCAAACATAGTTTAATTTTTCGTCGGAGAAAATATTTCACAACTTTTAGCTTGAACAGCGAAATTAAAATGCCATGAAATTCAATTTTGCCGAAAAAAGCCCTCGAAATTCTCACGAAATAAAGTAGATCAAATCACTTATTGAAATTGGAGTCAATGAACTTCTACAAACAGGCTTTTAGGTAGGAGGAATTTGTCTTGTAATAATTAACGAAAATTGGGATTATTTTGAAAATTTTGCGGGAAAAAACTTTTGCGGTTTACCAATATTACAATATTTTGTGGGAATAAACTTTTGCGATTCGAACCAAAACCGCAAAAACTGCAAAACTTTCTTCCGCAAACACTTTCTTCCTTTAGAATTTATTTTCCAGACCTTAAGTGCCAATCCTACAGATTAAAATTTGTATTAACTGTTCCTTAAATTTTCCCATGTTATTTTCTGTTAGATGTCTTTTTAATGACAAAAGTTATTGATATACTCAGTATTTCTTATCACAAGGAGAAATATTGTTTGTACATTACTTTCATTCACCGGATCACTTTGTTTTGTATCACGTATACTTTTGGTCTGAGTTATTACTTTATTGTGTGCTGAATAGTAGTTGATTTCTCTTTCTGTTCAAATTAGAGCAGTGATCCCTTTGTAGCTGTTGCTGTTTTATGTATATTTTTGAGTTCTTCCTTTCTCGAAGAAATAAAACATAGAAGAAAAGAAACACGTGCAGCTTTGACCGCACAACAATAATAGCTTGTGCAGCTTTGTTGCAACAAAGTATTGTACACATACTTAAATACAGGGTGTGTCTGGAAAATCAGGAAAAAAACTATGTTTGACAGGAAGATTCTGGAAAGTCAGGGAATGTCAGGAGGAAAAAGTTTCTTTACCATTTAGGTCAGGGAAAGTCAGGGAACACTTTCATGAGACTGTAACAGTGTCTATTACTGACTTTGTTCAATGATAATTTTGCTTACCCAATCATCTATCAATATTTTTTTTCTTTGTTTCAGAGTTAACTAACATGTTTTATGAAATGTTTTATCCCTTCTCTAGCCTGTAAATTGATACTTGTTCTGAATGTGTAATCTTGACTCTGTGGCAGTTTTAGTAGGCAATAAAGTCAGGGAAAACAGGGTGTTTTAAAAGAAAAGTCAGCGAAAATAATACCTTTTTTACTCCTTAAAGTCAGGAAAGGTCAGGGAAAATATTTTGGGAAAAGTGCGCTACGAACCCTGCAAATAATACCTGTGTTTTATGCACCTTAATAGCTTGTACAACTTTGCACCAAATTAACTTACAGTGTGCTGCACCAAATAGCATTGAACAGCTTTGTTGTACACCAAAGTACTATGTATATATAATATATACTATTCATATAGATTCTTATCTCTTTTCTGAAAGTGCTTAACAGTCAGTTTTTTCAGTTAGCTGATGAATCCGTGAAGGAAGAAACTAAAAGTTCTAACAAAAATAGTTTTCTTCTTTTCATCCGTTTATAAGTATATATATACTATATATATATATACTTTTAGTAGGCATATTATCCTGTGCTTTGTTCAGAGACTTGCTTATGTCATTTAAATTGAAAAAAACTTGTTCAAAGTTCTTTTAACCATCCATCCAAAAACTGGTAACCGATACGTACTTGTAATCAGTTATGCTAGCTTATCAGTAGGTCATTGTTATTTATTTGGTTTTATTGTGAATGAAAGGTGACCGCCTTTTGAACAAGGGCACATATTTTATAGTCGCAGATTTGCCAGATAATGTTTCCATACTAGATTAAAATAAAATTGATTTATCTTGAATATGATTATAGCTTCCTAGATAAGTTAGTACCTCTGGCTTTGCTGATGTTTTCATAGATAGAGCTCAAAAAGTTGATTAACAAGTCTTTTTACAGTTTTTGAAAATTTCCTCTCCTTTTGCTGATATTTCAATTTAAAAATATCAAATTATGCAATGCATAATTATGATGTAATAGGAGAGTGTGCTTTTGTTGTGTGTAACTTTTGAACTACTAAATATTCTTAGTTCATACTTCATCATATCATTTCACTTAGAATTCTTTATCCATTTACTAATGTACAAAGATGTAATATTCATTAAAAGCGATGAGAAATTTTTACTACTCACTTATTACATCATAATTATGCAATGCATAAATCAAATCTAAGATGTTGAAATTGAGATATCTCGAAAACCACAAAGAATTATAAAAAACTGTAAAGAGACTTGTTAATCAACTTTTAGAGCTCTATTGTGTCCCAAAAAATAACTTTTCATCACAGGATCCCTTTAATGCTAGCTATAAAACGGTAACATAATTCTTTTACATCAAAAGTGTTTATGTTTCTATGTTTCCCAAACAAAATTCTATAAAATAGTATATATTTAATTTGTACAGTAGAATAGTCTAGAATATAATAGAATAGTTATATGTAAGTTATAATGTGAAATTAAGGAAACTTCTATCTTTTATAGAACTGTACTTTTGAAAGTACACATCCAGAAGTTATAAATGTTGATCTTAACTATTTAAAAATGTGTATCTTATTACATCATAATTATGCATTGCATGTTGATGATTTTTAAATATAGATATCTCCCTAAGGAAACAGAAGTTCCAAAAACTGCGAAAGGACTTCATAAGCAACTTAGTTCTACCATCACAAAAGTTTGGACGCAAGAATCCCTTTAATCACACTCATTTTAGTTATCACTCAGAAATTGCTAATTTGACCTTTCTGCAGAAAAACGTTTTTTTCGATTTTGCTTCACAGTCAAACATTTTTCCATTTTGACCTTCAGGCCTTCAGTCCTGATAGTGCCTTCTTGTTTTTTGCCAATATCATGTGCATTACAAGGATATTCGATTGATTAACAATAGTTTCGTACAAAAAGGAAGATTACGAATTCCCTGACTGATGGCTATAATACAAATTACGCATACATTGAATTAAGATTTACAATCGTGTTTGTGCCATGAGGCTCTTGTTATCACTATTATTATTACTACTGTTCTTTATTATTTACTGACAGTTGGTGTGAATTAGTTTTTATTACTATCGTGTAACCAACTATAAATAAAATGGAAAATCAAAATCAAATAGCAGCGAAACGGAAATACCGTATTAGATCACCCTTGTGCTGCTACTGTTGTCCACGAAAATTACATTTTCGTTGTATTTTGATTTTATTGAGGTTAAAAAGTATGGCTTCACATTTTGGAGATTACAGAGCATAAAATCAATACTCTTACCAGAATTCAAAATTTCTTCAATTTTCATTTATAAAATTCACAAAGAACAATTAGAAGGTGCTTTTTTCAAATTTCACAGTTTTTTTTGTCAGATTTCAAAAAAATTAGGCAATTGGGGTTCAAATTTGTACGAATTTTCGAAAGTTCTCCTGTTTTCATAAAACTTCACATGAATAAAAATTGAAGATGCAAAGTTTGAATTTGTCAGACATTTGTCAGATTTGAACTGATGTGGGCTAAATTCAAATGTCAATTCCTGAAAGTTGGAAAATCTTAATTATGAAATTTTTGTAAAAATTTTTTGTTCGTGGAAAACTTTGGTTGATGCTTGCTTTGGCCAAATTTCAATGGTCCAGTTATATTGAAAATTTGCACGTACTACAAAAAAAGAATTTTAGAAAATGGTTAAGGTATCTGCTACACCGTTTTATATCACGTGACGATTATTTATGCTATATTTATATTTTGTAATTTACTCAACATCTGTCTGGATATGCACAAACATTATTTATGAAATCTATATATTTGATAAGTAATTCTGCTGTTATCATTTTGTTAAAATCTCTTTCAATAAAAAAAATAACGGTAATTCTTAACTTTTGTCATATAGGATCCATAAAGTCATATCCATTTGGTAGCAGAGATCAACGTTTAAAAGATTGCAATCAAGCTCGAAAATCTGCTGGAATTGGCCCACCGGCCTCCCCAATAAAAGTCCAGCCAGATCCAAGGCTAGGGTATCAACTACTTTCGGAAAGTAAACCATCTGTCGATCCTTTCATATACAATATGCTTGCCCAAAGTTGGGATCCGATCATGGGTCAGCCTCCCTGTCCATTCTTATGCTCCACACCGTGTCCGTACCCCTGTATCAACCAGCAAGTGAATAGCCAATCCATAGATTCGGCAACTAGATGTAGCCAGACGTGCTCAGTTGGTGCTTGTGCACCTGGATGTTTTCCTAGTCAGGACACTAACAAGCTGATGTTTTGCCCACAATATTGTCCACCTAGCAATTGTCCAACAGGATGTCAGCAAACACCATATCGAACAGATCTGGCACCAAGATTGGTTTGCCCTCAGAATTGTGTACCACCAAATTGTCCTAATGGATGTTCAGCTCCACCAAGTCAATCAATCACATGTCCAAGTGTTTGTCCAGCTAATTCTTGTCCAGTTGGTTGTCCAATATCATCATCGGCCAGCTTAAAGTATGAATTTCCTATGCAGTCATACGCAAGCCCATCTCAATATATTGCAGGTACTACAGGACCTTGCCCTTCAAATTGTCCACAATCGGGGTGTCCAATCGGCTGCTTACCTAAAACAGCTACTGAGCAAATCATGTGTCCTCAACCTTGCCGGAAGGGATCGTGTCCGTCTCTTTGTCCTATAACTTCCTCAAGCGCACCTTCGTGGTGCCCACAACCATGTCAAGATGGATGTCCAAGAGGGTGCCCAGTGACTCCATCAGTCGGCTTGATCAAGCATGTTTGCCCACAACCTTGCAGTACATCCTCTTGTCCACCAGGCTGCCCAATTACGTCATCAACTTATCAAAGCCCCTGTCCTTTTCAGTGTACAGCCCAAAGCTGTCCTCCAGGCTGCCCACAGTTACCACAAAACCCAACAAACAACTGTCCCCCAAGTTGTCAATTGTACCCCAACATGGGAAATGAAAAGTGTCCATCACAATGTTACCAGCAAGCTAGATTTTATTTTTCACCAGAGTATTTGCTACAACAAAAATGTTCATCAATGTGTAATACACCTAACTGCTATCAGAGTTGTTCTATGGCATACGCACAACAGGTTCCTTCGCCAATCATAGCATCTTGTCCTCAACCATGTCAGCCACCTTCTTGTCCCTCAGGATGCCCTGTTACGATGAATTATTATCCGATTAGTTGTCCATCACCTTGCTATTCACCATATTGTCCTATTGGCTGCGAAAAAAGTCAATCTTTACAACCACAAGATATTCAATCAATAATTCAACAAGCAATTGAGCAAATACAGCCTCAAATCAATCAAATTCTTAATCCATTGTCGTGTCCTCGCCCGTGTTTAGCACCTTCATGTCCTTCCTGGTGTCAGGTGGATAGCATTGGCCAGCAAATATGTCCTCAACCATGTAAAACACCATATTGCCCATCAGGATGCCCCAAAACCGATTCAAGATTTCCTACTTATTGTCCAAAACCATGCTATATGACGAATTGCCCTATCGGTTGCAAAGTTTCCACCGTACTAACCAACCCGACGTTTACTCAGGTTTGTCCTCGTCCGTGCCCTTCAACAACTTGCCCAATAGGTTGTCCTACCACCCCTTCGTCATCTCTAAATAATGTTGCTTGTCCAACGCCTTGCTTCTCAAACTGTCCTCTTGGTTGTCCGCACGATCTGAGATATTACTTCTCCCCAGAAACTTTAGTGCAGCAAAGTTCCCAATCTCAACTTCAACCACAGACAATAACAGTTCCATTAGTTCTCTCCTCAGCTGAGTTCTACCCACAATTCCAACCTTGGTGTATGCAGCAGTGCGCTTTACCACAAACATGTCCAGCTGCGTGTCAGCATCAGGCACTTGTATCAAACCAATGTCAATGTGAAACCACAAACGATAACGGTTGCAATTGTGAAAATTCCAACATTAGTGGGAACGTGAATGATGAAGATGCCGATAAGGATGTTGACGATAATGATGATGATGGAGGTGTTTCTGATAATAGCACAAAGACGAAGACCTGATGTACGCAATGTGAGATTCTTCATGTAAATAAAAAGTTAAGATTAATTTTATGAAAAGCTTAAGAAAATCCAATTGGCTCGTAATTTCAATATATACCTGGAAGAACAACATTGGAAGTTTTTCTTAGTGACATTATAGAGTAATTTCCACTCTCTGATATATATCGTGCTTAAGGTGTCATTTATCAATCATACTCCTAGAAATTTCTTTAGCACAACTACAAGGATTTTTGATCAAGTTTCACCTTAAAATACATCAGTTTATAGCCTTGCTATCCACCATCTTCTCCAGCATTTTGGAAAAACATGTTTCTCAAGGGCAAACAAAAGGTCCATTTCACCAAGGATCTTAAGAAAATGATAATAAGGCGTTCACATTTTAAAAATATCGCCAATCGTTCACATGATTCTGCTGATTGGGAAGTTTGCAATGTAAATCCAACCTTTTGACTGTTTTGAAAGTCAAGCGAATTCCAATGAAAACACTTGCATAAAACGGATCGCGTTGATCTTCTGATTCACTACTCGAAATGATCGAAATACAAACGTAACAGTACGTCTCTCATGCCAACTTTCTAAAAACTTGTAACATTGGCAAATCAATTTCTAAATTAGTATCCCACATAAACATTTCTACCGTGTCTAACTTGAGAAGGATGTGTCAAAGCCTTTGTCTAAAATAGGTCATATAAAATGTTATTATGGAACGGCGAATGGAAAGTGTAACCATTTCGTAAAGCTCGAAAACTACGACCAACGGTTATAGATATATTGTCAATCAAAGGTTTTTATAACATCACAGATCCGTCCCCCAGACAAAATTTTTCGTCACCTCGTCGCCAATATTGTGGACTCAAAAAACATAAATTATTCCTTTTGGTTCAGGGGATATTTCCCAAAAAATAATGGTTGCAAAATTCTGCTGCACTGACGTTTCAGCTTCATGTGACCTACCAGAATGTGCTCTGTGTTTTTTAGTCTACCTGAACACACGTGAAAAATTACCCTTTCTATTTATGAACGCTATATCTCATACACTTTATTTCTACAGTGTGTATCAAAATGTCTTATCCACCAACTTTCAAGGCGTATATTTCATTACATGTCTGATAAAATATTGTGAATTTTATATCACAAGAAAGAGTTTTTCATGCTCTATCCATTAATATAAAATGTTTGCCAAAATATTTGTTCTTCGTATAGCATTGCTTTAACTTGCCCGAAGGCCAGTGTGCAGTCAGTCGATGGCTCCTAATCGGCTGACACGCTGCTTTTAAAGTGCATCGGAGTGGTGTACTTAGATACGATATGACTGGACTCGAACACGGGTCGCAACGGTCGCACTCAAAGGTACTAACCACTACACCATCGCTGCACATCAAGAGACTAATTAGCTAATTTTCTTTGAAAATGATGAAAACTACATTACAGGGTCTATCTCTTCTTCGTCTGAAGAAAGATAAACGGTGTTCTCTGTCTCCGCCAGTTGTATTAGGATTTTTTTAGTGTCTTCTTGATATGGTGCTCCCAATTTGAACTCTGCAGATGTAACTTTATCCGCTAGTATTTCAAGATTGCTTGCATTATCTTTCCAAGTAGCCGTAACTTCAATTTCGATTTCCAGTCCACATTGTAGCAATGGTGATCGTTTTGCTTTCCTGGAAAGCACGTGACCTATAACAGTTTCCCCTTCTTGCTTTGCATATCAGACATAACGGCTAATTTCTCGAGGTCAATTGGTCAATTTTGTAAATTCGCGTTAATTAAATGTTTTTTTGTTAAAAGTTGCCCCAGGCCTTCGCGTAAATTTCTTGTCGCGTTAATTTCTAGCATCGTTAATTTCCTAGAATAAGTTAGTTGATCAGTTCTTGTTCAATTCGCGTTGTAATCTTATTTTGATAAATAAATATTTGAGATGGCTCAGCACCCGGCGAAGCAGCTAAATTCAAAACGCTTAATGAATTCCCTTCGCAGAAACATTATTCCATCTGTAAGATAAAGCCTGATTGATTTTTCTTATCTGGATATCATTTCCTTATCCTTATAATATTCTTTTTATATTCTTTTCTACTTTATTTTTGTGTTCACTATTCTATTTGTTACAGATACCTAGTGGTTCTAAAATCCACAGCGTAAGAGCGCTATGGAACAGAAATTCTGCTGACGCTGAATTAATGATTGCAAATAAGAGACTTTCAACAGACGAAACATTGGAGAAACTTCAGGGAGTGCAGTTCTTTTTGTCCTGTATAACGGGCACCAAAAGCAATGGCGATGTCGCTGGTCCTTCAAAAATTGGAATTTCTTATTTTATTTGTGGTTCCTGCGTGGAGTCCTCAATTATTTTCTCCACTTTGCATGACGCAAATTTGGATGTAGATTTGTCACTCATCAAGACCAAGAAAGCTGACAAAGTTGAAGCTACCCTAAAAGAACTGTCTATTGTGTTAAAGGTAACAGTTACAATTTTACTTATGGTTCATTTTTAAGGATTTGAAATTTTTATGTTCCGTTTTATAGGATCACAACAGTGGTTATGCTACTGGCATAATGAACCGGAGCGTGTTGCACTGTTTAACGAGTGCCCAAAACGCTAGGGAGACTGATGTTATTTCCAGTGAAAACTTCAAAAACTTTGATAAGAATCCATGCAGACTGGTCGTTTGTGACGATGCACTGGTTAATGCATTGACAAATGCAGTGTTCAACTTAAGTAACGATGGTTTAAACATAAAACTGGTATCGTGCAGAAATACTGACATGTCATTGGCTCCTCCAGCGTTACAGTCTGAACCAATCTGCTCGTCTTCAAACGCTCTTAGTGTCGTGGGTAGAGCTATGAAGAAGGCTGGTCATAGCTTGTATAGAGGAAGTATTTACTGTAAATACGATGGTGGTAAGTTGATCAAAGTTTCGTTATTATTCATGTCCAATTGTACAAACAGCAACCTCTAATAACAATATTTGATCTCCGTTCAGCTGAATACGCATATAAATACATGTGTGGCGTAGAAGAATATCTAAATACACTTTTGACAATACAAGATATTCAAGGAATAATTCTGAAAAACTGGGCCATGCTGAACCGTATGATTTCAACTCCATATTGCAAGGTATGACCTTTCTGTCTTAACTAAGAGGTACACTTTGAGGCTCCGAAATTCACACTCTTGATTAATTTACCCAGGTATTGCCTCAACTGACTTTCCTTGAAGATCTGATAGAGATACGAGGGGGGAAATGCTTAAAGTTGTCCAGCCGATATTTTATTGATACGCCATTGGGAGATGGGGATTTAGGCGTGCGTTCTCCACGAGGATTTCACGACTATGTTTATTCTCCGCAGTTGGATGGTGGATATTTCGAATCCTCCGTTAAAAACTCGTTTCCTGATGTGTGTCAACGAGCCAATTTTTTGAATAAATTTTATCAGTGCTTACTCGTTGGTCAACTTCCTTTAAAAACAAGAAAGTTGTTGGTTGTTGGCCCTGCTGATTCTGGGAAATCATCATGGGCTGAAGTTTTATTTGGTATTGTCCCAGAAAACAAAGTGGCTATGATATCTAAGGAAAAGTGCTTCGGATTTTCGATGATTGAAGAAGACACACAGTTAATATTTATTGACGAGTGGTCAAGTGACATGTTTGGAAGTGATCAGGCCAAAATATTTTTGCAAGGTGAGTAGATCATTTTATTTTGTGTTTTGTAGTTACATCTTTGCATTGAATGAACCTTTTTTAAAAGTAATAATATTCAAATTCCAGGTGGTTCGTTCACACAATCAGTGAAACATCAAACACCAAGGATGCTTCACAACGAAGCAGGTGTATACATCACTTGTAACAACGTGCCAGATTTCGGTAACGAGCAGGAAAACGTGGAGAGAAGATTGGCGATTTTCCATACCTCTTCCTTGGTGGAAAAAAATGTCGAGGCACCAGCTTGGATGAAAGCAAACGCTATGCAATGTTTAGTCTGGATGATGAATGAAATCAACCGCAACATCGACATGGTTGATCCCTCCGAACGATTTTACGAAAAGTATGCATGCAACTTCACCTCTAAATTTCTATATTGTGGTTTATTGTCGCTACTATCTTTTTTTTGTCTTTTATAGACGTTGCAATGAGATTATTAAAGCTCGAACCTTTGGTAAAATACCAATGGAGCAGGAAAATAAAGTGCGTTCGGTATCCATAGCCAGTCTTACACCGGTTTATGTCGAAAAGGCTCCGGTGGTTAATGAAGACATACTAAATGCCAGCTTTACAAGTTTAACAGCAGGTTTGTTTTTCTTCATTTAAGTCGCCTATTTTTCCTTTTTTAATATCACTTTTTATCTTTACGCTATGTGGAACGCTATTTTAGAAAATCACCATAATGTGGATTTTGGTGTAACGGCTTTACATGCAACGGAAAGTAAGGAAACGATACACAAAACACTTATTTGTTACCAATTTCTGACACTGACTTATTATATCCCATTTTTTATCTAAAGATGTCAACAATGTTGACGATCAGCAGCCTGGACCGAGCCATCTTAATGACAAAAAAACAGGTAGAACATATTTTTGGTGTAATGGCTTTACAGGAAACGGAAAGTATAATCAAACACTGACTTATAATACTACATTTTATATCTAAAGATATCAACGATATTGACGATCAACAGCCTGGACCGAGCCTTTTGAATGATAAAAAAACAGGTAGAACATATGTACCACTTAATGCAAAAAACAAACAAACAAAGGAAAACAAAAAAACAACAAGAGCTATGCTTAATAGTTAATTTAAAAAAAAAATTTCCTTTAGGTTCTCACAGTGACGCAATAGCAGGAGAACGTAGAAACAATCAAGCATGTATACAACAAAATGCAGGTATGAGTTTGTGTCATTTCCAATAAATAAAAAAAGCCCCGACTGAATTACCATTAAATGTAAATCAACAATTCTGTTACCTAGTGACATCGTCGAGTGACATTGACTCGGAAACTGAGAAAAGACTACTTGCTTCAAGTGATGAAAACATGTCTGACGAAAAAGAAGACTTGCTTGCTTCAAAAGACAATACGCCATTGGAAGAGCCACTATCCCCTTTTTCCTTAGACTGGAAATCGAAAGAACAGTTTTCCATCAAAGATGTAAATAATCTGAATTACCACAAGGAAGTCCGCCGAATTGTCTTAAATTCAATGGATTGCAGAAAAAATTTAAAAGGAATCCATTATCTAAGATTCACTAATCGTTACGATCGGTGCAAAGGAAGAAGTTACCGCGGGGCTGAGCCCAGCTTTGACGCATGGATGCTTGTAAAGGGTGAAAACAGAAAGGTTTTTGACACGGAATTGTTTTTTAAAAGATACCCAAGTATCAGAAAACGGTTGCTGGATATACGAAAACGATGCAACATCCGCATTACAGAATCTTTTGAAACTCTGAAAAAGACTCATAATGCTTAAAATTGATAAACAGTTTCACTAATAAACAATAGATTTCAATATCTCTAACTAAAATGACATATTCGAAAGAAGAAATTACGGAATAAAGCTAGTGCCCATTCTTCTTCACTCTCTTGCTAGAGAACTGGGAACTTGGCCCGTCGTCTGGCCCGTGGCCCGTCGACTGGCCCGTGGTAACATGAAGACTTACAGTGTTGGCCCGTGGCCCGTCTCTTTTAAGACTATAATGTTGTAAAGTGTTGAAAAATAACTAAGGTAAAACATTGGCAACCCGAGGTTCAATTTTCCTAGTTTTTGTTTTAAGAAAACGACGGGCCACGGGCCACGCTACAGAAAGCCTTGTAAACACGACGGGCCAAAGGACGGGCCACGGGCCAGATCACGGGCCACGTTCCCAAACCCCTGAAACAACAACAACATATAGACTGGGTACTAAGTTTGTCATGTGTCCAAAAAACTAGTGCCCATTCTTCTTAACTCTCTTGCTAGAGAACTGGGAACTTGGCCCGTCGTCTGGCCCGTGGCCCGTCGGCTGGCCCGTGGTAACATGAAGACTTACACTGTTGGCCCGTGGCCCGTCTCTTTTAAGACTTTAAGGTTGTAAAGTGTTGAAAAATAACTAAGGTAAAACATTGGCAACCCGAGGTTCAATTTTCCTAGTATTTGTTTTAAGAAAACGACGGGCCACGGGCCACCATAGAAAGCCTTGTAAACACGACGGGCCAAAGGACGGGCCACGGGCCAGATCACGGGCCACGTTCCCAAACCCCTGAAACAACAACAACATATAGACTGGGTACTAAGTTTGTCATGTGTCCAAAAATCTAGTGCCCATTCTTCTTCACTCTCTTGCTAGAGAACTGGGAACTTGGCCCGTCGTCTGGCCCGTGGCCCGTCGGCTGGCCCGTGATAACATGAAGACTTACAGTGTTGGCCCGTGGCCCGTCTCTTTTAAGACTATAATGTTGTAAAGTGTTGAAAAATAACTAAGGTAAAACATTGGCAACCCGAGGTTCAATTTTCCTAGTTTTTATTTTAAGAAAACGACGGGCCACGGGCCACGCTATAGAAAGCCTTATTAACACCACGGGCCAAAGGACGGGCCACGGGCCAGATCACGGGCCACGTTCCCAAACCTCCAAAACAGCAAGAACATATAGACTGGGTACTAAGTTTGTCATGTGTCCAAAAAACTAGTGCCCATTCTTCTTAACTCTCTTGCTAGAGAACTGGGAACTTGGCCCGTCGTCTGGCCCGTGGCCCGTCGACTGGCCCGTGGTAACATGAAGACTTACAGTGTTGGCCCGTGGCCCGTCTCTTTTAAGACTATAATGTTGTAAAGTGTTGAAAAATAACTAAGGTAAAACATTGGCAACCCGAGGTTCAATTTTCCTAGTTTTTGTTTTAAGAAAACGACGGGCCACGGGCCACGCTACAGAAAGCCTTGTAAACACGACGGGCCAAAGGACGGGCCACGGGCCAGATCACGGGCCACGTTCCCAAACCCCTGAAACAACAACAACATATAGACTGGGTACTAAGTTTGTCATGTGTCCAAAAAACTAGTGCCCATTCTTCTAAACTCTCTTGCTAGAGAACTGGGAACTTGGCCCGTCGTCTGGCCCGTGGCCCGTCCGCTGGCCCGTGATAACATGAAGACTTACAGTGTTGGCCCGTGGCCCGTCTCTTTTAAGACTATAATGTTGTAAAGTGTTGAAAAATAACTAAGGCAAAACATTGGCAACCCGAGGTTCAATTTTCCTAGTTTTTGTTTTAAGAAAACGACGGGCCACGGGCCACCATAGAAAGCCTTGTAAACACGACGGGCCAAAGGACGGGCCACGGGCCAGATCACGGGCCAGATCACGGGCCACGTTCCCAAACCCCTGAAACAACAACAACATATAGACTGGGTACTAAGTTTGTCATGTGTCCAAAAATCTAGTGCCTATTCTTCTTAACTCCCTTGCTAGAGAACTGGGAACTTGGCCCGTCGTCTGGCCCGTGGCCCGTCGGCTGGCCCGTGATAACATGAAGACTTACAGTGTTGGCCCGTGGCCCGTCTCTTTTAAGACTATAATGTTGTAAAGTGTTGAAAAATAACTAAGGTAAAACATTGGCAACCCGAGGTTCAATTTCCTAGTTTTTATTTTAAGAAAACGACGGGCCACGGGCCACGCTATAGAAAGCCTTATTAACACGACGGGCCAAAGGACGGGCCACGGGCCAGATCACGGGCCACGTTCCCAAACCCCTGAAACAACAACAACATATAGACTGGGTACTAAGTTTGTCATGTGTCCAAAAATCTAGTGCCCATTCTTCTTAACTTTCTTGCTAGAGAACTGGGAACTTGGCCCGTCGTCTGGCCCGTGGCCCGTCGGCTGGCCCGTGATAACATGAAGACTTACAGTGTTGGCCCGTGGCCCGTCTCTTTTAAGACTATAATGTTGTAAAGTGTTGAAAAATAACTAAGGTAAAACATTGGCAACCCGAGGTTCAATTTTCCTAGTTTTTATTTTAAGAAAACGACGGGCCACGGGCCACGCTATAGAAAGCCTTATTAACACGACGGGCCAAAGGACGGGCCACGGGCCAGATAACGGGCCACGTTCCCAAACCTCCAAAACAGCAAAAACATATAGACTGGGTACTAAATTGCACTTACATCTGTTTAAGTTGTGTGTACGCTTTTCGTTACTTTCTTTTTGTGTGGTTAAAGCAACATGGATGAGCTTGATGAAGTAGTATTAATGGAATCTTTTGACCATCCAATTCATGTGTACAGTGATGAAGATGTTATAATGGATATTATTATGGGTTTTTATGACACTCCTCCAGAGCTGACAGAAAGGTTAGTGTGGTGGCCATACAGCGACGAATACAGTGATGAAGAAAACGGAGAAGGTTAGCTGTACTTTGTTTTAAAAATACTTGATATGGATTACGTACTGTGTTAGTGACATCGCTTTTTTTCTGCACTCTTTACAGAAAATAACGGAGATTCCGAACAGATAGTTGCTATGGAGGATGATCTTGTACTTGAAGAGTACATCATGTCATGTGAGTTTCATATCTAGTATTGTATTTTTCATTATTTCAAAACATATTTTAGAAATTCTGTTTACGTTGATTTAGACGATGGTATTGAAACCAATGAAGACAGTTGTTGTTCCGAAATTAGCACTCAAGAATACTTTGGGGGAGATGAAGAAGAAGATGTAAAATGATTTTAATGAATTTAATTTATATAACTTATTTCCTTCAAACGAAATAACAAATAGTCGTTCTTTACAAATTTACAGAAGGGCTCGTGTTGCGTTTAAATGTCAGAGATTCTGCGCGCATCCGCAGTGAGTCTTTATTTCGACAAGGGTGAAACGAGTATTCAGAATCCTTAAGTATAAGGCTCCAGCGACCTTTTCCATATTTGGAAATACCTCTACTCAAAAACACGTCTTCGTCTTTTGTAAATTTCACTTTCGAGGAAACTTTTAACTTTTCGTGAACGACTTCCTTTTTTAAATCGACGTCGAAACTTATTCGAGATCTGAATGCTGGATCTACTTGTATTTCGGCATTACAGTTGCTTTCGGGATTGCACGGAATGGTGTTTGTTATTGTAACATCATCGTCATCGTTCGTGTCGTCAGTAACTTGAGGTGAAGAACTGCTACAAGGTTGCGACAATATCGTTTCGGCTTGATCGAGTACTTGCTGATCGAAGGAACGCGCCGTGTTGTTGATTGATCTTAAAACGTCCATCATGCCTGCACTCACTTCTTTTCGTTTGTTTCCAACCAGTTTCTCCATGCATTGCTTGCTGCGTGAAGCAACGTCTCTCGACAAACTCTTTTGATAGGCTACTTTCGCCACGTGAGAACTGTGCTTTTGGTCACGTGAAACGATTTCTCTTTCCGATTGGCTGAGTCTTTCCGCACTTTCCGTTTCCACAATTTGTCGATAGCGAGTCGGATGTATATATTTGCCAATAGCTTCGTGGACGAGGACGCTCATGGCTGACGAGAACGCGGTGTATTGCTTTCCCTTGTTTGTAACGAGCAAATAGTCGCAGTTAGGATTTAGTTTCGGTCGCACTAACTGGATATAAAAATCGAGAATCTCCATAGTTTCGGAATCGAGAATCACAGTGTCAAATAAATATCTATCGGCAGTTTTGAATTCCTTCTGGTCGATGTAACCACCATTGGTCTTTGCTTTATTAATCATTTCTATAGTTAAGTATTGATAGGTCATTGGTCTGGAGCACTTAACTCGAACAAATAAATACGTAGCAATAAATCTCGTTGCAAACGCCAGTTGAGATGCCGACACGTTTCGTTCTTCTCTGCATTCTTGCAAGATGTCTCGGAAACGATTGATGTGATATGGGATGACGTTTTCCATTTCGTCCAAGGTCGCCCAACTGTTTCGAGCAATGAGCGTTTCCAAATCCAGGTTGCGAGAATACTCGAGTCTCTTTCTCTTTCCCAGATTTTCTTTACCACGTCGTATGTAAACTTCGGTGACCGCAAAACAGCGTAATGTACTGTCGGATACACCATTCGCTTTTCGAAAGTCAAGTATGTCTGATATTGATTTTAAGTAATTTAACGACGCCGAACAACTTAGTTTCCAATCTTCTTCAAGAGTTTTAAGGAAGTCCATAATGATGGAGGGTGTACCCAAGCAACAATCGACAAATTCTTCGGTTAAACACGATTCTGATTCGAGGTCGTCAAAACTAGCCATTAAAAATTTCATACATCGTTGTGCAGATTGTTTGGCTTCTTTTTCAGACTTCCCTCCTCCACATGGTGTACGCAGCCAGTTGCAAAACGTCTTTCCAATACCATCGTTAATAGAAAATGAAGGCTTGTGTGCTGTACATACTTTCTTTCTGATTGGCTGTTGTGCCTCGACTTCTTCCCTTTTGATATCTGGAGCTTCGTCAAAATAGTAATACCAACAATGCTTGACATCGATATGCTTGCGTAAACCTCGACTGCTTTTAAAACCAATGTGTAGGCAATTTTGCACTGGACAGATGTAAATATTTCTATCGTTTGGACGTAATACCAACTTTCTCTTGTGTTTAGCAGCACCATTGATTCCAACCCAGTTCACAACTAATGTTCTCTTCGACATTTTTAAAACTTTTTTATTTTATTTAAAAACATTTTTTATAACTTTAAACATATGACTTTTAACTTAACGATTTACACAAATAAAAAACGATAACTTAGTTCTTTAAACTTGAATGACATATTTATACCGTAATGCGTTTCGCAGGAGAGTCATTTAGTCATTCCTTTTTACAAAGGAACAATGTACTCCATTTTAATAGTATACACGAACTGTTCCATTACAAAAAGAATAGTTCGTGCCTTACGTAGTGAACAATTAAGACTTAATGAAAAGGAAACATTTTGGAGTGCGCGATGGAAGAAAACGATCCTGTTAAGACACTCCATATCGATCTCCACAGTAGTGAACAAACTTTTCATTCACAAAAGAACGAGAGTGCACGATTTGTATAACAATGAAACACGGAGAATGTTATAGACTATTAAGGAACAATTAAGCGTGTCAAACTCTGTTCTTTGACAGTTCACTGTCCAAATATTCTCAAGGGCTTTTCAACAAGAGTTTGAATGGAAAAAACAACCCGAGTAAAAATTATAAAGCTACAATAAGTTAGTTGACAAGAAACTGTTCTCTTCGCGTGTATATGATGGCACAGCCGGCAAAACAATTAAACTCGAAGAAACTCGAAAGTTCTTTAATGCGAAATATTGTGGCGGGGGTATGTATACATTGACTATCTCACATTTTTTTTTATGTCGTTTGATACAATAGCTGAAATTTATATGATGGGTCTCAGTATGTGGGTTATTATACAAGGCTGCATTTTGTATTTGCTTTAGGTGATTTCTAAGTTCACAGTTATCTGTATTCGTGCTACTTGGAATAAAGACCTCCAAGTAGTGAAGCAATTGATTTCAAATAAGCGCCTTGTCATTGACAAGGCAATTGGAGAGACTGCTGGGGTGCAGTTTTTTGTCTCCTGCATAACAGGAACGAGTACCAATGAAAAAACGCACGACAAATGCGGAAATAACAATGTCAGACCTGGTATAGGTTATTTTATTGTTGGTTGTGGTGTTACCGAGTCGACATTATTTCAAATTTTACATGACACGCACTTTGATGTTGATATTTCACAGGTAACATCAGTACTATTATTTATATGTGACGGTTTGAGGGAAAATCATAACAAGTGATAATTTCTGATAAATTTATCAGTAAAATACTGATTAGAAAACAATAGATTTAATCAGTAATTCGTTCGATTTATCAGTAATTTGTTAGATGAATCAGTAATTACTGATAAAATAATCGGTAAATACTGATAAATAATCAGTAATTTATCAGTATTACTGATTATTTATCAGTATTACTGATTCATCGAACGAATTACTGATTCATCGAACAAATTACTGATAAATCGAACAAATTACTGATAAATCGAACGAATTACTGATTATTTATCAGTATTACTGATTATTACTGATAAATTTCTGATAAATTACTGATTAATTTATCAGTAATATCACTTGTTATGATTTTCCCTCAAACCGTCACATATTAAGTTAATTTCTAAGGACAGCCAGTCAGTTTAAATTACGTATTCTTTTAGATTAGACCAAAAGCAAAAGGCGACGACTTTAAAGACGTGCTTATAAAGCAACTGAAAATAATAGTGAAGGTATATAAGTTGATAATAGCTCTAGCTGTTCATTAATGTTCTTACTGACAAGTGGCTGAATAGAATTGATATTTGACTTTTCATAGGACCATAAAAGCAGTTATGCAACGAACCTGATGAGGGAGAGTGTGCTACACTGTCTCAGTTTAGTGAAGAAGGATGCCCAGAAGAAGGATCTTTTGCTGCAGCCATGTTTTCTCGAGTTTGACAAGAATCCATGTAGATTAGTTGTAGTTGAATCAAGTTTATTGGAAAGCATGAAAAATGCTGTAGCCAATTTAAACAGCGACGGCTTTTTGGTATCATTAGTAGTAGAAAACCGTCCCGTTGCTGTTAATACGCAACAGCCAACGACTACTCTGGGAAGAACATTGACAGCTATTGAGCGTTGTCTGAAGGAGTCGAATCATGCACTGTACAGAGGTGGCATTTACTGTCGTTTCGAAAAAGGTCAGTTCGTTATTTACTGACACGTCATCAAAGGCTTTAATTGACAATAGCTAACAGTCTTTTTATTCTGTCTAGCTGAGTTTGCATACAAGTATATGTGTTCTGCTGAAGATTATTTGAACATGCTGCTAGCTGTACCGGCGTTACAGGAGGACATCGTGAAGTCTTGGTCTACCATCAATAAAATGCTTCAAAATGTTTACTGTGAGGTATGTCCATAACACATAAATCAAATGAAATTCTCCTTTTCATCCCCAAACAAAGATACTTTTATTTATTACTGTTCAGGTAATATCGCAGATCTCGTTTGACGAAGATTTAATTGAAATACAAGACGGGAAGTGCTTTAAATTGTCGAGCAGACAGTTCATCAAAACGCCCTTGCTCAAAGATGTACACCTTGGAGTTGTATCACCACGCTGTTTTGTGTCATTTTCTACCAGAAATATGGGTGATGGTGGCTTCTTTGCAACATCAGTCGTTAACTCTTTCCCAGAAATGACGGAGAGAGTTAACTTCTTAAACAAGTTCTACCAATGCCTTTTGGTGGGTCAATTGCCATTAAAAACAAGAAAGTTGGTCGTTATTGGCCCTAGAGATTCTGGTAAAAGTTCGTGGGCGAACGTTTTGTTCGGGTATGCCACGTAATAGAATTGCGTGCATATCCAAGGAGAAAACGTTTGGGTTTTCGATGATAGAGGAAGATACCCAGTTAGTCTTCATAGAATAGAATGGTCGTCTGAAATGTTTGGAAGTGACATGGCAAAAGTCTTCCTCCAAGGTAAACTGTTCTTTGTTGATTTTAGTTCTATTTAGCTATGTCACAGTTATTTCATTTACCTTCATTTTTCTATATTAGGGGGTATATTCACCCAATCGGTGAAACACAAGAATCCGAGAGTAATGAAAAACGATGCTGGAATCTATGATGACGTTTTGTGTCAAGAGTTTTCCTCCATTGCCAGTGGTATTTAGTTTTCTTTATTGTGACTGTAACAGCAGTTGTGAATGCTCAAATGTTTTTGTGAGTTCACCGGTGATAATAGCAGTATTATTATTTCTAATAAGAGTCAAATGAGGAAATCGACATCGTTGTGGCTAAGAAAAGACGTGCTGCAAGACGAATCGACAGTGAAAGTTCCGATGACGCAGAAGGTAACGGATTTTTAAATTGAAAGAGCTTAAGATTTTTTCAAGCCGTCTGTGTTAGGAATAAAAATTTGAGTTCGAACTCTTTTGTTTCAGTTGGCCCAAGTGGATGGATGCCAAAAAATACTGAAGCTGTTTCGAAAGAAACCATGCATTGTGTCAAAGGTATGTATGCAAATTGGCATCTAAAATACTCAACAAAAAGCATATTTATTATGAGACTTTGCTGTTAAAAATTATAGAAAACAAGATAAATGATGGAAGTTGCGAAACTGATGCAACGATAGAAGATTTTCAACAACACCATGGTTTTTAGACATTTGTTTCTTGAATAATGCTTAAACTTATTCATCTTTTATTACACAAACATATAATTGAATAACAATTTAGGCCAAGTCGACGTTGGCATTAATGGAGACAACTTGTTACAACATACTGCGCATCAAGAAAATACAGGTAACTATGTTAACCAAGGCATCATGAAAGTAAAATCACCACTTCAATTCCCTAAACTTAACAAGTATTTTCTTAACATTTTTAGTGAGACAGGAGTTCGGAGAGCGAATTCGACAGCTACGACGCGACAATACCGTCCAGGAAGAAATTCTCGTTGTCTGAAGTCAACAGTCATGAATATCTAAGAGAAGTCAAAAGGGTTATTCTAAACGAAATGGATATGCCACCGGGAGAATCCTTAACGGGAAGAAGATATTTGGGTTTTTGTCAGAGATATGACAAAAATCTGGGGAGATTTTATCGAGGTGCAGACCCTAAATATGATGCGTGGATGTGCATCAAGGGTGAAAACAGATTTGTCTTTGATGCTTTCAAATTTTTTCAAAAGTATCCGTCTGTCACAGAGAAAATCAAAAAACTGCGACACAAATGTAACGTAAGAATAACGGATAAGTTCGAAGAATTGAAAGATGTATGAAAACATCGCTTCTACATTATCTAGATACAGGAATATTTTAAGTTTCATGACACCACAGATAGAAAACACGATGAAATACCTCCCTTGTTGTTTGGCACCAGCTCCTTCTTCGAAAACATATCACCTAAAACCATTAGCAACGCTTGCCTCGTTGTGGAAACGAGCCTCTCTTTCATTATATGTCGGTCACGTCTCTTTAGATTGTAGTGTGACGTAGCATTCATTGGTGCGCATGCCATTAGAGGACGTTCAAATTGACTAAGTATAGCGCAGAAATCAACACATTGGCATATTATATGGAAGCCCGTCTTATTGAATGGAAGCCCGTGGGAAGCCCGTGAGAAGCCCGTCTTTTCTATAAGGGTTTGACCAGAAGCCCAGAAGCCCGTCCTTTTCACAGCATTTATAAAACTAAACATAGCCTTTGCATCTACTTTCAGCAAGAATCCAGGCTGCGACAGATATTAGTTTGTGTGCAAAAAAGACGGGCTTCTGGGCTTCTGGTCAAAATCTTATAAAAAAGACGGGCTTCCCACGGGCTTCCACGGGCTTCCACGGGCTTCTGTTATAAGGTGCATTTGGCAAAGGTTACGTTGACTCAATATGATCTACCACTTTGACTTTGATTTTGCACATGTGTTTGATTACAAAAGCGCCTAGCAACGATAGCCTCGTTTTGAATCTGAGCTTCGTTTTGGTTTATAACCGGTCACATTTACTTGGACAGTTTGTAGGAATCGTTATTGGTGCGGAAGTTACATGAGCACTTCAAAATTGACATATTGGGGAGCGGAAATTGGCAAATAGGCGCGTAATGTGGAAGCCCGTCTTTTTGAATGGAAGCCCGTGGGAAGCCCGTGAGAAGCCCGTCTTTTTTATAAGGGTTTGACCAGAAGCCCAGAAGCCCGTCTTTTTCACAGCATTCATAAAACTAAAACACAGCCTGTGCGTAGACCTATAAAAGGAATCCAGGCTGTGGAAAATATTAGTTGGTGTGCAAAACGACGGGCTTCTGGGCTTCTGGTCAAACTCTTATAAAAAAGACGGGCTTCCCACGGGCTTCCACGGGCTTCGGCGGGCTTCCATTCTAATGGTTATATTTTTCAAAGTTTATGTTAGCTCTTCGTCATGGCTCCAGTTTGCATTACCAGGAAACCATTAGCAACGCTTGCCTCGTTGTGGAAACGAGCCTCTCTTTCATTATATGTCGGTCACGTCTCTTTAGATTGTAGTGTGACGTAGCATTCATTGGTGCGCATGCCATTAGAGGACGTTCAAATTGACTAAGTATAGCGCAGAAATCAACACATTGGCATATTATATGGAAGCCCGTCTTATTGAATGGAAGCCCGTGGGAAGTCCGTGAGAAGCCCGTCTTTTCTATAAGGGTTTGACCAGAAGCCCAGAAGCCCGTCCTTTTCACAGCATTTATAAAACTAAACATAGCCTGTGCATCTACGTTTAACAAGAATCCAGGCTGCGACAGGTATTAGTTTGTGTGCAAAAAAGACGGGCTTCTGGGCTTCTGGTCAAACTCTTATAAAAAATACGGGCTTCCCACGGGCTTCCACGGGCTTCCACGGGCTTCTGTCATAGAGTGCATTTGGCAAAGGTTATGTTGACTCTATATCATCTAACACCTTGACTTTAATTTTGCACATGTCTTGACATCGATATGCTTGCGTAAACCTCGACTGCTTTTAAAACCAACGTGTAGGCAATTTTGCACTGGACAGATGTAAATATTTCTATCGTTTGGACGTAATACCAACTTTCTCTTGTGTTTAGCAGCACCATTGATTCCAACCCAGTTCACAAATAATGTTCTCTTCGACATTTTTAAAACTTTTTTATTTTATTTAAAAACATTTTTTATAACTTTAAACTTATGACTTTTAACTTAACGATTACACAAATAAAAAACGATAACTTAGTTCTTTAAACTTCAATGACATATTTATACGGTAGTGCGTTTCACAGGAGAGTCATTTATTCATTCTTTTTGACAAAGGAACAATGTATTCCTTTTTAGTAGTATACACGAACTGTTCCATTACAAAAAGAATAGTTCGTGCCTTACTTAGTGAACAATTAAAACTTAATGAAAAGGAAACATTTTGGAGTGCGCGATGGAAGAAAACGATCCTGATACGACACTCCATATCGATCTCCACAGTAGTGAACAAACTTTTCATTGACAAAAGAACAAGAGTGCACGATTTGTACAACATTGAAACATAAAGAACATTATACAGTGTGTTTCAAAATGATTGCAATGGAAATTTTAAAGTTGTTTTTCTCAGTAAGTATATCGAATTTTGAAATAATTTTTACATCAATCGAAAGCCCTTTTTGAGATCTTTCGCCAAGTATATTTTTGTGAGAAATGAAAAAGTGGTTTTCGAGAAAACAAGGAAAATGTCTTGGAAAATTGTCATTAAATTTTTAATGGTCGATTAACACGTAGTTTAATTACATCGTGTTTATTGTTTCAAAGCACTGAATCCATTCAAATTTTTATTAATTTTATGTTTGCACCGAGACCCCCAAATTGATATTTTAAAACATAAAAGTTAAACGTTTTTCATGAACACACGGCTTAAACTTGTTCATTGTTTGCCAAATTGCTGTTATTGTTTGAAAAAATCTTTTCTTTTCATTGACGTCTTAATCGACCATTAAAAATTTAATTACATTTTTCCAAGACATTTTCCTTGTTTTCTCGAAAACCACTTTTTCATTTCTCACAAAAATATACTTGGCGAAAGATCTCAAAAAGGGCTTTCGATTGATGAAAAAATTATTTCAAAATTCGATATACTTACTGAGAAAAACAACTTTAAAATTTCCATTGCAATCATTTTGAAACACACTGTAGATAATTAAGGAACAATTACGCGTGTCGAACTCTGTTCATTGACAGTTCACTGTCAAACTATTCTCAAGGGCTTTTCAACAACAGTTTCAACGTGAAAATATAACGTGAGTGAAAGTTAGAAAGCTACAGTGTGTTTCAAAATGTCTTATCCGCCAACTTTCAAGGCGTATATCTCATTACATGTCTTATAAAATATTGGGAATTTTATATCACAAGAAAGAGCTTTTCATGCTCTATCCGTTAATATAAAATGTGTGCCAAAATATTTGTTCTTCGAAAAGATATTGAAGAAAACCTCAACGATTTGGTTCATTGAATTCTTAAAAGTCAATTAACTGACATGCTAATGACTTTTTAATGGTGTAAGTTTCTTTTGTTGTGCTGATGAAACCTTTAGAAAGTTTTAAGTATAGATTTGCGTATTACTTTCCCACAACAATTAATCGGACAAGTTGCAAATTAAAAATGTTTTTCTGTTAAAAGTATTGACACACGGGACATCAAAATAAAGTCATGCCGCATCTCTCAATACAGCAGCGAACGTTTTTAGTAGACACTTTTCAGAGGACACAAAATTATGATCAAGTTCTTCAAGAGTATCAAAGAAGATTTCCTGGGTCACCAGTGCCTCATAAAAAAACCATTTCCTGGAACGTTAAAAAGTTTTTGAGAACTGGGACTGTACGTAATTTACATAAAGAACGTTGTGGTAGAAGAAGAACTGGTAGGTCGGCAGGAAACATAAACGTGGTAAGAAATGTTCTTGCTAATAATCCAAATGCAACCACGCGGAACAATCCATCAGGATTACCATTTGCTACGTTTAACAGAATTACGCGACTTGATTTGCAATACCATCCTTTTAAAATTTTTGTACGGCATGAACTCAAACCTGGCGATTTTAGACGCCGTGTTCAGTTTTCACAGTGGTTTCAAAATGCAAACAGAAATCTTAGATTTATTTACAACCTTGTAATCGGGGACGAATGCTCATTTGGATTAAATGGTTCCGTTTCGACACAAAATGTAAGAATGTATGCACCGAAGGGTCAGCCGCCCCCCCCCCCCCCCCCCCCCCCCCCCCCCCTTTAATTATGATAAAAGAAATGACCGGAGCAAAGTAAATGTATGGGCAGCACTGTGTGGAAATGGCTCAGTAATAGGGCCATACGTTTTTAATGGAAATGTTAACGGACGGACTTATTTAGAAATGATAAATAACTTCGCAATTCCGGAATTAAGTCAAATTTATAATGTAAATGTTGCAAATGGAAACCATGAAGTTTGGTGGGCGCAGGATGGAGCCACTCCCCATAGAACAAGGCAAGTCAGAGGAAGGCTTATACAGGTCTTCCGTAATCATGTTATTGGTCTTGGTCATGGTGTGGAGTGGCCTGCTCGCTCTCCTGATCTAACCCCATGTGACTTTTTTCTTTGGGGGTATATAAAACAGAAGGTTTTCACGTCACCTCCTCAAAATTTGCATGCCTTAACAAGAAAAATCACAGACGCTTTCAACGAACTGAAGCGAAATCCAGGTATGGTTAGAAATGCATTCCGTGAAATGCAGAGAAGATCACAACAATGCCTGGCAAACCAAGGACATCATGTTGAAGGGCATTGATTCTCTTTTTCTTTATCCTTGTGTTGTTTTTTTAAGTTGTTGCTTTTTTATCTAGCGTTTACATAGACCCTTAGATATTTTTTTTATTGTGTGATGATTTTTAACTTTTTTATTGTGTTTACAAATGGCCTTCATTGTAAATTGAATTAATTGACTTTTAAAAATTCAATGAACCAAACCGTTGAGTTTTTCTTCAATATCTTTTCGAAGAACAAATATTTTGGCACACATTTTATATTAACGGATAGAGCATGAAAAGCTCTTTCTTGTGATATAAAATTCCCAATATTTTATAAGACATGTAATGAGATATACGCCTTGAAAGTTGGCGGATAAGACATTTTGAAACACACTGTACAATAAGTTAGATGAATAAATTGTGTTCCCTGCGCATCGATTATAAATTACATGGTTTAATGAGGGGGAAGAAACTTGATGCATTATTTTATTGTCATTAGTCTGCACATGTATGAGGGTTTCAAGACTTAATCATCAACCAGTCACCAGACAAAGCATTACTTTTACATCTATGGAGCCCGTGATTTTGCCTTGGAGCCCGTCCTGAGCCCGTATGGAGCCCGTCTTTTCTACAAGGGTTTGACTGTGAGCTCGTGAGCCCACCTTTTTCAGAGAAATTGTATTTCTATCAATAGTCTGCATATTTAAGAAGGTTCAATCACTAGACTAAACGATCTACCTTTGAAAATTTACTTTCTCTGAAAAAGACGGGCTCACGGGCTCACAGTCAAACCTTTGTAAAAAAGACGGGCTCCTCACGGGCTCAGGACGGGCTCCACTGTCAAATGGCGGGCTCCATAGATATAAAAGTAATGCTTTGACTGGTGATTTGGCAACACGAAGCCATGATAGTTGCCATCACTACAACACTAACAAAAGCCTCGTTTTCACGTCGAGCCTCTTTATCTTTTATTTAGGTCACAGTCTATGTCATAATTCATAGACTGTGCACACTGTAAAGATATTGGCATATCAAGGCCACCATTTCAGAGTTGTCTTTTGAATAAAGAAGTCAAAATCAGCTGATTACAGTGGCGCCCGTGATTTTGCCTTGGAGCCCGTCCTGAGCCCGTATGGAGCCCGTCTTTTTTACAAGGGTTTGACTGTGAGCCCGTGAGCCCGCCTTTTTCAGAGAAATTGTATTTCTATTAATAGTCTGCATATTTAAGAAGGTTCAATCACTAGACTAAACGATCTACCTTTGAAAATTTACTTTCTCTGAAAAAGACGGGCTCACCGGCTCACAGTCAAACCTTTGTAAAAAAGACGGGCTCCTCACGGGCTCAGGACGGGCTCCACTGTCAAATGGCGGGCTCCATAGATATAAAAGTAATGCTTTGACTGGTGATTTGGCAACACGAAGCCATGATAGTTGCCATCACTACAACACTAACAAAAGCCTCGTTTTCACGTCGAGCCTCTTTATCTTTTATTTAGGTCACAGTCTATGTCATAATTCATACACTGTGCACACTGTAAAGATATTGGCATATCAAGGCCACCATTTCAGAGTTGTCTTTTGAATAAAGAAGTCAAAATCAGCTGATTAAAGTGGCGCCCGTGATTTTGCCTTGGAGCCCGTCCTGAGCCCGTATGGAGCCCGTCTTTTTTACAAGGGTTTGACTGTGAGCCCGTGAGCCCGCCTTTTTCAGAGAAATTGTATTTCTATCAATAGTCTGCATATTTAAGAAGGTTCAATCACTAGACTAAACGATCTACCTTTGAAAATTTACTTTCTCTGAAAAAGACGGGCTCACGGGCTCACAGTCAAACCTTTGTAAAAAAGACGGGCTCCTCACGGGCTCAGGACGGGCTCCACTGTCAAATGGCGGGCTCCATAGATATAAAAGTAATGCTTTGACTGGTGCTTTGGCAACACGAAGCCATGATAGTTGCCATCACTACAACACTAACAAAAGCCTCGTTTTCACGTTGAGCCTCGTTATTGTTTATTTAAGTCACAGTCTATGTCATAATTCATAGATTGCGCACGGAATAAGATCATTGGCATATCAAGGCCATCATTTCATAGTTGTCTCTTGAATGAAGAAAGTAATATCAGCTGGGTGGGCACTATGCCAAACTCCTCCCCTTGTTGCTTAGTCAATGATTTCCTAAAAATAATATAGTAACCTAGGAACGAATTGGATCATTTTCAATGGATATTCTCTGACAGACTTACATATACTTCCTCTTTGCAAAATTTCTACGCAGCAATATGGATGGTTTCGACGAAAGTGACTTGATGGAATCTTTAAACTGTCAAATACACGTTTACAGCGATGAAGATGACGTTATGGAAATTTTAATGGGCCCTTTGGAAACTCCACCTGAGCTCACCGAAAGGTTGGTGTGGTGGCCTTATAGTGAAGAGCTCAGTGACGAAGATGATGAAGAAGGTTAGCTGTACTCCCTAGTGTCTTTGACTTTTTAAAAGGTGTTGCATTTATAATTAACTTAAGTTCTTTTAATAATCTTACAGAAAACAACAAAAAAGGCGAACAGATTATTGCAATGGATGACGATCATGTGCTTGAGTTTCATATCTAGTATTGTATTTTTCATGTTTTCAAAACATATTTTAGAAATTCCGTTTACGTTGATTTAGACGATAGTATTGAAACCAATGAAGACAGTTGTTGTTCCGAAATTAGCACTCAAGAATACTTTGGGGGAGATGAAGAAGAAGATGTAAAATGATTTTAATGGATTTAATTTATATAACTTATTTCCTTCAAACAAAATAACAAATAGTCGTTCTTTACAAATTTACAGAAGGGCTCGTGTTGCGTTTAAATGTCAGAGATTCTGCGCGCATCCGGAGTGAGTCTTTATTTCGACAAGGGTGAAACGAGTATTCAGAATCCTTAAGTATAAGGCTCCAGCGACCTTTTCCATATTTGGAAATACCTCTACTCAAAAACACGTCTTCGTCTTTTGTAAATTTCACTTTCGAGGAAACTTTTAACTTTTCGTGAACGACTTCCTTTTTTAAATCGACGTCGAAACTTATTCGAGATCGGAATGCTGGATCTACTTGTATTTCGGCATTACAGTTGCTTTCGGGATTGCACGGAATGGTGTTTGTTATTGTAACATCATCGTCATCGTTCGTGTCGTCAGTAACTTGAGGTGAAGAACTGCTACAAGGTTGCGATAATATCTTTTCGGCTTGATCGAGTACTTGCTGATCGAAGGAACGCGCCGTGTTGATGATTGATCTTAAAACGTCCATCATGCCTGCACTCACTTCCTTTCGTTTATTTCCAACCAGTTTCTCCATGCATTGCTTGCTGCGTGAAGCAACGTCTCTCGACAAACTCTTTTGATAGGCTACTTTCGCCACGTGAGAACTGTGCTTTTGGTCACGTGAAACGATTTCTCTTTCCGATTGGCTGAGTCTTTCCGCACTTTCCGCTTCCACAATATGTCGATAGCGAGTCGGATGTATATATTTGCCAATAGCTTCGTGGACGAGGACGCTCATGGCTGACGAGAACGCGGTGTATTGCTTTCCCTTGTTTGTAACGAGCAAATAGTCACAGTTAGGATTTAGTTTCGGTCGCACTAACTGGATATAGAAATCGAGAATCTCCATAGTTTCGGAATCGAGAATCACAGTGTCAAATAAATATCTATCGGCAGTTTTGAATTCCTTCTGGTCGATGTAACCACCATTGGTCTTTGCTTTATTAATCATTTCTATAGTTAAGTATTGATAGGTCATTGGTCTGGAGCACTTAACTCGAACAAATAAATACGTAGCAATAAATCTCGTTGCAAACGCCAGTTGAGATGCCGACACGTTTCGTTCTTCTCTGCATTCTTGCAAGATGTCTCGGAAACGATTGATGTGATATGGGATGACGTTTTCCATTTCGTCCAAGGTCGCCCAACTGTTTCGAGCAATGAGCGTTTCCAAATCCAGGTTGCGAGAATACTCGAGTCTCTTTGTCTTTCCCAGATTTTCTTTACCACGTCGAATGTAAACTTCGGTGACCGCAAAACAGCGTAATGTGCTGTCGGATACACCATTCGCTTTTCGAAAGTCAAGTATGTCTGATATTGATTTTAAGTAATTTAACGACGCCGAACAACTTAGTTTCCAATCTTCTTCAAGAGTTTTAAGGAAGTCCATAATGATGGAGGGTGTACCCAAGCAACAATCGACAAATTCTTCGGTTAAACACGATTCTGATTCGAGGTCGTCAAAACTAGCCATTAAAAATTTCATACATCGTTGTGCAGATTGTTTCGCTTCTTTTTCAGGCTTCCCTCCTCCACATGGTGTACGCAGCCAGTTGCAAAACGTCTTTCCAATACCATCGTTAATAGAAAATGAAGGCTTGTGTGCTGTACATACTTTCTTTCTGATTGGCTGTTGTGCCTCGACTTCTTCCCTTTTGATATCTGGAGCTTCGTCAAAATAGTAATACCAACAATGCTTGACATCGATATGCTTGCGTAAACCTCGACTGCTTTTAAAACCAATGTGTAGGCAATTTTGCACTGGACAGATGTAAATATTTCTATCGTTTGGACGTAATACCAACTTTTCTCTTGTGTTTAGCAGCACCATTGATTCCAACCCAGTTCACAACTAATGTTCTCTTCGTCATGGGTGGGCACTATGCCAAACTCCTCCCCTTGTTGCTGAGTCAATGATTTCCTAAAAATAATATAGTAACCTAGGAACGAATTGGATCATTTTCAATGCATATTCTCTGACAGACTTACATATACTTTCTCTTTGCAAAATTTCTACGCAGCAATATGGATGGTTTCGACGAAAATGACTTGATGGAATCTTTAAACTGTCCCATACACGTTTACAGCCATGAAGATGACGTTATGGAAATTTTAATGGGCCCTTTGGAAACTCCACCTGAGCTCACCGAAAGGTTGGTATGGTGGCCTTATAGTGAAGAGCTCAGTGACGAAGATGATGAAGAAGGTTAGCTGTACTCCCTAGTGTCTTTGACTTTTTAAAAGGTGTTGCATTTATATTTTACTTAGGTTCTTTTAATAACCTTACAGAAAACAACAAAGAAGGCGAACAGATTATTGCAATGGATGACGATCATGTGCTTGAAGAGTACATCATGTCCTGTGAGTTTCATATCTAGTATTGTATTTTTCATGTTTTCAAAACATATTTTAGAAATTCCGTTTACGTTGATTTAGACGATGGTATTGAAACCAATGAAGACAGTTGTTGTTCCGAAATTAGCACTCAAGAATACTTTGGGGGAGATGAAGAAGAAGATGTAAAATGATTTTAATGGATTTAATTTATATAACTTATTTCCTTCAAACAAAATAACAAATAGTCGTTCTTTACAAATTTACAGAAGGACTCGTGTTGCGTTTAAATGTCAGAGATTCTGCGCGCATCCGGAGTGAGTCTTTATTTCGACAAGGGTGAAACGAGTATTCAGAATCCTTAAGTATAAGGCTCCAGCGACCTTTTCCATATTTGGAAATACCTCTACTCAAAAACACGTCTTCGTCTTTTGTAAATTTCACTTTCGAGGAAACTTTTAACTTTTCGTGAACGACTTCCTTTTTTAAATCGACGTCGAAACTTATTCGAGATCGGAATGCTGGATCTACTTGTATTTCGGCATTACAGTTGCTTTCAGGATTGCACGGAATGGTGTTTGTTATTGTAACATCATCGTCATCGTTCGTGTCGTCAGTAACTTGAGGTGAAGAACTGCTACAAAGGGGTGCGACAATATCGTTTCGGCTTGATCGAGTACTTGCTGATTGAAGGAACAAGCCGTGTTGTTGATTGATCTTAAAACGTCCATCATGCCTGCACTCACTTCCTTTCGTTTATTTCCAACCAGTTTCTCCATGCATTGCTTGCTGCGTGAAGCAACGTCTCTCGACAAACTCTTTTGATAGGCTACTTTCGCCACGTGAGAACTGTGCTTTTGGTCACGTGAAACGATTTCTCTTTCCGATTGGCTGAGTCTTTCCGCACTTTCTGTTTCCACAATTTGTCGATAGCGAGTCGGATGTATATATTTGCCAATAGCTTCGTAGACGAGGACGCTCATGGCTGACGAGAACGCGGTGTATTGCTTTCCCTTGTTTGTAACGAGCAAATAGTCACAGTTAGGATTTAGTTTCGGTCGCACTAACTGGATATAGAAATCGAGAATCTCCATAGTTTCGGAATCGAGAATCACAGTGTCAAATAAATATCTATCGGCAGTTTTGAATTCCTTCTGGTCGATGTAACCACCATTGGTCTTTGCTTTATTAATCATTTCTATAGTTAAGTATTGATAGGTCATTGGTCTGGAGCACTTAACTCGAACAAATAAATACGTAGCAATAAATCTCGTTGCAAACGCCAGTTGAGATGCCGACACGTTTCGTTCTTCTCTGCATTCTTGCAAGATGTCTCGGAAACGATTGATGTGATATGGGATGACGTTTTCCATTTCGTCCAAGGTCGCCCAACTGTTTCGAGCAATGAGCGTTTCCAAATCCAGGTTGCGAGAATACTCGAGTCTCTTTCTCTTTCCCAGATTTTCTTTGCCACGTCGTATGTAAACTTCGGTGACCGCAAAACAGCGTAATGTGCTGTCGGATACACCATTTGCTTTTCGAAAGTCAAGTATGTCTGATATTGATTTTAAGTAATTTAACGACGCCGAACAACTTAGTTTCCAATCTTCTTCAAGAGTTTTAAGGAAGTCCATAATGATGGAGGGTGTACCCAAGCAACAATCGACAAATTCTTCGGTTAAACACGATTCTGATTCGAGGTCGTCAAAACTAGCCATTAAAAATTTCATACATCGTTGTGCAGATTGTTTCGCTTCTTTTTCAGGCTTCCCTCCTCCACATGGTGTACGCAGCCAGTTGCAAAACGTCTTTCCAATACCATCGTTAATAGAAAATGAAGGCTTGTGTGCTGTACATACTTTCTTTCTGATTGGCTGTTGTGCCTCGAATTCTTCCCTTTTGATATCTGGAGCTTCGTCAAAATAATAATACCAACAATGCTTGACATCGATATGCTTGCGTAAACCTCGACTGCTTTTAAAACCAATGTGTAGGCAATTTTGCACTGGACAGATGTAAATATTTCTATCGTTTGGACGTAATACCAACTTTCTCTTGTGTTTAGCAGCACCATTGATTCCAACCCAGTTCACAACTAATGTTCTCTTCGACATTTTTAAAACTTTTTTATTTTATTTAAAAACATTTTTTATAACTTTAAACATATGACTTTTAACTTAACGATTTACACAAATAAAAAACGATAACTTAGTTCTTTAAACTTCAATGACATATTTATACCGTAGTGCGTTTCGTAGGAGAGTCGTTTATTCATTCCTTTTTACAAAGGAACAATGTATTCCATTTTAATAGTATACACGAACTGTTCCATTACAAAAAGAATAGTTCGTGCCTTACGTAGTGAACAATTAAGACTTAATGAAAAGGAAACATTTTGGAGTGCGCGATGGAAGAATACGATCCTGTTAAGACACTCCATATCGATCTCCACAGTAGTGAACAAACTTTTCATTCACAAAAGAACGAGAGTGCACGATTTGTATAACAATGAAACACGGAGAACGTTATAGACTATTAAGGAACAATTAAGCGTGTCAAACTCTGTTCATTGACAGTTCACTGTCAAAATATTCTCAAGGGCCTTTCAACAAGAGTTTGAATGGGACAAACAACCCGAGTAAAAATTATAAAGCTACAATAAGGTAGGTACAAATTTCTTTTCATTGTGTAAATTTAACTTAAGTTTTTTATTATGATTTAATAACTTCGTATTCCCAACGCGAGCGAGGAGGCATAGTAGTTTCACGAGATAGGCGAATGTCAGTTTCCGATTTTGTTCTTCATCATCATCATCTTCGACCGAATTGACTTTAAAGAATTATATCTTGCGATCTATTTCACTTTTTTGAAAAATTATTTCGCCTTTTGAACGATCAAAGACTGAAGTTTGTCTCACAAAAAATTGAGCTGTTTTGCTCTTTTCTATAAAAAGCTCGTTTTTTTCATCTTCGTTTTTCTTCTTCTATTTTCATAAATCTTCCAAATTTTTTATATCATGAAAAAGTGCTTTTTAAGCTTGACACAGCGCAAAAAGAATTTTTGAAATATCTCACAACCTTCAAATTTGCCAAGCATTTGTAAAAACTGTGCAAGTTCATTTGAAACGTACTTTAGGACACAATACCTTAAAGGATTTTTTTTGCGTGGATTAAGTTTTGCAACTTTTGCGAATTTTGGTCAAATTCGCAAAAATAAATCCACGCAAAACGTCAAGACATGAACGATTTGCGAAAATAAATCCACGCAAAATTTCATGAAATTTTTGGCTCATTTTATGGCTCTGCGTACCTTTCGTATATTAACTATTTCTTTGTACTTATCAAGCACCCATTCGTTTTGCAGTGTGGCAGGCATGGAAATGGTAATTTTTGCTGCTACTTCTAAGCATTATAAATTACGCGCATTGCACTTTGCCCATTTGCAAATATAAATCCAAACATTTTCCTTGAGAGGCTCTGTCTCGAAAAAATTAATTCACCCAAAATGCTCTCAAACCTTAGCTCGCAAAAATTAGTCTACGCAAAAAAAATCCCCTTAAGGTATATCATGTTCGAAAAGAACATTTTCTTACAGATCCTAACAAAGTTTTATTTGTCTTTTCTTGCTCATTGGTGTTATTTATAGACTCCATGGAAGTGGTAATATGCAGACAGTGGTGGATCTTGTAGTCGCAACTTGCGGAGAAGCGCATTAACATAATTTGTGAATTCAGTTCATATTATCAATGGGATTATTTGATCCTTTTTCCTTTATGTTTGAATTGCTAACACTCTCCTACACAAGTTGCGGCTTACCTCTGGATCCGCCACTGGCAGGTTTAGTAGAAATAGATTTTCATATTGTATGTTATGTTGATTTAAGTTATGTATAAGCAATATAATTTTTATCTTCTTGTAATTCTGTTAAATGTCATGGATTAAAATCTTTGAAATGCCCAAGTTTCTCCTGCTCCTATTAATGCAAGTTATGAACAATTTCATGTAATGTTTACTTAAATATATTACCAAATTCACATTACTGGCAAAATTTGGAAGGTGTACACAATGAACAATTGGAAGAAATCCTGATATTAAAGTTGGCAGTTACTTACAGATTTGGTCATAAATAGCCTAGGTTTTCAGTTTTTAAACAAGTTTGGTTGTACAGATTTAATAGTTTGATAGTGTTGTGAACGTCTTCGATAATCCCATACAGCCTTTTTTTCAAATGATTTTGGTTCACTTCTATCGAATATCATTTTATTCTCCATGTGAACCATAAGTCATATTTTGGGAATTGTGATAGACCTGTTCTCACGTAAGCAACAATGGATAGTCATTCAGATATCTTGAAAATTAGCCTAAAGCTATTTCCTCTAGGCCTGATGCGGAAATTGTTCAAGCCCTGAGGCTTCTAGTTTCGTTTTTGAAATGCTACAACGGTCGCCGCCATTCGCATTTCGCAATGACATCACGTGGTGAATGGAGAAAGTAAAGTGTATTAGTGAACTCTTTGTTTAAATAAAATTCTTTTCAACACAGCCTTCATTCAGTATCAGAGGTTCCAAAAAAAATTCAAGTTTGTCAAGGAAATGAGTACGTCATATACCTATCTGTGTTTTTTATTTCATTTTAAATATGTCGCATATTTCTTTCGTAGTTCACATACACGTGGTCGCTTAACATTCATAACAAGATGTTTTTATTCAAAATAAAGAGTTGTAAAAAATGTGTTCTCCTTCATATTGAAAAGATGTATCTAAAGTCGGCATTGTCTATTAAATAATAAAGACACGGTAGAGAGCGACCCTTCTACCTCATTAATTTTTTTTTTTTTTTTTTTTTTTAATGAGTTGCTCCCTGCAAGGCCGAAGCCACTACTAGGCAGAGAGCTACAAGATGAGAAAAGGAAGAACAGTTATAAAGACAGATGAGAGGGATGAGAAAAGGAAGTAGAGTTATAAAGACAGAGCAAGGTGGCGGTTAACCTTGGATTTAAAAGATTGCAGATCATACTCATCAGGAAAACAACTATGAGGGAGAGAATTCCAGAGGCGAGCAGTCCGAGGGAAAAAGCTAGATGAATAAAAGTTCTTATGGCAAGTTGGGACCTGAACAGTCAAAGGATGAGAATTCGAAGAGAGGCGAGTGTTCCGAGAGAAAGTCTTAGGAGAAGGAGTCAATTGATGCAAGTCATCCGAACAATGCCCATGAAAGTATTTATAGAAAAGAGACAGGGAAGCAACGTTTCTCCGATGTGAGAGGGGGTGAAGATTAACACAAAGATCAGGGCCAACTAAGTTAACTAAGCGCTTCTGAATACGATCGAGAAGATGAAGACAATGAGCAGAGGCTCCAGCCCAAAGGTGGCAGCAGTACTCAAGACAAGGGCGAATAGTGGCCTTAAACATGTAAATGATAGATTTAGCCGAAAGTAAGTGACGGACCCGAAAAAGTGAGCCAACCTCCATAGCAGCAGATTTAGCAATGGACTCGATGTAAGAATTCCATGTGAAATTCTTTGTGAAGGTTAAACCTAAAAGACGAACCTGAGATGACTCTGCAAGCTCACTTCCGTTCATAAGAACAGAAGGAATTACAGGGTTAGCGATTAATAGAGAGAAGCTTAGTTTTGGAAGCATTGAAGGAAACCAACCATTTCTGACCCCATTCAACTACTGTCCTAAGATCGTCCTCCAATTCAGCAGCCATTTCAACCTTATCAAACAAGTCCTTAGTCCTTTCAAGAGACGAGTAAAGAGTAGTGTCGTCAGCGTAGATAGCAAGTTTGCTGAGAATACAATCGGGAAGGTTGTTGATGAAAATGAGAAAGAGGGTTGGACCAAGGACAGAACCTTGAGGCACCCCTGAATTAATAGAGTAAGAAGAAGACGAATGACCATCCAGAACCACCTTAATACTCCTGCCACTGAGAAAGGACTTAATAAGATTCAAGAGTGAACCAGAAATGTCATAAGACTTCAACTTGTGAAGAAGGCTACGATGCCAAACCTTGTCGAATGCCTTGGAGATGTCAAGAGCAATAGCTTGTGTCTCACCACAAGCATTGAGGGACTGACATACACGTTCAGAGATGACGGTCAGAGCATCAGCAGTGGAACGACTAGAACGGAAACCATACTGGTGATCAGAGAACAGATGAAGAGATTCCAGATGATGGGTAATGGAAGAGTTGATCAATGATTCGAAGATCTTACTAATAACAGATAGAAGACTAATAGGACGATAGCATAAAGGGTCCGATTTCTCACCAGAGTTTTTCATTCATTATTCATGAGATGCAACACGAGCGTCGCAATGCATTGTTGTTAAAAAAAGATGATGACAGGGGGTTTAACAACTATTTAATACGACAATTATAAAAAGGATTTTTAATTTTATTCGCAATTTCTCTTCTTAAGAAAACATATATTAATTTAATTTAAATGGAAATAAGCTACACGTTAATCAAGCATTCTCTTAATGTTTTAATAGTCCCTTGGTTTTAGGCAAGCGAGTTAAAAAAACATCGAGAACACAGTCGCAGTCGAGATTTTTTCCAGTGCAACAGCATTCTAATAATACGCCCGGGGGTCGTTATTAAAAGCGCCCTTACGGGCGCAACTACTATACTATTATACTATGTTATTTAGGAAGTTCGTATGCTAAAATTGCTTAGACATTTTTCATATTACGTTTGTGTTGTTTTAGTGAAGTGAACGACTAGGATTTTGAAGCACAGCTTGAAATCTGAAATTTTGCCAACAATACATTTTATTTTTGTATATATGTTTTAGCTCTAAATCTTTCATTCAATAAATTTTATTAAATGCACTGATTTTTGGCGGATCTTGCCTTAAAAAGATTTTAATTGGATTTCTGTGTTTGCAAGAAAGCCTACAAATTGTCGTTCTTATGTTTTTCCTTCTTTCTGTCCTCCAAACCTGGTGTGATCATGACCAATAAAACCTTTTTATATTTTTTTCTTGTGTTTTTTATGTAAACTTTGGCTATTTTTTGTTTCGAATCAAAGTTTGAAACGCAGATTTCTAATGGATTTTTAACAAAGTTTTGTTTGTTTTTGTTTCCGTTGTATAGGCTTGCAATGTATATCTTACTGTGTGTACAAATTGGAATGCTTGAGTGCGGGGGCATTTTTAGCTAAGGCTACATGCTAGTAATATATATATATACAGTGGAACCTCTAATAGCGGCCACTTTGGGGGATCCAGCTTAGTGGCCGTTGCATTAGAGGTGACCGATGTATGGAGGTTTTATATGAATATACTTTTTTTATCAAAAAGGCTGGTCAGGATGGGAGGGGCATGAAGAATGATTCATGATCAAAATAAACACAACATTATTGAGCCTGAGTGCTTCAAGTCGTAGTGTGACAAGATTCAAAGCACTTACTAAGTCAGCATCACCTAATGTTTCACAAAAGTTGTTCAAATCATCTACAATAGATAAGACTGCTTGACTTGACTTTAGTTTTGTAAATAATTATTGTAAATAAAGTAACAATTTTTTGTTATTTTTCCATTCATTTGCTTGCACAAAGATTTTTTTGACCGTTAATAGAGGTAAAATTAGACATTGGGACAATTAAAAGTGGCCGTTTGGCCGTTGATTGGAGGTGACCGATGTATGGAGGTTTTTTTTATAAGAGTTTGATAATAAATTTGGCAGGGACTTTCTTTTCTGGTGACCGATGTATGGAGGTGACCATTAATAGAGGTTCCACTGTATATATCTATTACAGGTAACATTAGATATTATCTATATTGTATATATATTGTATATGTTATTGTCTCCATAATAATTGCCTTCTCATACGTGGGCATATACCCCTAATTATCATATGGTACAAGTACATTCAAATTTAAAAAATGTATAAGATACATATTACCGAACTTTTTGATTTTCTTTGAACAATATAAATATTTCGTATTTCTATGTTTGAACGCAAGCAGAAAGAGGAGTTCCTGGGTACGAGGTGGATCCACTCGTCATTACATTATGAATTGGAAATGTTTAAATTAAAGATTTTGAGTGCTTTTATAGGCAATCTAGAGGTAGTATTTTTAAAAAATTTTCTTGGCGCATCGGCCCCGTTTTTTCAGTAATACAGATTTGTTAAGATTTGTTAGATTCGTAAGTTACGACAAAAACTACGTACATGATGTAAAACAAGCTTTATTTTTTTGCGGCATTGGGCACATCAGAAAATACCAAAGCGGAGCGCGAATACACTCTCTGGAAGATCTGATATTACCAATCTACCATCGTGTCTTACTCTGAGGAAAGATGGTGGATTGCCACGACTGGAGAGGGACTGAATATCTAAGGCATTCTCTTTATGTACATGACAGAAATATCCATTAGTCATCAAGCTAACATTTTATAGATCTATCGTTTCAAGGAACTATCATAGGCAACGTATGGTAACTTGTATAGAATATATATACCAATAATAATGTATAATTAGACAACTTCTAACTACCAGTCTGGTACATATCTCTAAAACGGAAATAATTTCCATATGGGGAAAGAATTTCCAGATAAGGAAAAAAAACTAAGGCTCAAATAAGGAAATTATTTCCAGAAAAGGAAATCAAAAACACGTTTTTCCATTTCCGAAGTTGCGCGCTGAAGACCAACCATTTAATCGAAGATTAAAACAATAGTTGGGAGATATGTGAACTTTTATCCGGAGGTGTAAAGAAATCTACCGAAGAAATTCGAAGAACGACTCTTTTTTGATAGGATTTCCAGAGATTTGGAAACAACCGAACCATAATAGTAGACTAAGCTTTGCAAACTCGTGGTCGTTTTTGTCGTTGTGTTGATAGTGCTAAAAACATGGAGCAAGAAAGTCAATCTGAGCACCATATTGGAATTTGTATTTGTATTTGTATTTGTATTGGAACTTTCCTTATCTGGAAACTCTTTCCCCATATGGAAATTATTTCCATTTTAGAGATATGTACCTAACTGACTATATACTACGAACGAAAAGAAAGTTTTAGAGGAATGACAGCGAGTTAGGAGAAGACAGCAGTCCAATTAAGCCAAATAGCGCTTAAGTAGGTGCAGCTAAATTAAGATGAACAACGCAGAAATCTGACTGGATGCACGATCTTTTCGATTGTGAAGTGTTTATCTCACGCATGATGGTTCAAAATAATAATGATCTATATATTCAAGCAAGGAAAGGGGAGAATTCAGAGTGTTCAAGAAGTTTTCATTTCGTGCAGAAACAATGGATGCATACAGAATTACGTCCAAAGTGAGTCGTAGATGTAGCTGGGATATTCGATACTCTACTCTACTGGGGCACCCAGCACAGGTTTTGTGGTGGCATGAGGAAAATTAAAGGAGTTAACAAGAGGAGGAAGGTAAAATATGGTGTATAGTAAGGATGGACTGGATAAGATCAGTAAAATGGAGAATAGCAATTTCTGAGAACAGATTTAATCATGAGCACTAGCGTCTCCGAGAAAGTAATTATTCAAGCATCCTGATTCTGTCCGGAGTTGAACACGATCGATATAATGGTTTGAAGGTTTATCCCAGTTAAAACAGCAGTAAGAAATATGACTGCAAATTAAGCTCCGCAGCTTAATTAGAATGTCCCTAACTGTTGCAACAATCTGTTTCTTGAAAAATTGGAGAGCCCACGCCTGTTCATTTTTAATTATATCTTTTACATCTGATGAAGTAATAAACTCCCTTTCTGGAAATTAAGGCTAGTGAACCTAGTACCGTCTATGTTCCTAATTAAAGACAGCCTTCGTTATTATGGACATCAATCAAAACATAATTCCAACCGTTTGTAAATTAAAAACACAGAACATCCTGAACTGTCAACCAAACTGTAATAAAACAAACTTCAGATATAATTAAAATTTATTTGAACGCTAGAAAATTACCAATATGCCGTTTAGAATTTATTTTTCTAAACTTTAAAGATTTCTTTTAAAATAGACTGCTCTCTCGAGAATCATGCATGCATATTTTTATATTTTTATAAGCTCTGTGAGTTACCTCTGAAGATGATTTAGCAATAAATCGAAATATCAGGATTTTAAGAATGACATATCTTGTTTTATTTTGAGTATCAAACTAACACAAGATGAATTTGTTCGCGCTTACTTTTATTCTTTATTTGTTAAAATTGTCGAATGGCAATGGATTGTGTGTACAATGATAGCCATATTTATTGGTCATCGTACCGCCGAACAAAGGGCTTCGACAGGTTGACAGGGTAGGACACTTCTTACTGATTATTGAAATGTAGGCCATTATGATTCTTCACCTTCCATTATTCTTCAAGTGTTGCTGCTAATTGCTCTCTATATTGCTCTGTTTCATAAAACATTTTATTCAAGTTGTACATGGTGAACTTGGTAAGAGTGCATGTCTATTTTCGTGACAAGAATCTTTGTTTACATTTTGATGTCCGTAATAACGAAGGCTGTTCGTAATTTGGCACATAGACGGTAGTATACAACTTAAAATTTTGAAGCACCTGGAAGTGATATTTTTATTCCTCCTTTACAAAAATTGTTTATCTCATGAAAACATTGGTTTAGTTTTAGGGAAAATTTATCATGCTCTAGCAGCCATACTTTCTCAGATCAAGTAATTGACCCAATTCGAGATTCTATTATTTTTGTTGTACAAACAGGTATTTTTATAAGCACTTTTGGTTGCAACCGTTTTTGGTATAGAAGATTGGTTTGACAGTCCAGGGCAGAGCTTAGAAACTCTGCAATTTAGCAATTTTGATGTTCACAAACAGGCTTTGCCATGAGAGATGTGTGATCGCACATTAAAACTATTTGTTTTTCTGAGGTTTTTCACTTTGTAAATGGCTTTAATCTTCTACACTTTAACACATCTATCAAATCACTTAACAAACTAAATATTGATATTCAGGAATCTAGTTTTTCCTTAATGTCTTAAAAACTGAATTCGATAAGTTAAGAGAATTAACAGAGCACTAGCCGCCAAGGCGGCGTCGCTCGCCGCCCATGTCCACCTGCTCTGTATCACTGTATCAAAAAACGTCAAATTTCCTTATAAACGGCTCGTTCAACTTGTGTTCAACCAGAAGCAGATTCGAAGTCACAACCTCTGGTAAAACCAATCTTTTATCAGTGTAACAATACACTCAAAACGTATAGAGAGAAAACTTCAACTTTTTATTAACTTTTGTTTTAAAAAAGTTACGCGCTCTAACATGGGTGCTATCAAACGTAAGGGGGAAATGGTTTCTCTTCTTAAAAAGATCACACGGGAGGAGAGAAAAAAGGCACGTGCTAAATGAATAAAGTGAATAAAAAAAAACGTTCGATCTGACTAAAATAGATTAAAAGAAATCGATTAAAACAAATTAAGACAACTATTATGACAAAAGCAAAAAAAAATATTTTGTATTTTTGTATTTTTTTACCTATCGGTTTAAACATTTTGATTGCTCGAAAAAAAGTTCACCCGTCTCAGACAGTCAGGCAAGGATACATTAGGATACACTGGTAAACCGCACATGCTCCCACGTTCTGCCACTGCTGCTTTATGTCCAAAACGTTTACTCAGTTAGTTTCTTTGTATTTAGTTGATGTATTGTTTTCAAAGCCAAGTCAACGTGGTATATAAAAGTAACAATAATAATAAAAACAAAACGTTATTCCTATTAGTTCATCAGCCAAAAAAAGTCACGTTCGATTGAGGGTTGCAATGTATTTGCTTCGAACTCACGTCGCACACACAAAAATAATAATTTCGCTCACAACTCAATCTACCATTTTGCGTGACTTACAAACAAACAAACAGACAGACGGAGAATCGGCTATTAATATATAGATTCATTGATTATTTTGTTCAAAACTATGTCTTAATTTACTGTATTATGACATATTATGACATATACCCTCAGACTCTCTTAATCTTTTAGATCGTATTCAGAAACGTATCAGTAATGCTATTGGTGATAAACTTGCAAGTAAACTTGACACACTCTCCCATCACAGATCTGTGGCGTCTCTTTGCCTCTTTTATAAATACTTTTACGGAAAATGTTCAACTGAGCTCTCTTCTCTCATCCCTGCATTAAAAACTTTCAAGCGAAACACAAGATATTCATCTAATTGCCATGATCACACTGTCAACATCCCAAAGTCATCTAAAACTTTTTACCAACAAAGTTTCATTCCTCGCTCCTCCACTCTCTGGAATTCTTTACTTCAGTCTGTTTTTCCTTCTCATTATAATCTTCAACACTGTAATGTAATGTTCATCGTCACCTTTCTTCCTTGTACCTCAATACACATTACTAGTCACCTTTCTTCCTTGTACCTCAATACACAGTGGTTTTAAACCTTGTATGGAGCGATTAATTAAAAAAAAAAAAAAGCTTTGTATTTTAGTATTTTGCCACTTATTCACGGAAAATAGACATTATTAGTGGGTAATAACACAATGGAGAACTTCAGTTGCATCCAAATAGAGTATTTAATAGTAATTTGTATCAAAGTTCAGGGTTTGAATTATCGTAAAAAATTCACTTCGCAAAAGTACCGTAATGCATCGATTAAACGCCCCCCTTCTTTTAAACCCCCCCCTCGAATAGACGCCCCCCCCCCCCTTTTCAGGAGATTTTTAAATAAACGCCCCCTCTATTAGACGCCCCCCTCGAATAGACACCCCTCTCTAGTGAGGGGCGTTTATTAGAGACACACTAATTAAGGCATGTAGAACTACTACATTGCATTGTTTTAGCCTCAATGTTTTCATTTTGTATAAAAATATGGAAATTTGCGATAGACGCCTTTCTTTTTAAATTTTAAACTAACAGTTGGAAACTTTGTCTTTATTGACGATGATCTTGAAGTTTAATTTTGTATATTTTTTATCGATATTTATATTTAGTTTATATTTACGAAAAAGAAGAGTTTCACAAAAATTCAATAGACGCCCCCCTCTTTCCAACACCCCCCTCAAATAGACGCCCCCCTAAAAATTCAAAAAATTTAATAAACGCCCCGGGCGTCTAATCGAAGCATTACGGTATGCTCATTTTCGATTTTCCATGGGAAACCCTATAGGGTGGAGTTAATTCAAGTTTTGGTTTATAGACTGACAATATCCCACAAAAATGTCTTTACCGTAATTAAAACAACTTAATTTAATTCAATTTAACACAACAATTTGATGATTTTTAATAAAACCTAAAGTTGATCCATAAGCGAGAAAATAATTGCATCTGTTTAGGAAATGAGACAGTAAGAAACTATTTCTTATTATACTCAAGTTTAAAATAAGTCATCATAAAGAAATAAATGACGGAATGTTACTAATGACGCAATTTATCATAAAATTCAATGAGTTAGATATCTTTTTTTTTTTTTGTTTGATACTTAGGATCAGATTATGTAAAGATAATTAAAAACTTTTCAATTCTTCTTCCGTTGCAAAAACGTGTCGCAAAAGTTGCCAATGAAAAACAATATTAAATTTGCACTGGTAACAAGGTTGCTTTGTTTTCTTCAGACATCGGGATGCCAATATTATTGGCTGTCTGTTTGAAATAGTCTCGTATATAGGTAGCGGCAACATTACAAATTTTGATATAACTGAATATATCTGTAGAAAAAAATGTATATTATAATCTTGTAATGTATATTGTAATCTGGATATCATACTTCGCAATTTTCTGAAAATTTGAAATAATGAAGTGCGAAGTGCTAATTCGAATCCTGAAGTTAGTTTAAAACAGTATTTGTGATGAATTGTTCGCTTTTATTTTGTTTCTTATATTTTTCCGAAAAAGTTTTTTTTGTCTTTTTGCTCTTACATCGTATAAAGTGCGTACGATTCACGCCTTATGCAGTCTTCTCATTATGAGGCGCGCGATCGCGCTAGCGCTCGCATTAGCGCTCCTAGAGCTAGCTCAGACGCGCTTTTAATCGCGCACGTAAATAGTCATTGTTAAAACTTTTAAAACTTTTTAAAAAAGCCTTTATCACTGAATATTTTTTTGTTCCTTTCGTCTCCGTTTAAAACGAGTCTAATAATGTGTAATGAAAATAATAATGAACTACATGTTTCTAGTTTGAAACGTGCAGGTGGTATTGCATAATCATCTTGTTTAAATGAATGAACTGTTTGAAGCATCAACGATGGAGAAACCATGAGGCTTTTCAATAGAACTGGAAAAAGAAAAATCATTTTTGCTGGTAAGGGGGAGTAACCGTAAAAAACATGCTCAACCTATTATATTAGTTTTCATGCTCAATTGATAACGAAACATAACATAGGTATATTAAGTGATCATTCACCAAGTTGCTGTTGCTAGGGAGAACGACCACCGTTGCTAAGGTAATTTTGAAATATCCTTCGTTATACGAATTCATTTCTACAGCTAACGAAAGAATATGAAAACGTAAGTGGTACCAGTAGGACTCGTTTTCGTGTTATTCAGTGAAATTAAAAAGCATCTTAGTTTCCAGCTCCCGTTACCCTTTAACCGGGGGATTTCCACAAAGAGAAACTTGCGTAAGTTAAAACAACTGTTCAAAAATGTTTTCGAGTGGAAGGTCGAAAAAAAGTAGGTGCGTGACATCGCGCGCCTTGGGATAGTTTAGCAGCGCAATCTGTCACGCTGCTACTGATTTACATATTGAGAAGACTGCTTAAGCTCATTTTGTTTGTAACTAGCAGTTGCTGGCGTTTTTAGTTAAGCCCAATTCACACTTTTTTAAAGGTAAATTGCCATCAGCCCAGGAGAAGAATAAAGTTTCAGACGAATAAGTTTAGACTGTTTTGTGCCATATGGCTCTTGTATTATTTTGTACCAACGGAATAAAGAATATTTCATATGATAGTATCAGTTATGCTTTCATGAATTCCTAGGGAGTGTGATAAAAATATGTTGTATTGTAGAAGTCATTCAATCTTGAAATTTCAAGTATGTCATAACTTTCATCAAGCCTCACCAAATTAAGAATGGAGAGCCCTGAAATATAGGGTGCGCAAAAGGCACTTGGGCGCCCGATAGGGCACCCAAAATGTTTTTTTAGTAATCGAGCACCTATAAAAAAATTGGGAGTGTAATGGTTCACGAAGATACCTTAAATATAGGTCAAAATAAGAATGATGTTTTAGGTTATCAAACATATATTTCCATCACTAATAAAAAGTAAAAAAAGACAACAGTGTCAGTTAAACATTTAATCTTCCTTTTGAGGCCATTCTTCATTTGCAAAATCATTAGTGGTTTCAGTTACAATTGTTAAAACTGTTGTAAAAATTTTTCTGTGGTAATCGACAGAAATGCTTATGGCCATTTCGTCAACTCTCTTTTGTGTGGGTGCTGTTTCTACTACTTCGGCGTTTGGTTGCGATGTAGACAAGACTTTTTTGTGCACCAATTGTGAATTGAATTATCGTCAACATGCCATGCCAATCTCTTATTCTAAACGCAAAAACACCATTTCAATAGCTTGCTGCAGACTTAAAGTCTGTTTAAAAATAGTGTGCATACTTTTAAGATTTGCTTGCCATTTACTCAATACTGAACCAATTTTAACAAATTTGGTATCGTTGGATAGACATTAAAAAGCACAATATTGTACAGAAATAAAAACCCAAAAAAAGGAAAAGAAAATGAAGAAAACAGAAGATGAAAAAAACAAACTTTTCATACAAAAGTCATTTATATTTGATTTTTATATCATTGGAAACCTTATTCTTTGGCGATTTCAAAAATATATATATTTAATGGAAAATTTTCATTAGTTTTTGTTTATTATGATACATTTGAGGGTATATTGAAATTTTGGCAGTTTTGTTGATTTTTGAAAGACGGGGGAAATATCTGAAAACACAGTAATTATACTTGTACTTAAGCAAGAACATTAACACATTAACACATGGTGTGAAAAACAAATCACATTAATCAAATCAAAGTCTAGATTACACTATAACAACATTACATTACTTTTCCATACATTTTAAACACACACACTCGTTATAATTTCACGCTTAAAAACACTATTTAGTGGTTTTTTGTCTATTCCATTACTTATCAAATCAAGTTTTGGCTCAATAGAGTTTGGTTCCGCTGGGACACTGCAATAAGTTCAGCATTATTTTCACATCAAATGTAATTGTTTTGAATAATGTATAACTAAATGCACTATGAAATTATTTATAAAGTAACCCCCGGTTTTTTAAAATTTGTAAATGGTTGAAAAGTCTAAAATGCTCTAAGTGATAGCATCGTTGCTGCAATATTCAAAGTGCTTGCCCTTTTAAACCACATCTTCTTAAAGTACGTTTCAAATGAACTTGCACAGTTTTGATAAATGCTTGGCAAATTTGGAGGTTAAGTTACGCTGAGGTTACGCTGAGGTTACGGAGGAGGTTACGCTGTGTTAAGCTTAAAAGGCACTTTTAACTTCAAACGCTATCCCAACTTCTTTGTCCTGTTTCAAACGCACACGTTCGTTGAAAGAAAGTGAGTATATCACGTCAATAAAATGTCGCAATATTTTTCTTTCTTTATTTTACTTTGAACGAATGAATTGTTTTGTTTTTAAACCCACGTGTTCGGTGAGAGAAAGTGAGAAAGAGGCGTTATGAATAGGATGCTCAAGGGAATTCCCCTTTTTATCAAGAATACTTTCTTTTTGCACACACTGATAACGTGGGCAATATAATGGCATTGTTAATCTTTTTTTTACATATGATTCTATACATGTCTTTTCTGGTGTGCCCTATAATTTCGGGCCCGTAAAAGGGACTTTGCGCCCGAAATAATAGGGCATAATAGGGCATCGGCATCGGGAGCGCAATTTGGTGAGCCCTGTTTCATTTTTCATGCTTCAGCTGATTTTGCAGAAATCCTTGTGCCTGTCAGGGCATCTCGTTACTTCATACCATGCTATCTGTTGTATTTCATATAAAATTGTATAAAATTGTTATGGAGAAATCCTTTTGTTATTGAGTTGATTTCCTATTCAAAATCATTATATATTTCCCCATAGGGCGATATATGTTAAAACCGACATTTTCCTTCTTCTCCTCCTCCTCCTCCTCCTCTTTCTCTGTTCACTTTTATGGTCGTGGTTCAGTATTGAATTTTGGCCTAGCCAAGATAGATAAGAATAGAGGCTAGTCTTCAGTAAAGTACACCATCTTGTTCAGTCAGACGGGTAGTGGAAGATTTTTGCTTTCTGCTACCTTAAAAATGATTCAATAGATAAAACGTTGGATGATGGAAATAAATCGTTTTAGTTCAGTGTTGTCCTAAAAGGGTTTGTAAAAGCTTTTGAATGAACGTGTAAAAAACAGAAAAAAATGATTTGATATCATTGTCATGGATGTTTTTTTGTTGTTATTGACAGCAATGTTATGATGACTGCTTATTAAATGCTTGGAACAGTAAACCATTGAAGCTGTGATTTCAGTGCAAAGGCTAAAATTCATTATTAAAAGCCAGGCTGAAGATTTATTTTTATTTTACATCCTGATGTAGCCCAACTGAACTGAAAGCACATATGATGTTGATTATATACAGCCAGATGTTAATTCAGAGAGTACATGTTGTACTGGTTGAGTGTGCTTCCCTTCCCTTCCCATAACTTACTATCGATTTTATTTTGTAAAAATTAATATACTATCAATTTTCCTTACTACGAACGACGAGCATAAATCAAAACACAATCAATTCAGAACACAAACTTCTACTTTCAACTATTATGTAGTGATTTGGTTATGGATGTGTATTTTCACTACCAAAATCTGTTGTTTTATTCCATTTGTAATTTACGAATGTAGTTTTTATGACATATACAATAAATAATGGGTTATTAACATATTTTTTTGAATCAGAGATGTTTATTCTGAATACTTGAATTTAATTTTATAAATTGTCACTTAAAGTGCATCTCATTTTTGAAAATAACTTTTCTTTCCTAAAATGAAATGATACACATAACATTTGTTAGTAGAGATTTTGATTGCTTTTGATAGCGAATACCGTATTAAAACACCCTTGGACTACTCCTCCTCCTCCTCATCCTCCTCCTCCGGCCGAAATGGCAGTTAGCCTACGATTTAGAGTCTGTGAGACTTAACTAATAACACAATGTAAATTCGCAGCCTTTTCAATTTTTGAAGTTTTTCCAGATCAAACATTTCAAAATAAGTTGTGTTTGATATTTTATCACTTACTACAATTAGCTTCCCAAGAGTAATTTATTTGTGAAGGAATGGATATTAATCAAATAGGTTTAATAAAATTGGAACTTTTAGTTACTTATGCTACTGAAAGTACTTTGATACTTGAAATTAGATATGTCTTTCTTGTTAGTTAAACCTCAGTTCAGACCTTATTACCTTGCGTTTGTTAGCTTTCTGGACTGTCTTTGTACATTAAGGCAGTTATTTATTCGATCTCATTTTTGGTTTTATGAAATTATAATTAAAAAACATATTGAAGAAAAAACTACAGTTTTTCAGTACTCAGAGTTTCATGCCGTACGTATTGTACGACAATCTTCAGCTAAATACCCCTTTTTACAATGTAAGGGTATCCATCATGATGCCAGTTATCGGAATTGTGAGACGTAAATATCAGCTGATGTTTTCGAAGGTGTCTGCATTTGGCGATAATTTCTGACCTTTTGTTGAGGAGGTTTTTTTCAGGGTGATTGGCGATCGAGAGGTTTTCATTAAGGCAAAGTAAACATCTTTTCGATTCTGGTGTGTGTGATTTGGCTTTGGTAATTATTTTCCAAGATATGGTTGGCGTTCCGTTCTTTTCTTTTATATCCCAAGCTTCTGTTGAAAGTGCCGTGTTTTTTTTATTTTTCCAGGCGGAGCGATGTATTGTGACTGTTGAACCTTTTCTTAAACATTGTTTCGCAAATTCCAATGTATTTCTTTTCTTTATAATTGGGCAAATCAGATTTTATAGCTTCATAAACAATGTTTGGGGTAAGACATTTTTTGTTCAGGGGATATGCTTCTTTGTGTACGCAATTGCAGGATCTTTCGTTTTCATTCTTGTTGATGGGATGAAGTATCTTCTTGTTATGGTTATCAATGATTGATTTCGCATTTGGCATGCAGCTATAGCTTACTTTGATGTTGTTTTTATTAAAAAGTTTGTGATATTTGTGATGCTGGGGAAAGTGTTTGTTTATTATTTTTAGGAAGTATCAGGCCTCGAAATTTCAAACTTTCACGTAAACTATACTTCGTTACCGTATTAATCAGTAACAGAAACGATCGTTGCGATGTAGTTCATTAAGAGGGCGTTAGCCAGGAGCAAAAAAAATTCCTTGTTGAGGCAGTAATTGGGAAAAGGCAATTTGAAAAGTGCTGAAGTTATGAACTATAAAAACTTTCAAAAACTTAGTTTGAAATATTTTCAATAATTAAACAAGATTCGCAAAAATGCGACTATATATTTCCCCAAAGTTGCAAAAATTTTATCAATTATCGTGTGGATAACCATAAGATAAATAAATAACAAGATAAATAACAGCTACAATGGTAAAGCTACCATCAACTTGATAGAGTGCCTGCTCCCCTTACCGCTATGTGCCGCTTGCCGCTAACTTTGAGTTTGATGGTTTATTTACTTCATTTAAAGACAACAAATCAAACCAAACTAATTATTATCTAAAAGCATATTCATTCAGCCATCATTATGGAAAGTTTCAAAGTGAATTGCCAAATACTTACTGATTAATAGAGTAAAATCTAACACCGGGTCGCAATCATTGTGAAAATAATATTAAAAATGGCTTCTTCGAAAAATAAATGCTTCAAAATTCAGTGTCATAAATAACGGAGCATATCGATTCCTTGTTATTCCTCTGCTGTCTTGAATGCTACCAACATCTGAGATTTTATCCACACAAACAGTTTTCTTGTATATATCGTATACGCGAGCAAATCATCTAAAATTTACAGCAAGGTAATTCTGTAACTACGTGTCCTTTCTCCGCTATAGCAACAAAATTTGTTCTTGTTAGCACTGATTTCAGCTTGATTATTCAATCAGTTGAATTTTTTTTCCAGACATTCAATTAGCGTGAAATCCCACGTTGATAATATTACCCATAGATTTATCGTTCAAGAAAACGTGAAACTTGTTTCGTAGACCTTTTCACCCAACCTTTTCACCAACTGTCATTAAAAATTTTTTATTGCGTTAACGCTTTTTAGCAATTGCAACTACGTTGAATTCTATAGGATCATTCTAGCGTGTATCCTCCGCATGTTGAAAATCTCCACCACAAGTGTAGAAACAATTGATTTCATATGTTGCGAGTGTAAAATATAATTCAATACATGTTGATAATTACATTCGCCGTTCATGCTTTTAACAAATTAACGATGTCTGTGTTTACTGTATAATTACTCTAGGCTCACAATAGGCCAATTCCCATCACGTGTCTAGATTTTTGCGATCAAAAGTTGACTTGTCGAGACGGCACTATTGTTTTCTAAAAAACTTCGCTCATAAAAATATGGCTGCCTTCGATTTGTAAACAGTAAGGGCATGCATTTTTATTAAGCCTGTGGTTGTCTTATATCTGCAGAAGCAAAGGAGGAAAGCACTTAAATTGAGAGAAAAGGGATTAAACTGTTATTATGAACACTAAATTCCATAAAATTTTGTTATTTGCATCACTTTTGACGAACGTGAAATTAGTTAGCGGAAAGAGGAACAAGTTAGCGGAAAGAGGAACATCACCCCGGTGATGTTTACGATTACAGTATTTGTTATCAATCTTATTCTCCTTGTTTGTTCTTGTTGATTAAGTATCTAGGATGACCATTTGTGGTGCTAAATCCATTTAACTGTGTTTTTACGTTTGCATTGACGAAATTTGCAACATTATAATTAAAGTTAGCGGTAAGGGGAGCAGGCACTCTACTCATATAAAAATGCTGTCTATACTTATCAGGGTGGAATTGAAGTTAATACCACAAAAAAACTTATTTCGAACTTTATGAAAAGAAGATGTATGAACATCAAATGATAAGGTTTCACAATTTTTGCCAATGTGTTAAAAGTGATTGAGAAGTTACTATGGACATCATAATTAACATATGATCTTTATTCCTGCAGAAGACAAGTTTCCTATCCTTTAAACAATAAAATCACAGGAAAAATATAATTCAATAGACTCGCTTTCTGTAACTCAGATGAAACTCTCTTACAAAATTATACAATCAAATTTGTATAATGGTTTACAAAAGAAGAAGAGAAAATTGTCAAACTTTTGAGTAGACATAACAGCAAATATATAACTATCAAAGGCAATCAAAAACCAATCTTTACTAAAACATATTATGTGTAGCATTTCAAATTAGGAACGAAGAGTTAGAATGACAATTTATAAAATTGAATTCAAGTTTTTAGAATAAACAGCTCTTATTCAAAAAAACATGTTTACACACATATATTAATTTGATAAAAATGACCTTCATAAATCCCAAATGAAAAAAAAATATTTTAGTAGTGAAAACATACATCCATAACCAAATCACTATATAGCTGGAAGTAGAAGTTATTGTTTTGGCTTGATTTAATTTATAGACTGTTATGTTGGAATGTGTTTTGATTTACGTTCGTTGATGTTTGTAATAAAAATTGTCAGATGTATTAACTTTTGCGAGACCGTATCAAAACAGCATATGTGATCATGGAATTCATATGTTGTTGTATCAAACGACTATCCAGGGAAGCACATTCAACCAGATTATTTCATGTTTGTTTACGTGTCTTAATCCTTTTAATTAAAATATATATTATACGTATACAATTGGTTTTCTGAACATCTTTTTGCATATACGATATCACGTTTTTATTGGCAGTTTTTGTTATGTACTCTTTGAAATAAATAACTGGTTGTTCTCCTCCACATAAAAAGGGTTTCCTTCATATGGCTGTACATCCAGATGGACTACATTATCAGCAGGATGCAAAATAAAAATAAATCTTCAGCCTGGCTTTTAATAATGAACTTTTAACTTTGCACTGAAATCACAGATTCAACGCTCTACTGTTCCAAGCATGTAACCACCATTCATCATAACGTTGTTATCAACAACAAAACAAAACGTCTGTGACATTGATATCGCTGTTTTCTGTTTTTCTTGTGTTCATTCAAAATTTTTTAAAAAACATTAAGGAAAACACTGAACTAAAACGACTTAATACCATCATTTAACGTTTTATCTCTTGAATCATCTTAGAAGTTATATTAGCATACAAAGCTAAAATCTTCCACTGCCCAACTGCATTGACTGAAAAGAAATGGCGCTACTTCACTGAAGACTAGCCTCTATTCTTATCTACCTTGGCTAGGCCAATACTGAATACTGAACCGAGGCTATAAAAGTGAACGAAGAGGAGAAGGAAATGCCGGTTTTAACATATATTTCGCCCTATGGGGAAATATATAAAAGTACCAATACCAAGGAGGGTTTTCACTATATTCGAGTCTGGATTATAAAAAATACATGCTGGAAAACACTTCTGTATTTATTCTAAAGTTTCACTTAAGTGAAAAAGGTAAACTAATTTAACTGCAGCTATTCTTGTGTTACCAGGCCTGGTCGTAAGAGGCGTGTGATTGCACGCGCACACCTCCACACACGCCAAGACTTATTTACGTGTGTCAATCGCCTGGCTTGTAATGACAAGTGTAATAACAAATGTTTATTTAAAAGTCAACAAAAATCTGTCCCAAAATGTTGAAAGTTTTGCTTCGGAAATTGTTCATGTGCTATGATTAAATTTTACAATAACGGAACGAAACTTTGCTACCATTTCAGTAGTGAGGTCTCAGATCGCTTTGGAATACGGTAGTGGTTTTGAGTTAAAAATCAGTGCTCACAAATTTTCTTCGTTTGGTAGTAGAAAACAAGTCTACTCAGCGAAATCTGCTGAGGAATGAGGAAGGAGCTTCGTGCGCGCGATTTTATTATGTATTATTTAATTGTATTTTGTAGTTTTCTCTTTCTTTTTAACGTTCTTACAGAAGTATGCGCAAGGTTGCAGTTTCGAAAAAATAATCTTTTGTTTAAAAAAATGACCAGCCAGGTGGTGACGAGTTAATGGAACGGAAACGTCTTTAATTTAATTCAAAAACCATTTGAACTTCAAACCAAAACGATGGAAAGTAATATAAATTTTTTTATTTTCAGGTTTTATTTTCCTCTTTATTAATTTTTGAATAAATTTTATTTACCGTCAAAGTAATCTTTATAGCTAACATTTTACGTTCCGAATCTTCGAAAACATTGTTTTGTTTTATTAATTCATTCTCCGTGAAAATCTCATTATTTTTACATGACACATTTCAAATTTGATTTGATTATCATACAGAATGAAGATCGTTGATCTTAACTGAAAAAATTGATCGCACATCTGTCAAAAGTTTACACTAGTGCACACCATAACTGGTATCGTCAATTAAGACGTGCGATGACCACACGTCTGCTAATTTTCTTACGACCAGGCCATGACAACATTTTTATCTGAGTATCAGGTTGATGGTAGTTATACCATTGTAATTATTTAATATACATTTTTCTTTTGGTTATGTACACACAATAATTGATCAAATTTTCGCAACTTTGGGGAAATATATAGTCCCATTTCTGAAAATCTTGTTTTTTTATCATTTTGTTTACTTCTTTAAGACCTATAATAACATGTTGCACTATTCAGCATTTTGCTAGATATGTAAACTATTTAAGGGTTACTATACATCAGACTTTGAATCACTCAATTTTTATATTATCTTGAAATGAATACCTGTTAAATATAACAATATGCAGTACAGATACCATGTAACTTCATTTTTATTTTATTTTAGGGAATATAATTATATAATTGTTAGATTTAAATTGATTTGGGAACATAAAATCTATATAATGCCTATGCAATTTGAATACGACGATAAAGGGACAACCTTTTACTACTTTATCTTATCCTTTTTTGCTATGTTCCTGATTCCAGCTACATATTACTTATTTCCAGATAGGCAGAAGAAAGCAGGTATGTGATTACAAAAAGAAGTGCTCATGCTATGTTGGCTCTTGTTAGTCAATTTATTATAATATTACACAATCGTTTTATTTGTAATAAGTCCTAGAAGTATTTCTAATGTACAAATAAGCTATTGCATAGAAATAGTGTGAGATTTCTTGAAGTGTTTATGTTGATGCTTTGATACAGCTAATTTTCTTAATAATCTACACATGTTGATAGTTATTCAATTATAAGCTATCACTGATCTATTATAGAACAAAGTGGTACAAAGAAACCTTGTTATTGTCCACCATGTATGGCAAAATATGATTTGTTAAGCCAGGTGCAGCCAAGAAAAAAGACATGGAAATTACTCATGTGAGTATACATTTATCATTGAAGTTAACTTTTTGCATTTCATTAGAAAAGTATTTTGATGTAAATCAGGCTTCGCCATGAAGAAATATCTAACCGCGGGATAAAAGCCGTAGCTAGAACACATTAGTTACGGGATCGCATACTATGAAAAACAACATCACAAATATTGTACAAGAGCCTTAAATGCATAAGGATTTCTACATGCTTTGTACTTTTGATATAATTCAAATAATGAAGTAATAACATAAAAACATTATTATAACACTTTCTAATGTTTCTGGAAATTTTGATTATTCATCTCACAACGATTCAAAAGATATTTTGAGATATGGATACAGTTTTGAATTAAGAATGGATGTACGCCATTTTCTTTCACGGGAATCGACATTTTAATGACGTGCCATATTAGACATAAACAAGCGTCGCGAACGTATAGTTTGGACAGTAAGAAAGTTGAACCAAGAACACGGAAGGTTTTAATAGATTTCTTGCTTACGCAAAAATCTAATAAACAACAAGAAAAAGTTTTTCATGTTAAGCTAAATCGTAACTACGCGAAAAAACACGTCCATTGCATAGCTTTAGCTACGCGACAGCGTGCAGGAACGCGATCGCGTAGCTGTCGTGACGAAGCCTGGTAAATTGTTTGCTATCAAAAGTAGGGGGAAAATGGTTTCTCTTCTTAAAAAGATCACAAGGAAGGAGAAAGAAAGGCACGTGCTAAATGAATGAAGTGAATAAAAAACATGTTCGATCAGAAGCGCATAACAATTAAAAAAAGAAATTAAATTATTAAGACAAAAGCAAAAAAATATTTTGTTTCATGATACTCTTTTTTTACCTATCGGTTTTTAAACATTTTGATTGCTCGAAAAAAAGTTCACCCTTCTCAGACAGTCAGGCAAGCATTAGGATACACTGGCAAACCGAACATGCTGCCACGTTTTGCCACTGCTGCTTTTTGTCCAAAATGTTTAGTCAGTTAGCTTCTTTGTATTGTATTGTTTTCAAAGCCAAGTCAACGGTGGTCCTTGGAATATAAAACTAGCAATAATAATAAAAACAAAAGGTTATTCCTATTGGTTCACCAGCCAAAAAAAGTCACATTCGATTGGGGTTGCAATGTATTTTGTTTCGAACTCACGTCGCGCACAAAAAAAGAAATAATTTCGCTCACAACTCAATCTACCATTTTGCGTGACTTACAGACAAACAGACAGAGAATCGCCTATTAATATATAGATTATATATACTAACTAGCTAGTAGCTCTCACCATAAATGCCCCCACAATGCAAACACTGGGAATTAGCAGACCCAAGGGTGGACAAGTTTACAATAAAACAAATACAGTGTGTCTCAAAATAACTTATCCACCAACTTTCAAGGCGTATTTCTCATTACATGTCTGATAAAATATTGTGAATTTTATATCACATGAAAGAGCTTTTCATGCTCTATCCATTAATATAAAATGTTTGATAATATATTTTTTCTTCGAAAAGATATTAAAGAAAAACTCAAGGATTTGGTTCATTAAATTCTTAAATGTCAATTAACAAAATACAGCCACCATTATTACAGCATCTTGCAGCCATGGAATCTCAAAGAAGTGTTGGACGCATTGTTGCACGTACAACAATGCGGCACATGCGAACAAATGAATGAAATATTCTCTAGCAAAGAAATAAACGAAATGAAGAAAATTGTTGCGCAATGCGAATGAAAAGGATGTAAAGAAAATCAATTTAAAGTTTTTACGAATCATTGATCAGAAATTGATTTTTGTTTTGTGATGGCATACTTTTGAGCATAAACAAAAAAATAAGTGTCTACAAAACACCAAAATAAGGAAATGCTATAATACATCGTCATAAAAAAAATATGAAAACTAAAGTCTAGTTGTCATTACTGTCTGTTTTCTAAATTCGATAGAGTAACTCCTGCAAAATCAATTGTTCCTGTGTTCGCTTTTGCCCTCTTTGCGGGATACTTACGTGACGACTTTCCTCCAATTCTTCGCATTTTTTCACCACAACAAGCATTGATTGCATGGTCTGGGTTAAAATCTTCTAAAGGAGGGCATTCTTCACCAATGAGTATATTATTGAGTCTTTTTTGTCCCAATCTGTTTGGCCAGTTATTTTTTACCGACGAATTGGACTAAGCACATCAAGAAAAATAGCTATGTGTGTTAGAAATGATCGGTGTTTCCACTTTTTTATAAAACCTTCTAGCTCGGCTCTTTTTGTGGCTTGTGAATCTGTTTGGCTTTGTGATTCTATGTGTGCCATATATGTTCCATTATGGTTTAAAAGAGTTTCCATTGCACAAAATTTATGGTCAATCCAGCGTGTTCCATGTGCTTTACTGGGCTTTGGTACAGTTTTCTCCATAACATCAGAAAATGCCTTCAGTTCTCTTAGCCTTTTGGGGGAATTCTGGTAAAGATAATAAAGTTTGGGCAACATTTCATCAATCATTTGAAATGACTTGATGTCTTGAAATGCATCTTTTAATGCTAGCTCCAGCCTATGGTTGAAGCAATGCACAACCTTGAGCCAAGGTAATGATTCCTTTAAAAGTGTAGCAATGTCGCGTTTTCTTACCATGTTGACACTTGCCCCATTGAGATTAATCCCAACCAATCTCTTTTCCAAGGATGTGATACGTTTTCTCTGAAATGCACCTTCAATGCTTTTTTTAATTCCATTAGCATTTTCTACAGACTCTGAAATAATATTTGACAACAGGTACACCACTGTCTAAAAAGAGAACATAAATGACCTTTTGCTCTGTGACTGAGCTGCCAGTGTTTTCATCACAAACAAAATATCTCGCATTTGCTACGCTTTCAGCTAGTGACCTTTTCGTATCCCCTTCAATATAATCTGTAAATCATGCTACTTGGTTACGTGATTCGTACTTTGGTTTAATACCTGTGACATTATTTTTTACTTATAAACTGAGTAAACTATCGTAATCACTAAATGGTCTTTCCATTTTAGCTAAATAGTAAGCTGAATTAAATTTAATTCTCATAGAGACCCTGTCCTTTTCATTCATTTTCATGATCCCTCGAAAAATTGGAGCAATGTTAATAACATTCTGTTGATATGCCTCGGTGCCCATTTCACTTTTAGTTTGAAGATTGACTGCTCTTTTGTGTTGCTCACCTTTAAAATGTTTTACCAAGCTATCCTTTTTTAACATTCGTTGAACCTGGCTGTATCCAGGTTAAAGAGAAGTTGCTGCTGCCACTTATTCTCTTCTCCCATCTTTTACAAGTTCTTGCACACTAGTTTTTCCACCTTGCCGTTTATGATGTCATACTCTAATTTACATTTGAGTTCCGTCTTCCACTTGCGTACCGTAATGAATTTTGCAGATTTGCCAACTTTTGAATTAGAAGCCATTTTAAGAAAACTAAGCGTGCGAAATTGAAAACTAACTACTTGAATAAACTGAAAATTAAGAGTTTGCAATGGTTTCGATGATGATATGATTTTTATGTTTTCATTGAATTGAGCAAAATTTGTTTCAATTATGGAGCACGTACGAACAAAGGACAGGTGTTCTATTAAAATATTTTTTCTTCTTTTTCTTCTGAGTTAGTAATTATTAAAACATTCTATTTTTTCATCGTTCAATTTCACTGTGAGTGAGTGAGTGAGTGTATCACCTGGTTTTTATAAAGTCATTTTTCAATATCGACGCACTATGCGTAGTTTAAAATTTCGAATAACGAATCCTTAATTCCAACCCTGTGCTGTTCGGTAATGACCCATTCGTACATTTATTGAAGATGAAAAAAAACAAAAACAGTTAACTTCTAAACCATTTACCAGTGAGAGAATTCACATCATGAATTGTTCTTATTTTAGACGAAAATTCAGACTGTTCTTAATTTTTGGAGCAATGATTTGAGCCTCAGGTTGTTCTTACTTTGTTCTTATAAAAAAAGCATGTAAATCAATTACAAATCAGTGCATTCAATAAAATCTTCGAATGAAAGGTTTAGTATTTTCGGTGTAAAGCATAATTTGGTATAGAAGCACAGAAGAAAGGTCGTAAAGACTAATTTAAAGTAAGGTCAGGCATTTGATCTCACCATAACAACCCTTTTAATTAGAATTTTTTATTGACGGCAAAATTTAGCCATTGTAATATGATGATTTTGTTGGACACGTCGACAAATATGTTTTTCACGTTGGCAAAATTGTTTTTATTCAATATGCATTTCCCCTTGTTTTCCTATACGTATTTAGAACTTAGAGCAATCGGCGCACTCTCGCTTGCTTTCCGATAATCCTTGTGACATTTTATCGAAAATCATGGTGGATGTAGGGGATAGGTGTCTTTGGCTATGCTCACATTCATTGAATTTTTGCCAATTGCCAAATACACCGGAAATAAAAGCATCTGACTTGTAATGAGTTTACTGTGGTGAAACTCTACAACAAAACCAACGCAACTAAGTTGAATTTGCTTTATCGCAATATATAAGGTGAGTTCTCATTTACCCAGCCAACAACTACAAGATATTTCATTCCTTCCTCGATTGCAAAATATTTGAAAAGACAGTTACAATTGTAGCAAACAACGAAAGGGAATTAAAATTCTTTCTTTTTATGCTGTAGCAATTTAAATGAATGAAGAAAAAAATGAACGTCATGAAAGAAAAAAAAATTGAATACTGAAAGAAAAAAGATAAATGAATGAGTTCATAAAAGAAAAGAGAACATCGTGTTTTTTCCTTTGTTTTATTTGTTTAATGGGTGGTTAATTCTGAAAATATCAAAATTCCACTGTCGGCATTTTTTTGCCAAGGTGAAGTGGGCTTTTCTCAAATTACGACAGCAATTACATCGGCATTTGCCGCGTGCCGCCGTGAATTAAAAGGATTGCTATAAGGTCCAAGCCCTTGTCCATCATACAAAATTTGTAATGTGTGTTCAGAGGTTTACACCACTGAAATAAAAAGTAATGTCATTAATGTCATAGGGGTGAACACAATAATATTACTGACAATAATGAACCTATGACATATTATTACATATCTTATAATAATTGCGTAACGTGCATACCACTTTTATTTTAGGGAGTGATATATTTAGTTTTAATTTATGGTCAATGTCTTCTTAGTTGTGTGTAAAACCCTGAGAAGCAAGAGTATTTTTTATGATTATTATGTAGTAGCACGTGGCATCGCCACGGGAGAATCATTGCATTGCATTGCATCCCCAATCGAACGCCATGCTTTTGGGAAATATCTCGAGAACCAATAGGGATAACTGACGCTTTTATGGGTTCGCAGTACAGGCGATGGGGTGACAAAAAATTTGGGCCTAATTTCTGTTTGGGGATGCGACTATGATGGCATCAAAATATTTGATCAAGGATATCTCAGTAACGGTTGATCGTAGTGAAACGATCCCATACATTTTTTGCTCAGTTTCTCGAGCTCTACAACATGGGTACACTTTTGAATGGCTATTCCTTGATTTAACTTTTCGTCACAGGGTACGTACACAGGAAAGGCGGATATGATACATGGTTTTTGAAGTTAGACTTGGTAAAAAGTTTTTACCCGGGACACTAGTAATGTTATAATATTATACACTATTATACAATACTATACACTGCTCACTGGAGAGTTTCTGTCAGAAAAATATTTGAGTCTTTCTTTTCAGCAATTAGAATATCTGGTATTACAGGCCTTGTCATAAGAGCTGTGTGATTGCATACCCACACACATGCAAGACGTGCTATTATACTATGATGGTTGTTTCATTTGAAATTGGATATTAACTGTCATTTTAACTTGCACAAGTTTCTCTTTGTGGAAATTCTGGTTAAACTTCCATTTCCCTATGCTGTAAAGGGAGCTGGAAACTAAGATGCTTTTTAATTTCATTGAATAATATGAAAAGGATTCCTGCTGGTACCACTTAGGTTTTCATTATTCTTTTGTAAGGTGAAGAAATGAATTCATATATATAACAAAGGAAATGCCAAAATTACCTAAAGAACTGTGGTGGTTTTTCCTAGTTACTGGCACATTTGGTGAATATACCTAAGTGGTGCTCCTTTGTTGTCAATTGAATAATCTCAGGATGAGCATGAAAATTAATCTAATAAGTTGAGAATGTTTTGTTTTATATAGATGGTGGAGCATGTTCAGCTTGCAATGTGTCACCCCGAAAGAGTTCAGGAAAAATGAAATTAAGGAATTGGCAATGGAAAGTGTTACCATCTTGTAGAGCTCGAAATTCTGAACACTGAAATTAATATATAAGATCATATGTGTATAATGAACGGTTTTGGAGATATCATCGATGAAATGTTTTAATGGGATCATAGAAACCTTGTCCCAAAATGTTTACCCAAATATTTTTGGCTAATATTGTGGACCCCAAAAGCAACGGTTATCCGTGTTTATAACTTTCCCTAAATATAGCGTTTGATTTGATTTCAATCACACTGACATTGCACAGAAGAAGAGAAATAATTTATGTGTGATCTTACATTTCTGACTTCCTGATCTCTCTCACAGCTCAAATCTCCCATTTTGGGTGACAGAGAAACAAACAAACGGAGAATCGGCTATTATATATAGATTTTAAATTTCCGATTCCTTTTTTAATTTGTTTAATATTCAGTCTTGTCAATGAAAAGATTGTCAGGTGTGTGATTAATCAGACTTGCGTGTGTATGCTATTGCCTGGTTATAAAAAGATTGAATATTTAGCAGCTGACAAATTTCAAAATTTTTGTTGTCCTTATTTAATTTTTAGAATATTAGAAAAGTACTTAGAAAATATTGATTTAACTGATTTCCCAACATGATCTTAAAAGAATTTTATTGGGTTGACTTTGATGTTTGGAATAACAAAATTATTGGAAGTATCTTGTTGGCTGAAGGCAATTTTTTGTTAATTAACTTAAAAATTAAAATCCCTTTAAAACATTTTTTTAAAACATTTAAAACATTTTTTGAACATGGAAAAGTTTCTGACTCAGGTTATTGCTGACAATTTAGCTTACACTAGGATCCTTAGTAGAACCACTTGCCAAGAAAGCAATGACTTGGAGAGTTTCAGTTGATTTTCCATGTTTTACTTCTCTTGAGCAGTAAAGGAAGACGAATATCACCTAGTTTCTAATGAACAAATAAAAATGAAGATGTTAAAAAATATAACAGGCAATCAGTAAATCATCTGTGACATGGAAAGCGAAAAGGGACCATTTGCATATTACGCGTAATTTTATTAAAAGTTACGCTTACGTAAGCGTAATTTTTCTTACGCTAGCGTAAGAATTTTGAAGTTTGTCTTATTTTGAAGTTTGTCTATTCCTTGAAATAAGTTCATTGTCTTTAATTTTAGAATGTAAACAAGTGGGGGACGTTAAACTTGTGAACCCCAAACACAAGGATTGAGCGCCAATGCAAAGCTCGACTCTCTCAATCTTAACTTCCTTGTCTACATGGCCAAAACAATAAGTGCAGTATATTATACAGTATATTGAAGTTTCATAGAGTTTGAAGTTTCGTAAAGTGTGGTCTGAAGTGTCTTGCCATTGATTGACGAATGTTTTGTTTTTTTCAGTGAAGCACGGAAAAATGTATGATTAAATATACAAAATATTAAAGGTTCGTTAAACAACTTTTTAACAGTAAATCAGCAAACAAACACTTTAAAAGGCCCTTTAACTTTTTTTTGGATTTGCCACTGCTTACAGTAAAATATTACACTCAAGTTAATAATGTTTGAGTAATCATTTATTGTGTTACACTTTCGTAATAAAAAAGAAGTAAAGTATTATGAGTTCAACGACTTTCAGACAAGCATCTTCAACCTTATGATGAAAAACTGAAGGAAACAGGTATTTATTTTTATTTAAACGAAGGTGAGTATTTCAAAAGAGAACTTTTGCAACTCATCAAGCCGAGGTTAAAATGTTATCATTTGTCTTTTCCCTACATTCATCCTACACTCATCCTGTGTTACAGACTATTATCGGATTAAAGTTACCGAAGTCAATAAAAATCGCTAGAAACGGTGAACATACATCTTTATGAAAACAAAGATATAAACGTTTTCCACAAGGGATCATCGAACAAACAACTTAAAATAGAATTAAAGCGGACGGTTTCTATTCGCAGTAACTTTCGAAATAACTGATTGTATGTTTATCTTTAACTGAATGAGAATCAGGTAAAAAAGTTTTCGAACATCAGTGAAAAATACGATGGTTGATTATGTTGATGTGTGTGCAACAAAAGATCAAATTTGCATTAGATGTATCATTCTTTGTGCAATCTTTGAATATGTAAAGGTCAAATAAATATGCAAGTTTCAAGATGTAAATGTAGCTATAATAACAAAAAAAGCCTCAGCTGCCAACCATTGAAAAATAATTTGTAAACTGATCATTTGATAAGATTAAAACTCATATGAATAATGATCACAAGAAATAATAATAGTTTTTTTGTATATAGAATTAAATAAAAAAAACTTTTTACTGGTCTTTAGAAAAATTAAGTTTTATTACTTTCTTATAAGACAGGTATTATACAAAATAATTCATTAGCTATTTCTTACACTAAACGTCTTTCACTTAACGTCTTACGCTATACGGATTACGTCTTACGGATTACGCGTTACAGCTTACGGCTGCTTGCGCTAACGTAAGAAAAATTGCAATGGCTTGTCTTCCGTACGGCGTAATTTTACTCTGAATTATTATGGAAATTACGCTTAGTCAGCAGAATTTATTACGGCAAACAGGCGTAATTTTCTGGCAAATGGTCCCTTTTCGCTTTCCATGTCACTAATAGTAAATTATCCCCACACTTCACAACATACAAACGTTTTGTGATCTTGAAACCCAGTAGAAAAGGCTTTCCATTATGAAACAAAGAAATTGGAAAGCAATTTAATATGGATAAGTAACATTAAAACCAACTAAATATAGGTAATGATAAGTTTTAGCTTTGAAAATAATCAAACAACTGTTAAATAAAGCTCTTCTTTCTTTCATAATCAGTATCATCATGATTATAAGGCCTGGTTTGTGAAGTTGTGTTGTAACAATTGTTGTGTCCATTTGTGCCCTGACTTGTAAAAATTATGTTTTTCTCATTAGGAGGTCAATGATTGTCATCCTCTGGGGATTTTTATTGGCTGGTGTTGTAAAAGTATCACAGTTTGAGAAGGAATTCAGTGAATATAATCCATACGATGTGCTTAAACTTGAACCGGTAATCTCTTTTTTCTAGCATGAATGAGATGAAGAATTGCACTTGTGTATTTAAGGTTTATGTATTAGATCTTCAAGTGTTGTTTATTCATTTCCTATTTAGTCCTGCTGTTGTCCATTTTTCATTATTGTCACCTTTCTTCAGCCAAACTTATTATTTTAGTGTAATCTTAACCTTTCATGCAATTGCACACTCCTATATGGCATACAAATATATTAAAGTATATCACTATTGGTGTCAGAAGCTTCATTGAGGCAACATAAATTCAAGAGTTAGTTTTTCATGTCAAACAAAGTTTATAGTTTAACATATGACATAATTTAGGCACTTGTGATCAAGTAATTGAGATAAATTATAGTTGACACTTGTTATCTTGAACATGTGTTATATTGAACTTCACGCTTCCTTGAACAAAACATTTGGTCCTGTCAGCAATTGCAGCATGCTTTAAGTCTCGTTATCTTGAAGTCATGAACTTTCATCCTATCCATTGAGAGTTTGAGATAGCGAAACTTGACTGTATATATATATATTAGGGGATCGAGCCCTCCCTTATACTAAAGATACAACATGAAATATTAACTTTCTTGCATTTTCCTGTCTTTTGTTTGGAATACATGAAAAAAGATGTAATGTGCCCATAAGATTTCATTGTGTATGACAATATGAATGTAATGTTATCATCAACAGATAGCGTCAAAATAACTTCAATAAAATCACCTAGCTTGTAAAAACATTTGCCAACTGCATCTTTCCAGGGAACCACTGCACTGAGTTGATAATGCTTGCTACTCCCAATGGGTTATTTGATGACATCTACCATGTTGATATCGATTCTGAGGTATTTAATATCAACAGTAATTATTTAATTACTTGGAGGACACTTTTCTTGTCAACAAGATGATGATGATGGTCGCTGTTCAATGTTCAGTGCATGTGTTAGAAGAAATTTGGAATCTTCCAAACCATAACGAAGGCCTCTGCAGCAATAGTTGCAATGAATAGTTGCATGAACAACCGATGTTTGCTAGAGGATAGCTTTGGAAAATGTGGTGCGGAATCAGTGTGTTAGCCAGGGTAAATAGGCACTGGTAAGCAGCCTTTTCTCAATCAAGTTGAGCTTAGATTTTCCCAATTCAAGATTTATAAAAGTTTTTATCGCAACTAAAAATATTGATAGGCATATTTTATTTTGAACAAGAACGAATTCTTATCGTCACATTACATTATTACGATCACTTGTTCATCCATGTTCATCCATCCATTATTGTTTTGTTTTCCTTTTCTCACCTCCCATCCATCCACCTTTGCATGCATGGAGATGTTTACAACCGTCAGTGTCATCACAATTGTGATGTTTAAATGCTATGAGTTGATCTTTCTTCTGGTTATTGCTGATTAATAGCAAAATTGTGCACTCTGCTATACCAACATGAAACTCGACACATTGGTAAATGATGACCTAAAGTTGAAAAATTCAATTAGACCCCAACCCAAATCTGCCCCAATCAATAGCCTTTTTATAGCTGATCGAACTATTCAAAACAATCTGGCACTAGAAGGATTTATGTTCCGGAGGTTCAGTTTAGTTGAAATAAGGTCAGGTTTGCAGATTATATTAAAAAGAAGAAATTTTTGTGCCAGGAAATATTGCGAAATTAAGGATAGTCATCCTGTAATCGAAAAAAAATCAATTTTTTTTTATTTCATCAAAAGATAAAGCTTTCAGAGAGCTTTCTGAAAATGTATATAATTATGATGCTATAAAAATTTATTATTTGGTACAATATTTTAAATTTAGTGGTATTTCATCATGTTTATTGCAATTTGTTTACAGAACCTATTCAGCATGTTTACAAGAACTATGATCTCTTTTAATAGTAGACTTATTAATTATTCATGTTAAGCAAATAACAGCTATCGTTTCTTTTGTAATGTTATTTATTCAACCGATCGCAAAATGGAATTTCTTTGGAAGGCGTTTTCTCGATAAGTATTTTTGTGTTACTTATCTGTCTTTAAATACCTCCAAAACCCCTACGATGGAGGTATCATTACGTAGTTTTTTGCAATTGAAAGAATAGGTTTATAAGAACAAAACATTACTACAATTTCTTCTTTAAGCGAATATTTGCTCTGCGATGAAGGAAGAAAGTCAAGGAAAGGGTATTTTAAGAAGTGCTTTTCGTAAATCTTTTATTTCGCCAGAACTAGGACTTGTTTAGAAAAACTGTAGTAACGTTTTTTAAATTAGTAAACGTAGAACACAAACATAAAAGTGTCGCAGAAAATATTTTTCAAAGGGTCCGTGGAGCTCCTAGAAATTCAGCCTTTTCAAAATGCCCTTATCCGCAATAACTTTTTAATACTAAATATATTGAAAATAAAATTATATTCATTAGATAGGGAATTTTATAAGGTTTTCAAAAATATATACTTTGTTGATGAAAAAATAACCACATCAAAAGTTATGGACACAAAACTGAAAACATCCAAAAAGAAGTGGAAATGATGCAAAGAGCCATTAAATATCTTGGGAATCCCATTTCTTTGGGAATCCATTTTCAGTATTAAGAAAGTAACATGTTATAGGAAAGTAGTTCACATGCACAAATTCGGAACGTTGGAATGATTCCAGAAACTGTGTCATCTAATCTTTCAGAAGATGAGAGAAATCTTCATCATCACTAAAGTTCAGGTCAACTGCACCTGATTTTTTGGAAACTCTTTCACTGTGCGACTTTCGATATTCTTGCCCCAGTCATCTTACTTTTTGCTCCGCACAACGGTTCATGGAAGGGACTGGATCGAATTCAGAAATAGACGGGCCTTCCTCACAGGGAATGATCTTTCAAGTTTTGTTGTGCTAACTGGCAAGCAAAACAGTAGTTTGGTTATGATCTGGATATGCTTAAAATCTTGGCAAACAACACTTTGGTGAATAGAAAATTTTATACTAAGTACAGGTGTAGGGTGTAGTTGATTTCTTCAGATATTTCATTAAGTAATTAGGCAGATCATGCCATTTTGCAAGAACTTCAACTGAAGATATACAAAATCATACAAAAGCATTCTTTAGTGGCTTCTCAAATATATCTGTGATAGCGAGTGGGTACTCATCTGCAAATTCAAAATCATACTTTCCTTTTCTTCTGATTTGATATTGTGCTGGTGAAGGTTGGGAACCTTCTGCATTCAAGATGTGAAGTATAGCTGAGTAATAATCATTATCATTATCTTCCAGCCGTGAGTGCATAGATTATTCAATGGAAGTGATTTCTTTTTCCATTTTGCAATTACACTTGTTGATGGCTTCATAACGGCTTTCACTGTATCAATTTTGTTCTCCTTTAAGCAAACAGATAGTTCTTTGACTGGTTCAATTAAGTCAAGATAAAACCATAAATTAACCAACATTTTGCATGTCTTCCATGTTATTAAATAACCTTAAACTCAAGATTGCTCCTGCCCTCTGTAAGAAATACAATATGCTCATAATGTTTAATGACAATCATATCACCTTTAATATTCAGATTACAGTTCTCTGTATTTTTGGGGAGATTTTTCATACAGGTAGTATATGCGCAACAACATTTTGTCCACCTCTTTAAAGAACGTAATAAAGATAATCCATGGAAGATCTTTTCATATCAGTGCTCGCCTGTTGCATAATTTTCTGTGTTCCATATTTAATGGAACCAGCACCACCCCAGTCTTCCTTGAAATATTGACTACCTTCAATGTAACTTCAGAATCTTGTGCATGCCTAACAATGAAGATTTTTTGCCAAGGTGCCCTCTTTTTCATACATCAGCCACAAGTCTACATAATATTTAGTTAGAATTTTAACTCAATAACTTTCTTTGACAGCCTTCACTGTTACAATTTTATTGATGATCTGCTTTTTAATATTGATATAAACAATAAAAATATAACTCCAGTGAAGAATGATCCAAGTTTGCTTTTGTTTTTGAAATTATATCGAAATTATTTCGTTTCGTCTTGTTGTTTTTTGGGTTTTTTTACAGGATTGACACAATTTTAGCCCCTCAGAAGTTCTTTTTTAAGAATAATCCAATCAAGTTAGAAAAATATATCTTGTGTTTAGGAGAGTTTCTATTCGAAATTTCATATTACGGGGGTTGATTTTGGTTAGTCTCAACATCACAATACCAATTTTGGGGACATTGAATTTGGGCACCCAAATTCGATAATAGTTCTACAAAAAATAACAACAGAAATACTTTAAGGCTGAAATACACTATCCAATTAATTGGATTCAATAAATTTGATCATCCAATTTGTTGAATTGAAACAGCTGTTTAAACTATTCAAATAAAATTAAGGCATGTGTTGGAAGAAACTCTTTTCATGATGGATTCAGAAGAAGGAGAATGTGTTGCAGTAGCCATAGTATTATCTTGTTTTATCAAAAAAATGAAAGATGTGCAAAAAGGTGAAAAGATCAATGTGGGTCAAGCCATGGCTAACACTGAGAGTAGAGCTTGGTGCAGGAACCAATTGGAAAATGAGGAAGAGTTCAAGAACTTCTTAACAACGAATCCTACTAATTTTGAAGAAGAGAAAAATGTGTATTTTTTTTTTTTTAATTAGTCGCTCAATACAAGGTTTATAACCACTAATGTGTATTGAGGTACAAGGAGGAAAGGTGACGATAAACATTACATTTAAAGTGTTGAAGATTATAATGAGAAGGAAAAACAGACTGAGGTAAAGAATTCCAGAGAGTGGAGGAGCGAGGAATGAAACTTTGTTGGTAAAAATTTTTTGATGATTTTGGGATGTTGACAGTGTGATCATGACAATTAGATGAATATCTTGTGTTTCGCTTGAAAGTTTTTAATGTAGGGATGAGATAAGAGAGCTCAGTTGAACATTTTCCGTAAAAGTATTTATAAAAGAGCCAAAGAGACGTCACAGGTCTGCGATGGGAGAGTGTCAAGTTTACTTGCAAGTTCATCACCAACAACATTACAGATTCTTTTCTGGATACGATCTAAAAGATTTAGAGAATCAGAGGGTGCACCACCCCAGATATGGAAACAATACTCAATACAAGGTCGAATAGTAGATTTATAGAGGTAAAGAATGGCATCAGGGCTGAGGTATGCTCTTGTACGAAGAAGGGAGCCCACCTTCATCGAGGCTGACTTAGCGATTGCCTGAATGTAGGGGCGCCAGGAGAAGTCCTGTGAAAAAGTGATGCCGAGGAGACGAAAGGAGTTGTTTTCTTCCAACTGGGTGTCATTCATGGAAACTGACGGTAAAAAGGGATCTTTAGTATAATTTACAGATAGAAGTTTGGTTTTTATGGAATTGAATGTGACCAGCCATTTCTCTCCCCACTCAACTATAGATTGCAGATCAAACTCAATTTCGCCTGCCATTTCTCAGACTTCTCCATGAAGCGAGCGCATTTGCGCTGGCCCACGTCCGCATGCTGGCAAATCATAGTTTCTTAGGTTTGCCAGCGCATGATAACACGCTGGCGAAACTCGTATTTCAGCGCATTTTTCTACCGAAAGTTTCTGCTCGCTAGTAAATCATTTTGTACTTTAACATACAATTGTTTCATTGAAAAACTCCACCTTAGTTGTTATAAAGATATTTTTTTTCTTTTGTTAAAATTACTTCATAATAATATTTTATAGTGTGATGGAGTGCCTGAATTATTTTTCCTTCTTCTAGCGTCTTTGTTGTTTCCACAACATGCACCTGTTTGTGATTACGTCAGTTTATTTTTCATTTCTTTAATCAAGCATGGAAATTTGTTGCGTCATGAGAAACGAATTATCGTTACCGTTATTTAACATTTACGGAAACGACGGAACCTAAAATCGTTTCAGCAGATTTAGATTTACGGCAACGATTGGTAACGAATGTAACGTTGACGAAATAAAACAAGATTGTAAAGGGAGCTGGAAACTAAGATGCTTTTAAATTGCATTGAATAACACGAAAACGAATCCTGCTGGTACCACTTCCGTTTTCATATTCTTTCGTCAGGTGAACAGATGAATTTGTATAACAAAGGAAATTTCAAAATTACCTTAGCAACGGTGGTCGTTCTCCCTAGCAACAGCAAATTGGTGAATAATAACTTAGTATACCTAAGCCTAAGCTATCCTTCATTTTCAATTGAGCATGAAAACTAATATAATAAGTTGGGCATGTAAATAGTTCATATAAATGGTTGAGCATGTTTTCACATGCGTGATTAATAGAGCATCTTAACTAGGCTCTAGGAGTGTTAGAGAGCGCGAACATGTGCCTCATAATGAGAAGACAGTAACGATAACGATCGTTTCCGCCAAATTTCCATGCCTGTTTAACGTTACGCAAACTGTGAATTGGGAATTCGAATATAATCAACGCTGGTACTTAGCTTGAAAATGGAATCCTACTCACAACACAAGAAACGCAAATTAAATTAACTTTTAGTTGAAAACGAGGCTAAAAGAACGAGACCAAATTGTTTAGGTTCATTTTCAGTAACACTTTCTCTTCGTTGGTGGATCTTCCTCTACTACAATTGTAAAAAGCAATGTTCTAAAAATTAAAATTGAAAGATGTGTACTTGAGATTAAAAAACTATTAATTACTGTTTTAAGCGCTGTTCCCTACAGGATTTTGAATTAGTTGAGACCACCATGTTTCAACAAAAACGTAATTAAAATTAGTCCAAGGAGGTTTCCCCAGCGCATTTGCGCGCGCTGGCACAAATTTCTTCATGGAGAAGACTGATTTCTACCTGGCTGAACAAATCTGATTTTGGAATACAGGAATAGATGGTTGAATCATCAGCATAGATGGCAAGCTTGGAAATAATGTCATCAGGCAGATCATTGATGAAAAGAAGAAAAAGGGTTGGCCCAAGAACAGAACCTTGGGGAACTCCTGCATGGATGGAATGAATGATCTCATAAAGGAGACCCTTAACTCCATATGCAGCAAGCTTTTTCAAAAGACCAGTATGCCATACTTTATCAAATGCCTTGGATATGTCAAGAGCAACAGCTCTTGCCTCCCCAGATTTATCTAATGCAGTGTAGATTCTATCAGTTATCACTGTAAGGAGGTCAACAGTTGAGCATGAGCAAAAGCCATATTGAGAATCTGAGAATAGGTTATTAGATTCAAGGTGATTGACAAGAGCATTATTGATAAAGGCCTCAAAAATTTTACTCATAACTGGTAGGAGACTAATTGGTCTGTAATTTCGTGGATTAGATCGATCACCACAAGACTGGAATTACAGAGGCAAACTTCCAAGATGAAGGAAAGCAAGATTCAGCTATGCACTTGTTATATAGACGAGAAAGTACAGGAGATAATTCAGGTGCACACTTTTGAAACAGGATGACAGGAATTCAATCAGGGCCAGTAGCCTTAGAAGCATCAAGATTTGAAATGATGGAAGATATTTTAGCTGGTGTGATAAAGCAGCTATCCAGTACTTTATTAGTCCTCAAGGGAAATTCAGGAACAGCATGACCAGAGTCATCAAGAGTAGAGTTATTACTGAAAATATTAGAGAAGAGTTCAGCTTTATCCTTAGATGATGATAAAACCTTTGATCCATTGAAAATGGGAGGAATGGATGACCTTTTATTGCTGGTGACACTTTTAATGATGCGCCAAAAATCTCGAGAGCCAATTTTTTGTGAAGAGATACGATTACGAGTTTCTTTTTGATATGTAGACTTTGCATTATTAATGACAGATTTGCAATGATTTCGTGCTTGGTTGAAAAGAACCTTATTATGAGAAGACTTCTGACATTGATATTGATGAAAGTAAAGATTTCTGTGAGCAATTGCTGCAGCACAAGCAGGTGAGAACCAGGGAGAGGAGTGAGGTTTAACACGAAATTTTCTACTGGGGATAAATGCTTCAATACCAGATGTAAGCCAAGATGTGACTTCCTCTGCACATTTTTCGGAAAGTCTCGAAAATTATCCCATTCACCACGTTCATAACTGAAGAGAGTGCGATGAAAAGGAGATTCAGAAGCAGCTTTGCAATTAAGAGATGTTAAGACAGAAACTACGCCATGGTCAGAGTTGCCAAGAGGAGCTTCACTAGATGCTTTACAGATATCAGGATTTTATGTTAAAAAGAGATCAAGTAGAGATGGAGATCGATCATCACGATCAGGAAAGCGAGTAGGGAAGGCAATGATTTGGTGAAGAGATTGAGATAGGGCAAAATTAAGAGTATGTATCCATTATTTATTGCATGTCAGTCAAGGGATTCATATTGAGCGGAATTTTTCAAAAATAGAAACTGCAACTATCTACCTTCAATCTCAAAATACGGAAAATTAAGCAAGATCAAGAAGTCTAATTTCTTACAATGCCTTAAAGACTACCCTGCATATCACCGCCCAAGTCATCGATGGTGCAGCAGTGGTTTGAACTTGTAGGCCAAAAAAATGAAAACTTTTGGAGAATATGCAAGCAAAAATTTTAGAAGTTCAATCAAATGTTTGCTGAACCTGTTTATCAAATAAGTTGATGTAGTTTTCAACCAGTATTTATTTTATAAGTATAAAGGGTGAAAGACGAGATCGAATAGGAATCTGGAATATCTGAAACCAATATTCAGAAGTGGATTCTGAATAATCAGCAAAAGATAATACTCTTGATGGTTTAAGATTGGGGAAAATTTTTAAAAGAGCCATCTACTTTACAAGGAGAAAGTTTCGCAGGGAGAAAGTTGCATTTTCGTGTTTTTGGCCTATTTTCACAAAAATCAATCCCCACAAAAAGGACTGACATGCAGATTCGTGAAAGTTTGTCCCACACAAAATGGCCTAGGAAGTCGATTCGTCTCAATGAGAAGGTTCCATAAATGAAGGTGTCCCTAATTGATAGTGCGCAGATGACTATGAAAATTGATTTTTGGTTATGTCATTTTGATGCAATTTTGGAGACCAGGGGAAGATTTGGGTTGGGGTCTCATCGGACTTTTCAATTTGGGTCATCATCCACCACTGTGCCAAGTTTCATGTCACTTAGTACACAATTGTTCCAATTATAACTCTCACTAATAGTATCTAGTATCACAGGCGCTTATCTTAGCCTCTTGTCGTTGCTACACATCTCTTGGTTCAGATTTTTCTTGTTGATTTGGTGAGATATGAACCAATGTATCACCATGATGGAACAAAACTACTTGTCCTTTTTGAAAAATGACTTTTTCAGATGTTTTGTTTGTAAAATACTTGATCACCTTGTTGATAAACTTGTTAAGCTTGCTGGTAGACTTCCACACAATGGTGTTACAATATGCTCGTCTGATTCAGATTCAACAAATGCCATATGGGGGAGTGCAAAGTATTCAAATGTCTTGCAAATGTGTCTGGTTTTAGTTCCCCGCAGTTCTGGTAAGTGACACAGACATAATATTTGGTGGTTAAGGGTTTTGAACAAAAACAAGTTGGTAGCTGGTAAATCCATGCCACATTGGTAATGAATTTCTTGCCATGTTTGCCCAACAAAGAAGTTCATCAAGTGGTGTGTCTGGGCATTGTTCTTGCAATTTGATCAGCATGAAGTCAGTGATCATAGAGTCCATTTTGGAATGGGCTTTCTACTGCAGCTGTGGCAACATGAATATTTAATAGGCTTGCTATTTCACAATTCTTGTCAACAATAATTTCACCATTGTTGTCAGTTAAAATGAATCCCATAGCCTGCACCTACCCAGTAATTCATGATGTTGTCTATAGTAGTATTGGGCTTCTTTCTATCAATGATACTGTAAATTAAGATGTATCAATTTTGTTTTTTGACTTCAGGTCCATACCAAACTTTTCATTAAAAGTCTTTGCCATTACCATGCAAACCACAGGTCGTGGAGAAGTTCTTTTGTAAAGAGTACATATGTTACATGTCTTCTTATAGCATCTTTGTATTCATCTTCCTATAGACCTGGATCTTCAAGTAATGAAATCAGCTTATTTTCTGATCTATGAGAAATATGTATATGCAATTTTAAGAGTATATCTTGAGGTATCATGTAATTCATTAAGCTATACAAGGCATACAGATTCTATCAAGTGGCATGCAGTTATCTCCTGAAATTGTGTGGTTAAACATGATCTGCTTTCCAAGGATTAAAGCAGAATCTTTCTCCAAGTCTAGCTTTATTTTGGTTTTCTTTGGGGTGAGATGTCAGAATCAACAACAGCTGGAATGATCACTTACAACAGTATTTAAGAAAGACACCCAAGGTAGCTAAATTGATCGTACTATAAGAAAATGCTAGCTAGCTATGCCACTTGGCTGCAATAGACAGCTACCCCTTTAAAAGATGTAATTCCCATTTGTGTACTAGTGTAGGCAACTCTGCTCCTGTACACATGGTGTTAAGGTCATCCAGCTCAACTGCACATAGACAAATGGGGCAAGAGAAGAGGTCAACTACAAGTACCAAGTATGTAAAGACTTGAGATGGGCCAACTGTTCTTCCGTGCCTCAAGAAATGCCCACTTCAGGACAAAGCAGATGCCTAACTGCCATGTCATATTCTGCTGGGTCGAAAAAAAAATATCGCCAAGATAAATCCTAACAGGCTGAGTCACATGGACCTAAAGAAAGTCCAACCCATCAATTCAGCAAATTGACTAGAAGTGAATGGAGAAGAATGAGTGATAATCATGGTTAACAGCAAAATGGCCCTCTCGGCAGCAGAGTTACGATTATAAAATATATCTTGTTTTTGGAAAATTCGTCAACCGTATAATGGCTACTGGCCTTCCTCTATCACCCCCCTTGCCCAGGTAGATGTCGTACAGAGACCATTGCTCTGTATGGGTATGTATAGCATCCATTCGTCACTTACGTGGGTCTCAACATTTTTCTTAGGTATTGCAAGCCCTCCTACAATTACGGTTTAATAGCTACCTCATAAACAAGGAAACTGAGTCACTAGCAACGCATTGGTTTCCTTCAACAATCAACACTCCTGTATGGAAAGATATAAGTCAATATTACGAACAAAACTAATTAATCATCACTCTCCTCGCTCTTGCTCGTTGTAGTTTTAACAATTTCTGTTAGAATTTCAGTTGAATCGTTATATTCCGTATAGGCAACTTTTTAGACATGATTTAATCTTTGCTGAAAATTCAGCACCTTCCTTTATAAGTATACCAAATATAATAATAATAATACTAATAATAATAATAACCAATTTATTTAATAACCAAGCATTTCCATTATACAAATGGTTCTTCATCTTGTATTATGCGTAAGTGTAAGTAGAAAAATAATTTGAGTAGACAAACATCGAAAAAACCCAAAACAAATCGATTGATAGTAGAAAAGATTACTTCATTGCTCGGGTAAAGCTGTTTCGCTTGTCAATGTCACGGATCGACTTCGGCAGGTCGTTGAAAATGCGTTTTGCTTCTGCTTGGAAGCTCGTGACTTTATCTTTGCATTCGATCATGGCTCCTTTTATGTTGGTGTTGCTGTGTAGGGATCTTTGATCCACCTTGTGCTCAACTCGCATGTTTTGAGGAACAGTTTCATAAAGAGCTTTGAAAGCTAGCACCAAAATAGCATATTCATGTCTCTCTAACACAGCAAGCCACGACAGCTTGATAACATCTTCCATATTTGCTCGTTTTTGGAGAACAAGACCCGCTGCTGCGTTCTGAACTTTTGAAGTTTATTTTTAAATAAATAATGGCGACTCATTTCCCTTGGTACATGGCCAACAGTAACTACATAAAGCTTTTCAGGTAGTTTTGCCTTCCCAGTCATGATGACAAAGATCTATTATTTCAAAAATGAAGGGTGTGAAACAATTCTGAATGGCTGGAAAGCAGCTGGGTGGTTGGCACCATTCATGAAGGCAGTAGTGTTGAAGTGATTGATATCAATCCTTTTGTTTAAAAATAGCATAAACTGAACAAGATATATTTGATTTTTTTCTAAAAATCCCCCATGACTGCGTTAATTACATGCAATGAAAAAGTGCAATGAAAATTTTTTGGAAAACCGTGTTAATTTTATGTTCCAGAAATGCCAATTTTTGACAAACCATGTTATTTTTCTGCACATTAATTTTTTGAGTTGTTAATAAAGTGACTTGTTAATTTCCTGTAATAAGGTAAACAGAAAACTCTGGGTTCGCGAAAGTAATGGGGAAGAACAGCTTACAAAACCAGAATTGCCACCTGCTCCTTTGAATCTTAAACAGTGACCCAACACACCCTACTGAGCAGGACAAATGAGACATAAGTGAAGTGAAAATGAAATGATTAATGCTTTATAGTGGACACAAACGAAGTCTGCGGTATGGTCACTGTCTCATTATGATCTGGCGACCAGGTGCAGGGTATTCACAAGACAAAAATAAATTCCTGTCTTGTCACAGCAATTATGGCAGCAAACCCATATTCCGTTAGTACATAGCGAGACTAGGTGGCTGTGTAGGTCCAGCACAATTGCATGGGTATTGGTACAATATTTGTCTGTGGTATAAAGCTAGACATAATCTAGCTTATGAGGAAGGCTGGGCAAAGCAGACCGAGTGTGACCGCTAGAGTAGGTGAAACCTGAATGAGAAATGCTACCAGGCGTGTAAGTCAACTGCATCAGACTGTCTGATCCTATGACCCCAAGTCTGGAAAAGTGAATCAGATGGGAACAACCGCTGATGGTGGCCAGAACTCGCGGACCTGATCAGGAAAGAAATGACTATACACAAACAATCAATATTCCAAGCCATCCACGACCAAAGATAATATAATATCGATCTGACTGGTACAGCACCATCAGAATTCTGAAGTACGTTGGTCTGTTGAGTGCACTGAGAGAAGTGGATGATGAAATTGATACACTCACCATCCTTTATGTGGTCAATCACAGCCTGATGATGACGAAGCAAAAGCAGGCAGTCGACTCGACAATCCATGTATAAATTTAGCTGATACTTAAAAAAATTATCCTAGTGTCACTATTCTTACTGTTTATATTAAAGTGTTGTCTGGCAAAATAATCCCATTACTCTTTTACGACAGAGTTCAGCATAGTTAATTGTCATCCTGTTTATTTTGGGCCTGATTCACAAGAGATGTTCCATGAATGCACCACAGCTGGCACTTCTTGGCCAGGAAGCCAATCCTCCCATGAACGCCGCTCGGTGTTGTCCGTAACTTTAGAAGACTGCAATAATGATCTCGTTTATACTGCCAAAACCAACGAAAGGAAAACAAAACAAAAAACAAAATGGCGACAATTCATGTCTTCCACATGATACCGTATTTTCTCTATTAAACGCCCTGGGCGTTTATTAAATTTTTTGGATTTTAAAGGGGGCATTTATTGGAGAGGGGCGTTAATTAGAGAGGGGCGTTAATTAGAGAGGGGCGTTTATTTCAAAAATTGACACTTCATTCTTGTTCTTTCAAAAATATTTATTTACATAGATAAGTTTCAAAGATAAGTTCAAAGATCTTCTACATTGACAAAATCATCTTCATCGTCGTCAATTAAATTACCTTCGTAATTGGCGTCTTCCACATCCGAATCTGTCGGTTTGAACGGATTTTTCTTCAAAACATCTGCATTCTTTAAGAGCTCCAACTGTTCTTTTAACATAGCAGTGCCGGAAGAACAAGGCTGGCCATCTTTAAAACAATGGATCAACTTGTCTTCATCGCCATCGATTCTCAAATTCAAACCACAACTTTTAAACGAGTTAATTATGGGACTTTTATCAAGACGATCCCATGCTTCTAGAATCCAAGTAACTACTAAGTGTCTTGATGCAGGCTTCATATTTTCCGCTTTTCTAGTAAACGCCCCCTTTTTTATCAATTGAAAGGGGGCGTTTAATATAGAGGGGCGTTTAAAAGAGAGGGCCGTTTATAGAATATTTTGAGGATTAGAGGGGGCGTTTATTGGAGAGGGGCGTTTAAAAAGAGAGGGAGTGTTTAATAGAGAAAATACGGTAAATGCAGTCTTGTATAATGAACAATGAAAACAAATGAATGCTTCCATAATAAATAATAACACTTCAACTCTTTCAAACAAATGCTTAACTGACTAACTAACGCATAAATCCATAGACATCAGCAGATAAAACGACGTACAATCTTCAAAATAAAAACTTTCCAAAAACGTGACTGGAAGCAGCGAAGCGATAATGACGAACTGCTGGTATCCGACACTACCCATGGCAAAATAGATATGGTAAAACAAAGTTGATAAAATATGAGATTGCCGCGTGCCTCTAGATGCTGCATCAGATCGCACATCGCTAGTGCTGAGTAGCATTAAGTAAACATAACAACTATAACTTCTTGCCACCCCCAAATTTAAACACTTTGTTGGTGTCAGTGTTTGTTACTTTTGCTCTAGTTTATTAATCTGTCTGAACATGATGTGGAAGTGAGTCACATCTGATGAAATTTAGGGTTTTCCCTTTGGTGCCAGTTGGATTAACAGTTGTGTGGTTACATCGAAAGATCTAACAGAGGCAGATCCTCTGCAGTTTGTAAATGATCATACTGACGTTGACCTCTTCCACATTGATTTTTACCACCTGTACCACTAAAATTTTGATCTTGACCATGTAGTGACAGTGATTCAATTTCCGGGTGCTACGCATAGGAAATTGTTTGGTTTATACATTCTATCTATTTATCTACCGATCTCTGTCACAGTTTTTTGCCGTTTTCGGAAAGTCCGATCAGATTTCGGATAGTTTGTTTATTTAGTATAGTAAATGACAGACTATATGTCAATGTAATACAAAAAGGCCATTTTCGATATTATTTAATAAAAATATTAGGTTCTTATAAACTTTTAAAATATATTTGGAAGTTATTTTTATTTTAACTTCCTAATTCAATCTTTAAAATTTTTATTAATGAGTCCTTAAAATATGCTCACACAACCGAGTTGGGTTATGTTTTGTGGAAGTTGTAGACTAACTTCGTAGAACATTTTAAGAAGAATTAAGAGGCTACTTTCCTGTTTATACCTATTATTGTAATCCAAATATTACCATGAGAACATTTCTTAGAAAGGAAATATTGGTGTTCTTGGGAAATATGCTTAACGAAAAGAAAGCTTCCTAATGAACAAAACTGTGCTGAAAGCTTTCAACATCAGATCACAGGCACAGAAATGTATTTAGTATCAAGATTACTGGTGAATGCATCTTACCAATAAATGCATGAAACGTACTCATGAAATAAATGAAATAAATGTTACACTGAAATTTGAATACATTGAAGATAAAAGTAAACAACTGGAACTGTCATAGCACAAAACAATTCGCTTTGTAAATAAATTGACTCAAACACTGTGCCTACATACTGATATAAACTGAAAGTATAAACATGTGCAAGATATTGCTGAACGATTATGTCCAAAAAAACTGTTTTCTTGGCTCCGAAATGTTAGAGTGAATTGAAAAGTGGTTGAGAAGAAGTTGAGTAAATTAAAGGAATGGTCCAGTGAAATTTTAATACAGATATTTGAATTCCACATACAAAAATTAGCTAGAGAAAAGTATTTTTACTTTTTCAAATGTTTTGCTTCATGAGTAATTAACGGCTATGAATAAGATTTTTATGCCGACTTCAATTTCGAGAGTAATGCGTGACGTCATTGGCGAGACAGCTGTGTTAAATAAGCATTGAAATCATACGTGAAAAATTATTTCTTTCTCATTATCATTTGGAACTTTAAGAAAATAGTTAGAAATAGTTAAAAGAAAAGAATATTTTACTTGTATTTACTTATAAAGGTTTATACTGTGCTGTCATGGACTGCAAAAGTATATAAAACAAGCCCCGATGTAAAGGCGCAAAGGGTGATGTTTCATTTTACAAATTTACTAACGATAAAGTATTATATAAAAAAAGCTTGGTTAATAAACTTTAAAAGAAAAAACTTACAAAAAGAAGAACATGCGATTGTGTCATTTACACTTTACAGAAGATTGTTTTGAAGGTAAGCGTAAAAAAATCATAACATAAACAGTGAAAGAAATATTTTTAAAAAAACGTTTTCGCAATTAATTTAGTTGAATCATTAATATAAGAATTATTGAGGATGCTTTACGTGGTATAATTGGCGAAACGTAAACATTTAAAAATATTGAACACCTGACGCCTTTACATGAAAATAAGCGAATAATAACAAAGAGGTGAAGTTAATGCTCGACAAGATTTTTCTTACGTGTCACAAGAAATACGATAAAGTAATAATAAGTAAACTAAAGTTAAAGTAAAACGAACTAAATGGAAAAGCAATCGTAAGAAAACTAAATATTTCAAAGAAAAAAGTAAATAAAAAATGTACCGTCGAATTTTTCAAAGCTTATAGCAGATTCCTCAAACTAGTAAGGATACAAGCCGTCAAAAACTTCGAAAAACTTGTCTATATTACCGTTGCAAAGTTCTTTGTTTTCATCTGATAGTTTGTCTTCATTTTGAGACGATAAAACATTTTCCTCGTCATTAAATGCAGACATTTTCAAAAATATACATCATGTTTACTGATATATGTAAATGCTAATGTGTCGCCAATGACGTCACAAATTAAAGATGTCCATAAGGTCCGCAATTAATAAGAACTTTGATGGAAAATTCTAAGGGAAATAGGGTCCGAAATCGATGAAATTAATTTTTTCTTGCCAATCTAAATGTACTGAATCATTTTATGGCATTTTTAAAAAGACGAAATTTTCACTGGACCATTCCTTTGAAGACAAGGGATTTCTTTAGGGAATTCCAGTGTGTATCAAATTATTAGTCATTGTGCAATGCTCGGTCAAGTTATCACTATGTGGACAGATTAGTGTTATATTCCTATTGGAAAAGATGACATTGTTTAAAATTATCAAGGTTTAGTCACTACGAATTACTTGATGGAAGCAGAATGATTTTAGTTTGGGATAAAGTCATTCAAATTTTGATGATGTGAGAACAGTGAGAGTTTGGTTGGCTAATGTTTATGTAAGACGTATTCACAACACATTGATAGAAGATTTATTTAAACAATATATATTTACATAAAAATATAATCACAAAAACCTGTGAAAATTTGGAGTGTAATATGTTTTTGATATGAATCCATATTTAAGACAATACACCACTGGGTATACAAAAGCTCTCCATGATAATACTGCTTGAAAGGAACAAAGCTTAACGGGATGGTAATAAACAGACCCTAGCAAAGTTTTGTTATTTGTCTTTATGTGCACATTCGTGTATTTTATAAACTATATAATATGTAGTATAGTGGTTATCACTCTCGTATTTCATGCGGGAGGTCGGGGTTCAATTCCCTTTGGCGGCGATTCACCATGCGTGTGTGAATGTACCTTAGCGCCGGGTTGACCCATGCCATGTGAGGGAAATTGGGTAGATGATACATCGGGTGTTGCAGGAGGTAATCCAGAAGAGCACAGGCCCTTGATTGGGTTTGTGTCACTCATGAGAGTGTCAAATATTTCCGGAGCCTCCAACCTAAGCCGTGGCCCCTCCTGGAAAGCAGATGCAATAGCAACTGAGTGAGGCTAGCCATGTAAAACAATACCAAATAAAAAAAAAGTTTAGTAGAAATTGATATTTATATATTGAATATATGTTGTCTTAAGTTATATAATTTTTATCTTTGTGTAATCCTATTAATTGTTGTTGATTAAAATCTTTGAATACCCAAGTTTCTCCTCGTCCTCCTACTAATCAATGTTATGAACAATTCCATACAATGTTTATATAAACATGTTAGCACATTCATGTTTCTGGCAAAGTTCGGCCCAAATTTGGAAGGTTTGCACAAAGAACAAGGTGCTGATGTTGAACATGACAGTCACTTTCAGATTTGATCAATTTGATCAATTTTTATAGAAGTTGTCAAACTATGTAAAATCATTTGTTTGTAATAGAAGTAATAATAGTGTTGAGGCCAATACACTTGTGAAAGTCATCAATCTATACAGCTTCTTTTTTCAAATGATTTTGGTTCACTTCTATCCAATATCATTTTATTCAATAAGTCATATTTTGGTAATTGTGATAGACCTATTCTCATAACATAAGCATTTCCAACAAGAAAAGAATGGATAAAGTCATTCAGATATCTTGAAAATTAGCCTGAAGCAATTTTCTCAAGGGCTGATGCAGAAATTGTTCAAGTCTTCTAGTTAATGCTTCTTCATTTTCGGCTGAGAATATCAGTTTTGCTTTTACTTTACAGTGAGATTTGCCATTTTCAGTTTGAGAGCTTTGATCCCCATTAAATTTACTGAAGGAGGTTTTAGCATAGAAAGTGTCCTTCTTTTGATAATCCATTCTTGTTAGGATTAACTAGTCGTTATTTCTTTTTTATATATGCTTGCTCTAACAGTTTAAAAGTGAATATTTCGGAAGGTAATCCCTTCTTTACAATCTTTTGTTAACTGGCATGGGCTAAGACACAATAAGAACACGTATTTGACCAAACTTGGGAATATCCCAAGTATACGATATGTCAACAAGGACTATACACCAAGGAGCTGTCAACTAGGCTAGGCTATGTAAATTATACTGCTGTCAACAAGGACAGACAAACTTACGACTAAAACTGTCAACAAGGACAGGATATCACTCACGTGAACTGGTTGCTGTCAACAAGAACAGACTATAAACCGACAAATATATATCTTACAATCGTCAACCAGGACGACCGGGCGTTGTCAACAAGGACAGACACCTTAACATTACTACTTAAGACTTAGTAAATGCACCCCCCAATTTCCTCCACCTGACCAAACCTAACAATATTGAGACGCACTACACAACAACACTGCAGAAACAGTAACATGGTTCCAAATATGTGATAAAGGACTAGGTGATGTAATAAGGCGTGACAAACGAGTAATTGAGTCGTCATCAGTATGGAGATACCTAATATAGGCATCGCTAGACCAACGGCCCAAGATCTGTATTACACTGTCAGCAATCCTAGCAGATGCTGGGGCCGGTGCCCCTCCAATTCTGAACGAGTGAGTATTAATGTCTGTAGAGAAAGACAACATACGGGTAAGTAATGTGACCATGTCCTGATGAGTCAGAAAGCGATTACGTGAAAATTAAAACAATGGCAAACCAGAACCTGGATGGCAATGAATTCATTGTCTCATCAGACCAATAGGGTATAGAGCATGTCCTGATCTGCCAATGTGAATGTCGCAGCCAAGACTGAACGGATCAGTTTTAGAAGCTGAGATGTGCACATACGTAACATCATATGATGGTGCAAATGAAATATCATGTACCATTAACTGAAGAGAAGCGTTAAACTTGTGTGAACTTTGACATGCATACTCGGAAGCACGCAATAAACCAAAATATGCCAATGCGGATGCTGTTTTAAACAACAAACGCTCAACAGGCGAATAAAGTCCAACCGGAAATGCATAGCGAGCAAGTGCGCAAATGTAATTGGTTGGCGACGTGGCCGTGTAAAAATTGCACCCTGTACGCGGTGAATACCTCTCAACGTCTAATACAGATGCGACATCTGCGCTATTGAGCTCGGAAAACGTTCCATGATGGCAAAAAATTGAATACCACATAAATAAACCTTCAAAATACGAAATGATAAACGATGACCAAAATATGCCACGAGCCGGACTGAAGCCATATCTGCCGCTACCTGCTCGCAAATAAAAAAGTCATCAAGATAATGATTAATGAAGGCAATACCTCCAAAAACAGTAAAAATCCAACAAAGAAGATCTGCAAATGCATTAAATATAAATGGAGTAGAGGTTGAGGTGGTAATTGGTACAGGTACAGGTACCGCATCCATGTCGTCGCAACAGACGTGACAGTTATTTCAGGATTATAGTACAGATATAATTGACAGGCTACCTTAAGGGAAGAAATTGTTTGCCGAAGAAATTTTTGCGGAATATATTTTTGCAGATAAGTGACCCAAAAATGCCATATTTTGCGGAATAAATTTTTGTGGATGACGACTTCAAAAGAGATTTTGCGGAATTAATTTTTTGCGGATGCAAGAAATTTAACAAAATCGAAAATAGGGAAGCACCTAATTCAGTGCCTGGGTGTATATACAAACTTAGATAACATCTATTTTTCACCAGCTATAATATCAAAAAAGAATACTAAACTGTAACTAACAGATAATGCGGCTGGGACTTATCTTTGTTTAGGGGAGGTCAATGTCAAGGTCTACTTCCCATAAAGGAAAAGTGCAAATAACAATAAAAACTGTGATACTTCCGCTGACATAAGATCGTTTCTCAAAGTAAAAGCAACAGCACGAAGTGCGAAACCTGTTGCAAGTGCAGATACTGCTTGTATTGTTATTGACGAAGAGTAATAAATAAGTCCTTAGATGTTCAATAACCTCGTATCATTTTCCAAACGTTTTGTAAAGACGAGATGAGCAATTTATTCATTTTTGCGGAATTTATTTTTGCTGATTTGATCAAAATCCGCAAAAATAAATTCCGCAAAAAAAAGTTCCGGACAAATTTCTTCCGCAAACAATTTCTTCCCTTAAGGTAGTTGTTGCACCAATCCTGCATCGAAGATGTTCAAGCTGTTACATAGTAACTTCAGTGTTTGTTTGGGGAGCTCTAATGATTATACCAAGATCGTAAAAAAATGAAAATAAATGATTGGTGACTGGTCACCTCGTGGTGAAAACTGAGGCCATGTGACTGGCGCAGCGTGAATAAAAAACCTGATCACACAAGCGCGCATGCTCCTATCAGCCAACATTGACGTTGGTCGCAAACAAAATGGCAGACCGAGCAGCAAAGGGCAGTGCACAGCGAAATGTCCGCCAGTTAACAAGGGTCAAGTAAACTTAACCACCAATATTTCTGATCAATTTTCATCAAACACTTATGTTCTTCATCTTCTGGAAAGCTAAGGGTAATTGCTATACCCTCCTTTTTTGTCTAAATTAGCTACTTCACGCCATGCAAGAAATTATTTCTTGTGTTAATCATAAGTTTTGTCATATTCATTTGAGGTGGATTGATTTTCATCGACATGGTTGTTACCAATGATCCAAATACACTTATTTGAGATAAATTAGTATATAGGGGGATCAAGCCCTTTCTTATCCCAAGCTGAAGATACAAAGTGTATAATGATATTAAAACCTGACTGATTTTTCCTGGAGAAGCTTTGTTAATTTTTTAAACAATTCAAATCATTATTAATGATTATTAATGATTATTAATGAATTTAAAGAATACACAGAAATTGGAATGCTTTTACCTAATTATTTACTTATTATTTATGTATTATTATGTATTATGTATTATTTAAATATTTTGAATTCGTTTATGTTGCAAACTTACTTGTCATCTATTCTTATGTTTAGGGAGCATCAAAGGCAGACATTAAAAAAGCATATAGGCATCTTAGTTTAGAGCTGCATCCTGATCGTGGTGGAGACCCAAAAGAGTTCATCAAAGTGGCCAAAGCTTATCAAGCGTCAGTTTGTATTTATTATTATTATTGATAATCTTTATACAGGATATTTGTTTCAGTTCTATATACATATCTACAAAGTATATACATAATAAAAACTGTTCTACCAACGAGTCCTGTGTAGATAGCGAATTGAGAGAATAATGTTGGAAAAAAGGTTGAAAACAAAACTTAGACTAGACATGGAAATATAACTTGCATAATCAGATATCAAAACCAACTTGGCTAATGAAGAAGAATGCAAAAGAATCAGACTAATGATAGACGGCGGATGGTGATTGTGTGACAAAACAACATATATATAAAAAACGTAAAAGCTAGTGTATGTATGTGTTAAGTATTATTGAAAACAAGAAAAACACATTAATCAATACCACAATATTTCGACATTTTACAAGTCTTTATCAAGTGTGAGAAACATTATAGACAAGGAGTATTTATATAGTATGGAAATTAACAAGAGAGTAAGATAAGATAAGTTAGTTTAATTTTTATAACTCTCTTGTTAATTTCCATTTAGGCAGACTTTTTTTTGCATCAGTAAAATTTTGCGAAAATTGATGAACACGGATTTAACGCAACCTGAGAATTGTCAGAAGGTAAAAAAATGTTTTGCTAAATTTAAATTCTCCGCAACTAAGTAATTACAGCCAAACTCCTCCATAATTCAATAAATTTAAACATTCTCTCCTTCATTGAGACCATTGGGTGACTTAGTTTCAAGAAGATCAATCCAAAATTTTGCACTTTCTGAGGCAGATCCATAATGGTCTCACTAAGGATGCGGAAATCACCTTCATCGATAAAACGGATCCATCGGATCCCCTAAAATGGGGATCTTCAGGATCGGTGTGACTTCTGGTACTGACACATAACGAAAATTAAACCGATTTCCAGAAGTAATTGGAAGTTTATTTGGAAATGACCAAACAAAGTCTTTTAATTTTATCGAGTTTGATTTGAGATTTTTCACAGCTGTGTGGAAGAACGAGGAAAAACCATTCGTAATCTCACTGTCATTTGTTGTTTGGCGACTGTCAATAACGAAACTCTTCTGACTTTGACTAGTAGATTTTGTTGGGAAAACCTCTATGATATGCTTCCAGAACGTCTCAGGCTTTCTCACTCAACAGTTCCGTATGATATTTTGCTTTTGCTCTGTTTATACTGTTGTTTGTACGGTTTCTCATTGATTTATAATTTTTCCAGTCATTAATGTTTCTCGATTTTCTTGCTTTACGTAAGAGATCATCACGGTCATTCATTTGTTTTTTGATTTCTTCGGTAAGCCAAGGAATTGTTGGGTTTTTTTTGTTATTGGCACATGTGTATTAATGCATCTGGTAAGAATAGCTTTAATGAGTTTCCAGCATGTATTTGAGTTTGGCATTTATGTACAGCTTGCCAATTCGTAGTTTTCAATTCAGTTCTTAATTTGCTTGCGTCATAATTTTTATAGTTGCGAGTAAAGATTACACTTGGAGAATACTTAAGACGTGAGGAGTAAGATGTACAGTGTAAGACATAAGCCGTAAGATGTTTAGCGTTAGACATTTAGTGTAACAAATAGCTAATGAATTGTTTTGTATCATACCTGTTACATATTTCTTATAAGAAAGTAATAGAACTTAATTTTTCTAAAGCCCAGTAAAAAGTTATTTAATTCAGTATATTCCTTATATAAAAAACTATTATTATTTCTTGTGATCATTACAAACACTTTTTTTTTAAAAGAAACCAATCTAGTAGGAAAAGTTTCTTACAAGTTTTGAGATTTTTCTAAAATATCAAGTCTTTCTGAAGCAAACAACCAATCAAAGGGTATGTCTAAAGTCATCATCATCTTCAAAACAAAACATGAAAACTACATAACAAGATCTCAAAGCGAGTTTTAATCATGTAAAAACATCATTTTAATACCGTTCACGTCTTTTAAGTTAATATGTGACGCTCCAGGGGATTTTGATAACAAACGAAATTAACGTAATATCATCTACGTTAATATCATAAATGGAATTATGAATTAACGTAATTGTTGTTAATTTTAATCATTAATATCATTAATATCATTAATATCCTAAGAGCACAAGATTACCATTATTATCGTTTAAAAGTTTTTTCAAGTTGTTTGTTTTTCATTTCACATACGTATGTGTCGTTTTATGAAGTTTTAAAATAACCGTGGTACATTTAATTATTATTTTGCCAAATAGCAATAAATTCAAAACAAACTTGATTGTTCATGACGCAGTGCCGTAGACACGAAATAAATATCGGGGGGGGGGGGGGGGGGGGGGGGTGTGCATCTTTTTAGTATCTAAGGAGGCCTTACCGGTAAGGGCCGACAGGCTAGGAAAATTTTTGGATTTTTATCCCTCTAGATTGACTAAAACTGCCTTTACGAAAATCAATTTCAAACAATAAGAAATCTATATTTGGCGTGAAATATTAGTGCATTTTCAAACAATAAGACTATCCTTTCGAGTTCAAATGAAGTACATGAGAAAAGTATTACGAAAGAATATGGAAAAAGGTAGTAAATGTTTTACGCATTAAAGTGTCCGAAAATGTTTATTCTTGTTTCGCATTTGTCAATGAATTCATATAATATAAAAATACAACATTGGAAATCCTTTAAAATTACTTTTATGGCTTTGAGCTTTCAGTCACAAGTTATTTTGTTGAGCTCTCAATTATTTTCTAAAGAAAGCTATAGGCGTTTTTATTGCATTCAGGGATGCACGTGTTTAAACAAGAAAAAACATGGCTTGTTCACACACGTATGTCGCCCCCCCCCCCCCCCCCCCCCCCCCCCCAAAACCTTTATTATTATTCTTTCAAAAGACATTTCACTTGCAATAGGCCGAGGTGTACCCTTAATTAAATTGGTCATATAGCATTGTTTTTAGTGATCATTATTGACTTCTGTAACTTCATTACGATAATGTTTTCAGGTTCAACTTTTGGATGAAGGTTGAATGTAGAAGGGACAAATGAAAAACATTTTAATGTCAGCTTGACGAGTTGCAAAAGTTCTCTTTTGAAATACTCACCTTCGTTTAAATAAAATAATACCTTTTTCCTTCAGTTTTTCATGAAGTTTATGTGTAAGATTGTCTTACAGCTGTGTTTACACAGGGCTTTAAAACTCCATAACTAAATGAGCATTTTAAACTGCTGCGCTTTATTTTATAACAAGAACGTAGTATAATGGAACCAAATTACGTTTTCAGGCTTTTGCTCTTTAATATTTTAACTGGAATATTAAGTGGTTTTGCAACCTTTTGAGCAATGGGATCCAAATACATTAGGGTACGAACCTGACTAAATAGTTTTTTGAATACCAGTATAAGGCTTCCTTTTTAGACGGTATGGCGGTATTTGTCCTAAAATTTTGAAATTAGCGACTCCTGAAAACCAAATTGATTTGAATATCTATTTACAATTTTGTTGCAACAACGGAGGAGAGATTTACGAAACCATAGCATAAAAATCTGAGGAGTCCTAATTAAGTGGAAACATGTGTTAAAACAATATTATGACGAGATACGTTTCAAATTTAAAGTATTATTAATGTAAGTGACAAGGTTCCTCCCTTATCTTAAATTTTATCTTAAAATTATCTTAAATTTACCTTAAATTTTTTTAGTTTTAGTTTAGTTTTTAAAAGATGCTTAAAGTTGTAAAAATAATGTATTTTAATGTGCATTATTTGTCCAAAAAATCATAATGCGGGAACGCTGAACGAAGTATTAAATAACTATGGCCTAAGAAAAAGTAATATTACGCGAAATGGTTTCCTAGTCACAAAAGATCACAAGTTATTTATGTAAATATCGAAAACATAGTTTTTTTTCTTACAATAATAACGATATAAAAGATAATAACGTTAATGCTTAAAAAGAAATAATGATAATATTGTTACATAATATCGTTAATTCTATTGTTTTATTTACAATATTTTCATTAATAATTAACAATAATATCGTTTGTTATCAAAATCCCCTGAAATGTCATATATAATCTTCGATACCGTCATCAAACAGTACGCGGAATTCGTCAAATTGCTTTTTGCTAATTGTTTTTTTGTTTAGTAGTAAAAGTTTCTGAAATTTTTGGAGGCTTTACTAGTCGGTTTCTTATAAATGGGTTTCTTAGTTTTAATCTTATCAAATGTTCAGTTTACAAATTATTTTTCAATGGCGGCTGAGACTTTTTTTGGTTTTAATAGCTTTATTTACATCTTGCATATTTTTTCAATTTGACATATGTGACCGTCCACGGGAAAAAAACTAACAATGGAATTATAGATTATAGATTATAGATTATAGATAAGAAAACAATAGAAATTATAGATAAATCTAATCTATAATCTATAATCTATAATCTATAATTATCTATAATTATAGATTATCGATTATAGATTATCGATTATAGATTATAGATTATCGATTATAGATTATCGATTATAGATTAATCTATAATCTACAATCTAATTTATAGGTTATAGATTCTATCTAAACTATAACCTATGTCATCAATAGGCAAAATTCAAAAGCCCTTAGTTCTGCTTCGCGGTAAAGAGAGTCATGTCATGGGAACATAATATACGCCATATTATAATATGTATGTATAAGTATACAGTTATCGGCGCCCTATATGTGGTGTAATTTAAATGCTACTTCGGCCAGGCCTCTTGGAGAAACGTCTTGTTTACTATAAGAGTGGTCATTTGTGTTAGCAATAGAATGCTCTTTAATCCAATGTTTGGCGGTCATTTGTGACATGTTACGTAACAAAAGTTCAAAACGTTGTACGATTATGTCGCAAGCATAGCATACTTTTAAGTATTAAGGAAGAGTAAGAAGAAGCTATTCTTCAAGGCGTAAAGGTTAATCAAAAAGTGATTAAAACTTCTCGTTATTGTCCGTTTGATTATTAAACTTATCTTTCTCTACCTTATCGACTTTCTTGATGTTTATGAACAAACATGTTTTAAAAAATCTTTTTCTGGTAGCATCAGTTGAATAATAAAAATAGACTTGGCCACCTGGTTCACATTCACTGACAAGACAGTTTGTTGAAAACCAAATTAAAATGAATGCTTCAAGTAGAAACCATCCGATTGTATTCAAGAGTATTTTGTTACTCACTTGAGAATAAAGTCTTCGAAGCGGATGTTCGAAGTGTTGCACAATGCATACAAACACCAGTTACGTACATGTGCATAATCTTTTTCTTCCATTCCAAACAAGAAACATAACATGATAAATAATTAATGACCTTTTTTACACAACAATATTTTGTGAATTGTTCGAGTGAATTTGTGAAGCAAATAATCATGAATAGGTTATAGAAAAAAAAAATGGAAAAATAGTGACCTCATCTGAAAGAATCACTGAAAATAGCAAATCATGTGAAAGACCTAAATGGTTTCATTAAGAAAAACGTTTCTGACAGATCTTTTACTTCTATTAAGCAGGCCTTGTCAGGAGAGGCGTGCGATCGCACTCGCACGCCCCCACACACGCCTGAATTCTTCGAGGCGTGCGGTTGTTCGCACGCCTGTTTTAACGTTTTTTATATGTGGCGTGCGATCCACCGACGCCTGAAATTTTGTATGTCTGCCTAATCTTTTACAGACAAGTGGGGGACGTTTAAACTTGTGAACCCCAAACACAAGGACTGGCGTCAATACAATAAATGTTGACTCTCGCAGTCTTAACTTTTCTTGTCTGATAATGTTTAAACCTGAAGTCCTCTGGTGGCTAGAGAATAAATCTTTCAATAAGAGGACTAGTGGGGTCGTCAAAGTATAATAAATAATCTTTGATCTTTTGAGAAAAGAAATGAAAATTCATTCATTATCAAACATTGATCGACTGCAAAATGTAAAAAAGTTTTGAAAAAAATGATTATTCATTTTCATTCATTTTAAGACGTCACGATAGTATTCCCAAAAGCTGTCAGCTGTCTTAGAAAATATTTAAGCACGAGAAAAAAAATATTTTACGTGCTTCATTCAAAAAAATATCTATAAGCAAAGACAGGTGACAATTTCTGTTTCAATATTGCGAAACATGCTGCAACGTGATGTGATATAAATTGATAAACACGTTTTCGAATGTCATTCGACTTTTTTAATAACACATGAAAGAAATTATGTATCTCTTTTCGTCGTGGTCGATAACGTCATCAAAAACTTCTTTTCAAGAAGATTAATAAATAGAAAAACTTTTTTCATGAACAAGATTAATAAAAGCCTTTTTGATATACAACTGGTACTTTAAAGTAAACAAATATTTAAATAAATTCCGCTGCGTCTAGACAGTGCCAGCTGTTTTTTTTACGTTACAATAACGAATATATATAATCTTTTTAAGCTTCGCATTCCATCACACGCCTAAAAATTAGATGGCGTGCGATCATCGCACGCCATATTTTTGAAGTTTTAAATTCAGGCGTGCGGTTTTCTTCCTGACAAGGCCTGATTAAGGTTGACAATATTTCGCAAAAGAAAAATTAACCTGCGTCCCTGGTCATGTTTTTTACTCCCGAAAAATGGCGGAATGAAAACATAAACAAACTAAACGAACGGAATTTTTATACGATAACGGTAAAATTTTCACAAGTCATTAAAGTTGTTATCGCTTGTTTCCTATAATTAGTGCATGGGCTACTCGGTTATAGATATCTTGTAAAGATTTTACATTAGGTTATAGATCATTACGTCGTAAAACAGTTTATGCATAACACGGATGACATTGCATTGACATTGCATAGATTATAGGTTATAGATTATAGGTTATAGATTATAGGTTATAGATTATCGATTATAGATTATAGATTATAGATAATCTATAATCTATAATAATCTATAATCTATATTATAGATAAAATTTTACCTATACATAGATTATAGATAAAATCTAATCTATAATATAGGTAAATATAGATTAATCTATAAATCATTGTTAGTTTTTTCCCATGGACGGTCACATATTGAAAAATTCACTGATGTTCGAAAACTTTTTCTGTTTGCCTGGTTCTCACTCAGTTAAAGATAAAACATACAATCAATTATTTGGAAAGTTAGTACGAACAGGAATCATCTGCTTTAATTTTTTTTAAGCTGTTCCCTTGTAGAAAACAATTATCTTTTTGAAAATAAAACGTTTTCCCTTTCATTTCACATTTCAATAAAAACATTTGCAACTTTTTGTCCTGTTTTTTCAATGTTTTTTGAATTCTTACAGTGTAAAACAAAATTTTAGAATTATTGCGGTTTAATCTTTATTCCTTAATTCTTTATTTTTCTTGCAGTATAAGAAATTAATTTTTAGAATTAGGTGAAAAAAATTAATTTACTCCGTAAGAAAAATAAAATTAAGTGTAATATGCAAATGGTCCCTTTTCGCTTTCCATACCACATATAAGCTTCTTGATTTTTCCCAATAAGATTGTTGATTACGATAACAACTTTATTAAGAGAGTAAAACCTTTTGCTTACTTACTTTATGACCTTATTATGAACTATTCTTAATTGGAGGGTTGTAGTGTGATGTTTCACCAGTGGGAATTTTTCATTTAATACGAGTAATATGTGTTAAGAAATTAAAATAATTCAAATTATTTGCCATTTTTGATAACGATAAAATACATAATTTTATTAATTAAAAGCTTTTCAGCTTACAACATCTTCAGTATGAAACAAATTTGCCATCAGCCAAAAAGGTTTTAATGAATAAAATTGTTTATTAAATTGTTAGAAATGGAGATGTTTTAATAATAGCTTTAGTGCTTCCACTAATTGTAATATGTGACGTTCCAGGGGATTTTGATAACAAATGATAAAACGTTTTTCAAAAAACGTTAAAAACGTTGTAAAAACAATAGAAAAAAACGTTAGAAAACGTTTTGATAAAAACCATAAAACGTTTTTACCAAAACTTAAAAACGTTTCAAGAATTCGAAAGAGAAAACGTTTAAACGTTTCTTAAAACGTTTTATGCAGTAACATTAAAAACGTTTAAACGTTTTATTGTTAAAAACGTTTTATTGTTTTAAAACTTGTTTTAAAACTTTTTTACTTTCAGGTTGCTCCACAGTAAAAGAACCTAAAAAACTATTCTTTGATGTAAATTCTTTTACATCATCCTTACGAAAAGCTTCGCAGCAATAAATTGATTTTATGAATATTGTTTCTTCATTTTAATATTAATCTATGGCTTCGTTATTTATGTAACCTAAAAAACGATATTTAATTCTCAAAATTCTTAAAGGAAAACCAGATACCGAACACAATAATCATTTTCACTCATAGTCGGTGAGCAGTTACTTCGGCAGCTGTTTAGCTAGGAAGACGAAACTAAAGGCCGGTTTCCATATCAATCGCCGTGGTCGCGCGTATGAGCGTACTGATTTTTTATTCAGTCGCACACATCATTAACCAGTTCATCTCAAAACCTTAAAATATTATCAAAATGAAGTCCATAAAGATAACTAAAAACGTTGTGAAGCAATTTGATTAAGTGTGCATCTTCACTTAGCGGAAAGTGAGATGTCTCTTAAAAAAGAATAATTAAGGTTTTCCCAGATCTGACATTTTCTGTAAAAATTATCCATTTTCAACGACTTTCGCCGAGTGAAAATACATCTTTACGAAAATAAACATGAAACTTTTCCCTGAGGATTTACAAGATAGCAATTCTATCAACTTCGTTCTATTATAGAATTAATAGAATTATAGCGGACGGTTTCTATTTGTAGTAACTTTTGAAAGAGCTGTTGTTTCTTTAATCTTTAACTGAATGAGAACCAGGTAATCAGTGCATTAATATACTTACATGTGTTACCAGCGAATGTATTTATGAACAAGGTGCGTTCTTTTGTTTTGATTGAGTTTAATGACGTCAATGTTTTTCTCTCAAGTGAATGGTTATACACAATGTATTATAACTGGTTTTAATAACGAATTACAGCCACCAGTTATTACTGACATTATGTATTATGGATTAAACCGTATTCCAGGATTTAAATTTAAATTCTAATGTACTGCACTTATTCAGTACAATTTATAGCGTAATTATTTATGACGTGGTCCTTGGACGACTATTTTTCATTGATTCAAGACCAACTAGGAACTCTTCTTGGACAGCGGAAGGCTAAAGTGTTTTGAGCGAGTTGAGTAACTGAAAATGCTTTTTGTAAACAAAACTTAAAAATCATTTTCATCTTTTTTTATGTAAAAACGTTTAAACGTTTTTTCGAAAACAAAAAAAAAACGTTTTTTACGAAAACGAAAAAACGTTTAAGAAAACGTTTACAACGTTGCACACCTGACAAGAAAACGTTTTTTCGTTACTGAAAAAACGTTTTTAAACAAAGTGTAAAACGTTTAAACGTTATAAAACGTTTTATCATTTGTTATCAAAATCCCCTGGAACGTCACATATAGATCTTGATTTTTATTCAGTTTAAACAGTTGATAAATTTTATATGTATTTTTATTTATAACAGCAAACAAACAAAATTACATTATTTATAACAGCATTTATAACAGCAAACAAATAAATTTCCAAAAATGATTCGCTATCTTGTTTAGATTTCCTTTTCGAAAACTGCTGATTCATCTTTCTCACAACCTTTACATTAGGTACAACACCAAAAATACTTTAATTAAGACGATTTTAAAATTTTGAGAATTTTTTGAAGGATTTTTGAGTAATATTAGAAGTGGGACCATTTTCTTATCTTATGTTATTTTATCAGAGGTAGTATGTTTTGGAACATTTTTCAGTTGCAAGTTCTTTTTTACAATTTGATTTATTTTTATTAAAATATGTTCATAAAAACTCTGTAGGAGTCTTTCTGTCAACATAAAAAAACATAACTATTATTAGCGGCCTAGTTAAAATCCTAATTTTAAAGATAAGTGAGACAATATTATAGAATATAATGTATTATGGTATGTATTGTGTTAATTTTTAATGTAACCTTAATTTTTGTTCTGACTTCACAATTTGGCAATATTTGCGTAACTGCTTTGCCAAGGAAGAAAAAAATATTGGGTTTATTTATATGTTGAAGCACTTTTTTTGTGTTCAGGTACAGATTTACAGGTGTTTGAACTAACTGGTTTCACACAAAATTCACATAAAATTGTTGCAGAACTTTGACTTAAGCTATATTTTCTTCTAGATGATTGATTAAATTCCCAAGTGTTTCACTAAATTTTTCCCGATTTCATCTATTATATAACACACATTTATGTTTATGTCACACATTTATTTTAGAGAGTGATAAATTTTGTTGAATTTTACGGTCAAAATCTTCTTAATCGTGGTCATATTCTTTGTGAGGCCATGCGATTTTTTACAATTATTATATAGTAGCATGTGGCGTGATGTCAGTTTTTTTTATGATCACGGGGGGAACCATTGCATTGCATCCCCAATCAAATGCGATGTTTTAGAGTAAATATTATGAGAACCAATAGGGGTAACTGACGTTTTTCTAGGGTCTGTGATACGGGTGATCGGCTTACGCAACATTTGGGCTTAAATTTTATTTGGTACTGCGGCTATGACGTCATCAAAATTTTTGATGGACGATATCTCTGCATGGTCTTAGCGAGACGATCCCATTCACTTTTTTTATCGGTGTTTCCAGCTCTACAACATGGGTACATTTCCAGTCCCGAATTTGTGATTTAATTTTTCGTCACCTGGTTTGCACCCTTGGTTATATTTTTTGTCATCTTTTTTCGACACAGGATTTGCATATATCATTTTCGAAGTTTGACGTGGTAAAAATTTTTACCCGGGTTACTATTTTATTGTATTGCTGTGGCAATTGTTTAGTTCTATTTGTGTATTTTGCATATTTGCCACTGACTTACGACCTTTTAGAACTGCTTTATTTTTGTTTTACCATGCATTTACATTAACTATTCATTCTCATTAATTGTTTATAATTTCCAGAATGTATTCTTTATTGCTTAAAATTAAACTTAGGCCTTCTCTTTTTGCACCTGTTTTCTCTATAGTCAACTGCCATGAAATGGCAGTGTTGCTTAAAATGGAGTCATTCATAGATTTTCCTAAATGTTTCTGATAAAAATTGATTTTTTTTTCAGTCTGACTGATGAAGAAGCTAAAGAAAACTGGGATAAATATGGGAATCCTGATGGTCCTGGTGGTAAGTGTTTTCATAAAGAAAATTAATGCATTGCATGAAACATTTAGTTATTTATTGTCTTCTTTCAATAGCTACTCAATTTGGAATTGCATTGCCCTCCTGGATTGTTGATAAAAAAAATTCAATGTGGGTTCTTGGTGCATATTTACTTGCTTTTGTTGTCATACTTCCCATAGTCGTTGTAAGTGTTTTAATTGAATTTTTAAATAGAACGTATTTACAATGAGAAAGTGGAGAACAACTTCACAAATTGCAGACCTGAAAAGTTGTTTGTTACTGCTACTCCCACACTGGGGCTAATTATCAAAAGAAAAGGCACTTCCATATGTGACATGGAAAGTGAAAAGGGACCATTTACATATTACACGTAATTCATTTTTCTTATGGCGTTAGAAATTCATTTTTAAAAAATTACGTAGCTTACGGCATAAGAATTATAACAATTATGCTTACGTGAGTGTAATTTAAAAAAAGTAAATTTAAAGAAAAATTAAGAATTAAGGAATAAAGATGATGTCTTAAGAATTCTAAAATTTAAATGAAGGTGAGTATTTCAAAAGAGAACTTCTGCAATTTGCCAAGCCGACGTTAAAATGTTTTCATTTCTCTCTCCCTACATTCATCCCACACTCATCCTGTGTTCCAAATTGTTATCGGAATAAAGCTACAGAAGTCAATAAAAATCGCTAAAAACATGAACATACATCTTTATGAAAACAAAGATAAACGTTTTCCACAAGGGATCCTCAAACAACTTAAAATAATAAACCAGACGGTTTCTATTCGTTGTAACTTTCGAAATAACTGATTGTATGTTTTATCTTTAAATCTTTTATCTTTAAATGAATGAGAAAAAGTTTTCGAACATCCAGCCCTCTGAATTTCTGAAAAAGCCGGCGGCAAAATTTTGCCGTCGTAGGGAAAATGTAGGACGGCAGTCGAAAATTCGCGACGGCAAAATTTTGCCGCCGTAGTCAAAATTTACGACGGCGTCCAGAAATTTGCGACTGCAATTTCATATTGACGTGGGGGACGATTCTAGCAGTCTAGCGTCCTAGACCAGCTAGTTACTGGTGAACCCCAAACACCAGAATTAGCAGAAAGCTAATCTTATCTTTCGTCAATATTATGTAGAAGCGATGGATCGTTAGGGTAAAACTACTCTTAGTTTTACTTGTGGTGTGAACTTAAGTTAAGACTTCAGTCAAATCTAATCAATTTTCAACGAATTATCAGAGCATTTTTTGAGGAAACTAACCGAAAAATATGTAATAGTTCTACCGTAATACAACTTAACTATCAAGAAGTCAACTGATTTATACGAAAAAGTTGTTCGAATAAAATAAAATTTTAAACAAACATTCTTTTTAATTAAAATAGAACGCTTAAAATTCTATTTCAGAAATGAAGACATTGTATTGAAAAGATCATAACGAGAAAACAAAGGTACACGCGAGTGCACATAAACAAACAAAAAACAAAGGGGGAGGAACCAATATATAATCGTTTTCAGGTGTTAATAAAACTAGGTCATTTATTGAACTCACTTTTGTTTGCTGAAATAAGATCACAAAAGAACAAATAAGATTTACGTAGTGACGTTTCTCTTTAATATAATTTTAAAAGTGTTAATAAGAGTCGAAACGTCGATATCAAATGTTCATTGTTGAGAGAGGAAGAAATATAAAACTGATATTTTTTACACTTCGAAATGAAATATTTAGATTGAAATAGGCCGCGTCATCTTCTTAGAAATAGATTTGGAGTCCTTAATCTGTCATATTGGCTTCGTAAAAGTTGTATTCTAGCTACCTCAGCTTCGTAAAAGTGGGATCAGATTCCTTAACTAGCCGCGTGAGCTTCGTAAAAGCAGTTTTTTATTCCTTAATTAGCTGCGTCAACTTCGTAAAAGTGAGATTAGACTCCTTAACTAGCCGCGTCAGCTTCGTAAAAGTTGTTTTCTATTCGTTATTTAGCTACGTCAACTTCGTAAAAGTGAGATTAGACTCGTTTGCTAGCCGCGTGAGCTTCGTAAAAGCAGCTTTTTATTCCTTAATTAGCCACGTCAACTTCGTAAAAGTGAGATTAGACTCCTTAACTAGCCGCGACAGCTTCGTAAAAGTTGTTTTCTATTCCTTATTTAGCTACGTCAAGTTCGTAAATGTGAGATTAGACTCCTTTATATCATCATTTTTAACGTCGGCAAAATTTTGCCGTCGTTGGAAAAAACCTCGACGGCACTACGACGGCAATTGCCGAATGCCATCGTAGATTCAGAGGGCTGAACATCAGTGAAAAATACGATGGACAAAAGACAGTTGACGTGTGTGCAACAAAAGAATAAATTTCCATTACATGTGTGATTCTTTATGCACTCTTTGAATATGCAAAACTCAAATAAATATGCAAGATGTTAATGTAGCTATAATAACAAAAAAGAGCATCCAGCTGCGGACCATTCAAAAATAATTTGTAAACTGAACGTTTGATAAGATTAATAAGAATAATAAGATTAATATTCCATTAATAAGAATAACGGAAACTAATATGAATAAAATATTTACATTAAGGATAGTCTTCACCTGTTGCTGCATATTTTCAGTTTTGTGTCCATAACTTTTGATGTGGTTATTTTATCATCAACAAAATATATATTTTTGAAAACCTTATAAAATTTCCTATCTAATGTATATAATTTTATTTTGAAAATATTTAGTTCAAAAAAGTTGTTGCGGTAAGGGAAATTTGAAAAGGCTTAATTTCTTGGAGCTCCACGGACCCTTTGAAAAATATTTTCTGCGATATTTTTATGTTATTGTGTTATTTGTTTACTAACTTAAAAAACGTTACTACAGTTTTTCTAAACAAGTCCTAGTTCTGACGAAATAAAGGACTTACAACACTTGTTAAAATAGCCTCATCTTGACTTTCTTCCTTCACCGCAGGGTGAATATTTGCTTAAAGAAAAAATTGTAATAACGTTTTGTTCTTATAAACCTATTCTATCAATTGCAAAAAACTACTGTAAATTAAGTGACTCAGCGAATCATATTCGTTTCAAAAACGTTTTTTCTTTAACAGTTCATAATTCACACTGATGTCACAAAAAAAGATCACAACTCTTATCAAAAAACTTGTGTATATATGTACAAGCAAATTCTCTATGTTATAATAAAATGTTACAATAAAATGTACAATGTTATAAACACAACGAGGGAAAGTGGCATAACTACGTAGCGATACCTCCATCGAAGGGGTTCCTGGAGGTATTTAAAGACAGATAAGTAAAGCAGAAGTACTTCACGAGAAAATGTCTGCCAAAGAAATTTCATTTTGTGATCGTTTGAATAAACATTATTACAAAAGAAACAATAGCTCGTATTTGCTTTACATGAATAATTAATAAGTCTAACTATAAAAAGAGATCACAGATCAAGTGTGTACTATTTTAAATACGCATTTCCAGGTAACACATGTAAGTATATTAGAGTGCATTGATTACCTGGTTCTCTTCCATAAAGATTGAAAAACAACAGCTGTTTCCAAAGTTTCTACAAATAGAAACCGTCCGCTATAATTCTATTGATTCTGTAAAAGAACGAATTTGATAGAATTGCTATTTTGGTAAATCCTCGGGGAAAAGTTTTATGTTTAATTTCATAAAGATGTATTTTCACTCCGTGAAATTCGTTGAAAACAGCTAATTTTTATAGAAATTGAACCTGCAAAACCTTAATTATTCTGGGTTTTTTTTCTGAGACATTTCAATTTCCCTAAATCAAGATGCACTCTTAATCAAATTGCTTCGTAACGTTTTCAGTTATCTTAATGGACTTCATTTTGATAATGTTTTCAGGTTCTAGGGAGATTGGCTGTCACATACCTATTTCGCCCCATCAACGGCAGCTGCCGTATGACCTGCAGAGGTTAAACTTAAAATTTCAAGTAAAGGCCGGTTTCCACTTCATACACGCAAACACAGCGAATGATGGGGAACCCGGCCTTTAGTTTTGTATTTCTAGCTAAATAGCTGCCGAAGTATCTGCTCACCGACTTTTTTGAAAAACGTTTTATCATCTGTTATCAAAATCCCCTGGACAGTCACAAATTAAAAACTTCTGGTTTCTCAGTTAAATTTTGAAAATATTTTGAAAGGAAGTAAAGAAATTCATTATCATAAATCTTTATATATACCTGTAATTGTATATCTAGTCAGTGAGCTTCACATCAGCACAGCTTTACCTAAGCACTATTGAGCCGACAAGAGTGATGCATACATTAAGGTTTAATGTGTGGACGTATGTATAAGATGGTGCATCACCCAATTAAAAGTTGTACAAAATTATGTGCGTAAGCCATCCAGAATTTTATTAGACAGTTTATTTGTATAAGGAATATATTACTGAATTGAATAAAATGGTTTTTCTGGATTTCAAAAAAAAATTAAGTTCTGTTACTTTCTTATAAAAATGTGAAAAAGGTATTACACATAATAATTCATGGAAAAATTTTTATGCTATACATCTTGTGCCTCACGCTATACTGCTTATTCACAGCTTACCCTATATGCCTTACACCTCCATAAGAAAAATTATTCCTTATGGCGTAATTTTACTCTGAATGATTTTGGAAATTACTCCTTTTCGGTCATTTTTCACTTTCCATGTCACAGATGTGCTGGAAAAATATTTGCTTAAGGGATCTTACAAGATGTGTGTACTCGTGATGATATAAGTCGAAACATGTCTATGAAAGAGGTTGTGTTGTTTTTGACTTAATATTAACTGCGCATTAACAACATTACAGGGTACATGGTGGTATAAGTCGATACAATATAGTGCTGATGAAGTACTGATGGACACAGAGCAGTTGTATTGGTATTTCATTCATAGAACACCTAACATGTCTTTAAAAAGTAAGATAATATTATTTTTATTTGTTCCCTTTTATATCTGTACTAGTGTCTGACTTTGCAAACAGATGTGTCACTAAAATTTGGTCACCGAATTTTGAACAGAAAGTATACCCATGCTCAAAAAATTGATCAAAAAATGTATGGGATCATTTTGCCATGTTTTCTATGATCTCACAGACCTGTTGCCGCCAAAATGGTTTTGACCCAGATTTTTTCATTATCCCATGGCTAGTATCATGAATCCCTATTGGTTCTCCAGATATTTTCCAAAAATGTCACATTCCATTGGGCATGCAATGCAATGGTTCCTCTACATGCTACTTTTATACTAATCATGAAAAAGCACTTCTCACTGCTGTGCTGTGTGGTTTTATGTGCTGTCATGGAGAACTTGACCATAAATGTAAAAGAAATATATCAATCTCTAAAATAAAAAATGTGATGTTCAAAGCAGATTGTTATAATAAGATCTCCATAGTATCTTTAATATTGTTTCATTACTCCTTATAGGAGCAATTATGATATTGGCTGCCTCATTTGAATTTGAGAAAGGCCATAACAATCAAGTGCAAGAGAGGCCAAGTGATAATTATGAACTACCACAGGTATGAAGTGTAATATTTTAAATAAGGCAAGACTGTTTTTGAATAGATGACGAAACTTTCAATATATCATTTTTTAGCTTATGCGAGAACTTCCAAATTTAAATGAAAAGAATAAAGAAAGACCATTATGTTTTCCATACAGTGTGAAAGCTAGAGCTCTTCTTCATGCTCACTTTTCAAGAATTGCTCTTCCTCAGGAGACTTTGTTAAAAGGTATGGTTCATAACAATGTTTTGCATTTCTAGAACTGAAATTAAACAGGGTTGTTATTGTTATTTATTTATTATTATTTATTATTTGATAAAGAAGGTCAGTAAAAAGCAGTTACAAACTGATGTGGGTCCACTACATAAAATGACTAAAAAATATTAGATTATTAACTAGTAAAAATATTCAGAAAAAATAAATAAAAAAATTTGATATATGATTTGATATATATGTTTTTCATTTTGTTGAAAAACGTTTTTTCATTAACGAAAAAACGTTTTCTTGTTATGTGTGCAACGTTTTCAAAAACGTTTTCGTAAACGTTTAAATGTTTTTTAAAAACATTTTTTGAAAAACATTTTTTTTAAAATGTTTTTATAAAAAACGTTTTTACATTAATCCATTTTTTTACGAAAAAACATTTTCAACTTAAACCGTCCAGCGGATTTTGGTATCGTTGCATTTCTCTGCAGACGTAAACAAGTTTCCTTTGAAGAAGTGTCCAGCGGTTTGTTTATAATCACATTCGTATGCGCCATTTTTGGAAAATTCGTTATTAAAACCAGTTATAATTAAAAACTTTTAATCTTTTACTTCATAATTCATTGTATTTATTTTGATTTTTAATGAACAAGGTGCGTTCTTTTGTTTTGATTTATTTTAATGACGTCAATGTTCTTCAAGTGTGTACTTTTTGGTCAGCGCGGCAGCAGCTGATCTTTCATTAGCATTTGTGTTCGTCCGTCCGTCCGTCCGTCCGTCCGTCTGTAAGTCCATAAATTTTTGTCCCCAGTTGTAGGCTGATACCACTAAAAACACAAGCCTTAATTTTAAGGCTGGAATAGAGGCTATTTGTTGATTGTGGCTTAATTAAGAATTGCTTATTGATTGATAATTACAACTACTTTATCAGGGTGAGTGCGGCCTCCATAAAAATAAAGAGGCATTCACGTTTCTGGAAACACAGATTTATAATGCTTATCAGGGAAGCAATGCAATTCTCAATATTATGATCGTTAGAAGTGATACTGTGATTATACTGCTGAGTTTCCTTGCTAGCTACTTATTTCTGATTTTGTGTTTTGTGTTATTAAATTGGTCAGGAGATATGAGAGCTCTGCTACCTCCAAGCCAAGCAAGGGCCTACATGCTATGATGCATTTCATTGTCGATGTTATTTTTTGTAATCTGTTATATAGTTACATCCGTCAACTTAGAAGAGTTTTCAATGTGTGTGTGTGTGTAGAAATATATAGTCACCCAAACAGACAACATCTCCAAAGTGTATATATATATAATAAGACATTTTATATTACCTCTCTGTGTGTGAAGGTGCATTTATGTGCTACTTAAAATTGAATTAATCAACAATATTTTCTGTTAGTTGTAATGTAATGCACTTATTATCAAGCAATGGACGCATAATGTTTACAAACTCTAATTATCACTTGAAATCCGGAATGTCTATTTATTCAGTATTTCAATGAACAAATTCCCTATGAAATCATTATAAGTTTATTTTTTATTTCTTTCATAGTCTTGTCTTGTCACTCATGTTTCGTATAATCTTTTATGTTTTCATGTATGTAAAAAATTATTATTCACCATAGATAAATTTCATTTTATCATTTTTTTAAATCGAAAGCTTTTGCGATTTTGTTGTTGTTTTTTATGTTTTATTCTGTTTATCTGCTTGGCCAGCAATCTCTTATTTTCTTATTCTCAAATAATAAACAGTTGTTTTGCTTACTTTTTTATTTTCAATGAAGTACAACAAAAATGTGTGAAAGACACATTGTCACGCATACAAACACGGTATTTTTTAATTATTGTCATAAATCTTTAATGATCTATAGTCATTCCTTTTCGGAGTCATCTGCACAGGGAGAGGTTTACTTTTGAACTTTTTGTGATGATATAACACAAGGTCTGCATAAAATCTTTTGAAGTATATATACTCAAAAACAGCTTATTTGAAAACTAAGTTACTTTAGAGAAAACCCCTACATGAAAGTCTTTTTTATATAAACTTAATTTTACATATTCAGGTATATACAAATAAGACATTAATAAATATTCGAGTGAATGCTTCGTATCTTTAATTTCTTTGATAAAGATTTTATTGAATTAAGTTTTGTTGTAATGATGCTGGTATATGCAATCAATTTTGAGAGGGTACCTGTCTGCTTTTTCAACTGGAATGTGTTATTCTCTGAATTGCTGCCACTATTTTGACCTTCCAGCTGGAAATGTTTTTCGATTTTGCCTCACAGTCCAACATATTTCAACTTTGCTGAAATCACTAACTTTCAGGCCTCATCTCTTGTTGTTTCTATTAGTTTTATGTGTAGACTTTAATGGTGCATTCATAAGTATTTGAGTGAATGTGTTGCATATTTAATATCTATGAATTAAATTTTACTACAATGTTATGTTGCTTCATGAACTCAATATCTGTTTCACATTTGAACTGGGGTTTCTTATTCACTGTCACACTAGTTGTATCTCAAAAATTCCTATTTCGAGCTTCCTGGTGAGCAAAAAGGTTTTCGATTTTGCTTTAAAGTCCATCACTGTTCAACTTTCCTGAAAGCGCTGACCTTCAGGCCTCAGGGCCTCTTGTTTAAATATACATTTGCAGGTAACACATGTTAGTATATTACAATACATTGATTACCTGGTTCTCATTCATTTAAAGATTAAAGAAACAACAGCTGTTTTCAAAGTTTCCACAAATAGAAACCGTCCGCTATAATTCTATTGATTCCATAATAGAAGGAATTTGATAGAATTGCTATTTTAGTAAATCCTCGGGGAAAAGTTTTATGTTTATTTTCGTAAAGATGTATTTTCACTCGGTGAAAGTAGTTGCAAACGGCTAATTTTTATAGAAACAGATCTGGATAAAAAATAATTTCTCTGTTTTAGGAAACATTTCACTTTCAAAAAATTAAGATGCACTGTTAATCAAATTGCTTGGTAACGTTTTTAGTTATATTTGTGGACTTTATTTTGATAACGTTTTCAGGTTCTGGGGCGATTGGCTGTCATATGATTTGATTCGCCCAATCAATGGCAGCTATGACTTGCTGAAGTTAAAACCTCTCGAAAATTTCAACTAAAGGCCAATTTCCACTTTATTCAACTCAACTCAAATCTAAATCAAAAATTAGTTCGCTTATACGTGTGACGACAGCGAATGATGTGAAAACCGGGCTATAGTTCCGTCTTCCTTGCTAAATAGCAGCCGAAGCAAAGTTCTTTAGCTCTTTATTATGAGGCATTGTTTTTAACAATAAAAACATTTTTAATGATAAAACGTTTTATTGTTTTTTAAAGAAACGTTTAAACGTTTTCTCTTTCGAATTCTTGAAACGTTTTTGACTTCTGGCAAAAACGTTTAAACATTTTTATAAAAACGTTTTTAAACGTTTTTTCTATTGTTTTTGCAACGTTTAAACGTTTCTTTAAAAAACGTTTTATCGTTTGTTATCAAAATCCCCTGGACAGTCACATATATATAGTGTTAAAATGTTGACTGAAGTGAAATTTGGAGGTAGACAGGATAGGAAGTTAGAAAAAGTATCTTGTGAATTAAGGTGGTAAAAAGTGGAAGGGATAAATTAAGGTTAAAAGTTTGGTATAAATTAAATACAAATTTATGTCAGAGTTCGAATTAGCCGTTCGCAATTCGCAATTTGCGATCGCACTTTGACGTTTTGCGAACGCTCTTTTACATTTTTTCTGAAAATTGCGAATTTCATTGTTTAATGATCATTGAAAAAATGATAATAATATATTCGATAAAAAATGTTATTTTTTGTTAACTTTTTGAAATTGAGAGACTCTATTGAATTGGAATGGCGCCAAATAAACGAGTCATGATGAAGAAAAGTCTTATTATTAAGTATGGTTGGCACACTTTTCACATGTTTTACTGACGCATTTGCTCTTTGTTTTCGTTCCATAATATTTCAAAAGTTTTCTGTAACCTGTACTCATTCAAACAGATTTGATTAGCGACGTCACTCGTGCTATTTTCGTTGCACCTGTTTTCTTTGCAAACTTGCTTAGTTCTCTTGGGAACAACATGTGAACAAAAAATTTTCTTCAATTACGATGGAGTGTGCATGGAGTGTATGTTCGCCATAAATTCTTAGGCAACCTCTGTGAAGAAGAGTGTTTCACTTTCGTTCGATTTCATCTCTAAAAATAAATAAAAATTCCAAGCAGCGTTCTTGAACAACCATATACTGCATCTCGATCAAACTTAGATATGGCTGAGTATAGAGCAAAGTTAAAAACTGTAGAAAAGTGGGAGAAAGATTTAAATGTTAAATTAAGTAAAGACCTAGAAAGAGATTTCGTTACGAAAGTTAAATGTATGTTATGCGCGAAACATGTCGATTCTATCAGACATCTTAAAACCTTCACACAAATTTGGATCGATGGTTCAAAGTCTGTCAAAAAAGACTCCATCCAAAAACATTTGAATGGGGAAGCACACAAAAAAGCGAGAAATATGAGCAAAAACAACAACTAGGTGCCGTGGGGTTCAATGAACAAGTGGTGAAAGACACCCCAATAGGAAGAGGGCTTATGAAGATGGGAGAAAAAGACCTTGAGACTTTAAGAATTTGTTTTAGCTCTGCATATTATCTAGTTAAACAAGAACGCCCTTTCAGTGATTACCCAAACTTAATAACTCTGCAACATAAAAACGGCATAAAGAAATTCCAGTCTCTTGCTCTATCCGTCGAGCAGCAGCGGATTTCACTGACTGTATAGCTGAAGTTCAAAAAGAAGACCTAATTAAAGCTATTTCAACAAGTAATTATTTTTCCCTACTTACAGATGGTAGCACAGATAGTGCAGTCATAGAAGAAGAGGTGCTTTATCTTTTATTTCTAAATGAAGGAAAACCAGAAATAAAATTTTTCAGTATCGAAGCACCTTCACACACTACCGCAGAGGGACTAAAAGAAGCTATATCGTCTGCGTTTAAAAGAACTGGGACTGATTTCACACAAAATTAGCTGGTTTCAATGTCGATGGCGTTTCGGTAAACACAGGGATTCACAAAGGCTTAGCTCGGCTTCTCCGTGAATCATCACCATGTTTAAATGTCGTACATTGCTTCAATCATTGCTTCGAGTTGGCAATCAAAGACGCATTTAAAGATACATTCTTTGAAGATATCGATATACTGTTAAATAAATTGTATTATCTTGACCAAAAAAGCCCAAAACGTTTACAAGAACTCCGGGAATTTAGTGAAGTTTATGAAAAATTTGTGCCAAAACCAGCAAAAGCCAATGGAACCCGTTGGATTTCCCATAAATGTACCAGCATGAATATCTTTCTTAAAAACTATGGCATATTTATAACGCATTTAGAATCTCTTGCTAATACAGATTCACAAGCCTTGAAACGTCATGAGATCGAAGGTTTCGCTAAAAAATGGCAGTACGCAAAATTTCCACTGCATATTGCTATGTATCTGGATATTCTGACGCCATTGAAAGTATTAAGTGTTACCATGCAACAGGAGAAGCATGACCCTGTTTACATGCTAAGAAATTTCAAAGAGTTTAATTGGTCGATGTCAAAACTCCAACTGCTAGTTGAAAACGCGTTTGAGGGTTCAACCAAAAGGCTCACAAATTATACTAAGTTTCTTTCCTTGGTGAAACAAAATGAAACAGGTTTTGTGTACCAAGACATTAAGTTGAAAGATTTTGAATCTAGCAAAACAGCTTTGGAGAAGTCGTTTGTTGACATGGTTAGGAAGATTTGTGCTGCGGTTGAGAGCAGATTTGAAGATCTAAAAAAAAAATCCTATTTACGAAAACCTTATACCAATTTTGGACATTGAAACATGGCCTGATGATGCTGATACTTTATTGACGTATGGGGAGAGTTGTATTGAAGAAATAGTAGAAGCACTTGAGCCCCTCCTCAGTAACCAGTGTAACATCAAAAACATTCCAAACCAATGTTCATCCCTAAAACAAAGAGTGTATGAAATCAAAAAAGTTTGTGCTGCTAAACTGAATTATCTGGATGTTTGGCAAAAGTTAATGGTAAATGAAAGTGTAAAATCCCAATGTTCCGACGTTTTGCATGTTATCGAGTTGCTTTTGATAACACCTTTTACGAATGCCAAACTTGAACGAATGTTCAGTAGAATGAACAGGGTGAAGACGGATTTCCGTAACCGACTAAGCAGGCAGCGTCTTGAAAATTGTTTAAGGATCAGCGAAGAAGGATGTATCATCGCCGATTACAACGCGGACAACGCAATCAAAAAGTGTTATGAAGGAAAAGTCCGTAGAATATCGTCAGCTAAACCACATAGATATCCAAACAAACGACAGCGAACAGAAGGTGCAACCAGCGATGATATAATTGACATAGCGAGATATACATTGTCAATCTTTGAAAATAGTGATTCAAGTGATGAAGAAAATTAACATTTTCAACACGTGACATTTTATTACTATATATTGCTTTATGATTATGTTTCTTGGAGCTAGAAAGAATTTCTTTCACATACCTCACATACCTCATCGGGGAAAATTTTCGTTACGAAGCAAAAATTTTGTCACTTTTCCCTGACGAAATTATCCCCGATAAGGTAAGTTTCAATTAGTTCAAATTTTTTCACATAAATTTTGGTTCACTGCCCCAGAACCCACCTGCCTTTTGCATGCTTTGCTCTTCGTGCATTCAACGATTTTGCCACTAAATTTTTGCAAATGTACTTTACCTTTCTAATTCGAACCCTGTATGTGTAGTTGATATTATCTAATATAGCTTGGTTTGATGATTATATTACTTTTGAAAGCATTGTAATCCAGTTCTTTGATGTTATCAGGAAGATTATTCCATACCAACACACAACGATAGACAAACAAGTGATTGTACTTCACTGAATCAAATTGGCACTTTTCAATTTGTAGATTGTTTTGTAAAATTCTGTATGACAGTCTTTTTGTGATTAATTCCTTGTTTGGATCATTTCCCTGATGTAGTTTGTGGGTAATATAGGCTATGCAGTATAGAATTGATGATAGGATGCCTTTGAAATAAATTTCTTTGTTGTGTGATTGATTTAGGAATCTCTTTTTACGCAAGTTTTTCAATTTTATTTTCAATTTTTTGAGAATTTCAGAGGTATGCGGTTTCCATGAACGTTTGTTGATGATGGTTAGGCCAACGCATTTGACACCGTTAGTTACATTTATTTGATTTGTACCGCAACTGAAAGCAGGAAGAGGGCCATTGAAGGGAATTTTACTAATGAGCATATTTTCTGTCTTTCCAATATGGAAACCATATGGAAACCATTGTTGTCGGGCCAATTTTGGAGTTGGTTTAAGGATGTTGTATAGACTTCCTGATATGCCACAAGCTTGCAGTTTTTTTAGTAAAGGTTGGTGCGGTACTACGTTGAAAGCATTTTTTATACAAGCTATGACTTTTCTTTTGTCTCGATCTTTTTGCCACTTTTCAGTCATGTAGCAGGATGGATTCTGTTCTGTTTATCTTCCTATGCGAAAGCCCAATTGTTTTCTGTTAATTAGACGAATGTGACGAGAGATGCGATGTCAGTTGGTTGAGAATGACTTTTTCGAGAACTTTGCTCACTGCACTCAGAAGTTGGTCGATATTTGTTGCAATCTGATTTTGAACCTTTTTTGTGAAGGCACATCACTTTTCTAACTTTCAATTCTGTCAGAAATTTGTCCTTCGATTGAGCATTTGATGATTTTATATGGACCAGACGGATGGGGTTCTATGGCTTTGATGTGATCAACCTTGATGCTATCAGGGCCAGGAGCTTTACCAACTTTTATTACAGACTGAAAGGCTTTTTCCAACATTGTTTTGTTCACTTGAACATAGGTTGTTGATTCAGTATAGTTAATAGCAAATGATTAGTAGTTGCTGGTTTTTGAATAAGACGCTTAGCCAATTAGATTCAAAATCGGCTGCAACGTTCAGTTCAAGTATATATTTAAATGTTTTTTATAACATTATGGTACCACCTACTTTTCGCCCATCATTTCTATCGTTTCGTTTGAAACAGTAACCTATGTGGAATTCAGTATCTGATTATGCTACATGATAAGTGAGATTCAGTCCTCGTAAGGATGTCAAAGTTAATCGTGTAGCATAAGAGAGATTTCAAAAAGTTTTGACTTCAAGCCATTTACATTCAGATGTCCAACATGGAGTCTAAATTGGTTTGATAGTTCTTGCACCAAATCTTCATATAATTCAGCCATTTTTTTAGTATTTGTATCTATAAAAGAAAGGGTAGATCCCCATCTTCTCGGATTTTAAAGAGTGCCCATTTTTTGTGTGGAGATTGCTCTTTTATTCCTTTTACTGACTAGAATAGTATATTTTATTGTCAGTATTTATGCAGGGTTTGTACATTCAGGGAAAATAATATACATTCCAGGGGAAAATGATATACTTTCCAGGAAATGTTAGGGGAATTTATTAAGTTTATTAAGTTAAGGCCTGTATGAATCTTTTAAGAGTCTTGGTGCACCATTGCTTATATTCAAGTAGCAATATATGAAAAAATAATTTTTCAATCACTTTCTATGTAAGTTTGTTTGTCATTTTTAAAATATCTAGTTTAAAAAGCTATTATAAATTGTAGTAAACTAATCTCTTTATCTCTGGAATTAAGGAAGGATATATCTTAAGGAAGGACAAAAATTTGGTATCGTTATAGCCACAAAATTTATTAAAGCCCAATGTTTTGGATTTCCCTGAAAAGCCATATTAAGTCCAGGCAAAATGAAAATAGTGAAGCAACAGAAAACTTTTATCTTCATAAGTTAATGTCTTTCTGAATGCTATAGTAAAAAGGATTCTGGCTATGACAATGTACAGAAGTTGTAGTTATTTAGATTGATTGATAGTGCAGAATTTGCAGTGCTTTTAACAGTATGTATAATATGTGTTTGAAATTGACCGTATATAAGTTTTCAAGCAATTCTTCATGACAAAAGTATAAAGTGATAAAGATGAAAACTTTGATTTTTCCCTTTTTCCCCTTTCTAAACAATGGATATCATTATGGAATTCTTTTAGTCAAAGAAAAATAATACAGGGCCATTTTTTGTTTTTATGCTTCTATAAAACACTCTCAGCAGTAGCAGCAATAACTTGCCACACAAATGGTCTTCAATGTTTACCTAAAATGAGCAAGCATCACAAAGAAGTGTTATATATGTTTTAAACTGATAATTGTAAATTAATATTTAAGACAAAAGAATTATACAAGATAGTGAATCATTAATGAAGGTTGTGAGAAAGATGAATGAATCTGTAGTTTTCTATTAGGGAATTTCAATGAGATAGCTAATTTTTTTGTTGCTTTGTTTGTTTGTCATTCCATTCTTCAGGCCTTGTCAGAAGAGGCGTGCAATCCCACTCCTACTCCCAAATTGCGCTTTTATAATCTTTGATCTTTTGAGAAAAGAAATGAAAATTCATTCATTATCAAACAACTTAAGAAAAGTCTGTTAGGTGTGGGTAAGACCGTTGACAAAGGAGTTGAAGTCTATTCCATTAGGAAGATCCTTAATTTGCATTCCATTGCATCTTCATCTAAAAAACATTAGATTATAGAACACATTCGGTGTTCATGGTTAAAAACATTCGATGTGAAACTCTTTGATGATTTTTAACAATTTTAGAATTCTTATGACGTAAGTTATCTTAGTTATCATCTTAAAATTCTTACAGCGTAATACTTAATTCTTACGCTTAGGAAAACATAATTCTAAGAAATTTGAATTTCTGCCAACTTTTAGTTTAAACTATCTGTTTACATGCATTTTAAATAAAAATTTGGCGTTTTAACTCAACATTAAAAAGTTTTTAAAGCTGTTTAAACGCTAGTTTAACTGTCGTTTTTAACTCCTTTAATTTTCCCTCAACCAGTCACATTTGTTTACTTTAAAGTACCAGTTGTATCATTAGCTTCTCATTTTGACCTACGCCATGTGGTATCGAGCACGTAAACAACTTTGTGAAAGAAAATACATCGGTAACTAATGGATGAAAAAATCAACTAAACTTAAAAAACAATGCTGAAAGTCAGGTGAACAACTGAATTCGTATGACGAAGGAAATTTCAAAATTACCTTGAATCACGAATCATGAGTTGTTAATTCAAACCCTGACAGCTTTCAGACTATCTTCCTTGTAAACCTTATGATGAAAAACGGAAGGAAACGGCTATTATTTTTATTTAAATAAGGTGAGTATTTCAAAAGAGAACTTTTGCAACTCGTCAAGCCGACGTTAAAATCTTTTCATTTGTCTTTTCCCAAATTCACTCTTTATGGGAATGTCATCTGAATGAAGTTACAAAAATCAATAAAGATCACTAAAAGCGTTGCGATATGACCTATTCAGTTAAGGGCACATCTCCACTTGTTGAAGGCGAAATATCTGTTGAATAAAAATAATTCTCAACTGACATTTACTTTCCCTGAGGAAAACAAAAATAAATGTTTTCACCAAGGGATTTATCAAAATAATTTAAATAGAATTTGAGTGGACGGTTTTTATTATTGTTAAATTTCGAACTAACTGTTGTATCTTTTATTTTCAGCTGAATGAGAACCAAGGAACAAGTTGATTTTTATACACAAATAACTGTTACCTGTAATGTACATATAAAGAGTTAGATTCATTTAGAAAGAGTATAGAAACATTTCCCTGTCTATTATAATAATTTTTAAATGGAAGATTTAAACCTATGAAGAAAAATAAATTTAAATTTAAATAAATTTTCGACACATCTTTTCATTTAAAAGATTGTCATCTTTCAACCGTCTTATGCATGAGCAGGTGATTTGTTTTGTTTCTAGCGGTTTGTTTATAATTTTTCACATTTGTCTGCGCATTTTTAGAAAGTTCGTTATTAAAACCAGTTATAATTAAAAAACTTTTCATCTTTTACTTCATAATTCTTTGATTTTATTTTGGTTTTTTATGAACAAGGTGTGTTCTTTTGTTTTGATTGAGTTTAAAGATGTCAATGTTCTTCAAGTGTGTGCTATTTTAAATATGCATTTGCAGGTAACACATGTAAGTATATTAGAATACATTGATTACCTGGTTCTCATTCTTTTAAAGATTAACGAAACAACAGCTGTTTCCAAAGTTTCTACAAATGGAAAACGTCCGCTATAATTCTATTAATTCTATAATAGAACGAAATTGATAGAATTGCTATTTTGGTAAATCCTCGGGGGAAAGGTTTTATGTTTATTTTCATAAAGATGTATTTTCATTCAGTGAAAGTTGTTGAAAACGGCTAATTTTTATAGAAAAAGATCTGGCAATACCTTAATTATTCTGTTTTAAGAGACATTTCACTTTCACTAAAATGAAAATGCACTCTTAATCAAATTGCTTCGTAACGTTTTTAGTAATCTTTATGGGAATCATTTTGATAATGTTTTCAGGTTCTGGGGCGATTGGCTGTCACATGACCTAATTCGCCCAATCAACGGCAGCGGCCCTATGACCTACCGAGGTCAAACCTCCCGAAAATTTCAACTAAAGGCCGGTTTCCACTTCATTCGCGAGCAACTAAATAAAAAACTAGTTCACTCATACGCGCGACCACAGCAAACAATGTGGAAACCGGCCTTTAGGTTCGTCTTTCTAGCTAAATAGCTGTCGAAGTAACTGCTCACCGACTGTGAGTGAAAATGATTATTGTGTTCAGTATATCTGATCTTCTTTTAAGAATTTTATGAATTAAATATCGTTTTTTAGGTTCTTTTCGAACTGACGCAACGTTTTTTAACAATAAAACTACTTCAAAAATAAAACGTTTTCAATGATAAAACGTTTAAACGTTTTTAATGTTACTGCATAAAACGTTTTTTTGAAAAACGTTTTGTCATTTGTTATCGAAATCCCCTGGACAGTCACATATATAGGAAATATTTTATTGCTATTGTCAGAAAGAAATAATTAGCAGTTATAAAGTGAACACGCAGGTTTTCTGGAAGAGAAACTGCAATAACATGGTAAAAAACTCTTCAATTACCCATGCTACATCTTAGAAAACTCCAAGAAATATTGAACTTGATTCAAATTCAAAAATATACTCTTATTGATACATTATTAATACATGTAAAACTTCACTGTCAATTTTATTATTTACACCACACATACATGGAAAATTATATTCCGTAAACAGAAAATAAATGATTATTTGATCTAGTCATATGGAATTGAAAATATTTTGTGCTGCATGAAAGAGGTACTGCTACCTGCCTGTTCCCCACGTGAAGTCTTCGGATGTTTCGGGGTTAATATGGCTGGGTGAGGGGTAAGTTAGAAAATTGGTGCCAAAAAGTTGAAATGATTGTCAGCTGGAGTGTGTAGCTCTCTGCCTAGTAGTGGCTTCGACCTTGTAGGGAGCAATCGAGTTAAAAAAAAAAATCTAGCCTGTGGCCATAAAAAATATTGGGAAAAAAACAACAACAAAAGAAAAACACTGTAGATTTTAAGCAGGATTAGGTCTCCATTTTGTCCTCTTTTCACAAAGTATGTCGCATCTGATTCTGTTTATGCAATTGCTCTATAAAAGTAGGTGTCATAAAAATTGATATTTTGTCAAATATAAAAATGTGAATTTTTGAGATTTTATATGTAATTTTGATGAAGTAATGCTGATCTGATCATGGAAAGTTATCTCATTAAGTTGTTTTCATTTTTGGGCACTCGCAATTGATTAAATCTATGTTGAAATTTGATTTAGAAAATTCCTTAGATGTTGCCAAATTTGCTCGGAAATTCTAAAATCACTGATGCAAGTTTCTTTAGCAAATCTTTCATTCAGTGGTATGGATTAATGCCTTTTCTTGCCAAACTTAAAAAAAATTATGGCTCATGATAATAAATTGGTCAGAACAGGGAGCTCTCTCAATGGTTGATTATGTTATTGAAATTAATCAGTTCTCACCTCCAACAGCTCAACACCTAACCAAACCAATAATAATAAAGAATTACAATCTTTTAAACTAAAAAAGTCTGCGTCAATATTGAAAAACAATGTGAAGCTAAGTTTCAACACAAGTTCAGATTGTAACTTTATTTGTTTGGATGTGTATGTCTATATCTTTAAGTTGCTTGTAGGATGTTTTCTGTTTAGAGATAATTTTTACAATGGCTGCATTTGCTGTTTTAGATCTAGAATTGATTTTGAAGAAATGTCCATATCTTATAAAGGAAATGATAAATGTTGTTGGTCAACTAATTGCTCTTGGAAAAGCTGGAAGAGGTTGGTTTAATGTTGATGTAATTATTAATAACAATTGCTTTCTTATAATTATTTTAAGTGCAGTTGAATTTTAGCCTGGAACTAAAAACGCTGGTGTTTTCATGTTTTTAATTGCAATACTGTCCAAGCTCATTGCATTTTTACAAGAATTACTTGTGAATGTTTCTGCGCAATTAATTACACACTAATTAATATTCATACAAACGTGAAAGAATTTGTTGATAGAAATAAATAAAAATATTAACTTTTCAAACTTTTGTTTAGCCTTTTTTCTAATTGCTATGAGAAGTTGACGTTTAATACAAATGTGTGGCTATGTCCGGCATTTAACATAGTTTATTAGAGGACATGGTGGTATGCGAATAGGTAACTTTCAATGCATGTCCTGTTCAAAATAAATAAATAAATAAATACATATATAACTACATATATAGTTGATCAACATATATTATTTAATCACTGAAAATTATTTGGAAAAAGCTGTAAAATTATTAGAAACCAGAAATTTGTACTAGTAATCACATGTTTGAGAGGGAAATTTGGGATAAATTTCCCGAGTTCAGTTTTTTGAAATTTCAAAATTTCAAAAAATGAACGAAATGAACTAAACATGTGATTACTGGTTAATCACATGGTGACAAGGACCCAAGGTGGTGGCAAATGAAGTAATAACCACAAAAGTAATTCAAGAAAAACATCAACATATCTTCCTTTTGTAAAAGAAACAAATGAGAGCGTAAATCAAAACATTCGAAAGTTGTCAATTTCATGTGCGATTGGCTATTCGAAAGTTGAAAAAAGAATTACAAAACAGCGGGAAATTTCACGCAACCATGTGATTAGATGAAAAATTTGATGAAAAATTGTCTTAAAAAGATGTGAATTTGATATTTAATATAATACATTTTGAAATTGAAAATTCTTAATAATAAAGACTGCTTTATAGACATAGCTAGGGCAAAAAAACACGCAAATTAACAACTTTCCAATCAACTTGAAAAACATTGAAAAAATTTGAAACGTTTCTGGACAAATGTTTTTCTTATTTTATTGATAAAGCTGTTGCTCGGGTTTACTGAAATCAGTAAAATATTCTTAATTCTTAATTCTTAATAATATTATCACTTAACCTAAATTCTACTTTTTTGCTGAATCTTCCTATATTCCACTAAGGCAAATCATTTGTAACCATAGTTACCATTTATTTGATATTTGTAAGGAGCCACCAACTATTAATATAACTAAAAAACGCAAGTTTCTTTTTATATTTATTCTGTTATAAACAAAGCTTTTCGTGTATTCCGACACATCTTCAGGTTTAAATTGAAAATTCAAGTTAAAATCATTTACAATTTTATATAAAAATGAATGCCATTAAACGTTAAAAAACATATCTACTTTATCTATAAGTAAAAGAACCGTTGTGGGAATATATGAACATGATAAAACAACCGAGGCCTGAAAATCGTATAAATGACTATTAAACCTACTGTGAAAAAAAAGGGCACAAAGGGGGAGAATTTAGCTGGATGCAGCTAGAGTGAACTAAATACTTATTAGAATTATGCTCTTATAATATGACTAAGTAACACCATTCCAAAATAATAAAGGACATAAAGAGTTTACAATTATTTCGGAATGGTGTTACTTAACATACTACTGTGACACTCCAAGCAAGAGAAAGTAAGACATTCGCTTTATCCAGTCCAATGTTCTCAATCTGTTCACGAACGCATTTGATCGTACATGTAATGTAACAATTATGAAGGAAAATCGTGCTTTCATAATCTTTGATCTTTTGAGAAAAGAAATGAAAATTCATTCATTATCAAACATTGATCGACTGCACAACGTAAAAAAGTTTCTTCAATAACTATTGAATAAAATGTTCATTCATTTTAAGACGTCACAATAGTATTCCCAATAGCTGCCAGCTGTCTTTGATAATATTTAAGCATGAGAAGAAAAAAATTTTACATGCTCCATTCGAAAAAATATCTATAAGCAAAGGCAGGTGACAATTTCTGTTTCAATATTGCGAAACATGCTGCAACGTGATGTGATATAAATGTAAATTTCATATTCGAATGCGTGAGTTGCAAGAATCTTTTTAGTTAACTTGTTTTATTTTTGAGTGAAGTACAGTTTCGTTAAAATGGAAAATCGCTTTAAAAGTTGCGGCATTACGAAAGATCTCTCAACTTTTCTATCGTGGAAAAAATAAAAAATAATTGGTTATAAAACTAAGCAAGACGGGAAAAAAGAAGTTGTTGTTGAAATTTGGTGCAAAATCTGCGCTAAACACAAACATCACCCCCAAAGCATTGTGAAGGGGGCTGCAGTCCAATCTTTCAAAGCTTTTATTAAGAACTAAAACGACTTTTTTTAATAACACATGAAAGAAATTGTGCATCTCTTTTCGTCGTGGTCGATGACGTCATCAAAAACTTCCTTTCAAGAAGATTAATAAATAGAAAAACTTTTTTCATGAACAAGATTAATAAAAGCCTTTTTGATATACAACTGGTACTTTAAAATAAACAAATATTTAAATAAATTCCGCTGCGTCTAGACAGTGTCAGCTGTTTTTTTACGTTACGAGTGTATATGATCTTTTTAAAGGAGTTTAACTTAAAGTTTTTAAGCTTCGCACTCCATCACACACCTAAAAATTAGATGGCGTGCGATGGTCGCAAGCCATATTTTTGAAGTTTTAAATTCAGGCGTGCGGTAGTCGCACTCCGGCCTTTTTCTTCCTGACAAGGCCTGCATTTAATGTGAAGATTTTGCTTCCAAGCCAATTTTTATTTAAAATTGTTTTCAATCAACATAGCTATAGCTGTGTGAGAAAGCCACTGAATGTCTTACTAAACCTGAATTTAAAGAAGAAATATTTTGTTACATTCACCTGCCTCAGTGAAGCCAGTGTAAAATTCATTAGTACTTGGATATTCTCATTGACGCAACACATGATGAAATGACGTGCATAACCCCTTTTTCCCAGTTGTGCGGATAAACTGGCAAAATTGGTATGCTGCATGTGGATAGAATTGACTGGTGAAATAATATGTCTACCATCAACTGGTGAAATAATATGTCTACCATCAACTCCAAGACTTGAGATAATTGCGAACTCTAGATTATAAAGCTCAGAAGCAGCTCGTAATGTTAATTTGTCACCATATGCACCCTCTGTAGACATTTCAGCCAAATACTGCCTATATGGAATCCCAATATACAATTCAAGTGGAAAACCTTCACGGTCCATATCATTGAACTCCAAGTAGGCAACGATTTCTCTCCTCAAAGTCTTTGCTGATCTGTGAATCCCAAAGTTTCGTAACGCATTGGCCATGGCATGTTTCTGTCACCAGGTGGGTAAAAAAAACACGGTATCCTTGTTCAGAAAATGATTCAAAACGATCTTCTTTCGTCATTGGGATTAACAAACGTTTTTGGTTCGACTTCTTCAATGCTTCTTTTTTTCTTGTGGAGGCATCGTGAGTAAAGTCTGCTATATCTTCCACTGAAAACCACTCTTTTGTCTGATGATTGCTTGATGGGTGTTTTAAAGCTTTCTTATACATAATTCTCGTTTTCACCAACTTTTACCACTTTTTCTAAAATCAGGGTTGTTTTTGGTAACATTATATTATTTTTTCCGCTGATCCTGACGTAACCGTCTTCAGCACTTTTTCGTAGTTTCTTGTAGCCTGCCGACTTACTCTTTTTGAAAGTCTTTGCGACACATTTTTGAAATTCTTCTTTTTTTAAACTCTTCTCCATTCAAACATCAGCAAACCGTCTCCTTCAACCTCCAATACTTAACATAAGCACTTCTCTCTAATCTTGACCGTTCATCTGGTAGAACTGAAAATTCACCATTGTTTTTTACAAGAAAACTAATAACGGGGTATTCTTCATCTCCCATTGCATGTATGTGAGCTCCAGAGGTGAAGTTTACACAGCATCAAATACAAAAAATTATCAAAGTCATCATTCAAAATCACAGTACAACCTTTCTATTTGCACATCAAAACAAACTGAAGACTTTTCCAGGTGTCGCAGTTCTTTTTCAGACAGTTCTCGTTTTTTAGACATTTCTCACCTTTGGTTAAAAAGTCATATAAGTTACCCATTTTCAGCTTTAGTTCTTAAAGATAGATATAAACAATGAATCTGTTCTACATTTTGAGCTGCAACCCTGGGAATAAACTTAGAGAAACATTATTCATTTTGAGTCATATAAAACTTCTGGCTGAAACTTTGTAAATGTGTTTGAATAATGAAGAAAAAGCCAGTCTCTTACCCTTAATAAGCCGGCAGTGTCTGATCTTAGCAGTGGCCCGACTGTCTGAGACAGTCAAAAATTGGTTCAGGCCACCAAAAGTTTTGAAAACCAGTGTTGTGGTGGCCCGAAGGGACAGGCGAAAAAAAGTATATAAATTGTGAACATGATTTAAGAACTTCCATTACAAGAGAATTGAGTTTTATAATGTTTGTCTTTGCGATTTCACCTCTTTCTTTCTAATTTGTAAGCATTTCTAAGTGTGTCCAAATGAAATTGTAGAGTGTTATTGAATATCGGGCCATTAAAATTTCCTTCGGGCCACCAGCAATTTTAAAACCAACGATGTCAATGGCCCGGCACGACACCCAGATAAAATCTTAAGATTAGACACTGCCCGGACAAGTTTTACACGGTTTACGGTAAAAACTAGTTATATTTTTAGTCTGTAAGGTATGCATTAATTCATATATGTGCTGAGGTGGACACAGACATAATCAATGTTGTGGAGTACACTGTCACAAATTTTCTTTTCAGCCTCAATTATTGTTTAGTAATTGCACGTTATTTTTTTCTATTCTTAATAACTTAATTCTTCTCCTGAAAGATTGATGTTTCAAATCCGACTATCCTAACGATGATTTACTTCTTTATCTGGACTTAGCATTCAAGAGGTTAATTTTTCAGGCAACTGCATCAAATATTTTCATCTTTGAAAACATTTCCACAGTTTTGTAAAGATTCTCATGTAGAATCTCATTTGAACCCATAACAAGCACTACATGATGAAAAACCGTATAGCAGCATCTTTAACGTATTAAATTCTTCAACATCTCTGCTGGAAGTATTGCTTAGCTTTTTTATGCCTCTTTTAGGTTTCGTTATGTTTCCTTGAGAACTTCTACATGGAAATGTATCATGGTACCACTACCCATAGATTGTCAAAGACGCTGAAACTAGTATGAAAGTGATGATTACAGTTACGAAAAATCACTTCCAAGTTCGAAATCAGCACCTTCCAGTTTTTCTTTGCGCAAATTTTTGTGAAATTTGGAGAACTTTCAAAAACTGGTCCAAATTTGCCCAAATTGCCCAATTCTGTTGAAACTGAAAAATCACTTCCAAGTTTGAAATCAACACCTTCCAATTGTTCTTTGCGCAAATTTTTGTGAAATTTGGAGAACTTTCAAAAACTGGTCCAAATTTGGCCCAAATTGCCCAGTTTAGTGACGTTATTTGATAATTCTTACTAATAAAGTTTTGGTAAAATACATAAAATACATTAAGAAATAACAAGATTCGCAAAAATGCGACTATTTCCCCTAACTTGCGAAAATTTTGTCAATTATTGTACGCATATTGTAAGAAAAATGTGTCATTAAATAATTACAATGATATAACTCGTTAACCTGAATCTCAGATAAAAATGTCCATAGTGTGGAATAGAATCTAACTAGTAACCCGTGTAAAAAATTTTTACGGGTTTTAATTCTGAAAATGACGTCTCAAAAATGATGTCAAAAAATTAATTTACAAAATGATAAACAAAAAGTGCATCAGTGTTGTAGTCACCACTTCGTCAATAACGCGGACCATAAAATACCAGTTATTTTCTTAGAGGTTTTAAAGATGTTTTCCAAATAACTTCGAGTCTAATTTAGGAGGCAATGCGATTTTTAAGACCCACTTAAACAGACACAACCTTGATAAAACATTTTCCAAGTTTGCAATCATCACTGGAGTGCACTCAAAAAAATCGTTTTACTTGGAAGATCTGAAATCCATCAAAAATAAAAAATACGCGCTGTGCATCCGCTATTTTCACTCTCTAAAATAAATTGCATCTTGTGTAAAATATTGTACGTGTTTTGATTTTAAAATAATAACGTCTCAGAAAATGGCCACAAAAATTTTAATCATGGAACGATGTTGAGAAAGTACATCCAACTGATCTGAAAAATACAGTAACCGTTACCGAGATGTCTGGGATCAAACATCATAGCCCTGTTCACCGATATTGGGCGGACCATCAAAATGTAGTTCTCGAGATATCTTCCGAAAAGCGCTTTGTACGATTCGAGATGCAATGCAATGGTTCCCTGTGATTAAAAATGTAACGTCAATATGGAAAAAACTCCTCACCCTTTTAATTAAAAGCTCTGTAGGTATTCCAGATAAAACATTTTACCTGTTCATTATCAACACTGCACATCATAAACATCTTTTTACTCGGAAGATCTGAAACACATAAAAAATACTCATATTAAATCCTTTCACGATACGATCTAGAAATAAATTGTGCGCACATGAAAGCAACAGGAAGATTAAAATGGCTGTAACTGTTCATGGAACCCATGATCCAAGGAAAACAGAAGCTATTTTGCTATTTTGAAAAGCCAAACCCATAAGTCGTAAACGTGTCAAAACAAATTAATACCTTCGAACCAATCCAGAACGTCATGATTTAAAATTCATTTCTTCAAAGTTCATTGTTTTTATTGGTCTTCCCTAAAGGAGAAGTAATGATGCAGAAACCCTATTTATATTATAAGAAAAACAAAACAAACAAAAAAAGTTCAAGAGCGTACTTACCCTAAAAACATTAATAAATCTTCGTGCAATACTTTCATTACTAACTTCGTTGTCTTGAGATTTCTTACTCTTGTATGTTTCATTACCTCTTTTTCAAAATAGCAAATGAAAACTTGCTGGCAAACAAACGTCAACGCTATCGATCTTGATCTTGCAAACAATCAAAACATTTGAAACGATCAAATGCTCTGTAAGGGTTTCTGCTTATACTAATCGTGAATGTGTCTTCCACGGTCTAACTGCCGCTATATGACCATGATTAAGAAGATTTTGACCGTGAAAAACGACCCGAAACATTCACTCTTTAAACTAAAAACTGGATGCACAGCACGTATTAGAATATAGATACCAAAAAAGAACTAATTTTGAACTTATTATAAAATGAAGATCTTCATGGTAAAAAAAAATAAGGTTTCTCTTACAATTTTTGCAGAGGAGTTAAAAAGTGACTGTGAAGTTACTATGGACATAGCTAAAATTTATGACTGAAATGACTTAACATTTCCCCTTAAGCAACTGAATATTAACAACCACATCAATGTGTAAAGCAATTTTGTCATAATAAATGTGACTGTCCAGGGGATTTTGATAACAAACGATAAAACGTTTTTTAAAGAAACGTTTAAACGTTGCAAAAACAATAGAAAAAACGTTTAAAAACATTTTTATAAAAACGTTTAAACGTTTTTGCCAGAATTCAAAAACGTTTCAAGAATTCGAAAGAGAAAACGTTTTTAAATAAAACGTTTTATGCAGAACATTAAAAACGTTTAAACGTTTTATCATTGAAAACGTTTTATTGTTAAAAACGATGCCTCATAATAAAGAGCTAAAGAGCTCTTGCTTCGGCTGCTATTGAGCAAGGAAGACGGAACTATAGGCCCGTTTTCACATCGTTTGCTGTCGTCGCATGTATAAGCGAACTAATTTTTGATTTAGATTTGAGTTGAGTTGAATAAAGTGGAAACTGGCCTTTAGTTGAAATTTTCGGGAGGTTTAACTTCAGCAAGTCATACGGCCGCTGCCCTTGATTGGGCGAATCAAATCATGTGACAGCCAATTGCCCCAGAACCTGAAAACATTATCAAAATGAAGTCCATAAAGATAACTAAAAATGTTACCAAGCAATTTGATAAAGAGTGCATCTTAATTTTGTGAAAGTGAAATGTCTCTTAAAACAGAGAAATTAAGGTTTTTCCAGATCTGTTTCTATAAAAATTAACCGTTTTCAACGACTTTCACAGAGTGAAAATACATCTTTACGAAAATAAACATAAAACCTTTCCCCCGAGGATTTACAATTCTATCAAATTACAATTCTATCAAATTCGTTCTATTATAGAATCAATAGAATTATAGCGGACGTTTTCTATTTGTAGAAACTTTGGAAGCAGTTGTTGTTTCTTTAATCTTTAAATGAATGAGAACCAGGTAATCAATGTATTCTAATATACTTACATGTGTTACCTGCAAATGCATATTTAAAAACGTACACACTTGAAGAACATTGACATCATTAAAATAAATGAAAACAAAAGAACGCACCTTGTTCATTAAAAATCAAAATAAAATCAAAGAACTATGAAGTAAAAGATGAAAAGCTTTTTAATTATAACTGGTTTTAATAACAAACTTTCCAAAAATGGCGCATACGAATGTGAAAAATTATAAACAAACCGCTGGACACTTCTTCAAACGAAACTTGTTTACGTTTGCAGAGAAATGGAACGATACCAAAATCCGCTGGATGGTTAAAGTTGAAAATGTTTTTTGTAAAAAAATGGATTAATGTAAAAACGTTTTTTATAAAAACATTTAAAAAAAAACGTTTTATGAAAACGTTTATAACGTTGCACACATAACAAGAAAACGTTTTTTCGTTAATGAAAAAGTGTTTTTCAACAAAATGAAAAACGTTTTATCGTTTGTTATCAAAATCCCCTGGACAGTCACAAATGTATAATCTTTGTACTTGCTGACTCTTGACAAGTTTCCTGTCCTTTATGCCATAAAACCAAATGAAACAATGTAATTCAACATAACATTTGCTTTTTGTAATTCGGATAAAACTTTGAACATACAATCAAATTTGTATACAGGTTTACAAAAGAAGAAAAGAAAACCTAATGCCAATACTACTATATAATATTAAAAATACTGTGGGGTAGACATAAGCAAATAACTATCAAAGGCAATCAAAAACCAATCTCTACTAACAAAATATTACGTGATAAGAAAAAAGAGTATTTTCTAAAAATAGAAGGGCTTAAAATGACAATTTATAAAATTAAATTCAAGTATATATATGCTTTTTTTATAAGAACCAGTAAAATCTGACCTGAGGCTGGCTGTTCTTATTTTTGAGCCTTTTCCAGCCTGAATTGTTCTTATTTTATTCTTGGCTTTAAAAATACAATTTCACATTTCAGCCTTATTTTGTTCTTATTTATGGAACTTCCATTAAAATGAAAAGTTTTTAAACAGCGCCATCATAAATACATTTTCACACATTTATTGTAGGTGAGAAAAGAAACAATAACTGAAAATAATAAACTGCGAAACTATTTACGGCTGCTTGAGAAAAAATTCACATCCTGAACTGTTCTTATTTTACGAGAAAATTCAGGCTCAGGCTGGTCTTGATTTTTGGAACAGTGACTTGAGTCTCAGGTTGTTCTTTTGTTGTTCTTATTTTTGGCCAAATCTGAGTATATTCAGAATAAACATCTTTTATTCAAAAAAATATGTTCACACACATTATTTTATGTGATAAAGTGACCTTTATAAATCCCAAATGAAAAAAAAAACTGAAAAAGAAAAACAGATTTTGGTTGTGAAAATATAAATTTATAAGCAAATCACTACATGGCTGAAAAGTAGAAGTTTGTGTCCTGGCTTGATTAAATTTACAGACTGTTATATTAGAATGTGTTAATTTTTACAAAATAAAAAATTGTATATAATACCAAAACAGTATACATGATCATGTAATTCACCCATAGCAAACTATGTTTCTGTTGTTAGGTAAAACGACTATCTAGGAAACACACTTGTAAAATATTATACGTATATATATATAATTGGTTTTCTGAACTTCCTTTGGCATATCACGTTTCCACTTGGAGTTCACAGCTTCAATGCTTTTCTGTTCCAAGCTTTTAATTGCCAATCATCGCATATATACATTGTTATCAGCAAAAACAAACAAAACATCCATGACATTGATATCACTTTTTTTCCTCTGTTTTTCACACGTTCATTCAGAATTTTTTACAAAACCTTTTAGCACAACACTTAAACAATTTATTTCTATCATTTTAACACTTTGACTCGTATCAAAAAAAGCTAGCAGAAAGCAAAAATCTTCCACTGCCTAACTGCACTGACTGAAAAAGATGGCATACTACTTTACTGAAGACTAGCCTCTATTCTTATCTACCTTGTCTAGGCCAGAGTTCAACAATGAACTGCGGCTATAAAAGTGAACAGAGAAGAAGAAGGAAAATGCTGATTCTAACATATATTTCACCCTTATGGGGAAATATATAAAAAGTAATAATTACAAAGTGGTGCAGCTAAAAATTACAAAGTGAGGCAAAATAATTATGGTGGGGCAGAAATTACAAAGTGGGGCAAGATAATTACAAAGTGGGGCATAACACACCATTAAGTATGCCAATGCTAAGACAATTGAAAGAAGACTAGGGAAGAAACATAAGTAAGTAAGTAAGTAAGTAACTGGAGTCTTTAGTCCTTGGGCTTCCATCCGTAATGGTTGGTTCTTCCGCCCGCTGACTTGCAACTCTTAGTTGACTTACCGCCAGTGATACGCATAGCATTGCTCTAACTTGCCTGGAGGCCAGTGTGCAGTGTGCAGAACAAGGAAAGGAAACAATATACATAAAAACATCACGTTAATGAGTTTTTCCAAACTTATTTTTTTCGATTTTCTCTTCCTCTACTTTTCCATTTCCTACAAACAATACATCATGAGAAAGATCAAAAGATACAGATTCCATCAATATAAAATTTATAAAAATTAATTGGATATTTCCCTTTTTGAAACACACTGTATAATTAACTGAAACCTGAATGAAATAAAGAAGATAGTCACTAAGATCAGAAAGTTACTAACAATGTACAACATGCACCACCCTAAAGCGGACGTAGAACGTCTCTACCTGCCAAGGAGCAACGGAGGATGAGGCATGACACAACTTGAACTCTCATACACAACATCAACTATCAGGCTTTACAGATGCCTTGATTTTTCTCAAGACTGGATGATTCAATGAGTTTTCCAACACAAGAGTCGAAAGAATCTACACTTTGTAGTTAAGGAAGGAAGGAAATTTGGGAATGAACTGAGTATGGACCTTGAGGGAGAGTTTGAGGAGGGAGTGAAAGTCATCGAAAATGCCTGAAAGTTAAAGAAAATTTCGAAAATGAATGGAACCAAAGCATTCCATGACACCTGGATGGGAAAGCTTCTCCATGGTCAGTTTGCTCTTCAAAGAGCTGATGTTGATTCAAATGACACCCATCAGTGGCTGAGAAGTTCTGGCCTGAAGGCGGAAATGAAAGGGTTTATCATGGCTGCTCAAGATCAGTCCTTGTTTACTAGAAAGTTTTAAGCCAATATCCTACATAACGTAGCAGTTCCGAAATGTTGATTATGTGACAAGTCAACTGAAACCATTGACTATTGTGTCAGGGTGCTCTGTTTTAGCATGAATACATGAATGCTCATGAATACACATGACCGTGTCGGCCAATACATTCATTGGAAAGCCTGCAAACACTTTGAGATCGACACAACTGAAAAATGGTATGAACACAAACCAGAGCCTGTTACTGAAAACAAAAACGTCACTATTTTGTGGGATTTCTCAATCCACACAGATAGAGCTATCCAAGCTAATAGGCCTGATATAGTTATTAAGGATAAAGTCAAAAGAACATGTCAATTGATAGACAATGTCTCAGCGAAAGAATTCAAAAAATGTAAAGACCTAGATATTGAAATCTCTAAGATGTAGTATGTGAGAACCACCACGATCCTGGTTATCATTGGTGCCCTTGGTATCATAAAGAAAGGAACTCAGAAACGCCTTGAAAAAATAACAGGAAATATACCTCTGTATGAATTACAGAAGATTCTCCTGAATAGTACTGCCCACATTCTGTTTAAGGTACTTTCCATTTGAACCGTCTAGATATACCACACTTACCAAAAAAATATTTATGCAGTTTTTATTTAAAGTTTTATACAGACCTGAAACATTTTTCTACTTTTTTATATACAGTTTTATACAGTCTTAACCAGGAGAGGGAAAACACAAGATAAAATTTTGAACCTACTGTCAACAAGGACAGTTTTTGAATGTAGATGTCAACAAGGACAGCTATAAACATAGCCTGCCTAGGCTGTCAACCAGGACAGCATCTAATGAAAAACTTGTATCTGACTGTCAACAAGGATAGTGGTCTGTCAACAAGGACAGCTATAAACTTAACCTGCCTAGGCTGTCAACCAGGAAAGCATTTAATACAAAACTTGTATCTGACTGTCAACAAGGACAGCTGACTACTTCACCCCCAAATTCCCCAAAACACTAACGTTTGGCAACAGAAGTAACCAGCTCAGAATCCCAAACACGCTGGAGACATAAGTGCAGTGACAAGGACTGAATGGTGTCATCATTCAAACATAGATAAGGATGATAAGCATCACTAGACCAAGGTACACCAGCAGAAGCAGCAGCAGAAGCACCGCCAATGCGAAATGAATGTGTGTTTGCACATCGGGTAAATATCTGGGCAGTAGGGAAACAATATCAGATCATGTCAAATTGCAAATCGGCAAGCGTAAACAATGGCCATGAACGACCCAGATGAATACTTAAAAAATTTAACATACAATGCACAGGACAGAACTCATTATGTGTAGCACCAACTTTAACAATACAAGAAACAGATCAGTCTTTGAAGCTTGCAAGTGAATTGACATTACAGAAACTTGAGAATTGAACTTGACATCATATGCCATTAGATTGGTAGTAGGATCAAAGTGCAAGGAAGATGAGCACGTGAATTCTGAACATCTGAGTAAACCAAAAAAGGCTAAAGAGGTTGCTGCTTTAAAAAGACACCGATCATAAGCAGAATAGAGCTCAAGGCGATAGATGACTGAACCAGATCGTTGTGGTCTGATACGAGTCATACCTTGGACGTGTCTGATACCACACAAGGTTTAATAGAGTCTTGAAAACTGAGGCAAATGGCATTGGAAGCCTGATAAAATTGAATGGAATTGAATACCAGCCAAGTACGCACAGGTCTTGGCAAATGATGAACAAGCTGCCAAGGAAGCAACAAAATTTAAGAGGACGTCTTCATGCACTGGAAATAAGTAATGACCATGAACAAAGCAAAAGCGTTGGTAAGTTCTTAAACCAGAGCAGTATGTTGTCATGGTTGTAGAAGCTAAAGAGTAAGATTGGTAAAAAGCAACTGCGGCGGAAAGATCATCCAAATGATCGGGTTCATCACGGCTGGTTGTTTGTCTGCTCTGGGGCAAGCCGCCAGAAACTGGTAGACCTGAAAACGAGAAAGAAGATCAGCCGAAGCATTGAAATAGCCAGGTACATGTTGCAATAAAATGTTAAAATTAAGATGTGCTGTATAAAGAAAAAGGAACCTAACTAAATGCATAATGTGCTTGTCCCTGCAAGAACCAGACCTCCAAGCATGGACAGTGGCCATATTGTCTGTAAAAATAAGAATCTGAGAATTGCGCCAGGCCGAACCCCAAGTGACAACGGCAGCAATAATCTTTTATATTAATATGGAAATCCCTAAAGTGGGCCGGCCAAGATTCACTAAACCAGTGAGAACCCCATACACCACCAAAACCGGAAGCGTCTGTGTAAAGATGCAAAGTGACAGATGTTTGAATATCTGACTGAAACATGGAAACACCGTTCCAAGAATGCATGAAGTCAATCCACCACTGAATATCTGCCTTGGCCTCAGCATTGAGATAGATGTGATAATTTAAGGAAGATACTCATTTAGATAAATCAACCAATCTGCAAACAAAAGTCCAGCCTGACTTCACCACCTTGGATGCGAATGACTGATCCAATTAATCACAGCAACTCGCGCTTAGTACACTTATGCCTATTCACCCATGACTCCAAACGATCTGACAACTCTGAAAATTTGTCATCTGGAAGCCTAATCGTTTGAGCAGCCATGTCAATTTCAATGCCCAAAAAGGTAAGTATTTGAGCAGGACCTACAGTTTTGTCACAAGTAAGAGAAACACCCAAAGCCGAAAACATAGACTGCATCGTAGTCGTATCCTCAGAGACCTGAGACTCAGTATGACTGCAGAGTAAGAAGTCATCAAGTTAATGGATAACATATTGAATGGCACCCTACATAATATAAAATCCACCACAGTAGTTCTTCAAAGCAATTAAAAATAAAAGAAGAGGAGCGGCTCCCAAAAAGAAAGGCAAGTATCAACATAATAATGACCATCCGAAGCATAACCCAACAAGCCCCATTGATCCTGGCATACTGGAAACAACCAAAAAGCATGTTTGATATCTAGCTTAGAAATGCTAATTGATGCCGGTGCACTTAGTGGCTGGATGGGAGCCAAAACAAACCCTGCAGCGATGGACGAGCTGACATTGGACGTTGAGACAGTTCCCATTGGACAGATTGGACACATTGGACAGATTCCCATTCTAAAACCTACATGTGACCCTAGTCTGCTGCGGTGATTCCTGCCCTAAAATGCAAAATGGTGGCTGGAGGGCACGAAAGGGCTGCCCATCCGACCTGAGAATTAGAGACAGATGGACCCGAACCAATCATTTCCGCTTGCATAGACCTTAATGGACAAGATGAAGCCACATGACCAATGCCCCTACAAGAATAGCAAACAATGAGAGAGAGAGAAGCTCCTCTAAGGTGCCGATTATAGGGTCCATCGTCAATGCGATCCCATGGCAAGGAAGAGTCAAAAGCCATTTGGTAACAAAACATCCTGTCGTAGGTGCTCCAAGCCTGAAATTGAAATTGAGATGCAAAATCCGATATAATTGCATGGTATTGGAGTAGCTAGTGTACCCGATCAAGCGCAAAGTGACAATAACATCTAAGAAAATTATTCCAAGCCAACATCCACAAAGAAAAATCTGCCTCCCTGGGACAACCAGACTGGCGAGGTTCCACGGACAAAGATGGTGAAGAACCCCCAGAAATCTGCAAAGTAAATGACAACTCTTGAGGGGCGAAATACTGATCCACTTGTTCACGGATGATGTTGGTGATATCCAATATGCCAGTGTTATTCGAATTGAATCGTGACTCCACCATGCTTGGGCGAGTGGCAGACACAGTAACAGTAGGATTAGCCAGGGAGAATGAAGAACTTGGTGACAAAAGTCCTGAGTTAATGCCAAAGAAACTAGGTTTCTCACCAGTAACGTCCACATAGATGGAGGAAGAACTGCCACTGGCCAACGGTGTCCATGATACTGCGATTACTAACGGATGATAAAACGTAAACAGTCTCTGAGTCTGGGAGGAACCAGTGTCAATTAAATTCAGTGATTTCCAAATTAACTGTAGTGTTGGTTTCAATAACGTCAGCCATTCTTCCAATGATTTTTCCTCTGCTGCATCGAGGGGGACACTGGCTGCAACAAGGATGTCCTTTGACACCAGCCAACACCAAATATAAAACAAAATGGCGGCGAAAGGCATTATCGACAACCAAATCACTGCATATACCAATACTCTCCACCAAATACATCGATAAACACGAATGAATGAATGACCAAAGTATAAACGATCAATAAAACCAAATAAACTCTGCAAAGATGGCAGATATCACTGGATATAACAAAGTCTTCATTTCAAATTTCGAAACACACCAAACACGTGCCAAGCGAAGAGAAACGAAATGAACTAAAAAACACCAGCATCTGAACAACGTAACAAGTAAGTTACTGCCAGATCAAATTGGATAACATGCCAAATAGCCGTAGTAGAATGTAGTAAGAATGTGGTTGTGCTTACCCCCGGTTAACAATCGTTAACTAAACTTAACACCCATTTAATTTTATACAGTTTTAAACAGATTTTATAGTTTTATACAAAATTTGATTTCTTCTTTCTTTTTCTATTTTTTACCTCGAAACCATTTGAAAACACAACTATCAAAAGCATACATAAAACTGAACGTCTTTTAGCCCTAGATCATTCTTAATGACTCGGCAGATAGAAGTTTGAAAACTAAAACATTGTACAAATGAAAATAGAATGTATAACGATAATAATAACAATAACAAAATTTATTATGAGCATATCCATATGGCTCTTCAAACATTAACAATTCTTTTATTTTTTTCTATAAGTTAGTTAGTTTCACAATGCTCAGTCCAGATAGTACTTTTTACATTAGTTGACAAAGTTCTTATGGTCTTGGATTGATCGACAGTTTGGTTGGAGATCATTGAATGTCTGGCCAATAATATCCTGCAATGAGTTGGTGGATGTTGCAAAGTTTGATTTTGTGTCTCTATTGATGTTCTTAACGGTTGATCCATAAAAGTACATTTACGATTTAATATCAGCATTTCATCTAATTGTTTCCGCAAATGAAATGGAATAAGTTTTTTGATTTTGATGAGAGATCAAAAAGTGGAATAAGCTGATTTGAGTGTTTTATTGATGTGGTCATCCCAAGTGAGCTTTTGGTTGAACGTCACTCCTTAGTATTTTTGACTTGTTGTTGCGTTCAAGTTTAATGTCATTTAGTTTGACCTCATATGTGTTGGTATCATTTTGGGTGTAGCAAACAACATAGTTTTTGTGTTTGGTTAACCATTAGATTATTTGATTTGGACCCATTTTATAGTGTTTGTAGATCTTGCTCTAAGCTTTTTGCGAGTGGTAACAGGAAGGCTGCAAAATTCAGTTTTGCACTTCAAAACATCTTTATATCATTGGCAATAATTGTTTCAATTGTACATTATTGTAAATCTGAAGATTGGACTATTTGTCAGGTCCAAATGTTTACAAATAAAAAAAGTTAAAGGAGCAGAAAAATAACAAATAAATATCAAGATAATGAATGATGTATTGAATTCCACTAAAAAAAAATAAAGATGTATCACAGTGCCACATCCAGACAGTTTTTGGGCATACCATTTTCTTAGATTAGGTCAGTATAGTGACACCCGTAGCCCCATGCTTGGGGCTGAGGGGCAAAAATTTTTGAATTTGAAAAGGACAAGATGTTAGGAAAATGCACTTCCCAGAAGAGATTTACATAAATTGATGTGTAAGATCAAGGTAAGTTTTATGTACCTTGAAGGACAAATGAGTAATGAGGTATGTAGAAGTTTTTGAGCAGACAAAAGGGACGTTTAACTCGTGAACCCCAAACATGAGTCAATCAAGTTTTGGTGGGCCAATCAGAGTAATTCGCATTAATTTATCTAGGGTGCATGGACATAAACTGTTTCGTTGCTTAGTTGCCAATAGAGTTAAGACTGAGAAGCCTCTTTCCACATTTGCCATTCTGTGAAGATTGGGTTTTCTTCTTTAAACTGGTTCACCTTTTCTGGTTTTAGTTTCTTTTCTTGAATGGGTTTGTGAATCTTCATCATGTTTTACTACTGCTTCGAAATCTGAGAAGAATGATGTAATTATGTCTTCATTGATTTGGGTCTTATCAATGACCGGATAGGAAATGTTACTTTCAGGCAGCTAATTTGCTTCTTTCTCATCATCTATATACTCTTTGGCATATCTGTTTGTTTCAGTTATAATACCATTAAAAATCTGGAACAAACAAGAAGAAAAAAAAAAACACTCATCTGCATCCTCTGGGATATTGCATAAGATATTACTCTCAGAAGTAATATGTTAAGTCCATGTTAAGTCTGTATCCCCATTTTTCCATCCTGAACTATCCCATCCATCTGGTATGCCCTTTGGTGGTGTTGCTTTGCTTTGAGGAGTATGTTGTTAGTTTGTTACAACTACTTGATGTTGCTGATGTTCATCTGCTGCAGGTATGTCACTGTTTTCATCATCAGACTCAGGTTCCTCATCTACAAAGTTTATCAAAGGCCTGTCATCTTCTTCCTCTTCATCAATTTCAGAATTATATGTAGTTTGAATATCGAGTATGTCATCCTTTGGAATCCTTCTCTGAGTGAATACTTTCCTTGAACGTTGGAAGCCATTTTATGACTTCATGCTTCAATTTTAAAAATTTATATTTTTTTTGCATTTATCTGATGAAATTGCATATATTATGAAAGCCCAATCATCTGCGCGTATTTCAGTATAAATTTCATAAAGATTACGTGATTCCTTTAGATGATAACCCACTAAGAACATCCTCATATATTATCGCCTAAATATAGGTGCCTCGTCTTTTTTATTACTGAATTTGCGTCGCCTATATAGGCGCCCCGCACCGTGAGGGTTAAAATATCGTGTTATTTAATTTGGTAATACATTATTTTGAAACGTACATTTACAGGTAGCACCCGTTCGTGTATTAAATTGAACTTAATTACCTGGTTCTTATATTCAGTTAGAGATTAAAGATACAGAAGTTAGTTCGAAGGCAACCACAAGTAGAAACCGTCTGCTATAATTCTTTTTTCTAAATTGTTCGATAAGATTGCCATTCTATAAGTTCTTGGGAGAAAACTTTTACATTATTAAAGACACGTTACATTAAAATTTTTTTTCGATAGCAAAACCTTGTTGTTATTCTTTCAAAAGACATTTCACTTGCACTGGGTGGATATGTACCCTTAGTTAAATTGATCGCAAGGTTTTCAGTGATCATTATTGACTTCTGTCTTTGTCGATAATGTTTTCAGGTTGATTATTGAGATGAAGGATGAATGTAGGAAGGGACAAACGAAAACGTTTTAACGTCGCCTTGACGAGTTGCAAAAATTCTCTTTTGAAATACTCACCTTCGTTTAAATAAAATAATACCTGCTTCCTTCAGTTTTTGATGAAGTTTATGTGAAAGGTTGTCTGAAAGTTGTGTTTACACAGGGCTCTAAAACTTGACTTGAGGGTAATTCTAAAAAAATTGAATTTCTTACGCCGTAATCAAGCGTATGAAAGATTAAAGGAATAGTCCAGTGAAAATTTCGTTTTTTCAAAAATGCCATAAAATGATTCAGTGCATTTAGATTGGCAGGAAAAAATTGATTTTATCGATTTTGGACCCTTATTTCCCTTAGAATTTTCCATCAAAGTCTATATATTAATAGCTGATTCTCCGTCTGTCTGTTTGTTTGTTTGTTTGTTTGTCTGTAAGTCACGCAAAATGGTAGATTGAGTTGTGAGAGTAAATACTTTATTTTATTTTGTGCGACGTCAGTGTGAAACCATTGTATTGAGACCCTAATTGAATGCGACGTTTAGGGAATATTATCTCCATAACCAATAGGGATAACTGACGTTTTTTGGGGTCCGCGATACAGGCGATGGGGTGATGAAAAATTTGGGTCTAATTTTTTTTGGGGGACGGGTCTGTGACGTCATCAAAATATTTGATCAAGGATATCTCCGGAACGGTTGGTCGTAGCGAAACGATCCCATACATTTTTTTTATCAGTTTTTGGAGCTCTACAACGGCTAGTTCTTATTAATTGCGGACCTTATGGATATCTTTGTGACGTCATTGGCGACACATTAGCATTTACATATATATCATTGAACATGATGTATATATTTTTGATGTCTGCACTTAATGACGAGGAAAATGTTTTATTGTCTCAAAATGAAGACAAACCATCAGATGAAACTTTGCAACGGTAACATAGACAAGTTCTTCGAAGTTTTTCACGGCTTGTATCCGTACTATTTTGAGGAATCTGCTATAAGTTCTGAAAAAGGTACATAGTTTTCATATGATTCATTTTCAATTTGCTTAGTTTTACCTTCACTTTACTTTACTTATTAGTACTTTATTTCTTGTGACACATAAAAAAAATCTCATCGGGCATTAACTTCACCTCTTTGTTATTATTCACTTATTTTCATGTAAAGGCATCAGGTGTTCAACATTTTTTAATGTTTAAGTTTTGCCAATTATACCATGTAAAGCATCCTCAATAAAGTCTTATATTAATGATTCAATTATATTAATTGGGAAAACGTTATTTAAACAATGTTTCTTTCACTGTTATGATTTTTTGATGCTTACCAAATCACATTCAAAACCTTCCGTAAAGTGCAAATAACACACTCGCATGTTTTTTTCTTTTGGTAGGTTTTTCCTTTTAGGGTTCGTTAAACCAAGCTTTTCTCAATATCTTATTGTTAGGAAATTTGTAAAATGAAACATCACCCTTTGCGCTTTTACATCGGGGCTTGTTATACTTTTGCAGTCCACGGCAGCACAGTATAAACCTTTATAAGTAAATACAAGTAAAATTTCTAACTATTTTCTTAAAGTTCTAGTCGAAAATGGGAAAGAAAAAAAATTTTAACGTATGATTTCAATGCTTATTTAATACAGCTGTCTCGCCAATGACGTCACGCATTACTCTTGAAATTGAAGTCGGCATAAAAATCTTATTTATAACCGTTAATTACTCATGAAACAAAACATTTGCAAAAGTAAAAATACTTATCTCTAGCTAATTTTTGTATGTAGAATTCAAATATCTGTATTAAAATTTCACTGGACCAGGCTGTACTCTGAGACACGTGCGATCGCACGCGCACGCGTAGGCACACACGCAAGTTAGTTTACGTGTGCAATTAATCGCACGCGTAAAGTCGTATTATTAACTCGTTTTCTGTTTTTTTTTCTCCCAGAATTGAGATCATGCAACTTACAGCTTAAGATTCTTAGTTTCTTCAGAAAATGTTTTAGCGAACAACGAAGTCTTATCTCTCATCTGCTCTTTCAAGAATAACAATATATCTGTTCAGAGCCAACCTGAATCTCATAGCTAATACATCGACTCCTGACCTTGCAAAGTACCACTTAGAGTAGAACCTCACTGCCAGTTGCCTTCGTTGTTGGTCCACTGGTCTTACTGAGAGCGAAATACCCGTGCAATACTATACAAGTACGGAGATGTACGCCGCGTTATGCACTGAGATTCGAGTCTGCAATAGATTGCACTTACAGGCAGAACAGATTTCACTTTTGATTATTCCTGTTGACTATTTTGATTGGTATCTCTCTTCCAATTGTCAAAATATATCTCTCCTCCGTAGAAATTCAAATCAAATTCTTCGGAACAGCAGTGGAGAGATTTATGAAATAGTTATTTCTTCGCATATTTTCATTTTAAGGAAGGTTTGTAAGATGTTTTTTGTTTTAGTGTACACCTCTCCTTTTTTCCACATTGCTCTTCTTCGTTGCTCAAATTAATCTATCTCTTATATTCCTATTTTCTATGTTCTCCTAAAATGAAATGTACATCCGGTATTCCACGCGAATAAATACGTCATCAACATAAAAACGTTGCTACATGTCACGACGTGATACTTTCTTTTACTTCACTGTCTAGACAAATGTTAATATAGCGTCAAGTGAAACACATCTGATGTATTTAACGGAAATAAATAGAGAATGTCTGTTACGCTGAACGAAGTATTAAATAACTATGGCCTTATGTATGATGACATTAAACAATGTAAACAAACACGACTACTATCGAATAAGTCAGGTGGGCCATTTTCTTACTTTTTCATCTTCTTTTTATAAAATTCTTGAGTATCATTCAGATCAATGCAGGTGGTTTTCTTAATAAATTTTCAGTTAAAGAAATGGTCTTTTTATATTTTATCTTGTCTCTGGGAAGGCAAAAAAAAAAACGAGGCAGTAATAACTTTTTGGATCGCACACGATCGCACGCATCCTCCTCTTGGCATGAGCGAATCGCCGCACATGTACATATTTCTTCCCGAAACAGTATGCTGGACCATTCCTTTAATATACGCGAAATGATTTCCTTGTCACAAATAAAAGATCACATGTTTAATAGTACATATACTTAAGTTATTTACATAAATATCGAAAATATTGTAATTTTCTTACGATATTAACAGTAATAAGGTTATTAACTGAAATAAACGATAATATGTAACAATATTATCGTTAATTCCATTGTTTTGTTAACAATATTTCCGTTAATAATTAACGTTAATGTCGTTTGTTATCAAAATCCCCTGGAACGTCACATATATAGATACAAACCTTCTGTAAATACAAAAATTAAGGTCTTTTTAAGGATAATTCTAGAAAAAAACGTATTTGGTTGTGCATGTCATCGTTTTATTTGTCTGTATGTAATGTTGAGATCGTTTGATTGTCAGTCACTGTCACATGCTATGCATTCAGACTTACCAGCTTTCATGTTTGTTATTGGCTCATTATGTATCCAACGATTCATGTAAAATCATCCAAATTCTTCTGATGCAGGACATCATGATTGCTGGAGGTGGTATACATTACAGTATTTTCTGCATAATGTTATAATCTGGCATTCTTTTATGTCATCGTAACCGTCAAAATTGTATAATGTGAACACTTTTGGAATTGTCACTTGCCTGACGATTACAACAACAAAAAATTAAAAAGTTTTGATATTTTATCATCGTAGTCGCTCTATAGTGTTTAAAAAATCTATTAAATCTTACACCAATTCTATTGTTTTGAGATTGTGCATCATGGTTCAAATTTTACAAAAAACTTAAAACTTAACAAGGAAAAAAAGTGTTCATGTGTTTGTGTTCATGATCATGTGTTGGAAAGAATTTTGAAATTAGTACTTGAGAGTGTTCACTCCTAGCAAGGTGATTATTTTCTAAGTGGTTCATCAATAGGGAGTAAGGGATTTAACACAACATTCCAGGATCTTTGAGCATTTAGTCAAACAGGTCTTTTGGGCCATTTTTAAAGGTGTTATTATACCAACTTTAAAGTCTTCAGCAATCTGACCTTCAGAAAGGCACAAGTTTGATATGGAAGTTAGTGGTTTCGTCTTTAAGCCGACATCTTTGAGGAATGCCAGTGGAAGATTACTGATACTGATTCCACATGACTTCTTTCATTTCAGTCCGTTTAGTCGTTTGAAAACTTTATTCACTGTAACTAGTCAGAATTTGTGTAAGTTTTGTTATTTGGGAATGGTTTTGCCCAGAAAGGTTTTTAAGAAGAATTGATTTGGATTTAAGATTTGTGGAGATTCAAGAGCAAAAGGTGCAGTATTTCGTTAGTGAACAGAAAGTGAACAGAATTAACTGAATTCAAGCAGGATCAAATATCTTCATTGATGTTTAAAAACATTCTGAAATAAGACTTATTTTCATGTAAGGCTATATTTTTCTTTCACATGTTCGGGAAAAGCAAAATAAGAAGTTGTCACTCCAGATCTGTCCTAACCTTTGATTGAAATATGTTGCCATGGTAGGCAATTATTGTTTTATAATTAACCATGATGAACAATTTTATCAATTAGTAACACCTAGTGACATCATAAAATTGACCATTTAATGTCCAAACTTTCAATGATTCAAACAAATGATTCAAGTCCTATTACTGAAATTATTAATGAAAATAAACTAAAATTTTTTATTTCTCATTTTTATTTATAAAATTCATTTTTGATAATTTTCCTTCTTTCCACAAACAGTCCTTTTAAAAGTTGCAAGCTATTTTTTGCACTATTGTATTTTAGATTAACAGAGGGATGTTAAAGTTTGATCTAAATTGATTAGATAATTTTTATTTCAGTTGCATTACCACCCAGGCTGGATACTTTAGAGAACTTGATAAGACTTAACCAAATGGTCATTCAAAGTGTTTGGGACTCTAAATCTGCATTTTTAATGCTGCCTCACATATCGTCAGAGCATCTTCGTCATTTCACCACCAAAAAGGTACATATTTGTATTATGATATGTTTCATTAAAGTTTAAGTATGATCTAGTGGCTCTGTTGAAAAATCAATATAATATATTGTATATTATATTGTATATTATACACAGTCTATATCCGGAGACACGTGCGATTGCATGTGCACGTACAGGCACATGCGCAAAACATTTTGCACGAGCAAAATCACGCTCGTGCAAAATGTTGTAATCAAACACATATCGCACGTGCAAGGTACTTTTGTTCAGCATATAAAATTGTGAGTTTTTTTAAATCATTCTTGCAACACCTGGCTCTCTTGTTATTAAAAAACAGAATATAAGCATTTATAAATCATGTGATCATACCGAATGATCATATGATCATTTGATATTATAAAACATCATATAAAACATCCCGCAAATGAGTTAATATCTTCTTTGTTTCTAATTATTTCATCTACATGTTGCGATCTGGCCTTTTTCTTTTATCGGTTCTTCCAAATTCGACGTGATTGGATTGACGTGTGTTGTTGTAAAGGGAGCTAGAAAACTAAGATGCTTTTTAAATTTCATTGCATAGCACGGAAACAAGTCCTGCTGGTACCACTTATGTTAAGGAGTGAATTCGAATAACGAAGGAAATTTCAAAATGACTGTAGCAACTTATATGTGACGATTCAAAGGAAAATCACTACAAGCGATAATAGCGTTTTATACCAAGTGCTAATAGCGCTAAAAGAACAATGGGTTTTAGTGCTAATTTGTTCTTATTTACAAATGTAGTAACAATATTAGTGATAAATTTAGCGCTTATAGTTTTATCATTATCACTATTATCGCTTATAAATATCTTTACGAAAAAGCGCTAAATTTTAGCGATAAGTATTTGATTTATCACTAAATTCTTCGTATAATAATGTTGGTTCAATTAATTATGTGAAACGGACAGAATATCGAATGAGATTTAAGTGAAATCGTTAATATCATTAATATCCTCTAAGGGCACAGATTACCGTTATTATCGTTAAAAAGTTTTGTTCAAATCATTTGTTTATACATTTCACATATATGTATGTGTTGTTTTATGAAGTTCTCAAATAACAGTGATTTAATCATTGTTTCGCCAAGTAGCAATAAATACAAAACAAACTCGCTTGTTTTGACATGATAAACTCTGATTCATTCAGTTATGACTGAACAGACAAGCGGACATATTTTTCGAGAAATAAAACGTTTAAAATACTGTGTTATTTGATTTGGTAATGTACTATTTTGAAACGTACATTTACAGGTAGCACCTGTTTGGGTATTAAATCGAACTTAATTGACTGGTTCTTATATTCAGTTGGAGATTAAAGATACAGAAGTTAGTTCGAAAGCAACCACAAGTAGAAACCATCTGCGATAATTCTTTTTTCTAAATTGTTAGATTGCCATTCTATAAGCCCTTGGGAAAAAACTTTTACAATATCAAAGACACATTACATTAAAAGTTTTTTTGATAGCAAAACCTTTATTATTATTCTTTCGAAAGACATTTCTTATGACACTTCCTATGTAACTGCAAAATGAACCATTGTACTGCAAGAACAACACAATGCCTTAAGGTCGGCGAGGTCACACTGTAAGGAGTTTATCTTGAAAAAGAATACAAATTTTTATTTTTGGATATGATATTAGAAATCATGTAATATCATCTTTTAAATACAATAGTTACTTTTTTGAAGGAAGTTGTCAATTCTCAGCAATCAAAATTTACTTTTAATTTGAATATTCAGATGTTTTTTAAAAAGTATAAACTCTGTTTTTTTTAATTTAATTTTATTTTGCAAATCCACATCCAATCTTTTTTTTCTCAATCTTGTATTATAATGAAACTACATTTTTGAAAAAAAACTATTTTTGTAACATACCTGTTGAGTCCAAAAAAAGTACCGGTGTTTCACAAAAAATGTCTTTCGATTGAATAATTATAATAGAGAGTTTCTTTTCAATTCTGATTAGAGGAATGTGTTAAGCATATTTTGGTGTATCATAGTTATAATTTGGTTGAGAAAAAAAACGTTATGGAGAAAAAACTGGAAGCAGTTGTCATAAAAATCTTCGAAAAATGGACAAAAAAGCCAAGCAAAATGTCTCGAAACAAGATTTATGTTTTTATTGCAAACCATATGTGACCGGTTGAGGGAAAAGGGACCATTGATTTCTCAGTTATTTTGGTGTTTAAACACATTTGAACACCCAAATAGGCGTTGAAACCTCTTTTGTTATTATTATTATTTATTTACGAATGTTTACCCAGGATAGCCTCTTCAGTTCCTTAAGGTACTGTTATCAATGAGGGTCCTGCGAAGGAGGTCTGAGAGCCTTTAAAGCCCCCATTTGGGCTACGGAAGCTGTATTAACAGCAGCCGCTCAACTAGACAACCATCCTAGACATGATTCCTACTCTCTTGCTGAGTGCTAAGCAGAGAGGAGTGATTCACACTGTTATAGTCGCTGGCATGACTCGGTCGGGGATTGAACCCGCGACCTCCCGAACAGGAAGCGAGCACTCTACCGCAAGGCTACCAGTCGAAATAATGATGTGTTTAAACGGCAGACGAGTAAACACCTTTTAAACTCTTCCTGAGAACTTCGCAACGAAGAGAAAAATTTGAATTCACGTTTAAACTCTCAGAAAACGAGTTGAAATGTCAAAAAATGTTATTTACTAGTTAGAAGTTATTTTATTAACTAGAAATTATTTACAAACTTCGTGAAAATAATTCAAACCGGGAACTTTACTGGTTGCTTATGTACTGTCTAAAATGTATATTGACAGGTAGCCTCCGTTGTGTATTAGAATAAACTGATTTGCTGGTTCTCATTCATTTGGAGATAAAAGATGCAATAGTTCGAAAGTCATGATAAATATAAACCGTCCGTTCTATTTTAAGTTGTTCAACAGGATTGCTATTTTATTTATTTATTTTATTTATTTCACAAATATTTAGACAGGATAGCCTCTCAGTACTAAATACTGCTATCATGAGGGTCCTGTTCTTTAAAATATTACAATTATTGACACATAAAAATGATGTAAATTAAATATATATACTACAAATGTATTGCTAATACTAATATCAATTTAAAATTTAAACTAACAGTGAGGGCCACTTTACACTTAGAATAAAAAGACTAACAGATGAGTAAGCTTCAGCTACTAATAAGTAGAAATTTAGAGACTAAAAGAGAACAACATCAAATGTTGAGATATCAAGATGTGAAGACTAGATGACAATGTAGTAAATAAAAATTAAAAACTAAAATGACATATTGTATACGCATAAATACCATGAGACCTACATTAAAAAATGATTATTAACCATAGTTATAAACGTGCTAAAATTGCTATCCTTCCTAATTTCGACCGGAAGATTATTATAAATTTTAGCTCCTGAATATTGAAAAGATTTTCTGAAAAATTCTAGTTTTATAACAGGCATTTCAATTAAAATACCAGAATTTCTTGTCGTTCTAATACGATCTTTCAGCGAAAAATAATTTCTGAAAACATCCGAGGCTTTTCCATCTATACACTTTCGTACCATTACGCACGCATTTCGTTTGAAGATATTCTTAATTGGCACAGACTGTTCTCCCAATATTGTATTTCTACGTCTTTCCAGTGACTCGAGTTTTTCATCTTGTGATTTTGTAGTAACGAGATGCAAATTACTACAATACGTTATTACTGGTATAACCATGGCAGTGTAGATCTTCTTTACAGCATATTCGGTCAAGAATGGTTTCATTTTTGTTAACAAGTTCATTCTCTTTGATGCATTTTTGTATTTTCTTTGAAAGTCATCATTTAATGTTAACGTAGGATCTAACTCATTTCCTAGGTACGTGTATCTCTCAGTTGAGTTGATCGTCTCACCACGATATCGAATTTCCATTGTTTTCCCTTTCAGCCTCTGAGCCGTTCCAAAAAGCATCGACTCTGTTTTACCCTTTTTCATATTAATAATTAATTCATTTTGATAGCAAAAATGTGATATCATATCCATGTCTTGGTTAATACTACTGTTAATGATATTAATCTCTTTATCGGAAAAGTAAAGCACGGTGTCATCAGCGTACATGATAATGTGTGAGTGACGTAAACAATCTGCAATGGTATCGAAGAAGAGAAGGAAGAGTAAGGGGCCCAGAATGGACCCCTGTGGGACACCAGAGTTGACTGATTCTTCATCTGATCTGACACCATCGATCTCGACAAGCTGCTTTCGGTTAAATAAGTAGGATTTAAACCAGTTTAGCTCTTTACCTCCGAATCCATACAAAGTTAGTTTTTCTAATAGCGTTGCATGATTTATAGTGTCGAAAGCTCGTCTGAGGTCGAGAAAGACAGCTCCAACTAACTTTCCCTGGTGCACTTTTTTACGTATTTCATCACAGAGGAAAATGGCTGCTTGCTCAGTTGAACGATTCTTTCTATAACCGTATTGACTTTCAGATAGAAGCTTGTTGTTTTCAAGATACTCAACAACTTGAGAGTGAACAGCTCTTTCACAGATTTTCGATAAGATCGGTAACACCGATATAGGACGATAATTCTCGGGTTTGTCTGTTGGTCCGGATTTGTGAATTGGTGTGACTCTTGCTCTCTTCCATAACTCTGGAAACGTGGAGGTTTTTATAGATAAGTTAATTATGTACGTGATAATTGGCGATAAGCTGTCAGCACAGTCTTTTAATACAGTCGCTGGAATCTCGTCTAAGCCGGTCGCTTTCTTTCTTCTGATGTTTTTCAGTTGTTTGCGAATGAAAACGTTGGATACATATTCGAAACAAAATTCGGAGTTGGTTTTTGGAGGTTGTGATATTGGTTGTCTCCATACAAAGTCAACAAGTTTAAAAGATTTCCGTTTAAGGTCGTTGACAATTGAAGAAAAATAGTTGGAAAATTCGCTAACCTTTTCCTCTTTATAAATTTTTGTAGCAGACTTGGATTTTGTGGGAAAAATTTTTTTCAATATATCCCAAAATTGTTTCGGTTGGTTCTGGTTTTCATGCAATAATTTTTTGTAATAGTCTCCACGTGCTTTGCGCAGCATGTTATTGCAGTGATTTCGGGAATATTTAAAATTTCTCCAGTCTGCTTCAGCTTTTGTTCTTCTTGCTTTTCTTAACAGTTTGTCTCTGAGATCCATTTGTTGTCTCGCAGCCTCGTCTATCCACGGACATGGCCGGCCCTTGATCCTTTTTTGTATGAACGGAATGTGTTTGTTAATTATCTCAGTAAGAATCGAATTAAGGTACTCAACAGCTTTGTTTACATCAGACATGTTGAATAATCGAGACCAGTCAGTGTTACGTATTTCTGTTGCTATAATTGTTGGATCGTAATTACGATAGTTTCTACATTTTACATACTTTGGTTTAAATTTAACAAAGTGTTTCTCTCTGATGCATCCGACCATATCATGATCTGATATTGCCATCGGAATGACAAAAGAAGTTTTAATAGTCTCTTTTGAGGTTGTGGCAATAATATCAATTAAATTTGCAGAAGTCGTAGTTGTCCTTGTTGGTTCATTTATTGTTTGATAAAAACCAAGTGTTGAAAGAATGTTTTTGAATTCTTTATTGCCTTTATTACTGTCATTTGCTTCCCGATAGTTAACGTTACAATCTCCCAGGATAATTATCTCTGAATAAGTCATTAATGATTTGGACAAAACATTTTGGAGCTCTTTATTAAAATGTTTTGACAAATATTTCGAATCGTTTGGAGGTCTGTAAATAACTTTTATAAGGAAAGATTTGCTTTTGTGTGTTAAAATTTCGACAGCTATGCTCTCAATTTTATCATTTTCGAGGTCACGCTTTCTTGTCCATTTAATTGAATCCCTGACGTACATACAAACTCCTCCACCTTTTCCTTTACTTCGAGGTTTATTTACGAACGAATATCCCTCAATATGAAATAACTGTTCGCTGTCATTTACAGAAGTGTGCGTTTCAGATAAAGTCAATATATCTGTTGTTCCACGGCTGAGAATTTCGCTTATTTCCTCAAAATTGTTGAATAAACCACGAACATTTAGATGTAAGATTTTCATACCTCTTTGCTTAAGAATATTCAAATCTGCTGGCCCGGGACACAGTTCTACATCCCCACATATAAACAACAGCATAGCGATGAAAACGTCCTTTCGTGACAAACATTTTGTATTACATTTCTTTCCTTTAATACTATTGTAAAAAAGTAGATTTGCATCGTGTAAAACATTTTCATTCTCTCTTTTGATGTTACCTCTACTTTCTATAAAACTATTGCCATTTGCAAATTCAAAGAAAATCAACACAAGAAAAACCAAAATACAAGCAATCACGTCCGTCCTTCGTGCCGCCATCATAGCTTTTTTTGTTTTTTTGTGACTGGTTGAGGGAAAAGGGACCAATTGCTTATTTAATGCGTTTAAACTCTAGTAAAAACAGCAGTTAAACTAGCATTTAAACGACTTTAAAAAAATTTTTAATGTTGCGTTTAAACGCCAAATCATTATTAACGTGTTTAAACGGGTAGTTTAAACGGGTTTAAACTAAAAGTTGGCAAAATTCAAATGTTTTAGAATTACCTAATGTAAGAATTAAAGAGTATAAGTATTACGCCGTAAGAATTTTAAGATAACTTACGTCGTAAGAATTTTGAGATAACTTGCATTATAAGAATTCTAAAATTGTTAAAAATCATCAAAGAGTTCACATCGAATGTTTATAGCCATGAACACCGAGTGTGTCCTATAATCGAATGTTTTTTTAAATCAAGATGCAATGGAATGCATAAGGATCTTCCTAATATTTTTCTCATAGAGTAGCATGAAGTCAAATTTAAACATTAACAAAATTTCCATGAGAAAGTTTATATGCGGTCCCCAAGATCTTTTGAAAAAAATATTAATGACATTGAGGTTTAGGTCTTCAAAAAGTCGTACAAGGAAAATTACGTCGGTTCCATCACTTCATGCTAACATTCTTATGCTCAACTGTTGTATGACAATGAGACTCGAATGGACAGAGGAACTACCATTTGGAACCTTGCCACAGGTTTTCCAACTGTCCATCATCAACATTGACTACTGTGAGAAGAGTGCGCACCCATGCAAACTTTACAGCCAGGACATAGGAGAGTTTTGGAGCCCTGTGTAAACACAGCTTTCAGACAATCTTCCACGTAAACCTTATGATGAAAAACGGAAGGAAACAGGTATTATTTTATTTAAACCAAGTTGAGTATTTCAAAAGAGAACTTTTGCAACTCGTCAAGTCGACGTTAAAATGTTTTCATTTGTCTCTTCCAACATGCACCCATCATCTCGTTGAACCTAAAAATATTATCATAATGAAATTACAGATGTCAATAAAGTTTACTAAAAATGTTGCGATATGATCAATTTAATATCTCGTGAACGTGAAACGTCCGTTGAAAAAGAAGTAAAGGTTTTATTATTGCTATCGTAGAATATTTTGTCTTAAGAAGGAAATTGATTAATAGTCAGAAATATGACAAGTTTGATATTTTCTATCGAAATTTTATATTTCCGAACAAAAAATAAATATAAACGTTTTCCCCCAAGTGATTTACCAAAATGTGACCGGTTGAGGGAAAAGGGACCATTCGATTTCTCAGTTATTTTGGTGTTTAAACACATTTAAACGCATTTAAACCTTTTTTGTTCGAAATAATGATTCATTTAAACGGTAAAACCACAGTCGAGTAAACGCCGTTTAAACTCTTCCATGAGAACTTTGGAACGAAGAGAAAAATTTGAATTCACGTTTAAACTCTCAGAAAACGAGTTGAAATGTCAAAAAATTATATTTACTAGTTAGAAGTTATTTTATTAGTTAAAGTTATTTACGAACTTCGTGAAAATAATTCAAACCGGGAACTTTACTGACAAGTTGTTTGTGTACTGTCTAACATGTATATTACATATATTGACAGGTAGCACCCGTTGTGTATTAAAATAAACTGACTTGCTCTCATTCATTTGGAGATAAAAGATGCAATAGTTAGTTCAAAAGTCACGATAAATAGAAACCGTCCGTTCTATTTTAAGTTGTTCAACAGGATTGCTATTTTGGTAAAGGTTCAACGATGATGGATGTATATAGGAAGAGACAAATGAAAACATTTAAAAGTCGGCTTGACGAGTTGCAAAAGTTCTCTTTTGAAACACTCACCTTTGTTTAAATAAAATAATACCTGTTTCCTTCAGTTTTTCATCATAAGGTTTAATAGAATTAATATTTTTGTCAGAAGATCTTGGGGGCCCGCATAATATACTTTTTCATGGAAATTTTGTTAATGTTTAAATTTGGCTTCATGCTACTCTATGAGAAAAATATTAGGAAGATCTTTTATTTGCATTCCATTACATCTTCATCTAAAAAACATTCGATTATAGAACACATTCGGTGTTCATGGTTATAAACATTCGATGTGAACTCTTTGATGATTTTTAACAATTTCAAAATTCTTACAATGTAAGTTATCTCAAAGTTCTTACGCCGTAATACTTATACTCTTTAATTCTTACGCTTAGGTAATTCTAAAACATTTGAACATTTAAACAACCTGTTTAAACGTGTTTTAAATAATAATTTGGCGTTTAAACGCAACATTAAAAAGTGATACAAGGTTTCGCTCCTTCATAGTATGAAAGGAAGGTAACTGCTCGTTCAATTAGTTACACAGACCTGTCTGTGGGTCTGTGATTCGATGCTCGTATGCTCCAAGTTATCTCGTGATCGTAGTAGTTGGTGGACTCCAACAAGAATCACAATAACATCACGTCGGAGATGGATTTCTCTGCGACACTAGTTACATATCGATAATGAGGATTGAATACCATGAACCGGTAGCTCAGCTGGTAGAGCGATAGGGCTAGAATTCCTAGGTCGTGGGTTCAAATCCCGCCTGGTTCGGAGTTTTCCTTCGAACTGGGTCTGTGTAACTAATAGAACGAGCGGTTACCTTCCTTTCAACATTAAAAAGTTTTTAAAGCCGTTTAAACGCTAGTTTAACTGCTGTTTTTACTAGAGTTTAAATGCATTAAATAAGCAATTGGTCCCTTTTCCCTCGACCAGTCACATATGGGAATGAAACACATCCACACTAAAATAGTTAAATTAAATAGCTGGTTGAAACTTTTTTTCAACATTTTCTTAAAACTTTATTCACTGAAACTTTTTGTATAGACTGCCTTGTAGAAAATATTGACAAGTACTCTATTTATTACAATACAACAAAGAGTTTGGGTGTGTGTCTAGTTTGCTAGGGTGATTGTGCTACAGAGGTGATTAGACAATGGAATAACCGTTGGTCAAACGTACATTCTCCTACTCGTAGAACTGTTGTCAAAACTGCTCAAAAACTTTGCTCAGCTGTTCTGTCCATTTTTCGAAGATTTTTACGAGGACCGCTTCTAGTTTTCTGTCCACAACATTGATACACAAAAGTATATTTAAAAGATTCCTCTATTCAGAAGTAACAAAAAGTATCTCTCATAATTATTGAATCTAAAGATATTTTTTGTGAATCACTGTACTTTATTTTGACTCACCCAGTAGAAATTCAACTAATATAACACAGCAAATTAAGGAGACAAAAAAGCACATTGGAAGAAGATATAAAAATTGCCTCATTGCCAAACATGTATTACAATTGATAACATGGATTGCCATTTCAAAGGTTAAAACTATATCATTATCATAATTTCTAAGATTTTCAGAAACTTTTCTTACTCACAAAACAATTCTATTTGGAAACAAAAGTAAACGACTTGTTTAGTTTTATTAGGGAAAGTTGCCATGGTTTCTATTCAGATTTATAAGTTTCCTGGTAAATTTGAGAAATGTAATGACTGATTTTGGAGCAGAAACGGTATTCCCCAATTATCTTTTAGTCAGTGTTTTTTACTAGGTATGCGAAAAGGAAAGTTACTCATGTGTCATCCAAAGAATAACTTATCATTATTCAATTGCAAATTTCGGGTAGCCTGTCACAAACAATGTGTTGACCAGTGCATTGAAAAGTCAATAAACTGCCTTTTCACAATCGACGAGTCTAATTATTTTCCTAATTGAGTCTCCAATATTTCAAACAAACAGTATTAAAGAAGTTTATAAGGCAAATAATACTTTACTCCTTTTTTACTACGAAAGGGTAACACAATAAATGATTACTCAAGCATACCTAACTCTAGTGTAATACCCTGCCACTATGGAAGTAGGTACCCGTGTTACAACAAGATTTAACCTAGGTATTCCTTCTAAAAATTCTTTAAAAAATACGGGATTGCATAAACGAGAGTACCCTTTTAACGTTTTTGACAATTAAATGTTTTCTTTTTTATATTCATGAAAATGTTTTCAGATTTCAATAAAAACGTTTTCTAATTTTTTTCTGTTCGTTTTTAATTCTCACGGTGTACAATAAAATTTTAGAATTGTTGCGGTGTAATATTTGCTCCTTTATTCTTACCCTAGCATAAAGCTTATTTCGCATGCACATAAAATTTTATGTAAGCTCTTATGACCAAAACAATGTTTATTCATTATCTTCTTAAGGAAAATTGTTTTTGCGTATTTCCCACTTTTCCTTTTGGTAAATGACCAACAACAGTGTATCAAGAGCAGCCACTGTGTACTTATCAACTATCAATGTTCTGTGGCCCATTACATGTATCCAAAACTTTTCCAATGAATGGCTTCTAGCTGTTTCGATACACATGATATCCCATAACTGTTGATTCAATTTCATAGCATGTTAAAAGAATAATTTCCATTGGTTTTCCAATATTTTCAATTATCTGGTCCATTCTGTATTAGCTCGAAAAACAACGATACTGTTGCATTACATTTCAAAACATAAAAATCGAACACATCGAAAATCAAACAAATATGAAATCTTGAAATCGAACAGTTTCTGAATGCTTTTGAAAACATGGCACCTGAACAAAAGAAGACAGTTCTGACAATGAAAGATTGCATTGAAAGACTTGGAAAAAGGTGTAACAAAAATGAGTGTTTCCCAGAAACTGAATATTCCAAAGAACATTTTACCTTATTGGATTAAAAACAAAGAAGAAATACTCAGTAAATGTGAATCTGGTCAATTTGGATCAAACAGACAAACACCGAAACTGAACACTGGAAAATACAATTCTGTTGATGCTGTAGTGTATAAAATATATATCGTCCCAATGGGCAAGTTTGTTGGAAAATCTCAGCGATGGAGTTTATTTCTATAGAAATATACACACTATTTCGACGCAGTGACTTTTTGACTGATTTTGCCCATTAGGGTAAACCGCTTTGTTAATTATCGTTAATCATTGAATATTTCACAGTTATAATTGGCTAGTTATGAAGGATGACACATCAAGATTAAAGGCAATGCGAAAGGAATATGAAAGCTTCATCAAAATTTCTACATGCCCTTTAATGAAGACAATGACATAGAGAGAATTTTTTGCTCAAAACTTGATCTCCATGGCAACGTAACATCACAATGTTCGAAAAGAAATCGCTGACATACAAATATGTAAATAACTCAATAAATACTAGTGATACACTGCTAGAAATTCGTATGTGTAGTGGCAAACATCTACAAGTATCGAATTACTAAAGATAATTGTTGCCATGGTTACCCTGGGCTTGTCTCCAGGTCTCTTCTGTTTTTTGCTGACGAACCTATAAATGGAGATCTGCTCAGGTAAGGGAAAAGAAATTTTAGAAAATGGAACAGTTTTCACTGGACGTAAGTTAAAGCGAAATTCACCATAGTAATAGTGTTGGATATATAGCTGGAGACCTGGAACCCAGCCATAGTAGCAATGGCAATAATTTTTTTTTGCTATTTTCACAACTGCAGTTATTTACCACTCTTGCAATGCAATGTTCTAACAATATTATCATTAAAACATTCTGAGTTATTCACATATTTATATGTCAGCAATATCTTCTTGAACGTTGTGATGTCACGTTGCCATGGAGATCATGTTTCGGAAAAAAACCTTTAAACGGCAATATCTCGGGAACGAAAAATTATTTTTTGAAAATTCAAAAACTGTCTTCCAGCATTTTCAAAGCTGTTTCAAATAGTGCATAAAAATCAATTTGTGATTTTTTTTAGTTTAGTGCCCCTTTAAATTGTTCGAAAAAAACGTTTATATTTATTTTTTGAGATATACGAGTCATCTTAAAATTCTTACGGCGTAACACTGATACTCTTTAATTCTTGTGCTTAGGAAAAAATAATTCTAAAACATTTGAATTTCTGCCAACTACCTGTTAAAGCACGTTTTGAATAAAAATTTAGCGTTTAAATGCAATATAAAAAAGTTTTTATAGCTGTTTAAATCCTAGTTTAACTGCTGTTTTTACTGGAGTTTAAACGCATTAAATAAGTGATTGATCCCTTTTCCCTCAAACAGTCACAACTGTCCTGCTCACCCAAGTGTTAATGATCTTAAAGCAATAGAACTAGTGTTTTTACCTTCCAACACAACCTGAAAACCTCAGGCAATGTACCAGGGAGTTATTCGTGCTCTAGAAGCTTCTATCACACTAATAGACGTCAGATCAAATATATCAAGGCTGGTAAAGATGTCCTTAATATCAACATTCTTGAAGTCATGCGCATTTTAGTTAGGTCATGGAATGCTGTATCTTCCAACACTGTAAAGAACTGTTTTAAAAAGGCAGGTATTTCAAAGGAAATGCAAATTGTGAGTGTAGAGGACGAAGATGATCCATTTAAAATGCTTTCAGCCAATTTTGATGAGCTTAAATCATGTGATGCAATTGATGAATCCTTTGAAGTTGAAGATTATGTTGACTTTGATATTGAACTGTGCACGAGTGAAACGAATGCTCTTACTGATGAAGAAATTGTAAATTCTGTGTTGGATAATGATTGTTTTGAGGAGGGAGAAGATGAGGATGTGGATCCGGATTAGATGATTACGATTTACCTCCTCTAAAGCCAAAATTATCTGAGATTGCTGGTGTTTTAGACTTGCTCGAATGCTGGTCCCTATATGATAGCGATGGATATGAGATTAGGGAAAGTCTTGGTAGTCTCCTAAAAAAATTCGACAAATTCAGTTTAGAAACCAAAAGACAATCTAAATTGGATGAATATTGGATTTAATGAGCAATACCCCTCACCATACCAGTACATATATCCTAGTCCTTAAAGCATTTCATGAAATTAGAAATAGGCCATTTCAAAGTTGTTTTTCAGTTATTTGAACTCCTGTTTATTCAAACTAAATGTTAATACCCCTTGGAGGTTCGAATAACCGGGAGTCAACGGTGACTCAATATTTCATGTGTTTATTGTATGTTTCGTGTTGTCGGCATGATAATTTTATCATCTTGGAAAATTACCACTCCGACCGATTATATTGAATGTTGGAGCAGGGACCCACAAGATAGCACAATATCTTTGCAACCTTTTGAGTCCACTGGGAAAATCAAACTATAACGTCCGAAGCACAACCATATTTGCAAAGCACCTGAAGGATGTAAAACAATCTCCTTTGATGTAGTTAGTCTATTCACAAACGTGTCATTGCAAATTGATAGTATTTTAGGAAAGGTATAATGAGAAATTAAAACTAAAGTTCCAAGAAAGGACTTAAAGTCATGATGGGATCACCTTTGGGACCATTATTTGCTGATATTTTCATGAGTGAATTAGGAAACACTATTATTCCAACACTTGGTGACAAAATTCAACACTGGTCAAGATATGTTGATGAAAGCATTGCCTTCATCAAACCAGATGCAGAGAAAGAGATTCAACAAAAATTAAACTCCTTTCACAGGAACATAAAATTTACGTACAAATTTGAACAAAACAACAAAATTGCTTTTCTTGACGTTTTGATAACAAGAAAAGAAGATGGAAGCATGGAAACGAGTATAGAAAACCAACCCACACTGACATTTACCTGAATTGGAATACATGTGCTCCCATAGCCTGGAAGACTGTGACGTTTAAACGCTTAGTAAAATGTGCTCTGAACATTTCATCTACAGATGCAAATATAAAAGCTGAACAATCACATCTTAAAAAGATCTACACTGAATACAGCAACTACCTAATCAAGTTCATTGAAAACATCATCCAAAATGAAATCAAGAAAACTGACATCCAAGAAAAAGAAATTATTGAACAACCTTCATCAAATCTAGAATTGTTAACCTTTCCTTAGCGTATGCTGGACAAGAAGGAGAACAAATCGTAAAAAAAATGAGAAACATCATTGGTAAATGTTCGACAAACAAAATACGTATCATAACACCTAAAAACTAAGTTCGAAATTTCAAATCAAAGATAAAGCACATTCAGCACACCAACACAACATCATTTATCATGCACAATGCCCTGAAACTACTTGCTGTTCCCATTACATTGGCCAAACTAGTTGTAGATTACAAAAATGCGTAATACAACATAGCAAATCTGAAAAAAATCACACCTGCTGAAGCATACTGACAACACAAACCACCACAGAGTGTGGTTAGAAGATTTCAAAATATTAGAAAAAAATTACATATCTGCATTCGAAAGAAAATTAATAAACCCTTAATTATAAAAGAACATAAACTAGACTTGAATATTAAAAAAGATGCATACTGTCTAAAACTTCATTAAGGATAGTCATCACCCCTTGCTGCATGTTTTCAGTTTTTTGTCCATAACTTATTATGTGGTTATTTTATCATCAACAAAGTATATATTTTTGAAAACCTTATAAAATTTCCTATCTAATGTATATAATTTTATTTTCAAAATATTTAGTTTAAAAAAGTTATTGCAGATAAAGGAAATTTGAAAAGGCTTAGAGGCTTGGAGCTCCACGGACCCTCTGAAAAGTATTTTCTGCAATATTTTTATGTTATTGTGTTCTATGTTTACTAACTTTAAAAACGTTACTACAGTTTTTCTAAACAAGTCATAGTTCTGACGAAATAAAGGACTTACAACACTTATTAAAATATCCTTTCCTTGTCTTTCTCCCTTCACTGCAGGGCAAATATTTGCTTAAAGAAAAAATTGTGGTAAGGTTTTGTTCTTATTTGGTATTGTTTTACGTGGCTAGCCTCACTCAGTTGCTATTGCATCTGCTTTCCAGGAGGGGCCACGGCTTAGGTTGGAGGCTCCGAAGTATTTGACACTCTCATGAGTGACACAAACCCAACCAAGGGCCTGTGCTTTTCTGGATGACCTCCTGCAACACCTGATGTATCATCTACCCAATTTCCCTCTCATGGCATGGGTCGACCCGGCTCTATGGTACATTCACTCGCACATGGTGAATCGCCGCCAAGGGCAATTGGGGTTCCTGGAGGTATTTACAGACAGATAAGTAACGCAGAAATACTTCTCGAGAAAACGTCTTCTAAAGAAATTCCATTATGCGATCAGTTGAATAAATAACATTACAAAAGAAACAATAACTCATATTTGCTTTACATGAATAATTAATAAGTCTACTATTAAAAGAGATCATAGTTCTTGTAAACATGCTGAATAGGTTCTGTAAACAAATTGCAATAAACATGAAATGAAATACCACTAAATTTTAAATGTGGTACCAAATAATTAATTTTTATAGCATCATTATATACATTTTCAGAAAGCTCTCTGAAAGCTTTATCTTTTAATGAATTAAAAAAAAAAATTTATTTTTTTTCCAATATAGGGGTGATGACTATCCTTAATGACGTCATACGTCACAAGATTTCCGTTAACAATGTAATGTCTTCATGATCCATTCAAATGTTCCTGACGATGTTCTGCAGATGCAGGACAAAATATGAATATTATATAATCAAAAATGAAACTTCTCGTTATTCTCTTTTTAATAAAGCTTTACACCCTGAAGAATATCTTTTCTTGAATTTCTTGCACTGTAGAAAAAATGACATTCGTGTAGTATGCAAATGGCCCCTTTACACTTTCCATGTCACACATGATATTTCAGTGAACTGTTTCACTTATTGAAAGGGAAGGAAGATCATTATAGTCATTATTTCTAAGTTTTTATTAGGTGTAGGTCAAAAAAAATTTCTCATGAATACATTTGGAACCCATATTACCCTATAAAAATTAAAAAGAAGAATGAAAATAGTCCTCTAAATAACCTTGAATTTTATTTATTTGGTATTGTTTTACATGGCTAGCCTCACTCGGTTGCTATTGCATCTGCTTTCCAGGAGGGGCCACGGCTTAAATTGGAGGCTCCGAAGTATTTGACACTCTCATGAGTGACACAAACCCAACCAAGGGCCTGTGCTCTTCTGGATGACCTGCAATACCGGATGTATCATCTACCCAATTTCCCTCACATGGCATAGGTCGACCCGGCGCTATGGTACATTCACTCGCACATGGTGAATCGCCGCAAAGGGGAATTGAACCCCGATCTCTCGCATGAATTACAAGAGTGATAACCACTATACTACGGCGCCATATGTGTACGCTTTAGTGTGACAAGACATCAAGTTTGAAATTGGAATTTGCTTTCCGTTTAGAGAAACATTAAAAACCTTTATCAATTTGTTGGAATGAAGAATGATGAACGCAGGTGAGTTAATATTTTTTTTCAATTTGTGATTTGAATCACAAACAATATTCGTGAATGGAATTATGAAGTAATAAAAAATTTATATTTTCGTTATTTACGTAAATAACTTAGGTATATGTAAGATTGAACAAGTAATCTTTACTTGTGACAAGGTAACCATTTCGCATAATAGTAATGCTAATTGAATGAATCAGAGTTTAACATGTCATGAATAAGCGAGTTTGTTTTGCATCATTTCGCCAAATAGCAATAAATTCAAAACAAACTCGCTTGTTCATGACATGATAAACTCAATTATGATGACTGAACAGATAAGCGAACATATTTTTCTAGAAATAAAAAGTTTCGAAAAAGCATTTTATTTCATTTGTTATTCCGGTACCTCCAGCACAAATCTGAAAAGCCACTTTAAAATACCGTGTTATTCAATTTGGTTATGTATTATTACATATTGTTGTTGATTCTATTGTTTTGTTTACGATCTTTTTGGTTAATGATTACCTTAATATCAACACAATTCTCATGCTAGCATGCATAAGCATCTCTTTACTTAAGGGTAATTCTAAAAAGTTTTTACGCCATAATCAAGTTTAAGAAAAAGTAATGTTACGCGAAATGGTTTCCTTGTCACAAAAGATCACAAGTTATTTACATAAATATCGAAGATATAGTTTTTTTCTTATGATAATAGCGATAATATTGTTACATATTGTTGTTGATTCTATTGTTTTTTTACGATCTTTTCGTTAATGATTAACCTTAATATCGTTTGTTGTCAAAATCCCCTGGAAAATCACATATGTCGATATTTCAAATGTGGTTGTAAAGCTTTTCCTCCGTAGTAATCCTTTTTATTATAAATACTCATCACTTAAGCCCACTATTGATCTATTTGTTATGTCATAATGATTAAAAATCAATCACACAGTACTAAGCTCATGGTGTATTCTTCTTGACAGTTTTTGGCCAGATGTTTTTCAGTGCAGTACTTCAACAATTCTTTGTTGGATCTAGAAATTTTCAATCACTACTCAGTATGGTTTCCATGAGGATGATTTTAGTCTTAAATGATGTACGTGAGATGGAAAGCTAAAAGGGACCACTTGCATATAAGATGTAATATTACTTATTCTTACCCTAAGAAATTCGTATGTTTTAGAATTACTTTAATGGAATAATTAGTAGTAATTCATTCATCAGAAGTTTAAGATATCACCTTGCACTGTAATTATGCTAAAATTATGTCTTACACTGCAAGTATTCTTTAAATCATCAAATTTTCACATTGAATTTCACAGTGAATATTTATAATAACGAGCATTAAAAGTATAGAGCAGTATAATAATTGAGTGTGTTTAATAATAAATATTTTTTGATGATGGTGCAATGCAAATAAAACATTGTTGTGTTTTTAAAATGTCTGTGGGACCCTCTAGGATCTTTTGACAGAAATATTAATGCTATTAGAATTTAGATCTGTAAAAGGTTGTGCAACTATAATGTCCATTTGTGACGGTTTGAGGGAAAATCATAAGTGATATTACTGATAAATTAATCAGTAATTTATCAGAAATTTATCAGTAATAATCAGTAATACTGATAAATAATCAGTAATTCGTTCGATTTATTAGTAATTCGTTCGATGAATCAGTAATACTGATAAATTACTGATTATTTATCAGTATTTAGCGATTATTTTATCAGTAATTACTGATTCTTCGAACGAATTACTGATAAATCGAACGAATTACTAAATCTATTGTTTTCTAATCAGTAATTTACTGATAAATTTATCAGAAATTATCACTTGTTATGATTTTCCCTCAAACCGTCACATTTCATCACTTCAAGAGTGAAAAGGGAAAAAAGGGCTTTGAAAAAAATGAAAGATTTAAAATCATAAGTTTGTTTTAACTAAGTAACGTCTATTTTTTGTGTGTGAATAAGTGGTAAAATACCAAAATAAAATATATCTAACATGGAAAGCGAAAAGGGACCATTTGAATATTACGCACATTTTTATTTTTCTTATGGCATAAGAAATTCTTCTAAGTTTTTTAAGTTATGCTTGTGTAAGCGTAATTTTTCTTACACTATCGTAAGAATTTTAAAGTTGGTCTTACAGCTTATGGCTTACGTTGTAAGAATTCTAAAAATTCCGCTTACGTAAGCGAAATTTTTCTTACGGCTTACGGCATAAGAATTATAAAAATTACGCTTATGGAAGAAATAGCCAGGTTCAACCTTGTCACACGGGTACCTAGTTCCCTAATGACATGGTATTACACTAAAATGTTACACTCGAGGTAATTATGCTTGAGTAATCATTTATTGTATTACACTTTCACAATACAAAAGGAGTAAAGTATTATGCTTGATAGCGTCTTATAGTCGAGAATTGAACGATCTCTAGTTAGTTGTTACGAAACCGTAGAATTAAATTAGATTTTTAAAGTTTCAGTTGAAATTCTGTTTATAACTGCAAAAAAATAGACTTCCTTGATTGTTTGAAGATTGAATATTATTTTTCTCTGAATGCAATTTATTATTTAGTCCCCATTTTGTTACGGTTTATTTATAAACCGTTTCGTCACAAAGACCTATCAATTAAAGCTTGTGATGACAATATCTTACCTTAGGCCGACTTTTTTTTGCGTCAGTAGAGTTTCACGAAAATGGATGAACAACAATTTAATGCAATCTAATTTTAGCGAATGACCTCAATTAGCGAATGTGAAATTACGGAGAATTGCCAGAAGGTAAAAAACAAACATGATTTTCAAAAAGCTTCACAGAGTTACATTCTTGTAAATTACAATCATTCAGGGAAATGTAAAGACAATTATATTCTGGTAAAGCAGAGACCATGCGTTAATTACTCACATTAGGTTATAAATCATTCAAGATGCAGAAGTTAGTTCGAAAGCAACCGCAAGTAGAAACCGTCTGACATAATTCGCTTTTCTAAATTGTTTGACAGGATTGCCTTTCTACAGTTCAATTTAATATCATCAGCACATTTTGCACGATTTTGATTGGACAAATATTTTTTCGCAAAGCGATTTCGATAGGGAGTTGAAATTATTTTAATTCACATCGGACAGTATGAAAAAAAACCCCTTGATTTCGAAAGGGTTAAGCAACATTTTGATTTATACAAGGAATCCTTTTAGTTGTTTGTGAAGTTGCTTTGATACCTCTGCTTGCGATTACTTAAATGTGTCTTTTGAATCTTTGTTTCTTAACGTTTTCTGAAAAAAATATCAATAATTGTGACCGTCCATGGGAAAAAAAGTACATTTCGTTTTACCGGTAAAATATACCGGTATTTTTACCGTTAAAGTTGTAGTATCGATATTTTTACCGGTAAAATTTTCATTTTACCGGTAAACTAATTATATTATCGGTAATTACCGGTAAGCAAATTGATCAATACTTTTATCGGTAAATTTACCGGTAAATCTAAATCGATCCAATTTTATTGGTAAAGTGTGAACTATGATCGTTTTTAAAACGAGAAAAGAGCTAGCTTTAAGAGTTATTATGCCTAAGTTATCATTTATATATGGTGTTATACGTTACCGTAGCGTAATAATTTGAAAATCATTTTACCTCAGGGATACTTAAAAGTCGTCAAAGAATTCACATCGAATGTTCAGTAATCGAATGTTTTTAGATGAATATGCAATGATGCAAAGAAAATAAACGATCTTCCTAATGTTTTCTCGTATACATGTTTTTGTAGTAGCATGAAGCCAAATTTTAGCATTTAGTTCCCAGGATCTTTCGACTAAAATATTAATGCTATTGCAGTATGGGTCTTCAAAAGGTTGTGCAAGGAAAATTACGTCGGTTCCATCACTTCATGCTAACACTCTTATGCTCGACTGTTGTATGACAATGAGACTCGAACAGACAGAGGAACTACCATTTGGAACCTTGCCACAAGTTTTCCAGCTGTCCATCATCAACATTGACTACTGCGAGAAGAGTGCGCACCCACGCAAGCTTTACAGCCAGGACATGGGAGAGTTTTGGAGTCCTGTGTATACACAGCTTTCAGACAATCTTCCACGTAAACCTTATGATGAAAAACTGAAGGAAACAGGTAGTATTAATGTTTAAACGAAGGTGAGTATTTCAAAAGAGAACTTTTGCAACTCGTCAAGCCGACGTTAAAATGTTTTCATTTGTCTTTTCCCAAATTCACTCTTTATCGGAATATTATCTGAATAAAGTTAAAAAAGTCAACAAGATGCCTTAACAGGCAAAAGGATTTCTGCGAAATATGCTGAAGTATGAAAATAAAAGACCATATGACATACTTGAAATTTGAAAAAGGTTACATGATTTGCAAAATAAAACATTACATTTCTATTGTACTCCCCAGGACATTTATCAAAAGATAATTGGCACTATGTGAGACTTTTAATGTATACACAGCCAATAAACTGGATTACATCTGAATGAAATAAAATATTCTTTATTTTGTTAGTACGAAATAATATTAAGGATATATTGACTCATAACCTCTCAAAGTTCTGTATTTGATACTTAATGTTAATGTGTTATTTTCCTAGTAGCACAAAAAAGCAAGCAAATTTTGGTCATGCAAATCACATCCACATAGGCCAAAATCAACATATAACCGAAATCAGAAATTTCTATTTTGGTTTGATTAGCAATACGGCATGAATTTACAAATGTTCTTGATCTAAGTTAACATTCGTATCCTGTTTATAAAAATTCTTTAAGAAATTTGAAAAATCGGTTGAATGATAACATAACATTGCATTTCTGATTTCATATGCACCTCAGGACATTATATGACACATTATATGACACTATATGAAACACTGATAAACTAAATTGATCTGAATGACATAAAACATCCTTTATTTTGGGAGTAAGAAATGATATTAAGCTTATATTGATCTTTTCAGATATCACAGTGATTACGTATGTAAATCATATTTTTTAAACACTACTGCCAATGTTCTTAACTACGAACAAAATTCTCAAGATTGCAAACAAAAAAAGTAAACAAAAATTTTGATCATTAAAAGTATATACTTATATATATATGCTGAAAGGACAGTTTTGTATTGTTACATGATGTGCAGTGTTTTGAATTTACAGAATATTAATCAAAGAAACTTTTGTAAATCTAAAAGGGTTTCTTCGCTGGGAGACATGACATGCATTGCACGCTGTTTTAGTTTCATGTAAACGCACGCACGAAATATACAAAAAACTGCTAGGTTTGGACAGTAAGAAGAAGAAGAAAAAGAACAGAGCCGGTTTTAATGTATTTCTTGCTTTCGCAGAAATCCAATAATAAAGATCACTAAAGACGTTGCAATATGATCAATTCATTAAGGGTATATCTCCACTTGTTGAAGGCGAAATATCTGTTGAATAAAAATAAGTCTCAGCTGACTTTCCCTGAGGAAAATAAAAATAAAAGTTTTCGTCATGGGATTTACAAAAATAACTTAATAGAATTCGAGCGGACGGTTTTTATTATTGCCAAATTTCGAACAAACTGTTGTATCTCTTATTTTCAGCTGAATGAGAACCAGGTAACAAGTTGATTTTGATACACAAACGAATGTTACCTGTAATATATACATAAAAAGAGTATAGATTACCAAAGGGCTGTTAGAAAAATTTCCCTGTTTATTATAATAAGATTGAATAACGCAGTCATTTTAAATGGAAGATTTAAACCTATGAAGAAAAAAATCATTAATAAGTTTTCGACACATCATCCTTTCTTTTAAAAGATCTTTCAACCGTCTAATTCATGAGCAGGTGATTTGTTTTGTTTCAGAGTTTACTGACGTCAATTACTGCATCATGAATAAAAACAAAAAAGAAACACATTTGAACAACCAACGATTAGGTAATTTATGACTTGACCGGGTCTTAAAAATGGCGGAATTTGTATAAACAAACATTAACATTTTCGAAAACATGTTATCGCTATCGATTAGCCACTTTACCTTACATCTGAGACGTTACCGGTAAATCACGAGTATTTTTTTACATTACATTACGATACTGGTAATTACCGGTAAAGCGGTAAATTTATCGATAAAAAATTATAATTACCGGTAATCGCTAAAAAAAATCTTAAGTTACCGGTAAAATTACCGGTAATTCTCGAATATCGGTAAATCGAATGTACTTTTTTTCCCATGGACAGTCACAATTTGATTTTGAATGATTTCTCGCTTGAATTTTTCACAATGTTTTTCAAGCTTTTAATGTGGAGCTTTATGTGTGGTTTGCATCACATTGTATTATTTATGAACTTGGTGAAATATCAAATATCTTTTTGATGAATTCGAAAGTGCTAAAATATTTTAATCACTGTCGTGTAAGAGAGGCCTTAATTTTATGCGATCATAATTTTCAAATTTTCAACAGAAAAGTGAAAAAAGTAAAAATATTTCTTTGTTTTGAAAACAAGATCATCATAACACGAGAGAATAGAGAGAACAAATAATTTCACCTGAGTATTCGTTGACTTTTAAGCACAGTTTTCACATAACGGTATCGTGGAAAACTCCCTCATTCTTTTCAGTAAAGACAGCTCTACACGCATTTTTAAGTTTGATTCTATGTGACTTTCATTTTTACTAGTCAACAGACTTTAAAAAGTTTCCAATGAAACCCATATCGTTCAGAGACGCACAGTTGGAGAATAACGTGATTCTCAAAAATGGTTTTCTCTCCTATCTTTCTTTGAAAATGTATTTTATGCAAACAATGCCCAATCTGCGATTTTCCATTTCAGTATTCGGATATCCGAAAGAATCTACCAATGTTTTCGCTACAAATTCAAAATCTTAAAAACATTATAATAGAGATTTTTAAACATACGTCATCTTCATTCGAATACTAATTGTAGAGGTTTTGAATTCGAATATGAGGAAATTCTCACTTTAAAAGCGTTGATAAGAGACTAAAAGTCTCCAAAACGTTTTTGATCTGTTTCACATAAACGGATCATCAACCATTAAGTGTTCCATGGCGTTGATGATTGCATTTTAACACGCTTAAAAGTTTTGCCCAAAAATAAGCGTTCATCATGAATGCTAGATAAACGCATTTGAAACGTTTTTGCATTTCAGGTGCATTGAACAAATGTTGAAGTGAATCAATTAAATGCTTTTTGACTTAGTACTGATTCATCCTGTGTCCCAATCTTGATCTGAAAATATTATCCCAACAAAGTTACAGAAGCCGATAAACGTTTTCCACAAGGGATCATCTAACAACTGAAAATAGAATTAAAGCGGATGATTTCTTTTCATAGTAACTTTCGAAATAACTGATTGTATGTTTTATCTTTAACTGAATAAGAATGAGGTAAACAGAAAAAGTTTTCAAACATCAGTGAAAAATACGACGGACAAAAAGACAGTTGATATATGTGTGCAACAAAAGATTAAATTTCCATTAGATGTATCATTCTTTATGCACTTTTTGAATATGTGAAATTCAAATAAATATGCAAGATGTAAATGTAGCCATAATAACAAGAAAAGGCCACAGCTGCCGACCATTGAAAAATAATTTGTAAATTGATCATTGGTAAGATTAAAACTCATAATGAATAATGATCACAAGAAATAGTAATAGTTTTTTGTGTAAAGTATATACTGAATTAAATAGAAACTTTTTGCTGGGCTTTCGAAAAATTAAGTTTTATTACTTTCTGATAAGAAATGTGTAACATTTTACAAATAATAAATTGGCTATTTCTTACACTAAACGTCTTAGGCTATTCATCTTGCACCTTACGGCTTGCGTTAGAGTAAGAAAAATTGCAGTGGCTTGTCTTCGGTACAGCATAATTTTACTCAGAATTATTATGGAAATTACGCTTAATTTTCTCGCAAATAGCCCTTTTCGCTTGCCATGTCACATACAAAGAGTGTTTTGATAGATTTTAGAATTTTAAGCTCTGTTCTTTTGTTGTGATTTGCACAGTTTCAAAAGGGACCTTTGCAGACTGAGGAACATAGCATAACTGCCATTTTGGTCAGAGGAGGAGCAATAGTAGTTTCCTTCAGAGTTTTTATCATAAAGGCCGACCTCCACTCAACAAATATTGTACGTGCGGACGAACGAAGCCAGTGTACGCACCAGCGTGAGTGGATATTGAAAGATCTTCACATAATCCTTAGATGATAAAAAAATAATAATAAACATGGCTGCCAAACTGAAAATAATAATATTACAATACAACGGTTAAAATTTTTTAGTAGCATTTGATTGGTTTTAAATGTTTTGATTACATCATTTTTACCTGCGAACGTACGCTGTCGCTTGGTAGTAGACCACTGATTTACTTACTTGCGAACGAAATATTTTCGCGGTGTTTGCTTGCACGCAGGCGTATAGAGGTGTCGTCCGTCCGCGCGTACAAAATTTGTTTAGTGGAGGTCGGCCTTAAGGTTGAAGAAAGTGATTTGAAAGTCCTGGAAATCTGTAATTGGAGTATGGCATTATCCAGCATAATACTTTACTCTGAAAACTTAGTACAATAAGTGATTATTAAAGCGTAATTAACTCAAGTATGACGTTTTAATGTAATACCCTTTCCATTCATGGAAAAAAAGTTTAGAACAAAATTTGAGAATTCTTACGACGTAATCTTTATTATTTTATTACTTAATAATTATTAGTTAATAATCAAGCTAATGTAAGCACAATTGCACTTACGTTAATGGAATCTTAAAACATTTGACTTTCTTGCACCATTATCAAGCACAAGAAAAAGTTATATTTCGCCTAATTTGCAAATGGTAACTTATCGCTTTACATGTCACAGTGACATGGAAAGTGAAGAGGGACCATTTGCATATTACATAATTTTATTTTTCTTACGGTGGAAGAAATTCATTTCTTTTAAAATTACACTTATGAAGGCGTAGTTATGCAGTGTAAGAATTAAATAGTAAGTATTATGCCGTAATTTTAAGATTACGACGTAAGAACTCCAAATTGTAAACTGAACGTTTGATAAGGTTAAAACTGATATCATGAATAATGATCACATAAAATATAATAGTTTTTTTATACAAGGAATGTATTGGATTAAATAAAAACTTTTTACCGGGCTTAAGTTCTATAAGAAATGTGGAATAGGTATTATACAAAATAATTCAATGTCTTGCACTATACATCTTATGGTTTACGACTTGCGCGTTACATCTTACACCTTGCATCTTACCGCTTATACCTCCATATGAAAAATTGCAATGGCTTGTATTCCATATTATTATGGAAATTATGCCTAATCAGCAGAATTTATTATGGCAAATAGTCCCTTTTCACTTTCCATGTCACATTTTTCATTTAAATGATGGTGAGTATTTCAAAAGGGAACTTTTGCAACTTATCAAGATGACCTTGAAATGTTTCATTTGTCACTTGCTACATTCATCCTTTGTCCCAATGTTAATCTAAAAATGTTATCGGAATAAAGAAAACATGAAAACCACTGAAAACATACAAAATGTTAACAAGCTAAAAAGTCTGATAGATGTTTGCTTGAAAGACGTTATTTTATAGAACGTCAACACGGATTTATAAAAATAAATGATCATTTATGAAAAGATAAGCATTTTCTGTAAGGGTCATGTTGTTTTTTATTTAACTGAATTAGAACCAGGTAAACAGAAAAGATTTTTGAACATTGTAAAATTCTATGGACAAAAAGACAGGTGTATGCAACGAAAGATTAAAATTTCTTTAGATGTGTCATTCTTTATGCACTCTTTGAGGATGTCAAATTTAAAAAATGTGCCAGATGTAAATGTAGCTATAATAATAAAAAAAACGCTTCAGCCAACCATTAAAAATTAACTTGTAAACTGGGGGCTTATTGGAGAGGGGTGCTAATTAGAGAGAAAACACTACAGCAAAAAAAAACAACAAAGTAATAAACCTTCATCAAGATGTTCTAACGACAATCAAAATGAGTAGAGCTATAAAAAGCTACTTAACAGCACAACGACAATAAGCTATTAAAGAGATAGTGATGAAAAGTTTCTATTTATCCTTTCAACAAAAGTTCTGGTTTCGTTCGAAGAAACGTAGAAGCCCATGGAAAAATTAAGAGAATAACTTGGAAACACCATGTTCGTCAAAACAGATGATGTTACCAAGATGATATTAGGCAAAGTACAGAAAACAATAAATAAGTTAATAAAACGATTCAATAAAAAATGATACTTTCAACTCTATCCACACCACCACGAATACAATTAAAAGTGTAATCAAAAGTTATAAACCCCAGTAGAATTACCTGATGTGTTCAATCATTTCAACAATTGAGACAGTCACATAATATAATTTATCAAAAGACTTTGTTTCTGATGATGCTGAATAAAATAGAAACTTAAATGAAAAATTGTAAGTCGTAAACATGGTTGATTGATTAAGGCAAAGTTCAAGTCTCATGCAACTTACTGTTGTCACCTCTTCTATGAGTACAGAAGGGTACAGGTTGACAATCTTAGAACAGATAAAAGAACATAGCAACTTACACATACACATACACATACAGAATGTTAACGATCTAAAAAGTCAGATAGATGTTTGTCTTGAATGATATTATTTGATTTGGGACAATGACATATAAGACCTTGAAAACTCTGGTCTAATTACCAGTCCCAATGGTCGTGATTTTAGAGCACTTTCTACAGTTTCAGGAAAACAGAGGCAACAATCAAAGCTTAAACTGCACACCAATAACTAGAGATAAAAACACCTTCGAATCGAACAATGTTATATCATTACTGTGGATGCCAAAAATATCGACGAAATGGAGAAAAGTTTTCAAGAAAGCTTTAATCCAAAAACAAACCAGTGGTGTGCAATAACAACAACCCTGCTGTTTACAAAATTGAACGTACATCATCATGCGTTGGGGAAATAGAGCGGTAGAATTAGATAAAAAGTCACCAAAACCCAGACAAAATTAATATAAAGATAAAATTTGGCACAGTGACCCGGAAGCATGTCAGGAATGACCAAAAAAAAAGCCCCGACAAGAGGACCTTGGGAACACCTCAAATTCATAATGGCGGATATAAGACATAATAACTGCAGGGCAGAAAAAGTTTTTTCATCAAATCTACAAGTTTCTATAGCAATGAGAAGTTGTTTCATTCTCTGACACAATTTCTGAAAGGATTTCACTTAATGTCATCGTCATCATCATGGTTCAGGGACACTTGCTCACGTTCCTGTAAAAACATAACCCTGTGTAATTTATTATCAGGTTTAAATTGTTTCAACCTTTTTGGTAACAGTACTGTACTTCTATCCAATTTAATATCTAATTTATAAAAGTTGTTACCATTTTGTTATTACAGTGTTCTCCTTGACACCCGCATGCAACAAGCTTGCTTTCGACAAGTGCAGACGTTTGTTCCGAATTGATTTTTCTTTGCTTTACATCGGCATCGAATTACCTTGAGTAAGTTTTCAGGAGCAATGGCTTTAGTAGTTGTTATTGGCATAAGGTACTTCTGATTGTTGCTGGTTATTTCTTTCCATCCCCACTCAGTTGGTGATAGATTAAGCTTTTTGTTGAGGATTTTCTATTCAATCACATGCAGGTGAACTCGAAACCCATGATATTTAGCAGCCTCGTCTGTAGGTGGTTACTTTTCAGGCTCGATTAATCCATTGCGTCAGAGATTACATACCATATTATTGTATCGCGAATACCTTTTAAAATAAGTACATGTTGTTTCTATCGAAGCCTAAGGCCCGTAATCCTTCAAAATTGAGTTATAGATAAAAAATATGCTATTGTTTTAGAAAAAGAAGAAATTATGAATGAAGATTTTTTTATATAAAAAATAAGTTTTTAGAGTTACCTTATTTTCCGCAGTGGAACATCTGGTTTTCCTCCATAGAATTCTTTGAATGCCTTCAGTGATGCATCGTTTACTTCTTCCAATGTTGCCTAATAATTACATATTGTTTCTGAAACGATGAACGATGGTTTCCCTTTTCCAAAGATGGCTGACGTAGAGTCACATCCAGGCCAGGCGTGAATGAAAAGGATGTGTTCCTTGATTGATGACAAGGGTTGTTGGGCTCCTCTTATACTCCAACATTTTTACCATGTTCTGTAAGGAAGTAAATACCTGAAAGCTCTTCATTCCAGTGATAGTGATATTCCAGTGATATTTTTGGGTCACTGTGCCAAATTTGATCTTTATATTAATTTTGTCTGGGTTTTTATGCAATTCTCCTTTCCTAAAACAAATTTATGAATACAAATGGGATCAGCCAACATGAAAAGAGGATTTTCAGTGGTAAATGGGAAATATTCACTATATGTTTTCTGCTGTATTCAATCTTGACGATTGTAACACCTTTAAAATCAAAGACCACAAATTCCTATGAAAAGTACAAGAATCTCTGGAAAATCATATAACCTCTCCATCAGGTGGCAATATGAATCAAGACAACAGACATTACATTTCCACGAAATTCTTAGAAACACTGTTCACATCACTGGCATTAATAACCTCACATCAACAGTGAAACAACCACTCTAGTGGAAACGAAAATTTACATTCAATTTGCTGAAGATGCTTATGATGAAATATTGCAGAAAACAACTTAAACAAAAGAGCAAATTTCCATAAAAAAGATGTCTTGTCTTGTGCTATATGCTATACATCTTAGGGCTTACGCTTTTTCAGGCAAATGTCTTTCCATGTCACTATGCATTTGTATCCACAAGGTGTTAATATTTTAATCATGAAAGGATATTAACAACATTTTTATAGAGACAATAAACAGGGTTGCAGTTCACATATTTATTTTGTAAAGGTTAATGTTGAAGGCTGTTATAATGCTGTAAGAAACATGGGAGTTCTTCTAGAAAGTAGAGATGTCTGGGATTTAGTGAAATCATTGCTAGTTTATTCCAATTTTTGGTATTATTAGGTGATTTTTTCATGTGGTCTACTTTCCTACATTTCCTTCAAAATTTTCTAAATTAAATCAATAGATGCACATTGCGAAATGCCATGGTTTTTTTTTGTGTGTTTTTATTTCCTACAAACAATATATGGTTGGTATTGATTTGTTAGATTGTTGCTTCGTACCCTGTCTGAAGAACAATATGAAGATGTTATGAGTGTTTGTTGTAACTTCCCTGCTGTAGATGTAGATGTTAAAGTCAAAGGTAATTCCCTTATCCTCATTTTTCTTATTTTTCTTATTGTTCTCATTTTTTTATCATTGTTTTGCTGAAATGTTTTTCCAAGTGATTGATGATGAAGACATGCATCTTGTAACATCTGGTTCAATTGTCACAGCTGTTGTTAAGCTGACCCGAAACTTTCTTGGTGTATGTATGACATTTGTTTTTTTAAATATTTTTTGTATTTTCGGGAAGAGGTTGCATTCCCTTTTGTGGAGCAAAGTGATACACTTGTGGTTATAATAAAGATGTTGGAGAAAGTAGAAGAAGATATTACTACTCTGAAAAACCATATTGTCAGTCATGCCAACTTTTGAGGGGCTCCAATTACTATTCTCACTTTTTTTCAGCCAAATTCTCTTACAGATACAAAACCCCAGCTTAAGAACAAAGCTATATCTTTCGACTTCAAATGCTAGTGGTGATAGTATTCACAATATATTTTTTAGTTATTTTCTATCAGAGTTTTTAATCAACAAGACATTCTAAAAATTAATTTCTAGAATGTCTCAGTTTTAGTTTCTAAAATAATACAACAGAAATTGAGATAACCTCACCATATTTGATTAATTGCAGAAGTTCATGCATAACAGAAGTAGAATGGTCTGTATAAGTTCCAATTTAGTTTACTTTGGCAGAATATAGTTGTGGACTGTTGAAACATGCTACGTAGAAAACCTACACAAATCATTAGTAATAGTTTATTTTTAAATTACATCATAACAGCCAATACCTCGTTTTTAATTTTTTTTTATTAACAATGGCATTTGCATCATGAAAGGAATGGATTAAGGCAGGCCTCGGCATATGAGGCGTGCGATCGCACGTGCACTTCTCCACACACGCCAAAAATGTCTGAGGCGTGTGAAAAAACACACACCTAAAATAATGAAAAACCCCAAGGCGTGCAATAAACCACACGCCTCAATCAACATTCTATATAAATAATTTTGATGTCCGACAGGAATTTATTGCCGTTTCTATCAGCCATTTTGAACTCTAACATGCCACGAATAAAAAGTGTTCCGAATGAATATCATAAGATACAGGATATAAACTCATTAATTATTAATTTTGTTTACTGTTTTTCAAGTAACCTTGTTTACACTGATTTGAAAATAAGAATGAATAAAAGGTTCATATTTATAGTCAAGGTAGAAACCGTTGGCTAGATTCAATTTTTTAGGCGATCACAGGATTGCGTGATATCTAAGTCACTTGGGAGATCGGTTTCTAACTTTCGGGAAAATGTTTCAATTCATTTAAAGAAGAACGAACGTCAGAAAAATTTTTTTCGTAAAATTCGTGGATATGACATCAGTATAGCCTGTTCCATGTTCAGCCTGGGTTGACTTCACAAAAATAAAATTAAGGAATTGGCAACCGAAAGTGTTCCCATGTTGTAGAGCTCCAAAAACTGATCAAAAAAATGTATAGGATCGTTCCGCTACCGTTACAGAGATATCATCGTTCAAAGATTTCGATGACGTCACAGACCCGTCCCCCCAAAAAATTAGACCCATTGCCTGTATCGCGGACCCCCAAAAACGTCAGTTATCCCTATTGGTTATCGAGATAATTTTCCCGAAACGTCGCATTCGATTAGGGTCTCAATGCAATGCTTCCACATTGACGCCGCGCACAAGAAGAGAAATAATTTATGTGTGATCTTACATTGCTGACTCCCTGATTTCTTTCGCAGTTCACATCTACCATTTTGCGTGACTTACAAACAAACAAACAGACAGACGGAGAATCGGCTATTAATATATAGAAATGATTTTTATTTTTCTATTTTTTTATTCTAAGGGGTCAAATTCCTTGTTTTTATATAAGTGAAAGTGAAACTAATTAGCACGGTTTATTTTGAAAACATGCTGCATAATGACGTCAATGTTGCGGCACAGCAGAACGAGAGCAGATGGCAACGTAGGAAGAGCAAGAAGCAGTGCGTAGTGAAGAGTGTTTGGATGACGATGAAAATTTTGAATATAGCTCTGATGAAGAAGATGATTGCCAATACGTTGAAAGTTATTCATGTGAACCGGAGTATTCGAATGAAGAGCTGCATTACGATTAGAACAACTTTATGACTCGTGTGAACCACGCTTAAGAATGTTTTTGTCAAGAACTATAAACTTATAACATGGACCTCGTGTTTTAATAAACTGAATCTCAACGGTTGAAACTAAATTCAGAATTTTTCTGAAAGCTGCGAAAAAAATGCTAAATGTGACATGGAAAGCGAAAAGGGACCATTTGCATATTACGCGTAATTTTATTTTTCTTACGGTGTAAGAAATTTATTTTATTAAAAATTACGCTTACGTAAGTGTAATTCTTTTTATGCTAGCGTAAGAATTTTAAAGTTTTTCTTACGGCTTACGCCTTACGCCGTAAGAATTCTAAAAATTACGCTTACGTAAGCGTAATTTTTCTTACGGCTTACGGCGTAAGAATTACAAAAATTACGCTTACGTAAGCGTAATTTTTAAAAAAAGTAAATTTCTTACGCCGTAAGAAAAATAAGTTCGTTGTCTTTAATTTTAGAATGTAAACAAGTGGGGGACGTTAAACTTGTGAACCCCAAACACAAGGATTGAGCGCCAATGCAAAGCTCGACTCTCTCAATCTTAACTTCCTTGTCTACATGACCGAAACAATAAATGCAGTATATTGAAGTTTCATGGAGTTTGAAGTTTCGTAAAGTGTGGTCAAAAGTGTCTTCCCATTGATTGACTAAAACGATCAAACGAATGTTTTTTGGTTTTTTTATTAAGGTTCGTTAAATAACTTTAACAGTACACTTTAAATAAGCAAACAAACCCATAGAAAAGCCCTTTCACTTTTTCTTGGATTTGCCACTGATTACAGTAAAATGTTACACTCAAGTTAATTATGCTTGTGTTATCATTTTGTGTTACACTTTTGGAGTGTAAAGTATTACCCTTAATAACATCTTATTCCGATTACGGATTTCCACGACTTTCAGAAAAGCGTCTTCAACCTTATGATGAAAAACTGAAGGAAACAGGTATGTATTTTTATTTAAATGAAGGTGAGTATTTCAAAAGAGAACTTTTGCAACTCGTCAAGCCGACGTTAAAATGTATTCATTTCCCTTTCTTTCCATTCATCCTACACTCATCCTGTGTCCCAGACTATTATCGGAATAAAGTACAGAAGTCAATAAAAATCGCTAGAAACGGTGAACATACATTTTTATGAAAATAAAGAACATTTTTATGAAAACAAAGATAAAACGTTTTCCACAAGGGATCATCGAACGAACAACTTAAAATAGAATTAAAGCGGACGGTTTCTATTCGTAGTAACTTTCAAATAACTGATTGTATGTTTATCTTTAACTGAATGAGAACCAGGTAAAAAAGTTTTCGAACATCAGTGAAAAATACGATGGTTGATTATGCTGATTAAATTTGCATAAGATGTATCACTCTTTGTGCACTCTTTGAATATGTAAAAGTCAAATAAATATGCTTTATTATAATAACAAAAAAAAAGTCTCAGCTGCCGACCATTGAAAAATAATTTGTAAACTGACTTCATATTAAAACTCATATTATGAATAATGATCACAAGAAATAATAGTTTTATGGACTTGTGTTTTATTGCTGAAACTTTTTTTTCAGGAAGTGACTGGGAAGTCTATTTATTTTCCAAAAACGTTGTATTAGCGGCTAATTTGTGTACATGAAAGATCATGAAAACTTATGATCATATAAAACATATTGATCATGTTTACCTCAAAATTCTTAACGTGAGCTTTTACAGATGTAAATAAGCTTTCCAAAAAAATGTATCATACTTGATGTAAAATTTATTTTATTAAAAATTACGCTTACGTAAGCGTAATTCTTCTTACGCTAGCGTAAGAATTTTAAAGTTTTTCTTACGGCTTACGCCTTACGCCGTAAGAATTCTAAAAATTACGCTGTCTAAGCGTAATTTTTGTTACGGCTAACGGATTACGGCTTAAGGCTTACGCTAGCGTAAGAAAAATTGCAATGGCTTGTCTTCCTTACGGCGTAATTTTAATGTGAATTAATATGGAAATTACGCCTAGTCAGCAGAATTTATTACGGCAAACAGGCGTAATTTTCTGGCAAATGGTCCCTTTTCGCTTTCCATGTCACAAATGTTAATAAACAAACTTACTGTTCTTGAATTTGAATTTCCTCGTCACATAGATAAACATGAGTATGAAAATATGCTTGAGAAAAAATCAACTAAAATCAAACAGCGTTGACAGTAACACATAGAACTTATGCGATATTCTTTGCCAGAAACTGTAATTAGCTTTTCGAATTCATGAATAATCAGATACCATGCAAAGAGACAAATGAGTTGGTTAATACACCTCCATTGTTAACATCACTGATAACATTGCATTGCATAACATTCAGAATGATTTCACGCATATCCGCAACACTGACGTCATATCACGGAAAGTTATTGAAAAGTTGTTTAGGGCTAATTTGGGACCAAGTTGAATGAATTTTGAAAAAAAAACTTTGGAGGCTGTTACTGATGTTAAAGACTGAGAGTTAAGATGAAAAAAATATCTAACGTTTGTTCTCCTTTAATTCAATTAAATTTCTCTCATCTTCTAGAAGATTAGATGCATGAAATAGTTTCTGGAATTATTTTTCCGTGTATGTGAACCATTTTCCAATAACACGTTACTTTCTTAAAACAGAATGATTTTTTCTTATCGCACGCCCTTATTTTTTATATGCCGAGGCCTGTAAAGGTGTAAGTATTTCAGAGATTTCTTTATCACTCTTAAGTACATGTCAAGTATAAAATTATTACCATTATTTTGTGTATTTTTTCCATTCTCTTATAAAATTTTTTACAATTTAAACTTTCTTGTTTATGAACAGAATGAGTACAATTCATATAATGTCAAAATAACATAGTCCAGGCTCCACCATTGAAGCCTGTAAAAAGTTTCAAGTCAAGAGCTGAAACTTCTAGATCCTGATCTGGCGCACTTTGAAGTACCAGAAAAACTTCAGTGACCATTGTTTCGTTATTCAACAGTAGAATTTCCCTGATTTTCCCAGTTTGGTGATCCCGAAAAATAACAGGAAGAGTGATATTTTCACACAAGTGACCCCTCATTTTGTAGGAAATTGGGTGCTGATTACAAGTCACATCGGAAACTGGTCAAAATCAGGTAATAAGGCACAAGAGCGTGCAAACTGATAGGAGACCATGTTATTTTTTAGGCAAAAACATTGTCACAATAACAAATTTTATGTCAAAGCAAGTGACCAACAATGTGGGTTGGTCAACAATTGTGGTCACTATGGTGTTTTTGCCTGAGAGATTATTCTAGCTGGAATTGAAATGACATGATTGTTGGCAGGCTTTTGATTGTGTCATCAGCACTTACTACAAAATTTTGAATTGCACAGTTTTATCATCAGAAAGTTGAACACAGAAATCTACTGTTAATGTTACACGAGACGGGATTGGGATCTATGGCAACTTCACAATAGTTCTCTGACCCTATCATAACCTTTTAAAGTGTTCTTGATTATGAGAGCATCTGGCTGTTCTTGTATGAAAATAAAAAATTTTCCAAACACTCAAAATGAAAATATATTTGGAAATGCAAAATGATTTTATTGATTTTCACATAGTACAAGATAAAAACAAAACAAAAATCATTACTAAATTCAAATTGTCTATATGTGACCGGTTGAGGGAAAAGGGACCATTCGATTTCTCAGTTATTTTGCCATTTAAACGCGTTTAAACACCCAAATAGCCGTTTAAACACTTTTTGTTCGAAAATAATGATGCGTTTAAACGGTAAAACTACAGACGTTTAAACGGTGTTGAAACGGCGTTTGAATTCACGTGCAAACGTCGTTTAAACTCTTCTATGAGAACTTTTTAACAACGAAGAGAAAACTCTATGAGATTTAACGATTCGATTTCTTTTATAAGAATTCTTATTTTATAGCAGAATTACTTGTTAGTAACTCACTTTTGTAAAGTTTATTTAGAATAGAATACATAATATTATTCTTGACATTTTGTCTAATCCTTTTGTTTGGAGTTTAGAAGGAAGTTGTCTATTAACAAGGCTCGTATGAAAATCTTGCGGCGATTTTCTTTTGATAGGAATTGAGATAAAAGTTACCTATTAACTGGGTTCGTACGAAAATCTTGAAGAGAGATTCTTACGAATGGAATCCGTTGAAAGGACAAAAAAGAGTTTAGATGTGTAAAAACCGTGTTTAAATGTCGTATAAACGCGTTTAAACCCTAAGAAAATGCGTTTAAACGTCAAAAAAGGGTATTTAAAAGGCCAAAATAATCCACTAAACAGTTCAATGTGAAACTGACTATGAGTAAGCTAGTAACGACTATGGATGAATACAATCTTGAGACATTTGAAGACTCTGATGGAGAGGCAGCCGAAGTTATACATGAACCTCGTGAAATTGATACGAAGTAAGAATTTCTTGTAAAACAATTTAAGTCCCAGTCTCCACTGATGAACTATAAAGATATGTGAGTCGCTACTTCCTAATATCAATTATTGTCATTAAAACTTTGAGAATGTACTTTTTCGACATTCAATTTCGATGTAAACATTTTCGAATGTTTTCGCTAGTTGTTTATATTTGGGATACTATTGCATTGCAACACAGACTATACAATCTTTTTTTTATCGGAGAAATTTTTCCGACCAAAAGTTGTGCGTCTGATCAAAGTGAAATTAATTATCAAAACTACAAAAATCCTTTTAAAAGAAATTTATAGTGATTTATAAGATATATGATTTTGCGATCACAATTCTTTTTGTTCCGTCTGTTTAAGCGCAGCATTTTCACTTAGTTTAGATTTCAATTTAATATCTAATCTCTTCGGTGAGAATGAAGCGAAATGCATGAAAGTCTCTTATAGCAAAGTTTTTTCGTTACCTAGATTACAGATGGCCTTACATGAGAAATACGAAGCTGGATGTAAATGTTCCATTAATGACATCGATGGAGGATGTATAAAGCAGTTTCCTCTTGACGACATCGAAAACAAAGTGCTTTCTCAACGCGAGTTAAGCTCAGAACAAATTGGATATGATGATACTGGGGCAACTCCAGGCCTTTACACCGAGTCCTGTAGGGAGTAAAAAACTAAAAGCCCATTCCAAGTACTATTTCCAAGGAGTACAGGTGTGTAGATTTATCATAACATATAAGTTGCGAACGTTATTGAGTCTGAAGATTATAAGCTGATATTTGTATATGAACATAGATCGGGTATAGTTGATAAAAGCATTTGTTGTTATTTATAGGTGTGCAGGCAAACATTTTGCACCATACACTCCATCAGCGAAAAACGGCTGAAATCATTGAAACATCACTATCGATTGTTTGGATCAGTACCCCGGACTCACGGCAACACGAAGAGATTGCCTTCTAACACCACCAATCAAAATGACGTATCAACAGCGAAAACGTTCATTCATAATTACAGTATCGTGAATGGTTTGAATCTTCCTGGTAGAGTATTCGGATTCAAATCATCTAAGCTGACACTTTTGCCATCGTCACACACAAAGAATTTTGTCTACAGCCAGTACAACAGTTCGTGTCTTTCGTCGAACGTTACACCAATAAATAAATGGAAGTTTCTGGAGACATGGCGGACATTTCATCCGGAACTTTTGGCGACTAAACCAAGAACGGATCTTTGCACCACGTGCCAAGAAAATATGTTGTTAGTTTTAAAATCTAAAAATAAAAGTGAAAGCGAAAAAACGGAAGCAATTATCAACCATACAGTAATGCATGTCAAGAGGAAGTGAAAGAGTTGTTGGCATCAGTTAATTACTTACACAAATTAACTGATGTCAACAACGTCATCAAAAACACAAACGAAAGGCATCGTTTGGCGTTGGGGCTATTGAGAATATTTTACGATGACGACGAAATAGCCTCTACCTCGTACGACAAACCCAAAATGAATACCCTTGACGAAAGACGTTTGAACGTCATTAAAGGGATTTGTTTCCGGTTGTACGAGGCTGAGGATATCGAACATCAATGGAAAGCAATCATGGTGCGCATCAAGAACAAAATTCGAGGCTTGCGAAGAACATTTAAAATCAGAGAGACATAACTGCATACCCGCTTTTTTTTATAAGAATGGTGTTTTTTCGCTTCATATTGTATATTCTTAACTTTTTAGTCGAAGTCATCCTATTATATTCTTAAGTAGATTCTTAAGGATATACCAAACTTTTCGTATCCAAGAACAAAAAAACTCAAAACTCAAACTTCGGGTGAGGCAAAACGAAATGTATTGAAGTACATGGTAAATAATAAAAAGAAGTGCAGCAAGTTTTGAGTTTTTTACACGATAAGCTGAACTGGAAACTTTACTTTGAAAAAACATTCGTTCTTTTTTTTCTCTTTTAAAAACATAGAACAACTCAAAATCCTACAGTTTTCTTTTGGAAAGTTTACTGTTATGAATTATTTTGTGGATTTTATCCCAAGCAGAACAATCTTCTTAGTTTCTTTTTTGTCATTTTATTTTATTTATTGTGTAGTAGTAATTCCAGTATATATAATTTCTAGCAGCAATTCTTCAAAGAATAAAACCAATGAGCTACTCACCATTTCATCTTGCTGTCACGTTCGTCATCTACCTTTGAACTGATATTTCCACGTGTCTGATTCCACTGTACTGAATTGAGAATGGAAGAAGTTCATGCGCACGTGTTTCATAATTTAAATCGAACGGTTTTTGTGTAACCGGGGGTTGACTTTGATGTAAATGATGTAAATATATCTTTATACACCATATGTTGGTATTCTATTTATATTAACAGCACAATTGAGTATTATAGCTTGATAATTTAATATTATAACTCGAACTTTTTATTGTATGAAAATGTGAGGGTTCAGCTTAATTTAAATCTCCGATTTTCTAATTAACCCCCGTCTTGTAACAAAGTGATGTAAGACGATAGAAAAAATAGATTCCGAGTATATTGATTGGTTCTGGAGACAATTATTTAATTATTCTTTTGTTTAAGAAAGTTTCGATCGCGTCATAAGATTTCAGGTTTCGAGTCACATTGTCATACAACAGTCGAGCATAAGAGTGTTAGCATGAAGTGCTGGAACCGACGTAATTTTCCTTGTACAACCTTTTGAAGACCTAAACCTCAATAGCATTAACATTTCTTCAAAATGTATATACGCGTATATACTTTTTGATGGGAATTTTGTTAATGTTTGAATTTGACTTCATGCTACTCTATGAGAAAAATATTAGGAAGATCCTTATGCATTCCATTGCATCTTCATTTAAAAAACATTCGATTATAGGACACACTCGGTGTTCATGGTCATAAACATTCGATTGAACTCTTTCTTTGATGATTTTTAGAATTCTTACGGCGTGAATTATTTTAAAATTCTTACGGCATAACTTACTCTTAAATTCTTACGCTTCGGTAAAGCATAATTGTGACTGTCCATGGGAAAAAAATAACATTGACTTATAGATTAATCTATAATTACCTATATTATAGATTAGATTTTATCTATAATCTATGTATAGGTAAAATTTTATCTATATTATAGATTATAGATTATTATAGATTATCTATAATCTATAACCTATAATCGATAATCTATAATCGATAATCGATAATCTATAATCTATAACCTACGTTCGAAATCAATAATCTATAATGCATAACCTATAATAGAAAAACTTTACTCGATATCTATAATCGAGTAGTCCATGCGCTATATTTATAGGAAACAAGCAATAACAACTTTAATTACTTGCGAAAATTTGTTATCGCATAAAAGTTTCTTCGTTTTAGTTTGTTTATGTTTTCAATGCGCCATTTTTCGGGAGTAAAAACATGACCAGGGACGCAGGTTAATTTTTATTTCGCGAAATAATATTAGCCTTAATAAAAACATGACCAGAGGCGTCAGTCAATTTTTCTTTCGCGAAATAATGTCAACCTTAATAGAAATTAAAGTTTTGCCGGAAACATTTTCTTGGTGAAACTACTTAGGTCCTTCACATAATTTGCTATTTTCAGTGATTCTCTTTGGTAACAGTATAAACAAACGTACAACGTATATCAGTTACTCGTTAATGGTGATGTGGCGTATATGTTACAGATATTCAGCGATTTCTTGAAGAAACTTCAACCACGTTTTTTTCCGCCGCCATTTCCAACGCTCAAAGCGACATATGCATGTGAATAGCAACTTCGCACCAGGCCTCTTGGATAAAACTCACGAAGTTTTTCCAAGTGGCCTGACGCAAATTAGTGCTTTTACAATCTTAACGCCAGGTCGGATGACAGTACAATGGAGTACTATACGATCCGACAGCTGAATAAAAATAAGCACTAGACTAATTTTTCAAGATTGACATCGATGTAGATTATAGGTTACATAGAACCTATTAATTAGATTATGATTACTTGCTTCGAAAATTGACTCAAACAATTCACAAAACAAAAATAATTTGCGACTGCAGCACGCTTTTTCCCTCGATAGGCTCGAAAATTTCTCTTTCCCATTATATATATTTTACACCGCTACAAACTAATAAGAAAGAATTAAAAACTTCTTTCTAAAAGAAGCATACATCGTTTGTATGTATTGTTGTGCAAAAAAGCTCATTAATTATTCATCATGTTATGTTTGTTGTTTGACAAGGAAGAAAAAAAAGCACGTGTACATAAACATAACTGGTGTTCGTATGCATTGTACGGTACTTCGAACATCCGCTTCGAACACTGTAATCTCAAGTGAGTTATAAAATACACTCGAGTACAATCGGGTGGTTTCTATTATTTGAAGCATATTTTAGTTTGGTTTTCAACAAACTGTCTTTTCAGTTTCCAAGTGAATGTGAACCAGGTCGCCATGTCTAATTTTATTAATCGACAGATGCCACCAGCGAAAGGTTATTTTTGTTCCTTAACATTTTAATATTGAAGTCTGTAAGGTAGAGAAAGATTAGTTTAATCAAAAAGAAAAGTTCTCATCTCTTTTTCATTAAACTTTACGCCCTGAAGATTATCTTCAAAAAAGATAAGTAATTACTTTCCCTTGCTAATCAAGAGTATGTTACGCTGGCGAAATTATCGTACAACGTTTTGAACTTTGTTACACGTAACATTATGTCACAAATGACTGCTCTTTTAATGAATTAGACGTTTCTCCAAGAGGCCTGGCCGAAATAGATATACAATGTATTATAATTATAGCATGTTTAATGTGCCAACGACATGATTCTCCTTACCGTAAGCATAACTAAGTGTCTATTTTTTTTAATGGTTTCGATGGCGTTTCAGAATCTATAACCTGTAATAACTATAGATTATCGATTATAGATTATAGATTATCGATTATAGATTACCTATAATTATAGATAATCTATAACCTATAATTTGAATGTTATTCTTTTCCCATGGACGGTCACAATTCTAAAATATTCGAATTTCCAAACATTTAGTTTAAACTCGTTTAAACTATCCGTTTAAACGCGTTTTAAATAAAAGTTTGGCGTTTAAACGCCACCTAAATTTTGCGTTTAAACGCAAGCATTAAAGAGTTTTAAACACCGTTGAAACGCTAGTTTAACTGCCGTTTTTACTATAGTTTAAACGCATTAAATAGGCGATTGGTCCCTTTTCCCTCAACTGGTCACATATGTGACGTTCCAGGGGATTTTGATAACAAATGATAAAACATTTAACAACAATTAAACTTTTTTCATTTTGTTGAAAAACGTTTTTTCATTAACGAAAAAACGTTTTCTTGTTATGTGTGCAACGTTGTAAACGTTTTCATAAAACGTTTTCATAAAACGTTTAAACGTTTTTTAAAAACAATTTTTTAAAAATGTTTTCATAAAATCATTAATCCATTTTTGCACAAAAAACATTTTCAACCATCCAGCGGATTTTGGTATCGTTGGATTTCCTTGCAACCGTAAACAACTTTCGTTTGAAGAAGTTTCTAGCAGTTTGTTTATAATTTTTCACATTCGTATGCGCCATTTTTGGAAAGTTTGTTATTAAAACCAGTTATAATTAAAAAGCTTTTCATCTTTTACTTCATAATTCTTTGATTTGATTTTGATTTTTAATGAACAAGGTGCGTTCTTTTGTTTTGATTTATTTTCATGATGTCGATGTTCTTCAAGTGTGTACATTTTTAAATATGCATTTGCAGGTAACACATGTAAGTATATTAGAATACATTGATTACCTGGTTCTCATTCATTTAAAGATTAAAGAAACAACAACTGCTTCCAAAGTTTCTACAAATAGAAAACGTCCGCTATAATTCTATTGATTCTATAATAGAACGAATTTGATAGAATTGTAATTTGATAGAATTGTAAATCCTCGGGGAAAAGGTTTTATGTTTATTTTCGTAAAGATGTATTTTCACTCGGTGAAAGTCGTTGAAAACGGTTAATTTTTATAGAAACAGATCTGGAAAAACCTTAATTTCTCTGTTTTAAGAGACATTTCACTTTCACAAAATTAAGATGCACTCTTAATCAAATTGCTTGGTAACGTTTTTAGTTATTTTTATGGACTTCATTTTGATAACGTTTTCAGGTTCTGGGGCGATTGGCTGTCTTATGATTTAATTCGCCCAATCAGACCTGCTGAGGTTAAACATCCAAAAATTTCAACTAAAGGCCAGTTTCCACTTCATTCAACTCAAATCAAATCTAAATCAAGAATTAGTTCGCTCATACGCGTGACGACAGCGAACGATGTGGAAACCGGCCTTCAGTTAAAATTTTCGGGAGGTTTAAGTTTCGTCTTTCTAGGTAAATAGCTACCAAAGTAACTGCTCTGTTTAAATGTTTAAACGTTTTTAATGTTACTGCATAAAACGTTTTAATAAAACGTTTAAACGTTTTCTCTTTCGAATTATTGAAATGTTTTTGAATTTTGGTAAAAATGTTTTTAAACATTTTTTTTTTCTATTGTTTTTGCAACGTTTAAACGTTTCTTTGAAAAACGTTTTATCGTTTGTTATCAAAATCCCCTGGAATGTCACATGAAAACTGCAAAGTTTCCTCCGGGAACAGTTTTCCTTTAAAGAAAAATAGAGGTCAAAATAATGTTTTTAAGAAGTGATTGCATTTTTCTTGGGTTATTGTGTCTGCCTAGTTTTAAAAATAGTGAAGAGTTAAAACAATTATTTTTCAAATATTATAAGGATCATTTTCAAAATAATTGTATGACTGATTACAGTTCAGTACAAAAGTCCTGTGATTGTTTCTTAGTTCTTAGTTTTTCTTCGATGTGCGTAAAGCCACATAGAGGTGAGAGACACTTTTTCACCATTAGTATAAAAGCATGTGGCATTTGAAGTCAGTTTTTCTTATCATGCTCTATAACATGTGTACACTTTTAAGACGCTATTTCTTGATTTAATTTTCGTTATGGTGTTTACACGCCTTAATTATATTTTGTGTCACCTTTTTCAGACACGGGATTTACGTACGTCATCACGTTACGTACATCAAGTTAGATTTTTCATCATTTTCGAAGTTAGATTTTTACCCGGGTTACTAGTATGATGTATGACCGTGTAACATACCTGATATGAAGTAAAACTTTATGATCATATGTATATCGTCCAATTTTTAAAAGATAGGACGTTCTCTATTTCTTAATATACATTATGATCTTATAATTCTATTGTTAGATACTGCTAAGGGAAATATATTGGTTACTTCCTTCTGTTTCTAATTGACTTTCTTTTTCAAGAATTGCAAGTGGCAAGTTATTTGTCATTCATGTTAATAATAAAACAGTTTTGATGAAAAAAATTGGAAAAAAACATATGACCATAAAACAACAGAGCATAATGATGAAGCATAACGGGTGTTTTATATAATCATTATTTCATTATAAAATATGATGCTGTACAGCTTTACTTTTCAACACAGCTTTTTAGTTTAATTCTACTAAAAAATGAGTATATTGATTTTGTTATATAACCATAAAATAAAGTACAAAATTTTATCAATTAAAACCTTTTTGGCTTATGCCAAAACAAATTTCTGAAACAACTTTCGTGTAAAACAAGCTATTTGTATGAAAACCATTCCACAAAATCATCAAATTAGCTACACATTTACATCAAGTGTAAAACCGTGGAAACATTAAAAGGATCTATTTACATATTTACAAGTTAAAATTCTCATGTGACACCATGTTTTATAAATTGAGTAATTTCGTTTCTATTTGATTATTTAATGAGTGGCCTTTTAATAGATGCTATAATAGATGCTTCAAGATTTTTGCTTTTTCTAAAGTTCTTAGGAGCTGGCAGCAACACTTTCCATTCACATTTATGATTCTCATTGTCCCTGAGGTATTTAGTGGTCCCTGAGTCCTTTATAAATAGCTTGTTTTATGCAAGAGTTGTTTCACAAATTTGTTTTATACTGAAAAAGCCGAAAAGCTTTTAATTAATAAAATTGTGTATTTGATTTTATCGTTATTTAACATGGCAAATAATTTGAATTATTATATTGAGCACTTGTTTTCTGTTGAAATAGCATATGTATAGTTTTTTCTTCATTTGTGAAGCATCCTTTTTAAAGTACCAGAAGTGAAGATGGTCAAATGATACCCCATTTTTTGTTAAAATTCAGCGTTTTTTTGAAAATTGGCATACAAGTTTTTTCTTCATATCTCTTTAAGGAATGAACGAAATTTATTGTATCAAAATTTAAATTAAGCAATTCTCTTTATATTAAAAGTAAGTTTATGCCTAAAACCTTGTAGTTTTCGAGAAATGCCTTTTCCAACACCTGGACTTTTTTGTGACACACCTGGTATTAAGGCATCTTTGGACTCCTATTACTCCTCTCCTTTCAAAGTCTGTTTTATCCACTTGGAAGGGAAAAACTAATATTAATACAGCTTTTATTTCTTTTGTTGTTAAGACAAATTTGCTGCTGTTTCTTAATTCGATCCTGTTTACATTAACTAATCATTGACTAATCCTAATTGACTAAAACTATTCCTTCTGTACTACATCAAAAGCTTTTATTTTGTTTTTGTTGTACATAATTCATAATTTCCTTTCTTGGTAGGATTTTCTAGAAAAAGAGAACATATCTGAAGAGTCTCTGGAAGAACATCCTGAAGAAGATGGCTTTTTAGTAAGTTAAAGAAATCCTAAGATAACCTTCTCAGATTTGAAAACATTGGTTTACTGCCAATACACCTACCCCTGCAGTTTTGTTGTGTGCAATTAGGAACATGGATCTATTTGGATTGCATGGACACCATCTGTATTTGCACTCTATCATCAAATCAAATTACCTTGAATGTTTTATAAAGCCAGTTAGACTGGAAATGTTTTCGTAGTTTTATTCATCAAGAAAATGAAATTCGTGTGAGAGTTACTTGTTTTTTTTTAAATATCATGAGCTTTTATAGTTTATCTTCTTATTGTGTGGTTTGTATGCTGCAAAATTAGTGCAAGATGAATGTTGGGTTTTAATTTTATAGTGTTCTTTCATTATACTGTAAGCAAAAAGTCAATTTTACATAAAAACGTTATTTTTAACTATAAAAACAAAAAGAAAGAAAAAAAAAGCATTTGACTTTCAGTAAAGTTTAGACCACGACTGAAAAAAGGCCAAAAACACAATTTTCAACTGGAATGCTTTTTTGCAAAAGATGGTGTTAGAGGCATCCAGCAAAATTCCTTCTATTACCGGTCGTTGAAAACATGGAACAGCTTGCCAAGATACGTTGTAAATGCTGAAACACTAAACAGCTTCAAGAACAATTTAGACGCATATTGGGCTGATCACCCGCAAAGATTTGATCACAAATTACACAAGAACGATTCGTAGAGGCTTGTATTGCCTGAGAATTTGTAATACTGATATAATAATAATAATAATAATAATAATAATAATAATAATAATAATAATAATAATAATAATGATATGGCACAGAAAGATTCACATTAATTAATCGCATGCTAGACCTTTACAATGTGAAAGCCAAAATTTTGTTTCATTGGACCTTAAAGCTCAAAATTTTGCTGTTTATGGTTAAACAATATTGACGATCAGCTCAGTGAGACTTAATTTACTTGAGAACGTAATTTATTTCTAGAATTCACCAAAACCTGCAAAGTCAAGCTGGCAAAGAAAAGTTAAGAAAGGAAAAGGATCAAAGAAGAATCCTAAGAAGAACATTTCCAAAAAGTTCGTAAATAAGAAGACGACTGAGGTTTGCCACTTTCATTAGCTTGATAAGTCTGTCTTAAAAGGAAAGCAGTTTTATTAAGAAGGAAAATATTTTCTTAATGAATTGTTTTAGGAAAAACACGAGGAAAACCAAAGTTTTGATGAAGAAAATACTGAAGATTGTAAAGAAAAAGAGTGTGTGTTTTCTTTTATTAAGTTAATTACCAATGTCAGGCCTGGTCATGAATAAAATGCTTGGAGTGCGGCAATCGCACGCCATTTTCTGTATTTTTAAATATGGCGTGCGATGAACGCACGCCATACGAACTCAAGGCGTGCGCTAAAAAATATAACAAAACTACAATACTATCCTTAAAATAAATAAAAAACAAATAACTTTTGCTGACAATAGAACACCAAAGATTTCTGCAAACCAGATGTTACAAGCTACTCTCTACCTTAAATTAAAAATATTTTAACAAATAAGGAAACGGTGACGTTTAGTTTTTTTACTTTGATTTAAAAAACATGCGCATGATGTGTTGCGATAAACGCTAAGGACCAAGGACGCTAACTCAAAATGTAGAGATTTCCTTCGTTACACCTTTTCTATCCATCGTGAAAAATTAGTGAAAATGCATCCCACCTCATTTTTATTGGAAAGTAGTCATGAACACTCCTTCGTAGAAGTTTTAAAGTTCATAAAAAGTTCTTAGTAAAACAGCAAGTAAAACAGATTTCTTTAGAAATTGGTAAAAAATTCTGAACGAAATAATAAAAACTTAGTTCTTAAAACTTAGTTCTTACATGTGGAAACACTGTATTTACAGTGATTTCATTTTTTTAAATTTTTTTTTCATTTCCATTTCAAGCACAGTGACGAATTGAAAAAAATGTATTCGTTGAAACGCGACTTCATTCATCAAACAAGTTTTTCTTTCGTCTTAAAGGAATTGAAAAAAATATGTGTTCGTTGAAACGTGACTTCATTCATCAAACAAGTTTTTCTTTCGTAAATATGAACATATATAACACCTGTTGATTAATCTACCAGCTGATGGAAGAAAAAATATGTGATCAAATGTTCCGTTATTGCGAAAAAAACGTAAATATTCTGCACGTGCGATTTATAAATCTGTTTGATTGCACGTGCGGTAATCGCACGCCTAGGGTCCGTTTTTACGAAATTCACGTGTGCGATTAACGCACGCCTTAGCCGATCTAGGCGTGTGTGGGCGCGTGCGCGTGCGATCGCACGCCATTCATGACCAGGCCTGAATGTAGAATAGTTTTTAGTTAACATGATATTTCTGATAGTAATGTGAACGAAAGAGAAGAGTCTGGTGATGATGCAGCAAATAACTCTCTCAATGAGTCAGATGATGAGGATGCAACAACAGAATTTGGTAGTGCTGAAGAAGAATGGTCTTCTATAAAAGATGATGATCTTATTCAGCCAGAAAAACTATTGGAAGTTAAATCGAAGGAAAGTCATATTGTGCACTGCCCCTACTTTCCTGAAGTATGCTTTCATTATACTTGTATTTAATGATTTCAGTATACCTGATATACTTCAGTGTAGAGATTAAAAGAGTTTAAAACTATATTTTCATAGAGAGAAGAATTCTATTGCTTCATGTATTTGTCAATTCTAGGATAAGCATGAGTACTGGTGGGTTTACATTACTTCCAAGAAGTCCAATGATTTACTCACTCCGCCACAACTAATCACCCACTTGAAGGAACAGGAAGAGGTAAAGTGATATGATAAGATTATGTTATATTTTATAATTGAATAGTTTACTCATCTAAATGCCAAAGCATTTGTACCCCTTCATTTTTCTCTTGTTTAAGCTCTTTGGTCATCAGCCATATAGAAACTTAGATTTAGGTGGATATTTTTGCTGCTCGTCAACCAATCTCTGGATTAGTTTAATCACAATCGGGACTTTTATAAGCTTGTGTCAAAGCTCACTCCAGAGTATCTTTTTAAAGGGGAACTAAACTAAAGAAATCACAAGTTCATTTTTTTATACCATTTGAAACAGCTTTACAAATGCTGAAAGTCAGTTTTTGAATTTTCAAAAAATCATTTTTCATTTTTGAGATGTTGCCCTTTAAAGGTTTTTTCCAAAACATGATCTATATCAGTGCCGTATCCAGAGTTTTTTTGGGCGCACTGGTTTTCTTCATTTAGTGACACCCGAAACCTGCTCATGGTGTGGTCTGAGGGGTGAGAAAAGTTTTGGTTTTTAAAAGGCCTAGAGATTTACATCAAATAAATTGCCTATAAGATATTAGTGTTGACGTTAAGTTTTAATGCAGACAAGTGGGGGACGTATTAACTTGTGAACCCCAAAACACAAGGACTGAGCGTCAATGCAAAGCTCGACTCTCTCAGTCTTAACTTTTCTTGTCTGCTGTGACCGAAACATTGATTTTGTTCACAACATTCATTTCTTAACATCTGATTTGAAATATGTAATTTGTTGAAAACCCATCAAATGACGTTGGTCGTTATTTCTTATCTATTTCCCTTCTTTTTTCCGTAAGTCAAAAAAATCTTTTTTCATAAAAGTAGTTATTATCAGTGTTACGGCGCAACGTCTATGTCTAGTGAGATAATAAAATAGAACACTCCATTTGGACACTCAATTACTTTAAAGAATGAATGAAAATGCACGGAGGAGAGCATAAAGAAATGAAAAAGAAAAATACGTGATAAATTTCAATGTAGCACTATGCAAATGAATTTGAAAGAAGAAACAGGTGTTGTATTTTATTTGAGTAATTTCATAAATAAAACCCAGATGTGAAGATAAAAAGGTTCGTTCTATAAATAAAAAATAAATAAATAAACTTATCGCGAACTCTCAATAGATCGTAAAAATTTCGAGATACCCCGCAACTGAGATAATGAAATTTATAGCGGGCTGTAAATGCTGACAGGACCAAGTTTTTTGTTTGAGATGTTCGCAACGCACGTTCGAGATAACGAGAGTCAACTGTATCATCACTTGCATCAACAGAAATGCAGTAAATAATTTGAAAAAATATGATCTTAATTAACAGGACACTAATGATTGTATTAAATCAAAAAACTTCCTTCGTGTTTTCAACTTGTTGTACTTCATGAATACAAAATAAAAAATGTTATCTTCGTTTTTTTCTAAACCGAATTTTTTTTTTTTTTGGTTATGAGAGTTTGGGCGCCCAAACCGTATACCGGTATCAAAAACTTTCTAGATACACCACACATGGCAATGTAACATCACAACATTCAAGAAGATATTGATGACATACAAATATGTATGAAAAACTCAGAAGGTTTTAATGATATATTGTTAGAACATTGCATGTAGAGTGCTAAGTGACTGTAGTTGTAAAAATATCAAAGAAATTTATTGTCATTGCTACTCCGGCTCGGTTTTCTATTACTTTTTGCTGACAAAGCTATACATCAACATCCAACACTGTTACTATGGCGAATTTCGCTTTAACTTAAAATTTTGTTTACCTTACCAGAGCAGATCCCCATTTATGGGTTTCTCAGCAAAAAGCAGAAGAGACCTGGAAACAAGCCAGGATAACTATGGCAACAATTATTTTTAGTGATTCGATACCTAAGGTGTTTGCCACCACACATACAAAATTCTAGCGGTGTATCACTAATATTTCTTCAGTTATTTACATATCTGTTTGTCAACAATTTCTTTTTGAACATTGTGATGTCACGTTTCCATGGAGATAAAGTTTTGAGCAAAAACTTTAAATGGCAATACCAAAAATGATTTTTTGAAAATTCAAAAACCGACTTTCATCATTTTTAAAATTCTTCCAAATAGTACAAAAAATCAATTTTGATTTTTTGAGTTTAGTTCCCCTTTAAGGTACAGGTTCTGTACTGTAGCAGAACCAACATCATCAATTACAAACTCTTGAAACATAAATATAACAACAATTCTTTCAAAAGGAGTAGCGTAATGAGAACATTAAAATTACAGTTATGTTTCTTCATTTCTGGAATTCAGTGCATGCAGAAAGAGGGGGGCGTTTTTATTGTGAATGATGTCCTTAGAGGAAAATTTTGCTACAATTTATGTATTTTACTGGATTTTATGCATACAAAAATGTTTCTCAAAATGACATCTCACGACTTTTAATGTACTCAACTATCATCAGTTCAGGCTGCTTGTGACAAATGCGCACGACTTTTTGTGCCTTTAAGGTACTTTTTTGAATTTTAATCAAACTTTAAGACAAGAATTTCTGATGGGTTTTTTTCGAAGAAGTTTGGGTTTCTTTGGGTTTTTTTCGTTTTAAAACTAAAACTTTGATGTAAAGTAGGTATCCATTGTAATTGTAGTTGGATTGTAATGGAAAATGTAATTGATCATTATGAAACTAATGACTGTGTTCAGGAAAAAAACATCTATAACTTTTAAAGTTTTTATTTTCATTAACTAAATTACAAGGTTCTAGAAAGGTTGGAAAAATATCTATCTAATGGTATAAAAGTCTTAATGAACCAACTAATATTAAAAAAGATTTTTTCCCCTGTGGCACACTGTAATTTAAATACATTTTGCTTTTTGTTTAAGCAAAGTGTTAAACCCCTACAAATTTTTTTAATAAAGTTATTTTGGTGCTGAGACTTAAAATTGATATTTAAAAGGACAAATCTTCTTCAACCTGTATATATTTTTATTTAAATGAAGGTGAGTATTCCAAAAGAGAATTTGTACAACTTGTCAAGCCAACATTAAAATGTTTTCATTTATCTGTTCCTACATTCATTTTTCATCCCAATGTTGATCTAAAAATGTTATCAAAATAAAGTTACAGAAGTCAATAAAAATCACTAAAAACCTGAACTTACATCTTCATGAAAACAAAGATAAACCTTTTCCAGTTGGGATCTTCGAACAACTTAAAATAGAACAAAAAATGCTGTGCGTTGGAACAAATCGCGTAAAATTTTGAAGGATTTGATAGGTAAGCGTAAAAGTTCAACTTTATCATTCTTTTTGAGGACGCTTTCAGCAGTGGCGTTATGAGACTGTCGTCCGGTGGCCTACTTTATTTACAAGAGCTTACAAATTACCTTGTGATAAGGTGCAAACCTGTCATAGAATGACAATTCTTTGTGAATCGTCCTAGAATTGTTTAAACAATTGACCTTTCGATAGACATGATATGTCTACCACAATGCAGTGTTTAAACAGAAATACGATAAAGATTCACACTCCTATCCATAAATTCATCATTTATCCATCAGAGTACCCCTCATGTCTTCATCATCATCTTGATGTTTGTATCAGTAACGAAAGACGATGATATCTCAGGGGAAAACTAATTTACAAAGTTTTTTTTATTTTGGAAGAATAAGATGTTAATAATTTGTGTCTTTAACCCATACACAAATAACAAATTCTTGACCAACTCAGAATAATGGCATCATGTTAGGAAGACTTACAGGCAAAGCCAAAAATCTTTGGGTAGTTCGACTCAGATGTTACACAGACCAAAAAAGTCAGTGTCATGGTCAAAAATTTGTTCTTCAAACCACAACTTAATTTGCAAATATTGAGATATAATTGAAGAGTCACTAAAACATGCTGAAAACAACCTCGATTCATTACACTGCATTAAATTATGAACTCAAAATTAATGTTAAACTGAAGAATTGTACAAATTATCCTGACAGTGAGGAAATTAATTGTATTAATTATTAGAATGTAATAAAACTGTTTGTTTCCCTCCATAGATAACAGCAGAAGGTACCACAGATTAAAGGGAAATTAAGCCTTCATAGAAAATTTTTTATATTAGCTGCGGAAAGGTCTCATTAATCTTCTGTGACCATTAAAAATGGTCTAAAATAATAATTATACTCAAATTTTTCATTATTTAATATCTAACAACAGACACCATTGCTGCTTTCAAAAGAGCACTGCAATGGAATTTTTGACGTCACAGCGCGATTGCTCTTTCTGTAGGGATTGCGTGAACGTGTAGATTTTGTTTCTGTTGATGAAAATTCTTGTGTTCTTCGCGATATAAGATATTGTTTAGCTTTAGTATTAGTGTTATCCTCGAATCTTCGAAGAGTGTATAAAGAATGACACTAATCTTTTGTTGCACCACATAATATCAGCTGTCATTTTGTCCATCGTATTTACACTGATGTTGGAAAACGTTTTCTGTTTAGCTGGTTATCATAGTGTTAAATATTAAAGACACAATCAGTTATTTCGAAAGTAACTACAAATGGAAACCGTCCCCTATAATTCTATTTTAAGTTGTTCAACATGATCCCTTGTGGAAAACGTGTACCTTTGTTTTCATAATAAAGATGTATGTTTTTACTTGTCATCTTTTACAGAATTTGCAAGTTTTCCAATCCACATGAGTTTAATTCTTCTTCTTTATTTTCATCATGGTCACTTACGTCAGTTTCAAAACTAGAATTCAGAATTTCCGAAGACGCTGAACTTTCATGAACGTCAGACATCTTGCAAAAGAAATTCGCTCTGTGGCGTCATGACTTTCATCTAGGATAAATGAAGTATTTTATGCTCAAAATTAAAAAAGAAAATCTAAGGTTTAATTTCCCTTTAAAGAATTACAAATGGGTTTTTATAACTGAAGACTTCCATTGACATACAGTACATAATAATATACTTATTAATAATAATACTACATGCAATTGAAGGAACAATAACAAAGCAAAGTATTCTGCAGCCTAAAAATTTAAAACAAAAGCTTAAAATGAAAAGTTTATTTTTATTTTTAAGTTTATTAAATGAATTCAGGAGAAACAACCTCTAAGTAAACATGAGTGACATTGTGTCACTACATTGTGAGAGCTGTGAGTTTCAAAAAGGACAATTTCTTCCATAAAAAGATGATTTACACCACACTCAGAAAAGCAGAATGAACTGACTGGGTTTCAATAAATATGTTTTGAGGGGTACATGCTTGCCACAATTTAAAGAGTGCATCACCATGTTTCAGCACATAGTCTAAATTTGAAGATATAATGTTAGGATAAAGCAGCCACAAACATGTACATATTTATAATATATAATGTACTAGCAATTCGTATGTGCATCAAAAGATTAAATTTCCATTAGATGCGTCATTCTTGATGCACTCTTTGAATTTGTCAAATTTAAGAAATGTGCTATAATAACCAAAAAAGCCTCAGGCGACTGTTTTAAAATTAGTTTGTAAACATTTGATAAGGTTAAAACAAGAAGAATCACAAGATCTCATAATTGGAAACGGAAATTGTGCACATGTTTTTAAAAAACTGATCAAAAAAGTGTCTGGGATCGTTTTGCTGCGATCAAACATTAGAGAGATATCGTTGATCAAAGATTTTGTTAACATCTCAGACCCGTCCCCGAAAAAATTTAGACCCAACTTTTTCGTCATCCTATCACCTGTACGGCACATAAATGACGATTATCAAAAAAAAAAAACAATGTCCCTATCAGCAACTTTATTTTTACAGATCTTTTGAAATTTGAAATTAATGATCTTTTGAAAAAACATTTTGCAAAATTTTGGATATGGCCACAATGGAGTAGGGTCGCAATAAAGGATAGTTATTTCTTGAATATCTAGTATTATAGTTATTCAATATCTAATATCTTTGTTAACAATACCAAAGAGTGATTTTAAATTTTTGTGTGAATAAAATAGGTTGAGGTCAGCTTGATAGGTGAGGTGAGGTTTGCTTTTGAACTGTTTGTGATCATGAGAATGAAGGTCTGAATGGAGGTGTATGAAGTATTCTCTAAGCACTTTTAAAGTGTTGGTGACTTCTTAATTACAACCTTTTATTTATTCAAAATCAAATTTTCATTTAATTCTTTTTTCTATAAAATTAATTTATGTGTAGGTACCAATGAGGCATTGATTAGTATTTGAGTGAATTCTTTGTATCTTCAATTTTGCTACAGAAATTTCATGGAATTAAGATTTTTTCCAATTATTGTTTTCTGCCATTCACCTATTTAATATACTTAATGCTTCTTTTACACAATCATATTTTATATGACATATGGTATATGATCATATGAAACACCTTCTATCATTCATCATATGTACTATTGTTAAATTGGGACCGTTTTTAACTATTAACTTATATATATTCAAATTTAGTATTTTAGCAGTATAATTTGTTTTACCTGATGATGTAGAAACTTCTACGAAAAGCTTCGTAAATATATAAATTTTAAAAAATGTTCTGAATGTTGTCTATTTTGCTTAATGGCGAATATTTCAATTTCAATTTTATTGTTAAAGGGTCATATGTTTTTTTACTGGTTTATTATCAACATGTACATGACGAATAACTTGCTGAATTCTTCGACAAAGAAAGTCAAACAGAACAAGAAGAAAGTATTGGGTAAAGCCATGGCTTACACAGAGACCTACACTTGGCATCTACGAAATGTTTATATTTGACTGTTGTCGCATAAAAGTTTCTTCGTTTTAGTTTGTTTATGTTTTATGTTTTCAATGCGCCATTTTTCGGGAGTAAAAACATGACCAGGGACGCAGGTTAATTTTTATTTCGCTAAATAATATTAGCCTTAATAAAAACATGACCAGAGGCATCAGTCAATTTTTCTTTCGCGAAATAATGTCAGCCTTGAAGGCTGAAATTGAAATCTTGAGAGGAAAATGTAATGCTTGTCTGATTCTTGTGTATTATTAGATGATGACGAGACAGTGATTTAAGGAAACAGCGAACATTGAAAGTTTTATTAGTTTTTCATTTTCAACTAGATAATTTAAATGTTATTTTTTTAATTATGAATTTTGACGTATTTTCGGTCCCGTCAATAGGCTCGAAAATTTCTCTTTCCCATTATATATTTTACAATAAGAAAGAATTAAAAACTTCTTTCTGAAAGAAGCATACATCCTTTGTATTGTTGTGCAAAAAAGCTCATTAATTATTCATCATGTTATGCTTGTTGTTTGACAAGGAAGAAAAAAAAAGCACGTGTACACATAAACATAACTGGTGTTCGTATCCATTGCACGGTACTTCGAACATCCGCTTCGAACACTGTAATCTCAAGTGAGTTATAAATACACTCGAGTACAATCGGGTGGTTTCTATTTGAAGCATAGATTTTAGTTTGGTTTTCAACAAACTGTCTTTTCAGTTTCCTAGTGAATGTGAACCAGGTCGCCATGTCTATTTTCATTAATCGACAGATACTGGTGAAAGATTATTTTTGTTCCTTAACGTTAATATTGAAGTCTGTAAGGTAGAGAAACATTAGTTTAATCAAAAAGAAAGTTTTTTTGTTTATTTTTAATTTATTTTAACGAGGCCGGGGGGAACTGACAGTGGTATACACTGATGTGGGCCTCCACCAGGAGTTCTCATCTCTTTTTGATTAAACTTTACGCCCTGAAGATTATCTTCAAAAAAGATAAGTAATTACTTTCCCTTGCTAATCAAGAGTATGTTACTCTGTCGAAATTAACGTACAACGTTTTGAACTTTGTTACACGTAACGTTATGTCACAAATGACCGCTCTTTTAATGAACTAGACGTTTCTCCAAGAGGCCTGGCTGAAATAGCATTTTGACTCACAATAGGGCTAAACGGTATACAATATATTATGATTATAGCATGTTTAATGTGCCAACGACATGATTAGCATAACTAAGTGTCTATTTCTTTAATGGTTTCGATGACGTTTCAGAATCTATAACCTGTAATAACTATAGATTATCGATTATAGATTATCGATTATAGATTACCTATAATCTATAATCTATAATGCAAAAATATAGATAATTATAGATTGTAGATTATAGATTAGATTAATCTATAATTTCTATTGTTTTCTTACCTATAATCTATAATCTATAATTTGAATGTTATTCTTTTCCCATGGACGGTCACATATGCATTTGCAGGTAACACATGTTAGTATATTACAATACATTGATTACCTGGTTCTCATTCATTTAAAGATTAAAGAAACAACAGCTGTTTTCAAAGTTTCCACAAATAGAAACCGTCCGCTATAATTCTATTGATTCCATAATAGAACGAATTTGATAGAATTGCTATTTTAGTAAATCCTTGGGGAAAAGTTTTATGTTTATTTTCGTAAAATTAAGATGCACTGTTAATCAAATTGCTTGGTAACATTTTTAGTTATATTTATGGACTTTATTTTGATAACGTTTTCAGGTTCTGGGCCATAGTATAGTGGTTATCACTCTCGTATTTCATGCGGGAGGTCGGGGTTCAATTCCCCTTGGCGGCGTTTCACCATGCGCGAGTGAATGTACCATAGTGCCGGGTCGACCCATGCCATGTGAGGGAAATTGGGTAGATGATATATCGGGTGTTGCAGGAGGTCACCCAGAAGAGCACAAGCCCTTGATTGGGTTTGTGTCACTCATTAGAGTGTCAAATACTTCGGAGCCTTCAACCTAAGCCGTGGCCCCTCCTGGAAAGCAGATGCAGTAGCAACTGAGTGAGGCTAGCCACGTAAAACAATACCAAATAAATACCAAATAAATAAATAAACGGCAGCTATGACTTGCTGAAGTTAAAACCTCCCGAAAATTTCAACTAAAGGCCAATTTCCGCTTTATTCAACTCAACTCAAATCTAAATCAAAAATTAGTTCGCTTATACGTGCAACGACAGTGAACGATATGAAAACCGGGCTATAGTTCCGTCTTCCATGCTAAATAGCTGCCGAAGCAAGAGCTCTTTAGCTCTTTATTATGAGGCATTTTTTTTAACAATAAAAACATTTTTAATGATAAAACGTTTAAATGTTTAAACGTTTTTAATGTTCTGCATAAAACGTTTTTTAAAGAAACGTTTAAACGTTTTCTCTTTCGAATTCTTGAAACGTTTTTGAATTCTGGCAAAAACGTTTAAACGTTTTTATAAAAACATTTTTAAACGTTTTTTTCTATTGTTTTTGCAATGTTTAAACGTTTCTTTAAAAAACATTTTATCGTTTGTTATCAAAATCCCCTGGAACGTCAATACACATGAAGATTTCTTTTTTTTTTTAATCGCTCCATACAAGGTTTAAAACCACTAATGTGTATTGAGGTACAATGAAGAAAGGTGACCATGAACATTGCATTAAAGTGTTGAAGATTATAATGATAAGGAAAAACAGACTGGTAAAGAATTCCAGAGAGTGGAGGAGCGAGGAATGAAACTTTGTTGGTAAAAAGTTTTAGATGACTTTAGGATGTTGACAGTGTGATTGTGGCAATTAGATGAATATCTTGTGTTTCGCTTGAAAGTTTTTATTGCAGGGATGAGAGAAGAGGGCACAGTTGAACATTTTCCGTAAAAGTATTTGTAAAAGAGGCAAAGAGACGCCACAGATCTGCGATGGGAGAGTGTCAAGTTTACTTGCAAGTTTATCACCAATAGCATTACCAATATGTTTCTGAATACAATCTAAAAGATTCAGAGAGTCTGAGGGTGCACCACCCCAAATATGGCAGCAATACTCAATACAACGCCGTATGTATGATCGTGTGTATATGAAGAAATAGAACCTGTCCTATCTTTTAAAATTTAGTTCATTATACATATGATCATATGATTATACTTCATACGCATATGTTACATGATCATACTCATATGAGCATATATATGTCATATCAAATATGATCGTGTAAAAGCAGCTTAACATCCTGTTTCCCCTGAAATTTACCGGTAGACTTTCTGATTTTCTCAGAATGCGATAGTAAGGATCACAAAAGGTGCTATCTAAACTGAATTGTTCCTTGAAGCAAAGAATGTGTCTACTTTTGAAATTTTAATCAGAATGAGTTTGAAAACTTAAATAGATTGCTACAGTGTCGATGCTGTTTGGCTTCTTGTTTTCTCATTAAAACCCAAGATTGGCTCAACAACTGTCAATCTTTTCACATTTAATTCATCATGTAACAGATAAACGTCAATAGGAGTAGAATGAGCACTTAAAGAATTGAGGTCATTATATCCCATATATTTCATAGAGCTACTTCATTGTCAGAAATGCTTGCGAGGAGACATTTTTGAGAAAAACTGCAAATATTTTTTTTTCTGCGGGGATTTGATTTCAGGGATTGAAGTTTTTAATACTTCACAGATGTATGAAGTACTTTTTGTGGTTAATAAAGTTACTATCTTAGATAAAAATAGTATTTCGTGGGAACTTCTCTGATTTGGAATCTTTTCTAGCCAACTCATCTCCTGACATTCTTGCTATTTGTGAAACTAATCTTAACCCTTCTATTAGCTCTTCTGACTTCGATGTACCTGGCTATCTTCCTATTAATCGCAAGGACTCATCTATTCTTATCACGGCCTTGGTATCTATGTTCGTGACTGTCTTCCTGTAAGTCGTCAATTGAATCTCAAATCTCCTGACGAATCTTTCATCTGTCTATGTCTTTCTCTCTTGCATTCAACTAGTTATCTTTTCTTTGTGTATCGCTCCCCATCTTCTCAGTCGTGCAGCGTCATCCATTCTATCTCGGAAAATATTGATAAAGCTCTCATAGCTCACCCTTCTGTTAATATCTTTGTGTTCGGTGATTTCAATATCCATCATGCTGACTGGTTACCTTTCTCACACACTACCTCCCTATCTGGCATTGACACTTTCAACTTTGCTATCTCTAACTCTCTTACTCAGCTTGTGAACCTGATCGAGTTGATCAGGAGCCTTCTTTAATTGACCTATTCCTTTTGTCTAACCAGAACATTTGCGAAACATCAACATCTGCTCCTTTAGGTAATTCTGATCATTCTGTTGTCAACGTAGCCATTGACTTTAATTCTGCTTGCCCACACGATCCACCTATTCATCGCAAACTTTATTCATACCATCGTGGTGACTGGGACAGCTTTCGAGATTTGATTCGTGACCTGCCGGTTGATCATATCTTTGCCTGTGATGCAGAGAAGTGTGCAGAGCAGATCTCTTCTAGGCTTCAGGTTGGTATTGGTGAATTTGTTCCTTCCCGTAAATATCAGGTTAAACCTCACTCTACACCCTGGTTCTCTCCTGCCATTTTTGCTGCAATTGCCCATCGTAATCATTTTTTCCATCGTTATCAACGTTGTAGTAGTGAAGACAACAGGCGTCTTTTCACCAGAGCTCGCAACGACTATAAAAAAGTCATTGAGGAGGCTAAACGCACCTATCGAAATCTGGTCCATGATCGTCTTATATCTGAATCTATTGGGTCTCATGATTTCTGGCGTATCTATCGGAGCTTTTCTAATAAGGGTAAGTCTTTGATTCCACCACTCTTCAATGGTCCTGAGGTGTTGACATCTGCTGTTAGTAAAGCGGAGCTCTTTGCTAAACAGTTCAGCAGGAACTCCACTCTTGATGACACTGGTCATGTTTTGCCCGATATTGACCACAGAACTGACGTGAATTTGTCTTCTCTGAACATAACTCCCAAGATGGTTTCGGATCTTATTAGTTCTCTTGACTCTTCTAAGGCTACTGGTCCCGACGAAATCCCTGTAATCGTTTTGCAAAAATGCTCGCCTGAACTCTCTCCCATACTCTGTAGGCTATTCAGGAAGTGCATCGATGAATCTTGTTTTCCCTCTTGTTGAAAGATTGCTTGTGTTGTGCCTGTTTTCAAAAACTCTGGTGAGAGATCGGACCCTTTATGCTATCGTCCTATTAGTCTTCTCTCTATTATAAGTAAGGTCTTCGAATCATTGATCAACTCTTCCATCACCCATCATCTGGATACTCTTTATCTGTTCTCTGATCACCAGTATGGCTTCCGTTCTGGTCGCTCCACTGCTGATGCTCTAACCGTCATCTCTGAACGTGTATGTCAGTCCCTCAATGCTTGTGGTGAGACATGAGCTATTGCTCTTGACATCTCTAAGGCATTCAACAAGGTTTGGCATCGTGGCCTTCTTCACAAGTTGAAGTCTTATGGCATTTCTGGTTCACTCTTGAATCTTATTAAGTCCTTTCTCAGTGGCAGGAGTATTAAGGTGGTTCTGGATGGTCATTCGTCTTCTTCTTACTCTATTAATTCAGGGGTGCCTCAAGGTTCTGTCCTTGATCCAACCCTCTTTCTCATTTTCATCAACGACCTTCCCGATTGTATTCTCAGTAAACTTGCTATCTACGCTGACGACACTACTCTTTACTCGTCTCTTGAAAGGACTAAGGATTTGTTTGATAAGGTTGAAATGGCTGCTGAGTTGGAGGACGATCTTAGGACAGTAGTTGAATGGGGTCAGAAATGGTTGGTTTCCTTCAAAGGAGGGACTCATTTAAAAAAAAAAAAAAATTTCTATAATCAAGATTAATTTCTTCTGAAGGTCCTCCCTTCTTTTAAAACTAAAAATGTATTGCAAAGAAATCTTCAATATTACTTGAAACCAAAAATATATCTAGGGATTGCATGAAATTCTGTTATTATTGCTTATTTTCAGGTATTTATTTCATGGGAGACATTTTCACGAGAATAACAACATAGTATCAGTGCATGCTTTTTTGTAAAGAACAATTTTTTATGAACGTGAGCTTAAGATAGGCAAAAAAATAAGAAATAACTGTAGCTTAATATTGTTCCAAAAATTAAGCCTGAGTCTGAATTTCTTTTAAAATAAGAACAACGCAGATTGTGAATTCTCTTAAAGGAATCACTGAAATGCCTGTGTTGAACACCTCAAAAGAAAATGGTGGAATTTTCTTAACTAAAAAGATTGATAGATATTTTATGGAAATTTGTTGTCATATATGAATGTTACAGTATATATAGAGTATTTTCAGGTGTAATTTCTCTATGTTCTTTCTGTGTTCTTTACACTTTTAAGGTGGTTGTTGAATGTCTACCAATTGTTTTCCAGCAATTACTGAACAAAAGATCTGAAATAATTTCAAAGTGTCGCCATGAGAACAAATTTCTCATGGCGAATTATAAATCAAAAGATTAATAGCAATTAAGATATTTTGAGAATATAAAAATGTTTTGTAAAAATAATATTTAGATTCACCTGATGATTGTGAACAACATGAAACTGATAGTTGTGAATAATATGTAGTTTTTATTTTATCCTGCTATTCTATGTGTGTTAACTCCTCCGGTTTAGACTAGGTCTGTATTGGTTGATAAACTTAGCTTCGTGTGTTTCCCTGTTCGTACGGTCAGTTGATCAAAGTTTGAAGAAGGGGAATATTGAGAATTTTGCGTTTCCGCAGTTGCGTAGATGTTGTTCTGTGTACACATTTTGGTATTCTGGATGTGATATATGTTGTCTATATAGAATTAGTCCTGTTTGCCCTATATATTCTTCGTTGCAACCACTACAATTGATTACATATATTAAGTTTGATGTTTCACAATTAAATGGGGACTTTACTTTAAATGGTTTGTTGGATTGTTTAAACTTGAATTCGGACCCTTCTTTGATATATATGCAACAAACACAACTCTTTCCACATTTACTTACTTTTATTAGGTGGGGTTCAATAAATTCACTCTTACATAATAATCTTTCTAAATTTGGAGGTTGCTTTTTGCATTTCAGTAAATTTAGGTTTTGGAATTTAGTTTTTGTCGTTTTGCTTAGTTGTAGTTGGTCAATGTATATATATATATATATATATATATATATAATTACTTAGATACCTTTTGTAGACGTATACAACAAATATTTTTACTTAAGAATACGACATTTTTTTAAACTAAATATTTCGGCACTTACGTGTCTTTATCAATAGTACTCTAGGTACTAGAGTTAGCTGATGAATCCGTGAAGGAAGAAACTTAAAGTTCTAACAAAAAAAGTTTTCTTCTTTTCATCCTTTTATAAGTAAAATTGCTCCTGACTGTCGAGCACTTTCAGAGAAGAGATAATAATCTGTATGCTATATATATATATATATATATAGTAAACAAGAAAAACACATTATTTCTTATCACAATATTTCGACTTTTGCTAGTCTTTATCAAGTGTAAAAAAAACATTACAGACAAGGAGTATTTATATAGTGTAACATAACTTCTAACATAATGGAAATTAACAAGAGAGTTACAAAAATTAAACTAAGATAAAAAGAAAGTAGTTAGTAAGTACAAAAGAGTGCGAGTAAAATGTACAGTGGTTAAAACATATGCTAAAAATGAAAATAAAACAATGCATCATTAAAATAATTTTGAAATTTTAAAAGGAAACTCATAAAAACATTATATAAAAAATAATTACAAGGTTATTTACAATTTAACAGATCACAGCAGTGGTAGAAAATTTGCTCAGAACCTGCGTTTTTCGATCATAGATGTAATCAGCTTGAGGAGTGGCTTAACAAAAGGGGTTACAAAGACAGGATGGTACGTGAACAAATACTAAGGGCGCGTAAATTTAAGCGTCTAGATCTTTTGTTTCGGGAAACTGGGGAAAAAAAAGCCCCAAATCTTATCTTTAACATTACATACCATCCTGCTTACTCTAAACTGAAACTCATACTTTCAAACATCCATATTCTATTAACACCAGACGGCGAACATCGCAGCGTTTTCCAAAATATTCCGATAGTTGGGTTTAAGCGGGGAAAGAGCTTGAAAGACATTTTGGTTCGTGCAAAATTAACCGAGAAAACTTCTGGTAATAGTAAAGAATGTGGAGGTAAACGCTGTGCGGTTTGCTCGTATGTTCAGGAGACTAGCTCATTTTCGGGGAGGGACGGGAGGGAATTTTTCATTAAAACCGACAGTAATTGCAACTCAAAATTTGTTGTATATTTGGTCACATGTAAAACGTGTGGTATTCAGTATGTGGGAAGTACAGGTCCTCGTTTTCGATTGAGATTTAATAATTATAAGGCCTGCTTCAGAAAACATATACAGGGTTCCACAGTACCGCAGGCTAGTTTCCATGAACATTTCGCTCAAAAAGATCATAATGGCCTTTCTGATTGGAAATTCACACTTATTGACCGGGCGGAGGATCTCCCATCGGCACGTCGTAAGGAAGATTTTTGGCAGGAAAATTTGAACACCTTCTCCCCACATGGTCTTAATGAGCGAGATGTTGTGTTGGATTATGGATGAAACAAGGGTACACAGATTTATTTTCTATTAATTAATTTTTTATTATTATCTTTTTATTTTATCTATATACAATTTTGCCATTTATTTGGTTGCATTAGATTGAGTTCTCTTTGCGAGTTATTGATTTAACTTGATAGGTTTACCTGTATATAGTATCCCTATTAACACCTAGACATTTTGCTGGTTTGTTACCTAGAGTATTCTCTATTGTATATTGTTTATAGCTTAACGTGTTTTTCTTTATTTCTTATCGCCTTTAGAGAGGAGAGGCTATAAGTGTGCTCTTTAACGTTTTAAACCAACTGCATCAATGGAATTCTTTTTTATCTTTAACTAATTTTCTACCACTGCTGTGATCTGTTAAATTGTAAATAACCTTGTAATTATTTTTTATATAATGTTTTTATGAGTTTCCTTTTAAAATTTCAAAATTATTTTAATGATGCATTGTTTTATTTTCATTTTTAGCATATGTTTTAACCACTGTACATTTTACTCGCACTCTTTTGTACTTACTAACTACTTTCTTTTTATCTTAGTTTAATTTTTGTAACTCTCTTGTTAATTTCCATTATGTTAGAAGTTATGTTACACTATATAAATACTCCTTGTCTGTAATGTTTTTTTTACACTTGATAAAGACTAGCAAAAGTCGAAATATTGTGATAAGAAATAATGTGTTTTTCTTGTTTACTATAATACTCAACACATACGTGAACTGACTGTTACGTTTTATATATATATATATATATATATATATATATATATATATATATGTTGTGTAAAGTGTTGTCTTTAGGAAGGAGAAGCTTTTCTAACAATTGTTTTGTTTTGCTAAATGATAACTGTTTAGCAGACAGATGTTACAAAAATCCTAGTGCTTGTAAGGGCATTTGTTGTCCATTCTGTAGCTATGTATTTTCCTATCCATTCTTTAGATTAATTTGAAATTTACCGCTCCAGAAAAGCCGGGGGTATATCATTATTATGTTGTTGTTCGTTCCGACGCTTATGTGGATTTGGATATGAACAAAGTTTTCAAGGTACATAAAATTCTATTTACTAGCAAGTAGTTCTCAATATTATATATGCACGATTGGAACGAATGTGAAAATCGTGTTTAAAATACCTTTTGTCCGCGAGTCTGTCTAATAATTTGCTGACGTTGCTTTTTCCCGTTTCAAAACATGGGGTACGGTTTTTGCTGTACTAGAGGTGAGAAGCAGAATCCTAGTCATAAACAAACATTTGACAATCAATTATACTATTACAGTAGTATTATTTCAAGGTAATACCATATATAAATTCATTAAACAAGTTTGTTTTCTAGTCCAATCTGAAAAATAGTAAACAGTCTTTCTAATTTCGAACACAAAAAATAAACAAAGTTTCTTGATTTGAAAATGATACATCCGTATTTCCCGAATTCGCCTTATAACTAAATTAAATGTTTTATGAAACAGAGCAAAAGAGAGCAATTACCAAAAATGCGTGAAAATGGACCGTGAAGAATCATGCACATCATAACGGCCTACTTATTTCATTATCTCGTTTAAAAATGTCCGCTGTGAATTGATATGAAATACCTTTTTTATTTGAGTTATTTTACGATTGAGTCATATGGCTACCGTAACACAGAGCTCACAAATTTACACATGGCTTTCAAGAGAGCAGTCGATTTAGAAGCTTGCATTGCAGTTCGGTTGACAGTACAGGATGCACCATATTTTAATTTGCTGACAATTGAATATGTTGCGTTAGGAAGGCCATTCAGAAATTCAGGAATATTGATGGTACACCTTTTTTTATAAGCATAACGGATATAAGCATAAATAGGCTGATAATTGCCAAAAATTTAAGCATAACCATACCTTTGACCCTGAAAAAATTGTGTAAGCATAAACAAAGGTAAAAAAATTGGGATATGAAACCTCTCCATAGCAAAGGAGGGTTTTGCTGTGATATAAACAGTGTAATATTGAAGACATTGCAATGGTGGTTTGCTTCAAAAGTAATAACAAAAGCATAAAATAAGGCTGAACTTCAATATTTATAGTTATTAGGTGTGGATAAGCATGGATTAAGGCTCGATTCTCAAAATCTTTAAGCATAACTAAGGCTGAGGCAAATTTACCTGATGCTTATGAAAAAAAGGTGAACTTAATTTCTCTCTGCTGCCTTTATAGGTTGACATGTCTAGATGCAATAAATACAAATTTAAAAAGTTCTTGCAGAGAACCCACCATTTTCCAAATTAATTTACACTTAAAGTTTCCATTACTGCTACATATTTGATTTGATTCAATACGTGCCGCGTTCTAGAGAAGTTCTTGGCGAGAATTATCATCAATATTTTGTGGTATTAATTATGTTTCTCATCAAAAATATAGGCTAAATATTTGAAATCATTCAAATTATATATCGGTTGAACTTTATGGTCTTAAGATCATTAAAACTTTCAATAAAAAAAACAATAGTTATTTACTATATCTGTGTTTTTAAAAAACCGTTCTACCATAAGGATTATTTTTTGCCTTTTTCCTTACGACAAAAGTATCCATTTATTTTGATTCTATTTGTTGCCTGAGAACATTTTATTATGCCAATTTTTCCTGTAATTGACAAAGTGAACTCAAATCATTTCATATCCAGCTAATTAACTTAAATACTACAGCAAAGCTGTAAACTTTCTTTTGTTTTAAGTTCACCTTGAAACTGTTCTTTAAGATGAAAAAGTTTTAAAAAGTTTTTTTGTGCTTTAGAGAGCAGCATTTCCATAAAGGCATCTTTAGGGTTTATGTTGTTGCAATCGTGTTAGTGCCATGAGGCTCTTGTATTAATTTAACACGTACATGTGTAGTCATACCTTCCATTGCATGACGATTTCCACAAGCACGCATTCATCAAATCCTATATTAGCTACACAAACACGTTTTTGCTCCACATGGCTTCTTTGTTGTTGCCTGAAATATCAATTTGTTTCGTCGAGACTACTTTACGCTTTGCCAAATCTTTCCAGCATGATAAAATTACATTTGGGCATACCTTATAGTTGCATGAAATGATTTTATTTCTTTGTCTGTCATGATAACTGTAAGCACTCTGTCAACCTCGGAATATTAGCAAATGTTTCATCAACAGAGTTGTTGTTGATGCAGTTGATCTTTCATCCCATGAAGGGTTCGTTCTCCTGATAGAATTTCAACATTTTGATCTACATCGTCAGCGACCCATTGCTTGCAGCCATTCAGAAAAACTTCTGGTTCCGGATTGTTTTTTTCATTGTCTGTTCGTGCAACAGCAGATTTCTTACACTGATCTATTTTGTCAATTGTTATAGAAAACCGAATGTTACTTATTGTTTGATGACTTTTCTACAACCAGTTGTTTTCTCTACGCTTATTCCAACTCGGAAAGGTATTGGTGCAAAAACACGGATGATTTGCTTGTACAATACATTGACACAACATTGTTTCCTTTATGTTCCTTTATATTAGGTACCCAATCCTCTCCCTCTTTAATGTCAGCAGCACATGGATAAAATCCCTTGGAATAATTCTTTTCTCTTGTTTTTTCTTTAATCAATCTGGCAGCTGCTTCCATGAAGTTTTCCTTTGAAGTTCATTTCTTTTATTTTAATTCTGAGTGAAATCCACCATATTTGCATACCAATTCAACTTTTGAATGCCTCAGAGTACCTTTTGTTTGGTACTCCTCTCTGCAGACGTCAAAATATTAATCTTTTGGATCATTGACTGGACCGATATGCAACATAGATAAGCGTTGGAGTAATTCTGCTTCTGCCGCTTTTTTCGACAAAGAGAACTTCAAGCGATTCATAGTTTCGAATAAAATGTAATTAAGGTAGTCTTTCATGTAGAAAGCCATACCTCCACCTTTCTTACCGTTTCGAAAACAGGGTGATTTTGTGATGTTACAGCTTTTTCAGTAAGGATTTTAGTAGCAAAAGAGTGTTCGGTCGTACTACGACCTGATCAATAAGCTGCTTGAGTTGGAGGTATTATTTGATCAATTCCGTTAATTACACGTGTTTTCATACAAATTGCCAAGATTTTTCTTAACATAGATAGTAAAGTGACTGGTCTTAAGCTCTCAACAGGACCTTTAGGTTTACCCGGTTTTTGTAGCGCGGCAATAATTCCATGGGTTAGTTCGATAGGACCATTTTCAGTTGCTGCAGTGGTGTTGTATATATCTGCTATATGTTTGTAAATGTATCATCAGAACAGTTCTTTAATAACTCAGCTTTGATACCGTCTATACCAGCACTTTTGTTGTTTTTTAAAGAAAGTGTAGCGTTTTTGACTTCATTTGCGGTGAATTGAATACTTGGTTGAACATTAATGATGTTGTTGTCTCTGTTTTTGGAAATCGTTTTTGATAATTTTTGCTTGTTGTTGACTATTCGCTGTTAAGGAGCCAGATTTTGTTGTTACAGAGGAGCTTTCGGTTTCATTCTCTGTAGTTGTTTAATCTTCTTCATTTTATCGTGAATTTCTGCTAGCACTTGATTTCTCTCAGCTCTTAGTTGATTTATCTGGTCTCTTTCTATAGTCTCGTCAACTTTCAGCTTCAGGTTTTTTTGTTTTTCTGTAAGTTGGATTACATCGGTGTTGCTACTTATAATAATAATAATCACGGTTAATATTTCAGTTCCAAAGATTTACATTTGGCTAATTCTACTGAAATAGCGAAAGACTAGTGTATGTGCACGATCATAAATTAAATATTAGAAAAGTAACATTTGCTAATAAGCATATACTTCAGAAACAACAAGAAGGTTGAGAAGACAAGGGTCAAGAATGAAAAATGAAGACAGGCATATGACGTAAACTTGAACAATGTTGAGAATACATCGCCCTATTGATGTATACGGAGACAAATTAGCCCTAAACTATTGTAGCGAGAGAAATACGTAAAGTATATAAAATATATGAAGAACAGGGGGGGGGGGGGGGGGGGGGGAATCATATGGTCACTATGCACTGTAACCAGAGTCGTTAAACAGAACCACACTAAATATATTGAGAGGCATTATACTCATAAACGAGAAAAAGGTGAGTTGACTATAGTGTAGTGAATATTGTAAATAACCCAAAATTTAGGCTCAATGTTGAAATATGATAGCGCAAAAACCTCGGTTAAATTGTGGAGCAAAAAAAAAACAAACAAAAAAAAAACAAACAAACAAAAAACAAAAACTTTGATGGTGTTTTTGTTTTAAACCAAGTGTCTTGGATGAAGCACACTTTATAACTTTTACTAGATGGGTCTATTTTTCTTGTGATTCATTAGGGATGATGACATTGGAAATTTGTTTTGAGAGTTCATTTGTGAATTCAGGTTTTTTTATCGATATTGAGTAGACTGTTAATGTTTATATCTATCGGTGATTTTATTCTAATTGTATTAGGCCATTTTATGCAGAAATCCATGACCTTAAGGGAAAAAATTGTTTGCGGAAGAAATTTGTGCGGAACTTTTTTTTGCGGAATTTATTTTTGCGGATTTCGCTCAAATCCGCAAAAATTAATTCCGCAAAAATGAATAAATATTGGTCATCCGCAAAAATAAATTCCGCAAAATTTTCTAAATTTTTCATCCGCAAGGAAAAAAATCGAGGTTATTGAACGTCTAAGGACTTATTATTACTCTTCGTTAATAACAATACAAACATTATTTGCACTTGCACTATAATATGTATAACTGATATTATAACTGTTGAAAAATAGATGTTATTCCATACATCTGCTCTTTCAGGCACTGAATTAGGTGTTTCCCTATTTTGATTTTATTAAATTTATTGCATTCGCAAAACTTAATTCCGCAAAATCTCTTTTGAAGTCGTCATCCGCAAAAATTTATTCCGCAAAATATGGCATTTTTGGGTCACTTATCCGCAAAAATATATTCCACAAAAATTTCTTCCGCAAACAATTTTTCTCCCTTAAAGGGATCCCAAGGTCGTAATAGAAATTAATACTATTTTAAAGAATGATAGCCAAAAATAACGTTAATTAAAATTTTTGCTCTTGTAATTTATCAGAAGTCCAATATTGCTCGATTCAAAACACGTTTTTTTACATGCTCTTCGTCCGCCATTATTTTTAACTTGAACTCTATTTTCAACTCTATGCACCAGTCCCCTTAGCCGAATTTGTAGTTGTGACGTATCATTTGAGTAACGGCTCGCATTATAAGTAGGAAATGTCTGTGACATCATACCTAAAGAGCCAGTAAAACAACAAAATAAAAACGAGCAAATCAAATGATGAATGAGAAGATATTGGGAATGTAGAAGATGATTTTATCTACCAACCAATTAACGATTTAAATATCCAACAAACTATCGCGTTTAAGTAGCGACGTGAATCTCTGGTGTCAAAGTTCCCATTATTGCCGTTTCCCATTGCATGTCTGCAAATCGGCAATTTCTATGCTGTACAAAGCCCGCCGCAGCATTTTCGGCTACTTTTGCCGGCAGAAACTTTCGCGTTTCGCAGATTTTGGAACTAATTTCGCGGAAAAAAGCTTCCGCTGAAAAAACTTTCGCGAAACGAAGGAAAAGTTTATTTTCGAGTGAAAAACCTTTTGCGAATGAGCAAAAAAGAAACCAAATTTTTCTTTTCTAAAGGCCGTAAGTACGTCCGCTCGGCGCCATGTGGTCAATTAATTTGAATCTCCAGTTAATAAAGAAACACCAGGTGTTGAGTGTTTCTTTTTTTCTCAATGTTTACAATTTTTTGCAAAGCTTGCATTTTTCTTGAAATTTGATTGACTCACACACTAGATGGCCGCGCGGCCGCTTGAAAAAGTAAAATCGAATCCTACTTCCAAGCGCACAAAATCTGGCCGTCGACGGCTAACAAAGTTGAGCAATAGTTGTCACTGAGCATGCGCAAAACTGGCCGCGTACGTACGTACGGGCAAAATCGCACAAGTGGAGGTCGGCCTTGTCATCAGTTTCGTCATCGGTTTCTCCATCTTCACGGAAAAACTTTCGCGTTTTGCTGTTTTGAAATTTCCAAACGCATAAACTTTCACGAAAAAGACCTAAAAACGCAAATGATTCTGCTCTTTAGGTAGTCGAGATAATAAGGATGTTTTGTGCTGTATCATGGATGATATTCCGTTATCGTTTCTACGGCGCGGTTCTCTGCTTCAACAGCACTTGTTTTGTTTAGTTCACACCAATGTTTCAAAACCTAATAGAAAGAAAGATAGAGTAAAAATAGTGAAATTACAAAATGAAGATTTAAACAGGAGGAGGGAGATAACCACACAGTGGGTATAAACACTTACTTCGGATTGTTATGCTTTATACGATCGATCTACTGACGTTCTTGGATTCACCATGTTCTGATATGTAAATATTGACATGTTAATTAAGTTATTGATTAACTTATTTATTCGTTGCTTTGTTGACGGAGAATATTTCAACCGTATGTCATGACTTTTATCGAAACAAATTTCTGAGCCTCACAGCGTAGTGAGGCGCATTTCCGACTATGATTTCTCACGACTAATATTCAATCTATTACATGGAATATTTATTTACTTTTTTAATAACAGGTTGCATCACCTTTTTTTATTATCTTTAATGTTTTGTACATTGAAACTCTGGAATTTTACGTATAAAAACCGAGTTATAAATCGCTCACTTTTATTGTGAAAATTTCTTAGTGAAAGCAAGTGTTGTATTTACATTGATAAAAGACATATTTCAATGCTACTTAAATCATACGTCACAAAATTTTAAACAATGGAAAAAGTCTGGGCGCTAGAGATTAAAAATACTACGAAGAAGAAGGTTTTTAAAAAGTTTTAAAGCATGCAGAAAAAATATTTATAACGTGATTATCTCACGATCTAAAAAACGTTTGAAAAAACTGAAACAAGAGTTGCTACTTCATTTTTTAAGATAAACAGTATTATTTGAATAATCTATTAGACCTTGGGATCCCTTTAAGGTAGCTTCTCGTTGGTACAATTTTTTATTATTTTTTTTATTTTTTTATTATTGACGAAATGACTGCGCTTATAGTAAGAACTTCTTTTCGCTCAAAAAGATTACATAACGCAATAACGGAAAGTAATAGCCTGACTTCATAGACCTTACTTGGTTAAGACCTTCGAGCATTTTACCTAAGTATGGCCTATTTGGCTTGTACACAGTACTACGCATTTGCGAACTTGGGTTCTAGTATATAGCCACTTGATAGCACTTGAAAAATTATCTAATGAAGACCTTTATGAGTTGCCTAATTATGGTTACTTAGCTCACATTATCATTTTTTTACTGCGCATGCGCAATTTTGGGTTTTACTATATGGACACTTCACAACCCTTGCAAAGCTATTTGACGAAGACGTTCATGTGTTTTGCCTAATTATTTTGCTTGTATCAACAGTCTCTTACAAGATGTTTACTACATTTGTCGGAGTTACTAAATTTGTCGGTGTAACATGAGTGACAGTTCGATGCTGAATTACCGAGAAATAATCATTTCTCAGTTCTCACAGATGTCACCATTCAGACATTCATGTACCAAGATACAGCCCCTTATTCGGTTTAAGCTCTCAGTGGATAATAATGGCGTCAATTTGTGCTCTTCACCAATTACTTTGATAGCGCCGTTGTGAAGTGATTTCAGCTAATTGCGATTCGTTTCGGTCAAGTCAAAAAATAGGTAAGGACCGGTTGGATCAGAAGCTTGGATGATGCAGCATCCAGGTAGCATTGTAGTTTACCTGGTAGCCTCAGTTTTCTACTGCATTTGCGATAACTCTTCTCAAAGTGTGAGTTCAGGTTTAGGGAACTGTCGATCTCGACCCTTAGGTATTTGTAGCTAGTAGCAATATTCGTACTACTTTGCTGATAGCGCACATTGAATTGCCCTGGCGTTTTGGCAATGCACTGAGCGGTACCAAACAGCATCGGATCAGTTTTGCCTTTCTTTAAGTTCATAATCAATTTGTTGTCATCAAACCATTTTGCTATTTGGGTCATATCGTCACTCAGTTTTGATTCGATACAGTGAAATCTGTCTAAAGCGGACACCATTGGTGCGCAAAAAAGTGTCCGCTTTAGAGAGGTGTCCGCTTTATAGAGAATGCTTTATAGTGAATGCACTCATTCCGTTCCAATGAAAAACGTCCGCCTTATAGAGATGTCCACTTTAGACTATGTCCGCTTTAGACAGATTCCACTGTAACATGAAAGTCTTGATCACCACCGTGAATAACGGTATCAACCCAGTCCTGAGCCTCGTGCCACTTTAACCAATTTGTTGAGTTGTGAAGGTTTTTTTTTTGTTGTTTCATTTGCTGTTTATACAGCTGCTAGTATTTTTTTATTTTTAGGTGGTTGTTTCTGAAGCTAAAGAATTTGATCCTGGTTCTCATTGGGATTATTCAAGTGAAGATGAAGGGAAAGATGATTCCGGAGAAAGCGTTTATGAAACAGAAGAGGAATTAAATGATAAAAGTGACGATGAATGACTCCTCTTGGAAAAAGATATTGTGAATACTATTTTATCAATGACAATCATCTTATCGAAAAGAATTAAAAAATTTAAATTGCAGTAAAGGTTATAATACATGTTAATGAAATGTACTAGCTAGAATTCACAAACAAAACAAATTCTTACATGAAGTGTAACCATGGATATGTATAATATTTTTCGAATCGCGTATACGCAAGGTGTGTGGAATGCAAAGCGCTCGTCGACTGGACAAAAATACCCTGTTTTCCACGAATCTTTAAATCACAGACTAAGACATTAAGATTCAATAAGTCAGAGTTTATCATGTCATGAACAAGCGAGTTTATTTAGACACTAGTACCCCGCGTAAAAGGTTTTTACAGGTATTACTTTTGCAAATGATTTTCGCAATTCTCGTGTTGAAAGTAGGTGACGAAAAATAGAATCACAGAATTATGAACGAATTATGAAATTATGATAATTATTTAGGCCCAAAATTTTCGTCACCCCATCGCCTGTATCGCGGAATGCAAAAAACGTCAATGCTCATTCCTGCACTGACTGGTGGAATCATTCCAACAGGGATTGAGAGGAAGCTATTCTCCTTACCACCAAATATGGGAGGTTTGGGAATTCCAATTTTTGAGGAACTTCCTAAGATAGAATTTGAAATTACGAAGCAACTTCAAGATGACATCATCGCACGAAACCGACAAAGTAGCGTTTCTGATAAAAAGACCAAAGATATGAAAAGAATGATAAAGCAACGAAAGATGGAAAGAAATAGACTAAAACTCGAAAAGATTCGCAATTCCATCAGCGACGAAAGGAGAAAGCTTCTCGACATCAGCAATGGAAAAGGAGCTTCACTTTGGCTAACAACACTACCACAGACTGACGAAGGTTTCCAGCTCGACAAGCAATCGTTCTGGGATCTCACCAAGATTCAGTATGACCACGGTCTTTCCCGTCTACCAAAAAATGCGGATGTGGAACCCCTTTCAACCTGCAACATGCGTTATCCTGAAAGGTGGCTTCATAACACAGCGTCTCAACACACTACGCGACATAACTGCGAAATTGTTGCTGGAAGTTTGTACTGACGTCAAAGTAGAGCCATTACTGCACCCACTCACAGGAGAAGAATTCAACGAAAGAACAGCCAACCGACAAGAGCAAGCAAGACTCAACGTCTCCGCAAGAGGATTCTGGACTCTCGGCCAGAAAGCATTTTTAGATATAAGAGTTTTTAACCCAATAGCAGGAAGGCATGGGAGGATGGACCTCAAAAAGAAGTACGAGATCAACGAGAAAGAGAAGAAAAAATCCTACAATGAAAGAATTCAAATGGTAGAGCAGGGTTCGTTTACTCCTCTCATATTTAGTGCAATGGGTGATATGGGACGCGAGTGTTATACATTAATCGAACTGATCGCAGAGAAACAACCAATGAACAATATCGTCCAGTGGATTCGATGCAAAGTGTCCTTTGCTCTCATCAAACCACTGGTGATCTGTGTGAGGGGTACACGAAAGACATGGTGCGAAGATCCATTGGTGCAGTCACTAAACAACGACGCAAGAGACTATGAGGTTTCATCTGAAATCAAAATTTAATTTTGTGTTTTAATTTTGTGTTTTTGTATTAAATAAATCTTTGTATACCGATTTTATGAAAAGAAATTGCTACTTTTTGAAAAAAAACAAAACAAAAACGGACGTTCAGAGCTCCTGAAACCCCTTTGCAAATTATATTGCCTTTATATTTATACTATAAAACAAAATATGAAGCATCAAGAACTCTCTCAACAATACGTTTGAATAAAAGATGCTGATTGTGTCCTGTTTTACTGAAAGAATCGTTCGAAATTCGCTCAGCATACACGAAAACATGAACATTCCTCAGAAGGTGCTGAAGGAGGACGTAAGAGGTAGGAGTAAATCGGGCCTTGCACAACCTCCTTGTCGCCTTATCTTCATGATGATCTTTCTCCTGATTGGTTTCCACCTTTTCCACACTAATTGATGTACATCCACAAATCATCACTGCAGATCAACTGAGAAAACAACTTTTAATAAGTTTCAAAGAGGTATGAGAAGGACAGCACCGATCTTGTACTATTCCAATCATACATCTACCTTCACTATCACTCTTTCTGGTGACATCGAAGCAAATCCTGGTCCAAAATCCACATCACCTTGTCAAGTATATGTGATAAAACCATCAAAGACAATGCCAAACAGTACCAATGCTCAACATGCACCCAATCCACCCATCTAAAATGTACTCAATCAAATACAACAAAAAGACAACAAATCGTCACGTATTGGCTCTGTCACCAATGCTCTCTGTCTGAATTGCCTTTTCACAAACAAAGACATCTGAATGATTCATTTGACGAAATCAATCGCATCACCCAACCAGTTGATACTCAAATCTCTAAAGCAAACTGTAACAATCTGTCTTCCACTTGAACACCCGTTCAATGATTTCCTCTTTTACAGAGTTCACTTTGCTAATTGAAACCTACAAGATGGATATAATCACCTTAAGTGAAACATGGCTAAAAGACGACCCAAATCTTTTAAACTACGTCACCATACCAGGTCACCAATTCTGCTATAAAAATCGTGATACCAAATGAGGAGGCGGAGTTGGTCTTTACATAAAAGACAACATCATATACAAAGTACGAACAGACATCAACAAGCTGGATACAACCATGGAACATATTTGGATAGAAATAATAGGCAAAAATCGAAACAACAAACTCCTGTTGGGTACCCTGTACCAACCTGATTCAGATAACGCCTCAAAATGTTTAAAATCAAAATCAACAATATCTGGGAATGTTCTGTTATATTAACAGGAGATATGAACATTAACCTTAACACAAACAACACAGTGGTTAACAAGGTATACGTTTGGAGACAGAGGTGGGAGTACGTCAATGAGGGTGAGAAAGTGTTTGGTGTCGCGAATGTGTGGCGGAAGCAGTTCGATGAGGGGTTGTAGGAAGTGCATGATGTATCTGGAGAAGGTGTCTGTAGGACCATTGCATGCGGAGACGATAGACCGGAGTGGATGATTTTTCTTGTGGATTTTAGGGAGTCCATAAAAAAGTGGGGTTCGTTCAGGTGATGGTGGCAGAAGAAATTCCTTTGTTTCATCGTTTATCATGTATTTGTTGTGCAGATACGAAACTAGTGCTGTGGCGTCATGGGTGATGTGTGTGGTGGGATTGAAAGATTGGCACTTGCAAGTGTTTTGGTCATTTAGATGTTTGTCGTGGACTTTTTCTGTGTAATCGTGTGTGTTCATGATGCATATGTTGCTGCCTTTGTCGCTCTTTTTTATAGTGGTGTTTGGTGTTATATTTTAGTTGGTTGAGTGCATGTTGTTCTTCATGGCTGAGATTTTGTTGTGGTTGTTGTTGTTGAGTATGTGTTAAAGCGTTTAAGGTTTCGTTAATCTTTTGGAAATTAGTGTGCAGTGCGTTGTTGTTATTAGGTGGCGGATTCCATGTGGATTGTTTTTTGAGGGGTTTTATTCTTTTGGCGGTGTTGTTTTTCTCTTGGTTGTGAAAGTAGTAATGTGGTGTTGATGCGTTTTTTGAAGGAGTGTACGTCGTTTTGTAGAATATCTTTGTTGTGTTGAGTACTGGTGGGCATGAATCCTAATCCCTTATGTAAGAGTTTCTTTTGTGCTGATGTAAGTGTTGTTGATGATGTGTTGACAATTAGGTTGGTGTTTGAGTTCTCGCGATGGTGTTGAATGGCAAGCTTGCATCGTTTGGCGTAGTTGATTTATTTAAATTTAAAGTGTGGTGAATCACAAAACAGGCTGTGGATGGTAGGTGGTGTATATTTCCATTTTAGGGTCGTTGGTTTTTTTGCTTCGGTGTTTTCGTGTTTTCTTGTTGCTTCAGTGTGGCTCATTTTGATGGGTGAAGGTTATTAGTCTAGGAAATGGTGTCATCAGAATTAGATGGCTAGAACAGATTTGACAGGGTTGGGGAAGAAGGTGCCAACACAGGGGTGAAAAGGACGATGTGAATAAATGTGAACGGGAAATTTATTGAATGAATGATAATATATACATAGAACGAATAATATATAGAATATATACATAAAGAATTATATCTTGCAATCTATTTTACTTTTTTGAAAAATTATTTCGCCTTTTGAACGATCAAAGACTGAAGTTTGTCTAACAAAAAATTGAACTGTTTTGCTCTTTTCTATAAAAAGCCTTGTTATTTTCATCTTCGTTTTTCTTCTTCCATTTTCATTATTCTTCCAAATGTTTTATATCATGAAAAAGTGCTTTTTGAGCTTGACACAACGCAAAAAGAATTTTTGAAATATCTCATAACCTTCAAATTTGCCAAGCATTTATAAAAACTGTGCAAGTTCATTTGAAACGTACTTTAATAACGTGCTTGTGGTGGATAAGGATGTGGTGTTGTAGTTGCTGCGGCTGTGGGGAGTAAATATTGGTGTGTTTGGTGTTGTTGTGTTTGTGGTGGACAAGGCTGTAGTGATGTGGTTGGTGCGGGTGTGCGAAGTAGGGTTGTGCGTTCTTGTGGTGGACATGGGTGGGATGCGGGCGGCATGGGTGTGGGAAGTAGAAATGGACGTGCTTGTTGTTGTTTTACGGACGGTGTAGGTAGTCGATGGTTTGCGAACGGTGTAGGCAGTTGGATGTTTTCTTTGATGTTGATGTGTTTTGTGGTTTTGTTGGTTTTGTTCAGTTGTATTCCAACGTCTTGTTTCAGCCCATAAATGATTGGCATGACGTCCTTAGAGGAAAATTGCTTGATATTCCTTCAATTTATGTATTTTACAGGGTTTTATGCGTACAAAACTTTTTCTGAAAATGGCATCTTGTGACTTTTAATGTACGCGACTTTTATCAGTTTAGGCTGCTCATGACAATTAATGCTCACAACTTTTTGTGACTTTAAGGTACATAAATTTTATTTATCAGCAAAGTTTTGTTGAGAGCTAACATTTTACATTCCAAATCTTTGAAAACATTGTTTTGTTTTATTTCTTGTTACATTCATTCTATAAATGTTAATTTGGGCAAGTAGTATCATAAAAAGAATCATTTTGACAATGGCTTCAGGATAGAAGTCGAAATATTAGATTTTAAGGAAATTTGTCATCTTGTTCCTTATCAAAAGTTATGATGCTTCTGGTTATTTTGTTTATTACATTCATTCACCGTGGAAATCTCATTTTTACATATGACACATTAGATTAGAGGAAAAAATTGATGGCATGTCTTCGTACATTTGTCAACAAAGTTACCTTAATAAACGCTGTAACTGATATTGTCAATGAAGGCGTGCGATGTCCACGCTATGACCACGCTTTAGTTTATTGAGTAAATAAATTTTCATTGATTAGTAAAAGAAAGCATAGGGAACATGCATAAGTAACATTCAAGATGGAACCTAAGCAAGTTTGCTAGAAGTAAAAAGTGAAGAAGTAAAAAATTAAAAAGTATTAGTAAAGAAGTTATAATCATTATTTTATGTTGCAAAATCACTGCAAAAGCAATGATTAAAAATTGACACAGAAGAAAGTTTTAAAATTTTACCTGTCCAATCAGTTAAGTGAACCTATAGAAATAACTATTTGTATAGTTTTGTTCACTTGGTGTTTTCGACAGAAATAATGTTCAATTTTATATTTTCTCTCACCCACTCGCACAAATTTGTAAAATGAAAAATCTTAAATTGAAAATTTTATTTTAATATGACGGTTATTTTAGCAACAGGATCTGCTGCAAGAAAAAGAAAACACAGCCTAGTAGGCAAATGTATGGTGAATATGGCAAACCAGACTTGTCATTGTATGCATTAAAAGTTGGAATGCAGCAAAAACTGATTTTGAAATATTTGCATCCAATGGGTGAATATCAAGAGGTAAGGATATGTCCTCTGATCTTTCAAGATGGAATTAGCATGGCTTAGTGGTTTTTCATGTGAGAAAATAAAATATCTTGATTTTGAAACTGACAATTGTAACCTTATAAAGTAAGGAAGTAACATAAAAATTGATTTTTTGTACCAATTAGATGAATTTCAAAAATGATGAAAATGGGCTTACAAATTTTTTTAAGAACATTTTTCGTTCCCTTAAAGTTTTTTTCCAAAACTTGATCCCCATGGTGACATCACTTTTTCATCGATTTTAAAAAGTTTCATATAGCACTAGCTAAAAACTTGTACTTCTTGTACTTAGTCTTGTACTTCAAATTTAAGATATTGTGTGATGTTCAAGCTTATTTATGCAGAGGCTTTTCTACCATTTCTTCTTTTTGTACTTCAGTTACTGGCTGTTGCATTTGAGGAGGATGTGATCAATCTAGTGTTTCACTATATTGACATACAAGTCCAAACAGATGCATCATTAGCTTGTGGAGCTCTCTTAGTAAGAACCTAATACTAATGTGATTGGGAAGACATCAGCCCTTTGTTCGGTTATATAAGACAATGTTTGTTTACTCTAGTGGTTGTCTTCATTGTTATGCCACAAGAAATTCATTATTGAATTTATAAACAAAGGAGGCATTCAAAGAATACTGGATATCCCACAACCATCTGTCGTAGCAACCATGTCATCACTTTGCTTATATTACATGGCACACAGTGAGGATGCAATGGAAAGGGTATTTATGTTTCTGTTTTAAGCAAAATGTTTTGCCTGAGAGTGTATTTACATGTATTTACATGATAGCCATACCAAACTCAAATTTAAGATTTTAGTATGGGTAGAAATATTTTTTACTTACACAGAATAAATTTATCACATTCATCATTTTTATTTCTACAAATTTAATTTATGCAATAGATCGAAACAATGAAATGTGAAAGTTTTTGCACCTTTGTAAGCCATCCTGAAATTTCTAATTTACTTCATGAGTTCGATAGGATTAAAAATTTCAGTGCTGTTGATACATGTAAACAGGACTAGGAGAACATGCAGAAGAACTGTTTGTAGCTGTACTGAAGTTTTAAAATGGTTTGAATTAAGCACGGCTCTCATTTGAACAGAGTCTACCATTCGTAAATGAATCAAAATCATTTGGTTTAAATCAACATCGAATACAATGGCTACATGTTAAATAAAAAGGAGTTGAGAGCTGGTTTACGTTTTACTGACTTTATTGTACTGTATATATTCTATATATAAAACCAATGCCAACCACTGATATGGGTTTATTGTTGTAAAAGAGGGGGAGTTGTACTAAGGAGCATTTAACAGTATTTTGTAAACACCAACATCACTGTGTAATATTAAGAAAACAAGAGCCAGATGGCGCAAAACGGTAGCAGCAAAAGTACTTGCCACAAGAATACTTTTAAATTTGAAATTTTACTTAAAGTTCTTAAACGTTCTGTAAACGTTATTTCTTGAGATATCTTACTGGTGGAAAACAGGCATAAACGATATTATAATGTTTAAAATTACTAACTCGTGTAAATAGGGTCTAATCGCAACACACCAGCAATTAATTTATTAGAAGACAAAAGAATTATACATGCATGAGCTGTTTATAACGTACGTTTTTTTATAAAAGCTTATGTAGAAAAAAAAACGCGTTTCTTCGAAAAAAAAAATGTATGTTTTGAATTATAATTTTTTGAAACCGAAAATGAATTCAAACAGATAACAGCCTTTTTTTAACTCGATTTTTGAAAACCTTGATGTTCAAAGACAGAACAGATAGCTAACAAACGTAGAAAGTAATAAGAAAGTCTGATCTGTGCTTTACTGACACGAAAAACATATCTATTTTCAAATGCCAAAGTTCATTGATTCAGTACCATAAAAGTAACTAAAAGTCCCAGTTTTATGTAGACCTATTTGATTAATATCCATTCCTTCATCAATTAAGTGATAAAATATCAAAGAAAACGTATTTTAAATGTATGTGATTGAAAACCTTCGAAAATTCAAAAGGCTGCGTTCGTTCATTAGAATGTATATTGAGTTTTTAGTGGGGACTCGCATACTCTAAATCGTAGGCTAAAAACTGCCGTTTCGGCCGGAGGAGTAGTAGTAGTAGTAGGAGGAGGAGGAGGAGTAGTAGTAGGAGTCCAAGGGTGTTTTAATACGGTATTCGCTTTCGCTGCTACCGTAAAAAGGTTGTTGTTTATCATAATCAAGGATATTGTTTTGTGAAAACGACAAGCTACAATAAAATTGGGATAATAATAAACAGTCATTATTTATGAGAAGTTCTTACAGGAAATTCCAAATTTTCATGAGATTTTAGAAGTTCTGATGAGAAATATTTTAGACAACACCTAATCTTCTTACCGTCTCCAAAATATCAAATTATCAATATCTTTATAAATCAAATTTTATTCAAGGTAATGTGGAACATTTTCCTTCAATATGTGTATTTGTGGAGAAAGGTCAGAAGAGAAGTATGTGCATGCAAAACACATAAAATTCACCTCAAGTTGACATTTAACAGCAGCAAACGAAAGACTAGAGGATTAGGAATTTGATTTTATTGGAAAATTGGCTCGTCTGAAATTTCATTAAAGGACTCACCATTCAAATGGCTTTAGACATAGAGGCAGACATGGTTGAGTAAGCAGCATAATCTCTTTTACCAAGCATGTGATGATGAGGTTACAGGTTTATATGGCTGAAGAGCAGTTGATTATAAAAGTTGTGCCATGCCTTTAAGATCTGTTTATATATGTAAATCAATATGGTGGCACACATAAGCTTCTATTTTTCTGGTAATTAATATTATTTTATGTTTCGAATACTTTTACCTGGTGTTTGATCAATTAGCAGAAGTTTTTATTAGTTATTTTTGATACTCTAGGAGTTTCAGTATTGGAAATTTTGATAAAAAATTAAGCACAAGTAAAATTATGAGATGGATTTCATTAAAAATACCAGCTATAAGAGCCACCACACTTGAAAATCTTCCCATAGAATCGTTATAGGCAGAGATCTATAGCTAGCAGTTGTACTATGCTGTAAAAATGATCAAATTATTCTCTGTTTGTTTGTCTGTCACGCAAAATGGTAGATTGAGTTGTGAGCGAAATTATTTCTTTTTTTGTGTGCGACGTCAGTGCGAAACAAATACATTGCAACCCCAATCGAACGTGACTTTTTTTGGCTGGTGAACCAATAGGGATAACTATAATTATAATTATTATTCAATTTCCGCGCTTATAGCGTAGGAAATTGTTTGGCTTACACATTCTATCTAACTATCTATCTCTGTCACAGTTTTTCGTCATTTTCGGAAAGTCCGTTCGGATTTTATTTCATAAAATCTCCGTACGATATAACAATGCATTCTTCCAACTATGTGCTCCGTATCAACTCCGAGGAGCTCGTTTTCCACCTCTACCAACACATTCTGAAGAAGCTTCGTTACACTACGGTCTTATTTATTATCGAGTTACATCTAAATATATCATTTGAATCATTGAATAAATATTCTCGTTTTCATACGTTATGGATAATACGAATCCTATTGATGGCGAAAGATCAAGAGAGGTCGAAGTGACAGCAACGCCTGATGTTTCCAATCCTACGAACGATTCGGTGGGTCCACAGGCAATTCTCATCAACCCCCATCCCACACATGAATCAGTGGGACAACAGGCAGTGACTGGCTCACTAGAGAGCTCAGCTGTACTGAGGGGAAGGAAACGTAAAGCAAAATCGAAGAAATCAAGGAAATCGAAGAAAAGAAAGAGATCTTCTTCCAGGTCATCTTCATCATCGTCATCGACATCAGACGACAGTGGTAGTGAGGACGACAATGTGATATCTAAACGCTTCACAATTAGATCAAAAAAAGATAAATACAGATAGTCACTGACGGAGGAAATGGCCAAATATGCCAATCACCAGATAAACACCTATATTCCTGAAAAAGAAATTCAGGAGAGTCTTTTGGAGAGAATCCCCATTCCTGATAATCTCCAAAAGCCCCGTGTGCTGGATGACTTTGCAAAGGTTTTTATTAAAGAACCTACAAAAAATTGGGACGAGACCCTCTCTAAGTCACAAAATCGACTCACTCAAGTGTTCGCCCCACTGGGAACACTTTGGTCCAAAATGGAGAGGTATTTGGAACCTCTGAAACCAATATCTGGGGAAGGATCCCTGACAGATACAACAGAGGATGTGGATGTAGACATGCATGAACTACTTGGACTAGTAGAGCAAACTGTATTACTCCTAGGTCAAGCCATAAACAGCACTACATACACACGTAGATTAAACGTCCTCAAAGACATTTTGAAAGATACCAAGGACGCTAAAAGCCTATTGAAAGATAAAGGGGATATGTTGAAGAAGATTAATTCCAATGATCTCTTCGGGAAGAAGTTCAGGTCACACATAGAAGACCTCGTTAAAGAGAGGAAAAAATCAAAGGAAGCTTTCCACTCCTACAGTGTGGCAAAGAAACCAACACCCTTTCGAAAGAGCCTCCCTCAGCAGTCCGCCTCCAATGCTGGGCGGGAGCGTTTCATCGTTAACAGAGGCAATCAGTCATCAAGACAAAGTCAACAACATTCGAATCAGACGAGACAGTCACCCAGTCATCAACAATCATCAAGAAGAGGAAACTTCAATCAGGGTAAGAGAAAGTTCAAAGTTTACAAACGTAACTTTCTCCAGCAAAACCCCATCTCTGTTTCCAAAGGAAAAGTTGAAGTTTGTTCATCCAGCAGTAAAAAGTTTATTTGCAAAGGAAATTCCAAAAGTACCATTGGCAGGAAGACTAAAATACTTCCTGGAAGAATGGAAAAAACTGACAAACGACCCAGAAATCCTTACAACGGTGGAAGGCTGGGAAATACCTTTTACTACTACTCCAATACAGGAGTATGCCCCTCAACCAGTAAAATTTTCAACCGAGGAAACCAAAAAGGTGGAAACAGAGATACAGGAGATGCTGGGGAAAGGAGCGATACAGAAAGTCCTACCTTGTGCCCATCAGTATGTCAGCAATCTATTCCTAGTGGGAAAAAAGGATGGAGGGAACAGACCTGTGGTCAATCTAAAGCAATTGAACTCTTACCTCCCCTACGAACATTTCAAAATGGAAAATTTAACCCACTTAAAGAATATTCTTCAGAAGGGAGACTACATGTGCAAATTGGACATGAAGGACGCCTATTTCTGCGTGCCTCTAGGGAAACAATCCAGAAAATATGTGAGGTTTCGTTTTACAGGAAACCTATACGAGTTCATTTGCCTTTGTTTTGGCCTAGGTCCAGCCCCACGGGTATTTACCAAGCTTTTGAAGGTCCCAATTGCTCTGTTGCGAAAGATAAACATTCGCATTATTATTTATCTGGACGACATGCTTATAATGCACCAGACAATTTCAGGTTTAGTAAGGAGCAGGGACACAGTGATTTTTCTTCTGGAACATCTTGGTTTTGTGATAAATCAGAAGAAATCGATTTTCGAGCCGACTCAGGAAATAGAATTTTTAGGGCTATTAGTCAATTCAATTACTATGAGCCTATCCCTGACTCAAGAGAAATTGGACAAGATTTCCAAGGAGTGTTGGGAGATGTACAAAAATCATACAATGTCCCTTTTAGATCTGACAAAGCTCATAGGGAGACTTTGTTCCACAATTCAAGCAGTTCTTGCAGCCCAGTTGCAGTACAGGTACTTGCAACGAATTCAGACCCAGGCTCTCCGCTTAAATCAGGGTTATCACCACACAGTAAAATTGGACTGGAGAGCCAGGGAAGAACTTTTATGGTGGGTGGTGAATTTACAGATCTCCAATGGAAGGAAAATACTTCAGGAGGATTCTCAGTTGACAATTCAGACAGATGCATCCAGGAAGGGGTGGGGAGCCTATGCCCGGGGCATACCGACAGGGGGACCTTGGAATACAGAGGAAAGGTCCCATCACATAAATATTCTGGAACTCTTGGCAGTGAAGTATGCCCTCCTATCATACACCAAAAGATTCGAGTCAGTGAGGTCCATTCACTTTCAGATAGACAACACAACAGCTCTTTCATATCTACTGAAAATGGGGGGCACACGTTGTGTGGAGATGACCAAAATAGCAAAAGAAATTTGGTCATATCTGCTGCAAGGGTCGATCACAATTACAGCAGAATACCTCCCCAGTGCCATGAATTACAAAGCGGACTGGGAATCTCGGCACACAGTGGACAGCTCAGATTGGAAGCTGTCAAAAAGAGTGTTCCATCAAATTTGCCAAAAGCTAGGCATCCCCAACATAGACCTGTTCGCTTCAAGAGTAAACAATCAGCTTCAAAGGTATTACTCTTGGAGACCAGATCCATACAGTCAGGGGACAGATGCAATGCAACAGGATTGGACAAGAAAGTTCCCTTACGCCTTTCCCCCATTTTGTATGATAAGTGCTACTCTGGCAAAAACGAAAAGGGAGAAAGTAGGTCAAATGATAATTGTAACACCAGCATGGCAGTCACAGCCATGGTACTCGCAACTCATTCAAATGTCAATTCGAAATCCAGTTCTTATTCCACATCATCCAGACTTGCTGTTGAATCCCCAAAGGGAAGTACACCCACTAGTGCAGACAAGAAAACTACAGTTGGTGGCATGGCTAGTTTCAGGGATAGCTTGCAGAGTGCAGGTCTATCAGAATCAGCTAGCAATCTTATCCTCCACTCCAGGAGAGCAGGTTCTTTGTCAAATTACGAATCGTCCTGGCGACTCTGGTCTGGCTGGTGTAGTAAACAATCGATTGATCCTATTCGATGTCCTATAACTGATATTTTGAATTACCTCTCATCCTTGTATGATAATGGATTGGCTTATAGGACAATAAATAACCATAGGTCAGCTATATCGGCATACCACGAGGTGGTCGATGGTAAAAGTGCAGGAAAGCACCCACTTGTTTGTTCTCTTTTAGCGGGGGTGTTCAATAAAAGGCCGCCAAAACCACGTTTGACTCAGGTTTGGAGTGTAAATGATGTTCTGAGATATTTTCATTCTCAGGGCGAAACAGATTTGTTATCCGACAAAGATTTAACCCTAAAATTGACAATGCTTCTAGCTTTATCATCGGCTTCTAGGGCTTCAGCAATTCACCACTTGGATATACGGTACATGGTAAAGGGGGAGGGTTGTTATGTCTTCTCCTTTGACAAATTACATAAAGCTTGGAGAAAAGGCAAATCCCCTCCACAAGTTGTATATTTTGCATACCCAGAAGACAGAATCTTGTGTGTGATCACTGCTTTGGAAGAATACCTTAAAAGGTCTGAGCAATGGCGGAACAATAAAAAAACACAGTTGTTACTTAGTTTTATCAATCCACACAAGGAAGTTATCTCTACCACAGTTTCAGGCTGGCTCAAAAAACTCCTCCAGTTAGTAGGCATTGATACAAATGTTTATAAGGGACATTCGACTAGGGCAGCATCAAGTTCCATGGCAGGTCTGAAAGGTCTATCTACTCAAGACATCATGGAAAGAGGGTGTTGGTCGAATGAGTCTACCTGGCAAAAGTTTTATAACAAGGACATAAAGTCTTTAGCCCAAGTGTATCAGGAAAAATTGATGTCAAATTGAGCTTTGAACAGATGTGGGAAACGAGCTCCGCGGAGTTGATACGGAGCACATAGTTGGAAGAATGCATTGTTATATCGTACGGAGATTTTATGAAATAAAATTAGCCAATTACGTAAGGCCGCAAAGCGGCCGCAATGTAATTGCGATTTTATGAATAAAATCGGAGTACGATATAACAATCCCACCTCCCGACCCACATCAACCACTATCAACATGCATTTTTCTTTCTTTTAGGTTTTACGAACTTTCGATTGAGAAGATAAACAGATCAAAAGTTTTCTTCTGAAAAATAAAGCTTTAGCTTTCACTTAAATCTTGTTGTTGTTTTTTTCTCACCCGTCATGACCTTTGGCAATCGCAAACTTTGTTTTTACCTGTAGGAAAAAGGGGAAGGGGCGAATGCAAAATAGACTAAAAAAGATGTGCATAAAGGCAGTATTAAAATGATAACAATGATAATGGCAAGTCGGACTATTGAGGGCTGGATACTCAGTTTGGAGTATTTGAATCATGCACGGTTCATATCCGTTGCAATTAATCGTACTGATGGAACCATTAACCATGCCATCCTTGGTAATAATGGCACAAAAAAAAAAAAAAAGGAAAGGAAAGGAACAATAATAGCAACAACAACAGAAACTCGCTTTCCGCGGAGCTTCAACGGAGCACATAGTTGGAAGAATGCATTGTTATATCGTACTCCGATTTTATTCATAAAATCGCAATTACATTGCGGCCGCTTTGCGGCCTTACGTAATTGGCTAATTTCGGATTGTGTGTTTATTCAGAATAGTTAATGACTGACCTATGCCAGGAACTTAGGACAAGTTTGACTAAAATTGGGCAATTTCGACAAGGTACTGATTTAAAAGTTGACGGTCATTTTGTCAGAATTGACTAAAATTGGACAATTTGGGCCAAATTTGGACCAAATTTCGAAAGTTCTTCAAATTTCATGAAATTTTGCATGTGTTATAATTGAAAGGTGTTGATTTCAAATTTGACAGTCATTTTGTCAGAATTGACTAAAATTGGACAATTTGGGCCAAATTTGGACCAAATTTCGAAAGTTCTTCAAATTTCATGAAATTTTGCATGTGTTATAATTGAAAGGTGTTGATTTCAAATTTGACAGTCATTTTGTCAGAATTGACTAAAATTGGACAATTTGGGCCAAATTTGGACCAAATTTCGAAAGTCCTTCAAATTTCATGAAATTTTGCATGTGTTATAATTGAAAGGTGTTGATTTCAAATTTGACAGTCATTTTGTCAGAATTAACTAAAATTGGACAATTTGGGCCAAATTTGGACCAAATTTCGAAAGTTCTTCAAATTTCATGAAATTTTGCATGTGTTATAATTGAAAGGTGTTGATTTCAAATTTGACAGTCATTTTGTCAGAATTGACTAAAATTGGACAATTTGGGCCAAATTTGGACCAAATTTCGAAAGTTCTTCAAATTTCATGAAATTTTGCATGTGTTATAATTGAAAGGTGTTGATTTCAAATTTGACAGTCATTTTGTCAGAATTGACTAAAATTGGACAATTTGGGCCAAATTTGGACCAAATTTCGAAAGTTCTTCATATTTCATGAAATTTTGCATGTGTTATAATTGAAAGGTGCTGATTTCAAATTTGACAGTCATTTTTGTCAGAATTGACTAAAATTGGACAATTTGGGCCAAATTTGGACCAAATTTCGAAAGTTCTTCAAATTTCATGAAATTTTGCATGTGTTATAATTGAAAGGTGCTGATTTCAAATTTGACAGTCATTTTTGTCAGAATTGACTAAAATTGGACAATTTGGGCCAAATTTGGACCAAATTTCGAAAGTTCTTCAAATTTCATGAAATTTTGCATGCATTACATTTGAAAGGTGTTGATTTCGAATTTGGCAGTCATTTTGTCAGAATTGACTAAAATTGGACAATTTGGGCCAAATTTGGACCAAATTTCGAATGTTCTTCAAATTTCATGAAATTTTGCATGTGTTATAATTGAAAGGTGTTGATTTCAAATTTGACAGTCATTTTGTCAGAATTGACTAAAATTGGACAATTTGGGCCAAATTTGGACCAAATTTCGAAAGTTCTTCAAATTTCATGAAATTTTGCATGTGTTATAATTGAAAGGTGTTGATTTCAAATTTGACAGTCATTTTGTCAGAATTGACTAAAACTGGACAATTTGGGCCGAATTTGGACCAAATTTCGAAAGTTCTTCAAATTTCATGAAATTTTGCATGCAATTCATTTGAAAGGTGTTGATTTCGAATTTGACAGTCATTTTGTCAGATTTGACTAAAGTTGGACGATTTGGGCCATATTTGGACCAAATTTCGAAAGTTCTTCAATTTTCATGAAATTTTGCATGTGTTATAATTGAAAGGTGTTGAGTTCAAATTTGACAGTCATTTTGTCAGAATTGACTTAAATTGGACAATTTGGGCCATATTTGGACCAAATTTCGAAAGTTCTTCAAATTTCATGAAATTTTGCATGGATTACATTTGAAAGGTGCTGATTTCGAATTTGACAGTCATTTTGTCATATTTGACTGAAGTTGGACGATTTGGGTCCATATTTGGACCAAATTTCGAAAGTTCTTCAATTTTCATGAATAAACATCATGCGTAAGATATTGGTGAACTGTTTTCTGGCCCCGAAACATCGTAGTGAATTGCAAAGCTGTCAAGATTAAGTTAAATAAATTAAAGAAGAGAGTAATTTTATGAATTCCAGACTGTATCAAATTATTAGTCAGTGTACAAGTCATTCAGATATGTTGAAAATTAGCTTAAAGCAAGGGCTGATGCGGAAATTGTTCAAGCCTAATGGCTTCTAGTTAATTTTATATTCCAAGGACTACTGTTGACTTAGCTTTGAAAACAGTACATCAACTAAATACAAAGAAACCAACTGATTAAACATGTTTGATCAGAAGCGCATAACGATTTACAAGAAATTAAATTATTAACACAAAAGCAAAAAAATATTTTGTTTCATGACACACTTTTTTTTACCCGTCTGAAGGAAAGCTTCGGTTTTTAAACATTTTCATTGCTCGAAAAAAAGGTTCACCGATCTCAGACAGTCAGGCAAGCGTTACAACACTGGCAAACCGAACACGCTACCATGTTATGCCACCACTGTTTGTTGTTAAAAACAAATTAAAAAACAGGAATACTCACGCGGATACTTCATCACGTCATGAAGTGTAAGACAAAGACCAAATGTAGTGAGAAGAATAAGCGAAAGTAACATTTTCAAGACTTTCTTCGAATTTTCTGCCGAACTCCCGTATTTGAAAACGTTTTTTACACACGTGCTATCGTAGAACGTTATATTCATTCAAATCACCGAAGAAATACTCAGTAAAAATTACTTTTCTCTCATTTTTTCTGCTGCGCACTACACGTGTTTCTTAAATAAATCGTTCACTGTTTACGATGGCTTGGTGTGCAGCCGTGGGTTACACAAACTATAAACGCAAGAATAAAGATCTCACCTTTTTTAAGCTTCCTTAGGATTTGTTGCAAAGCGTGTAAAAGAGCAGAAATCGTACTACTTTCTGCGGCACATAGCCCTTGGTGCCTAAGAGCAGTTGATCGGGAAATCCAAGGGAGGGTAGCGAGGAAGAGACTCTACGTCACGCCTGAGGATCGACCAGAGAGGAAAGAAATCCTCAAACAAACGACTAAATATTCTAGAATGACGTAATTATTTCTTTGCTATTCTTCTTCCTCATTACTGCGGTATATCCATGAAAAAGATTTTCATCGAGAACTTCGTCATCTAAATAGACAGTGTATTTGTTGTCAGGTGCAGGAAACGCCTATTTTATTTTATTAACCACACACGATGGTATGACTCTTCACATTGACTTAACCGAATTTGTTATGTACCCACCAGATGAATTGCCTGTACGCTACGTATCGGTGACTTCTAAAGCGATAAGACTTTTGTTTATATAGTTTATATGATTTACATGGTTTACATAGTTTATATGGTTAGAATTTGTATTTACCTGGAAGGTACGCGTTCCCTCTCGGGGGAAGAAAAGTAGAGAGTAAAGTTTTCCATAATGTTAGTAGTGAATCACGTTTCGTCTTGTTGTAATCTATATATCAATAGCCGATTCTCTGTTTGTGCGTTTGTTTGTTTGTTTGTAAGTCACGCAAAATGGTAGATTGAGTTGTGAGCGAAATTATTTCTTTTTTTGTGTGCGACGTGAGTTCAGAGCAAATACATTGCAATCCCAATCGAACGTGACTTTTTTTGGCTGATGAACTAATAGGAATAACGTTTTGTTTTTATTATTATTGTTAGTTTTATATTCCACGTTGACTTGGCTTTGAAAACAATACATCAACTAAATACAAAGAAACTAACTGATTAAACGTTTTGGACATAAAGCAGCAGTGGCAGAACGTGGCAGCATGTGCGGTTTACCAGAGTATCCTAACGTATCCTTGCCTGACTGCCTGAGACGGGTGAACATTTTTTCGAGCAATCAAAATGTTTAAAAACCGATAGGTAAAAAAAGAGTATCATGATACAAAATATTTTTTTTTGCTTTTGTCATAATAGTTGTCTTAATTTGTTTTAATCGATTTCTTTTAATCTATTTTAATCAGATCGAACGTTTTTTTTTATTCACTTTATTCATTTAGCACATGCCTTTTTTTCTCTCCTCCCGTGTGATCTTTTTAAGAAGAGAAACCATTTCCCCCTTACGTTTGATAGCACCCATGTTAGATCGCGTAACTTTTTTTTAAAACAAAAGTTAATAAAAAGTTGAAATTTTCTCTCTATACGTTTTGAGTGTATTGTTACACTGATAAAAGATTGGTTTTACCAGAGGTTGTGACTTCGAATCTGCTTCTGGTTGAACACAAGTTGTACGAGCCGTTTATAAGGAAATTTGACGTTTATTGATACAGTGATACAGAGCAGGTGGACATGGGCGGCGAGCGACGCCGCCTTGGCGGCTAGTTAAAAATTATTATTGGAGTATAAAGAATTTTGCTATCTTTTTACTTATCATATATTATATATATTATATATTCATGATTTGTGATGCATTGAAGATCTAGAAGCAACGATTATGATTATCAAAACCAAAAGTGAAAAAGGTCTAAAAGGACGGAATTATCATTATTTAAATAAAAGAAAGAAGTCATTTACCAGCGATATTAAAATAATCTGAACATTCTATCTCATGACAGCAAAAGTTTTCTTTTTCTGTCTTCATTTTTTGCAGCAATTACATTTACACCACGAATCAACAGTAGCGAGCTTGACTCGAAATTCGTTGCACATCTTCTCAATTTCATCATCAGCAGAATCTTCATCGTAGTCATTCCAAGATTAAGTATTAGCAATACTTCGTCTTCGTACTGGTTCAAACTGAAAACCAAGTACCGATCACGTTTCGTCTTGTTGTAATTATAAATTATTACGGGAGTATAAAAGAATTTTGCCATCTTTTTATTTCTCATATATTAATGAAATACGCAACCAGTTCTTGTTTATATTTCTTTTTCACTCTTAAATCAGGGTGTTTATTTCGCGACATCTGTGCTTGTTTTTTAAATGAGTTGCTCCCTGCAAGGCCGAAGCCACTGCTAGGCAGAGAGCTACAAGATGAGAAAATGAAGAACAGTTATAAAGACAGATGAGAGGGATGAGAAAAGGAAGAAGAGTTATAAAGACAGAGCAAGGTGGCGGTTAACCTTGGATTTAAAAGATTGCAGATCATACTCATCAGGAAAACAACTATGAGGGAGAGAATTCCAGAGGCGAGCAGTCCGAGGGAAAAAGCTAGATGAATAAAAGTTCTTATGGCAAGTTGGGACCTGAACAGTCAAAGGATGAGAATTCGAAGAGAGGCGAGTGTTCCGAGAGAAAGTCTTAGGAGAAGGATCCGAAAAAGTGAGCCAACCTTCATAGCAGCAGATTTAGCAATGGACTCGATGTAAGAATTCCATGTGAAATTCTTTGCAAAGAGCTCCGCCTTACTAACAGCAGATGTCAACACCTCAGGACCATTGAAGAGTGGTGGAATCAAAGACTTACCCTTATTAGAAAAGCTCCGATAGATACGCCAGAAATCACGAGACCCAATAGATTCAGATATAAGCCGATCATGGACCAGATTTCGATAGGTGCATTTAGCCTCCTCAATGACTTTTACAGTCGTTGCGAGCTCTGGTGAAAAGACGCCTGTTGTCTTCACTACTACTACGTTGATAACGATGGAAAAAATGATTACGATGGGCAATTGCAGCAGAAATGGAAGGAGAGAACCAGGGTGTATAGTGAGGTTTAACCTGATATTTACGAGAAGGAACAAATTCATCAATACCAACCTGAAGCCAAGAAGAGATCTCCACTGCACACCTTTCTGCATCACAGGCAAAGATATGATCAACCGGCAGGTCACGAATCAAATCTCGAAAGTTGTCCCAGTCACCACGGTGGTATGAATAAAGTTTGCGATGAATAGGTGGATCGTGTGGGCAAGAGGAATTAAAGTCAATGGCTACGTTGACAACAGAATGATCAGAATTACCTAAAGGAGCAGATGTTGATGTTTCGTAAATGTTCGGGTTAGACGAAAGGAATAGGCCAATTAAAGAAGGCCCCTGATCAGCTCGATCAGGTACGCGAGTGGGAGAGTTCACAAGCTGAGTAAGAGAGTAAGAGATAGCAAAGTTGAAAGTGTCCATGCCAGATAGGGAGGTAGTGTGTGAGAAAGGCAACCAGTCAGCATGATGAATATTGAAATCACCGAACACAAAGATATTAGCAGAAGGGTGAGTTATGAGAGCTTTAACAATATTTTCCGAGATAGAATTGATGACGCTGCACGACTGAGAAGATGGGGAGCGATACACAAAGATAACTAGTTGAATGCTAGAGAGAAAGACGTAGACAAATGAAAGATTCGTCAGGAGATTCAAGATTCAATTGACGACTGACAGAGAAAAGACAGTCACTAACATAGATTCCAAGGCTGTGCATAAGAATAGATGAGTCCTTGCGATTAATAGGAAGATAGACAGGTACATCGAAGTCAGAAGAGCTAATAGAAGGGTTTAGATTGGTTTCACAAATAGCAAGAATGTCAGGAGATGAGTTGGCTAGAAAAGATTCCAAATGAGAGAAGTTCCCACGAAGTCCACGAATATTAGAGAAGGAAAGTGAGAAAGACGTTGGCGATTTACGAGTACCCGATTTAGATTTACTAGAATTTGACATTTTTTTCATAATGAAGAGAAAGAAATCCAAAGTTGTGTTGGCTGAAGAACTCGTGCTAGAGGATCGTTTAAATATAGGTTTGCTATTAGCTATGAACCTATTGTCGTAACAAAAGCAATGCTGTGGCCTCTAAGGATGCAAACCGTTACAGCAGCAGGGCGCCGTCCAAGCGCAACTTGGCACTACTACTGCAACGCCATTTTTCGACTGTTGATAGAGCAGCCTCTCTAAGTAGCTATCAAAGAGTTCGGGCTCATGTACTACCAGTCGGCAAAGTAGCAATCAGGTAAAACTACTATCCTAACACCCTCAACATAGATAACTAAGAAGCAGTATTGAAAATAGACTCAAGCATTTGTCAGACAGTCAAGCGCAACAAGGAAACCAGTGTTCATCATCCTAGAGTAGATATAGCACTGCAAGCAGCACATCTACACTAATAGACGAAGTAGGGGTGCTAGACCGGGTGGTATCTCTACCTGCCCCTAAAGACAATCATGGCTTGCCAACCAGGTGTTTTTATCGAGACACCATTTCTAGGAAGGTTGCCAACCAAAGCTGAAGAAGCCTTCCCCTCCATTAAGCAAGACTGACCCCGCAGGATGCCAACCCGATATTTTAATGTCTTGAGGATGATGATGAAGCTCTCATTCTGGTCTTTACATTTCATGACGTAAAAGGTAGAGTTTTGTTTACATTTTCATAAAGCGGGAAGAAAGAGAAGCTTCGAAGCTGTCGAAGTAAAATTTTTAAAAACATTTTTTTTGTGTATAAGGCTTAAATACTCAAAATAAGATACAAATTATGTTTCAGTGTATATAAATGCATGAAAATAAGTTTAGTTGTTTTTCTATGATACGCAACCTTTAACACATCATGAAATGTAATTTTTTTGGAACCATTGTTGAAATTGATATTTGATTGGTTTAAAATTGTAAATAAAAGCCACGTGAAGTTCACGTTCGGAATGCATTGTGTAAAGAAAGAAAGTTTGCTGACATTTTAAATGCGACCGCACAATGAAGGGCTGAGTTTAGAATGTGCAAGATTTGAAACACAAGGAACGTATTTGTCTTCCTGAGCAAACAAGCTTTATTAACCAATAAAGCCAGCAGCAAATACAGTTCAGACAGTCCAGGAGCCATTAGAATTGAACCTCAGAGCCGTTATGATGTTTATTGGAGTCTGTGGGGTGATACAGAGCAGGAGCGACGCCGCCTTGGCGGCTAGTCTTAATTAAATGCGGCTTAATTTTTAGTGGGGCCTACGATATTGCGGCTTGATTAACACTTATAGCCACGACTGACAACGTTGAAACCTATCCATTTTGAGATACTTGAAAAGGTTTTTAGTTTCTTTGATACAAAAGTTGGCAACAAGATAATCATTTCTGAATTTCGATCAGCTGGTATCATCCAAGCCATCGAAAGCCATCACGTATGGGTGAACATTCTTTACTTGATCCATACATGAAATTTTTCATGACTAAAAGAATGCTTTCATTGCAAAAAATGAATTTATCCGTTTTTGTTTATCAACTCATTTTTCTTTAAGTACACGGTACATTGCGGCTTAATTAATGTGCGGCTTAAACTTGACCGTCTTAATTAGGTACGCGGTTAAATTTCGTGTAATAAGGTAGATCTATATCGAGAATGCTCCGACTTGCATATTTTTTTTAAAATGAAAGGATTTAATTTCGATCCACTTTGATATTTCACTGATCTGCACTCTTGCTCTGCTCACTTTTTCAGCATGTCTGGGTGGTATTCTACTATTGTGAATGTGATCCCCTGTTTTGGAAGGCAATCCTTAATATCTAGATCGATCGATCTTAAAAACATCTCTTGGCATGGTGTAACAATTTCTAAGGCTTTCTTCGAGAGCATTTCTTGAGTCTTTTGAATTTTTTGAGTTCGACTCTTGAAGGAGGAGCTGCTTCTGTAGGATTGTGTATTGAAACCTAGTATGTTATCCTTGAGTTCCTTTTCAGCCAGATGTTTACTGAATACTTGTTGACATTGTCAGCCATGTCTGATGTTAGTTGCCATTATCAAACTATATGCACATTTCGAATTGCTTGGCTTTTGAGAAGGGTGGTGGAATGGTTCTGACTCTGTTGTAGTTGTGATAATTGTAACATTTGCGAGCATCGAACTGAATTTCCTTAGTATCAAGTAATAATCTAGTGTCCTGCATCTGCGCTGTAACAGAATTAGTGGCGGATTTAGGTCCAATACCCTGGGTTCAGTTCAGTTGACGTTGATGAGGTTTGGAAACATTATCTCTTAAAGAACTGAAACATGATCTGGTTATTTTGCAAGGACAATATATAGCGGATATGTCATTTAAAAGGTGGATAAACCTACAAAAGAATTATTTACATACCGCACATTTGTTTGCAAGAATTTGTGCGAACTATTCGCTGAAACAACTTTATGCCAGTTGTGATGACATTGAGGCAGTCATTATGTTTGCAAAAAAAACAAAAAAAACAACTTTGCTATTAAAGGGGAAATATTAATCTTTCTTTTTTTTTAAGATATGTCTCCTGCCTCATCTGACCTCAACTGATCGAATACTTGTTGTGGTTATTAGAATGTTCCCACATCTCTGATCGATGTCATTCTTCGTTGTTTTTCTCCATGACATTCTCCTTCCAGTTCACACTCAAGCTGTTTGATTCTTATGATGGTTTTCGTAAACTTATCAATATGGTAGGTTGAATATAATGCAGAACATCCGAACAATGTTGTGTCTTTTATAAGCGCGTAAATTGGTTAATGAATGAAACGTCCTTTCTTAATCTACCATCATGTTTACAGATAAGTACTTTTGCGGATCGAAGAATCTGATTTATCTCCTGACGATGAAGTGTATTTTGATCGAGAAATGGCCAAAAATGCTTGTTTAACCATCAAGAAGTATCTGGAAACACATGTTGCCTTGATTGCACATGAATACAAACGAATGGCCGGCCAAAGTATTCCATCACCAAACTTGTCATACCAGGTACGTCATCTTCATATGTTACATCTTCACAAGTCTATAAATATGAAGTTGCAACGTGATCTGTTTTAGCCAATTGTTTTGACAGCTGAAGACGTCCAGGAAAATATCGAGATTATTCAAAAGTTCGGATTTATGAAGAAATAATAATGTTATAATAATAACATCAAACCTTCAATTCTTGAGAAACAGTTCTCCTAGGTGAAAAAACGTTTTCTGTGGGATTTTGCGATCACTTTTCAAAAGTATCCTAAGACCTCTATGACAGGAAATCAATTGAATCCGTTTTTGTGTTTGTTTTTTTTTTTCTTTTTTTTTTAGAAACTGAGTAATCTGAATGTTGCGCAACTGCTTCTGCAAGTAGTTGCTATTGCAAGCGAATGGAAAAATTATAACAACAGGTGAGATACATGATTTAATAATGTTATACAAGCATTCCTTGCAGTAAATGATCAGCGTGGATAGCCAATATCATCAATATTAAAGATTGGCCATGTTGATCTATCATATTAGAAGTTGTAAAAATTGTTGTGTCTTCCTTACTCCGCAGAAGTGATGTCATGGTTACGACATTGGATGCTTTGTCAGCTATGTCGGCATCGCGGAAAATTGCACTCTCATACTGCCAGCACATTATCGAGGTTTCACACAAAGATTCACAATCTGGAATCCAGTAAGTGACATCAGTTACTCATCATTTAACACTCGCCTGATGCTCGTTACTCAATAAACATCGTCCATGCTTCAGGATTTTGTTGCGAGCTGTTGACGGTGATTTTGTGAACGATATACAAGTGCAGAAGACTGCTTTGAACGTCATTTGTAACCTCTGTTTCAACACATGCAACGGCAGTAAGTCATCAAGGTTGTTTTGTTAGCCAGCTTCTTTTCCTTTCAATAGAACATGATGTCGTTTTTTAGAATTTGGCTGCTGAATATCGTTTGGCTGCCTTTTTTTCCAGAGAACGAACCAAAGAAATGCAGGCGATGCAAAAGATATGATCCAGTGTGCGTTCAAACAACGGAATTAAGATTTTGTTATCGCTTCTTGACATAAAGACACCAATCACTGAAGCTGATTTTATCCGCGCTTCAGTGTGCAAAGTTAGTATATATGTTACTATGACAGCAGACATGTTTTATGATATACATTCACTTAATGTAAGCTGTTTCAGAAACGAAGGAGGAAATGGCTTTCATTACATTTGAAGTGAAGTTTTTAGATTGAAAAATTGTTATATCTTGTGAAATAGATTTTAAATGATAATTTTTCAGGCTTTATGTGGTTAAGCCGATGACCAACGTATTCGGCAAGTGTTTGGAAAACTCCCGATATTTCATAACGAACGGTTGCAGCTGATGATGAGAGAGCCGATCTTGTCCGATAAAACTGCCGAACATTTGAAGTTTTGTAAGTACGTGGCAGCATTGATCGAACAGGTTACTGGCAAACCGCTCAGAAATGATCACGGTGAAGCGTTACCTATGTTGTCGAAAATTATCAAGGTAGATAGACGCTGCTTGACGTCATCTTAGTATATGGCTTACCTAAGTGATATGTTGTTTGTAGTATTGCACTGCAAGCCAGAGTTTCAAAGTGAAGTTTTTTGGGCTGATTTTAAGTTGTTATTTTTGGTTAATAATTCTTCTTCACTGCTTAGGTCTGTTTGTTTTGTTGTTGTTTTTACAATTGAAACTTAGGTCTTGATAATGTTTTTACTTCCAGGCTGATATTATTGCTCAAACGAAGATTTCATATCCACAGAAAGAGTTATTGTTAGTTATACATAACCACCTGAAGTCACAAGGTTAGAATGTTATTATCCAATCAGATTGATGCTTTCACCTTCTTTTGGTCATGTGTGTTTTATCCAATCAGATTGATGCTTTCACCTTCTTTTGGTCATGTGTGTTTTTCAGGATTTTTGAAGGCTGCCGAAACGTTGAAAGAAGAAGCACAATTGCCAACCGAGGAAAAAATCTCCAAAGATCTTCCTAGCACTCCATTTTCATCGCTCAGAGAGTCTCCCTCTTGCTCCTCTATACAATCAAAATATTCGTGTTCTCGTGAGCCTGTTACACCGTTCAGCACTCGAAAATCATCAGTGTTTAGCAGTCTGTCATCCCCTTTTACATCTCCACAATCAGAAAAACGGGTAAGTAAGTAAGTAAGTAAGTAACGGGAGTTTTCAGTCCTTGGGCTTCCATCCGTAATGGTTGGTTCTTCCGCCCGCCGACTTGCAACTATTAGTTGACTTACCGCCAGAGATACGTATAGCATTGCTCTAACTTGCCCGAAGGCCAGTGTGCAGTCAGTCGATGGCTCCTAATGGGCTGACACGCTGCTTTTAAAGCGCATCGGAGTGGTGTATTGACATACGACATGACTGGACTCGAACACGAGTCGCAGCGGTCGCACTCAAAGGTACTAACCACTACACCATCGCTGCAAGGTAAGGGTTACACCTCCGCAGACGGAATAACACATTGAATTCTGCAGTGATGAAATACGTTCAACTGTCTTTCAGTTTAATTACAAGGCGCGGAAATCTGTTTCTTCTATGTATTTGTCGAGCATGGCGAAAGATCGATTATTGTTGAAACCCAAGGTAACTGTATAGTGAACAATCTTCTAATGAAATCGCACAAGAAATGTAGATCGTGATTTCGTGATTATATGATGCTTCTTTTTACTTTTCAGTCCGTCAAGAGACCGTTAACACCTCCGACACTTGACGGCATCGTCACTAGTTACTTGCGTGAACAACATGCACGATGTAACAATCCCGTTGCTACTTGTCCGCCCTTTTCATTGTTAAGGTAAAATTGGTTGACGATGTTGATTGTTTCTATCGTTCAACACTATCCGCTTTACTCCCTCAGACCTCACCATTGTCCTGAACCTCGTTATCGTTGCCACGCTGCCTCTAATATTGCGAAGCGGTTGTATACACGTCCATTGGGGCGTCACCATGGGGGTATCCATGGAAGTAAACATAATAGACGTTATATTCATGGTAAATTCCGTCCCACTGGATGTATAAAAGAACCTGGCGAGTATACGGTCTTCACGTGTTGTACATGGTTGCCAGACAACAGTACATGCTTGGGAACGCAGGCTGGAGATATAAGACTCTATAACTACTATGGGCAGGTTAGATTTCTTTTCAATCAAAAATAAGAAATTGAAATATTTTTGTGTCGAAACAGAAATCTGTTTAAATGTCCTTTTTTAGATAACTAATTTATGGTTCTGCGATGTGCTTTCATTTCCATGGTGATTTCAATTTTTTTTTCTCATTTTGAAATTTTCGTTCCGTAGGAAGAATTGCAACATGACTGCCACACTGCTCCGATCTCATCTTGCAATGTTGCCAAGAACTTCAGGTTGCTAACGACATCTGCCACGTATGGTTCGCCTTCGGCAGCGGTCTGGTCGTTGAAAAATGATACTGGCGCGGAAATCTCGCTCGATGTGAAGTACGCTTTGAACAACAATCAAAGTGAAAATCTCTCTTGAAAATCATGTTGACATTTGTTATGGTACAATTATTGCAATTTGTTCTTACCTCTTAGATTACAACTTCAGACAGATTATTACCTCCAGTTTAGTTGTAGCGAGGAACGAGTTGTGGGAACAGACGAAATCACCGCTCACGTAAGTTAAACACCTGTTCAGTTCTTCTTAAAGTACAGAAGAATCTTGAAAGACGTGTAAACCAGCTTTAAAATGCAAATCGACGAAATTTTTGTCCATTTTCAAATGTTTCTTTTGGCAACTTTAGGTTTATGATTTGATGTCTGGAAGTCTGGTCCGTACATTTTACGACTAGCGAAATGCGAATCATTATTTCAAAAACATCGCTAGTTTCGGGCCTGGTGACGACTTGCTGTTGAATGATGGTTGTTTGTGGGACGTACGAGCGAAATCAATGATTCATAAATTCGATAAGCTTAATAATTGGGTCAGTGGAGTGTTCCATCCATCCGGTCTTGAAATTATTATTAATTCAGAAGTCGTATCCTTTTCACGATTTTTTTCTTGCAATTCTCTTCATGCTTGCAAACCTTGTTCCACAACCACATTCTTGCTGCGTTTTGGGGTCATCTTGCGCGAGCGCGGCTATTCGGCATGTTGTCTCATTTGATCTTACAGTATCGTACTTGTTGCGTGGTTCGGCTGCCGGCATTTTTTAGTTCGTTTCGCTTCCTTTCGCTGGCACGTTTCTGGTGTGTATCGAAATTTCCTCCCACCCACCCGGTCTGGGTGCGCTTGATTTATAGTTTTCTTTCTGTTCTAGTCGGCAGTCATACTTCTTATTGTTAGGTTTTGACCCTTGTACATGACAATTTTCTTAGGATTTTCACAAAAGTTAGATCTGTATTTATAGTACCACATGGGTACGTTTACTTTATTAAATTTATAGTTGGAGTTATTTATTTGGTTGTTCCTTGTATTTATGGAAGTTTGTTATTTAGCGAATATACGGATTGAGGGGGTGCAGTAGTCAGCTGTCCTTGTTGACAGTTAGTTTAGTCGTATTTTAAATACTGTCCTGGTTGACAGTCTACACAGTCCAAGTTTTTCTACCTGTCCTTGTTGACAGTCAGTTACAAGTGTTTTTTCATCAGATGCTGTCCTGGTTGACAGCTTAGGCAGGATAAGTTTATAGCTGTCCTTGTTGACAGTCAGATAAGTTTTCATTAGACGCTGTCCTGGTTGACAGCCTAAGCAGGCTAAGTGTACAGTCGTCCTTGTTGACATCATCTGTCCTTGTTGACAGTAGGTTAAGGCTTAGTTGAGATGCACTCCTGATATCCCTCAAACGCCCAAAAATTATTGTCTTGTGCTTTCCCCTTTCCGGTTAAAACTATAATTAATGTATAATGTAAAAAGACACCAAAACATTAGAAAATGGTATTCTCTTTACATAACACAGTAATATATTTGGTAAAATGATAAAAGAAGATTCATACGTAGTTTCTTTAACATCTGCCATCAGTGGGACATTCGCACCTTCCACCTGCTTGACACATGCGCTGCTTTTGATCAGTGCCGTATAATTTTCAGTAATGAACATGACGTCATTTACGGAGGTACCTGTGATAACTGCTAGTCATGATATGCTAGGTCTACTTGTGGTATAAACTCGTGTTAAACCTTTACGTTCAGTGAAACACATTTGGACCGACGGTTCTAACATCGACCACAGTGGCATGCTGGGAACGTTTGAGACATCATTTCGAACTTTTGACGCAAAGGATTACTCTCCCATCGGTATGTTGCTTGTTGCGTTGTGTTGTGTGTGCAAAATCACTCATTAAAATCCATCCGATATCTTTCTAGCGACGTATGATGTGAAAAAAACCATCTTTGATCTCCATCTCAACCCAGATGACCAAGTGCTAGCCGTCCTTGAGGTAATCGTCTACTCATGGTTTTGACACGACATTGAGGAAAAAACGGCGACGTGTTACATTGAAAATCGTTTCTTTATTCGGAGTTAAAATGATTGATGTCATCATCATAGTTTTATTCTGTTAGGCCAGTGGCAACTTGACCACGTTGGATTTACACGATACGACATGTCGGTTCTTTGATGTCGGAAGAACGAAAAAAATCGGCGAAGAGGACAGTGACGATGAAACTCAAGTAAAGTATACTTGCGTTGCGCGCGAAACATTTTTTAGTATGTGTGTAACTTTGTAAAAATTCTTTCTTACAGGAAGATAAATCAGATGACCAAGCGAGTCAAGAGCTAGAAGACCTTATGACCAACATATTCGGTGGTCAGTATTTTATTGTGGAATATGTTTTCTTTTCTTCTCTTTTTCTTTTCAACGCTCTCATATCTACGCATGATTTCATCCAGATAGTGAAGATGACGATACTGCATTTGAACAATTCATAAATGAAGACGATGACGATGAATTTGTTGACGACGACGACGACGAAGACGATGAAGAAATGGATGATGATACAGACACTTCTGACATCGAGTTTGATTGAAAGATCTGTGGATAGATAGCTTCCAGCGCAGATGGTGATTTGTCAAGCTTGCAGATGTGCATCAACTTTTTAAATGTAGATTTCTTCTATGAAATGAAATGAATATTCACATATCGAAATATCGTATATGACTCCAAACCGAATGAGGGTATTTATAATGAAGGTGAACTTGGCGAGGTGCCTGACGGGCGTAGATGAGGGTGTTTCTACATGAAGGTAGGGGTTCAAGAGGAAACTAATCAACACGAGGCTTGTTGTGATCATCGGAATATTTTTAACTTTTTTTTACGAGGGAAAAACATAATGTGATTTGTTTTATTCTCATTAACATTCAACTAGAACCCAACCCTCTCGTGTACAAATCTCAAGGCCATAGCCTCAATTCCCATCTTCATTCTTCCCCTCGCGACAAGAACAATAACAAAGAGTCAGGTTAGCAGAAAATATAAAGAGTACCACAAATTACCTACTTGATCGTAGCATTTGCTATTAAAAATTTTTACGATGTATTAAACATGTTGTCTCGGGTCGTCTTGCTAGTAGTGACCTGGCAATCTCCCAGATTTTTCCCTTTTGACTCTTCTGACAACTTAACCAAGTTTTGTGTAGACAAACCACATGAGCTAGGGATATGTTGCATATCGAAACATTCTGTTAATTAAAAGAGTGAGTATTTGATCAACCATTCTAAAAACTATCATCTGTTGTTTGTTTGTTTTCCCAATGATTTTGGTCTTCTTGTCAACCCTGTAAAGAAACCAGAAATGACTTCTTCAAACATACCTTCTGCTAGTCCAAGTGACAGTCAGGGGAAAAGACTTTAAAGTCAGGGAAATTATTTGGACCATTAACATTATCTTCACATTCTGCATGTATCAATTCACTGATTGTGATAAAATGACAAATAAATGCCAATTTATTTCTGTTGTTAGCTGGTTAACTAAGTTTCTATTTCCTGGTGTCAGGAGAATCAAGTAAGTTACAGCAAAAGTCATTGAATTTTTTTTCCAAATCTCTGTAACAATGTATCACGTGTTTAATACATCCAGCTTTCGGTTAATATGTTCTGCAGAATAACAATAGCTTCATTCGAAAACTTACTATTTGAAATGAAGTTATTTATCAATCTCCAGATTCAGGTCAGTGTTATGATTGATGTCTAACGTCTCTTTTTTTATCATTCCCCAAATGACCAACAATCTAGCGGAAAGGACAGCAACCATTCAGAGTCTCAACATACTTGTTTAAAATACCCCTAGAATTGCAAATGTACTATTTCTATTGAAAATTCCGAATGCCCAACATACCATGGGATGATTGCTTTCTGGAAATATTTCGTTAAATCTCGTTCCACGATTAATTGGACAGTAGTTCTGTTAGAAACCTATCCGACCATACGTTCAATGATCGGAATCGATGTTTTTTGTCGGTTTCGACAGCAGCAGCAGCAGCAGCAGCAGAGAGAAATGTATTCGTGCAGTAAACTTGAACTACCACTTATTTTTTTTAATAGTAATCTAAACACATGGATGGCGAATACCTAACACTTTCAATAAATACCTCTCAACTGCACAATCCCATTCGGTCTACTTCATTTAATGTATAAGTCGAGAAAAGCGAGACAATGTATGTTTTAGTTTTTCACTGTTCTAGTCGATTTTGTTGATAACTTATAGGACACATATGCATTGCAGCTTTCCTTTATATACCTCACATACTAAAAGGGGAGGAAGGTATCCCTGATAGGGCGTTGGAAATGAACACATGAAGAACGGGCATAAAATATTTTTTCTGTTTTTAAATGTTTAAAAATCTATCGTAAAATTGCATTAATGTCCAGACACCAAGCGCTGTGTCAAGGATGGTGCCAAGAATGATGTTATCTTGAAAATTCTATCGATATTTCTAGCTTCTCCTTCCAGTTATGGTGGTAGCCAATCGCACATTTTGAATTTCTTTTTTCTGCGAGTAAAAGCGGTGTCAATCGAACTTTCATGGGAATCTTTACCTGTAGAAGCAAATAAGATTCATGTCTTGAAGATATTAGAAGAAAGATAGTAGACGGTTACTACTGTAAAAGTTTATGATGGAAAGAAGTTTATTATAGTTGTCAAAATGTACCTGTGCAGTCATGTTCTTCTCAAACATTGAATTAATCAGGAATTTACTTTGATGTTATAAAGTAATGTATAATTCTTTAACTTTAATTCTTTAACACAGAAACTACTAAACTAAACCACATCCAAATCATGCTCCTAACTTCAGCGACCTAAACTAAATTTCAATTCCTATTCTTACATTCAGCAAGACATCGCCGCATCATCCAAACCAACAAAGGACATAGATGGATCTTCAAAAATATGGAACTCCATTTGCAGGTATGCTTTCTTGTGCTTCCAGGACGACCTCACAATCGATAAATGAATAGCTTGCAATTGAACATCTTCGAACATTACAAGTGTGCTTGCTTTTCACTAAATCATCTTTGGTTTCGTATGATTTGCGAAAAACTGAAATGGAAATATTTCTTTGATTGTGTTTCTAACCACCAGTTGCTTTATTTTTGCCTTGTTGCTGCCTTGTCATCGTCTTGTTTTTGTCAAATTGTTACCTTGTAATTAACTTATCATTTAGCGGAGTCTAGTGACGAAGCTATTTCAACATAGCGGCAGAATTTCAACTTTGAAACTCACCAAAAGATTTTGTTTCGGTAAGTAGTCGCAAAGTGTGTTGCAAAGTAGGAAGAAACGTCAGAACGATTTGAACATTAAAGTCGGCATCTCAGCTACATGCTAACACTTCAAGCCCTGGCGTGTCATAGGATTTCGATCGAGTTGCGATGACCTAAATGTTTCTGTGAACTAGTGCCATCTGACAACTCCGAAGAGTTGCCAAAACAAGCCGCGCCAACCTAGATCACTACGGGGAAGTGCGCACCCATGCAAGTGTTAACCAGGACATGGGAGAGCTTTGATTGCCGTCGATGATTCATCGACCTCTCAGACGAATGTTCGTTTGGCGTCCTTTTCCTTCCAAGAAAATCGACAACTTTGTTTGGTGTTCTTGATTTTTGCCAACACGTTGAAATAGCTGTTGCCTCTACTTTCATTTTGAATGTTGGTTAATTTGTAGATTGCTGACTAAATCTGTTGATGTATCAGAACTATGTGGCAATCACAGCCAGATTTGATGAACGCACTACGTTGTCTGTCGTACCCTTTCGTTGCCAGAGACATTCCATCTTGTTAAACTGTACTTTATAGATATTTAGTTGCCGAATTTTCAGTAAATTAAATGTTATTGATGCCTGTAATTTATACTGTTAGCCAGAGATAAACGAAAAGTGAGGTAACATTCCAAGCGTGCCTCGCTCTTTAGACTTTTTAGGCTTTCGTTTAAGGTCATTTAACACTTTAGTTACGTTTTTAGAATTTTACTTTTGCCTTTACATGTTCAGTATTCATACTTAAATAGGGAATCTTGATCAGAATTGGCTAGCTATTCGATTGTAATGGACAGAAATGATTTGTAGGCTTACTCTGGTGGTTAGGCTGAGATATGATAGCTCTTCTTCTCCGTCATATTAGTTGGTCCATCACCTCTATCACTTACTGCACAAATACTAAACTAAACCACATCCAAATCATGCTCCTAAACTTCAGCGATCTAAACTAAATTTCAATTCCATTGCTTCTCGGCAGACCTTGCTTTGCCATTGCCGTATCAATTCTTGATGATGCTCCTTGAAACATTCTATCTTTTTAAACAGAAATGTTTAAAATTTAAATCAAGAGATTCGCTCCAATAACTTGTCTGCTAAGTTTACGAAGGAAAACTTTATTCAAATAACATTTAACAAACCACTTCTTAGAGCACTTTAAAAAAAGAATTTAATATACCGTAATGCATCGATTAAACGCCCCCTTCTTTTAAACGCCCCCTCGAATAGACGCCCCCCCCTTTTCAGGAGATTTTTAAATAAACGCCCCCTCTATTAGACGCCCCCTCGAATAGACGCCCCTCTAATGAAGGCATGTAGAACTGCTACATTGCATTGTTTCAGCCTCAATGTTTTCATTTTGTATAAAAATATGGAAATTTGCGATAGACGCCTTTCTTTTTAAATTTTAAACTAACAGTTGGAAACTTTGTCTTTATTGACGATGATCTTGAAGATTAATTTTGTATATTTTTATCGACGTTTATATTTAGTTTATATTTACGAAAAAGAAGAGTTTCACAAAAATTCAATAGACGCCCCCCTCTTTTAAACGCCCCCCCTCGAATAGACGCCCCCCTAAAAATTCAAAAAATTTAATAAACGCCCCGGGCGTCTAATCGAAGCATTACGGTATTTAATATACACAGCATGAAGAATGTCACGTAATTTAACGTAAACGTAAATCGATTTGAGAGATCAAAACTCGTACCTCGCCACGTTTATTACGTTAGCAGCGAAATCAACTATTGTATCAAACGAAAGTATGTTCTCTATCAGCTGTCATACTACTACTAATTAGAACACATTTATACTAACTAACCATTTTAAAAACATTATCCTTTCATTTCTGTTTCTTCTATGTTCTGACTTTTGAATAATGATACTTTGACTCGATGATGGTTGACGTTGTGTGTATTCTGAATCATACCAAATCACATAACTTAGAGAAATAACTAATATATACGAAAATATGGTAGTTACTCACATCACATCAAGTGTGCCAAAACATTTGAAGTCGTATTTTCTTTCCAAAACATTTGAAGTCGTATTTTCTTTCCAAAACATTTGAAGTCGTCTTTTCTTTCCAAAACATTTGAAGTCGTCTTTTCTTTCCAAAAGCACAATGATTTTCTAATTTTTAATCTAAAGGATGCAAAAAACATGATCATCATAAACTATTGGATTCATGACGATAATATCATAAAATTTTATAAACCAATCATGGTAGGCGACTGGATTATACTACTGTATAACTTCATTAAAAGTAGAGAAAATATTTACTAACACGACTGCTAACACAATCCACCCTTCTGTAACTAGCTGTGTTCTCTGCTTCTTACTTTTCACGTGAGTAGGAAAACGTTAAAACTTTTAATTATCATGAGAATGCCCAAAAGACCACTATAAAGAAATTTACGCGAAAGATTTATTGAATGCTTATTATTCTTTATTTAAGTGAATCTTTCATGAGGAATCTTTCTAAAATCACTTTTATACTCAGATGCCTAATAAATGTGTATTTTGGGGTTAATAAATCAAAAAATGTTTTTTTTTTAAGTTTGACAATCACTTTCAAGATTTTAACAACTACAATCTCCGACCTTCTTGGGAGTGGTTATCAACACAGTAAATAAGTAAATATTCGTTTAATAAAAATCCTCCCGATTCCCCTAAAATATCGCTACCTCCAACACCAAGCTATAAAAGGTGTCAGAAATTACGACTCTTATAATGGTCAAATAGCAGAGTCGGAGAAAGCCAAACAAGAACTATCTACAACGGGAATTCGTCAGAAGTGTTTTCTCCACAAGTAGTGATCTGTTCGGGCGAAGGAGGGTAGATGGCATTTTGCCACGAAGAGTAGACAGGGGAACCTTGATCCAGGCAGAAAGGGAGTTACACATAAACATTTTAGAACTCATGGCTGTGGATCTAGCATTAAGAATGTTTACAATGGGAAAGGGTTAGTGCATATGCAGGTGGACAACATAGTAGTATCAAGGTCTGACCACGATGGGGGAACCAAAAATCAGGAATTAGCACACATAAGCAAGACGACATTGCACGTATCTCTCTTTGGTTATTGGCATGGATACTTTCAGGCAAATCTTAGATGCAGAGGGAATATCAAAGACATCAGTCACCCTCATCATTGCTTCACAACGTATTGGGGCACTTAGGCATTACAACTCACTCGTCTAGCTGGTGTGCTGAAAGGCATTTCCCCGTTAGATGTCCTGTCAATGTGATCTTGGATTTTCTAAGTTATTTACTTAGGGTCTGGAATATGGCACGATTGCGAGTCATAGATTGGCTATATTTGCTTGCCATGTACCCACAGAAAAAAATTGAAGATAATTTTAGAGTATCAGCGTTAGTGTTTTTGACAGCAGGCCATGAAACCAAGGTTATTGTTTGCTTGGGACCTTGAGTAAGTCCCGAAATCTATGTGAGATCTCCCAGCTAATTGTGACTTGTCTGCAAAATTGCTTAATTTTAAACTTACTACACTTCCGGCCTTAACAGCAACTTCTTGTGTTTCAGAGTTGACTTATTTGGAAACAAATTTCAGTTTTATATATTTGACAAAATTGACCAAAGTTTACAAGCCTGGGAAAGTCAGACTATCAAATTTTCGCACAATGAGAAACTTTGTATGTTGACATAGAAAGGAAGAAAGTGGGCAGCACAGGATGGTCAACCCCCAGTTATTCATAAGGCGGTTACATCTTCCACAGTATCAAAGTGGTTAAAAGAGTTTCTCAGTTCTGCTGTAATTGATACTCAACCAGGTCGGCCTCGACTTCGAAGACTTCTAAGGTGTATAAGTTGGTCGGACATTATGGTCAAGCGAGTCAACATTTCCGAATTTTTACCACAGGGAAGTCGTACGTAGTGTACAGAGCTGTCAGTGAGCTATTTTAGGAGTACAGCTTTAAAGAAAGGGAGTTGAAGATATGGCCTCGAGACTTCTACGCGAGGGGGTTGGGTTCCAGTGAAAATTATTCATAAATTATGAGGTCTTTCAAACGATGTTATAACAACTTTGTGATATTATGAATATAAGTACAAGTTGGTTCAGCCATGTTTACGAAATTCGAACCCAATTGAATGATAAACACCCTGGCAAATTCAGCACTTCCACCTTCAGAAACACTAATTTCTGTGTTTACGAATTTGTGACGGGAAGTGTTCCAGTAAAAATCTCGAAAACAACTTAAGAATCATTTTTAAGTGACGAAGAAAACTATGTGTTATCTTTCACTGAACATAATTACGCGCAGAACGAACCAATCAACAGAACAAACTACTTCGGAACTCTTTCTCATAAAGTTTAAAATTTTTCAAACTATTTGCATGAACGTTTCAATCATTCTTTTCCATGAAATTTAAACTAATCGCTTTCAACTGTGTCTAATCGGCCATTTATTTTGCGAATTCAGCCAATAAGAGGCTATTGATTTTTTAGCGCCTAGAATTGAAATGTGGGCAATACAACAATGTTACGTTGACATGACGTACAATTGTTTTGTATGTCACTCATGCCTGTTAGAGGGACTGAACAGATGCTGCTCTGCGTCACGTGACCGCAATCGTGAATGACCACCACGGTGGCTCCTCCCTCCACCTTGGTGGTGATGTTGTCAATGATTAGAATGACCACCACGCTTCGGAGGACGAAACTGCGACATGAGTTCTGAAATGAAAATCATATTTACAATCGATTACCTTCAGCAGATGGTATTTGTTGGTGCTGAAGGAACAGACAGTCTACCATGGTAAGACTCCTCCTCTTGTCTTTGGTTGTAATCAAGTACCAGTCTCTTCATCTCTTCATGTTTCAATCGCTCGGCATCCTGCTTGTTTCGGATGTTCGCTGCAAGATCGGATGTTAACGGGATATTGAGATCTTTCAATACTTGCTTATTATTTTTCTTCAGCATGATCACGAAGTTCACTCCATCATTCAGGCTGCTGTTCTCTTGCTCTCCGTTTCGTTTTTTCTTACCTGGGAAAATAAATTTCGTAATTGACTTCAGAATCAAATGCCTAAAATTACTTTTGTAATCCTCGTAAATATTTTTGTCTTTAAGTAAAGCCTAACATGCAATAAAGTGTCTAAACTAAATATTCATTGCTATGGATACAGTACTTGATTGTGAATGTGAGGTTGATTGCTATGATTAGAGTACTTGATTGTGAATGTGAGGTTGATTAAGGCTTAGTAAGCAACGATAACTGTTAATTGCCAAACTATGATTACGATTGTTTGTTGACAGTTCTCCTTCATACCGACTAAACTCCCATTCCCTACCTTTCAGATTCATCGGTATCGTTATATCAACGTTAGGTATTTTCATGTTGTCATGGAGACGTTCGGTGATACTATCGCCCATCATTCGATCGAAGTCTGTTCGGAAAAAATCGTCTTCCTCGCATTCGACATATTTCGGAGCTTCATTCAACTTCACCTGAAGAACGGAAGAATAGAAATCCATCAACATTACGAAATTCGTTTCCAACTCGTTTTCAATTCGTTTTCAACTCCAACTCAAGAGAGAGAATAAGAGGAGCTTTATCATTTACTAGCCTCTCACTCATTTACTAGCCTCTCAATCATTTACTAGCCTCTCACTCATTTACTAGCCTCTCACTCATTTACTCATTTATTAGCCTCTCACACAGTGGTTAACAAGTACAAAAGCTGTCTGACACTATTTAATTTAAAAAATGTCATCGACCTGCCCACAAGAAACGGCGTCAGTTTAATCGATCATATCATTACCAACATCCAAAACAAAATTACAACCAGTGGAGTCATTCCATGTGAAACAATATGTGACCACGATGCGCCATTCATCAGTATAAAAGTCCCCAATAATATATACACACCACGTTACTAATTCATCCGTAATTTCAAAAATTTTGACATCAACAAATCGGGAAGATTTCAATCAGCTACCACTACCACGAAAGTTTTCCAAAGCGTACATTGCTCGAAAAGAATCGTTATCAAAACGTTTCAGTGACTTGATGTTTATGGGAAAAGTCAACTTTATTTCAGTTATTTAATTGCTTTCGAATGAAGCGGAAGCTGGATTAGTTCACTATGATCAATATTTTACGTCAAAAGCATCCAAATGCCCAGCCTAAACATGAAGACTTGTTACTAGAGGGTCCTATTAACTTGGTACACCCAGCTGTCTTCAACAGCTTTGATGAAGAATTGGTTCAACAAATGACACTGGAAACCAAAGGAGCAGCTGGACCCTCTCAGTTGAATTCGTCAATGTGGCAAAGAATGACACTATCCAGGAATTTCGGTGAAAGAGGGAACGATTTAGCGGAATCAATTGCAACCATGGCAAAAATTATGTGCACAGAGACATGCAAATTTGAAGAGAATCGCGACATGGAAGCTTATGTTTCATGTAAGCTTGTTCCTCTTGACAAAAACCCAGGGGTGCGCCCTATCGGTGTTGGTGAGGTACTAAGATGAATCATAGGGAAGGTTGTCACGTATGCTCTGAAGTCGGAGATCAAAGAGGTTGCGGGTAATCTAATACTAAACTAAACCACATCCAAATCATGCTTCTAAACTTCAGCGATCTAAACTAAATTTCAATTCCATTGCTTCTCGGCAGACCTTGCTTTGCCATTGCCGTATCAATTCTTGATGATGCTCCTTGAAACATTCTATCTTTTTAAACAGAAATGTTTAAAATTTAAATCAAGAGATTCGCTCCAATAACTTGTCTGCTAAGTTTACGAAGGAAAACTTTATTCAAATAACATTTAACAAACCACTTCTTAGAGCACTTTAAAAAAAGAATTTAATATACCGTAATGCATCGATTAAACGCCCCCTTCTTTTAAACGCCCCCTCGAATAGACGCCCCCCCCTTTTCAGGAGATTTTTAAATAAACGCCCCCTCTATTAGACGCCCCCTCGAATAGACGCCCCTCTAATGAAGGCATGTAGAACTGCTACATTGCATTGTTTCAGCCTCAATGTTTTCATTTTGTATAAAAATATGGAAATTTGCGATAGACGCCTTTCTTTTTAAATTTTAAACTAACAGTTGGAAACTTTGTCTTTATTGACGATGATCTTGAAGATTAATTTTGTATATTTTTATCGACGTTTATATTTAGTTTATATTTACGAAAAAGAAGAGTTTCACAAAAATTCAATAGACGCCCCCCTCTTTTAAACGCCCCCCCTCGAATAGACGCCCCCCTAAAAATTCAAAAAATTTAATAAACGCCCCGGGCGTCTAATCGAAGCATTACGGTATTTAATATACACAGCATGAAGAATGTCACGTAATTTAACGTAAACGTAAATCGATTTGAGAGATCAAAACTCGTACCTCGCCACGTTTATTACGTTAGCAGCGAAATCAACTATTGTATCAAACGAAAGTATGTTCTCTATCAGCTGTCATACTACTACTAATTAGAACACATTTATACTAACTAACCATTTTAAAAACATTATCCTTTCATTTCTGTTTCTTCTATGTTCTGACTTTTGAATAATGATACTTTGACTCGATGATGGTTGACGTTGTGTGTATTCTGAATCATACCAAATCACATAACTTAGAGAAATAACTAATATATACGAAAATATGGTAGTTACTCACATCACATCAAGTGTGCCAAAACATTTGAAGTCGTATTTTCTTTCCAAAACATTTGAAGTCGTATTTTCTTTCCAAAACATTTGAAGTCGTCTTTTCTTTCCAAAACATTTGAAGTCGTCTTTTCTTTCCAAAAGCACAATGATTTTCTAATTTTTAATCTAAAGGATGCAAAAAACATGATCATCATAAACTATTGGATTCATGACGATAATATCATAAAATTTTATAAACCAATCATGGTAGGCGACTGGATTATACTACTGTATAACTTCATTAAAAGTAGAGAAAATATTTACTAACACGACTGCTAACACAATCCACCCTTCTGTAACTAGCTGTGTTCTCTGCTTCTTACTTTTCACGTGAGTAGGAAAACGTTAAAACTTTTAATTATCATGAGAATGCCCAAAAGACCACTATAAAGAAATTTACGCGAAAGATTTATTGAATGCTTATTATTCTTTATTTAAGTGAATCTTTCATGAGGAATCTTTCTAAAATCACTTTTATACTCAGATGCCTAATAAATGTGTATTTTGGGGTTAATAAATCAAAAAATGTTTTTTTTTTAAGTTTGACAATCACTTTCAAGATTTTAACAACTACAATCTCCGACCTTCTTGGGAGTGGTTATCAACACAGTAAATAAGTAAATATTCGTTTAATAAAAATCCTCCCGATTCCCCTAAAATATCGCTACCTCCAACACCAAGCTATAAAAGGTGTCAGAAATTACGACTCTTATAATGGTCAAATAGCAGAGTCGGAGAAAGCCAAACAAGAACTATCTACAACGGGAATTCGTCAGAAGTGTTTTCTCCACAAGTAGTGATCTGTTCGGGCGAAGGAGGGTAGATGGCATTTTGCCACGAAGAGTAGACAGGGGAACCTTGATCCAGGCAGAAAGGGAGTTACACATAAACATTTTAGAACTCATGGCTGTGGATCTAGCATTAAGAATGTTTACAATGGGAAAGGGTTAGTGCATATGCAGGTGGACAACATAGTAGTATCAAGGTCTGACCACGATGGGGGAACCAAAAATCAGGAATTAGCACACATAAGCAAGACGACATTGCACGTATCTCTCTTTGGTTATTGGCATGGATACTTTCAGGCAAATCTTAGATGCAGAGGGAATATCAAAGACATCAGTCACCCTCATCATTGCTTCACAACGTATTGGGGCACTTAGGCATTACAACTCACTCGTCTAGCTGGTGTGCTGAAAGGCATTTCCCCGTTAGATGTCCTGTCAATGTGATCTTGGATTTTCTAAGTTATTTACTTAGGGTCTGGAATATGGCACGATTGCGAGTCATAGATTGGCTATATTTGCTTGCCATGTACCCACAGAAAAAAATTGAAGATAATTTTAGAGTATCAGCGTTAGTGTTTTTGACAGCAGGCCATGAAACCAAGGTTATTGTTTGCTTGGGACCTTGAGTAAGTCCCGAAATCTATGTGAGATCTCCCAGCTAATTGTGACTTGTCTGCAAAATTGCTTAATTTTAAACTTACTACACTTCCGGCCTTAACAGCAACTTCTTGTGTTTCAGAGTTGACTTATTTGGAAACAAATTTCAGTTTTATATATTTGACAAAATTGACCAAAGTTTACAAGCCTGGGAAAGTCAGACTATCAAATTTTCGCACAATGAGAAACTTTGTATGTTGACATAGAAAGGAAGAAAGTGGGCAGCACAGGATGGTCAACCCCCAGTTATTCATAAGGCGGTTACATCTTCCACAGTATCAAAGTGGTTAAAAGAGTTTCTCAGTTCTGCTGTAATTGATACTCAACCAGGTCGGCCTCGACTTCGAAGACTTCTAAGGTGTATAAGTTGGTCGGACATTATGGTCAAGCGAGTCAACATTTCCGAATTTTTACCACAGGGAAGTCGTACGTAGTGTACAGAGCTGTCAGTGAGCTATTTTAGGAGTACAGCTTTAAAGAAAGGGAGTTGAAGATATGGCCTCGAGACTTCTACGCGAGGGGGTTGGGTTCCAGTGAAAATTATTCATAAATTATGAGGTCTTTCAAACGATGTTATAACAACTTTGTGATATTATGAATATAAGTACAAGTTGGTTCAGCCATGTTTACGAAATTCGAACCCAATTGAATGATAAACACCCTGGCAAATTCAGCACTTCCACCTTCAGAAACACTAATTTCTGTGTTTACGAATTTGTGACGGGAAGTGTTCCAGTAAAAATCTCGAAAACAACTTAAGAATCATTTTTAAGTGACGAAGAAAACTATGTGTTATCTTTCACTGAACATAATTACGCGCAGAACGAACCAATCAACAGAACAAACTACTTCGGAACTCTTTCTCATAAAGTTTAAAATTTTTCAAACTATTTGCATGAACGTTTCAATCATTCTTTTCCATGAAATTTAAACTAATCGCTTTCAACTGTGTCTAATCGGCCATTTATTTTGCGAATTCAGCCAATAAGAGGCTATTGATTTTTTAGCGCCTAGAATTGAAATGTGGGCAATACAACAATGTTACGTTGACATGACGTACAATTGTTTTGTATGTCACTCATGCCTGTTAGAGGGACTGAACAGATGCTGCTCTGCGTCACGTGACCGCAATCGTGAATGACCACCACGGTGGCTCCTCCCTCCACCTTGGTGGTGATGTTGTCAATGATTAGAATGACCACCACGCTTCGGAGGACGAAACTGCGACATGAGTTCTGAAATGAAAATCATATTTACAATCGATTACCTTCAGCAGATGGTATTTGTTGGTGCTGAAGGAACAGACAGTCTACCATGGTAAGACTCCTCCTCTTGTCTTTGGTTGTAATCAAGTACCAGTCTCTTCATCTCTTCATGTTTCAATCGCTCGGCATCCTGCTTGTTTCGGATGTTCGCTGCAAGATCGGATGTTAACGGGATATTGAGATCTTTCAATACTTGCTTATTATTTTTCTTCAGCATGATCACGAAGTTCACTCCATCATTCAGGCTGCTGTTCTCTTGCTCTCCGTTTCGTTTTTTCTTACCTGGGAAAATAAATTTCGTAATTGACTTCAGAATCAAATGCCTAAAATTACTTTTGTAATCCTCGTAAATATTTTTGTCTTTAAGTAAAGCCTAACATGCAATAAAGTGTCTAAACTAAATATTCATTGCTATGGATACAGTACTTGATTGTGAATGTGAGGTTGATTGCTATGATTAGAGTACTTGATTGTGAATGTGAGGTTGATTAAGGCTTAGTAAGCAACGATAACTGTTAATTGCCAAACTATGATTACGATTGTTTGTTGACAGTTCTCCTTCATACCGACTAAACTCCCATTCCCTACCTTTCAGATTCATCGGTATCGTTATATCAACGTTAGGTATTTTCATGTTGTCATGGAGACGTTCGGTGATACTATCGCCCATCATTCGATCGAAGTCTGTTCGGAAAAAATCGTCTTCCTCGCATTCGACATATTTCGGAGCTTCATTCAACTTCACCTGAAGAACGGAAGAATAGAAATCCATCAACATTACGAAATTCGTTTCCAACTCGTTTTCAATTCGTTTTCAACTCCAACTCAAGAGAGAGAATAAGAGGAGCTTTATCATTTACTAGCCTCTCACTCATTTACTAGCCTCTCAATCATTTACTAGCCTCTCACTCATTTACTAGCCTCTCACTCATTTACTCATTTATTAGCCTCTCACACAGTGGTTAACAAGTACAAAAGCTGTCTGACACTATTTAATTTAAAAAATGTCATCGACCTGCCCACAAGAAACGGCGTCAGTTTAATCGATCATATCATTACCAACATCCAAAACAAAATTACAACCAGTGGAGTCATTCCATGTGAAACAATATGTGACCACGATGCGCCATTCATCAGTATAAAAGTCCCCAATAATATATACACACCACGTTACTAATTCATCCGTAATTTCAAAAATTTTGACATCAACAAATCGGGAAGATTTCAATCAGCTACCACTACCACGAAAGTTTTCCAAAGCGTACATTGCTCGAAAAGAATCGTTATCAAAACGTTTCAGTGACTTGATGTTTATGGGAAAAGTCAACTTTATTTCAGTTATTTAATTGCTTTCGAATGAAGCGGAAGCTGGATTAGTTCACTATGATCAATATTTTACGTCAAAAGCATCCAAATGCCCAGCCTAAACATGAAGACTTGTTACTAGAGGGTCCTATTAACTTGGTACACCCAGCTGTCTTCAACAGCTTTGATGAAGAATTGGTTCAACAAATGACACTGGAAACCAAAGGAGCAGCTGGACCCTCTCAGTTGAATTCGTCAATGTGGCAAAGAATGACACTATCCAGGAATTTCGGTGAAAGAGGGAACGATTTAGCGGAATCAATTGCAACCATGGCAAAAATTATGTGCACAGAGACATGCAAATTTGAAGAGAATCGCGACATGGAAGCTTATGTTTCATGTAAGCTTGTTCCTCTTGACAAAAACCCAGGGGTGCGCCCTATCGGTGTTGGTGAGGTACTAAGATGAATCATAGGGAAGGTTGTCACGTATGCTCTGAAGTCGGAGATCAAAGAGGTTGCGGGTAATCTACAACTTTGTGCAGGGCAACTTGGCGGCTGTGGGGCTGCAGTTCATGCCATCAGAGATATATTTCACGATGATGAAACTGAAGCTGTACTTCTGGTTGATGCAACGAATGCGTTTAACAGCATAAATAGAGCGGTGATGATTCATAATATTCAACTTAAGTGTCCATCGATTGCAACATATGTTATAAACTGTTATACAGAAAAGATCAGACTATTTGCTGTTGGTGGGGCTGAGTTGATATCCGACGAAGGAACCACGCAAGATCACCTTATTGCCATGGCTCTTACGGGATAACTCTACTACCAATGTTGGAAACGCTAAAGCAACACATCCACGACGTCAAACATGTAGGCTTTGTGGACGATCTTACTGGAGGAGGAACCCAAAAAAATCTTGGCTCATTGTTAAAGAAGAAAATTTTGAAAATGCTTCTTCGGAATTTAAAGACTCCTTCATCAACATTACTAAGGAAGGTGAGAAGCACCTAGGCGCAGCACTTGGAAATTAGTCATTCAAAGAAAAATACGTCGAAGAAAAAGTTGCTTCATGGGTGAAAGAATTGAAACTTTTATCAGATATTGCCAAAACACAACCACATGTGGCGTTCATTATAGGATATAGACACAAATTCAACTATATCCTCAGAACGATCAAAGATTTAAAGAACCTTCTCATACCTGTTGAAAACGTTATTAGATATAACTTAATACCAGCTCTATGTGATGGAAGGCATTGCAATGATATCGAGCGTGAACTTCTATCATTACCAATAAAGTTGAGTGGTCTTGGTATCATAGATCTTACTGAAGAAGCAGCTATCCAGTTTGAAACCAGTTACGAAATGACTAAAGAGTTGTGCAGTCGGATCGTAAATCAATCGGATGAGGCTGTCGATGAAACAACATGTAAAAAGAAATTGAAAGATAAGAAAATGAAAAGAGCAAAAAAATAGCAAGAATATTCAGCAGGGATCGTGAAAAAGCTATCACCTCTACAACAGAAAGCTCTCAAAATTTCAAAATGTGAGAGTGCATTCTGTGTGGCTTACGTCACTACCATTGAAGGATGTAAATTTTATTCTCAATAAGCAGGGGTTTTATGATGCAGTCTTCATGAGGTATGCTTGGACAATGAAACGGTTACCAGCGAAATGTGTATGTAAAGCTGTCACCTCGGAGGTTTCATGATTCAACGTCACAACAACATTCGTGATGTAACGGCGGAGTTTTTGTGAATGAAGTATGTCACGATGTGAAAATTGAGCCGGGTCTGATTGATCCAGCTAAATAATCACAAGATCTACCAAAATCTTCTATAATGACATGTGAAGTAAGAGCTGACATCAGCGCAAATGGATATTGGCAAAAGTACCAACGAGCATTTTATGATGTGAAGGTTTCCAACCTTATCGCTCCGAATTACAAAACCAAATCTGTGAGTGCAACTCTATCTGATATAGAAAAACAGAAGAAAAGATCGTATAACGCTAGAATACAAGAGGTAGAAAAAGGCTCGTTTACGCCGTTTTTGGTGCGACAGGTGAGATTGCAAGAGAAGGCTCGATTTTTCTAAATAAACTTGCAGAAAAGCTATCAATAAAGAGAAAGGCACGTAAAAGTCGTGTAATAACATGCTTACGTAGAAAACTATCGTTTGTCTTGATTAGATCAATTGTGACGTGTTTACGTGGTGAAAGGGCAAGTCGCTCTTTTTCAAGCAGACAGTTGTGCATAGAAGACGCAAAACTTACGGAATATTTTAGATCAATTTAAGTAATTTTTCACCCTGAATTCAACTTTTGTTTTCTTTTCTAAATTATCCTGTAGATTGTAGCTCGTGAGGAGCACATGAGGATAAAATACCAGCCGATAAACGTAAATATTTAGTTCACAACTAAATATTGAAATAATATTGAATATTTCGTGAAAAAAAAATTCTTGGAATATATTTTTAAAAACAACAAGAAGCCGAACGGCATCAACACGGTAGCGATATGAAAGGACTGAATCGTTTGCGAACGTGTTTGAGTTTTTTAAACGCATTCTGATTGAAATTTCAAAAGCGGACATATTCTTTGCTTTAAAGAATTAATTCAGCTTACATAGCATACCATACCATTGTATTCTGAGAAAACCAGAATGTCTACCGGTAACTTTCAGTGGAAAAGAGGATGTTAAGTATATCTTAATGGAAGAAATTTTCACGGGAATTTAATATCGCGGATGGTAAAATTGGTAATATTAATATTAATTTTCGTGGGAATTTAAAGCTCTATAATACTATTGAGCGTATGTATTAGTTGAAAGCAGGGTAAATATATTAAAAACCTTATGGAAACCATTAATTCCCTTAGTGTACTTTTTAAAAGGAGAGGAAACATATGCACAGTACCTAAAATCAACGATTTCGTTTCAAGAATAGAAGTACAAACAAATACTGTGATTTAATTTTGTAATTTCGTAAATTTAGTTTTGCGGACAGCCAATTTTGAAAAATTTCGCGGGAATTTAATTTCCTCGAATTTTCTTCCCTTAAGGTATTAAGCAGGTGAATGTTGGAACAAATCATTGAAACAAAACTTAATTCCATAAACGTTTTATAAAAAAATTAAAGATACAAAGCATTCACTTATCAATGCCTCATTTTTACCTGGCTGCACATAAGTTAATTTCATATATTTTCATGTACAGTTTTATCTATACAATTATGTATACTATCTAAGGACATCTTCTTCATTGACACAAAATATGAGTATCTTTGAATTAAATTGAATGAAAATCAGATTTCGAATAAATATAAGTTTGCATTTAGGTCAAAAGAAGTTCCAACTCGCTTAAAAGTATACTTTACACAATTCTATGCAGATCTTCATTCTCATGATCAAAGAGTTCAAAAGCCAACTTCTAACACATATCACACAGATGAATTTTACAAAAGAATGAACTGTAAATTAATAAGATTCGCAAAAATGCGACTATATATTTCCCCAAAGTTGCGAAATTTTTGTCAACAATTGTGTGTACATTGATAACCATGAGAAAAATGTGTGATAAAATAATTACAGTAAAACTACCATCAACCTGATACTCAGATAAAAATGCTGTCCTTACTAATCACGGTGGAACTGAATTTAATACCACAAAAAAACTTATTTTGAACTTATTATGAAATGAAGATGTCATGGTTGGTCAAATGATAAGGTTGGTCATATAATTTTTGCTGATGAGTTAAAAAGTTAGAAGTTACTATATGGACACTTAGCTAAAAGTTATAAAACCTAAATGTGACTAATATTTCCCCTTAAACAATTGCATATCAACTGTGTAAAATGGTAAACAATGAAATTCAACAGAACACTTGCTTTTTGAAACTCGGATAAAACTATCTTACAACATCATGCAATCAAATTTGTATACAGGTTTACTGTACAAAAGAAGAAAAGAAAATTGTTAAACCTAATTTCAATAGCTACAATATAATACTTTGTGATAGACAAGCAAATAACTATCATAAGCAATCACAACCTCTACTAACAAAATATTATGTATACCATTTCAAATTAGGACAGAAGAGTTGTTTTTTAAAAAAAGATGGGCTTAAAATGACAACTTATAAAACCAAATTCAAATATATACCTAAAGGGAAGATATTATTTTGCAGAAGAAATTTTTGTGGAATATATTTTTGCGGATAAAAGACCCAAAAATGCCATATTTTGCGGAATAAATTTTTGCGGATGACAACTTCAAAGGAGATTTTGTAGAATTAATTTTTTGCGGATGCAAGAAAATTTGATAAAATCGAAAGTAAGGAAACACCCAATTTAGTGCCTGGGTGTATATATATGTACAAACTTTAGTTGAATGGAAAGAGCAGATCTATGGAATAACATCTATTTTTCAGCAGTCAAAATATCAAAAAGAATATTAAACTACAACAAACAGATAATGTGGCTGGGTCTTATCTTTGTTCTGAAGAGATCAATGTAACGCCAGCAACTGAGAATATGACTCAGTCTGGATCTACTTCCCATAAGCGAAAAGTGAAAATAACAATAAGAACTGTGATACCACCGCAGACATTGTTTTTCAAAGTAAAAGCAACAGTACGAAGCACGAAACCTGTCACAAGTGCAGATGCTGGTTGTAAGAATACTAATTAATGAGTCCTTAGATGTTAAATAACATCGACTTATTTCCTTTTTCATTTTCCAAACGTTTTGTAAAGACGAGATGCTAGTTTAGGGTTCAGTTATATGCAAACTCAAGTGAAACATCAATTCTTTAAGGATGGAACATTTTGAAATTTTGCAGAATTTATTTTTGCGGATGACCAATAATTCATTTTTGCGGAATTTATTTTTGTGGATTTGAGGGAAATCCACAAAAATAAATTTCACAAAAAAAAGTTCCATACAAATTTCTTCTCCAAACATATTCTTCCCTTAAGGTATCAGAATAAACATCTCTGTTCAAAAAAATTATGTTTACACTCATTGTGTTATGTGATAAAAATGACCTAAATCCCAAACTGAAAAACAAAAACAGATTTTGGTAGTGAAAATACACATTCATAACCAAATCACTACATAGCTGAAAGCAGAAGGTCTTGTTCTGGCTTGATTTAATTTACAGACTCTCATGTTGGATTGTGCTTTGATGTTCGTTGTTCATAAAAGGAAAATTGACAGTCATATATATTTAATTTTGCAAAATAAAATATGATATACAGCATCAAATGTATACTGATGCATGACCATAGACTTCGTTTCTGTTGTTGAATTAAACAACTATCCAGGGAAGCACACTTGACCAGCATTCTTTCAATTTCAAGATTTGTCTCAATCTTCTGTGTATTAAAACATTATACGTATTTTGTTTTCTGAACTTCTTCTTGCATATACGACATCACATATTTACTTGCTGTTTTTGTATGTACTTCTTGAATTAACTGGTTGAACTGGTTGTTCTCCACATGAAAAGGGTTTTCTTTATACGGCTGTCTGTATAATATCATCATGCTTTCAGTTCAGTTGGGCTACATCATACTAAATAGATCTTGCCTGGCTATTGATAATGAATTTTCACCTTTGCACTGAAATCACAGCTTCAATGGTTTGTTGTTCCAAGCATTTAATTACCAATCATCATAACACATTTTATTATTGTCTTCAACAAAAACAAAACATCATCGATATCAATGTTTTTCTGTTTTTTACACGTTCATTCAAAAGTTTTTACAAAACTTTTTTATGAAATAAAACGATTTATTCCATCATTTAACGTTTCATCTATTGAATCATTTTAAAAGTTTGTAGAAAAAAGCAAAGTATTCCAAAGCCCAACTGACTGAAAAAAACTGCGTACTACTTCACGCTACACTAGCCTCTGTTCTTATCTACTATCGGTAGGGGAAAATTCAATACTGAACCGCGGCTATAAAAGTGAACGGAGAAGGAGGAGGAGGAGAAGAAGAAGGAAAATGCCGATTTTAACATATATTTCGCCCTATGGGGAAATATATAAAAATAACTGCCAATGTTTAAAAATCTAGTAAGTGTATACTTTACGGGGAGAAAGTTTCGCGGGGAGAAAGTTTCTTCAATTCAATTCTATTCCGCACTTTCAACAAGACCAATGCTATCAATATTCCTTATCATATCTCCTTACCTTCACCTAGTCCTATTTAGGTTTTAGATTACTTTTTGAGTTTGGTCCAAGTTCTATCTTTACTGCCATGGAGGAATCAATTTATAAGTTTATATATATTAACAGTTTTTTTTTCTAATATTCGGTCCTAACCTCAATTTGGTCCTACACATCGGTTTACATTACGTTAGTCCTTAGGTATAGTCATGTCCCATTTCCTAGTTTTATTAACTTCAGTCGACATTCCTTTTGGTTTACGACTATCTGGTTCTACCCTACCTTCACCTTATCCACACCTAGCCACGTCCTATACTACGACTGTCTCTCTAATTTCTGCCATTATTTTTTTTGATATACGATATTTTTTAGACGCTGCATATACATAATTTTCTCAATTTCCAGGTGAAGAGCCAATTGTAAAATTTTGGAGATACTGTGAAATATATCATTAGTATTATTATTATTATATAATTAATAAATACGCCAGGTTTCAACGTTTCGAACCCCTCCGGTTCATTTTCAAGAATGATATTTACAGTTACAGAAGACATTACATTGTATAAAAATTGACGTCATAAAAATAAATGATTCAATAGCATAAAATATGCAAAATGAACGAGAAGTAAAATACAAAGAACTATAAATTTTCTTGTTTTAGTTTGTAATTGTTAATGTTTTTGTGAAATGGCTGTACATTTCTTTTCCGTACTGGTGGAGTTCTATGTTCATCCCAGGCGGTTGGAGAGTTTGTAAACGGAAAATCCACCGATCTTCAAGCCGTTCAAGCATTTTTCAGGCCAACTCCTGCATGTGCAAAATATGGGGAAAATCGAACCCCCTGAACTTCAAAGTACACACCCATACTATTGACCACTGACATGCCCTGATGAATTCCCACCACACCCATTTTCATCTAGTCAAAGGGAAAGTCCAAAATTTAGGGTCAATGCATAGGCTTAAAATAAGTATTTTTCAGGCCTATTCCTGCATGTGCAAAATATGGGGAAAATCGAACCCCCTGAACTTCAAAGTACACACCCATACTATTGACCACTGACATGCCCTGATGAATTCCCACCACACCCATTTTCATCTAGTCACATGGAAAGTCCATAATTTAGGGTCAATGCATAAGCCGAAAATAAGCATTTTTCAGGCCAATTCCTGCATGTGCAAAATATGGGGAAAATCGAACCTCCTGAACTTCAAAGTACACACCCATACTATTGACCACTGACATGCCCTGATGAATTCCCACCACACCTATTTTCATCTAGTCACAAGGAAAGTCCAAAATTTAGGGTCAATGCATAGGCCGAAAATAAGCATTTTTCAGGCCAATTCCTGCATGTGCAAAATATGGGGAAAATCGAACCCCCTGAACTTCAAAGTACACACCCATACTATTGACCACTGACATGCCCTGATGAATTCCCACCACAACCATTTTCATCTAGTCACAGGGAAAGTCCAAAATTTAGGGTCAATGCATAGGCCGAAAATAAGCATTTTTCAGGCCAATTCCTGCATTTGCAAAATACGGGGAAAATCGAACCCCCTGAACTTCAAAGTACACACCCATACTATTGACCACTGACATGCCCTGATGAATTCCCACCACACCCATTTTCATCTAGTCACAGGGAAAGTCCAAAATTTAGGGTCAATTCATAGGCCGAAAATAGGCATTTTTCAGGCCAATTCCTGCATTTGCAAAATATGGGGAAAATCGAACCCCCTGAACTTCAAAGTACACACCCATACCATTGACCACTGAGATGCCCTGATGAATTCCCACCACACCCATTTTCATCTAGTCACAGGGAAAGTCCAAAATTTAGGGTCAATTCATAGGCCGAAAATAGGCATTTTTCAGGCCAATTCCTGCATTTGCAAAATATGGGGAAAATCGAACCCCCTGAACTTCAAAGTACACACCCATACTATTGACCACTGACATGCCCTGATGAATTCCCACCACACCCATTTTCATCTAGTCACAGGGAAAGTCCAAATTTAGGGTCAATGCATAGGCCGAAAATAAGCATTTTCCAGGCCAATTCCTGCATGTGCAAAATATGGGGAAAATCGAACCCCCTGAACTTCAAAGTACACACCCATACTATTGACCACTGACATGCCCTGATGAATTCCCACCACACCCATTTCCATCTAGTCACAGGGAAAGTCCAAAATTTAGGGTCAATTCATAGGCCGAAAATAGGCATTTTTCAGGCCAATTCCTGCATTTGCAAAATATGGGGAAAATTGAACCCCCTGAACTTCAAAGTACACACCCATACTATTGACCACTGACATGCCCTGATGAATTCCCACCACACCCATTTTCATCTAGTCACAGGGAAAGTCCAAATTTAGGGTCAATGCATAGGCCGAAAATAAGCATTTTTCAGGCCAATTCCTGCATGTGCAAAATATGGGGAAAATCGAACCCCCTGAACTTCAAAGTACACACCCATACTATTGACCACTGAGATGCCCTGATGAATTCCCACCACACCCATTTTCATCTGGTCACAGGGAAAGTCCAAAATTTAGGGTCAATGCATAGGCCGAAAATAAGCATTTTTCAGGCCAATTCCTGCATGTGCAAAATATGGGGAAAATCGAACCCCCTGAACTTCAAAGTACACACCCATACTATTGACCACTGAGATGCCCTGATGAATTCCCACCACACCCTATTTTCATCTAGTCACAGGGAAAGTCCAAAATTTAGGGTCAATGCATAGGCCGAAAATAAGCATTTTTCAGGCCAATTCCTGCATGTGCAAAATATGGGGAAAATCGAACCCCCTGAACTTCAAAGTACACACCCATACTATTGACCACTGACATGCCCTGATGAATTCCCACCACACCCATTTTCATCTAGTCACAGGGAAAGTCCAAAATTTAGTGTCAATGCATAGGGCGAAAATAAGCAATTTTCAGGCCAATTCCTGCATGTGCAAAATATGGGGATAATCGAACCCCTTGAACTTCAAAGTACACACCCATACTATTGACCACTGACATGCCCTGATGAATTCCCACCACACCCATTTTCATCTAGTCACAGGGAAAGTCCAAAATTTAGGGTCATTTCATAGGCCGAAAATAGGCATTTTTCAGGCCAATTCATGCATTTGCAAAATATGGGGAAAATCGAACCCCCTGAACTTCAAAGTACACACCCATACTATTGACCACTGACATGCCCTGATGAATTCCCACCACACCCATTTTCATCTAGTCACAAGGAAAGTCCAAAATTTAGGGTCAATGCATAGGCCGAAAATAAGCATTTTTCAGGCCAATTCCTGCATGTGCAAAATATGGGGAATATCGAACCCCCTGAACTTCAAAGTACACACCCATACTATTGACCACTGACATGCCCTGATGAATTCCCACCACACTCATTTTCATATAGTCACAGGGAAAGTCCAAAATTTAGGGTCAATACATAGGCCGAAAATAAGCATTTTTCAGGCCAATTCCTGCATGTGCAAAATATGGGGAAAATCGAACCCCCTGAACTTCAAAGTACACACCCATACTATTGACCACTGAGATGCGCTGATGAATTCCCACCACACCCATTTTCATCTAGTCACAGGGAAAGTCCAAATTTAGGGTCAATGCATAGGCCGAAAATAAGCATTTTTCAGGCCAATTCCTTCATGTGCAAAATATGGGGAAAATCGAACCCCCTGAACTTCAAAGTACACACCCATACTATTGACCACTGACATGCCCTGATGAATTCCCACCACACCCATTTTCATCTAGTCACAGGGAAAGTCCAAAATTTAGGGTCAATGCATAGGCCGAAAATAAGCATTTTTCAGGCCAATTCCTGCATGTGCAAAATATGGGGAAAATCGAACCCCCTGAACTTCAAAGTACACACCCATACTATTGACCACTGACATGCCCTGATGAATTCCCACCACACCCATTTTCATCTAGTCACAGGGAAAGTCCAAAATTTAGGGTCAATGCATAGGCCTGAAAATAAGCATTTTTCAGGCCAATTCCTGCATGTGCAAAATATGGGGAAAATCGAACCCCCTGAACTTCAAAGTACACACCCATACTATTGACCACTGACATGCCCTGATGAATTCCCACCACACCCATTTTCATCTAGTCACAGGGAAAGTCCAAAATTTAGGGTCAATGCATAGGCCTGAAAATAAGGCATTTTTCAGGCCAATTCCTGCATGTGCAAAATATGGGGAAAATCGAACCCCCTGAACTTCAAAGTACACACCCATACTATTGACCACTGACATGCCCTGATGAATTCCCACCACACCCATTTTCATCTAGTCACAGGGAAAGTCCAAAATTTAGGGTCAATGCATAGGCTGAAAATAAGCATTTTTCAGGCCAATTCCTGCATGTGCAAAATATGGGGAAAATCGAACCCCCTGAACTTCAAAGTACACACCCATACTATTGACCACTGACATGCCCTGATGAATTCCCACCACACCCATTTTCATC